>CAKJTW010000023.1:16610000-17860000 GCA_917880005.1 Nanger dama
CCACTAACAAACCAAAGACCAATTATAGAATTCCTTATTGGCCCAATCCAATCTGATGAAAATGCACTATTAAGAATAGTCAATAAACTAAAATCAAAGACATACTTCCTTGGCTTATAAATACTGTTTAAAAATGTTATTTAACACCCTGCTTATTTAACTTATATGCAGAGTACATCAAGAGAAACGCTGGGCTGGATGAAGCACAAGCTGGAATCAAGATTGAAGGGAGAAATATGCCGGAATTAGCTATTTGTCTGAGAGGCCAGTCAGTGGCTCATTACATAAGAATCAACCAGAATAGTTGCATTTCATGCAAAGATGAGCACAACAAAGGACAGAAATGGTATGGACCTAACAGAAGCAGAAGATATTAAGAAGAGTTGGCAAGAATACACAGAAGAACTGTACAAAAAAAGATATTCATGACCAAGATAATCAAGATGGTATAATCACTCACCTAGAGCCAGACATCCTGGTATGTGAAGTCAAGTGGGCCTTCAGAAGCATCAGTACAAACAAAGCCAGTGGAGGTGATGGAATTGCAGTTGAGCTTTTTCAAATCCTAAAAGATGATGCTGTGAAAGTGCTGCACTCAATATGCCAGCAAATCTGGAAAACCCAGCAGTGGCCACAGGACTGGAAAAGGTCAGTTTTCATTCCAATTGTGGGGCCCTAAATGGGAAACCTTAAAGACAAAGGGGCTAGCTTTGCAGTCGAAAACCTAAGATGGCGCCTGGCAGAAGAGATGGGGGCGTGGTCTGTGTTGTTTGTCAAAGTTTTTTGATTGGCTCTCTTGATTTCCATGCACGTAGACAGTGTGTGATCTCCATAGACTCCTGTTATAATAAAGGCACATGAATATTTGACCTTTAATGTGATTGGTGCAACTATGGAAAGTCCCTCCTAAAACCCTCCTGCTTGCCTATATAAGCTGAGAGTTTGCAGCAATAAAGTGGAACTGCTTCGACGGAACCCCTGTCACGTCTGATTGTCTCTTGCTCGCCGAGGAGGCGGGGGGAGGGGGTTGGGGGGGGTGGCTCTGCTGGCCGGACAGCAGGCTCACCTCTCCTCAGGACCCCTCGGCTTTGCTGAGGGGAAGCTCCATTGCCTCTACTCTTTCTTCGTAGCGCCCGTTCCCCCCACCCCCGCCCCACCCCGCACCAATCCCAAAGGATGGCATTGCCAAAGAATGCTCAAACTACTGCACAATTGCACTCATCTCACACGCTAGTAAAGTAATGCTCAAAATTCTCCAAGCCAGGCTTCAGCTATACATGAACCATGAACTTCCAGATGTTCAAGCTGGTTTTAGAAAAGACAGAGGAACCAGAGACCAAAAAATTGCCAACATCCGCTGGATCGTAGAAAAAGCAGAGAGTTCCAGAAAAACATTTATTTCTGCTTTATTGACTATGCCACAGCCTTTGACTGTGTGGATCACAGTAAACTGTAGAAAATTTTGAAAGAGATGGGAATACCAGACCACCTAACCTGCCTCTTGAGAAATCTGTTTGCAGGTTAGGAACCAACAGTTAGAACTAGATGTGGAACAACAGACTGCTTTCAAATAGGAAAAGGAGTATGTCAAGGCTGTATATTGTCACCCTGCTTATTTAACTTAACTTATATGCAAAGTACATCATGAAAAGCTCTGGACTGGATAAAGTACAAGCTGGAATCAAGATTGCTGGGAGAAAAATCAATAGCCTCAGATATGCAGATGACACCACCCTTATGGCATAAAGTGAAGAAGAACTAAAGAGCCCTTTGATGAAAGTGAAAGAGGAGAGTGAAAAAGTTGGCTTAAAGCTCAACGTTCAGAAAACAAAGATCATGGCATCTGTTCCCATCATTTCATGGCAAATAGATAGGGAAACAGTGGAAACAGTGAGAGGTTTGTTTTTTTTTTTTTGACTCAAAAAAATCACTGCAGATGGTGACTGCAGCCATGAAATTAAAAGACGCTTGCTCCTTGGAAGAAAAAAAGAAAAATTAATTTGTCTTACATTAAAATATCTTTACTAAATTAGGAAGTGTTGTCATCTTTATTATGGACTATACAATCAAGCATAACTTTTCAATTATTTGTCCTTTTATTTCATCATTAGTAGTTTATGCCTGGAATTCAAATATTTTATGCATTGTACTCTAAAATAGAATATTATTTTCATTGTACTTCTCATATGTATTATTATGTAACAGTGCAACTGACTATTGTTTATTCTCCTAGTCTGGGGTTTTTCTATACATTTTCTTAATGGTGTATTTTGAGGAACAGAAGTTTTTAAAGTTTTGGAATCAAATTTATCTTCTTTTTTATGGTTAGTATTTTCTGAGAAATTTTTGCCTAATCCAAGATTATAAAAATCATCTATATTTTCTTCTCAAAGCTAATAGTTTTATTGTTAGGTGGCTCAGATGGTAAAGCACCTGTCTGTAATGCAGGAGATCTGGGTTCAGTCCCTGGGTTGGGAAGATCCCCTGGAGAAGGAAATGGCAGCCCACTCTTTTAGCCTTGACTGGAAAATCCCATGGACAGAGGAGCGTGGTGGGCTACAGTCCATGGGGTCGCAAAGAGTCAGACACGACTGAGCAACTCCACTTTCTTATATCTATGATTCATAGACCTATGTTTATTGGGAAGTATGAATAGCGGTTCGTTTTCTTCCCATTAGAGTTATTCAGTTGTCCCAGCATTTTTAGTGAAAAGACTGTCCTTTCACCAGACGGACTAACTTGACACCTCTGTCAGAGAACCAAGTGACAGTTTATGTGTGGCTCTATTTTTGTGCATTGATCTGTTTTTCTGTAATACAGTGGATACCATATTGTGCTGATTCCTGAAGCTTTATATTAATTATGGAAATTAGGTAGGTAAGTTATCCAGCATTTTCCCTATTTTCCAAATTATTTTGGCTGTTATAGATTCTTTGCATTTAGATACTAATTTTAGAATCACTTGTCCATTTCTCAAAAATAAAAATGGCTTCTGGGATCAGAATTGGGTTATGGTCAGTCTACAGATCAATCTGGGGAAAACAGATGTATTAGCAATATGGAATCTTCTGATCTGTTAACATGGTTTATCTTTTACTTATTATCTTATTTAATGTCTCTCAGAAGTATCTTATACATGGATTTACTTTCTAAGTATATTAATTTCACTGACTGGATGGACGTGATTCTGAGTGAACTCCGGGAGCTGGTGATGGACAGGGAGGCCTGGCGTGCTGCAATTCATGGGGTCGCAAAGAGTCGGACATGACTGAGCGACTGAACTGAACTGAAATATTATAAACGCCTTTTTCATTTTTTTTTCACTAGCATATAAAAATTCAGTTGGTTTCGGTGTACCTACCTTATACTGTGTAATCTTTTTAAGTTCATTTATTAGTTCATGTAGACTCTTGTAGGTTTTTAGTAGTTTTTAATTTATCTATGCAATTATGTAAAGATCAGATAACGACCATTTTATTTCTCCCTACATAAACTTTTTTCTCTTACTTAAGCACCGGCTTTAAACCTCCAGGAAAACGTAGGAAAACAGAGAGACACCATTGCCTTGTTGTCAACTTTTTAAGGAACAAAATCAATATTTCATCAAATATAATGATTACTTGGAAGTTTTTCACAGCCATCTTCTGTCAGATTGTGGAAGCTCCCTTCTACTTCTAGTTTTCTGGGATGTTTTAAGATGAATGAGTATTAAATTTTGTCAAATTTCTGTCTGTCAACTGAGATTATCATTTCTATTTTTCTATTTTAGTCTGTGGAATGTGGCGACTTATACTGAATGATTTTTTAAAATCAAATCAGCTTACGTGGAATCACTTTATACTAACCTGGCATTCCTAGAATAATTCACATTTGGTCATTGTTATTTTCACATATTGCTGTTTTTGTTAATATTTTGTCAGTGATATTTGTTCCTATGTTCATGAGGCATACTGGTTACAATTTCCTTTTTTGTAATGCCCTTCTCAGGTCTTGATATCAGGGTTATACTGCCCTCAGGAAACAACCCAGTAAATATTCTTCTTCTTCAGTTTTCTGAAATATATGATGTATGGTTGGTATCACTATTCATTTCTTATCGAATGTTTGGTAGAGTTCACTAGTGAAGTCTTTGGGCATGGAGTTTTTCTGAGAAGAATTTTTATTTCAGATTCCCTTTCTTTAACAAATATTAGGCCATTAAGATGTTCTTTTTTTTCTTGGGTCAATTTTGGTATGTTTGTTTTATATGGAATTTGCCCATTCTGCTAGTTGGCTAATTGATTATTTTCTTGTTGTTTAGTCATGTCAGACTCTTTGTGACCCCATGGACTGTAGCCCACCAGGCTCCTCTGTCCATGGGATTTCCCAGTCAAGAATTCTGGAGTGGGTTGCTGTTTCCTTCTCCAGAGTATCTTCCTGACCCTGGGATTGAATCTGAGTCTCCTTCTTTGGCAGGCCAATTCTTACTGATGCGTCACCAGGGGAGCCCTGGTGACTTAAATGTCTTATCATTTAAGTGTCTTATCATTTAAATGTCTCTAAGGAAGTTCCCAACGCAACTATTGATATTGGTAATTTTCATTATATACCTTTCATTTCTTAAGGAATTATCAATTTTACTAAATTTCTTCAAGAACCAACTTTTGGCTCTATTTTCTCTTTTGTTTCTTTATTTGCTAATTGATTGATTTCTACTTTTTTTTCTTTCTAGTTTTCTTTGAGTTTAACTTTCTCTACATTTTCTAGTTTTTTTTAGGTTGTAGGATAAGTCACATTCATTCTCTTCTAAGAAAACTTTTAATGCTATCCATTTCCTTCTAGCTACTGTTTTAACTGTATCCACAAAAACTTTTTATGAGGGATGTTTGTTATCATTCATTCCAAAATAAGCTCTATTTCCCTTGTGATTTCTTCTCTGACCATGAGTTAAACAATACCTTTACTTTATCTTCATTTTTCAAGAGTAGTTTAAACAGATATAGAACTCTAGGTTGAGAAGAATTTTTTCGCTCAACACTTTGAAAATGTCATTGCATTGTCTTCTTGATGCAGTGCTGATTAGAATTTAGTCTTCACTTTCATATTGATCTTTTCTATGGTATATGCCTTTTTCCCCTTTATATTCATTTAATATTTTTTATTACCAGCTTCAGCAATTTGACTATGATGAAATTATATGTGGTGTTTTTTTCTATTCAATCTTCTTAGATATCTTTAAGCACTTAGGACCTGGGGCTTGATATTTTCCATCATATTTGGAAATATTTTAGCCTTTATTTCTTCAAATGTTTTTCTGCCACATTGTCTCTCCCTTTTCATTCAGTGACCTTAATTACAAATATGCTCTCGTTATTTTCAATTGTCATAAAATCGTAATAGTCCCCAAGATTGCATTTTAGCATTAATAAATTGAAATTTATTGACACTTTCAAAAAGCTCTTCTCTGTAGCCCATATTTTGTTGAAAAAATTAACTCTTTCTACATATGTTGAGATTCCTGGTAAGCTCAGTAAAATTCTCAGTGAAGGTACATAATTAGGCTTTTATGTATGGAAATGTTTAGTCCAAATATTTTCATCATATTATCATTTTTATTTCATTAAAACTCATTCTTAGACAAATAATTTTATAACACAAAACTCCTCAACAGTGTTGTCTCTGTTTCTAATTATCTTGAATACTTTGTCAAACAAAATAAAGATATCACAAAATAGGGCTTTTCAATTTCATTCTGTTAATCATAGAATGTAAACTTACCCTACAAATGGAAGCGCATTCAAAAATTCTTCTCACAATTTATGAAATTACAAACTATAGTTATAAAAGTTCAGTCAAGTACCTCACTTTTGAATTAACAAATTCAATTACTTCCTGTTTATGTACCATGTTTTCGAGAATTCCATTTTGCTAAAGTCTTCAAAACTTTATGTTTCCTTCATTGAACATTTTGTTTAAAGAATTACAACTGATTTTGAACAAATTGTAACAAAAAAGAGTATAGGACTCTATTTAGAAAGTGGTCACTCTTTTACAAATTAGCTCAATAACTTTGCAGGGCAGCTGCTTGATTTTCAAAGTAGGTCCACAAAGAATCAAGTATTTGTAATCTCTGCCTGATAGTGGGCAGCTAAGAGGAAAAACTGTGTGCTATCGTGCTTGAATATTTTTAACTCAACCTCAACTTAATTGCCAGTCTATGTTCGATACAGGATACAGGATGCTTGGGGCTGGAGCTCGAGGATGATCCATAGAGTTCATATGGGGTGGGAGGTGGGAGGGGGCTTTGGCACTGGGAGATCGTGTACACCTGTGGCTGATTCATGTCAATGTATGGCAAAACCAAGACAGTATTGTAACGTAGAATAAAGGAAAAATAAAATAAAATAAAAAAATCAAACCAGAGGCAGGGAAACCCCTGCCATTGGCTTGAGAAGCCATCCTGCTTTTACAAACAAAGGCTAACAGGTTTTGCACCTCAAGGTGGGCCTCTCAAACTCTTGAAGCATCTCCTGCTGGCCCCACGCTCTGCAGCCATGGCACCATCCACTTTCTCCCCAGGTGGCCTGCCTGGTCTCCGCTGCTTCAGGCAGCCATTCTCCTGTTTTGTGGCTTAGTAGACTATGGGGTCTGTATTTTAGTTTTTCCCTCTTTGTTGTTATTATCCAATTGCCAGAAAGCAGAGGAAAATGCCAACTTAATAGTACCATCTTCAAACCCAAAATCCAATAATTAACCTTAATACAGTATTTAATATATGATTGAAACTTGAATGTCTCATTGTACTACTGAAAGACAAAGGTGTGCTTTACTTACTATTACACTGTGAGGTAAAACACTAATTTTCCATAAAATACTAATTTTCACACGGCCATTAACAATTGAGATAATTATTTTTATTTCAAAACCTCTTGTTTGTATTGGTTATAACCTAGGGCACAAAATTATCTGATGCCCAAAAGTAAAAGATTCTTTTCAAGACCCAGGGTCAACTGGGGGAACAAATTATGAATGTTCTCTCAGTATGCTACAATCTTAGTATTTGTTTTTAAAGCAGAACCTTTTAGTAGTAAAGACAACAAATCATCTGTCAATCTCCTAAGACCCCAATGACATTTGGGTTTGAAATGAAGACACTTTATACTATGGGCTTCCCTGGCAGTGGTAAAAATCTGCCTGCCAATGCAGGAAATGAGGATTCAATCCCTGGAATAAGAAGAATCTCTGGAGAAACAATGGCAACCCACTCCAGTATTCTTACCTGGGAAATCCCAAGCAGAGGACAGGCTATGGGTTCCATGGGGGTCTCAGAGTCAGACATGACTTAGAGCTTAAATAACAAGTTTATATTATATATAGGATCATTCCCTTAGGATTTAACTCTAGGCACATTTTTTTTCCCTGCCAGTTACTATTCTTCTACTCTTTGCTTATGCAATACCAGGTATGTTCTGAGTAAAATCAAGTTTTACTAATAGCTCATTTTCAAAAGAAGCAATTTATAGTTTCAGGTCTTACAGTTAGATCTTTAATCCATTTTGAGTTTATTCTTGTGTGTGGTGTTAGAAAGGGATCTAGTTTCATTCTTTTACAAGTGGTTGACCAGTTTTCCCAGCACCACCTGTTAAAGAGATTATCTTTACTCCATTGTATATTCTTGCCTTCTTTGTCGAAGATAAGGTGTCCATAGGTGTGTGGATTTATCTCTGGGCTTTCTATTTTGTTCCATTGATCTATATTTCTGTCTTTGTGCCAGTACCATACCGTCTTAATGACTGTGGCTTTGTAGTAGAGCCTGAAGTCAGGCAAGTTGATTCCTCCAGTTCCATTCTTCTTTCTCAAGATTGCTTTGGCTATTCGAGGTTTTTTGTATTTCCATACAAATCTTGAAATTATTTGTTCTAGTTCTGTGAAAAATACTGCTGGTTGCTTGATAGGGATTGCATTGAATCTGTAGATTGCTTTGGGTAGTATACTCATTTTCACTATATTGACTCTTCTGATCCATGAACATGGCATATTTCTCCATCTATTAGTGTCCTCTTTGATTTCTTTCATCAGTGTTTTATAGTTTTCGATATATAGGTCTTTAGTTTCTTTAGGTAGGAATATTCCTAAGTATTTTATTCTTTTTGTTGCAATGGTGAATGGAATTGTTTCCTTAACTTCTTTTTCTACTTTCTCATTATTAGTGTATAGGAATGCAAGGGATTTCTGAGTGTTGATTTTATATCCTGCAACTTTACTGTATTCATCGATTAGCTCTAGTAGTTTTCTGGTGGAGTCTTTAGGATTTTCAGTGTAGAGGATCATGTCATCTGCAAACTGAGTTTTACTTCTTCTTTTCCAATTTGGATTCCTTTTATTTCTTTTTCTGCTCTGATTGCTGTGGCCAAAACTTTCAGTACGATATTGAATAGTAGTGGTGAAAGTGGGCACCCTTGTCTTGTTCCTGATTTTAGGGGAAATGCTTTCAATTTTTCACCATTGAGGGTAATGTTAGCTGTGGGTTTGTCATATATAGCTTTTATTATGTTGAGGTACGTTCCTTCTATTCCTGCTTTCTGGAGAGTTTTTATCATAAATGGATGTTGAATTTTGTCAAAGGCCTTCCCTGCATCTATTGAGATAATCATATGACTTTTATTTTTCAATTTGTTAATGTGGTGAATTACATTGATTGATTTGCGGATATTGAAGAATCCTTGCATCCCTGGGATAAAGCCCACTTGGTCATGGTGTATGATCTTTTTAATGTGTTGCTGGATTCTGATTGCTAGGATTTTGTTAAGGATTTTTGCATCTATGTTCATCAGTGATATTGGCCTGTCATTTTCTTTTTTTGTACGTCTTTGTCAGGTTTTGGTATTAGGGTGATGGTGGCCTCATAGAATGAGTTTGGAAGTTTACCTTTCTCTGCAATTTTCTGGAATAGTTTCAGTAAGATAGGTGTTAGCTCTTCTCAAAATTTTTGGTAGAATTCAGCTGTGAAGCCATCTGGACCTGGGCTTTTGTTTGCTGGAAGATTTCTGATTACAGTTTCAATTTCCATGCTTGTGATGGGTCTGTTAAGATTTTCTATTTCTTCCTGGTTCAGTTTTGGAAAGTTGTACTTTTCTAAGAATTTGTCCATTTCTTCCAAGTTTTCCATTTTATTGGCATATAGTTGCTGATAGTAGTCTCTTATGATCCTTTGTATTTCTGTGTTTTCTGTTGTGATCTCTCCATTTTCATTCATAATTTTATTGATTTGATTTTTTTCTCCTAGAGGACAACATAGGCAAAACACTCTCCGAGATAAATCACAGCAGGATCCTCTATGATCCACCTCCCAGTATACTGGAAATAAAAGCAAAAATAAACAAATGGGATCTAATTAAAATTAAAAGCTTCTGCACAACAAAGAAAACTATAAGTAAGGTGAAAAGACAGCCTTCTGAATGGGAGAAAACAATAGCAAATGAAGCAACTGACAAACAACTAATCTCAAAAATATACAAGCAACTTATGCAGCTCAACTCCAGAAAAATAAATAATCCAATAAAAAAAATGGGCCAAAGAGCTAAATAGGCATTTCTCCAAAGAAGACATACGGATGGCTAACAAACACATGAAAAAATGCTCAATATCATTCATTATCAGAGAAATGCAAATCAAGACCACAATGAGGTACCATTTCACACCAGTCAGAATGGCTGCTATCCAAAAGTCTACAAGCAATAAATGCTGGAGAGGGTGTGGAGAAAAGAGAACGCTCTTACACTTTTGGTGGGAATGCAGACTAGTAAAGCCACTATGGAAAACAGTGTGGAGATTCCTTTAAAAATTGCAAATAGAACTGCCTTATGACCCAGCAATCCCACTGCTGGGCATACACACTGAGTAAACCAGAATTGAAAGAGACACATGTACCCCAATGTTCATTGCAGCATTTTTATAATAGCCAGGGCATGGAAACAACCTAGATGTCCATCTGCAGATGAATGGATAAGAAAGCTGTGGTACATATACACAATGGAGTATTACTCAGCCCTTAAAAAGAATAAATTTGACTCAGTTCTAATGAGATGGATGAAACTGGAGCCAATTATACAGAGTGAAGTAAGCCAGAAAGAAAAACACCAATACAGTATACTGACACATATATATGGAATTTAGAAAGATAGTAATGATGACCCTGTATGTGAGACAACAAAAGAGACAGAGAGGTATAGAATGGACTTCTGGCCTCTGAGGGAGAGGAAGAGGGTGGGATGACTTGGGAGAATGGCATTGAAACATGTATACTATCATGTAAGAAACGAGCGCCAGTCTATGTTCAATACAGGATACAGAATGCTTGGGGCTGGAGCTCAGGGATAATCCAGAGAGATGATATGGAGTGGGAAGTGGGAGGGGGTTTCGGGATTGGGAGCTCGTGTACACCTGTGGTTGATTCATGTCAATGTATGGGAAAACCAATACAGTAAAAATAAAATTTAAAAAATAAAAATTAAAAAAAGTATAATAAAAAAATAAAGTTTGCTTCACATTATAAACCTGAAAAAATTTTAAAAAATTAAAAATAAAAGAAGCAATTTATATATCAAAACCAAATTATACAGATTTTGAACTAGCAGTGTTTTAAATGATTCCATTTTCATACATAACAGTGTATCTGTCAATGCTAATATGTCATACAAAAGCGCAGTAATGCCTGATATAATGTATTAAATTTAGAGGCACCATGAGATCAAATTGATAGAAATGAAGAAGAACCTTCCTCTGTTGCTGTTGTTTAGTCACTAAGTCCTGCCCGACTCTTTGTGACCTCAAGGACTGTAGCCCGTCAGGCTTCTCTGTCCTCCACCATCTCTCGGAGTTTGCTCAGACTCACGCCCAAAGCTCTTCCTTGCAGAATTCTAAGTAAGAAATGTAAATGGAAAGAGGGAATTTGAAAAACCACGGTTCAGTCACCACTGGAGTTGGAATGACAGTGGACAGCAAGAGACATGGTGCACTTCATCTAAGCAACCCAGTCCAATCGCCACTAACGGCACCAACACACACCACGCTCTGAGAAGCACTGCTGAGGAATTCCCGCCCAAAACGCACAACCTGAATCTAACCAGAGGACACATGGACAACTGCAGTGGAAGGGTATTCTACAGGACGGCTGGCCTGCACAGGCCCTTCAGAAACGCCAAGGCCACAAAGGGACAGAGAAAGAATGAAGACCTGTTCAGGTTAAAAGAGACTAAGGGAAAATGACAGCAAAACTCAATGCAGGATCCTGGACTGGGCTCTGGACCAGAAACAATTATTTCCTTTGGTATATACGCTATTAGAGGGACAACTGATAAAAATCTGTCTGTATACAGGAGAACCGTATCCATGCTGATCAAGGAAATATACATTAAAGTACTTAGAGTTAAAGACATTGAAGATACTGAATGCAATTTTCTCTCAAACAATTTTTTAAAAAAAGCAGAAATATGGTATATGTGTATGTGGAGAGAATGCTAAAGCATATGTGATAAATGTGAACATTTCAGGAATCTGATTAAGACACTTTCCCTAATTGTAATACAAGATCAGATCTTTACTGCATTCTACTCATCAGATCATGAAATTTTAGAGCTGGAAGGAAAATGTATTCTCACCCAAATTACTCCCAACTTACAGATGAGGACAAGGAAGTTATGACTTGCTCAAGGTGACAGCATTCAAGGCAGAGCTGAGACGCTCATACTGCTCTGACTCAGCTCTTTCTACTACTGCCAGCCGTCTCTTGTACCTTTACATTGTCATCTACTCCCTAAACATGTGATGCCAAATTATCTAGCTCTCTCTTCTCATATATTCTAATAAGCTGCTGTGGCAAACCACTTTCAGGCAATCCAAACTTCAAATTTTAAAAGGTATTTATATGCACAGTCTTTAATAACTAATATCAAAAAAATAGGTTGCCAGAATACATGTCAGATCCTATACGAAATGCTAAAACTACAAAATCAACACACTCTACTGTGGGTGACACTGCTAGGTCCATTATGACAGACGACCAAGCCTGAGCTATTGATCACCATAACCTGCCTCTTAGGACAGTGCCCCACTGCTTCTATGTCTGTCAAAATCTTACTTCTCTTTCAAGTGTTACCTTTGGTAGTCATTCAGTTTCCAAAGACTTTGTAGATCTCACCAAGCAAAAATATAACTTCCTTTGCTGTTGTCTCATGGTCCTCTGTTAACACTGAATATGTTACAATTATCTGTATACACATTCCTGTGCTGTGGGATGTCTTTTATTTGGCAGCATACAAAGACTTCGGAAACTGAATGACTACCAAAGGTAACACTTGAAAGACAAGTAAGATTTTGACAGACACGGAAGCAGTGGGGTAGTGAGAGGATGGGTAGGGGAATTAGATAAAACAACCTGAAGGCAAGAAAATATTTGACATTTCTACTAAATGTTTGAACATGGGCTTACCTATTGTTGCTACAAGTTCTGGATCAAAAGTATCATTTGTGAACCTCGAGAGCAGACTAAAAGAGATGTCAAAAGGCAGCTTAGTAATTTTGACTTTTCTTTCTAAACATTTGGTAAATCTTCCTGATGTTGTATTTTGTCACAAGTTAGACACAACTTAAGAAGAGCTAACGTAGTCAGCTTCTAGAAATCTGACCTTACTGCAGGTATATTCAGAGGAATGAAGTTATTGGAAAGGCAATTAAAGAACCCCAAAGGAAAGTAGTTTACTAGCAAATATATTTCCCATGCTCCATTTCCCAAGTGTGAAAAGCATTTTAAAAAAATATATAACTGTACTGGTATGCCCTTCTGAGAAAATGATATTAGCAAACATGTAATGCTTTAACTGACAGGGACAAAAGGGAGGAAGGAAGTCTCTTGTAATGCAACAAATTAATTTTTTAAGAAATCTAATGTGTCATCCACTCTAAATTCAGGTAAAAACAGAAAGATATGAAATTGAGCATTTTGAAACAAGTAATTTGACTATTACTGAAGTGGGAAGAAGAGATGCAATAAAAAGTGAAGGCTGAAGGTCATACGCTGGCCAGAGTAGGTATCCTCTGGCAATGCTGGTTAAGGTGTGTGAAATCTAGTTGGCAATATGCAGCTACCAAAGGCTGCCAAAGAAAGGAATGGCAGGAACTGCTCTGTATATTGAAAAGTTAATGCCAGCCAAAAAAAAAAAAAACAAACTAAGAAAATCAACAGAAGACAACTGCCATAATTATAATAAGGGATAATGAAGGACTACACCTAAGAAATGATAAAGAAAGGAAGGGAGGCATGAAATGAAAGGAAAAGATAATCACAAAGTATTTCAAGATTTTGTCTTCCAGAATTATTTTATTTAATATAAGGCATAAATGTCAGTTACTAGAAGCTCTTCAAAAAGTTTTCATTAAAGCTCTTTAGATTTATGAAATTAATAAATCTCCCCTCACATTATCTCCTAAGTAGGAAGAACCATTCTATTGACTTACTTGCTTTGATAAAATCAAGGCAATAACTATCTCATGTCTGAATTACAGTGGACAAAAAATGTATGACTCTTTCTATAGACTGTAATTATTGCGGCTAAAGATATTTTTTGTCCACGGGGCATGTTGCAAAACATAATGGCCTCTTGGTATTTTCCAAACCCACTGTCATTAATTCTATTGAAGTCTAACTCTCCCTTTCCTGGTTTTGCTTTCTGGTGATCATAAAACCAGCATGACAAAAGAAAAGTAAAACAAAAGAATAAAATTGGAGATTTCTCTACTTAACATTGAACTATAAGTAATTTTATTTAATTCCAGGATGAATTAGGTGACAGCACTAAAAAGAATCTTAAAAGACTGCTCACAAAAATTTTCTTTTCTCCCCAACATTAAGCTTCAAATTAGGCAAGCCCCAAATTTCCAATTACTCTTAATTTAAGAATAGAAAAGTTGTGTATTTATATTCAAGTCACCAAAGACAATATTACAAAAATGTTGACCCTTACTGAGCAGTAGTAGTAATGATACCATAACAATAACATAAATGATAGCAGCAGTATGGGCTATTATTTATTGAATTTCGAAAACAAGCCAGATAGTGAGCCAGAGGGTTTTCTTACATAATCACTAATCCTTAAAACATCGCTTGTCATTAATGGTATTTTGTCAGGAAAAGCAAGAATGTAAAACGACAAATTTTAATATAAGCACTGAGGAGAAGACAGTAGATTTTAGCTATGGGTACACTGTCAGATCAAAATGTATTCTAAATTCTACATGTGCATTTATCTCGGTAGGGAGTCTAAACTTCTCTATTGGATTTTGAAAGGAATTCACAACCCCAAAATGATTAAGCAATACTGTTCTAAAGGACGTATGGTTAAGCCTTCGTTTTCAATGTTTAAGGAGCAAAATACTGAGCTGTAGATGGAAGGAGTAACTCCTGTCATTCCACTTGGAAGATACCAAATGTATAATTAATCAGTGCAATTATAACTAAGCTGCATTTCTCAGTTTACAAATGAAACTGGTCAAAAAGATCCGAGATGTAAAAGGTACAGGTAGGACAGCAAATTAAATAATAGCAGGTGTCTATAATCCCTTTCAGTTCTGAAACACCTTGCTGCTTCTTTACTTCACCACAGTTAGCCACGGTTTCAAAGAATATTACACATTCAGCCCAAGATAGGTTTGAGAGATTTCTACTCCAACCTCATTTTTCAAACAAAGAGATGAAGGCCTACAGTATCTGAGTGTCACACACAAGTGGCAGGACCAGTTTCATCATTTTGATCTCCTGGCTGCTCTCACACATGTTGATTAACTCCAAGTATAAAATAAACTGGAAAAATAACCCACTAGTTTAGTGAGTTAAGATATCCTTTGTTGTGCAATGATTTCTCAACAACACACGTGATACCTCACTTTCATTAACTCTAGATTTACAGAGAAATAGAAACTATTGGTTAGAACAATCCTGTAAGATTATATTCCTGTCAAATGTTTTTGTACTAACTCACCTTGAAAAGCATGCTACATGCCAAATCGCTTCAGTTATGTCCAACTCTTTTGCAACAAATGGGCTGTAGCCCACCAAGCTCCTCTGTCCATGGAATTCCTCAGGCAAGAATACTAGAGTGGGTTGCCATTTCCTACTCGGGGGATCTTCCCAACCAAGGGATTGAACCTAAATCTCCTGCATGTCCTGTATTGGCAGACAGATTCTTTACCACTGTGCCACCCAGGAATTCCATTTAAATCGATAAATGTCTCTGAAATTTTCTATTTTCTTTTCCTCTAAAGGTTTTGTATATTCTTAGTCTGATTTATTCACGGATAATTGACTTTGTTTGATGCTATTGTAAATCATAATTTTAAGAATTTGCTACTTTACAAAAATACAGTTGGAGTTTGTGTACTAATTTTATGTAGAGCTACCTTGCTAAACTCTCCTACTAACTCTAATATTGTATTTCTGAATTACTTTTTTATGTACAAACACAACCGTCATATGTGAATTATGCCAGTTTTATTTCTTCCTTTCCAGTCATCAAATTTTGTGCCTTTTTCTTGCTTTAATCCTCTGCCTAGGTACACTACTAAAATGCTGAACTGAAAAAGTAGTAATGAACATTCTTGTCTTTTCTTGAACTTAAAGGGCAACTTCCAATGACTCATCATTCTATCTGAGGTTTATGGAAGGTTTTGGGTTGTCTACAAATAATTTTCCTTCTATTCGCAATTGCTGGGAATTTTTAAACATAAATGGAAATGAATTTTATCAGATACATTTTCCTGGATATGTTGAAGTGATTATAGGATTTATTTCATTTGTTAATTAATTCAATTTATTGGTTTTCTAATGTTAAGTCTGCATCTTTGGGCCTTGCTGGTGGCTCAGTGGGAAAGAAACTGCTTGCCAATGCAGAAGGCATGGGTTTGATCCCTAGTCTGGGACGATTCCACATACTGTGGAGCAACTAAGCCCATGTGCCACAACTATTGAGCCTGTGCTCTAGAGCCCAGGAAATACAAATACTAAGCCCACGAGCCACTACTACTGAAACCCATGCATCCTAGAGTCCATGCTCTGCAACAAGAGAAGCCACAGCGATGAGAAGCCTGTGCACTGCAAGAAGAGTAGCCCCTGCTCGCCTCAACTAGAGAAAGCCTGCATGCAGCAAGGAAGACCCAGCACAGCCAAAAATAAATACATAAATAATTCTAAGACATATCCTCATCTTCTACATAAACCATTCTTGGTGACAATGGATGATCCTTTTTACATGTTACTCACTTTGATCTGCATGTGAGTGTCCTTTCCTGTTTTCCCATGTCAGATTTTAGTATCAAAGTTAAGCTACTCTCAGAAAGTAAGTCTTCCCTCTTCTTACTCCTATTATCTCCTATTATCTGGAAGAGTTTGTGCAGTATTTCCTTGAAGGCGACTTTAGTTGTATCCCATTATATTAATGCACCACATGGGTTGTCATGACGGCTTAGAATCCCAAGGAGCCTTATTCATAGATCAAGTCTTCACAGTCCTGTTGACTCTATCCCATGGGCTTTCACTGAATACACACTGGTGCTGAGCCAAGGCCTGAGAGCAGGCAAGGAGAGCTGAGGGAAAGTTCTAAAGGTTTCATTCAGTACAAGGCGTTGGCTGCCAGCTTCCTATGGCTAAGGGATGCCAGAGTGCTGACCCCAGTCCCTCACTGAGAGCCCTGCATAGAAGGCTGCAGAGAGACTTCCCAATCAGTGTACCCAATCAGTGTACCCAATTAGTGTACCTTCCCTTCCTGATTCCCTGATTGGGAATCATAGATGAAAAGCAAAGAGAACTTCGCATGGACCCCAAAAGCTAGCAGCTAGCCTATAGAGCAGAGAGAGACCTCCCATGATTTAGCAAGCTGGGTAACTTGGCTACAGAACAAGAGAACTGTAGTATCCCATGCCCTGCTGAAGGGAAAGAGCTAGTTATTCTCTCTAAACATCTGAAGCTAGTAACTTGAATCTAGCAAACCAGAAACAAAGTCCATACTCAGATCAACTACAGATTAGACAGTAGTGCAGACAGTAAAGAGTCTGCCTGCAATGCAGGAGACCCGGGTTCAATTCCTGAGTCGGGGAAGATCCCCTGGAGAAGAGAATGGCAACCCACTCAAGTATTGTTGCCTGGAGAATTCCATGGATAGAAGAGTCTGGCAGCTTATAGTCCATGGGGTCACAAAGAGTCAGACACTCCTGAGTGACTAACTCACACACAGGTTAGAAGAATTCAGGCCCCTAACCTTAGAGCCATGTTGAATAATTGAAATGCACTTTTCTGGAAACAAATATTATTAACTTCCCTCTTCATTTATGTTTTACGTACAATGTCTTGTCTAATATCAAAAGTTAAGACACATTCAAAGAAATAATAAAATATGAGCTAGGGTTGAAAAAGAAACAGTCAATAAAAGCAAACCCTGAGATGGCCTAGATATTGCGCTTATCAGACAGGGACTTTACATAACTATAATAAATAATAAATGTTAAGGGCTCTAGTGGGTCGAAAATGGACATTGCACAAGTAGATGGGCAAAATCCACAGAGAACTGGAGGTTTTAGAAATGTTAAAATATATATAACAGATATGAGACTCATTCAATGAACTTAGCTGACTGGACACAGCAGAGAAATAAAATGTTAGTGAAGCCTATAGACAAGTCAATTGAAATGATTCAAAATTAAATAAAGGGAGGGAAGGAGATTTAAAAGCCATGGAATCTGAGTTCTGCAAAGCAATAGCAACAGTAGTTGAACACTCTACATGTAATTAAAATCCAAGGAGAGGACAGTGGAGCACAGGAAAAATTTGAAGAAATAATGGTTGAGAAATCTCTTCAGTTGATTAGTGATACCAACCCACAAAGTCAAGAATCTCAGTGGACTCCAAACAGGATAAATACAAAGGAAACAGCTGGAGTGGGACTGTTGGACAGTCATGTTCAACTCTTTGTGGCCTCATGGACTGTAGCCCACCAGGCTTTTCTGTCCATGGAGGTTTCCAGGCAAGAATACTGGAGCAGATTGCCATTTCCTACTCCAGGGGCTCTTCCTGACCCAGGGATTGAACCTGAATCCCTTGTGTCTCCTGCAGGCAGATTCTTTACTGCTGATGCCACCTAGGAAACCCTGACATATGAGAGTCAAACTGTGATAAAAAGCAAATATCAAGAATAGATCTTAAGAGCACCCAGATAATGAAAAATGTTTGCTTTCAGGGAAACAATGGTAAGAATGAAGGCTAAATTCTCTCAGAAATCATGAAGACCAGAAAACACTAGAACCATATCTTTAGTCCTGAAAGGACAATTAGGGGTTAAAAGCTGTCAAGCTAAACTATTATATCCTTTGACAACCTCCTTTAAAGATGAAGGTAAAGACATTACAGAGTACCACTGGGAGAACTCTTTGCCAACAGACAGTAACTGAAAAAAATAAAATTAAATTAAAAAGTAACAGGTTTTAAGTTGAAGGGAAATGATACCAGCAGAAGCAAGACTCTTAAGACAAAATGAAGGGATCAGAAGGATAATAAATATGTAGCTTTAGACTTGCTTGGCATAAAAGCTTGGATTTAAAACCCAAGTCATGGTTACCAATCCTTTGCCCTAAGGGAACCAGAGCCTTTTCCTCTCAGAGTGCAGGCTCTCCAGCTGCAACAAAGAATTGGTCCCTGTCTCCAGCTCTCTGGTGACCTTGGGAAGGTGGCACAGTGGTAAAGAATCTGCCAGAAGCAGGAAACGTGGGTTCAATTCCTGGGTTAGGAAGATCCTCTGGAATCAAAAATGGCAACCTACTCTAGTATCCTTGCCTGGAAAATTCCATGGACAGAGGAACCTGGCTGGCTACATTCCATGGGGGTCACAAAGAATCAGGGCTGTGTTAACTGAGCACAGCCCCTACAGATGTTATCCTTGGGGCTCTTTCTTTCTTTCTTCTTGACTATATTCTTTAAAAAATCATTTTATATTGAAACAGATTACTACCTGCCTGCACTGTGTTTTACCTTCTGGGTAGATATGGAAAGAAAGGAGTGGTTGGTGGGGCTGGGAGTGGGTCAGTGGGAAAGCTCTGTCCAGCTCACAACAGAGGTCATACGCAGAAGTCAATGGCTGAATGCTTCTTTGGTGTTTTAGTCCAAGAGAGTTCCTTGTTCTCAGCAGGCAGATGAGGTGAATCGATGCCTTTTACTTTATTGCTGTTAGCCCTACTGCTTTAGTTTAGAATTCACAGCACACAAAGCCCTAGAATGTGTCTCTCAGCCCACCCCCAGGGACACAACAGTGCACTTGTCTTTCAATGCTGCAAACAGCATTTTCTTTCCCCTGGAGTTTCCAGCACTGTTTCCAGTTGTTGGCCTTTTGTGTATCTTCTCAGGTATTTTAACAAAAATTAGAGAGGTTACATCAGGTAAGTTTAGTTTTTTGGACAACTTTTTATTACTTAAATTCACATATATAGGAAAGTTGAAAGAAGTTTACAGTAAATATCCATACAACTTCCACCTAGATTCAAAAATATTGATTTTGCTTATTAATGACAAATTTTAATTTTGAGATGCACAAAAAATAGTTTAATTTAAGCAGATTGTTATTATACACATTCCTAGGACTTATGAGTATTAAATATGCTTTATAATGTTAATCATAAAAATATTTAACCAAAGAAAAACTGGAGTATAAATAATTTTTCTATAAATGATATGTCAGCATTACATTAATAAATGGAGAACTGAAGCAATCATTTTAACAATTCGTTTTATAAAATTTTAATGAGACTTACTTGGATAATTTTTTACAATGATTCACTTCATTCTATAGATTAAAATTGGTTGAAAGATGGGAAAGGAGAAATAAATGACCTTGATGTTGATTTGGGCCTATGTTGTCTTAAGTAAAAATTTACCTAAACTATAAATCAATCTGGGCTTTCCTGGTGGCTCAGACAGTAAAGAATCCTCTTGCAGTGTGGGATACCTGGGTTCAGTCCTTGGATTGGCACTATCTCTTGGAGGAGGGCATGGCAACCCACTCTAGTATTCTTGCCTGGAGAATCCCCATGGATAGCAGAGTCTGATGGGCTACAGTCCATGGGATCACAAACGGTCAGACATGACTGAGAGACTAAGCACAGCACATAAATAAATTTAGAGCTCAAGACATCTCCTTTTATATCTAATTTATTTTAAAGGATATTATTTATATTATTATATTATACAGTGATATGGGCTTCCCTGATGACTCAGATAGTAAAGAGTTTGCCTATAATAGTTTCTCACCAGAAGATGAGAACAAGAAGGAGAAGATTCTTCTTGGCTTTATAATTCATCACCCTCCGACATGCTCACAATTTGGGAGAAACTAACATCAGCCATTGGGCTGACTTCTTGAGAAGCTGAAGGAGGATGGCTTCAAAGTCCTTTAGAAGGAGCACTTCAACTCCAACTTCCTTTAAATGGCTATGCTTTTATATCAAAACTTAGTTGTAATATGCCTCCACTTTACACTTTTCTTCTCACAATATAGCATTTTAAACAGCCCAGCCAAGGGACCCTAAAGCAGTGTTAGGTCTTATGTAACAATTCCCTGCATATTATTATTATTTTTTAAATTGCTTTTCCCTGGCATACATTACAAAGTTTTCCTGCAGATCAAAACCGAAGGCTTGGACCGAGCCCATGTTTGTTTCAACTTGAATCACCACCCACCTGGTCTGAGTCAGGCTGGCAGTCCAAAGGGAAAATACTGCCTAAGTATTTACAGCCTCTGGATCTGTCCCCATGCTCAGGAGCACAGAAGCAGATCAACTGGGAGAGGCCACAAAGCAAATTTGCCTGGAGATGAATTCTGGGAGGCAGCAGGGTTGAGAGCAGCTCAGCCATTTGGCAGGGAGTACATAGCAATGACTTCTGAGAGGAACCATTTGAGAAAGAGCAAGGTTGCTCATGATTCCTAAATAAGGGCTTGCTGAAGCATTGTTTTAAGCTAGAAAGGCTTTCAAGGCAAGCCTTTTCCTCTTGGAGAAGTTTAACACCTGAAAACCAGCCACCTTTGGTTATTATAAAACTTCAAAATGTATATAACATTTTAAAACAAAGACTCACATTTAAGAATTCACTTAAAAGTAACTAGAATTGACCCGTTCTTTGCTTCTAGAGGTTCTTTTTGATTCTAGATTTTACCTATTCTAAAAGTAGAATCCTTTTTCAATATAACTTTCAGGAAAAGGAAAGGTGGTTTTTATTCGCTAATTGTGGCTCTCTCCTTTTTCCCATAGACCAGATCCTGCCAGATGAATAAACTGTCAGTTGGCTGAGTCCAACTGTCAAGTATCTTTAACTCTCTAAGCCTCTAGGACATTGCTCATCAAGGACAAGCATTAATTCCTCTCTGTCAAAGAGTCTAGCAATGTGCTAGGTCTCCTGAGAAGCTGATGAAGAGGAGGTATTCTATGCCTTATTTGGGGTTAGTCAAGAACCTGGAAGTCTGGGAGACCATACCAGCTGCTCTAGGAGGTTTTATGGCTGTGACTGGAGAACATCATTTCCCACTGAGTGGCTGATAGATTGGGACAAGTTATTTCATCTCTAAGGCCTATTTCCTCATCTGTAAAACGGGGGTAATGGCAACAACCACATCAATGTACTGTTTTTGTATTTTATAATTTATTTTTATTTTTGGCTGTGCTGGGTCTTCATTGCTATGCAAGCTTTCCTTTAGTTGCAACAAGTAGGGGCTCCTCTTTAGTTGCAGTGCTTAGGCTTTTTCATTGCAGTGGCTTCTCTTATGGAGCACGGGCTCCATAAGGGCCTGGGGAGTGTGGGCTGCAGCAGTTGCAGCTCCCGGGTTCTAGAGCACAGGCTCAATAGTTGTGCTGCATGGGTTTAGTTGCTCCTCCTCATGTGGGATCTTCCTGGACCAGAGACTGAACCTGTGTCTCCTGCACTGGCAGGCAGATTCTTTACCAATGAGCTACCAGAGAAGCCCCAGTGAGCTGTTTTTCAGATTAATTAAAATAGAAAGAGCACAAAGTAAATATTAAACCTATGTCAGCCATTACTATCAGACATCTGTGTGTGTGTCTGACATATGTAACTGTACCACGACCAAATGCCATTTGTGCCAGTAGAAGTGCATTGTCAGCTCCAGTCGGATAGATCTAGTCAAATATAAACTTCTTTCATGATTGTGAAAAGATCACCAAGAGGAAACAGTGAACTGACTGCTGAGGCCAGGGGAGAGCCGGAATCTCTAGGGCATTTGCCCCCACCCTCCCTTGCAGCTCTGGCCACCAGTGAGAGTTACCTTGTTTGAACCAAGAGAAAGCACTCCTGGAACCCTCTTAGAGCTGGAGTTCCCAACCTCTGGGATTTAGTGCCTGATGACCTCAAGTGGAGCTGACATAATAATAACAGAAAGAAAGTGCACAATAAATGTAGGGAATCATCCTGAAACCATCCACCCCCTCCATCCACAGAAAAACTGTCTTCTATAAAAGTGATCCCTGGTGCCCAAAAAGCTGGGGACCATTGCTCTATGGAGCAGGCTGTGTGTGTGTGCACGCATGCATGTGTGTGTTTAAAGTTCTTCAACAAATATACTAAGTTCTGCTTTGGGGATACATCATGGATCCACAAAGAAAATCCTGTAGAAAGAAACATTATGCAAAAAACATTGAGACCTCTCTAATGCTTGAGCTCTCCTGTGCCTGTATTTATAGACAGACCCTTGAAAGGACCCAAAAAGGCGGCCCAAATAGTCACTACATGACAATGCTTTTAATTTCACTAGTGTCCACATGGCTACAGTTCAGTTTCAGATAAATTCACATTAAATAAAATTACAAAATGCAATTTTTCTCCCCAAGGGATGATTTTATTGCTTTAGCATCCATTTTGCTAAGTATATTTTCAAAGTAGAGATGTGTATACCTGGTAACAGAAAATAAAATGAATAGATGTTAGGAAATGAGCATCACTCTGGGAGTTGGTGAGGGACAAGGAGGCCTGGTGTGCTGCGATTCATGGGGTCACAGAGTCAGATATGACTGAGTGACTGAAGAACTGAACTGAACTGAAAGATATTTAGATTCTTTCATATTTTCTACTTTCTAAGTGAAATGTAATTAGTTTTTGCTTCTATTGCCAGAGAAACACAGGAGAACTCTTTCTTTCATTCCCATTTGAAAACAAAAAATCTGATTTCTTTTTCTGAGCCCAATAGCAGACAGTTGTTTAACTTGTCCCTTGTTAATGAATATGTCTATTAAAGGAAACAGTTTAATCCCATTTCACAGGTGAAGACTAGAAAGAAGTACAAGGAAGTGAAGTAATTCACCTAATCTCATGCATGTAGAAAGTGGAAAAGGTAGAATTCTGATCCAAAGCCTATCTCCTTTACTACTTCCATTATCTTCCTGCCAACAAATGGAACTATAGTAATAGTTATCTACTGTATTAAGTAAGGTGTCCGAGGCTTCCCTGGTGAAGAATCTGCCTCAAATGCAGGAGACCTGGATTTGATCCCTGGGTGGGGAAGATCTCCTGGAGAAGGAATGGCTCCACACTCCAGTATCCTGCCTGGAGAGAGGATCCTGGTGGGCTATAGTCCGGGAGGTCATAGACTTGGACGTGACTAAGCAACTAACATTTCACTTCACTTTTTTGAGGAAGGGTACAGAATGTACACACTGTGGGTTTAGCAGTATTTATAATATGTTATTTCCTCAACTTAGGTCATGGATTCACAGGGATTTATTTTTATGTTTCCTAATTTACATCAATGTCTCTTATGAACTTTTATATGCATCATCTACTACACAATTAAAAATTGTAATTGCATAATTCCTGTTAAAAATCCAAGTACTGGTATAAAGATGCGTGGGTAAAATTTAAAGACTAATTTGCTTTAAAATTTCTGACTTATTCCTACATGTCTGGGGAAAAGAGAGATTGGAATGGTGACTTAGCAAAGCGTGGAGAGCAAATCTCGAGTCTGGTCACACACTGACCCATAAGACAACTGTTCCTCCAGAATCCACTTTTCTTGGAACTACTCTTTCTCCAGTAATTCATGGTTTTGGTGGAAGATGAATGATCCTACTTCCTGGATACCACTGATTGGAGCCAAGAACGCTCCGTGGAGACAAGATGCTGTATCTCCAGTAATTCATTTCCTGGCCTGAGTTGACCTGTCTGTAAGAGGTACGTGACTGAGCCAGTCAGTGTCCTTTATCTAGAATTTTATGACTAGAATTGGAATACTGTTAAGATTCAAACTCAGATATGGTAGTGTATTTTTGGAGAAAATTCATTTGTATTCAGAAAAGAAGGAATGCAAGGCAGACCAAAAAAAAAAAAAAAAAGGACAAGCCACTGGGAATCTTGATGGCATTCAAGGCTTGGTTCCAGAAGTTCCCAAGGCCCACCTACACACAAGACCTTCCAAACATAAGTTGTTTTATAAAAGTCTACAGTGTACATTTAATAAAGTACCTTTTAAGGTACTTTTTCAAAAGTTGTTTTTCTCTTTTAACCCAGCAGAGTTCTAATTTCTTTACGTCAATTAATCAGCAGGTGCTATTGCAAAGGTATAAGAAGACAGTTATCCAGATAATAAGGACTTTCTCTGCTAGTCACTGAGAGTTCAAGAGGTTATAGACTCCACAACAACAATTTCTATGGAACAGCCAAAAGAAAATACAAATAGCAAACCAAGAAGTGTACGTGTGTGTGTGTGCGTGCACATGCACATACACATACACACACACACAAGGTCAGTCGCATCCGACTTGACTCTTTGTGACCTCATGGTCTGTAGTCCACCAGGTTCCTCTGTCCATGGGATTCTCCTGGCAAGAATACTGGTATGGGTTGCCATTTCCTCCTGCAGGGTATCTTCCCATCTCAGGGATCGAACTCTGGCATCTGTTGGATCTTGGGGCAGATTCTTTACCACTGAGCCACCTGGAAAGCTATTCAGTTCAGTTCAGTTCAGTCGCTCAGTTGTGTCCGACTCTTTGCGACCCCATGAATCATAGCACTCCAGGCCTCCTTGTCTGTCACCAACTCCCGGAGTTCACTCAAACTCATGTCCACTGAGTTGGTAATGCCATCCAGCCATCTCATCCTCTGTCATCCCCTTCTCCCTCCTGCCCCCAATCCCTCCCAGCATCAGAGTCTTTTCCAATGAGTCAACTCTTCGCATGAGGTGGCCAAAGTATTGGAGTTTCAACAGTTTTTGAAAATGCTTCAGAGCCATCACAGTGAAATGGGTTACTTGTTACTTATAATAAGCTGTTTCCACCACAATGGGGTTCATGTAATGAAGCTGACTTTTGTATAGCACCTAAGGATGGGTGCTAGTTGCCAGGAGAACCAACCATGAAAAGAGAGTAGGAACTTCCAGTTCCAGCCCCTGATTTCTGGAGAGTGCAAAGGGGCTAGAGATAGAGTCAACCAGCAGTGGACAATGAGTTAATCAATTATGCCTATGTAATTCAGCCTCCATAAAAACTCAGAAAAGGAGAGGTGTTCAGAGAGCTTCCATACTGGGGAAAGCTATTAGTCATATCAAAAAAACAGACAAAAGAAAAATCACCAGAGTTTCAGAATTTCTTTTGCAAAAAAGAGGATTAAAAAAAAAAATCAAGAGGCAAAGTAGAAATAACAGCTTCCAATCAACATGGATAAACCATTTAAATTCTGTGCAAATGCATCAGTTTGGTGTAAAATAAAAGGTGTGGACCAGATGACTGCCTGCCTCCTTACTAGCTCTAAAATTCTTTAGCTCTGATGTTTAAAACATCAATGGTAATTTATAACATTTTAAAAATCTTCAAACTATGACAAAGATTAAAAATGGAGGCCTTAGCTAACTTAGTACCAATGATAGAATTGGACCAACTGGTTCAGAATCTGCTTTATCAGCTAGTTATCAAGTCTGCATTGATGAAAAATTGTCACTAGCTCTCAGAGGTGATTTGTGAAGTATCAGATATAGCCCAGGCTCTGTGGATGCTAAAAATACATAGAAATGTTGTATATGGACACAAGAACACAAAATCCAATCTCTATCATCTTATTTCTCATGGTTTTTAATTTGAAATTACTACTCAAGATCCAGCTCATATTTATTTTCCTTTTAAAGTCTATCTAGTTTATTTTTCCTTTCACACCAGTGGTCCACTTTATGATGAATATTTTCTCTATTGTGATTTAGTATAATAAGTATATATAGAGTAATGATTACAAAATATTTTTGACAAGTATGGAAAATAGTAGTTAATGTTTTCCATCTGCTTGCTGTATGCTATGTCATGAAAAGAACCATTGGTCCTATAGAATCAGAGAATACCTATGCAAGTACATGACAGAAATACAAATACTTAATGAATTAATTTTAATCACTTACACATTTTTGTAAATGTTACCACATGTTGTTTAAATTACCCATTATCAAAACTAGTGCCCAAATGCTATCACTTCTCAGAGCTTCACTCTGGGAAATTTTGAACCTTATAATTTAAATTTATTTGTGGAAAATGAGCTATCATTTCTGTCTAGATATCTGATTTCTAAAGCTGAAGTTCAAGTTCTGAAATCTCCCTTCTAAGAGCTTTCATGGAGTTGTCACAAAGGATTTTGTTTGATAGACTTAAATTCTCCAAAAAAGTCAAAACCAAGAACTCTATCTAATGATCTCAAATTCAAACCACAGATTGCAAAGGGGAATGCAAAATGTTTCACAATTTTGATCTACAGGCTTGGAAGGCACTGCAGATAGTTCATGTTCTAGGAAGTCAGGTAATGCTAGTGGTGAAGAATCCTCCTGTCAATGCAGGAGACGCAATAGATGCAAGTTTGATCCCTGGGTCAGAGAAATTCCCCTGGAGAAAGAAATGACAACCCTCTCCAGTATTCTTGCCTGGGAAATGCCATAGACAGAGGAGCATGGTGGGCTATTCTCTTTCACCTTCATCAAGAGGCCCTAGTTTCTCCTCACTTTCTGCCATTAGAGTGTTATCATTTTCTACATTCACCTTTATGGCAGAATGTGAAGCAGAACTAAGAGCCTATTGATGAAAGTGAAGGAGGAGAGTGGAAAAGCTGGCTTAAAACTCAACATTCAAAAAGCTAACATCATGGCATCTGGTCCTATCACTTCATGGCAAATAGATAGCGAAACAATGGCAACAGTGAGAGACTTTATTTTCTTGGGCTCCCAAAATCACTGCAGATGGTGACCGCAGCCATGAAATTAAAAACACTTGCATCTTGGAAGAAAGCTATGATCAACCTAGACAACATATTAAAAAACAGAGATATTGCTTTTCCAACAAAGCTCCATCTAGTCAAAACTATTGTTTTCCAGTAGTCATGTATGAATGTGACAGTTGGACCATAAAGAAAGCTGAGTGCCAGAGAACTGATGCTTTTGAACTGTGATGTTGGAGAAGACTCTTGAGAGTCCCTTGGACTGCAAGGAGATCAAACCAGTCAATCCTAAAGGAAATCAGTCCTGAATATTCATTGGAAGGACTGGTGCTGAAGCTGAAGCTCCAACACTTCAGCCGCTTGATGGGAAGCACTGGGTCATTAGAAAAGACCCTGATGCTGGGAAAGGTTGAAGGCAGGAGGAGAAGAGGCAATAGAGGGAGAGATTGTTGGAAGGCATTACTGACTCCATGAACATGAGTTTGAGTAAGCTCCAGGAGATGGTGAAGGACAGGGTAGCCTGGAGTGCTGCAACTAGGAGTCAGATACAACTGAGTGACTTAACAACAACACATCTGCATATCTGAGGTTGTTGATATTTCTTGCAGAAATCTTGATTCCAGCTTGTGATTCATCCAGCCTGGCATTTCAGATGACATACTCTGCACAGAAGTTAAATAAACAAGTTGACAATATGTAGCCTTGTCATACTCCTTTTCCAATTTTCAATCAGTTGCATGTTTAATTCTGTTGCTTCTTGACCCACATACAGGTTTCTCAGGAGAAAGAGAGTTTATAATAATTTTATGATAAATATAATAATTGCTAATTATTTAATTCAGTCACTCAGTAGTGTCCAGCTCTTTGCAACGCCATGGACTGGCAGCATGCCAGGACTCCTTGTCCATTCCCAACTCCCAGAGTGTACCCAAACTCATGTCCATTGAGTCGGTGATACTATCCAACCATCTCATCCTTCATCATCCCCTTCTCCTCCTGCCCTCAATACCTCCCAGCATCAGGGTCTTTTCAAATAAGTCAGTTATTCACATCAAATGGCCAAAATATTGGAGTTTCAGCTTCAACATCAGTCCTTCCAATGCACACTCACAACTGATCTCTCTTAGGATGGACTGGTTGGATCTCCTTGCAGTCCAAGGGACTCGCAAGAATCTTCTCCAACACCACAATTCAAAAGCATCAATTCTTTGGCACTCAGCTTTCTTTATAGTCCATCTCTCACATCCATACACGACTACTGGAAAAATCATAGCCTTGACTTGATGGATTTTGTTGACAAAATAATGTCTCTGCTTTTTAATATGCTATCTAGGTTGGTCATAACCTACCTTTCAATGAGTAAGCTTCTTTTAATTTCATGGATGCATTCACTATCTGCCATGATGTTGAAGCCCCAAAATATAGTCAGCCACTGTTTCCACTGTTTCCCCATCTATTTGCCATGAAGTGATGGGACCAGATGCTATGATCTTAGTTTTCTGAATGTTGAGCTTTAGGCTTTTCACTTTTCACTTTTTCACTCTCCTCTTTCACTTTCATCAAGAGATTCTTTTTGTTCTTCATTTTCTGCCATAAGGGTGGTGTCATCTGCATATCTGAGGTTATTGATTTTTCTTCCAGCAATATGGTTCCAGCTTGTGCTTCATCCAGCTGATTATTAGAAAAATGCAAATCAAAACTATAATGATATATCACCTCACACTGGTCAGAATAGCCATCATCAAAAAATCTACAAATAGTACATTAAGGAAAGGATGTGGTGAACAGGCAACCCTCCTGCACAGTTGGTAGGAATGCAAATTTATACAGCTACCATGTAGAATAGTATGGAGATTCCTTAACAAACTAAGCATAAAACTACCATATAACTCAGCAATCCCACTGCTGTGCATATACCCTGAGAAAAACCATAGTTCAAAGACACATGCACCCCAGTGTTCACTGCAGCACTATTTACACTAGCCAGGACATGGAAACAACCTTTATGTTCATGGACAGATGAATGGATAAAGAAGTTGTGGTATGTATATACAATAGAATATTATTCAGTTCAGTTCAGTTCAGTCACTCAGTCGTGTTCAACTTTTTGTGACCCCATGAATCACAGCACGCCAGGCCTCTCTGTTCATCAACAACTCCTGGAGTTCACTCCAGACTCATGTCCATCAAGTCAGTGATGCCATCCAGCCATCTCATCCTCTGTCGTCCCCTTCTCCTCCTGCCCCCAATCCCTGCCAGCATCAGTGTCTTTTCCAGTGAGTCAACTCTTCACATAAGGTGGCCAGAGTACTGGAGTTTCAGCTTTAGCATCATTCCTTCCCAAGAACACCCAGGACTGATCTCCTTTAGAATGGACTGGTTGGATCTCCTTGCACTCCAAGGGACTCTCAAGAGTCTTCTCCAACACCACAGTTCAAAAGCATCAATTCTTCGATGCTCAGCTTTATTCACAGCCCAACTCTCACATCCATACAGGACCACTGGAAAAACCATAGCCTTGACTAGACGGACCTTTGTTGGCAAAGTAATGTCTCTACTTTTGAATATACTATCTAGGTTGGTCATAATTTTTCTTCCAAGGAGTAAGCATCTTTTAATTTCATGGCTGATATCACCATTTGCAGTGATTTTGGAGCCCCAAAGATAAAATCTGCCACTGTTTCCACCATTTCCCCATCTATTTCCCATGAAGTGATGGGACCAGATGCCATGATCTTCATTTTCATGTTGAGCTTTAGGCCAACTTTTTCACTCTCCACTTTCACTTTCATCAAGAGGCTTTTTAGCTCCTCTTCACCTTCTGCTATAAGGGTGGTGTCATCTGCATATCTGAGGTTATTGATATTTCTGCCAGCAATCTTGATTCCAGCTTGTGCTTCATCCAGCCCAGTGTTTCTCATGATGTACTTTCCATATAAGTTAAATAAGCAGGGTGACAATATACAGCCTTGACACACTCCTTTTCCTATTTGGAACAAGTCTGTTGTTTCATGTCCAGTTCTAACTGTTGCTTCCTGACCTGCATACAGATTTCTCAAGAGGCAGGTCAGGTGGTCTGGTATTCCCATCTCTTTCAGAATTTTCCACAGTTTATTGTGATCCACACAGTCAAAGGCTTTGGCATAGTCAATAAAGCAGAAATAGATGTTTTTCTGGAACTCTCTTGCTTTTTCCATGATCCAGCGGATGTTGGCAATTTGGTCTCTGGTTCCTCTGCCTTTTCTAAAACCAGCTTGAACATCAGGGATTTCACAGTTCACGTATTGCTGAAGCCTGGCTTGGAGAATTTTGAGCATTACTTTACTAGTGTGTGAGATGCGTGCAATTGTGCGGTAGTTTGAGCATTCTTTTGCATTGCCTTTCTTTGTGATTGGAATGAAAACTGACTTTTCCCAGTCCTGTGGCCACTGCTGAGTTTTCCATATTTGCTGGCATATTGAGTGCAGCACTTTCACAGAATCATCTTTCAGAACTTGAAATAGCTCAACTGGAATTCCATCACCTCTACTAGCTTTGTTCATAGTGATGTTTTCTAAGGCCCACTCAGGGTTTGCCCTAATTTTAAGTGATACGTTTGTGCTTACTTTGGTTTTATCACTTACAAGTCACCAAAAGTTTTGTATATTCTACTTCTCTTTGAGGATAAGAAACAGAATTCCCCAAATTACAAAAAAAGCTTTCTTAATATGATGCAATTAATCACCCCTGTCTTCCTCATCTGACTGTCAGAGACAAGGAAATAAAAACACATAAAATCTGTCCTCTTTGGTCTTTACCACCTGGATTTTCCATTAAACCGCCAGAAGTAAAGGAAGTAACACCTTAGTGCTTCTGAAACAGAAAGGAAAGATTCTTCTTTCTGCACTAAAGCTATTCTTTCCCCACTGCCTTTTACAATTCTTTTTTCATTTGGATCCTGGAGAGATCAAAAAGGAATGCTGTTCACTAAAATAGATGAACCAAAGTTTACCAAAACACAAGGAGCAGAGTGAAACTGATGAACTGTTAGTTAGTGTGGAATTCTGGAATATAAATAATGCTTCCCAATTCCACATTCAATAACCATCAGACACTATAGCTACAGAGTATAGAAACAGTTACCCACTGTGACCCCACTATTTACCAGAAACAGGAATAAAACCAAGGAAGGCTAAGTGGTTTGTTCCAAAAATCCCCTAAAGTGGCATTCCCTAGCATTTTATGGCACCAAAAGAGATGATACAATTCTGTAACCCTCAATCTGAAAAATTACCAAGTGAGTTCATCAAATGAATCAAATACTAAAAGCATGATGCTGGCAAAGTAATTTAATGCCTTAAATAGGTGTAGGTCTCATCTGCTTTTTCCTTAAAGAAGAAAAGCTTAGAACTCAGTCAAGGCACTTCTTACACAAAAGAGCAAACAAATTTAAATATCTATTACTAGAAGGAAGAAAAATCTCATAGCATCTCAAAACTCAGTTTTCTCCTTTGGAGATAAACACTTCTTCTTCTTCTTTTTTTTTTTTTTTTTTTGGTGAGGGTTTATACTACCTATGAGACAAAATCACACATGTCAATACCTACTACATTTTAGTAAACAACATTATGTAAAGGTCTGTCTCAAAAAACACATCTGAGAGTGGTGATTCAAGAATATGTGGAGAGGCAGTCCTAAGATGGCAGATGAATAGGATGGGGAGACCACTTTCTCCCCAACAAATTCATCAAAAGAACATTTAAACACTGAGTAAATTCCACAAAACAACTTCTGAATGCTGGCAGAGGACATCAGGCACCCAGAAAAGCAGCCCATTGTCTTTGAAAGGAGGTAGGAAAAAATATAAAAGACAAAAAGAGAGACAAAAGAGGTAGGGATGGAGCTCCATCCTGGGAAGGGAGTCTTAAAAAGAGACGTTTCCAAACACCAGGAAACACTCTCACGGCTGAGTCTGTGGTGAATCTTGGAACCACTGAAGTGAAGTGAAGTGAAGGGAAGTGAAGTGAAGTGAAGGGAAGGGAAGTGAAGTGAAGTGAAGTCGCTCAGTCGTGTCCGACTCTTTGTGACCTCACAGACTGTAGCCTACCAGGCTTCTCAGTCCATAGGATTTTCCAAGCAAGAGTGCTGGAGTGGGTTGCCATTTCCTTCTCCAGGGGATCTTCCTGACCCAGGGATCAAACGTGGGTTTCCACATTGTAAGCAGATGCTTTACCCATTGCGCCGCAGAGGCAACATAACTGGCAGGAAAAATAAATAAATAAAACCTGCAGAATATGTGCCCAACGGTAACTCCCCCAGCAGAGAAGCACCGCAGATGCCTACACCCACCACTAGCAAGCGGGGGGCTGGGCAGGGAGCCACGGGCTGCATTGCTTAGAGTAAGGACCAGGCCTGAATGATCCAAAGGCAATCTGAGGGAACTAACTTGGGCTAGTAAACCAGACTGTGGGATAGTTACCCTACGAAAACCCTAACCTAAGACACTTCCAGGCCTGCTCACAGAACAAAGGACTGAACAGGGCTAGCCGGGTGCAGATTATCCCCCTCTGGTGACAGGCAGCCAGAGCCAGAAGGGGGCAATCGCAGCCCCAGAGAGGTATTATCTACCAAACTGCAAACAGGCTTCTTTGCTAAGACTTCTTTGGGCTCTGGACTGTCAACATCTGCCTGAGAAGGTACGTCGGTTGTACATCCAAAAAAACCAAGCAGCAGGGACGGGGGAGGCAATAAGTCACAGTGATTGTGCTCGCCAAACACCTCATCACCTGAGCTGCTTGGACTTGGGAAGGGCACAAAACGCAGGCCCAATGAAGTCTGCACCTCTGAGGACTACCTGAGTGCCTGAACCTGAGCAGCTTAGACCTGGGAGGTGCATGCAGCCTAGGGCCGGCCTTGGATGGTTCCCAGTGGAGCCACCTAGAGCCTGACCAGTGTGGGCATGGAGGGCACATGCCCCGTGAGTGGGGGCAGGCCCAGTGTTGCTGAGACACTGCAAGCACATGCCAATATTATTTGTTTGCAACGTCCCTCCCTCTCCACAGTGCGACTGAACAAGTGAGCCTAAAGAAGTGTCCACCACCGCCCCCTTGCGTCAGGGCAGAAATCAGACACTGAAGAGACCAGCAAACAGAAGAAGCTAAAACAGAGGGAACAGTCTTAGAAGTGACAGGTGCAATAGATTAAAACCCTGTAGTTAGTATCAACTACATAGGAAGGGGCCTATAGATCTTGAAAAATATAAGCTGGACCAAGGAACTAGCCAAAAATGAACTGACCCCACAAAGCCCACAACAGCACCAGAGAAAGTCCTAGATATATTTTTACTATTTCTACTATCATTTTTAAATTTTTTTTCAGTTTTTATGTCCTCTATTACTCCTTTAATTATCATTTTTATAACCTACCATTACTTTGCAAAAAAAAATTATTAAGCAAACTTCATATATATATATATATATATATCTTATAATCTTTGTGACTTTGTTGTTGTTTTTTTCTTTTCTTTAATATTGTATTTTTGAAAATCCAACCTCTACTGAGAGTTTTTATCTTTGATTTTTGGTATTTGTTATCAATTTTGTACCTTTAAGAACCCGATCTTCAGTAGTGATTTTTACTTGGGAGCGAGATTACTGGCTTGACTGCTCTCTCCCCCTCTGGACTCTCTTTTTTTCTCCACCAGGTCACCTCTACCTCTACTCCTTCCTTCCCCTTCTCTTCTCTACCCAACTCTGTGAATCTCTTTGTGTGTTCCAGACAGTGGAGAACACTTAGGGAACTCATTACTGGCTGGATCTCTCTCTCTCCTTTTGATTCCCCCCTTTATCCTCCTCGCCACCTCTGTCTCTTTCCTCCCTCTTTGCTTCTCTGTATAACTCCGTGAACATCTCTGAGTGGTCCAGATTGTGGAGTGCACATAAGGAAGTGATTACTGGCTAGCTTGCTCTCTCCTCTTTGGATTCTACCTTACTCATTTGAGTCACCTCTAACTCTCTCCTCCCTCTTCTCTTCTCCATGTAACTCTGTGAACCTCTCTGGGTGTCCCTCACTGTGGAAAAATGTTTCATCTTTAACCTAGATGTTTTATCAATGGTGCTGTATAGATGGAGAAGTCTTGGGGCTACTGTAAAAAATAAGACTGAAAACCAGAAGCATGAAGCTTAAGTCTAAATCCTGAGATCACCAGAGAACTCCTGACTCCAGGGAACATTAATCGACAGGAGCTCATCAAATGCCTCCATACCTACACTGAAACCATGCACCACCCAAAAGCCAACAAGTTCCAGAGCAAGACATACCATGCAAATTCTCCAGCAACACAGGCATGCAAATTCTCTAGGAACACAGCCCTGAGCTTCAATATACAGGCTGCCCAAAGTCACTCCAAACCCACTGACATCTAATAACTCATTACTGGACACTTCATTGCACTCCAGAGAGAAGAAATCCAGCTCCACCCACCAGGACAATGACACAAGCTTCCATAACCAGGAAACCTTGACAAGCCACCTATACAACCCCACTAATAATGAGGAAACTCCACAATAAAGAGAACTCCACAAACTGCTAAAATACAGAAAGGCCACCTCAAACACACAGCAATATAAACAGGATGAAGAGACAGAGGAACACCCAGCAGGTAAAGGAACAGGAGACATGCCTACCAAACCAAAGAGGAAGAGATAGGAAATCTACCTGATAAGGAATTCCAAATAATGATAGTGAAAATGATCCAAAATATAGAAATCAAAATGGAATCACAGATAAATAGCCTGAGACAAGGATTGAGAAGATGTAAGAAAGGTTTAACAAGGACCTAGAAGAAATAAAAAGAATCAGTATATAATGAATAATGCAATAAATGAGATCAGACACACTCTGGAGGCAACAAATAGTAGAATAACGGAGGCAGAAGACAGGATTAGTGAAATAGAAGATAGAATGGTAGAAATAAACGAATCAGAGAGGAAAAGAGAAAACGAATAAAAAGAAATGAGGACAATCTCAGAGACCTCCAGGACAATATGAAACACTCAAACATTTGAATTATGGAGTCCCAGAAGAAGAAGACAAAAAGGAAGACTATGAAAAATACTTGAGGAGATAATAGTTGAAAACTTCCCTAAAATGGGGAAGGAAATAATCACCCAAGTCCAAGAAACCCAGAGAGTCCCAAACAGGATAAACCCAAGGTGAAACACCCCAAGACACATATTAATCAAATTAACAAGATCAAACACAAAGAACAAATATTAAAAGCAGCAAGGAAAAACAACAAGTAACATACAAGAGGATTCCCATAAGGATAACAGCTGATCTTTCAATAGAAACTCTTCAGGCCAGTGGGAATGGCAAGACATATTTAAAGTGATGAAAGAAAATAACCTACACCCCAGATTACTGTACCCAACAAAGATCTCATTCAAATATGAAGGAGAAATCAAAAGCTTTACAGACAAGCAAAAGCTGAGAGAATTCAGCACCATCAAACCATCTCTCAAACAAACGCTAAAGGATATTCTCTAGACAGGAAACACAAAAAGGGTGTATAAACCCAAACTCAAAACAATAATGTAAATGGCAATGGGATCATACTTATCAATAAATACCTTAAATGTAAATGGGTGGAATGCCTCAACCAAAAGACAAAGATTGGCTGAATGGATACAAAAACAAGACCCCTGTATATGTTGTTTACAAGAGGCCACCTCAAAACAAGGGACACATACAGACTGAAAGTGAAGGGCTGGAAAAAGATATTCCACGCTAATAGAGACCAAAAGAAAGCAGGAGTAGCAATACTCATATCAGATAAAATAGACTTTAAAACAATGGCAGTGAAAAGAGACAAAGAAGGACACTACATAATGAGCAAAGGATCAATCCAAGAAGATAAAACAATTATAAATATATATGCACCCAACATAGGAGCACCACAATATGTAAGATGAATCCTAACATGTATGAAAGGAAAAATTAACAGTAACACAATAAGAGTGGGAGACTTTAATACCCCACTCACACCTATGGAAAGATCAACTAAACAGAAAATTAACCAAAAAACACAAACTTTAAATGATACAATGGACCAGTTAGACCTAATTGATATCTATAAGACATTTCACCCCAAAACAATGAATTTCACCTTTTTCTCAAGTACTCACGGAACCGTCTCCAAGATAGATCACATTCCGGGCCATAAATCTAGCCTTGATAAATTCCAAAAACTGAAATCTTTCCAAGCATCTTTTCTGACCATATGCATTAAGATTAGATCACAATTACAGGAGAAAAACTATCAAAAGCTCCAACATATGGAGGCTGAACAACATGCCTCTGAATAACCAACAAATCACAGAAGAAATCAAAAAGAAATGAAAATATGCATAGAAATGAATGAAAATGAAAACACAACAATCCAAAACCTGTGGGACACTACAAAAGCAGTGCAAAGCGGAAAGTTCATAGCAATATAGGCATACCTCAAGAAACAAGAAAAACAGTCAAATAAATAACCTAACTCTACACCTAAAGCAACTAGAAAAGGAAGAAATGGAGAACCCCAAGGTTAGTAGAAGGAAACAAATCTTTAAAATTAGGGCAGAAATAAATGCAAAAGAAACCATAGCAAAAATCAACAAAGCCAAAAGCTGATTCTTTGAAATGATAAATAAAATTGACAAACTATTAGCCAGATTCATCAAGAAACAAAGGGAGAAAAAATAAAATCAATAAAATTAGAAATGAAAATGGAGAGATCACAACAGACAACACAGAAATACAAAGGATCATAAGAGACTACTACCAGTAACTATATGCCAATAAAATGGACAATTCGGAAGAAATGGACAAATTCTCAGAAAAGTACAACTCTCCAAAACTGAACCAGGAAGAAATAGAAAATCTTAACAGACCCATCACAAGCACAGAAACAAACTGTAATCAGAAATCTTCCAGCAAAGAAAAGCCCAGGTCCAGACGACTTCACAGCTGAATTCTACCAAAAATTTTGAGAAGAGCTAACACCTATCCTACTCAAATTCTTCTAGAAAATTGCAGAAGAAGGTCAACTTCCAAAATCATTCTATGAGGCCACCATCACCCTGATACCAAAACCTGACAAAGATGTCACAAAAAGAAAATGACAAGCCAATATCACTGATGAACATAGATGCAAAAATCCTTAACAAAATTCTAGCAATCAGAATCCAACAACACATTAAAAAGACCATACACCATGACCAAGTGGGCTTTATCCCAGGGATGCAAGGATTCTTCCAGAATCTGCAAATCAATCAAAGTAATACACCACATTAACAAATTGAAAAATAAAAGCCATATGATTATCTCAATAGATGCAAAGAAAGCCTTTGACAAAATTCAACATCCATTTATGTTTAAAAAAACTCTCCAGAAGCAGGAATAGAAGGAACATTCAGTTCAGTTCAGTCGCTTAGTCATGTCCGACTCTTTGCAACCCCATGAATCACAGCATTCCAGGCCTCTCTGTTCATCACCATCTCTCGGAGTTCACTCAGACTCATGTCCATTGAGTCAGTGATACCATCCAGCCATCTCATCCTCGGTAGTCCCCTTCTCCTCCTGCCCCCAATCCCTCCCAGCATCAGAGTCTTTTCCAGTGAGTTAACTCTTCGCATGAGGTGGCCAAAGTTGTGGAGTTTCAGCTTTAGCATCATTCCTTCCAAAGAAATCCCAGAGTTGATCTCCTTCAGAATGGACTGGATCTCCTTGCAGTCCAAGGGACTCTCAAGAGTCTTCTCCAACACCATAGTTCAAAGCATCAATTCTTCAGTGCTCAGCCTTCTTCACAGTCCAACTCTCACATCCATACATGACCACAGGAAAAACCACAGTGTTGACTAGACGGACCTTAGTTGGCAAAGTAATGTCTCTGCTTTTGAATATACTATCTAGGTTGGTCATAACTTTTCTTCCAAGGAGTAAGTGTTTTCTAATTTCATGGCTGATATCACCATCTGCAGTGATTTTGAAGGCCCAAAAAAATAAAGTCTGACACTGTTTCCACTGTTTCCCCATCTATTTCCCATGAAGTGATGGGACCAGATGCCATGATCTTCGTTTTCTGAATGTTGAGCTTTAAGCCAACTTTTTCACTCTCCTCTTTCACTTTCATCAAGAGGCTTTTTAGCTCTTCTTCACTTAAAAGCTATATATGACAAACCCACAGCAAACATTATCTTCAATGTAGAAAATTGAAAGCATTTCCCCAAATTCAGGAACAAGACAAGGTTGCCCACTCTCACCACTACTATTCAACATAGTTGTGGAAGTTTTGGCCACAGCAATCAGAGCAGAAAAAGAAATAAAGGGAATCCAAATTGGAAAAAAGAAGTAAAACTCTCACTCTTTGCAGATGACATGATCCTCTACATAGAAAACCCTAAAGATTTCACCAGAAAATTACTAGAGCTAATCAATGAATATAGTAAAGTTGCAGGATATAAAATCAACACACAGAAATCCTTTGCATTCCTATACACTAATAATAAGAAAATAGAAAGAGGAATTAAGGAAACAATTATATTCACCATTGCAACGTAAAGAATAAAATATTTAGGATTATATCTACCTAGGGAAACAAAATACCTAGTTATAGAAAACTATTAAACACTGGTGAAAGAAATCAAAGAAGACACGAATAGATGGAGAAATATACCCTGTTTATGGATCAGAAGAATCACTATAGTGAAAATGAGTATACTACCCAAAGCAATCTATAGATTCAATGCAATCCCTATCAAGCTATCAGCGGTATTTTCACAGAGCTAGAACAAATAATTTCACAATTTGTTTGGAAATACAAAAAACCTCAAATAGCCAAAGCAATCTTGAGAAAGAAGAATGGAGTGGGAGGAATCAACCTGCCTGACTTCAGGCTCTACTACAAAGCCACAGTCATTAAGACAGTATGGTACTGGCACAAAGACAGAAATATAGATCAGTGGAACAAAATAGAAAGCCCAGAGATAAATCCACATACCTGTGAACACCTCATCCTTGACAAAGGAGGCAAGAATATACAACGGATAAAAGACAATTTCTTTAACAAGTGATGCTGGGAAAACTGATCAACCACTTGTAAAAGAATGAAACTAGAACACTCTCTAACACCACACACAGAAATAAACTTAAAATGGATTAAAGATATAAAATATAAAACTCCTAGAGGAGAACATAGGCAAAACATTCTGTGACATAAATCACAGCAGGATCCTCTATACCCACCTCCCAGAATATTGGAAATAAAAGCAAAAATAAACAAATGGGACCCAATTAAAATTAAAAGCTTCTGCACAACAAAGAAAACTATAAGCAAGGTGAAATGAGGATGGGAGAAAATAATAGCAAATGAAGCAACTGACAAAGAACTAATCTCAAAAACATACAAGCAACTTATGCAGTTCAATTCCAGAAAAATAAAGGACCCAATAAAAAAATGGGCCAAAGATCTAAACAGACATTTCTCCAAAGAAGACATACAGATGGCTAACAAACACATGAAAAGATGCTCAACATCATTCATTATCAAGGAAATGCAAATCAAAACCACAATGAGGTACCATTTCATGCCAGTCAGAATGGCTGCTATCCAAAAGTTTACAAGCAATAAATGCTGGAAAGGGTGTGGAGAAAAGAGAACCCTCTTACACTGCTGGTGGGAATGCAAACTAGTAAAACCACTCTGGAGAACAGTGTGGAGATTCCTTAAAAAACTGGAAATAGAACTGCTTTATGACCCAGCAATCCCACTAGTGGGCATACACACTGAGGAAACCAGAATTGAAAGAGACACATGTACCCCAATATTCGTCACAGCACTGTTTATAATAGCCAGGACATGGAAGCAACCTAGATGTCCATCAGCAGATGAATGGGTAAGAAAGCTGTGGTACATATACACAATGGAGTATTCAGTTCAGCTCAGTCAGTTCAGTCGCTCAGTCGTGTCCGACTCTTTGCGACCCCATGAATTGCAGCACGCCAGGCCTCCCTGTCCATCACCATCTCCCGGAGTTCACTCAGACTCATGTTCATTGAGTCTGTGATGCCATCCAGCCATCTCATCCTCTGTCGTCCCCTTCTCCTGCCCCCAGTCTCTCCCAGCATCAAAGTCTTTCCCAGTGAGTCAGCTCTTTGCATGAGGTGGCCAAAGTACTGGAGTTTCAGCTTTAGCATCATTCCTTCCAAATAAATCCCAGGGCTGATCTCCTTCAGAATGGACTGTTAGGATGTCCCTGTTGTGCAAGGGACTCTCAAGAGTCTACTCTAACACCACAGTTCAAAAGCATCAATTTTTCAGTGCTCAGCTTTCTTTATAGTCCAACTCGCACATCCATGCACGACTACTTGAAAAACCATAGTTTTGATTAGATGGACCTTTGTTGGCAAAGTTGTCTCTGCTTTTTAATATGCTGTCTTGGTTGGTCACAACTTTTCTTCTAAGTAGCAAGTGTCTTATAATTTCATGACTGCAATCACCATCTGCAGTGATTTTGGAGCCCCAAAAATAAAGTCCATCACTCTTTCCCTATCTATTTGCCATAAAGTGTTGGGACCAGATGCCATGATCTTAGTTTCCTGAACGTTGTCTTTTAAGCCAAATTTTTCACTCTTCTTTCACTTTCATCAAGGGGCTCTTTAGCTCTTCTTCACTTTCAGACATAAGGGTGGTGTCATCCATATATCTGAGATTATTGATATTTCTCCCAGGAGTCTTGATTTCTGCTTGTGAAATACAGTCCAGAATTTCCCTTGATGTACTCTGCATATAAGTTAAATAAGCAGGGTGACAATATACAGCCTTGATGTAATCCTTTCCCAATTTGGAACCAGTCTGTTGTTCCTTGTCCAGTTCTAACTATTGTTTCTTGACCTGCTACAGATTGCTTTGGAGGCAGTTCAGGTGATCTGGTATTCCCATCTCTTTGAGAATTTTCCACACTTTGTTGTGATTCACACAGTCAAAGTGTTTGGCACAATCAGTAAAGCAGGAATAGATGTTTTTCTGGAACTCTCTTGCTTTCTCGATGATCCAGTAAACGTCTGCAGTTTGATCTCTGGTTCCTCTGCCCTTTCTAAATCCAGCTTGAACATCTGGAAGTTCATGGTTCACGTACTGTTAAAGCTTGACTTGGAGGAATTTGAGCATCACTTTGCTAGCGTCTGAGATAAGTACAATTGTGTGGTAGTTTGAGCATTCTTTGGCATTGCCTTTCTTTGGGATTGGAATGAAAGCTGATCTTCTCCAGTCCTGTGGCCACTGATGAGTCTTCCAAATTAGCTGGTATATTGAATACAGCACTTTCACAGCATCATCTTTTAGGATCTGAAATAGCTCAACTGCAATTCCATCACCTCCACTAATTTGTTCATAGTGATGCTTCCTAAAGCCCACTTGACTTCACATTCCAGGATGTCTGGCTAGGTGAGTGATCACACCACTGTGATTATCTGGGTCACAAAGATCTTTTTTCTATAGTTATTCTAGGTATTTGTGCCACTTCTTCTTTATGTCTTCTGATTCTATTTGGTCCATACCATTTCTGTCCTTTATTGAGCCTATCTTTGCATGAAATGTTCCTTGGTATCTCTAATTTTCTTGAAGATATCTCTAGCCTGTCCCATTCTATTGTTTCCTCTGTTTCTTTGCATTGGTCACTGAGGAAGGCTTTCTTATCTCTCCTTACTATTCTTTGTAACTCTGCATTCAAATGAGTATATTTTGCCTTTTCTCCTTTGCCTTTCACTTCTCTTCTTTTCACAGCTATTGTAAGGCCTCCTCAGACAACCATTTTGCCTTTCTACATCTTTTTTTAGGGGATGATCTTGATCACTGCGTCCTGTACAATGTCGTGAACCTCCATCCACAGTTCTTCAGGCACTCTATTTGATCTAATTCCTTGAGTCTATTTGCCATTTCACCATATAATTGTGAGGGATTTGATTTAGGTCATACCTGAATGGTCTAGTGGTTTCCCCAGCTTTCATCAATTTAAGTCTGAATTTGGTAATAAGGAGCTCATGATCTGAGCCACAGTCAGTTCCCAGTCTTGTTTTTGCTGATTGTATAGTGCTTCTCTATCTTTGGCTGCAAAGACTATAATCAATCTGCTTTCGGTATTGACCATCTGGTGATATCCATGTGTAGTCTTCTCTTGTGTTGTTGGAAGAGGGTGTTTGCTATGACCAGTGCGTTTTCTTGGCAAAACTATATTAGTCTTTGCCCTGCTATATTCTGTACTCCAAGGCCAAATTGACTGGTTACTATGGGTATCTCTTGAGTTCCTACTTCTGCATTCCAGCCCCCTATAAAGAAAAGGACATCTTTGGGGGTGTTTGTTCTAGAAGGTCTTGTAGGTCTTCATAGAACTGTTCTACTTCAGCTTCTTCAGAATTACTGGTTGTGTTATGTGGCTCTGTGGTGCTGAAGCAGGTGTGAGTAGAGGGGGGCAAAGGGAAAGCCCCAGAAAGATGGTAGGAGGGGCAAAATCACATTTAGAATCAAACCCCACACTCAACAGAGATGCTCAGTGGGCTCAAACATACCTTGTGTGCACCACGACCCAGAGGCCCACAGAGACTGAGACAGAACTGTGTCTGAGTATCTCCTGTGGAGGTACACATCAGCAGTGGACTCCTGCAGGGACCATGGGCTCCGGGTGCAGCAGACCTGGGTATGGCATAAGTCCTCTTGGCATAAGGTTGCCATGGACCCCACCATAGAGCCACCATAACTTACACAGGATTGGGGAAACAGACTCTTGGATGGCACAAATAGAACTTTGTGAGCACCAGGACCTAGGAAAAGGAGCTATGACCCCACAGGAGACTGACCTAGACTTGCCCATGAGTGTCCTGGAGTCTCCAGCAGAGGCATGCATTGGCAGTGGCCTGCTGAAGAGGTAGGGGCACTGAGTGTAGCAGTGTGTTCATGGGACCTATTGAAGGAGGTCAACATTATCTCATTACTTCCACCATAGTTTGACCTCAGCTCAAATAACAGGGAGGGAACACAGCCCCACCCATTGACAGAAATTGGGTTAAAGATTACTGAGCATGGCCTCGCCCATCAAAACAAAATCCAGTTTTTCCCCTCAGTCAGTCTCTCCCATCAGGAAGCTTCCATAAACCTCTTATCCTTCTCCATCAGAGGGCAGACAGATTGAAAACCACATCACAGAAAACTAACCAGTCTGATCACATGGACCACAGAATGTTGTCTAACTCAATGAGACTATGAGCTATGCCCTGAAGGGCCACCCAAGATGGAGGGGTCATGTTGGAGAGTTCTGACAAAACATGGTCCACTGGAAAAAGGAATGGCAAACTACTTCAGTATTCTTGCCTCGAGAACCCCATGAACCGTATGAAAAAGCAAAAGGACACTGAAAGATGAACTCCCCAGGTCGATAGGTGCCCAATATAATACTGGGGATCAGTGGAGAAATAACTCAAAAAGAATGAAGAGATGGAGCCAAAGCAAAAACAACACCCAGTTGTGGATGTGACTGGTGATGGAAGTAAAGTCCAGTGCTATAAAGAGCAATATTGCATAGGAACCTGGAATGTCAGGTCCATGAATCAAGGCAAATTGGAAGTGGTCAAACAGGAGATGGCAAGAGTGAACATCAACATTTTAGGAAGCAGCCAACTAAAATGGACTGCAATGGGTGAATTTAACTCAGATGACCATTATATTTTCTACTGTGGGCAAGAATCCCTTAGAAGAAATGGATTAGCCATCATACTCAACAAAAGAGTCCAAAATGCAGTACTTGAATGTAATTTCAAAAACGACAGAATGATCTCTGTTCGTTTCCAAGGCAAACCATTCAATATCACAGTAATCCATGTCCTCACGAGTAGTTCTCCTTATTTGAGACCTGGTGCCCATTCTCTCCTCCTTCATGGAGCTTTCCTGACTATCCAGCTCTTATTGAGACTTTTCACTTCAGCCCTTCTCATCTAGTCTCTGAGGAAGAGTTTAGCCCCTAATTTTACACTGTTGTCTTTTTTTCATGGGGGAGAATCTTGGCTAAGTATACATTGGTCTAACAGGGAATATTTATTAATATGCACAGCCCTTGTTTTGCATAAATGGACAGTAACAAAGGATTGCAAGAATGAGGCATTTTTTGTTGTTGCTGTTCAGAAAAATGTGTGGATCATCTCTGTAAACTATTAGGAGATGAGATTTCTCTTCGAAATGCAATTCAAATTAGCAAAAAGCTTTTATAGTTCAGAAAAGGCTTATGGGATTAGAATCCATATTTATAAGATTTATGAAACAGAGTCTTCTCACAGTCTTCTTTTGGGAGGCATGTATTAACTTAGCCTTAGATAACTCAATACAGTACCCCTAAAACTTCTTTAAAACTCTGGGACATTAAGATGGGAGGAAGGAGTAAGAAACATTCTATTAAGAGGTGAACTGTCATCATTTTATGGAGGAAAGATATAAAAATATTATTGTAGAACAAAAGAGTGTAAAATCAAGTGCAAATGTTGTGTGACAAAAGGAGACTGAAGAATATATCTTGTACTTCTTGGTGGTTTGAACTTGTTTCTTGATTCTCTGAGTCATTCCTGGTCCTACATTCTATGATACAGATACCATTGTATTTATTTGATCCTGGGTTTGAGTTAGGTTGTGCTCAGTCCACTTTCTTCATTACCAAATGGTATTGTTTATGCTTGAAGACTGATGATCTTTCAGCAGAGCTGGACACTGTGTTTCCAAAATGTCTCCACTGGGTGCAGAAAAAAACAAGTGTTTCAATAGGAGTTATTATCTATGAAACTAATGCTTAAGAAATGTGAAAAACTAGAGAGGAGAAAAAGAAGTTGGAACAAGAAGTAGTGGAACTGGAAAGTCAAAACTAGAGAAGAGAAAAAGAAGTTGGAACAAGAAGTAGTGAACCTGAAAAGTCATATAGATATTAATATAACAGAACACAGTCAAGTTGAGCAGTATAAATAGGAGATTGAGAAAAGAGTGAGACAGGATTTAGTAGAGAAATTAAAAGAAATCAACCTATTTTTGCTGGTTAATTTGTTGGCTGGTCATGTGCTTGAATTCACTTTCACTGTACATTATGCTTTGGATGTATACAGCTTATGTGTTTCCTCTACTTCCCTTAGAACACTTTGTTTTATAGATTTCTGGAAGGAAGGGGGCACTTGTTCCCCCTTTAGATATTTCAGTTTCCATCACACTTATCATGAAACTGACCTATCAGAATGATTCTCACAAGAGAATCCTCCTACTTATATGACCCATTAGTATAAAACAAGACTATGAGGAAGAAAAAGAAAGCATTGTGATTTAGAACTGGTACCATCTTCTTGAATTATTCTTAAGTTGTCTGGTTCAATTTTTAAAATTTTAAGTTGATCCTCTTATTCTTTGAATTATCAGATTATATAAGTACTACTGTAACAATGATTTCACTTTAATTTTAAAATTCAGATTTAATTCACTTCACATTGATGATAATTGTTTTAAACTTCCACTCTTTTTTTTCACCTTTAAATCTCTCTCTGAATCACTGACTCAAAACTAAAGGGACCAAATATAATTTTCCAGGTTATAATTATTTTGAAAATGTTATCTTTTAAAATTTGACTTAGATACAAGCAGCATCTCAAGAGAACTTAGAGCAACTAGTTACAAGAGAAGAATAATGCTTCAATGAGAAAGCGAAAGTGAAGTCACTCAGCCATCTCCAACTCTATTGCGACCCAATGGACACCAGGCTCCTCTGTCCATGGGATTTTCTAGGCAAGAGTACTGGAGTAGGTTGCCGTTTCCTTCTCCAGGGAACCTCCCGACCCAGGGATCAAACCCAGATCTCTCACATTGTAGACAGATGCTTTACCATCTGAGCCATCAGGGAAGTCAGTGCTTCAGTGAGAAGTCAGATGTAACTCAGAATTAAAGACTTGGAATCTGAACTCTCCAAGATGAAAATTTTGCAAGAAGATTCTAATAAAGCAGAGTTGGAAAAATATAAGAAACTCTACTTAGTAAAACTAGACATTAGAAAGTCATTGGAAGATAAACTAGACAAGGAAGTCAAAATACAGAATCACAGAAAATAAATTTAGGTCATTAATTTGTCTCTAAAGCCTAATTTTTATACAGTGCGGTTCTTGAGATTAGCAGGAAGTGAAAGCTAACTAGATAGTCACTGCTAAGGGGGCCCCCTTAGACAAATTAATACTGTATCAACTTCTTCTACACTATGTAAAAGCATGCTTGTGAAATAGGGGGGAAATTAACACAGGGCTGAAAGGCAGGATAATTGACAAAGTGGCTAAAAATAACATGGTGTCCTGACTGAGGGGGTTTGTGGAAGATGGAAAGGGCAGATCCCACCTGCAGTGCCTAGTCCAGCTTTCCCCACTATCTGAAAGCAGAGCATTCCTAGGAAGCCTTTCAGAAGCCAAAACAGCATAAAGCAAAGAAGCAGGTACCCGAGGACACATTCTGCTAGTCGATGCTAAAATGAATATGCCCAAGTGAAGCGCAGGTGCTTCCAGACAAGGTTCAGGGCTGTGGCGACTTGATGCTGATGTGGGGTGTGGCTTCTGGGGAAGGAGCATGGTGGGGCTGGTCTCCCTGCTTGGGGAGCGTTATGCCTCTCACTGTAAAACATACATTGAAGAGTGTTTTGACTTGATTTTTGCCTTTTGCCTTTTTATTTTTTTTAATACTTTATTCTACATTACAATACTGTATTTGTTTTGCCATACATTGACATGAATCAGCCACAGGTGTACACGATCTCCCAATGTCGAAGCCCTCTCCCACTTCCCACCCCATATCATCTCCCTGGATCATCCCGTGCACCAGCCCCCAAGCATCCTGTATCCTGTATTGAACATAGACTGGTGCTTCGTTTCTTACATGATAGTATACATGTTTCAATGCCATTCTCCCAAATCATCCCACCCTCTCCCTCTCCCTCAGAGTCCAAAAGTTCGTTCTATACCTCTGTGTCTCTTTTGTTGTCTCAAATACAGGGTCATCATTGCTATCTTTCTAAATTCCATATATATGTGTCAGTATACTGTATTGGTGTTTTTCTTTCTGGCTTACCTCACTCTGTATAATTGGCTCCAGTTGAAAGGGCGAGCTGCCTGAAACGTGGCCAGAAAGGGGGCATCCGGTCAGCACCAGGGGTGGCTGATGACCAAACCAGAACCAGGGAACGGACCCGACCCCCGGGGCCGGCCTTGGAGCCCCGATCCAATCGGGAAATGCCAGAAAGACCATGGGCAACCAACCCCTGCTGTGGTCCGCACCTGTTGCCTTACATGGGAAAAACTTGGCCTGTCTGCCAGCCCTCACTATAAAACCTTCCTGCACCCCTCCCCACCTCGCAGACTCCTCGCTTCCCTCGCTTGCCTGTCCTTGGGAGTTCTGCCCAAGAGCAACCGCCCAATAAAGGCCTTTTTACTAACGGGTCCTAGAGGTGGCTTTTTCTTCCCGCGGCGTTTTCTTACACCAGTTTCATCCATCTCATTAAAACTGAGTCAAATTTATTCTTTTTAAGGGCTGAGTAATACTCCGTTGTGTATATGTACCACAGCTTTCTTATCCATTCCTCTGCGGATGGACATCTAGGTTGTTTCCATGTCCTGGCTATTATAAACAGTGCTGCAGTGAACATTGGGGTACATGTGTCTCTTTCAATTCTGGTTTCCTCAGTGTGTATGCCCAGCAGTGGGATTACTGGGTCATAAGGCAGTTCTATTTGCAATTTTTAAGGAATCTCCACACTGTTTTCCATAGTGGCTGTACTAGTTTGCATTCCCACCAGCAGTGTAAGAGGGTTCCCTTTTCTCCACATCCTCTCCAGCATTTATTGCTTGTAGACTTTTGGATCGCAGCCATTCTGACTGGTGTGAAATGGTACCTCATTGTGGTCTTGATTTGCATTTCTCTGATAATGAGTGATGTTGAACATCTTTTCATGTGTTTGTTAGCCATCCGTATGTCTTCTTTGGAGAAATGCCTATTTAGTTCTTTGGCCCATTTTTTGATTGGTTCGTTTATTTTTCTGGAGTTGAGCTGCATAAGTTGCTTGTATATCTTTGAGATGAGTTGTTTGTCAGTTGTTTCGTTTGCTATTGTTTTCTCCCATTCAGAAGGCTGTCTTTTCACCTTGCTTATAGTTTCCTTTGTTGTGCAGAAGCTTTTAATTTTAATTAGATCCCATTTGTTTATTTTTGCTTTTATTTCCAGTATACTGGGAGGTGGATCATAGAGGATCCTGCTGTGATTTGTGTCGGAGGGTGTTTTGCCTATATTCTCCTCTAGGAGTTTTATAGTTTCTGGTCTTACATTTAGATCTTTAATCCATTTTGAGTTTATTTTTGTGTATGGTGTTAGAAAGCGGTCTAGTTTCATTCTTTTACAAGTGGTTGACCAGTTTTCCCAGCACCACCTGTTAAAGAGACTGTCTTTACTCCATTGTATATTCTTGCCTCCTTTGTCGAAGATAAGGTGTCCATAGGTGTGTGGATTTATCTCAGGGCTTTCTATTTTGTTCCATTGATCTATATTTCTGTCTTTGTGCCAGTACCATACTGTCTTAATGACTGTGGCTTTGTAGCAGAGCCTGAAGTCAGGCAAGTTGATTCCTCCAGTTCCATTCTTCTTTCTCAAGATTGCTTTGGCTATTCGAGGTTTTTGTATTTCCATACAAATCTTGAGATTATTTGATCTAGTTCTGTGAAAAATACTTCTGGTAGCTTGATGGGAATTGCATTGAATCTGTAGATTGCTTTAGGTAGTATACTCATTTTCACTATATTGACTCTTCCGACCCATGAGCATGGTATATGTCTCCATCTATTAGTGTCCTCTTTGATTTCTTTCATCAGTGTTTTATAGTTTTCGATATAAAGGTCTTTAGTTTCTTTAGGTAGGTATATTCCTAAGTATTTTATTCTTTTTGTTGCAATGGTGAATGGAATTGTTTCCTTAACTTCTTTTTCTACTTTCTCATTATTAGTGTATAGGAGTGCAAGGGATTTCTGAGTGTTGATTTTATATCCTGCAACATTACTGTATTCATTGATTAGCTCTAGTAGTTTTCTGGTCGTGTCTTTAGGATTTTCGATGTAGAGGATCATTTCATCTGCAAACAGTGAGAGTTTTACTACTTCTTTTCCAATTTGGATTCCTATTATTTCCTTTTCTGCTCTGATTGCTGTGGCCAAAACTTCCAGAACTATATTGAATAGTAGTGGTGAACGTGGACACCCTTGTCTTGTTCCTGACTTTAGGGGAAATGCTTTCAATTTTTCACCATTGAGGATAATGTTAGCTGTGGGTTTGTCATATATAGCTTTTATTATGTTGAGGTATGTTCCTTCTATTCCTGCTTTCTGGAGAGTTTTTATCATAAATGGATGTTGAATTTTGTCAAAGGCTTTTTCTGCATCTATTGAGATAATCATATGATTTTTATTTTTCAATTTGTTAATGTGGTGAATTACATTGATTGATTTGCGGATATTGAAGAATCCTTGCATCCCTGGGATAAAGCCCACTTGGTCATGGTGTATGATCTTTTAATGTGTTGCTGGATTCTGATTGCTAGGATTTTGTTAAGGATTTTTGCATCTATGTTCATCAGTGATATTGGCCTGTAGTTTTCTTTTTTTGTGGTGTCTTTGTCAGGCTTTGGTATTAGGGTGATGGTGGCCTCATAGAATGAGTTTGGAAGTTTACCTTCCTCTGCAATTTTCTGGAATAATTTCAGTAAGATAGGTGTTAGCTCTTCTCGAAATTTTTGGTAGAATTCAGCTGTGAAGCCGTCTGGACCTGGGCTTTTCTTTGATGGAAGATTTCTGATTAGTTTCAATTTCCATGCTTGTGATGGGTCTGTTAAGTTTTTCTACTTCTTCCTGGTTCAGTTTTGGAAAGTTGTACTTTTCTAAGAATTTGTCCATTTCTTCCAAGTTGCCCATTTTATTGGCATATAGTTGCTGATAGTAGTCTCTTATGATCCTTTGTATTTCTGTGTTTTCTGTTGTGATCTCTCCATTTTCATTTCTAATTTTATTGATTTTATTTTTCTCCCTTTGTTTCTTGATGAGTCTGGCTAATGGTTTGTAAATTTTATTTATCCTTTCAAAGAACCAGCTTTTGGCTTTGTTGATTTTTGCTATGGTCTCTTTTGTTTCTTTTGCATTTATTTCTGCCCTAATTTTTAGGATTTCTTTCCTTCTACTAACTCTGGGGTTCTCCATTTCTTCCTTTTCTAGTTGCTGTAGGTGTAGAGTTAGGTTATTTATTTGACTTTTTTCTTGTTTCTTGAGGTATGCCTATATTCCTATGAACTTTCCTCTTAGCACTGCTTTTATAGTGTCCCACAGGTTCTGTGTAGTTGTGTTTTCATTTTCATTCGTTTCGATGCATATTTTGATTTCTTTTTGATTTCTTCTGTGATTTGTTGATTATTCAGAAGGGTGTTGTTCAGCCTCCAAATGTTGGAATTTTTAATAGTTTTTCTCCTGTAATTGAGATCTAACCTTAGTGCATTATGGTCAGAGAAGATGCTTGGAATAATTTCGATTTTTTTGAATTTATCAAGGTTAGATTTATGACCCAGGATGTGATCTGTCCTAGAAAAGGTTCCGTGTGCACTTGAGTAAAAGGTGAAATTCATTGTTTGGGGGTGAAATGTCCTATAGATATCAATTAGGTCTAACTGGTCTATTACATCAGTTAAAGTTTGCATTTCTTTGTTAATTTTCTGTTTAGTTGATCTGTCCATAGGTATGAGTGGGGTATTAAAGTCTCCCACTCTTATTGTGTTATTATTAATTTCCCCTTTCATGCTTGTTAGCATTTGTCTTACATATTGCGGTGCTCCTATGTTGGGTGCATATATATTTATAATTGTTATATCTTCTTCTTGGATTGATCCTTTAATCATTATGTAGTGGCCTTCTTTGTCCCTTTTCACAGTCTTTGTTTTAAAGTCTATTTTATCGGATATGAGTATTGCTACTCCTGCTTTCTTTTGGTCTTTATTTGCATGGAATATCTTTTCCCAGCCCTTCACTTTCAGTCTGTATGTGTCCGTTGTTTTGACGTGGGTCTCTTGTAAGCAGCATATATAGGGATCTTGTTTTTGTATCCATTCAGCCAGTCTTTGCCTTTTGGTTGGGGCATTCAACCCATTTACATTTAAGGTAATTATTGATAAGTATGCTCCTTACTTTATTGTTTTGGGTTCAGGTTTATACACCCTTTTTGTGTTTCCTGTCTAAAATTTATCCTTTAGTATTTGTTGGAGAGCTGGTTTGGTGGTGTTGAATTCTCTCAGCTTTTGCTTGTCTGTAAAGCTTTTGATTTCTCCTTCATATTTGAATGAGATCCTTGCTGGGTACAGTAGTCTTGGCTGAAGGTTGTTATCTTTCATCACTTTAAGTATGTCTTGGCATTCTCTCCTGGCCTGAAGAGTTTCTATTGAGAGATTTGCAGTTATTCTTATGGGGATCCCCTTGTATGTTACTTGTTGTTTTTCCCTTGCTGCTTTTAATATTTGTTCTTTGTGTTTGGTCTTTGTTAGTTTGATTAATATATGTCTTGGGTGTTTCGCCTCGGGTTTCTCCTGTTTGGCACTCTCTGGGTTTCTTGGACTTGGGTGATTATTTCCTTCCCCATTTTAGGGAAGTTTTCAACTATTATCTCCTCAAGTATTTTCTCATGGTCTTTCTTTTTGTCTTCTTCTTCTGGGACTCCTATAATTCGAATGTTGGAGAATTTCATATTGTCTTGGAGGTTTCTGAGGTTGTCCTCATTTCTTTTAATTCGTCTTTCTTTTTCCCTCGCTGATTCATTTATTTCTACCATTCTATCTTCTCTTTCACTAATCCTATCTTCTGCCTCCGATATTCTACTATTTGTTGCCTCCAGAGTGTTTCTGATCTCATTTATTGCATTATTCATTATATGTTGACTCTTTTTTATTTCTTCTAGGTCCTTGTTAAACCTTTCTTGCATCTTCTCAGTCCTTGACCCCAGGCTATTTATCTGTGATTCCATTTTGATTTCAAGAATTTGGATCATTTTCACTATCAGTATTCGGAATTCTTTCTCAGGTAGATTCCCTATCTCTTCCTCTTTTGTTTGTTTTGGTGGGCATGTCTCCTGTTCCTTTACCTGCTGGGTACTCCTCTGTCTCTTCATCTTGGTTATATTGCTGCGTTTGGGGTGGCCTTTCTACATTCTGGGAATTTGTGGAGTTCTCTTTATTATTGAGTTTCGTCTTTGTGTGTGGTGTTATATCAGTGGCTTGTCAATGTTTCTTGATTAGGGAGGCTTGTGTTGGAGTTCTGGTGGGTGGAGCTTGATTTCCTCTCTCTGGAGTGCTGTGAAGTGTCTAGTAATGGGTTATGAGACGTCAATGGTTTTGGAGTATTTTGAGCTGCCTGTATATTGAAGTTCAGGGGCTTGTTCTTGTGTTTCTGGAGAATTTCCATGGTATGTCTTGCTCTGGAACTTGTTGGCCCTTGGGTGGTGCTCAGTTTCAGTATAGGTATGAAGGCGTTTGATGAGCTCCTATTGGATAATGTTCCCTGTATTCAGGAATTCTCTGATGATCTCAGAATTTGGACTTAAGCCTCCTGATTCTGGTTTTCAGATTTATTTTTACAATAGCCTCATGATTTCTCCATCTATACAGCACTAATGTTAAAACATCTAGGTTAATGATGATAGGTTTCTCCACCTTGAGGGTCGCCCCTAGAGAATCGCTGAGTTACTTGGAGGAGAGAAGAGGGAGGGGGTAGTTAGAGATGAGTGGAATGGGATGAGGTGGAATCAAAAGAGGAAAAAGCAAGCTAGCCCATAACCACTTTCTTGTGTGCGCTCCAAAGTCTGGATCTCTCAGAGGTGGTCACAGAGTTATATATGGAAGAGGAGAGGGAGGAAGTAGATAGAGGTGGCCAGGAGGATAAAAGAGGGAGATGCAAAGGAGGGATACAGATCCAGCCAGTGACCAGTTCCCTGAGAGTTCTCCACCTTCTGGAACACACAGAGATTCATAGAGTTGGGTAGAGAAGAGGAGGAGGAGGGAGGAGACAGAAGCCACCTAGTGGAGAAAAGAGAGATTCCAAAGGGGGAGAGAGTGGTCAAGCCAGTAATCTCGCACTCATGTAAAATTGGGTACTGAAGATTAGGTTTTTAAAAGTACAAAATTGGCAACAAATACCAAAATGCCGAGATTAAAAATCTGGAGTAGAGATTGGATTTTCAAAGATAAAATATTAAAGTAAAGAAGAAGAAGGAGAAAAATTAAAAAAAAATAGAAAAAATAAAATAAAAGACTCCAGAATTATTAAAAGACAACAGCTTCTACCACCAAAAGGACTATATACGGTGTTTGCTTTAAAGATAGGGTGTTTTTTTTTTGAAAAGTAATGTTAGGTTATAAAAATAATAAATCAAAATATAGAAGACTTAAAATTTTAAGCAAGTTTTTAAAAAAAGACGAAAAAGAAAAGAAAAAACAAATTTTTTTCAAAAATTTTTTAAAAGAAAAAAAATTTTCTTAAAAAAAAATCATGCTTCCACATCAACCCCCCCAAAAAAAAAATTTTTTGATCAGAAAAGTAGTAATGGTATGTCTGGCGCTTTCTCTGTCGTTGTGGGCTGTGTGGGGTCGCTATCAAGGCAGTTCCCTCTGTTTGACTTCCTCTGTTTGCTGGTCTCTTCTGTATCTGACTTCCATCTTGACATAGGGATGGGGGTGGTGGACTCTGCACTGGGCTTGCCCCTTCTCATGGCGCACACCGCTCAGGCTGTCTGTTGCTCCGCGGGATAACCGTCTGGGGCCTGCCCAAGGCTTCATGCACTTCCCTGGTCTAAGCCGCTCAGGTTTGGCACTCAGGAAGTCCTCTGAGGCTCGGATTTGGTTGAGCCTGGGCTTTGTTCCCTTCCCAGGTCTGAGTAGCTAGGGAGTTTGGCACGCGCAATAGCTGCGACTTCTGGCCTTTCCGGGTAGCTCAATTTTCTGGGAGTACCCCTGGGGCTCTTTCTCAGGCAGATGATGACTGTTCAGAGCCCCCCAGAAGTCTTAATTAGCAAAGAAACCTGCTTGCCGTTTGGTAGGTAATGTCTCTCTTGAGCTGCGACTGCCCTCTTCCAGCACTTAAGGCTCTAGCTGCCTGTCGCTGGAGGGGGATGGTCTGCAGCCGGCTATTTCTGATCCGTCCTTTATTCTGTGCGCGGGCCTGGCGGTGTTTTATGTTCGAGCGTTTCGCGTGTTAGCTATCCCACAGTCTGGCTTGCTAGTCCAAGATACTTCTTCTAGCCACGCGCGGACCCGATTCTGGCCCCGTTACGACCTGATTCTCGAGAAAAGCCCTGCAGCCTACGTCTCCCACGGCCCAATTCTTAGAAAGCACTGTCGCTGGAGCCTCACGCTCCTCCCTGCCCAACCCCCACTGCTACTGATGGAAGAAGGCGTTTGCGCTGCTTATCCGCTGGGGGCTTTACTGTTGAATTCGTAATCTGTTGGTTTTAATTATTTATTTTTTCTTCCATCCTGTTATGTTGCCCTCTCTGCTTCCAGGGCTCGCCCCCAGACATGGCTGTGAGAATGTTTCCTGACCCCAGGAAACCTCTCCTTTAAGAGTCTCTTCCTGGGACGGGATTCCCTTCCCGGGATGGGGCTCCCTCCCTACCTCCTTTGTCTCCACTTTCATCCTTAATATTTATTCCTACCTGGTTTTGAAGCCAATGATCTGCTTTGCTGGATGCCTGATGTCCTCTGCCAGCAATCAGAAGTTGTTTTGTGGAATTTACTCAGCGTTGAAATGTTCTTTTGATGAAGTAGTGAGGGAGAAAGTGTTCTCCCCATCCTCTTCCTCTGCCATCTTTTTCCGGTCTTTGCCTTTTTAAATGAAACCAAAACTTGTCTTCATTTTTTTATTTTTTGGACCATCAGAAATGGCCTACAAAACATAGGCCTTTTGTAGAAGTGAAGTAACATAAACTAAACCCTGGCAAAGCAGGGGATACTTGTAATTGTTCTGCAGCTGTTTTAGCTCTTTTCAATCTTACCCAATGACTTTCTCATTCTCCTCTTAAGATTGTGGCTCTAGATGATTCCTCAGAGCCAAAGCTTAATTTCTCCCAGGTCATGAGTGCAATGTATATACACGGGAGGCGAAAGCAAGTGCTGGAAAGTGGCTTTGTGGGCTGGTGTGTTTCTTCATCCCTGAACTGTTTCCTGGAGGCAGGTGTATTCCAGAGGCAGCAGGTGTCACTGTGAGGCCACCTCCCTTTCTCTCTGATGTGCTTTCTCTCCTCTCCCAACTGTCACTTGTTACTTGTGGAGCCCCAGACACATGTGTATTTCTTTAGAACAAGGTTACAACTGTCATTGATTACAGTAGGTATGCTCTGTGTTTTCAGTATTCAAAAAGTTGAATGGGAATACCATTTACTATATGACAACTTAACAAATGCCAGTCATTTAGGGAAACATGAACGAAATTGGTATTTTCCAACTTCCCCAGGACTAACAAGAAGCTGGCAGAGATCAGCACAAAACTTGAGGTGGAGAAACAGGAGCACAGATCTTTACTCAGCACTCTTGGCACCAGTCCAGTCCTGCAGCCCCTTGGGTTAGAAATTGCAATACTATGTCAGTGTTCAATATGAATCTTACTCCAACAGGAAAGTAAGGGTTTTCTACCTCAATTCCATGTACTTCAATGAATAGCATGGAAACTTACTTGATCAAGGTTGGTTCTATTATCTTTTTCATTGGGTTTCAGATTTATGATATAAATGATCCTTGGTTTCAATTTGGTGAACTTCTGAGTTGTTTATTTGACTTATGCACACTGAGTAAAAGCCATAATTAACTGTGCTAATCAAGGAGACACAAATTTAATGATTTCTTTCCCTAGATTTCTTGTTTTTAAGAGAAATTAAATTATTAAAGTGGATTCAAGTCCCAAGCAGGGTTTTGGCTGGGTTTGAGTCCCAAGAAGGGTTTTCGTCAGGTTTGATTTCAGCCACATAGGTTCAAGTCCCAAGCAGGGTTTTGCTAGGGTTCCAGTCCCAGGTATGTGGGTTCAAATCCCAAGGAAGGTTTTGGATGGGTTCAATTCCCGGCCATGTGGGTTCAAGTCCCAAGAATGGTTGAGGCTCAGATCGAGTCCCAAGGAGGGTTTTGGCAAGGTTCAACTCCAGGCCACGTGGGACTGAGACACAGGCAGGGTTTTGGCCTGGTCGAGTCCCAGCCATGTGGGTTTGAGCTCCAAGCAGGGTGTTTCCTGAATTCAAGAGCCAACCAGGATTTTGGCTGGGTTAAAGTCCCAACCAAAGTGGGTATGAGTCCCAGCAGGGTTTTGGGTGCGTTTGAGTCTCAGTCACGTGGGTTCAAGTACCCAGCATGATTTTGGCTGGGTTTGAGTCCCAGCCACATGCTTTCAAGTCCCAAGAGGGCTTTTGGCCAGGTTCCAGTCCCAACCACTTGGGTTCAGCTCCCAAGTAGGGTTTTTGACAGGTTTGAGTCCCAAACGGGGTTTTGGCAGGGTTTAAGTTGTGGAAACGTGGGATCACGTCCCAAGGAGGGTTTTGGTGGGGTTTGAGGCCCAGTCATGTAGGTTTGAGTCCCAAACTGAGTGTTGGCCAGGTTCGAGTCTCAGCCACGTGGGATCAAGTCCCAAGGAGGGCTTTGGCCAGCTTTTAGTCCCAGACACATGGGTTCAATCCCGAGAAGGGTTTCCGCTAGGTATGAGGCCCAGCCACATGGATTTGAGTCCCAAGCAGGGATTTTGCCAGGTTTGAGTCCTGGCCATGTGGGTTCAAGTCCCAAGCAGGGTTTTGGTCCTGTTCCAGTCTCAGAAACGGAGGTTCAGATCCCAAGCAAGGTTCTGGCCAGGTTTTATTGCCAACCATGAGTGTTCAAGTCCCAAGCAGGATTTTGGACAGGTTCAAGTCCAGGCCAGGTGGGATCCAGTCCCAGGCAGGAGCTTTGGCTGGGTTCGAGTCCTGGCCATGTGGGTTCAAGTCCCAAGGAAGGTTTTGGCCTGGTTTGAGTCCCAGCCACAGGAGTTGAGCCCCAAACTGAGTTTGGGCTGGGTTCAAGTCCCAGCCACCTGGGTTCTAATACTTAGTTCACTCAAGTATTTTTGACAAAGAATATAATCCTTTGATTTTCTTCCTCGCTGCTGCAGCATTTGAATCTAAATCCTGAAGAGTGTCTCCTCTAGGAGCTGCAGATGAGGCACATCTGTACGAGGACCTACTTTTGCAAACAGAAGAATATGCATGGATTTTGAAGAAAGAAATATATCATTTGAAAGATAAATAGTAAAAATCTCCTCTATATATTCATTTTCTCTAAGTTATAATTAAAAATCTGTGTGATCTTTCCTAATCTGAGGAGGTAGCTGAGGACTCTAGGACTCTAGCCTCAAAAGAAGGTCATTGGCTTTGTTACTTCTTTTGTATAATTAGAAACTTTAACTAAATCAATAAGTCTCATACCTTAAAAAAAATTTTTTTCTAAGCAAATGACCTTTCTGTAAAAAGAAATACAGTTCCATTGTGTGGAACTGTATTATACAAAGGACAAACAAGTACAGGGCTCTTTAGTTAAGGAAGTGGCCAGAGACCCTGCAGTGGTGACTTCTCAGTCCCGCAACCCTGCAGTGACCCTGTGGGACCTTGCACTTCTACTGTACATAGTTCATTCAGAAATTACCCCTTCATACAAGGGGTATGAAGGATTCTGAGAGAATCCTTCTCACTGAACATCTTTAGAATTACAACTTGCTGATACATTGTTTTCTAGTGTATAATTTTCTTGTGTAAGATATAATCTGATGTTTTCCTGGTTGGGGAAGCTTTTGCCTGCCTTCTGGGTGACAGAGCTGGATCTCATGTCTGAAGGGCAGTGTTGTGTCCAGTAGTAGGATTTGGGGTATCTAAGGGCCCAGTATGCCTTTGGACAGTCCTTCTGGCTTTGGCAATGTTTAGTTCAGTTCAGTTCAGTCACTCAGTCATGTCCGACTCTTTGCAACCCCATGAATCACAGCACGCCAGGCCTCCCTGTCCACCAACTCCCAGAGTTCACTCAGACTCACGTCCATTGAGTCAGTAATGCCATCCAGCCATCTCATCCTCTGTCAGCCCCTTCTCCTCCTGTGCCCACTCCCTCCCAGCATCAGAGTCTTTTCCAATGAGTCAACTCTTCACATGAGGTGGCCAAAGCACTGGGGTTTCAGCTTCAGCATCATTCCTTCCAAAAAAATCCCAGGGCTGATCTCCTTCAGAATGGACTGGTTGGATCTCCTTGCAGTCCAAGGGACTCTCAAGAGTCTTCTCCAACACCACAGTTCAAAAGTATCAATTCTTTGGGCTCAGCTTTCTTCACAGTCCAACTCTCACATCCATACATGACCACTGGAAATGGTCTAGCCTTGACTAGACAGACCTTTGCTGGCAAAGTAATGTCTCTGCTTTTGAATATGCTATCTAAGTTGGTCATAACTTTTCTTCCAAGGAGTAAGCATCTTTTAATTTCATGGCTGCAGTCACCATCTGCAGTGATTTTGGAGCCCCCAAAAATAAAGTCTGACACTATTTCCACCATTTCCCCATCTATTTCCCATGAAGTGACGGGACCAGATGCCATGATCTTTGTTTTCTGAATGTTGAGCTTTAAGCCAACTTTTTCACTCTCCTCTTAAACTGTCATCAAGAGGCTTTTAGTTCCTCTTCACTTTCTGCCATAAGGGTGGTGTCATCTTCGTATCTGAGGTTACTGATATTTCTCCCAGCAATCTTGATTCCAGCTTCTGCTTCTTCCAGCCCAGCGTTTCTCATGATGTACTCTGCATATAAGTTAAATAAGCAAGGGGACAATATACAGCCTTGACGTACTCCTTTTCCTATTTGGAACCAGTCTGTTGTTCCATGTCCAGTTCTAACTGTTGCTTCCTGACCTGCATATAGGTTTCTCAAGAGGCAGGTCAGGTGGTCTGGTATTCCCAGCTCTTCCAGAATTTTCCACAGTTTATTGTGATCCACACAGTCAAAGGCTTTGGCAATGTTAGATGGGTCTATTTCCACAGCCACCTCAAAATGACCCTCTCAGCATGTCTTGACTGCCACCACCCCCTCCCCTTCCTTGAAGGAGGTTTGAAGTCTGGAGGTTTCTATCGCTCCTTATTTTTTCCAGTTGGAGACCCACTTGTTGCAGGCTTTTCATGGTATAAACATATAAGTTAGTCTTTCATTTCAGAGGAAATCATGAAATGTCACTTTACTGAGCCCCAACTAAAAGTCTCCTTTGTTTCACTTAGGTTTCTGATAGTGTTGAAAATGCAAGATCTATCTGTTACACTAAAACACGTGCTACAGGATGAAATTGCCATGCTAAGGCTGGAAATAGATACAGTGCAAAATCAAAACCAGCAAAAGGAAAAGAAATATTTGCAGATATTGAGACTGTAAAAGGAAAGGATGATGATCTTCATTCTGGATTGACTCAAGACTGGACAGACTGGTCTGACTCAACATGGCTCTGTGGATGATAAAAATAATAATGTGTAAGGAATTTTCACTTTAAAAATGTGTCTACAAGAGTGGCGTGCGGCACTACTGTGCTTGAGCTAGTAAAAGAGGAGTTAGTGATGTATGCCTTAACAATTGAGTCCCGGCCATGTGGGTTGGAGTCCCAAGCAGTGTGTTGGCCAGGTTTGAGTCCAAGCCACATGAGTTCAAGTCCCAAGGAGGGCTTTGGCCAGCTTCCAGTCCCAGACACATGGATTCAAATCCCAAGCAGGGTTTCAGCTCGGTTTGAGGCCCAGTCATGTGGATTTGAGTCCCAAGCAGGGATTTTGCTAGGTTCGAGTCCCGGTCACATTTGTTCCAGTCCCAGGCACATGGGTTCAGATCCCAAGCAAGGTTCTAGCCAGGTTCAATTGCTAACCACAAGTGTTTGAGTCCCAAGAATGGTATTAGCTGGGTTATAGTCCCAAGCAGGGTTTTGGCCAGGTTCAAGTCCAGGCTAGGTGGGATCTAGTCCCAGGCAGGTTTTGGCAGGGTTCAAGTCCCAGCCACATGGGTTCGAGTACAAAGCATGGGTTTCAGCTTGGTTTGAGTCCCAGCACGGGGGTTTGAGTCCCAAACTGGGTTTTGGCCCTTTCTGAGTCCTGGCCACGTGGGCCCTAATACTTAGTTAACTCACATATTTTAGATAAACAATATAATCCTTTGTTTTTCTTCCTAGCTGCTGCAGCATTTGAATCTAAAGAAGAGTGTCTCCTCTAGGAGCTGCAGATGAGTCACATCTGTATGAGGACCAACTTTTGCAAACAGAAGAAGAATATTCACAGATTTTGAAAAAGAAATAGATCATTTGAAAGATAAATAGTAAAAATCTCCTCTGTTACCTAAAAGTACATAACTAAGTTTTACATATTCATTTTCTCTAAGTTATAGTTAAAAATCTGTGTGATCTTTTCTGAGGAGGTAGCTGAGGACTCTAGGACTCTAGCCTCAAAAGAAGGCCATTGGTTTTGTTACTTCTTTTGCAGAATTAGGAACTTTGACTAAATCAATAAGTCTCATACCTTAAAAAAAAAGTTGTTGTTGTTGTTTTCAAAGAAAACAACCTTTCTGTAAAAAGACAACTTTTGTGTGGAACCATATTATACAAAGGACAGACAAATGCAGAGTCCTTTAGCTAAGGGAGTGGCCAGAGACCCTGCAGTGGTGACTTCTCAGTTCCTCAACCCTCCAGTGATGCCTGTGGGACATTTCACTTCTATGGGACATAGTTCAGAAACGACCCTTTCATACAAGGGATATTAAGGACTCTGAGAGAATCCTTCTCACTGAACATCTTTAGAATTACAACTTGCTGATACATTGTTTTCTTGTGTAAAATATACTGTGATGTTTTCCTGGTTGAAGGAGCTTTTGCCTGCCTTCTAGGTGATGGAGCTGGATCTTGTGTCTTTGTAGAGCAGTGCTGTGTCCAGTAGTAGGATTTGGGATGGCTAAGGGTTCAGCATTGCATTGGGCAGTCCCTCTGGCTATAGCAATGTTAGATGGGTCTATTTCCACAGCCACTTCAAAGTGGCCCTCTCTGCATGTCTTCACTGCCACCAGCCCCCACCCTCCACTTGTATGAACTCTGAGGTTTGTATCGAAGCTTATTTTTTCCAGTTGGAGACCCACTTGTTGCAGGCTTTTCGTGGTATAAACATATAACTTAGTCTTTCATTTCAGAGGAAATCATGAAATGTCACTTTACTGAGCCCCAACTAAAAGTCTCCTTTGTTTCACTTAGGTTTCTGATAGTGTTGAAAATGCAAAAGATCCATCTGTTGCACTAAAAGCGCATGCTACAGGATGAAATTGCCATGCTAAGGCTGGAAATAGATACAGTGCAAAATCAAAACCAGCAAAAGGAAAAGAAATATTTGCAGATATTGAGATTGTAAAAGGAAAGGATGATGATCTTCATTCTGGATTGACTCAAGACTGGACTGGATGGTCTGACTCAACACTGCTCTGTAGATGAGAAAAATAATGACATATAAAGAATTTTCACTTAAAAAAATGTGTCTACAAGAGTGGAGTGCAGCACTACTGTGCTTGAGCTAATAAAAGAGGAGTTAGTGATATATGCCTTTATGATTGAGTCCCAGCCATGTGGATTGGAGTCACAAGCAGTGTGTTGGCCAGGTTTGAATCCAGGCTAAGTGAGTTCAAATCCCAAGGAGGGTTTTGGCTGGGTTCACCCCAGACACATGGGTTTGCGTCCCAGTCAGGGTTTTGGTGGGTTTTGAGGCCCAGTCACATAGGTTTGAGTCCCAAACTGAGTGGTGGCCAGGTTCGAGTCTCAGCCACGTGAGATCAAGTCCCAGGGAGGGCTTTGGCTGGTTTCCCCAATCCCAGACACATGTGTTCGAGTCCCAGGAAGGGTTTCAGCTGGGTTTAAGGCCCAGCCACATGGGCTTGAGTCCCAAGTATGGATTTTGCCAGGTTCAAGTCCTGGCCACGTAGGTTCAAATCCAAAGCAAGGTTTTATTCGTGCTCCAGTCTGAGGTACGTGGGTTCAGTTCCCAAGAAAGGTTTTTGCTAGGTTCAATTCACAGCCACAAGTGTGGCTCTAACTAAACTTAAAAGGTTTGACACAGCACAAGATATCATAAACAAGAAAATGACAACCCATAGAAATAGGGACAATATTTGCAAATGATGCAACTGAGAAAGGATTAATCTTCAACATATTCAAACAGCTCAAAGAGCTCAATATCAAAAAACAAACAGCCCAATCACAAAATGAGTATAAGATCTAGATAGACATTTCTCTAAAGAAAAGCTACAGAGGACCAAAAGGCACATGAAAGTATGCTCAGAAAGAATGTGCCACATCACTAATTATTAGAGAAATGCAGAAATACAATGAGGTTATCATTTCACACCAGTCAAAATAGCCACCATCAAAAAATCTATGAACAGTAAATGCTGGAGAGTGTGTAGAAAAGGGAACCTTCCTACACTGCTTACAGAATGTAACTAAGTACACCCACTGTGGAGAATTCCATGGAGGTTTCTTTAAAAACTAACTATAGACTTGCCATATGATTCAGTAATCCCAGTCCTGGGCATATATCTGGAGAAAACCATAATTCAAAAAGATACATGCACCCCAATGTTCACTGCGGAAATATTGACAATAGTCAAGACACGGAAGCAACCCAAGTGTCCATCAATGGAAGAACGGATAAAGAAGGTGTGGTACACACAGACAGACACACACACGCACAACACACACACACACACACAATGGAACATTACTTGACCATAAAAAGGAAATTATGCCATTTGCAGTAACATAGACGGATCTAGAAATTACAATACTAAGTGAAGTAACCCAGAGAAAAATATCACATCACTTACATGTGGATTCTAATAAATATAAGCTTATTTTAAAAACAGAAACCAACTCACCGATCTCAAAATGAAATTATGGTTATGAAAGGGAAAACATAAGGGAAGTGATAAATTAGGAGATTGCAGTTAACATACACTATTTTCCAGTAGTCATGTATGAATATGAGAATTGGACCATAAAGAAGGCTAAGTGCCGAAGAATTGATGCTTTTGAACTGTGATGTTGGAGTAGACTCACAAGAGGCCTTGGATTGAAAGATTAAACCAGTCAATCCTAAAGGAAATCAATCCTGAATATTCATCAGAAGGACCGAGACTGAGGCTGAAGTTCCAGTACTTTGGCCACCTGATGTGAAGAGCCGACTCATCAGAGAAGAACCTGATGCTGGGAAAGATTGAAGGCAGCAGAAAAAAGGGGACAACAGAGGACGAGATGATTGGATAGCATCACCACCGCAATGGACATGAATTCGAGCTAACTCCACAAATTAGTGGAAGACAGAGGAGTGTGGTGGGCTGCAGTCCATTGCACAGAGTTGGACACGACAGAGTAACACTTTCACCTTGAATATGGAAAACTTAACAGTGCTGTTTTTTAAATCTGCTTAAAAGTAAGTAAGGTGCAGACAAAATACTTAGTATCAAAAGTACTTAGGTACAACTGCTTAAAAGTATTAATACAACATAACAGTACTATTTTTAAAATGCTATTTAAATTTTCATCATACACACAAAAATATTTCCCTTTAATACTTCCCCATCATGTTTAATGAGAAATAACTAAAATGTCATAAAAACAGTCCAGAAGGGAAATTTTTACTATTTATCTTTCAGATCATATATTGTTTCTTCAAAACCTTTACATATTCTTGTGATGTTTTCAAAAGTAGGTCTTGATACAGATTTGATCCATCTGTATGTAGATCCTAGAGGAGATATTCCATAGGACTTAGATTCAAATTCAGCAGCAGCTTGAAAGAAAAAGGGTTACATTCTTTATCTAGAATACATGAGTTAGTTAAGTATTAGTTTAAAAAAAAAACAATAACACCTGAGATATTTCTAAGTGTTTCAAAAAATGAAACATATCTATAGATGTCAGGAAACAAAATACAAGATTACAATTACATAATCTGTCCATGGTCCCACATGTGGCTGAATGTCAGAGCTTCTGGTTTTCTCATTCTTCATTCATTTACTCAATAACTATGTGCAAAGGTGCTGTGACAAACACTGGAATTACAAGATGAAGGTGACCCAGTCCACCCTGAAAAATGATACCCCTAAACTGGAAAAACAGACAGGTAATTTCCATACAGAGTCATATATACTAAGATATAAAAGATGGCACAAGGGACAGCCAGCTTTGTGTCAATACTGTGGAGGAGGAGGTGCTATGGAAGAGGTGTTACAGAAGTAGATACATGAAGGACAGGAAAGAAGTACAGGAGACAGAGGGAAGAAGCAGGTGCAAAGACTGAAGGTGAGGAAGCGCACCTGTGGGATCCTACAGTCTGTCTGGTTAGATGCAGAGCTAAGGGGCAGAGGAGGGTGATAAAGAGATAAGGCCAAATACTTTAGCAGGACCCATATTTATGTGGGTGATTGGAACTTTTCCTGAGGGCAAAAGATAAACTAGTGACAAAATCAATGTCTGGGAAATTTTAAGGTCACCCACCAAGTGACAGCAACACAGACTTGATTGCTTGAATCTGGGTTTCCTAGCCTTAAGGACTACAGAAACTTGACAAGTTGATGAACTTCATGTTTTCTGAAAACAGTGTCAGGGTGCAGGCAGATAGTGCTCCAGAGATGGCAGAAGTAGAGGCACGATATAGCCAGGAAGAAAAAGAAATATATACTGTGCTGATGACTACAGTTTTGTGGCATAGTGTGAAGTCAGGCAGGTTGATTCCTCCAGTTCCATTCTTCTTTCTCAGGATTGTTTTGGCTATTCAAGATTTTTTGGGTTTCCATACAAATTGTGAAATTATTTGTTCCAGGTCTGTGAAAAATCCATTGGCATCTTAATAGGGATTTCACTGAATCTATAAATTGCTTTGGATAGTATACTCATTTTTACTATACTGATTCTTCCAATCCATGAACATCATATATTTCTCCATCTATGTCATCTTTGATTTCTTTCTTAAGTGTTTTATAGTTTTAAATAAGTCTTTTGTTTCTTTAGTTAAATTTATTTCTAAGTATTTCATTTTTGTTGCAATGGTGAATGGGATTGTTTCCTTCATTTCTCAGTTTTCTCATTGTTAGTGTATAGGAGTGCAAGAGATTACTGTGTATTAATTTTATATCCTGCAATTTTACTATATTCATTTATTAGCTCTAGTAATTTTCTGGTGGTGTTTTTAGAGTTTTCTACATAGAGAACCATGTCATCTGCAAACAGAGAGAATTTTATTTTCCATTTCCAACCTGGATTCTTTATATTTCTTTTTCTTCTCTGATTGCTGTGGCTAGGACTTCCAAAACTATGTTGAATACTAGTAGTGAGAGTGGGAACGGTTATCTTGTTCCTGATTTTAGAGGAAATGCTTTCAATTTTTCACCATTGAAGGTAATGTTTACTGTGAGATGGTCTATATTGGCTTTTATTATGTTGAGGTACGTTCTTTCTATCCCTGCTTTCTGGAGAGGTATGATCATAAATGCTTGTTAAATTTTGTCAAAGGTTTCTCTGCATCTTTTGAGATAACCATTTAGTTTTTATCTTTCAGTCTGTTGATATGGTGTATTTATTGACTGATTTTTGAACATTGAAGAATCCTTGCATCCCTGGGATAAAGCCCACTTGGTCGTGATGAATGATCTTTTTAATATGTTGTTGGATTCTGTTTGCTAGGATTCTGTTCAGAATTTTTGCATCTATGTTCATGAGTGATATTGGACTGTAGTTTTCTTTTTTTGTGGCATCTTTGTCAGGTTTTGGGATTAAGGTGATGTTAGCCTCATAGAATGAGTTTGGGAGTTTACCTTCTGCAATTTCCTGAAAGAGTTGTGTAGGGTAAGTGTTAGCTCTTCTCTAAATTCTTGGTAGAATTCACCTGTGAAGCTATCTGGTCCTTGACTTTTGTTTGTTTCAAAATGTTTGATTACAGTTTCAATTTCTGTGCTTGTGATGGGTCTGTTAAGATTTTCTATTTCTTCCTTGTTCAGTTTTGGAAGGTTCCATTTTTCTAAGAATTTGTCCATTTCTTCCATTTGTCCACACTGCTGGGCAAGGAAACCAAAACTGAAAGAGATTCATGTACCCCAATGCTCATTGTAGCCTTGTTTACAATAGCTAGGACATGGAAGCTACCTATGTGTCCATTGACAGATGAATGGATAAGGATGTTGTGGTACATATACACAATGGAATATTACTCAGCTATAAAAACAATGCATTTGAGTCAGTTCTAATGAAGTGGAAGAAACTGGAGCCTATTATAGAGATTGAAGTAAGTCAGAAAAAGAAACACCAATACAGCATATTAATGCATATATATGGAATTTAGAAAGATGTTAACGATGATCCTGTATGCAAGATAGCAAAGAGACACAGATGTCAGTTCAGTTCAGTCACTCAGTCGTGTCCGACTCTTTGCGACCCCATGAATCACAGCATGCCAGGCCTCCCTGTCCATCACCAACTCCTGGAGTTCACTCAGACTCACGTCCGTTGAGTCAGTGATGCCATCCAGCCATCTCATCCTCTGTCGTCCACTTCTCCTCCTGCCCCCAATCCCTCCCAGCATCAGAGTCTTTTCCAATGAGTCAACTCTTCACATGAGGTGGCCAAAGTACTGGAGTTTCAGCTTTAGCCATCATTCCTTCCAAAGAAATCCCAGGGCTGATCTCCTTCAGAATGGACTGGTTGGATCTCCTTGCAGTCCAAGGGACTCTCAAGAGTCTTCTCCAACACCACAGTTCAAAACAGTCCAACTCTCACATCCATACATGACCACAGGAAAAACCATAGCCTTGACTAGATGGACCTTTGTTGGCAAAGTAATGTCTCTGCTTTTGAGTATACTATCTAGGTTGGTCATAACTTTCCTTCCAAGGAGTAAGTGTCTTTTAATTTCATGGCTGCAGTCACCATCTGCAGTGATTTTGGAGCCCCCAAAATAAAGTCTGACACTGTTTCCACTGTTTCCTCATCTTTTTCCCATGAAGTAATGGGACCGGATGCCATGATCTTAGTTTTCTGAATGTTGAGCTTTAGGCCACCTTTTTCACTCTCCACTTTCGCTTTCATCAAGAGGCTTTTTAGCTCCTCTTCACTTTCTGCCATAAGGGTGGTGTCACCTGCATATCTGAGGCAATTTTGATTCCAGCTTGTGTTTCTTCCAGTCCAGCGTTTCTCATGATGTAGAAACAGACTTCTGGACTCTGTGGGAGAAGGTGCATGGGTGGCAGGGGGTGGAGGATGATTTGAGAGAATAGCATTGAAATATGTATATTACCAGACATAAAATAGATATCTAGTGCAAGTTTGATGCATGAAAGCCGGAGCACTGGGCCAACCCAGAGGGATGGGGTGGGGAGGGAGGTAGGAGAAGGTGTTCAAGACAAGGAGACACATGTATACCCGTGGCTAATTCATGTTGGTATATGGCAAAAACTACCACAATACTGTAAAGTAATTAGCTTCCAAATAAAATAAATAACTGAAAAAAAAACAAAAAAATTTAAAATCCAAGAAATATATAGACATTTTGAGATTTTTTTTTTTAAAGCTATGGAACATGATGAATAAATGAGGAAGAAGGATATTTTTCAGTATGACCACTCATGCCTACACATTTTCCACTAGCTATGTACAAGAAAAAAATATTTAACATAACATCTGTTATCCAAGCAATAGAAAGAGATACCACCTACTGTTCACAGTGTAATTCAGAAATCAATATCTAAATTTAATTCATATGTTTTGGCAGCATACTTTTTGTTCGTTCTCTAGTTATACTCCTCTCCAACTCCCACAACATCTGAAATAAGTCAAATACAATTTATTTTTAAGTTAAGCAAGAGATATTATCATAGGAGTGATATAGAGTTGGCTAAATGTGACATATAAATAACACTTTTCGAGACTAGACCTAGCTTGAAGATTGCGTAAGTAGAAGAAACACCACAGAAATAAAAGAAAATGAAATCCCACTTAGTCTGCTTTTAGATAACAGAGAACATATACATGGAATGCTATTTAGATTAATATGATAAAAAGTACAATAGATACCAGTCTATCCAGAATACACAGTTTCAGAGAATTAGGGAATGATGCATAGTCCTAGAAATGACCCACATGATTACTATCTTCTCCCCCTAAAAGCTCCTGCCTTAAATACGTACTTCTGAGACTTTTATTTTGATTTATATTTCTTTTTATTTGATTTCTTTGACTTTGATTTTGATCGAGTTCAAATGGAGAAAGTAGTTTGAATTCAAATTTTTAATAAGGAGAACACATCTGCGATTTTCTTTAAACTTTTCCATTTAACAAAAACATAGAAAGGTGAGAAAATTACACACAAGAAAACAATGTACCAGCAAGTTTTAATTCTAATGAAGTTTAGTGAGAAGGATTCTCTCATAACTGTTAGTTTCCATACTATGTCCCATGAAACTGGAAGGCCCCACAGGGGTCACTGCAGGGTTGAAGAATAGAGAAGTTACAGCTTCAGGGTCTCTGGCCGCTCCTTTAGCTAAAGGGCTCTATACTTGTCTCCGTTTTATATAATATGGTTCCATGGAAAAGTTTGTTTGTTTGAAAAAAAGGTTATTTTCTTTGTTTTGTTTTGTTTTTACTACCTAATAGTACAATTCTATTTTGAATATAAATGTATTTATTTTAATTGGAGGCTAATTACTTTACAATATTGTACTGGTTTTTGCCATACATTGACATGAATCCGCCACGGGTGTACATGTGTTCCCCATTCTGAACCCCCCTCCCACCTCCCTCCCCATACCATCCCTCTGGGTCATCCCAGTGCATCAGCCCCGAGCATCCTGTATCATGCATCAAACCTGGACTGGTGATTTGTTTCACATATGATAATATACATGTTTCAATGTCATTTTCCTAAATCATCCCACCCTTGCCCTCTCCCACAGAGTCCAAAAGACTGTTCTATACATCTGTGTCTCTTTTGCTGTCTCTCATACGGGGTTACCGTTACCATCTTTCTAAATGCCATATATATGTGTTGGTGTTTTTCTTTCTGGCTTACTTCACTCTATGTAATAGGCTCCAGTTTCATCCACCTTATTAGAACTGATTCAAATGTATTCTTTTTAATGGCTGAGTAATACTCCATTGTGTATATGTACCACAGCATCTAGGTTGCTTCTATGTCCTGGCTATTATAAACAGTGCTGCGATGAACATTGGGGTACACGTGTCTGTTTCAATTCTGGTTTCCTCAGTGTGTATACCCAGAAGTGGGATTGCTGGTTCATAGGCAGTTCTATTTCCAATTTTTTAAGGAATTTCCACACTGTTCTCCAGAGTGACTGTACTAGTTTGCATTCCCACCAACAGTGTAAGAGGGTTTCCTTTTCTCCATACCCTCTCCAGCATTTATTGCTTGTAGACTTTTGGATAGCAGCCATTCTGACTGGAGTAAAATGGTACCTCATTGTGGTTTTGATTTGCATTTCTCTGATAATGAGTGATGTTGAACATCTTTTCATGTGTTTGTTAGCCATCTCTATGTCTTCTTTGGAGAAATGTCTGTTTAGTTCTTTGGTCCATTTTTTGATTGGGTCGTTTATATTATTTTTGAAATTGAACTGCAGGAGTTGCTTATATATTTTTGAGATTAGTTGTTTGTCAGTTACTTCATTTGCTATTATTTTCTCCCATTCTGAAGGCTATCTTTTCACCTTGCTTATAGTTTCCTTTGTTGTGCAGAAGCTTTTAATTTTAATTGGGTCCCATTTGTTTATTTTTGCTTTTATTTCCAATATTCTGGGAGGTGGGTCATAGAGGATCCTGCTGTGATTTATGTCGCAGAGTGTTTTGCCTATGTTTACCTCTAGGAGTTTTATAGTTTCTGATCTTATGTTTAGATCTTTAATCCATTTTGAGTTTATTTCTGTGTATGGTGTTAGAAACAGGTCTAGTTTCATTCTTTTACAAATGGTTGACCAGTTTTCCCAGCACCACTTTTTAAAGAGATTGTCTTTTCTCCATTGCATATTCTTCCCTCCTTTGTCAAAGATAAGGTGCCCATAGGTGCATGGATTTATCTCTGGGCTTTCTATTTTGTTCCACTGATCTACATTCTGTCTTTGTGCCAGTACCCTACTGTCTTGATGACTGTGGCTTTGTAGCAGAGCCTGAAGTCAGGCAGGTTGATTCCTCCAGTTACATTCTTCTTTCTCAAGATTGCTTTGGCTATTCAAGGTTTTTTGTATTTCCCTACAAATTGTGAAATTATTTGTTCTAGCCCTGTGAAAAATATCGCTGGTAGCTTGATAGGGATTGCGTTGAATCTATAGATTGCTTTGGGTAGTATACTGATCTTCACTATATTGATTCTTCCAATCCATGAACATGGTATATTTCTCCATCTATTAGTGTCCTCTTTGATTTCTTTCTTTAGGTAGATGAATTCCAAAGTATTTTATACTTTTTGTTGCAATGGTGAATGGAATTGTTTCCTTGATTTCTCTATTTTCTCATTAGTAGTGTATAGGGATGCAAGGGATTTCTGTGTGTTGATTTTATATCCTGAAACTTTACTATATTCATTGATTAGCTCTAGTAATTTTCTGGTGGAATCTTTAGGGTTTTCTATGTAGAGGATCATGTCATCTGCAAACAGTGAGAGTTTTACTTCTTCTTTTCCAATTTGGATTCCTATTATTTCTTTTTCTGCTCTGATTGCTGTGGCCAAAACTTCCACAACTATGTTGAATAGTAGTGGTGAGAGCGAGCACTGTTGTCTTGTTCCTGACTTTAGGGGAAATGCTTTCAGTTTTTCACCACTGAGGATAATGCTTGCCATGGGCTTGTCATATATAGCTTTTATTATGTTGAGGTATGTTCCTTCTATTCTTGCTTTCTGGAGGGTTTTTATCATAAATGGATGTTGAATTTTGTTGAAAGGCTTTCTCTGCATCTATTGAGATAATCATATGGTTTTTATTTTTCAATTTGTTAATGTGGTGTATTACTTTGATTGATTTGTAGATGTTGAAGAATCCTTGCATCCCTGGGAGAAAGCCCACTTGATCATGAAGTATGATTTTTTTAATGTGTTGTTGGATTCTGATTGCTAGAATTTTGTTAAGGATTTTTGCATCTATGTTCATCAGTGATATTGGCCTGTAGTTTCTTTTTTGTGGTATCTTTGTCAGGTTTTGGTATCAGGGTAATGGTGGCATTATAGAATGAGTTTGTAAGTTGACCTTCCTCTGCAATTTTCTGGAAGAATTTGAGTAGGATAGGGGTTAGCTCTTCTCTAAATTTTTGGTAGAATTCAGCTGTGAAGGTGCCTGGACCTGGGCTTTTGTTTGCTGGAAGATTTCTGATTACAGTTTCAGTTTCTGTGCTTGTGATGGGTCTGTTAAGATTTTCTATTTCTTCCTGGTTCAGTTTTGGAAAGTTGTACTTTTCTAAGAATTTGTCCGTTTCTTCCAAGTTTTCCATTTTATTGGCATCTAATTGCTGATAGTAGTCTTTTATGAATCCTTTGTATTTCTGTGTTGTCTGTTGTGATCTCTCCATTTTCATTTCTAATTTTATTGATCTGATTTTACTCCCTTTGTTTTTTGATGAGTTTGGCTAATGGTTTGTCAATTTTATTTATCCTTTCAAAGAACCAGCTTTTGGCTTTGTTGATTTTTGCTATGGTCCCTTTTGTTTCTTTTGCTTCTTTTGCATTTATTTCTGCCCTAATGTTTAAGATTTCCTTCCTTCTACTAACCCTGGGGTTCTCCATTTCTTCTTTTTCTAGTTTCATTAGGTGTAGAGTTAGGTTATTTGATTTTTTTCTTGTTTCTTGAGGTATGCCTTTATTGCTATGAACCTTCCCCTTAGCACTGCTTTTATAGTGTCCCACAAGTTTGGGGTTGTTGTGTTTTCATTTTCATTCATTTCTATGCATATTTTGATTTCTTTTTGATTTCTTCTGTGATTTGTTAGTTATTCGGCAGTGTGTTGTTCAGCCTCCATATGTTGACATTTTTAATAGTTTTTCTCCTGTAATTGAGATCTAATCTTACTGCATTGTAGTCAGAAAAGATACTTGGAATGATTTCAATTTTTTTAACTTACCAAAGCTAGATTTATGGCCCAGGATGTGATCTATCCTGGAGAAGGTTCCGTGTGTGCTTGAGAAAAAGGTGAAATTCATTTTTGGGGGTGAAATGTCCTATAGATATCAATTAGGTCTAACTGGTCTATTGTATCATTTCAAGTTTGTGTTTCCTTGTTAATTTTCTGTTTAGTTGATCTTTCCATAGGTGTGAGTGGGGTATTAAAGTCTCCCACTCTTATTGTGTTATTGTTAATTTCCCCTTTCATACTTGTTAGCATTTGTCTTACATATTGCGGTGCTCCTATGTTGGGTGCATATATATTTGTTATATCTTCTTCTTGGATTGATCCTTTGCTCATTATGTAGTGTCCTTCTTTGTCTCCTTTCACTGCCTTTGTTTTAAAATCTGTTTTATCTGATATGAGTATTGCTACTCCTGTTTTTGTTTGGTCTCCATTTGCATGGAATATCTTTTTCCAGCCCTTCACTTTCAGTCTCTATGTGTCCCTTGTTTTCAGGTGGGTCTCTTGTAAACAACATATATAGGGGTCTTGTTTTTGTATCCATTCAGCCAGTCTTTGTCTTTTGGTTAGGGCATTAAACCCATTTACATTTAAGGTATTTATTGATAAGTATGATCCCGTTGCCATTTACTTTATTGTTGTGAGTTCGAGTTTATACACCCTTTCTGTGTTTCCTGTCTAGAGAAGATCCTTTAGCATTTGTTGGAGAGCTGGTTTGGTGGTGTTGAATTCTCTCAGCTTTTGCTTGTCTGTAAAGCTTTTGATTTCTCCTTCATATTTGAATGAGATCCTTGCTGGGTACAGTAATCTGGGCTATAGGTTACTTTCTTTCATCACTTTAAGTATGTCCTGCCATTCCCTGAAGAGTTTCTATTGAAAGATCAGCGGTTATCCTTATGGGAATCCCCTTGTGTGTTACTTGTTGTTTATACCTTGCTGCTTTTAATATTTGTTCTTTGTGTTTGATCTTTGTTAATTTGATTAATATGTGTCTTGGAGTGTTTCACCTTGGGTTTATCCTGTTTGGGACTCTCTGGATTTCTTGGACTTGTGTGATTATTTCCTTCCCCCACTTTAGGGAGGTTTTCAACTATTATCTCCTCAAGTATTTTCTCATGGTCTTTCTTTTTGTCTTCTTCTTCTGGGACTCCTATGACCCGAATGTTGGGGCATTTAACATTGTCTCAGAGGCCTCTGAGATTGTCCTCATTTCTTTTAATTCATTTTTCTTTTTCATCTCTGTTGCATTTATTTCTACCATTCTATTTTCTACCTCACTTATCCTTTCTTCTGCCTCCATTATTCTACTCTTGGTTCCCTCTAGAGTGTTTTTGATCTCATTTATTGCATTATTCATTATATACTGACTCTTTTTATTTCTTCTAGGTCCTTGTTAAACCTTCTCAATCCTTGTCTCCAGGCTATTTATCTGTAACTCCATTTTGTTTTCAAGATTTTGGATCATTTTCACTATCATTATTAGGAATTTTTTTCAAGTAGATTCCTTATCTCTTCCTATTTTGTTTGGTTTGGTGGGCATTTATCCTGTTCCTTTACCTGCTGCATATTTCTCTGCCTCTTCATCTTGTCTGTATTACTGTGTTTGGTGTGGCCTTTCCGTATCCTAGTGGTTTGTGTTCTCTTTATTGTGGAGTTTCCTCACTGTGGGTGGGGTTGGATGAGTGGCTTGTCAAGGTTTCCTGGTTAGGGAAGCTTGTGTCAGTGATGAGTGGAGCTGGATTTCTTCTCTCTGGAGTGCAACGAAGTTTCCAGTAATGAGTTATGAGATGTCAGTGGGTTTGGAGTGACTTTGGGCAGCCTGTATATTGAAGCTCAGGGCTATGTTCCTGTGTTGCTGGAGAATTTGTGTGGTATGTCTTGTTCTGGAACTTGTTGGCCTTTGGGTGGTGCTTGGTTTCAGTGTAGGTACGGAGGCATTTGATGAGTTCCTATCAATTAATGTTCCCTGGAGTCAGGAGTTCTGTGGTGTTCTCAGGATTTGGACTTAAGCCTCCTTCCTCTGGTTTTCAGTCTTATTCTTACAGTAGCCTCAAGACTTCTCCATCTGTCCCTTCCAAGGCAGTTCCCTCTGTTTTAGCTTCTTCTGTTTGCTGGTCTCTTCAGTGTCTAATTTCCACCCTGACACAAGGGGGCGGTGGTGGACGCTTTTTTAGGCTCACTTGTTCAGTCATGCTGTTGGGAGGGAGGAACACTGCAAACAAATAACACTGCGTTTGCTCACAGTGTCTCAGCCACAGTGGGTTTGCCCCCGCTCATGGTGTGCAAACTGTCTACACTGCTTAGGCTCTAGATTCCTCTGCCGGGAACTGTCTGAGGCCGGCCCTGGGTTGTATGCACTTCCCAGGTCTAAGCCACTCAGGTACTCCATAAAGGCGCAGACTTGGTTGGGCCTGTGTTTTGTGCCCTTTCCAGTTCCGAGCAGCTCAGGTGACCAGGTGTTTGGTGAGCACAGCCTCTGTGATCTATCACCTCCCCCCGTCCCTGCTGCTCAGTTTTCTGGGTGTACAACCGGCACACTTTCTCAGGCAGATGTCGACCGTCCAGAATTCCAGTAAGTCTTAGTTAGCAACAAAGCCTGCTTGAAGTTTGGTAGATGATGCGTCTCTGGGCCGCGACTGGCCCCTTCCAGCTCTGGCTGCCCTCGCCTGCCTGTCTCCAGCGGGGGATGGGCCTTTGTTCTGTGAGCGGGCCTTGCAGTGTCTTGTGAAGTTGTTCAGTCATGTCCAACTCTTTGTGACCCCATGGACTACAGCCTGGCAGGCTTCTCTACCCAGGGGGTTTTCCAGGCAAGAATACTGGAGTGAGTTGCCATGCGGTGTCTTAGGTTAGGGCTTTTCACGGGGTAGCTGTCCCACAGTCTGGTTTGCCAATTCAAGGTAGTTCCTTCAGATTGCCCTCACAGCATTCAGGCCCGGTCCTTACTCTAAGCAATGCAGCCCGTGCCTCCCTGCCCAGCCCCCCACTTGCTAGTGGCGGATGCGGGCATCTGCGCTGCTTCTCTGCTGGGAGTTACTGTTGGGCAAGTGTTCTGTGGGTTTTAATTATTTATTTTTCCTCCCGGTTATGTTGCCCTCTGAGGTTCCAAGGCTCACCACACACTCACCAGTGAGAGTGTTTCCTGGTGTTTGGAAACTTCTCTCTTTTAAGACTCCCTTCCCAGGACAGGCCTCCATCCCTACCTCTTTTGTCTCTCTTTTATGTTTTATATTTTTTCCTACCTCCTTTCTAAGACAATGGGCTGCTTTTCTGGGTGCCTGATGTCCTCTGCTGGCATTCAGAAGTTGTATTGTGGAATTTACTCAGCCTTCAAATGTTCTTTTGATGAATTTGTGAGGGAGAAAGAGGTCTCCCCGTCCTATTCCTCCGCCCGTCTTAGGACTGCCTTTGCTTGTTTTCCTTGGGGCGAGGGGGTGCAGGGGGAAACACAAAAATTTCTTAAGGTATGAGAGTCACTGATTTACTCAAATTTCCTAATTCTACAAAAGAAGTAACAAAGCCAATGGCATTCTTACTGACTCCAGAGCCCTATGCCAGCTACTTCCTCAGATTAAGAAAAAACACATAGATTTTTAACTATAACATAGAAAAAATGAATATGTAAAACCTTGTTTATAGTTTAATAATGCTTGTGGCATGACATGATATAGTAGCATTCTAACAAAATTATACACTTTAAAGGCACGAACAAGAAAAAATTTTTATCAAACTCCTATTTGGAGAAGTCAATATATTCAATTTGTAAAGCAAACGTTTTTTAAAACACAAGACAGGGAACTTGAAGGAGAAAATCTTACCTGAATCAAGCAGGCCAAAAATGAAGAGATTCGTCCTTAAAAGTATGTTTCTTCCCCCAGATAAAACCTGGTTTATTAAAATGAGTCCACAAATGAATTATCCACATTTTGGGTTCAGTTCAGTTCAGTCGCTTGGTCATGTCTGACTCTTTGCCACCCCATGAACTGCAGCACGCCAGGCCTCCCTGTTCATCACCAACTCCCGGAGTCCACCCAAACCATGTCCACTGAGTCGGTGATGCCATCCAACCATCTCATCCTCTGTCATCCCCTTCTCCTCCTGCTCTCAATCTTTCCCAGCATCAGAGTCTTTTCAAATAAGTCAGCTCTTCCCATCAGGTGGCTAAAGTACTGGAGTTTCAGCTTCAACATCAGTCCTTCCAGTGAAAACCCAGAACTCATCTCCTCTAGGACGGGTGGACCTCCTTGCAGTCCAAGGGACTCTCAAGGGTCTTCTCCAATGCCACAGTTCAAAAGCATCAATTCTCTGGCAATCAGCTTTCTTTATAGTCCAACTCTCACATACATGACCACTGGAAAAACCATAGCCTTGACTAGATGGAACTTTGTTGACAAAGTAATGTCTCTGCTTTTTAATATGCTGTCTAGGTTGGTCATAACTTTAATTCCAAGGAGTAAGCGTCTTTTAATTTCATGGATGCAATCACTGTCCAGTGTTTTTGGAGCCCAGAAAAATGAAGTCAGCCACTGTTTCCACTGTTTCCCCATCATTTGCCATGAAGTGATGGGACTGGATGCCATGATCTTAGTTTTCTGAATGTTGAGCTTTAAGCCAACTTTTTCACTCTCCTCTTTCACTTTCATCAAGAGGCTCTTTAGTTCTCCTCACTTTCTGCTGTAAAGGTGGTGTCATCTTCATATCTGAGGTTATTGATATTTCTCCTGGCAATCTTGATTCCAGCTTATGTTTCTTCCAGCCCAGCATTTCTCATGATGTACTCTGCATATAAGTTAAATAAGTAAGGTGACAATATACAGCCTTGAAGTACTCCTTTTCCTATTTGGAACAAGTCTATTTTTCCATGTCCAGTTCTGTTGCTTTCTGACTTGTATATAGGTTTCTCAAGAGGCAGATCAGGTGGTCTGGGATTCCCATCTCTTTCAGAATTTTCCACAGTTTATTGTGATCCACACAGTCAAAGGCTTTGGCATAGTCAAGAAAGCAGAAATAGATGTTTTTCTGGAATTCCATTGCTCTTTCGATGATCCAGCAGATGTTGGCAATTTGACCTCTGGTTCCTCTGCCTTTTCTAAAACCAGCTTGAACATCTGGAAGTTCACAGTTCACATATTGCTGAAGCCTGGCTTGGAGAATTTTGTGCATTACTTTACTAGTGTGTGAGATGAGTGCAATTGTGCGGTAGTTTGAGCATTCTTTGGCATTGCCTTTCTTTGGGATTGGAATGAAAACTGACCTTTTCCAGTCCTGTGGCCACTGCTGAGTTTTCCAAATTTGCTGGCATATTGAGTGCAGCACTTTCACAGCATCATCTTTCAGGATTTGAAATAGCTCAACTGGAATTCCATCACCTCCACTAACTTTGCTTATAGTGATGCTTTATATATATGTCATAATGTATATTTAGTGATAATTAATACGTGTTTTTCATTGTCTTTTGCCCTATATTACTATTTTAAATGTTACAAAAGTTATTGAAAATTATGGAAGCAGCAAATAATCTCATGATTGTCTGAGAAGAGCTCTCTAAATTTTACCTTATTTACCATTAGTGTATGTACTATGAATGAAATGAGGTTTATTTTGTATTTATATGTTTGTACTAGAGAAGTAACTGTGGTTTGATGTAAGAGGACTAGTAGAGTCAGAAGGCCTGGTGAAAAACCTGAAGCTTACCTATATTTCTAGCTTCTTCCTTTCTAGAATCATTATAGCTAATGAGTTAGTTGATATTTGTAGAAGTGCTTAGTGCAGTTATCAATAGGTATAATTCTTGTAATTGACTATTACATTGTTAGAATGGTCGCATGTTCTCCAGAAAAATTTTTTACAAAATTTAATCTGTTTAAATATGTACAGAGCTAAGGCTCTTACTTTGTGGTAGCTGTATAGCTTAGGTATTAGATGCTTATTTGTTTGTTTGTTTGTTTGTTTTTAACTAGCAAGGGGTGGTGTTTATTGGAGGTATTTGTCATATTTGTTGGGATAATTTTATTTTTCTTCATGCCAATTTAAATTAATTTTCAAGCATTTCAGCCTTGAATCATTTATTCTTATGGCTTCTCAACTATTTAAAGGCATCTACCTGTCATTAAATCATAATTTGAGACTTAAGTGGTGAGCTTTACCCAAACTCTTCTTGATTTACTCTTCTGTCTTCTGTTTATGATTTACTTAGACTATTTTTGGAAACAATTTGCTCATAATTCTCATTTTCAGTTCAATCAGATCAGATCAGTTCAGTTCAGTCACTCAGTCGTGTCCGACTGTTTGTGACTCCATGGACTGTAGCACTCTAGGCCTCCCTGTCCATCACCAACTCTTGGAGTTTTTTCAGACTCATGTTCATTGAGTCGGTGATGCCATCCAATCATCTCATCCCCTGTCGTCTCCTTCTCCTGCCTTCAATCTTTCCCAGCATCAAGGTCTTTTCAAATCAATCAGTTCTTTGCAACTGATTGATTGGAGTATTGGAGACAAGTGCTGTGCATATCAATGAATATTCTCTGTTAGACCAGATACTTAAACAAGATTCTCCCTCATGGAAAAAATGATGACAGTGTAAAATTAAGAGCTAAACTGCTCTTCACAGACTAGATGACAAGGGCTGAAGAGAAAAGGTTCCATGAGAGCTGGGCAGTCAGGAAGGAGGAGAGACTGGGCACCAGTATTGGAGTTTCAGCTTCAGCATCAGTCCTTTCAATATATATTCAGGACTGATTTCCTTTAGCATGGACTGGTTGGATCTCCTTGCAGTCCAAGGGACTCTCAAGAGTCTCTCCAACACCACAGTTCAAAAGCATCATACTGTATGTGATCCTTATGGATTAGCTCTTCCCATTTGATGTCATGTTTTCGAGGTTCATCCATGTGATAGTGCATATCAGTTCTTCTGTTTCTGTTGATTGTCAAACAATAAACAGTATGTGACTAAGCCATGTATCTATCATCAGTTGATGGAGCTTTGGGATGGTTCCACTTTGGGGCTATTAATAATGTTGCTGTGAACATTGATTTATATGTTTCTGTGTGGGCATGTTTTTATTTCCCTGTGGTGGGATTTTATCATCAGAGTTCACAGGCTGATTTCACCTTTTCTTGGCCTTTGCTCAGACTGTCCTAACTGTCTTTACAGTTTCTTTTCCTCTTGGATAGTCCTCCATTTATTCAGACCTGGTGCCCAGTCTCTCCTCCTTCATGGATCTTTTCTGACTGTCCAGCTCCCAGGGAACCTTTTCTCTTAAGCCTTTGTCATCTAGTCTGTGAAGAGCAGTTTAGCCCTTAATTTTACACTGTCATCATTTTTTCCATGAGGGAGAATCTTGTTTAAGTACACACTGGTCTAACAGAGAATATTCATTGATATGCACAGCACTTGTCTTGCATAAATGGAAAGTAAAAAAGATTACAAGAATGTGGCATTTTTCTTTTCAGAAAAATGTATAGATCATCTCAGTAAACTATTGGGAAATAGAATTTCTTTAACTGCTTTGGGATGTAGTTCAAATGAGCAAAATGTCTTTGTAGTTCAGGAAAAGGCATATGGGGTTAACACCCATATTTACAGATTTAGTAATTAGAATTTTGTTGTCACAGTCTTCCTTTGGGAGGGAATTATTGACTCAGTCTAGATAACACAATACAGTATTCCTCGCACTCCCTTGAAAATCATGTGGCATTAAGATGGGGCGGAGGGTGGAGAGGAGGAGTAAGAGATATTCTACTAAGAGGGAACTCGCAGTCATTTTATGGAGGAAAGTTAGAAAAATATTTATTGTAGAGCAATAAAAAGTATAAAATCAAATGCAAATGTTGTGTGACAAAGATGATGGCAGTGAAGAGTATATTTTCTGATTCTCAGTGGTTTCAATTTCTTCCTTGATTTTCTGAGTAATACCAGGTCCTACATTCTGCAATACAGACACCATCATACTTATTTGATCCTTGGTTTGAGTTAGGCTGTGCTCAGTCCACTTGCCTCATTAGCAAACAGTAATGTTTTCTTCTTGAAGACTGGTGATCTTCCAGCAGAGCTGGGAACTTCATCTTCAAAATGTCTGCATCTGGATGCAGAAAAATCAAGTTCTTTGAGAGGAGTTATCATCTATGAAAGGAATGCAAAAGAAATGTGAAAAACTAAAGAAGAAAAAAAAGAAGTTGGAGCAAGAAGTAGTGAACCTCAAAAGTCATATAGAAGTGAATATGATAGACCACAGTCAAGTAGAGCAGTGTATACTGGAGACTGAAGAAAGAGCGAGACAGGATCTCGTGAGAGAAATTAAAAGAAGTCAACCTATTTTTACATGTTAATTTGTTGGTCTGTCACATGCTTGAATTCACCTCACTGTACATTACATTTCGGAGGTATACAGCTTATGTGTTCCCTTTACTTCCCTTAGAGCAGTTTGTTTCGTAGATTTCTGGAAGGAAGGGGGACACTTGTTTCTCCTCTTAAATATTTCTGTTTCCATCACAGTTACCAGTAAACTGACCTTTCAGAATGATTCTCACTAGAGAATCCTTTTACTTTTAAGACCAGTTGGCACACAGCAAGACTATTAGAAGGAAAAGACAATATTCTGGTTTAGAACCAGTACCATCCTCTTAAATTATTCTTAAGTTGTCTTGTTCGGTGTTTAAAATTTTAAGTTGATCTTCATAGTCTTTGAATTATCAGATTATTTAAGTACCACTATAACATTGATTCCCACTTCACATTGACGATAATTGTTTTAAACTTCCACTCTTTATTTTTAACATTCAAAATCACTCTCTGAATCACTGACTCAAAATTAAAAGGAACAAGTATAATTATCCAAGTTATAATTATTTTTTAAATGTTATCTTTTTACACTTGCCTTAGATACAAGCAGCATCTCAAGAGAACTTAGAGTAGTTATGAGAGAAGAATAATGTTTCCATAAGAAGTCAGATGGAACTCAGAATTGAAGACTTGGAATCTGAACTCTTCAAGATGAAAATTTTGCCAGAAGATTATAATAATGCAGAGTGGGAAAAATATAAGCAACTCTACCTAGAAGAACTAGGAGACAGGAAGTCATTGGAAAATAAAGTAAACAAGTAAGTCAAGACACAGAATCACAGAAAATAAATTTAGTTAATTACTTTGTCTGGAAAGCCAATTTTTATACGGCCAGATACCTGAGCTTAGTAGGAAGTGAAAGCTAACTAAATAGCCCCTCCTAGAGGGCGCTCTAAGACAATCTATGTCAATACTGTATCACATTTTTCTACACTACTTAAAAGCATGCTTGTGAAATAGAGGGAAATTAACACAGGGTTGAAAGGCAAGGTGATTCACAAAGTGGCTGAAACTAACACGGTGACCTGACTGAGTGGGTGTGTGGAGAATGGAAAGGGCAGATCCCACCTGCAGTGCCTAGTCAGGTTTCCCCAGTCTGAAAGCAGAACATTCCTAGGAAGCCTTTCATAAGTCAAAACAGCATAAAGCAAAGAAGCAGGTACCCGAGGACACATTCTGCTAGTTGGTGCATAAAATAAGTATACACAAGAGAAACACAGAGGATTCAGAGAGGATTCAGGGCTATGACAACTTGATGCTGAGATGTGGGGTATGGCTTCCAGGGAAGGAGCAGTCGAGTCACTTTCCCTACTTGGGGAGCACGATGTCTCTCACTATAAAAAGTTTTGACTTTGTGCCTTTTGAAATTAAACCAAAAATTCTCTTCAGATTTTTTTTTTTTTTCAATCAAAAGCAGTTGCTGACATAGGCCCTTCCTGGAAGTGAAGTAACATAAAGTGAACTTTGGAAAAGCAGGGAATGCTTGTAATTATTCCTGGGGCTGTTTTAGCTCTCTTCAGACAAACCCATTGACTTTCTTGTACTTGAGATTGTGGCTCTGGGTGATTCCTCAGAGCCAAATGCTTAATTTCTCCGAGGTCATGAGTGAAACGTATATACAAGGGTGGTGAAGGGAAACACTTGAAAGTGGCTTTGTGGGCTGGTGTGTTTCTTCATCCCCGAACTGTTTCCTGGAGACAGGTGTGTCCCAGAGGGCAGCAGGTGTCGCTGTGAGGCCACCTCCTTTCTCTCTGACGCCCTTTCTCTCCTCTCCCAACTGTGGCTTGTTGCTTGAGGAGGCCCCAGACACATGTGTAATTCTTTAGAACAAGGTTACAGCTGTCATCGTTTACAGGAGGTCTGCTCTGTGTTTTCAGTGTTTAAACAGTTTAATGGGAATTCCATTTACTCTATGGCAACTTTAAAAAATGCCAGTCATTTAAGGAAACATGAATGAAATTGGTGTTTTCCATCTTCCCAAGGACTAATAAGAGGCTGGCAGAGATCAGCATCCAACTTGAGGTGGAGAAACAACAGAACAGATCTTTATTCAGCACTCGCACCATGAGGCCAGTCCTGGAGCCCCCTAGTGTTAGAAATTTCTGTAATACGTTAGTGCTCAACTGAGATCTTACTCCAAGAGCAAATGTAGTGGTTTCTACCTCAATTCCATGCCCTTTACATAACAGCTTTGAAAGTTACTTGACTAAGGGTAGTTCTATTATCTTTTGCCTTGAGTTTCAGATTTCTGTTAAGTGATTCTTGTTTTTAATTTTGTGAACTTCTGAGCTGTTTATTTGACTTAGGCACTCTAAGTAAAAGCCATAAGTAACTGGTAATCAAGGACACAGAAATTTTGTGATCTTTTTTGGTCCTGGATTTCTCATTTTTTAAAAGATACTTATTAAATTCTTAAATTTCTTGAAAAGCTGCATTTAATTCTAATTTAGAAATGGAATCTTATTGCCTGGTAACTGAAAATATACATTCAGATGTTTGACTTACTCTAATTGATTTCACTTTGGCTGTGCTTCATAATCATTTCTAAGCTCTACTGTACCCACCCCACTGTTTCTACCCCTAAGCATAAGTGAATGACTGGCATCTAAACACTAACCACATATGGATTTTTTTTTTTCATTTGAAGAAATTATAAGAGAAATCCTTTTCATGAATTAAACAAACTTGTGATACTAAGTCAGAAGATTAATTTCTGGGTTCTAGGTTATGATTTTTTGTTATTTTCTTATACAAGAGTACATCTTTAATTACTATTTTACTGATAGCCTTTTAATTAAATTTCTAAAAATATCTTGCTGAGCAGTTGTAGAATGTTTCTAAATTTGTAGTTAAATCAAATATTTAAAACTTGTAACTGAAGCTCACTTTCATCTGTCTTGACATCACCTGGATGAATGATGACTTAGATAGCAAAGATGGGGAGTCTTTAAATCGCAACTAGTTATCATTGTGTAGTCATTGTGATTAAAATATCCATTTCAGTCAATGCACTCGGGTTTATGGTTTTGATGATATTTTCATGATGTTTGTGGTACAGATAAAAATAGCCCTTGTTAAATACAGTCTCAACCTGTTTTCTCATTTGGCTTCTTGCCATCACAGAAAGCAATCTAAGGTTTCTTCAACAGCACTGTGGCGATGCTGGGTTTTAGTACTTGAGAGCCATGAACCTGGAGGATGTACTTTAGCTGTGCAGTCACAGCAGGCCTCTGAACACTTAATCCCAAGTCAGAGACTTGCCCACGCAGGCCTAAGAGGAGGAAGCGAATGCTTAACCCCCATCCCAGAGGCAGGTTGCCTACTGCAGACCCAACTTCACAGTGCTGTGGGCACATATGTCTTTTCAAAGAAGAGATTCGGAACCAAGCAAGCACTTTGGGAGAAGTTCCTTGTCCCAGACTTAAGCATTAAGTAAGTCTCCTCGCTTCTCATCCCACAGCAAGGATTGTTCTCAATGGTGAGAAACTGAAAGCATTTCCTCTAAAATCAGGAACAAGATAAGGGTGCCCATTCTCACCACTACTATTCAACACAGCTTTGGCAGTTCCAGCCACAGCATTCAGAGAAGAAAGAGAGAAAAAAAATCCAGATTGGAAAAGAAAAAGTAAAATTCTCGCTGTTTGCAGATGACATGGTTCTCTACGTTGAACACCCTACAGACACCACCAGAAAATTACTACAGTGAATCAATGAATATAATAAAGTTGCAAGATGTAAACTTAACACACAGAAATCCCTTGCATTCCTACACAATAAACAGTGAGAAAACAGAGAAGTGAAGGAAACTATCCCATTCACCATTGCAGCAAAAATGAAATACTTAGAAATAAATTTAACTAAAAAAACAAAAATGTATTTAAAACTATAAAACACTGATGAAAGAAATCAAAGATGACACAAATAGATGGAGAAATATATGATGTTCATGGATTGGAAGAATCAATGTAGTGAAAATGAATATACTACCCAAAGCAATCCGTAGATTCAATGCAATCCCTATCAAGCTGTCAATGGTATATGTCACAGACCTAGAATAAATAATTTCACAACTTGTATGGAGACCCAAAAACCTTGAATAGCCAAGCAATCTTGAGAAAGAAGAATGGAACCGGAGAAATCAACCTGCTTGACTTCAGACTATGCTACAGAGCTACAGTCATCACGACAGTGTGTATTTCTTTTTGCTCCTAGCTATACCATGCCTCTAACTGCCATCTCTGTAGAACTATCTGCCTTCACCCCGACACTATTCTCAGAAAACATGGAGTTCATCAACTTGTCAAGTTTCTGGTAGATGTTAAGGCTAGGAAACCCAGACTCAAGCAATCATGTCTGTATCGCTGTCGCTTAGTGGGTGACCTTAAAATTTCCCAGGCATTGATTTTGTCACTAGTTTATATTTTGCCCTCAGGAAGAATTCCAGCCACCCCCATCAATATGGATCCTACCAAAGTATTTGGCCTTATCTCTTTACCACCCTCCTCCGCTGTTTATCTCTGCATCTAATCTAACCAGACAGACTGTAGGATCCCACAGGTGTGCCTCCTCACCTCTGGTCTTTGTACGTGCTTCTCCCCTCTGTCTCCTGTACTTTTTCCTGTCCTTCATGTATCTATTTCCACAGCACCTCCGCCAAAAAGCTGACAGTATTGACAGCTAGCTGGCTGTCCCCTGTGAGTGTTCCTTGTGCCGTCTTTTGTTATGCCCAAGTTGCAAAATCTCCCAGTGAGCACCAGGGAGCCGATATCCGATGCAAAAGCAATAGAGTTTCTATTACCAAGCTCAAGCTGGGGCTCCCACCAATACCGAGGCAGTGGCTATAGGAAGGAGCCCTTAGCTCTGAGTTACATTGCTTATATAGGATATTCTCACGTGCAAAATTTGAAAAATGGGAGTCTCTGGGTCTGATTAGTCACCTTCTGGTGAAGGGTTAGGTGTTGGGTTCAGATTGGTTCCTATTTCCCGGGCTTGATTTGAATTTCCGGGCTTGCTGTTGATTGACTCTTGGGTGCTGAGCTAATTTCGGGGAACTGAAACTTACCTTTCTGAGGAAATCGGAGCTGCGGTCCCGTAGGGTCTGTCATGGAGTTTGTGTTGCTCTCACACTTTTATATCTTAGTACTTATGACTCTGTATGGAAATTGCCTGTTTGTCTATTTTTCCAGTTTATGGGATATCACTTTTCAGGGTGAACTGGGTCACTTTCATCTTGTAATTCCAGTGTTTGTCACAGCACCTTTGCACATAGTTATTGAGTAAATGAATGAAGAATGAGAAAACCAGAAGCTCTGATACTCAGCCACATGTGGGACCAAGGGCAGATTATGTAACTGTAATCTTGTATTTTATTTCCCATCATTTATAGATATGTTTCATTTCTTGGAAAATTTAGAAATATCTGTGGTTTTTTTTTAACTAATACTTAGTTAACTCAAGTATTTTAGATAAAGAATGTAATCCTTTTTCTTTCCAGCTGCTGCTGAATTTGAATCCGAGTCCTATGGAGTGTCTCGTCTAGGATCTACAGATCGGTCAAATGTGTATCAGGATCTACTTTTGAAAACATCACAAGAATATGTACAGGTTTTGAAGAAAAAATATATGATCTGAAAGATAAATAGTAAAAATTTCCCTTCTGGACTATTTTCATGATATTTTAGTTGCTTCCCATTAAACAGGATGAGAGTCTTTATTAAAGGGAAATATTTCTATCTGTATGATGAAACTTTATATGGTATTTTAAAATACTAATTTTAAGTAGAATTTATACTACTTTTAAGCAATAGCATCTAAGTACTTTTGATACTAAATATTTCCTCTGCACCTAACTTACTCTTCAGTACAATCACTCAGTCGTGTTCAACTCTTTGAGACTCCATGAATCACAGCGCTCCAGGCCCCCTGTCAGTCACCAACTCCCAGAGTTCATTCAAACTCATGTCCTTCAAGTCGGTGATGCCATCCAGCCATCTCATCCTCTGTCATCCCCTTCTCCACCTGCCCCCAATCCCTCCCAGCATCAGGGTCCTTTCCAATGAGTCAACTCTTCGCATGAGGTGGCCAAAGTACTGGAGTTTCAGCTTTAGCATCAGTCCTTCCAATGAATACCCAGGACTAATCTCCTTTAGGATGGACTGGTTGGATCACCTTGCAGTCTAAGGGACTCTCAAGAGTCTTCTACAACACCACAACTCAAAAGCATAAATTCTTCAGCACTCAGCTTTCTTTACAGTCCACACATGACCACTGGAAAACCATAGCCTTGACTAGACGGACCTTTGTTGGCAAAGTAATCTTTGCTTTTTAATATACTATCTAGGTTGGTCATAACTTTTCTTCCAAGGAGTAACTGTCTTTTAATTTCATGGCTGTGGTCACCATCTGCAGTGATTTTGGAGCCCCCTCCCCCAAAAAAACACAACAACAACAACAAAGTTAACCATTGTTTCCACTGTTTCCCCATCTATTTCCCATGAAGTGATGGGATTGAATGCCATAATCTTGGTTTTCTGAATGTTGAGCTTTAAGCCGACTTTTTCACTTTCCTCTTTCACTTTCATCAAGAGGCTTCTTAGTTCCTCTTCACTTTCTGCCATAAGGGTGGTGTCATCTGCATATCTGAGGTTATTGATATTTCTCCTGACAGTCTTGATTCCAGCTTGTGCTTCTTGCAGCCCAGCATTTCTCATGATGTACTCTACATATAAGTTAAATAAGCAGGGTGACAATATACAGCCTTGACATACTCCTTTTCCTATTTGGAACAAGTCTGTTGTTCCATGTCCAGTTCTAACTGTTGCTTCCTGACCTGCATACAGATTTCTCAAGAGGCAGGTCAGGTGGTTTGATATTTCCATCTCTTTCAGAATTTTCCACAGTTTATTGTGATCCACACAGTCAAAGGCTTTGGCATAGTCAATAAAGCAGAAATAGATGTTTTTCTGGAACTCTCTTGCATTTTCCATGATCCAGCAGATGTTGGCAATTTGATCTCTGATTCCTCTGCCTTTCCTAAAGCCAGCTTGAACATCAGGAGTTCACGGCTCACATATTGCTGAAGCCTGGCTTGGAGAATTTTGACCATTATTTTACTAGCGTGTGAGATGAGTGTAATTGTGCGGTAGTTTGAGCATTCTTTGGCATTGCCTTTCTTTGGGATTGGAATGAAAACTGACCTTTTCCAGTCCTGTGGCCACTGCTGAGTTTTCCAAATTTGCTGGCATATTGAGTGCAGCACTTTCACAGCATCACCTTTCAGGATTTGAAATAGCTCAACGGGAATTCCATCACCTCCACTAGCCTTGTTTGTAGTGATGCTTTCTAAAGCCCACTTACTTCACATTCCAGGATGTCTGGCTCTAGGTGAGTGATCACACCATTGTGATTATCTTGCTTATGAAGCTCTTTTTTGTACAGTTCTTCCGTGTATTCTTGCCACCTCTTCTGAATATCTTCTGCATCTGTTAGGTCCATACCATTTCCGTCCTTTATCAAGTCCATCTTTGCATGAAATGTTCCCTTGGTATCTCTAATTTTCTTGAAGAGATCTCTGGTCTTTCCCATTCTGTTGTTTTCCTCTATTTCTTTTCAGTGATTGCTGAGAAAGGCTTTCTTATCTCTCCTTGCTATTCTTTGGAACTCTGCATTCAGATGCTTATATCTTTCCTTTTCTCCTTGGCTTTTCACTTCTCTTTTTTTCACAGCTATTTGTAAGGTCTCCTCAGACAGCCATTTTGCTTTTTTGCGTTTCTTTTCCATGAGGATAGTCTTGATCCCTGTCTCCTGTACAGTGTCACAAACCTTACTTTTAGGCTTATTTAAAACCCAGCACTGTTAAGTTTTCCAATTTCAAATTCAAAGTGTTAGTCACTCAGTCATGTCTGTCTGTGACCAATGGACTGTAGCCTGCCAGACCCCTCTGTCCTCCACTATCTTGTGGAGTTAGCTCAAATTCATGTCTATTGAGTCAGTGATGCTCTCCAACCTTCTCATCCTCTATTGTCCCCTTTCTCCTCCTGCCTTCAATCTTTCCCAGTATCAGGGTCTTCCTTGATGAGTGAGCTCTTCACATCAGGTGGCTGAAGTATTAGAGCTTCAGCCTCAGCATTAGTCCTTCTGATGAATATTCAGAATTGATTTCCTTTAGGATTGACTGGTTTAATCTCTTTGCAGTCCAAGGACTCTCGCGAGTCTACTCCAACATCACAGTTTAAAAGCATCAATCCTTCAGCACTCAGCCTTCTTTATGATCCAACTCTCATATATCCATACATCACTACTGGAAAAATAGTATCTATGTTTTAACCCCAATCCCCTAATTTATCCCTCCCCTCATGCTTCCCCTTTCATAAACATAATTTGATTTTGAGATCTGTGAGTTGGTTTCTGTTTTGTAAATAAGCTTATTTTGATTAAATTCCACATGTAAGTGATGTGATATTTGTTTTTCTCTGAGTTACTTCACTTAGTATTGTAATTTTGAGATCCTTCTGTGTTGTTGCAGATGGCATTATTTCATTCTTTTTATAGCTGAATTATATTCCATCCTCTGTGTGTGTGTCTGTGTACACTGCTTCTTCTTTATCCATTCTTCTGTTGGTGGACACTTAGACTGCTTCCGTGTCTTGGCTATTGTCAATAGTTCTGCAGTGAACATCGGGGTGCATGTACCTATTTGAGTTATGGTTTTCTCCAGGATTTCCCTGGTGGCTCAGATGGTAAAGCATTTTGCTTACAATGCAGGAGACCTGGGTTCGATCCCTGGGTTGGGAAGATCCTCTGGAGAAGGAAATGGCAACTCACTCCAGTACTCTTGCCTGGAAAATCCCATGGAAGAGAAGCCTGGGTAGTCTGCGGTCCATGGGCTTTCAAAGAGTCGCACACGACTGAGCGACTTCACTTTCACTTTTATGCATTGGAGAAGGAAATGGCAACCCACTCCCGTCATCTTGCCTGGAGAATCCCAGGGACGGGGGAGCCTGATGGGCTGCCGTCTATGGGGTCACACAGAGTCGGACACGACTGAAGTGACTTAGCAGCAGCAATGTCGCTTAAGTTTCCTGTCTTTCCCTCTTAGTTTAGGTAAGGGGTTATTGATATTGTTTCTTTCAGAAAATGAACTTACAGTTCTTGCACATTCACGCTTGTCAGTTTGGCACGCCAAGCCTCTGTGTGCATGGGCAATGTGTTTCGAGGTGTTGCTTAGCAACGAACATTCTGGGATGAAACATTCTAAACTGTTGAGCTTCCCACCTGGGACGTTGTGGCAGAGCTGCTCTGGCTTACCTGTAGTGTTTGTGTTGGGTTTAGAGGACTCTGAAGAGCTGATGGGGAGGTGAGGTGTGTTGGAGCTTGTAGGCTCCAGAAGAGTTCTGGTTTCAGGAGGAAGAAGGGCATCTCACCCTTTGGCTCCTCCGTCAACCGAGTGAGAGACAGCGGTCATAGAATCAACTTTCGAGGTCCTTGCATCCAAGACAAGGACCTCGGAAAGATCCACAAAGCTGCCAGTGTCAGCAACGTAACCAAAGTGCAGCAGGTTCTGTTGCCCAGGAGGAATGGCCTGAATGACAGGGAGAAGATGAACAGGTAAGCGGGGTGGAAGGGCCTGGCGGGGGTCCCTCCTGTGAGTTTCCCGTCGAAGGCTCTTGGACTCCTCCCTGAGATCCAGCACCTCACAGACTTTATAGTCAGCAGAAAGCCTTAGCTGGTTTCAGACCCACTTGTAATTCCCCTTATAGGGCACTTTGCTGATGGTTTTGAAGTCATTTAACTGAATGTCACTAATCACAGAAATGAAATGAAACATGAATAGCATCTGTTTTTTCTGTCTTCCTCCTACTTTTTATTTGCATGGGTTAGCATGATGTACTCATGAGTAAGAGCTCTCAAGTTCTATTGCCTTTAAGAAATCTTCTAGAACCTCCTGGCTGTCACATTTTTTTCTCATGTGATTTATGAAAACACTTCTTCATGGATCGCCAATCCATGGATCATGGCAGTGGACAGATTTCTGATGGTGGTGTGTCAGCATCTTATTTTTAATTTACATATTTTTATACCATAAGGTATATATTACAGAAAACAGCATAGTGAGCAAAATAATTCCCATGAGAGGTCAACTTCTGGATTAAAAATTCCTCAGATACAATTCAATATCCATTTTATATCAGTATATACTTAAGTGTATATGTTCTTTGCTGAAGGACATTAGAAGACAACTTTGAAGTAAGAAGCTTGCTGTGTCCTGAATAGGAAGACATTTTCTTAGGATGTATGGTTTTTCTATACTTAAACCAAATCAATATATCATGATGTTAAACATTTGAGGTTATGTATGCTGTCTTTAATTATTGTGATGAAATTAAAATTGTACATAGTAGACTAAGACTTGCCCTTCTTGATATAAAAATATGCCATAAGTGCCCACAAAATATTCATTCACTAACAACTGTAAAGGGGATAGATAAATGAATGGAACAGAATAGAAAACGCCCTAATACCCAAATGTAGGTAAAACTTTAAAACTTGATACTGATGGCATTTGCTGTTAGGAAAGATAAATTGTATGTAGATGGTGGAGAAATAACCTGATAAAAGAGAAAAGTAATTATATTTTTATCTCACCAAAAAGTTTCAGATGGAGTGTGGATCAAACATTTTAAATATGCACAGAGAGAAAAGTACCAGAAGAAAACTCAAATTCTTATTTATACATTTTTTCCTGCTGACAGTGACCTTCTTTTTTTTTTCCATTTCTATTGTTTCTTAACGTTAATTTTTTTAATTGGAGAATAATTGCTTTACAATGTTGTGTTGTTTTCTGCTGTATGACATCATAGATCAGTTCTAAGTATACATATATCCCCTTCCTCGTGAGCCTCCTTCCCATCCCAAAGACCTCACTAAGAATTATTTCAAAAGCAAGAATTCTTGAGTTTCCTGGATTCTGGCACACACAAAAAAGGAAAAGAAATCTGGAGGTTTAATTAACATTTTAACAACTCAAAAGAAATGTAAAACTCTGTGTCAATCAAGCTGTCTATAGGCAAGTCGGATTAGCAGACAGGGTTGGTCTTTTTGGCACTAATAGGAATGTAGTACAGATAAAAATAATTTGTCACTTTCAATTTTTTTAGAATTTTTTGAGAATTAATATCTTCTGACAGCTTTATCTGAAATGATCTAAGAATTTGGTAGTTGTTTTTCATATTAGTGTTAAAATATTATTTATCACATTTTTAATACATAGCATTCACCAACTGATTTCTGAATATAAAGAAAAACAGACCTGACACTTCTGAAAATAGCAACTCAGGTACATCATCTGATACCGAATTACTCTTGGTGATTCTACTGTAGATAAAGTAGGAGTGAGGAAGTTTCAGTAATGAAAGAACTATGAAAAAATTGGTGCAAATTGCATGTGTGTTTTATTTTCTAAATTAATTTTTTAATACTCTAGTATTCATAATTCTTTAAGAGGTTAATTGTAGGTGATTTAACATCAAAGACAGTATTGTCTGAAAAGAAATCCATGTATTTAATATGGCCCCTAAAGTCCTATATTAGATCTTTGTGTAAATAAGAAAAAAAAATTTAACTTAGTATGATGTATATTTCTTTAGTCATATTATATCAAATTGGACTTCTTATGAAACTGAACATTTAATTTTAGAAATAGTTTGTATTTAGTGAATGAATAGTTAGTAGTTACTGTGTAGTGATTAGTCTCACTAAAATAGTTAGCTGAGAACCTGAATAATCCCTTCCTGGTAGGATAAGAAATGATAAATAATAAGAACTGCAAAGCAGAGCCAGTGTGCAGCATAATAGTGAGAGATTATTTCTGAAAGATACCTACCAACAGTACAGAAGGCAGAAAAGCAATGCCTGGTTGAGATCCAGTTATTTTGCCTATTGTTGTACCAAGCAGGTCTCTATTACCAACTTCATTCCTTATAGATCCAAAGAGAGTGAGGTAGGTTGACTTCATTAGGACCAGATGTTTTCTTCTGTGTGTTAGATAATTGTCATGACAGTATAAAGTATAGTTTTTTGAGAACAAGATGTTCTCTTGCCATCAGTTAAAAGATTATCATAATCAATATTCAAATAGATCAACTTGGGACTCTGCAGGTTCTACTAAAAACACAAAAAATACTTCGGATTAACAAAAACAGCATTAGGCCTGCTTGATGTGGCACATTGCACAGGGTGTCTTAGGATACCTTTAACTGAGTAGACCTCTGTCTAATCAAAGGGGGCTTCCCAGATGTCTCACTAGTAAAGAATCCACCTGCCAATGCAGGAGATACGGTTTGATCCCTGTGTTGGTAATATCCCCTGGAGAAGGAAATGGCAATCCACTCCAGTACTTTTGCCTGGGAAATCCCATGGACAGAAGAGCCTGATGAGCTACAGTCCATGGGGTTGCAAGAGTCAGACACGACTTGGTAACTGAACAACAAAAACATCTATCAAAGAACTGTAAGTTGGTTTATTACATTAGTCAGAGGAGATACAGAGATGACAGGGTCTTAGCCTTCAGTATATTCATAACAGAAAAGAGTTGTCTCTGGTTAATTTCTGTATTTTTTCTAAACAAAATTTTCAAAGAAAATATGCTTACTTAGCTGTTCATTTGTTCACTAAACAGATAACTTTCAAGAGTCTTTTATGTACATTGTTCTGATGTCACAGGGTGCAAACATTTAAAAATCACTGCTCCTGCTCTTCAGGCTCGAGCTTGCTGGCTCCTCTCCCCATGGAGTCACTGCATGTGAGTCATCCCTCCAGTATCAGATCATGACGACCCCTGGGAAATGTCCAAAGGCACCAGAGTCTGTGGCTCCCTCCATCCTTCCCTCCCTCCCCTTGTTCATCAGCTTAGGATGTGATAATGTATGACTTCCAAGCTGAAAAAGCATGACTTCTATAAACATTTGCCATATAATGGGGAGGATTGATATAATTGTATCCCTCACTGGTACACAGCGCTCTTTGGACCATCCTGCTCTGTGTGGTCCAGATACTCTTGAGCAAGGGAAGGAGAGAATATCAAGAGATTCTTTTTATTTTTATTTTTTAATTTATTTTTAATACTTTATTCTACATTACAATACTGTATTTGTTTTGCCAACCATTGACATGAATCAGCCACATGTTTCCACGATCTCCCAATGCCGAAGCCCCCTCCCACCTCCCACCCCATATCATCTCCGTGAATCATCTCGAGCACCAGCCCCATGCACCCTGTATCCTGTATTGAACATAGACTGGCGCTTCATTTCTTATATGATAGTATACATGTTTCAATGCCATTCTCCCAAATCATCCCTCCCTCTCCCTCTCCCTCAGAGTCCAAAAGTCCGTTCTATACCTCTGTGTCTCTTTTGTTGTCTCAAATACAGGGTCATCATTACTATCTTTCTAAATTCCATATATATGTGTCAGTATACTGTATTGGTGTTTTTCTTTCTGGCTTACTTCACTCTGTATAGTTGGCTCCAATTTCATCCATCTCATTAGAACTGAGTCAAATTTACTCTTTTTAAGGGCTGAGTAGTACTCCATTGTGTATATGTACCACAGCTTTCTTATCCATTCATCTGCTGATGGACATCTAGGTTGCTTCCATGTCCTGGCTATTATAAACAGTGCTGCAATGAACATTGGGATACATGTGTCTCTTTCAATTCTGGTTTCCTCGGTGTATATGCTCAGCCGTGGGATTGCTGGATCATAAGGCAGTTCTATTTGCAATTTTTTAAGGAATCTCCACACTGTTTTCCATAGTGGCTGTACGAGTTTGCATTCCCACCAGCAGTGTAAGAGGGTTCCCTTTTCTCCACATCCTCTCCAGCATTTATTGCTTGTAGACTTTTGGATTGCAGCCATTCTGACTGGTGTGAAATGGTATCTCATTGTGGTCTTGATTTGCATTTCTCTGATAATGAGTGATGTTGAACATCTTTTCATGTGTTTGTTAGCCATCCGTATGTCTTCTTTGGAGAAATGCCTATTTAGTTCTTTGGCCCATTTTTTGATTGGTTCGTTTATTTTTCTGGAGTTGAGCTGCATAAGTTGCTTGTATATCTTTGAGATGAGTTGTTTGTCAGTTGTTTCGTTTGCTATTGTTTTCTCCCATTCAGAAGGCTGTCTTTTCACCTTGCTTATAGTTTCCTTTGTTGTGCAGAAGCTTTTAATTTTAATTAGATCCCATTTGTTTATTTTTGCTTTTATTTCCATTATACTGGGAAGTGGATCATAGAGGATCCTGCTGTGATTTATGTCGGAGGGTGTTTTGCCTATGTTCTCCTCTAGGAGTTTTATAGTGTCTGGTCTTACATTTAGATCTTTAATCCATTTTGAGTTTATTTTTGTGTATGGTGTTAGAAAGAGGTCTAGTTTCATTCTTTTACAAGTGGTTGACCAGTTTTCCCAGCACCACTTGTTAAAGAGACTGTCTTTACTCCACTGTATATTCTTGCCTCCTTTATCGACCAGAAAACTACTAGAGCTAATCAATGAATATAGTAAAGTTGCAGGATATAAAATCAACACTCAGAAATCCCTTGCATTCCTATACACTAATAATGAGAAAGTAGAAAAATAAGTCAAGAAAACAATTCCATTCACCATTGCAACAAAAAGAATAAAATACTTAGGAATATACCTACCTAAAGAAACTAAAGACCTATATATCGAAAACTATAAGACACTGATGAAAGAAATCAAAGAGGACACTAATAGATGGAGAAATATACCATGCTTATGGGTCGGAAGAGTCAATATAGTGAAAATGAGTATACTACCCAAAGCAATCTACAGATTCAATGCAATTCCTATCAAGCTACCAGCAGTATTTTTCACAGAACTAGATCAAATAATCTCAAGATTTGTATGGAATTACAAAAAAATCTCGAATAGCCAAGGCAATCTTGAGAAAGAAGAATGGAACTGGAGGAATCAACTTGCCTGACTTCAGGCTCTACTACAAAGCCACAGTTATTAAGACAGTATGGTACTGGCACAAAGAGATTCTTTTTAAACATATTAGTATGTGTGTATATATATGTATGTATTTAGACATTTTTCAAAGTTCAGCTTCTGTATACCCTACTGCATGCTCACCACTACAATTCCAGTCCCCATTCTCACAACCGAGTTGACCCCCTTTACCCGTTTGCCCTCCCCCACCTCCCTTTCAAGAGATTATCCTTTCTAAACCTGGAACCACTACATCTTTCATACTTCTCTTGCCCTTGGAAAGAGGGCCAGGAAGAGAAGACTTTGCTTCCTATTTTTTTACCACACTGTGAAGTTCAGTGCCTGTAGACCTAGCTTCCCTGTGATAGGGCGTTTTCATTGTGAAGTGAAGAGTCAAAGTTACGTCCCTCCCTGCAAGACACCTATAGTCTCTGCTCGCTACTCCAGGCAATGGAAGTCCAGAAATACTGAGCTGTTTAAGTGTGCTATTGTCAGTTTACTGTGCTGATTCTATTAATGGTGTATTATCATTTTCTGTCAGTCTCCTGGAGTTTGGTTAGGATTATGGTCATTGTAAACAGAAGTTCTTTGGTTTTTTGTTTTGCATTTGATGACTATACAGGGGAGGAGTGGTTCTTAGGCATTAGTGGCCTCCGAGTATAGTACAATCACCGTTCCCTCTAGTGTGGTCCCTAGGTGTGGTTTGAAAGGAATACTTTTAAACAAAGCATCAGTCTTGAGGTTTTAATATTCTGTATTTTTCTTTTGTGGATTTAAAATGCATCTTGCTTTTTCTTTAATATTGGATGAGAGTTCTGAAGAAGACTCTTTAAGCAGGTAGGATTTTCAGGATGTTTTAAAATTATATGTTTAACTAAGGGAACATGGAGAAGAGAAGCAAATGTTTGTTGAGCGTTCTACTCTGGGTTAGACACTGCATTACATGCTTAACATTTGTGACCTCATAGAGTCATCACAGCAGCTTTGTAAAGTAGATGTGTCCTACTTTTACTTAATTAGGCAACTCTGGTTTCAGGAAGCTAATGAACTGACCCATGATTCCGTGGTTAAAATGAGTTGACCTGTGATTTGACAGTTGACTTTCCTGGCTCCCACGTCCACTCCCATGTCCCTCAGCAGCATATAAGTTAAAGATAGATATAAATTAGTTCTTTGACTTGTCTACATTTTAAGTTTTGACATTGTGGGGAGACTCCCTGTACTCCCTTTTAGAATAAAGGAGAGAACTGGTGCCTTCTCAATAAGTGGTTTCCCTGCTGACGGACCTAAACTCCCCTTTTGGATGGACTCAGATTAGTCTCTGAACCGGGAACAGACAATGGAGAAGGAAAAGCCTATTCTTCCACTTTAAGTCATCAGGTTTATTCCAGTTTGGGCAAACAAAAATTATTTCAATCCATCAATTGGATTTTCTGTTCAGCTGTTAGAACTTTCGGTGAAAATAGATTATTTTTAGGCTCTGCCAATATATTGGCTGTCACTCTCTGTTATGGAAAGTAAGAATGAGTGTTAACTCGATATTTCATAGGTTAGGAGAGATAGAAGCAGAAATAGGTAACTAAAAACTTTTTTGGAGACTTGCCTGGGGTTGCAGTGGTTAAGATGGTTAATGAGACTTCTTCCAGTGGAGGCAGTGTGGGTTTGATATCCAGCCAGGGAAACTAAGATCTCACATGTTTCAGGGTCAGACAGCCAAAACATAACATAGAAGCACCTTTGGAACAAATTCAGTAAAGACTTTAAAACTGGTCCACATTTAAAAATCTGTAAAAAAAAAAAAAAAAAAAAGCTGTTTTAAAACAGGCCAAATTCTATTCATGTCAAGAAAGTTCATTTAATATATAAAAAACTTTCACTTGTTTTGTTGTTGTTGTTCAAAGAAATGAACTCACTCATTTTTATTGTATGTTTTTGCTTTAAAGGTTTCCCAATAAACCTGGCATTGATTTAGGGCCTACAACAGACGATGAAGTCTTAGATTTTAAAACCAAGGTAAAGTGTTCCATTGTGAAATTAGTTTTCCTGTTCTGAACTTAGTTTCATGTAGTATTTACTCTTATGATTAAACAATGAAAGTGAAAAATAGATTCAAGGGATTAGATCTGATTAACAGAGTGCCTGATGAACTATGGATAGATATTCGTGACATTGTACATGAGGCAGTGATCAAGACCATCCCCAAGAAAAAGAAATGCAAAAAGGCAAAATGGTTGTCTGAGGAGGCTTTACAAATAGCTGAGAAAAAAAGAGAAGCAAAAGGCAAAGGAGAAAAGGAAAGATATACCCATTTGAATGCAGAGTTCCAAAGAATAGAAAAGAGATAAGAAAGGCTTTCTCAGTGATGAAAGAAATAGAAGGAAACAATAGAATGGGAAAGACTAGAGATCTCTTCAAGAAAATTAGAGATACCATGGGAACATTCCATGCAAATATGGGCACAATAAAGGGAAAGAAATGGTATGGACCTAACAGAAGCAGAATATATTAAGATGAGGTGGCAAGAATACACAGAACTATACAAAAAGATCTTCATGACCCAGATAACCAGGATGGTGTGATCACTCGCCTAGAGCCAAACATCCTGGAATGCGAAGTCAAGTGGGCCTTAGGAAGCATCACTAGGAACAAAGCAGGTGGAGGTGATGGAATTGCAGTTTAGCTATGTCAAATCCTAAAAGATGATGCTGTGTAAGTGCTGCACTCAATATGCCAGAAAATCTGGAAAACTGAGCAGTGGCCACAGGACTGGAAAAGTCAGTTTTCATTCCAATCTCAAAGAAAGACAATGCCAAAAAATGTTAAAACTACCACATAATTGCATTCATCTCACATGCTAACAAAGTGATGCTCAAAATTCTTCAAGCCAGGCTTCAGTAGTACGTGAACCATGAACTTCCAGATGCTCAAACTGGATTTAGAAAAGGCAAAGGAACCAGAGATCAAATTGCCAACATCCTCTGGATCATAAAAAAAAGCAACAGATTTCCAGAAAAGCATCTACTTCTGCTTTATTGACTGTGCCAAACCATTTGACTCTGTGGATCACAAAAAGTGTAGAAAATTCTTCAAGAGATGAGAATACCAGACCACCTGACCTGCCTCTTGAGAAATCTGTATATAAGACAAGAAGCAATAGTTAGAACTGGATATGGAACAACACACTGGTTCCAAATCCAGAAAGGAGTATACATCTTTTGGTTTCCATTCAAATGGAATATCTTTTTCCACACTTACTTTCAGTGAATATATGTCTGTAGGTCTGAAGTGGGTCTCTTGTAGGCAACATATATATGGCTCTTGTTATCGTTATCTATTCAGTTACTCTGTATCTTTTGGTTGGTGCATTTGATCTATTTACATTTATAGTAATTATTGATATGTATGTTCCTATAGGCATTTTTTTAATTGTTTTGGATTTGTTTTTGTAGGTCTTTCCTTTCTCTTGTGTTTACTAACTATGTAAGTCCCTTGAGTATTTGTTGTAAGGCTGGTTTGTTTATGCTAAATTCTCTTAACTTCTGCTTGTCTGTAAAGCTTTTGATTTCTCTATCAATTTTGTATGAATTCTTTTCAAATAGGATTTTCTATTTCTTTCTTATAGCATAATAGTACTTTAAAATGATCCATAATTACATCCTTACATAAGCATTTCTCTTCTACAATTTCAAACTTGTCATTTAAGATGAATTTTAAAAAGGAGTTTTATCACATCTTGAATTGGTGTTTTACAATTAAATTTTTCACTAAACTTAAAAATGCTTATTATTGTAATATCCCACAAGTGAATATTTCATATATTTATGAAACTACAGCTTTATATCTTTGAAAGTGAAGCCGCTCAGTTGTGTCCTACTCTTTGTGACCCCATGGACTGTAGCCTACCAGGCTCCTCCCTCCATGGGATTTTCCAGGCAAGAGTACTAGAGTGGGTTGCCATTTCCTTCTCCATTATATCTTTGAAACAGATGCTGAAATATATAATTGACAACTTTAATCTCATAGTTTTCTTCCACTGGTATTGTTTTATTTTCAAAAGTTCAGAATTCTGCCTATGTTTATACCAATTATACCAGCTTAGTATATTTTACAAATAATTATCCTAAGTGTATATGCTTTTCCTGAAAAAGTTTCTCTATTTCTAACCCAATAGTATTTATCCAAATCTTTTGAGTCCCCTGCGTGCCTCAGATTCATTTATTACACCCCAAACTGAAGCCATTGTCCTTGATGCGTCCCTCCTTCCCACCTCTTTGTAAGCAACCCCGGCATCTGTCCTGATCCTAGTAGACAGAATCACTGAAATGCCACAGAAGGAAAAGCTCTGGACTCCACTTTCCTTGAAATTACTGTATCCAGTCACTCAGCAAGTTCAGTATTTTCTACCTGCTTAACAGTTTTCATATCTTATTATCCTAATTAATTTTTCACCTATGATCTTGAAATATTCTTTTCTAGTTTTGCTCTCCTGATGGTCATCTTTCTGTTGCTGCCAGAGTAATTATTCTGAAATATACTTGCCAATCTTTTCTTTCCTCTTGACTCTGCAGTGTGTTTTAGAATGACTCTTACCGTCTTTATTTGGCTGTTTTTACAGCCAAATTTGCTTTTTAATTACACTTTCATACATACATATACAGTGTATAGTGTGCTTAAAGTCCTCTGTGGAGTATTGCTTATAGGTTTTTGTTTTTCCATGATGCTGTCTTTAAAATCCTGTCATATTTACTACTTCCTGATGTAAATATGAATATATTTGAATAAAAGCATGGCACCAAATAAAACAAAATATCTTTGTGATGATGTAACACCTTTACTCATCTCACATGATAGTAAAGTGATGCTTTAAATTCTCCAAGCCAGGCTTCAGCAATACATGAACTGTGAACTTCCTGATGTTCAAGCTGGTTTTAGAAAAGGCAGAGAAACCAGAGATCAAATTGCCAACATCCGCTGGATCATTGAAAAAGCAAGGGAATTCCAGAAAAACATCTATTTCTGCTTTATTGATTATGCCAAAGCCTTTGACTTTGTGGATCACAATAAACTGAGGAAAATTCTGAAAGAGATGGGAATCCCAGACCACCTGACCTGCCTCTTGAGAAATCTGTATGCAGGTCAGGAAGCAACAGTTAGAATTGGATATGGAACAACAGACTGGTTCCAAATAGGAAAAGGAGTATGTCAAGGCTGTATATTGTCACCTTGCTTATTTAACTTATATGCAGAGTACATCATGAGAAACACCGGACCTGAGGAAGCACAAGCTGGAATCAAGATTGCCAGGAAAAATATCAGTAACCTCAGATATACAGATGATACCACCCTTATGGCAGAAAGTGAAGAAGAACTATAAAGCCTTTTGGTGAAAGGGAAAGAGGAGAGTGAGAAAGTTGGCTTAAAGCTCAACATTCAGAAAACTAAGATCATGGCATCCAGTCCCATCACTTCATGGCAAGTAGATGGGGAAACAGTGGAAACAGTGGCTGACTTTATTTTTCTGGGCTCCAAAATCACTGCAGATTATGATTGCAGCCGTGAAATTAAAAGATGCTTACTCCTTGGAATTAAAGTTATGACCAACCTAGACACCATATTAAAAGCAGAGACATTACTTTGTCAACAAAGGTCCATCTAGTCAAGGATATGGTTTTTCCAGTGGTCATGTATGGATGTGAGAGTTGGACTATGAAGAAAGCTGAACATAGAAGAATTGATGCTTTTGAACTATGGTGTTGGAGAAGATTCTTGAGAGTCCCTTGGACTGCAAGGAGGTCCAACCAGTCCATCCTAAAGGAGATCAATACTGGGTGTTCATTGGAAGGACTGATGTTGAAGCTGAAACTCCAATACTTTGGCCACCTGATGTGAAGAGCTGACTCATTAGAAAAGACCCTGATGCTGGGAAAGATTGATGGCAGGAGGAGAAGGGGACAACAGAGAATGAGATGGTTGGATGGCATAACTGACTCAATGGACCTGGGTTTGGGTGGACTCTGGGAGTTGGTGATGGACAGGAAGGCCTGATGTGTTGTGGTACATGGGGTCACAAAGAGTCAGACACGACTGAGCAACTGAACTGAACTGAATATCTTTACTTGTGTAGTAGATCCCCATCCTGTGAAGGAAAAAGATGACACTTGATTTCTCCCATTTGAACCTGATTCCTAGTAACTCTGCTCTAATTTTCTACGTGACTGGTGAACATCGTTTCACACCTCACCCATTTGCTTGGGTCGCCCTTCCTAGAATCCCCCTCATGTCCTGGCTCTGCACTCTCTGTCTTCTGAGACACAGCCCTTTGTCACAGCGTTCCTTGAGCTTCGCAGGTACAGCTGCCTCCTTTCTCCTTTGTGCCTTTCCTGTGCTCTGTCTGCTTCAGTTGCAGAGCTTTTGAAGGATACTTTCCTGCTCTTGTTTGTTTTCATGTGTCCTTACCTCACCTAGAACACAATGCAGAATCACTCTTTTCTTTACATTTCTAACTTCTCCCAGGACAGTGTCTACGATTTCCTAGACACAGTGAATGTTTGTCATCTTACTGAATGACCAAATGAATGAATATGTTTTCTGAAGTTGGGGTTTTGTTTTATTTTGTCTTGTTTGTATAGGAAAGAGCCACAAAGTCAGAACTTGTTGCAGAAGAAAGTGATACTGGTATTATTGACAGGGCTCCCCAAGAGCAAACAAATCATGACCATTTGACTTTTATTGATGGAGCGCACAAAAATAATAGAAGTGGTAAGTTAGTGAACATCTGTGAATTTTTTCTATGCTTAAAAGCTCATATAAAACCATCTAAAGAGTATGCATCCAAATATGATATGCTTTTCTTTTGAAGTATGTTTCTTTTGCTCTCTTTCTTCAGAACTGTCCCGCCTACTACCAACCTTTTCTTCCTGAGAATGCTTCAACTCTCTGACATTCTTTTCCACTACTTTATTTTATTGAAATATTCATGGATAGAGATAGGCTTATATATGTCTTTAAATTTCATAGTTAGGAAATGTTCTCATTAATGTATCTGTGACACCATTTTCCAGATATGCTGTCAGCCTTAGGATTGGGAGAAGAGGAAGATATAGAATCACCTTGGGATTCTGAGGTATTGTCTTCTATTATTATTTTGAAATGTAAGCACCAAGTGATGTAAAAACATAAAAGCAAGAGATGCTATGGCTTTCTCACCTTTGCATTTCCCCATCAAAACTTGGTTCTTATTTTAAACCTGTATTGGATAAAATAATTCTGTGCTAAATACTACCAAATAGTACACTTTTGTTCATTTGCAAGATTCACCTAATGAAATCAGTATTGTACAGAAACCAAGGCTTAGAAGTCCTAAAGGAATCCGTTGGGGTTCTGAAGTTACATTTATCTAAAAACTGTAGCATTATTCCAGGTCAGTCTATGATCAAATGTTTCTTTCTTTCTTCCTCTGTTCCTTCCTTTCTTCTTTCAATTTTTATTGAAGTACAGTTGATTTACAGTATTGTGTCAGCTTCCTGTGTGCATCAAAGTGAATCAGTTACATATATATACATACATATTTAAATCAACTTTTTTTATATTCATTTCCTATATGCGCTCTTACCAAATATTGAGTAGAGTTCCTGGTGCTATGCAGTAGGTCATTATTATTTAACTATTTCACACACAGTAGTGTGTGTGTGCATCAGTCCCAATCTCCGAATCAAATGTATGTTTCTTTGGTACATATGCATGTGTAAAACTGTTAGGGTCAGAGAGAAACAGGTTGAATTGTGGGTTTTAGAGACATCGATGTTGAAAAGTAAGTGCGTGAAACTTGAAACTATTCCTACATTTGGATTGTCAGGTTGATTTGCAAAGAACATTTCAAGAGAAGCAAAAGCATGGGAAATAGTAATAAATATGTGGGTTTATAATAACAGCAGTTAGCTTTAGTGATGTTTTAGTAAGTGCAAACCATTTGGGATCGCTTAAGTAGCACGTGCAGAGTACATTTATGGCATCCGTACTTGAAGTAACGTAAAGTAACAATGTCTTGTTTGAAGGTGGGAACTATGGAAGGAGATAAGCAGGGCCTGATCTCTTAGATGTAGGCAGCCACTGCCTGGTGATCCAGCACCGTGTTTGAATTCAGCATCCTGGTTCTGTCACGTAGCAGCTGTGGGATATTGGCAAAACCTGTCTTAACCGGATTAAAAGTAGACAGTTTTTAAAAGTACAGTACTTTCTTCAAAAGGGATTAGGAATTCTTTGTGCAACTCATTATTATCATTAATTCTAGCAGAGTATCTCTGAGAGCCTTCCACAGAAGTATGTGGATCATTTCTCTGGAACTGCTGGTGAAAGAGAGAAAAAGACATTAAATGGACAAGTAGAAGGTAAGAACTGTATTTTACAGAGAAGTCATTTGACAGAAACTTGATTGAAAATGGGAATGTTGATATATTCTAATAGGCAAAGAAAACCACCTGTCAGATGGGTAGTGAGAAAAAAGGAGAAAACCAGGGCAGTTTTGTGTATCTTATCAGGTGGCAACAATAGATTACATGGAGAATCCAGTTTAAGAAGCTAAATTATTAGTTATTAGACTTACTTCACTGTCCAATGTTTCAGACTTTGTCTGGTTAAGGCTCTCCAATGCAGGGGGTGCAGGTTCTATCCCTGGTCAGGGAACTAAGATTCCATGTGACACATGACAAAAAAAAAAATATGTATATATATTAGCTCTGTTTCAAGATACTCTACACCCTAAGGAAGGTCAAGAAATAAGAAGCAAGAGGGAATGAAGGATGAGAGGGGCAGAGGGCACAGGGAGGAAAAGAAGAAAAGGAAGCACAGGTCTGTGGGGGAAGGTGGCAATAAGTAATATCAGTCAGTTCAGTTCAGTTCTCAGTCGTGTCCGACTCTTTGCGAGCCCATGAATCGCAGCACGCCAGGCCTCCCTGTTCATCACCATCACCCGGAGTTCACTCAGACTCACGTCCATTGAGTCAGAGATGCCATCCAGCCATCTCATCCTCTGTCGTCCCCTTCTCCTCCTGCCCCCAATCCCTCCCAGCATCAGAATCTTTTCCAATGAGTCAGCTCTTTGCATGAGGTGGCCAAAGTACTGAAGTTTCAGCTTTAGCATCATTCCTTCCAAAGAAATCCCAGGGCTGATCTCCTTCAGAATGGACTGGTTGGATCTCCTTGCAGTCCAAGGGACTCTCAAGAGTCTTCTCCAACACCACAGTTCAAAAGCATCAATTCTTGGGCGCTCAGCCTTCTTCACAGTCCAACTCTCACATCCATACATGACCACAGGAAAAACCATAGCCTTGACTAGACGAATCTTAGTCGGCAAAATAATGTCTCTGCTTTTGAATATGCTATCTATGTTGGTCATAACTTTTCTTCCAAGGAGTAAGCGTTTTTAATTTCATGGATGCAATCACCATCTGCAGTGATTTTGGTAATATAGGTCTTTAGATAAACGGAAAGTATTTGACATGGACGATGAATTTGATGGACGATGAATTTGAAGTGAGCTTCCGGCACCAAAACTTGTCAGAGAAGAACAGCAAAGTTCTCCCCGTCTTCCTATTTTACTCGTTATTAGGAAGACATTGAGAACTGAGGTCTCGGCAGGCAGAGCTGTAGGAAGACATTCAGATCTGAGGTCTCAGCAGCAGAGCTGTGCTTTATCCTCTGTGGAGGAGCACAGGCATAGGTGCTCAGCTGTAAATGTTTCAAATTGATGTCATACGAAATGTTGCTGCTTTCTAGGGTGGTGTCGCATAGGCCACAAGAGAACTGGAAAGAAGGAGAAAGCAGGGGGCGTGATGGGGAGACAAGGAACACACAGCATGAAAGCGAGTTCACTGGAAAGTCTCCAACTTCTAATGCAGTTTCAGTATCTAATGCAGTGTTACTTCAACTTAATTCACTCTCCTGAAAACTTAGCCTCCGTTTCCTCACTCTAACACTTCCCCCAAACTGAAACTGCATTAGAAGCTGGAAACTTTCCAGTGGACATGCTTTCATGCAGGTAGAAGCACTCCAGGAGTTGGTGATGGACAGGGAGGTCTGGCGTGCTACAATTTATGGGGTCGCAAAGAGTTGGACACGACTGAGCGACTGAACTGAAATGAATGTAGAAGCAGACTCCTTATAGACCGGAGTTTCTCAAACTTTAATTAGTAACTTGAGGACCAGGTGTGAAGTACACATGCTGAGCAGGAGGCCCGAGAATCTGCATTTCTAACAAGCTCTCAGAGTAGCAAGGGTGTAGCCTTGCATTTCGAGAAATCTGGAAGAAGAGTGTTGGATAGTGGAGGACATAACAGGATCAAGGAAAAGCATTATTTTGTTTTTCTTTCTGAGCATGTCTATAACCAGAGGGAAACAAAAAGTTGAAGTAGCAATTATAGGTGTAAAATATTATTGCTAAGCAAAGAGGGAGAAAGAATTGGTAGGGATGATCCACAGAAAGGATGTAAAGGGGGAAGATTTAAGACCACAGATCCAGAGATTGCCATTTGGCGAGGAGAGAATCTACTGAAAGGACAAAAGGAGGAAAGTAAGGCCTTAGGGAGTAAGTCTGGAGTTGATGAGGACCCTTGAGAGAACTCCTTCTAGATGGCTTCAGTGTATTTACAGGAAAAGAGGTAAGATCACTGTTGCTCCAGAGAATCCTGGAGGTTGGAGGGGATGCTCGAAGTGGGGGAAACTGCAGCCACTCAGGCATCAAAGATATATGTTGTACCAGTATTCGTTATTCAGATTAGATTAAGGAAGCATAGATTCATGTTTTTTAACATTTTTTAAACATTTTTTGAAAGTTGTTTCATAGAAATCCTCTGAAGCATTAGCATGATGTACCATCCCAAACTAAGTTTTGAAGCCAAACAGATTAATCGGGTTCATTCCTAAATGCTAGAAATACTTTTAATAAATCCTACACTGATTTTGAAACATGCAAAATTTTAATTTCTAACAATTCTCTGGCAATTGAATTTATTATTTTCTTTTTGATAATTGTATTTCAGTATTGAGGATTTATTATACATTATTTCCTAGATGTGTCTTATATACCTTCTTGTATGAGTGGATCGAGAAATTTTAAGATGGCTAAACTAGAGGAGCCAAGACATATGGGCAAACCAGTAGCCCACATGGATATGGGAAAAAAATGAATATTTTTATGAGCCATTTTCTACAAGTGTATATCCAGACTAATCAGTTCATTACTTTGTCTCTGATGAGAAATGAATTATACATTTTAGTGAACTGTCACCCCAACTGTGCACTCCTTAAATGACTGGACAGATTGAAGAACATGATAAATACTTGTAATATAATGGTGCAAATGATAACTGGTGTGTTGCATTCAAGATATGCTGTTGCATTTTACCATCAGCTTTCACATTTATCTTCTTGGGTTCATGATTTGCTCCTCTGATTAAGATCCATTTTCTCCTCACCAGTCAGCATGTTCACATTGGTCTATGTGTACTTTAATATTTTATAAAGCCATTGAAAACGTAATGTTACTTTTGAAGTATTAACTGCATGTTTTGGTAAACCTGTATTCCTATTTTTTCTTCATTATCTTTAGTGGATTCATAAGTCTGTCTTACCAGTGTCCTAAGATCCCCCTAAAAACAAGACATTAAAACCGAATGTATTCAGTGCAAAGGCAAGGATTCTGCTCTTTACTAACTCTGCATGAATATGTAGCTGCTGCTGCTGCTAAGTCACTTGAGTCGTGTCCGACTCTGTGTGGCCCCATAGACGGCAGCCCATCAGGCTTCCCCATCCCTGGGATTCTCCAGGCAAGAACACTGGAGTTGGTTGCCATTTCCTTAGCTGGCTTTCATATTTACATGTAATTAACTCTATGTCCCTTTTCCCTTTTAGATTCTCCTGAGAGATATCCTAACATGAAGGTAAAAATGTTTATGATTTTATCTTGAATGATGAACTGTGGATTGTATCATATATGCATTATTTAGTAATCAACTTGTTTCCAAACCCCATTCAGCCTGCAGTCAGAATGAAAGATTATGTTCCTAATAAAACAGTCAGAATGAAGGATTTACAAACATCCAGTTCAGGTAAATTTTTCAGTACACAGTTAACACTGGAAAGGACACTGAAATATTTGAAATGCTTAGTCTTCAAAGTTCTAGCTTATTTTTGCAAATTTAATTTAAGAATTTAACATAAATAAGGCAAATGTTATTGTTGATATCTGTGCTTTGAAACAAAAGATATTTATAAGCATAAGAAAAAGAAATTTTTAAAACATAAGCTTGAACTCAAGATGTTTCTTTATATGTTTCAATACCCTGAAGTTCTCAGGAATCTCTATACTTCTCAGGAATTCTCAGAGATTAAATATTAGAGTCCTAAGATTTTTCCAATGTCCAAAAATGCTTGTTTGAACTCTGACCTTTCCCTAGAGTAAAACTTCACTTGCTACTATGTCAGTTATATTTCAGCTTATAATTATTTCACTATAGTGCTGTTACACAAATAAATGTAGGCCAATCAGATGTTTTGATTAGCAGACTCGTGTGTGTGTGTGTGTGTGTGTGTGTGAGAGAGAGAGAGAGAGTTTGTGGTGTCTTTGATTATTAGAAGTAGGGGAAGTAATCATACTTTAATAAATATTTGATAGACATAATCTTTTAAAACAGTGATTCTGAAAGTTGTTTGCTTTAGGATCTTTTTATACTTCTAGAAATTACTGAGAATTCCAAGGAACTTTTGTTTATGTGTTCTGATGTTTACTATATTGAGTTCAGTTCAGTTCAGTCACTGAGTCGTGTCTGACTCTGCAACCCCATGGACTGCTGCACACCAGGCTTCCCTGGCCATCACCAACTCCCAGAGTCTACTCAGCCTGACGTCCATCGAGTTGGTGATGCCATCCAATCATCTCATCCTCTGTCATCCCCTTCTCCTCCTGCTTTTAGGTTTTCACAGCATCAAGGTCTTTTCCAGTGAGTCAGCTCTTTGCATTAGGTAGCCAAAGTATTGGAGTTTCAGCTTCAGCATCAGTCCTTATCAGTGAATATTCAGGGCTGATTTCCCTTAGGATGGACTGGTTGGATCTCCTTGCAGCCCAAGGGGCTCTCAAGAGTCTTCTCCAACCCCACAGTTCAAAAGCATCATTCCTCAGTGTGCAGGTTTCTGTATACAGTTCAATTCTCACACCCATACAAGACTACTGGAAAAACCATAGCTTTGACGAGTCAGACCAATATTGGCAAAGTAATATCTCTGCTCTTTAATATGCTGTCAAGGTTGGTCATAGCTTTTCTTCCAAGGAGCAAGTGTCTTCCAATTTCATGGGTGCAGTCACCTTCTGCAGTGATTTTAGAGCTCTCCCAAATAAAGTCTGTCACTGTTTCCACTATTTCTCCATCTATTTCCCATGAAGAGATGAGACCAGATGCCATGATCTTAGTTTTCTGAATGTTGAGTTTTAAACCAGCTTTGTCACTCTCCTCTTTCACTTTCATCAAAAGGCTCTTAAGTTCTTCTTTAATTTCTACCATAAGGGTGGTGTCATCTGCGTATTTGTGGTTATTGATATTTCTCCTGGCTATCTTGATTTCAGCTTGTGCTTCATCTAGCCTGATATTTCACATGATATACTCTGCATATAAGCTAAATAAGCGGGGTGACAATATACAGCCTCAATGTACTCCTTTCCCTATTTGGAATCAGTCTGTTGTTTCATGTCCAGTTCTAACTGTTGCTTCTTGACCTGCATACAGATTTCTCAGGAGGCCGGTCAGGTGGTCTGGTATTCCTATCACTTTAAGAATTTTCCAGTTTGTTGTGATCCACACAGTTAAAAGCTTTGGGGTGATCAATAAAGCAGAAGTAGATGTTTTCCTGGAACTGTCTTGCTTTTTTATGACAATGGATGTTGGCAATTTGATCTTGGTTCCTTTGCCTTTTCTAAATCTGGCTTGAATATCTGGATGTTCATGTTTCATGTACTGTTGAAGCCTGGCCTGGAGAATTTTAAGTATTACTTTGCTAACATGTAAAATGAGTGCAATTGTGTGGTAGTTTGAATATTCTTTCGCATTGCCTTTCATTGTGATTGAAATGAAAACTGACTATTTCCAGTCCTATGGCCACTACTGACTTTTCCAGATTTGCTGGCATATTGAGTGCAGCACTTTCACAGCATCACCATTTAGGATTTGAAATAGCTCAACTGGAATTCCATCACCTCTACTAGCTTTGTTAGTAGTGATGCTTCCTAAGGCCCACTTGACTTCACATTCCAGGATGTCTGGCTCTAAGTGAGGGATCACACCATCATGCTTATCTAGGTCATGAAGATCTTTTCTATATAGTTCTTTTGTGTGTTCTTACCACCTCTTCTGAATATCTTCTGCATCTGTTAGGTCCATACCATTTCTGTCCTTTATTATGCCCATTTTTGCATGAAATGTTCCCTTGGTATATTTTACTTTCTTGAGCAGATCTCTATTCTTTCCCATTCTATTGTTTTCCTCTATTTCTTTGCATTGATCACTGAGGAAGGCTTTCTTATCTCTCCTTGCTATTCTTTGGAACTCTGCATTCAAATGGGTATATCTTTCCTTTTCTCCTTTGCCTTTAGCTTCTCTTCTTTTCTCAGGTATTTGTAAGGCCTCCTCAGACAACCATTTTGCATTTTTGCATTTCTTTTTCTCGGAAATGTTCTTGATCACTGCCTCCTCTACAATGTCACGAATCTCTGTCCATAGTTCTTCAGGCACTCTATCAAATCTACTCCCTTGAATCTATTTGTCAGTTCCACTGTATCATCCTAAGGGATTTGATTTAGGTCATACCTAAATGGTCTAGTGGTTTTCCCTACTTTTCTTCAATTTAAGTCTGAAGTTGGCAATAAGGAGTTCAGGATCTGAGCCGCAGTCAGCTCCCAGTCTTGTTTTTCCTAACGGTATAGAGCTTCTGCATCTTTGACTGCAAAAATAGGATCAGTTTGATTTCATCATTGATCATCTGGTGATGTCCATGTGTAGAGTCTTCTGTTGTGTTGTTGGAAGAGGGTGTTTGCTATGACCAGTACGTTCTCTTGGCAAAGCTCTGTTCACCTTTGCCCTGTTTCATTCTGTACTCCAAGACCAAATTTGCCTGTTATTCCAGGTATCTCGTGACTTCCTACATTTGCATTCCAGTCCCTAATAGTGAAAAGAACATCTTTTTGGATGTTAGTTCTAGAAGGTCTTGTAGGTCATCATAGAACCTTTCAATTTCAGCCTCTTCAACATAACTGGTCAGGGCATAGACTTGGATTACTGTGATACTGAATGGTTTGGTGTGGAAACAGAGATCATTCTGTCATTTTTCAGATTGCATCCAAGTACTGTTTCGGACTCTTGTTGACTGTGATGGCTAAACCATTTCCTCTAATGGATTCTTGCCCACGGTACTAGATACAATGGTCATCTGAGTTAAATTCACCCATTCCAGTCCATTTGGGTGCTTCCCTGGTAGCTCAGTTGGTAAAGAATCTGCCTGTAGTGCAGGAGTCTGGATTTGATGCCTGGGTCAAGAAGATCTCCTGGGGAGGGAAATGGCAATCCATTCCAGCATTCTTGCTTGAAAAATCCTATCGCCAGAGGAGCCTGGTGAGCTACAGTCCATGGGGTCACTAGAGCTGGATCTGACTTAGGACTAAACCATAAACCAGTCCATTTTACTTCACTGAGTCTTAAAATGTCTCTGAAGAACTTCACTGTGCACTCAGAAAGAATGAGAATGGAAGTAATGTTTGAGTTGTGAAAATAGTTTTGACCTCTTGGACCCCTTGGCCCAGTGGATCTCTGGATTTCAGGGATTCTCAGGTCACACTTCAGAACCAATTTTAAACCATTGACCTGGTTGTATGTGAAATAATAAAGGGGCCCTTGTGTTGACACGGAGCTTAAAGTTTCACTTTTACATTTCTTGCTTGTTTCTTTGATTTCTCTTAAGTAATTTAGACCTGACAATTCCTTTTTCTAAAGCAAATATTTCTGTATTGTATTCATTCTTGCCTCATGGCACTCTGTGCTCTCTGGATCCAGTGTGGTCCTAGACTTATCCTATTTTCATATGGAAACAATTAGTCACCCACAAGACTCATTTCTTATGTAAGTTTATGATGTCTATCTAAGGCTTAAAACATTAGTTCTAAAGATATGGATGATTTGAAGAAAGACTGTTTCATTGTAATTAAAGAAGTTGTTGGTGGTGTTCACTAAGTCAGGTCGAACTCTTTGTGACCCATTGTACAGCAGCACTCTGGGCCTCCTTATGCCTCACCATCTCCCGGAGTTTGCCCGAATTCATATCCATTGAATCAGCGATGCTCTCCAACCATCTCATTCTCTGCTGTCCTCTTCTCCTCCTGTCCTCAGTCTTTCCCAGCATCAGGATCTTCTCCAGTGAGTCAGTTCTTCACATCACGTGGCCACAGTATTGGGGCTTTAGTTTCAGCATCAGTCCTTCCAGTAAACATTCAGGGTTGATATCCCTTAGGATTGACTAGTTTGATGTCTTTGCTGTCCAAGGGACTCTCAGATGTCTTCTCCAGCACTTCTCTTTGAAAGCATCAGTTCTTCAGTGCTCAGCCTTCTTTATGATCCAACTCTCACATCTGTACATCACTACTGAAAAAACCATGGCTTTGGCTGTACGGACCTTTGTCAACAAAGTGATATCTTTGCTTTTTAATGTTGTCTAGGTTTGTAACATTAATTAAAGTAGTAGCATTCATTAAAAGTGTTTTTAAAACCATGGTCTCTAGAACATAATTAAGGCATAATCTCTAGACATAATTAGGAGCAAAATAAGGTAGACATAGATTTTCTTAATAATTTTTTTGTATGTTGAAAAAAATAGTTTTTGGTAAAATTCTTTTGGAATACAGAATATGTAATAGAAATTGAGTGAATCAAAATCAGTAAGACTAGAATGTTAAAAAGTAGAACAAATGAGACACACTAGTTAACATCTCTTCATGAATGACAGTGACGTGTAAGATACAGTAAGCTGTGAAGGACTAGTGAGTTTCAGGGGCGAGGAGGACATGGAACTGATTCCCTGAAGAAAAACTTTGTACAAGTTAGTCAGAATTGTATTCTTACTCATGTTCTAATAAATGGAGACTTTGTTTTCACATTTTTCAGATTGGGCTTCTACCGCATTGAGCCTCAATAATGAGACTTGTCAAAGAGGCAGGCATTTGAAAGTTGATCAGTTTGCACTGGTGTCCCAGTCAATGACCAAAAATCAGTCAGCATCCACAGAATTTGGACAGAAGACAGTAACAGACAAAGTAAAGCTGATGACTGCAGCAGTGTTCATGGCAGGGAGTCACGCTCCATCAGCTGTGCAAGTCTCAGCCTCCAGAAGACAGAGGGAGCAGAGAAGGTAATGCAGAGCCCAGAGCAGTCAGCTGTGGGCCACCTGGGCATGGCCTTTCCATCCTTCTGATGGTTCCAAATTAGATTTTGTGGCAAAATCTACCTTGTGCTGACTGCTTTTATGCAACTTATAGCCAATTGATACCTCTTAGCAAGGTGTTTGCATTCTTTTTCTGACCATAGTAATACAATAAATAACAGAGTTAGGAAAAAGTGAGTTCATTTAGGCTAGTATTTAGCATACACCTGAGAGTGGGTAGCAGGATTATGTTTAGAACTCTGGGACTAGTTGGGAAACTAAGTAGACATCTCGAGATTGCCTTCTCAAAATGTGACTTCTTAGCAATATTTTTATATAGCTGTCAATTCATAAGTATTAGTTATGATTATATCAGTATAACTGCAAAAGCAACTTTGATACCAAATACTAAAATATTTCTCGTGTTTTCTCTGACTTCATATATTTTAGAATTGGCTTTGCCAGTGGTAGGAGGGGTCATGGGAAATTTGGTACATAGTACCTCCTTCTCAACTGTGTCCACATAGTATATCAACTTGTTTTATTATTTGTAATGAATTAAGATTACACAAGGGATGTTGATATAAAGGAGTGCTGTATTATTTAAAAGCAGTATATAGAAAGTCAGTTCTGACTCTACTAGAATGCTGAATCTATTGAGTAACCACATCTAATAATGTGTTGTCCATAAATACTGATTAATTTAGCACCTTTAAACAGTCATATGGTCAGGGCTATAGTAAGAAATTATACACTGTTTTTTTTTTTCACTCCTGTACTTTTTTTTCTATCCTCACCTCTACATTTACAGAAGATTCTCAGTTATCTCCTAGAATAGTGACTACAAGCTCTAAACTCAAAGTGTTTGTCTTTTTTCTCTTTTAATCTATACAACTGAGTCATTTGCTCCTGTTTCTCCATGAGCTTGGTAGGTCTAGGAAAAGCAAATTCAAATAAAACACCTACACAAGTCCCTTCAACATTGGACAATGTGAAATAGGAAAACTATGAAATAAATAGAAGCAAATTCAGTCAGTTCATGTTGATCATTTCCCTTCTCACTTGATACCTTTTATAAAATAACAAGCAGAATCTACTCTTTCAGAGTCCCTGGATTTGTACATTTATTGGTTTCTTAAAAATTTATCTATACTGTACCCTGAAAGTTTTATATCCTAAAATATTTCTGTAAACACTCCCTCAATTCAGGCCTGCATCACCTTTTTTTCCCCCAGTATTAACGCCTTCAGATTTGTCTTCCTCCAGTTATTTGTATACCCTTCAAATTCATCCTTCCCACAGCATTTAGAGTCACCAATCTCAAAAGCACACGTGACCATGAAGCACTCAATCATATTAATGTCTAGACCTCTTAAAGTGCCACTGATGCCCATCAACTGCTGCGGATGCCCTCCTCACCTCTCCCTGTTGTTGTTGGTCAGTTGCTCAGTCGTGTCTGATTCTATGCAGCCCCGTGGACTACCACACACCAGGCTTCTGTGTCCTTCACCATCTCCCGGAGCTTGCTCAACTCATGTTCATGGAGTCAGTGATGTCATGCAACCATCTTATCCTCTGTCATTCCCTTCTCCACCAGACTTCAATCTTTCCCAGCATCAGGGTCTTTTCTAATGAGTCAGTCCTTCAAATCTGGTGGCCAAAGTACTGGAGCTTCAGCATCAGCATCAGTCCTTCCAGTGAATATTCAGAACTGATTTTGTTTAGGAGTGACTGGTTTGATCTCCTTGTAAAGAGTCCCTTGGACTCTCAAGAGCCTTTTCCAACACCACAGTTGCAAAGCATCCGTTCTTCTGTTCTCAGTCTTCTTTTGGTCCAACTCTCACATCCATACATGACTACTGGAAAAGCCTTAACTTTAACTAGACAGACCTTTGTTAGGAAAGTAATATCTTTGTTTTTTAATATGCTGTCTAAGTTTGTCATATCTTTTCTTCAAAGAAGCAGGCATCCTCTAATCTCATGACTGCAGTCATCATTGGCATTGATTCTGGAGCCCAGGAAAATAAAGTCTGTCCCTGTTTCCATTGCCTCCCCATCTGTTTTCCACGAAGTGATGGGACCGGATGCCATGATCTCCATCAGCCCCTGTCCCTTTACTTTGGACAAGTATCTACCCTGTCGTGCGTGTGCTTCTCTCCCCGTCTTGCTCCAGCCTTAAGTGCTCTCCCCCCTCCTGCCCTCTGTGCCCTTGAACTGTGTAAGTGTGCGCTCAGGCATTATCTCTAGAAAAGCCATCCCTGACACCTTTTATCTACATTCTCCCTTAAACTCCAGGGTCTAGTACTGAACAGAAACTTGAGAAATAATTATTGAATAAGAGACACAGGGGCTCTGTATCAACCTAGAGGGGTAGGATGGGGAGGGAGATGGGAAGGAGGTTCAAAAGGGAGGGGATACATGTATACCTGTGGCTGATTCATGTTGAGGTTTGACAGAAAACAACAAAATTCTGTAATGCAGTTATCCTTCAGTAAAATAACAAATGGAAAAAAGGACAAAAAGAGCTACTCTTTCTAGTCTAGGAGACAACAGGATTCAGATGTTTATCTGTCACTAGGAAAATCTAAAAAGATACACTAGAAAAATCTTTTAAGTAAGGTAGCTACAAGGAAAGAGATACCTGTTTATCAGGGGAAAGATAGCAGTAATCAAAGACAACTTCACAAAGCAGGTTGAGCTTTAAAAGATGAAAAGTAATTTGTCGGAAGAGCACAGGGAAGCATTTCGGATTAAAGAACTGATAAAAGTATAAAAAGAGGAATTTTAAAAACCATGAATAATGTTACAGTTGAAGCTTGGTGTATTGTTAAAAAGGTCCTGTTATGAAGTAGAGACGAGAATATATGGTAACTTTATATGTCTGTCCTGTATTTTGACATTTCGTTTTGTTTACTGATATTTGGATGAATCTGTGAATGAATCTTTGAGCTGTTTGTCTGTAACCTGGTGACATCTAGTATATTCCAAATGGTTTGTTGAAGTTTTTAGATCATTGGAAATAGTTCTTAAAGAAATAAATATTCAGCTGAAGATTAAGATTGACTTAATCTGTCATTTGATACAATGCTGTAGATCTATGTTTTAAATGAAGATTATGTCTTTTATCTAAACATTCTAAGTAATTTTAACTAAACATGCAGAATTGTCAACAAAACTAGACTTGGAAATGATATCAGAGGAAGAACAAAAACACTTGATGGAGATGAAAATAACCATTCACAGGTATGTAAAACTGTAAATTTCAATTTCTGGTTTAATACTGTATGAGAAAATGTGTATCAAACAAGGTAAATGGAAAGATAAGTTAAAACCCATCACAAGTGAGTTAAAGCAGAAGTTCGGTGAAATTTGTGAGGAATATCAAATTATCGTTTGTCCTGAGGGAGATCCACTATGTGATAACCTTAAAGAAGGAGCAAACAAAAAGGAAATATCTCCTAATCTCACAAATAATATACCTAATTGTGAGGAAAAAGATGCATTTGGAGTATCTGTCTCTCTAATATCCCAAGCATTTTCTGAACAAAAGAACCCAGTCTTAAAAATGTTTTACCATCATCTGTAAATTCTGGGTCCTTGGGACAGACTTGTCGGTCATCTTCAAAGCTTTATTTCCCTGAAAATAAAGTAGACTTTGAAAATGATCAACTAGACATTGAACATGTGTTTATCAAAATTAAGGAGAGTTTTTATAATGATACAGAAAATAAAAATGTAGGGGACCCGGTAATTACATTTGAAGTGAAAGAAGACCAAGAGTTTGATATGCAAATGTCACAAAATATGAGGCAAGATCCCACTAATCGGAAATTAGACATGGGACAGGCATGTCAATAGTCTGCAGCTTGTCTTCTCTGGTAAGATGAAACACATAATTCAAATAAAAATTCACAGTCCTCCTGCTGTTGTTAAAATACTGATCTGAAAAATAAAGCAATATAGGACTGACTCCAGAAGCCACTGCATACAGATAATTGCAGTGCTATTGACAACAAAAGCGTGGAACCCAAATTAGAAAATGTGAATTCTTCTCCACCTGACAGTCACAGCGCATCTGAAGTGTATGTAAATGAAGAATTACAGAAGGATATGCAGAGGTTTAAGAATGAAACAGACATGTTATAAGTAGAGTTGCTGGCTCTGGAAAAAGAGAAAATGCAACTTCCAAAAAGAGGTAGAGGTTCATTTACTCTTGCTTTGGTTTTCTCTTTCTCGATGATCTGGTCCATTTTGATTTTCCACTTATGAATAAAGCAGGGTCATCTAAATAGGTAATTGTGTAGAAATCAATTGTTATCTCAATAATAGGAATTCAGGAAACTATTTTCATGACTTTTGTCCTTCAATCAATCTAATATCTAATTCTGTCTCTATCAGTCTTTCCTATGGACTGGGAAACTCATTTAACTGTCTACCGTGTGATCTTCTGAGCCAGAATAAGCACCAAGGAAATTGCTTAAGAAGTATAATCAGCTAGGGGTTTGTAGGGTTTTTTCCTTTAGCTCTGTTTGGTTAAATATAAGTTGTATTTCCATAGAATGGGAAGAAAGCAGTAACTGAGAGAAGGGACATGAACACATGTTCCCTCTAATCTCTTCATTGTGGTTGAATATGTGTGATTTTCTCTGCTTTCCACAGTCCCTGGGCACTTAGATTTCCAACACAACCGCTTTAGGATCTTTTTAATAACAAATACATGTGCTCCCACATATGCTTTAATCACCACTCTCAGATGTTTCTTTTGGGACAGACCATTCCATTATGTTGCTTACTAAAATGTAGAAAGTTTTGACATGTATGATTTTGTCATATAGATAGTATGTGTTTGTGTGTTAAAGTTGCTCACTCACATCCAACTCTGCGAACCCTTGGGCTTTAGCCTGCCAGGCTCCCCTGTCCATGGAATTCTCCAGGCCAGAAAGAATATCACAGTGGGTAGCTGTTCCCATCTCCAGGGGAACTTCCCAACCCAGGCTCAGACAGGTCTCCTGCATTGAAGGTGGATTCTTTAACATTTGAGCCACCAGGGAAGCCTATAGGTAGTATAAACCCTGAGCAAAAAAAGAAAAATTTAAAAAATTTAAGTGTTTATCTGCAAAGGAGAAAACTAAGTTTTGAGATAATGTGAGATTTTTCTTTCTTCAGTAATAGGTTTTTAAAATTGTTTGTTTGCTGTTTTGTGTAAGAGTTGCTTTGACTGACTTTGAACAATAGATGGCGGCGGGCGGGGGGGCGGGGGATGGACTATGTATTCTCCTGTTAAAAAAAAAGGAGATGAGCCCTACCCCCAACTAAGGCATTGAATTACTGTGCCAAATTCATGCTTTCAACTTATCTGATTAATCTGATGAATTCATTTGGTAATTTATCACATTCAATGTCACAGAATTGTATCATCTCTTTTGGTGCCATAAAATGCTAGGGAGTACTGCTTTAGGGGCTTTGAACAAAACCTTGAACATTTTTTTATTTTATTGCTGTTTTTGTTAAATAGTGGGGCAGTAATAGGTAATCATTTCTATACCTTCTAGCTGTAAGGTTTGATGGTTATTGAATGTGGAATTGGGAAGCATTACTTATTTTCTAGAATTCCACACTAACTAACAGCTCCTCAGTTTCTTTCTGCTTCTTGTGTTTTGGTAAACTTTGGTTCATTTATTTTAGTGAACACTATCACCTTTTGCTATCTCCCAGATCCAAGTGAAAAAAAGAATTGTAAAAGGCAGTGGGGAAAGAATAGCTTTAGTGCAGAAAGAATGTTTCCTCTCTGAGGCACTACAGTGTCACATCCTCTACATTTGGCTGTTTAATGGAGAATCCAGGTGGTAAAGACCAAAGAGGACAGGTTTTGTGTCTTTGTCTTTTTATTTCTCTCTCTCTGCCAGTCAGATGGGGAAGACTGAATTTGAATAATTGCATCTTATTAAGAAAGCCGTTTTTGAAATTTTGAGAATTTTGTTTCTTTTCCTCAAACAGAAAGGAGCAGATTTTACAAAAATTCCAGTGACTTGTAAGTGATAAAATAAACAGAAAAATATTTTTATCCGTTAAAATCAGGGCAAACACTGAGTCAAATAATAAAATTGAAAACACAGATCTTTATAATGAACAAGTAGCAATTATTCTTAGTGTCAAACTTTCATTAAAGATTGAAGAAGAAAAGAAGCACAAAAGTAGTGAAGTGAAAGTATCAGACAATGTATGCAGTGCTGCTGATGAAAGTGGATTGATTCAGCAGAGAAAGAGTGGAGGAAACAGCAACCAGGAGTTTCCTGCTATAGAGAATGAAGATTCTGATAGGTAATCCTATATCAGTATTTAACAGCAGGTCACTTGTTACTTTCCTATAAAATAATTTCTAACGAGCTAATGTTTGTGATTTATAGATTTTCTATTTTACTAGAGATATAGTTATTTTTAATACTCTTGTTCTTTAGTCTTTAGAGTTCCTTTGTTAACATACCACCATGTTACATATTAAAGTATTCTGGATTTGGCTGCATATTTGCCTTAACCAGTGTGTTATATATTGAAATTTATTTTATGTCACTAATGAACATCCTTTCATTTCAGTTTGAGGACTTCTTTCAGCATTTATTATGAGGCGAGACTAGTGGTGATGAACTCCATCAGGTTTGCTTTGTCTGGGAAAGTTTTTATTTATCCTTCATTTCTGAAAGACTTTTCTGGATAGAGTACCCTTGGTTGGCAGGGTTTTTCCTCCTTTGAGTATGTCCATGGATGGAGGCCAAGTTGTTGTTGGTGGAGAGAAAACTGATGAGGCACCTGTCTTTCAGCCATGATGCTGATGTCACCCCATCATGTTTAAAAGTAAACTCCTCCTCCCTGGCCAGATGTTTCCCTGATTTTTTTCTTTCATGGTATTTATGCCTCATGTCATTTAAAATATCATCTAAATGATTGTTACTTTTTTCTTTGAATCCGTTTTTAATTTATTTTTGGCTGTGCTGGTTCTTTGCTGCTGTAGTCTTTGGGCTTCTCAGTGTGGTGGCTTCTTTTGATGCTGAGCATGGGCTCTAGGGTGCTGACTTCAGTAGTTGCAGAGCATGGGTTTAGTTGCACCATGGCATGTGAGATCTTCCCTGACCAGGAATCGAACCCATGCTCCTTGTATTGGCAGGTGGACTCCTAAGCACTGGACCACCAGGGAAATCCCTAAATTCACCATTGTTATATTTAGAAGCAAAATAACAAATATAGTGTAAACCTAATTATGACTCCCATGTCTAAGAGTCAAGGTGCTTAGCCAGTGGATTCCATCCAGGTGTTCAGTGTAGTTCTTGAGGTTCTTCTCAGTGTCCTTCCAGATGCATCTCTCTACTTTCTTCCATGTATTTTGTACTCTTCCTTCCAGGTTCCTAGGAAACAGCCTAGATGCCATGTGCCTGATGTTTGTGCTCATATTCGAATCTCCAAGTAGAATGATTTTCTTTCTTTTCTGTTTCTCACGACCTCCTGTCTTCACTTCTGCAAATCCTTCCTTATTTCACTTATCACTTTCATATGTCAACTTTTACATATCATATTGTATCATAATTGTATATCTGTGTTTGAAGGAAGAATTTGTTTTCTTGCATACGGTTGGTACTTCATAATTGTTTTGTGAATTAATCAATGACTAGATGGGTAACAGTTGGAATTTTATAAAAAAAATTTTCTATTCTTTATCAGTCAAATGATTAGAAAACATTGGCTTTCTTGTGGATTTTTTTAAAGTAGCAATCCTGGTGTGCACAAGAAAGAAGTAAAGAAAAAGAACAATGACAAACGGACACAAGAAGAATGTGTGATTGCACCAGTATTTGAAAAACCGATTCGCTGACTGGTGGTCTGCTGCACGCGAATGATGACAGCATTTTAAGGGAAGTGGATCAGGATGATGACAGGTACATTCTACAGATTCTTTGTTTGTAGGGGAAGAAATATTAGCATTAAATACTTCTTCTGGAAATAGAGCAGCATAATACAGTGCTCCGGCCAAGACAAGAGATTCCTCAACTATAGTGGATGAACACTGCTGAAAGGTTAAGATGAGGACCAGTGCCTTTGGCCAGAAGTCATTTCAGTAAATAGTCCATTTGGAAGCTGGACTGTAGTGAATACATGTAAACAGTCCCTAGGGAATATTATTGGGACAGGCAATGAAGAACTGGATGGTAACTGAAGAGGAATGTGGAGTTCAAAGTTGTTTCTTGTTTTATGTTAAGAAGGAAGCTTTTAGAGTATGTATGCTATTGGAAATGAGCTAGCAGAGGATGTGTTTATTTAGTTTCATCTTGCTTGCATTTCCAGTACCAGAAAGCTTACTGATTGTATGACATCATCTTTAAACTATTACAGTAAACTAATTGTACATAATACTTCTGTTCATGTGTTAGTTTTATGATAAGGGCTTGTTCATTGGTTCTGAAGAGTAATATTGCTATGTAATAGAATATGCTGATGATTACTTAAGTTAGTTCTATCATATAGAGATTTTCAAAAATTACATAATTGTGAATTTACAAACATTTAGGCTATACTGAATAGGATTTGATCATTCTTGATGATTCTGTTGATAGTAACATTGTGAATAGCTTTGATTTGGTTAAGATACTCTGAAGAGTTACATCATATTAACTTCATAGTTATTTACAGATTCCAGGCAAAAGGGGAAGATTTTATTTATATTCAATAGAAAAAAATTACTAACAGTCTTTCACAAATTATTCCTTCTGGATGATAAAGATCTAAATGACAAAAACCGTGCTTCCTATACTAAGAGTGTCATTAACACATATTGTGTGCTCAATAAGTGTATGTCAGATGAATGAAGAAACAGCAGAATGGTTGAATGAAGGCCCATTGATTAATTTCTTTACAAAAAACAAAACTTTATTAAAGTAGGTTTCCAGTCTTGCTTACCTCTGAAGTCTTTATAATTTTTGAGAAATATATTTTAAGATTCAGAAATTATTATTTATAGCTATAGCTAGACATGGAATAATACTATAGATTCATTTGCTCTTACTTAAAAAGACTTTTCAATATTCCTTTCTCAGCATATTTTGGAAAGCGGTGTTGAAGCCAGATTTCCTGGGCTTGAATTCTGGGTCTGTTGGTGACATGCTGAGTGGGCTTGGGCAAGTTCCTCAGCCTTTGTGTGCTCCATTTCTTCCTATACCTATCTCCCAGAATGACTGTGAGGGTTAAAAAGCCTTTAAGACATACCAAGTGTTTCCAGTAATGTATAACCGATGCCTAGGAAGTCCTCAAAAGCTAATATCTTGGTTATTCAAATGGGTTTCTTTCTTAGAAGGACTGAAGGAATACCTCCCAGATAGGTTTTATTGCCATGAAAGTTAGTTCTTATTGAAAAGGACAGGTGCAAAAACACTCGTATAGTTTCCTATCATATAACACAAGTAATATTATGTTTTTCCTTTTCCTATTGCTGACATATTTTCTTTGTCCTTTAATGCTCCTCTTGTTTATTGTTGCATCCTTTTATAGAAAATTACTTGCCAAAGCAAAGAGTTTATATAAAAAAATAAAAGTTTAGGTATTGTTTGTATTTTTGAATATTTACTATTAGCCTGACAAGAATCATTTGTTCTTTTAGACCTGCAAGGAAAACACCGTATGAAAAGAAGAAGGTATAGTAAAAAAAATGAACTTTCAAAATATTATTATCCTCGTCAAAAATACTTTGTAAAAGGAATAGTGGTAAAGTAAAACATCTTCCTTTGTTGTAGAGAAGTTTACTTTGAACACATCTTTTAGAAACACTGTTGGTAAATGTACCCTTTTGATGAAACTCTCTTCTTTTAAGAAATGTCTGTTGTTGCTTTGATAAAGAGATATTTATCACCTCTGTATACTTAGTATATTTTATACATCTTTTAAGGACATTGTGAAACAGTATTATTTATGTGTAGGTCAAAGAACAAATGAATTACGTGAATGACCTGGATGACTTAACTCAGTCGTCTGAGATGGTTTCTGAGGATGGCGACGCTCTTTACTCTACAGATTCCATGTTGCAAGTAGAACCTCTTGACTTGGGGTGTAAAGGTAGGACCACAGTGTAAATGTTAACAGAAAGCCTGTCTGTGTATAGAGTAGTGATATATGCACACCTTGTCAGTACTGCTCTAGAGCCAGGGATGTGTTACTGTGCTGTGCATCTCAGAAGTATGTTTTGCATTAAAGGAACATGGAAGTGAGTGTATATTCTGAGCCACAGACCTATGATCCTCTCACTCACTGTGCCTTCTGCTGACTTTTATTCTTTCCTGTACCTTCACCCATGGTCAGGCCAGCATCATTTTCCTCCTAGAATAACTGAAATAATCTCAGGACTTCTTTCCCTGCCACTCCACCTCATGGAACCTCAGTCTTCACAGCAGCTGTAATTATTACCTATTTTTAAAAATTCAGGTCTCTTCATGTTACCCCTTTGCTTAAAGCCCAACTGTTGATTCTTTTGCTGCATGCTTAAAGGTCACAACTGTCTAGCTTCATTTGGTTTTATTTTTTTATCCTTCTTTCTACATGAATTTTAGAATCAGCTTGTTAATGTCCTAATATGTCTGCTGGTCTTAACGTTTTCATTTTCCTTCAGTTCAAAATACTTTGTACTTTCTCTTTTCATTACCTCTTTGATAAGGGTTATTTAGATCCATATGATTTAGTTTCCAAATATTGAGAGTTTTCCAGAGATCCTTCTGTGCTCTTGCTTCTCATGATTTGTTAGGTGCATCCAAAGGGACCCTGGGACTAGCGCCAACTATTTCCTGCCTTGGAAGCAAGACCTTGCTGACTACCATGTTCATTCTGCTATAAGTAGGAGTTTTTCCAGGCTGGCTCAGGAGAATAGATAGAATTCCTCCGACTGAGTGAGCACCAGGCATGGTTTTCTTTCCATGTGGTTTTTCCTGTTCTCAGGTGGTTTCTCACTTATGTGCACTGTTTGTTCCTCTGCTGAATACCCGAGGGGCTCCTCCTCAGTTCTCCGGGTCCTTTTCTCTGTTCCACTCTTTCCTCTCCATGGTTCTGTCCTGTGATCTCTGCCCACGTTGGTTTCACCAGACTCTCAGCTTCATCACCTCCACTTGGGGAGTCCAGTGGACTGTGCTTCTGTCCCTTCTCCCCATGTCGGGGCTTGGAAATTCTCTCAAGGCAGTGAGCTGGGGTGTTCCTTAGGCTAACCTCATGTGTTTCCAGGATCATTATCCTTCATTCCCTGAAGTTCTTGTCATGAAAATCATTGTTTAATGTATTTTGTCCGCGTTGTTTTTGCTTGCTCCACTCAGGAAGGTAAATCGGTAGCCTTTCACTCTGTCTTGGTTAGAAACATATGGCAGCTGGAGACTGTCCACAGGGCTGTTCTTCCTACTCTGCTTACTACTTCCTGCTCCTCCTCCATTTCTCAGTGTGACATCTCTTCCCCAGGGAAATTTTTCCTGGACCCAGTCTATTTTAAGTTCTGCTATCATAGAACTCTCTTTTCTTATAGTATCTATCTGAGATCATAATTACTTGATTTCTCTTTCTCTTGTACTAGACTTCAAGCTAAACAAGAGCCAGGGGTGTTTGTTTTATCTTCAGGGCTTAGAATAATGTCTTCCGCATTATAGACACTTAATATTTGTTCAGTGCGTGAATGAGTGACCGTGAAAGGCACAGTCCTTTATATTGAAACTTACTCACATAATTTTTGTTTGTTTGTTTCCAGCTTTGTTTTTAATCATGCAGATTCTGGTAGCTTGTTGAAAATTTGGGATGCAATTTTTTCACATGACAGATTAGTAGATTTTCAAAGAAAACACTGTGAACTACTTAGAGGAGAAATTCACAAAATGAAAAGCAAGTTTTGTGGGCTACAAAAAGAGCTATCAGAAACCAAAGAAGTGAAATCACAGTTAGAGCATCAGAAAGTGGAGTGGGAACAAGAGCACAGAAGCTTGAGGTACCGTACATCTCGCTTTTAAAGAAACATTTGAACTGTTGTTTCCTTTAATACTGCAGAGATGTAGATGTATTATAAGGAATAACTCAGTTCTCAGATTTTACAGGGAAGAAAACATCATTAGTATTGTGGACTGTGAAATTCTTAGAAATACTATAACAGGTTCCTAACAGTGAATGCTTCTAATAACATAATGTATATTTTTTCCAAAACATCATTTTGATGACCATACAGAAGTCCACCATAATGGAAACCCCATTAACTATTTACCAAATTGACTTTCGCTTGTTTTCCACTTTTGTGTAGTCTATTTAATACTGCAAGGAACATCTTTTCTATAAATTCATTTCTACCTTTCTAATTACTTTGAGTATATTTTCTTTAATAATATTGTGTTATTTGGTTAAAATATGAGAAGTTTTAAAAAGATCTGTGACCTATATTTCTAAACTATTCTTAGGAAAGCTTATATTGCTTTACATTCTGACCCCCAGATGTATGAAGTAGCTATTTTTCTCCAGACAAAATAAAAACAAAATTTTATGCAATTTTATTCTTAACCCTCTGTATGAAAACAGTGATCATTATTAAGTGTTTTTCAGTGTATTCCCCCATTTTTACTATTTTAAACATTGTGAAGAGGGAACAAAATTTATTTCAGCAGCAGTAAATAATCTCATAATTTTCTAAAAAGAGGTCTCTAAATTTTGCAGATTCACCTTAAAGCAAGAAGAAGAGAATAGAAGAAATGCCAATATGTTGTATGAAAAAATTAGGGAGCAGTTAAGAAGAAATGAAGATGAATATAGTAAAGAAGTTGAAATGAAGCAGCAACTTGAACTCAGTCTCCAAGCACTAGAAATGGAACTGAAGACTGTGACAAATAATCAGAATCAGGTAGAGTTATCTTTGGTGAAAATTTCAAATTTCTAACACTATTTCATCAGTATTATATCTAATATCCCCCTTTTTTGAAAAATACCATTTTATTTTGTGTTGTACCAGTTATTTAGTGTCATTTTATTGTTATAGGAAATTTTAAGCTACATCTTAAAAACAAAAGCAAAGAAATTAAAAATTCCCAAAGTAACAAGGTCCATCTAGTCAAGGCTATGGTTTTTCCTGTGGTCATGTGTAGATGTGAGAGTTGGACTGTGAAGAAGGCTGAGCGCCATAAGAATTGATGCTTTTGAACTGTGATGTTGGAGAAGACTCTTGAGAGTCCCTTGGACTGGAAGGAGATCCAACCAGTCCATTCTGAAGGAGATCAACCCTGGGATTTCTTTGGAAGGAATGATGCTAAAGCTGAAACTCCAGTACTTTGGCCACCTCATGCGAAGAGTTGACTCATTGGAAAAGACTCTGATGCTGGCAGGGATTGGGGGCAGGAGGAGAAGGGGATGACCGAGGGTGAGATGGCTGGATGGCATCACGGACTCGATGGATGTGAGTCTGAGTGACTCTGAAAGATGGTAATAAACAGGGAGGCCTGACGTGCTGCGATTCATGGGGTCGCAAAGAGTCAGACTCTACTGAGCGACTGAACTGAACTGAACAAGGCTGGAAATAAGAATTCTATAATCATAAAATGCTAGGTGCACTTTTATGATCAGAGGATGAAGAGGTCGTAGTCAGTAGCTCACACAATAGATACTGAAAAATCACAGGGTTGAGACTGGTGTAGAAACTAGAGGTTAAGCTCTCTGCCCACTTCAGGCAAAAGATCCTTCTGCCTTGAGGGACCATTTATGAGTGAATAGGTCTAGAAGAGGAGGGGAACTGGGAGGGAAGATAGTACTTCATTTTACAAGTTACCTCTGGCCTTCAATCTGGCAGGTGGCTGAGAGTCATGGACTCCCCTCCTCTGTGCTGTTCAGCCCTCCAGTCCACCTTCTCCCTAAACAGCTCAGAGCTGGCTCCAGCTTTCCCAGCTGAGTTCTCCCTCACAGTAGAGTCAAGGATAGGTGTTAACTGGCATCCTAAAGTGGTGCAGGAATGCTCCCAGTGGAATTTTTTTCCAGCAGTTGGTAGAAACCAGACACTATTGAAGTTGATTGTCCTTCATTCTGAAGAGTTGTCGAGTGGCATCTCAGAGCAGAGGAATTCACTCCCCTTCCTGATATCTCTCTCAAATACAGACTGGGTCTCATCCCCAAGGTCCTAGCAGCAGATCTCCCACAACGAAAAGCTCTCAGGGAGAGCTCCAGAAAAGTACTATTTGTAATTCAAATCCATTTGTCTACAGCAGTCAGGTAGGGACATACAATGGCTTCATCCAAGGAGAGGCCTTTATTATTTTCCATACCAATTGATCTCAAATCTTTCGTGACTGTCTCGAAGGACCCGGAACCCTGATTGTGGTTTAGGCCAGGAAGACTGCGTGTGCTCCCCCCATCGACTGCGCTACCCGACAAAGTCCCTCTGCTTTGGGGTGAGCATCACTCCATGCACGTCATCACCTTTAGTGTCTAAATCAGAGTCCGTTCTTGGCTCCACTGTCATTTCTTTAACCAATACCCTGTCAATGACGTTTTCACATCATTTATTGGTTTTCAATTTGTAAAAAGTGCTACATCCATTGTAAAAACACTTTTGAACACTTTAAAAAGTTGTTTCTATACCTACCTAAAGAAACTAAAGACCTATATATCGAAAACTATAAAACATTGATGAAAGAAATCAAAGAGGACACTAATAGATGGAGACATATACCATGCTCATGGGTCGGAAGAGTCAATATAGTGAAAATGAGTATACTACCCAAAGCAGTCTACAGATTCAATGCAATTCCTATCAAGCTACCAGCAGTATTTTTCACAGAACTAGATCAAATCTCAAGATTTGTATGGAAATACAAAAACCTCGAATAGCAAAAGCAATCTTGAGAAAGAAGAATGGAACTGGAGGAATCAACTTGCCTGACTCAGGCTCTACCACAAAGCCACAGTCATTAAGACAGTATGGTACTGGCACAAAGACAGAAATATAGATCAATGGAACAAAATAGAAAGCCCTGAGATAAACCCACACACCTATGGACACCTTATCTTCGACAAAGGAGGCAAGAATATACAATGGAGTAAAGACAGTCTCTTTAACAGGTGGTGCTGGGAAAACTGGTCAACCACTTGTAAAAGAATGAAACTAGACCTCTTTCTAACACCATACACAAAAATAAACTCAAAATGGATTAAAGATCTAAATGTAAGACCAGACACTATAAAACTCCTAGAGGAAAACATAGGCAAAACACTCTCCAACATAAATCACAGCAGGATCCTCTATGATCCACCTCCCAGTATACTGGAAATAAAAGCAAAAATAAACAAATGGGATCTAATTAAAATTAAAAGCTTCTGCACAACAAAGGAAACTATAAGCAAGGTGAAAAGACAGCCTTCTGAATGGGAGAAAACAATAGCAAACGAAACAACTGACAAACAACTCATCTCAAAGATATACAAGCAACTTATGCAGCTCAACTCCAGAAAAATAAACGAACCAATCAAAAAATGGGCCAAAGAACTAAATAGGCATTTCTCCAAAGAAGACATACGGATGGCTAACAAACACATGAAAAGATGTTCACCATCACTCATTATCAGAGAAATGCAAATCAAGACCACAATGAGGTACCATTTCACACCAGTCAGAATGGCTGCGATCCAAAAGTCTACAAGCAATAAATGCTGGAGAGGATGTGGAGAAAAGGGAACCCTCTTACACTGCTGGTGGGAATGCAAACTCATTACAGCCACTATGGAAAACAGTGTGGAGATTCCTTAAAAAATTGCAAATAGAACTGCCTTATGACCCAGCAATCCCACGGCTGGGCATACACACCGAGGAAACCAGAACTGAAAGAGACACATGTACCCCAATGTTCATTGCAGCACTGTTTATAATAGCCAGGTCATGGAAGCAACCTAGATGTCCATCCGCAGATGAATGGATAAGAAAGATGTGGTACATTTACACAATGGAGTACTACTCAGCCCTTAAAAGAATAAATTTGACTCAGTTCTAATGAGATGGATGAAATTGGAGCCGATTATACAGAGTGAAGTAAGCCAGAAAGAAAAACACCAATACAGTATACTGACACATATATATGGAATTTAGAAAGATAGTAATGATGACCCTCTATGTGAGACAACAAAGAGACACAGAGGTACAGAACGGACTTTTGGACTCTGAGGGAGAGAGAGAGGGTGAGATGATTTGGGAGAATGGCACTGAAACATGTATACTATCATGTAAGAAACGAGCGCCAGTCTATGTTCAATACAGGATACAGGATGCATGGGGCTGGTGCACAGGATGATTCAGGGGAGATGATATGGGGTGGGAGATGGGAGGGGGCTTCGGCATTGGGAGATCATGTTCACCTGTGGCTGATTCATGTCAATGTATGGCAAAACAAATACAGTATTGTATGTAGAATAAAGTATTAAAAAATAAAATAAAATAGTTAAACTGTTTATACTCAAAAAAAAAAAAAGTTGTTTCTTTAGAATAAACTTATAAAAGTGCCTCTCCTCCACCAAGGGTGGGACGGGGGGGAGAGGGCACTTGCTACTAATAATAGATATTCTGCGTTTTGGTAGTGAATTCACTTCCTTGATTGATCATTAGGGTAGTTCATCACTTCCACTGATGGTAAGGAGGAAAGTATAGGCAGTTCAGAGATCATATTTTGGAAGTCATTCTTCTACTTGTGAGAAAATGAACACTCTGCTCTGTGTAGTGTCTTATTTCAGTACAAGGAACTTTTGAAAACAGTGAGAGATATGCCATAATATATATTTAGTGATAGCTATTAAGTGTTTTTCATTGTATTTCCCCCATCTTACTATGTTAAACATTATGGAAAGATAATGAAATTTATTGCAGCAGCAAATAATCTCATGGTTTTCTAAGACGAGCTCTCTAAATTTCACCTTATTTACCATTAGTGTATGTGCCATGAATGAAATAGGAGGCTTATTTTGAATCTATATGTTTGTACTAGAGAAGTAACTGTGATTTGATGTAAGAGGACTAGTAGAGTCAAAAGACCTGGTGAAACGCCTGCAGCTTACTTATATTTTTGACTTCTCCCTTTCCAGAATCATTATAGTTAATGAGTTAATTGATGTTTGTAGAAGTACTTAGTACTGTTGTCAATAGGTATAATTCTTATAATTGCCTATGAAAATGTTAGAAGGTAGCATATTCTCAAGGAAAATCTTTGTATGAAATTTAATCTATTTAAATCTATTAAATTTAAATATTAAATTTAATATATTTGATATATTCACATAAATTTAAATATATACACAGTAATCACTCTTACTGTGAAGTGGCTGTATAGAAGGTATCAGATGCAGTATTTATAAAGCCAGCAAGTGCTGTTGTTTATTGAATTATAGCTGATTTACAATATTGCATTAGTTTCAGGTATACAGCACAGTGATTCAGATATATTTGTATATGTGTGTGTATAAATGAGGCTTCCCTGCTAATTCAGACTGTAAAGAATCTGCCTGCAACACAGGGAGACCTGGGTTCAATCCCTGGGGTGGGACGATCCCCTGGAGAAGGAAATGGCTACCCACTCCCGTATTCTTGCCTGGGAAATTCCATGGACAGAGGAGCCTGGTGGGCTACAGTCCATGGGGTCGCAAAGAGTCAAACATGACTGAGTGACTAACACACGTACACACTCACTCACACACACACTCACAGATACACACATTTTCCTTTTCAAATTCTTCTTCCAGAATACTAAGTGTAATTCCTTATGTTGTACAGTAGATCCTTGCTGGTTATTTTACATCTACTAGAGTGTATATATGTTAATCCCAACCTCCTAATTTATCCCTTCCCCTACACTCCCATCCCATATGAAGACCATAGTTGTGTTTTTTTGTCTATGTCTTTCCGTTTTGTGAATAAGTTCATTTTAGATTCCACATATAAGCAATATGATATAATACTTGTCTTTGTCTGACCTTCTTCACTTAGGGTGATAATGTCTAGGTCCAGCCCTGTTGCTACAAATAGCATTATATCATTCTTTTTATAACTTAGTAGTTTTCCAGTGTATAAATATTCACATCACATGCCGTTTTTAAGTGTAGTCAGATCTGTAAATCTTATATTTTAAGCCTTTTGGGTTTATTGTAGTTCAGAGAAAAGCCTCTCCAGGTCTGAGTTTCTTGAAAAGTCTCTTGGGATTTCTTTTTGACTTTCATGGATTCATTGTCTTCAGTTAAATTTTTGAACATTTGAAAATTTCTGCTTTTATAAAGTCTGAGGTTTGTATATAGACTTATTTTTTTCTGTTTGGAGACACACTTGATGCAGCCTTTCATTGTATAAGCATACAAGATAGTCTTTCATTTCAGAGGAAATCATGAAATGTTACTTTATTTTGTCCTAGTAAAAATCTCCTTTGTTTCACTTAGGCTTCTGCTAGTCCTGAAGAACCAAAAGACCTGTTGTGCAAAAACCAGATGCTACAGGATGAACTTGCCATGCTAAGACTGGAAATAGACACAGTGAAAAACCAGGACTTGGAAAAGGAAAAAAAGTATTTTGAGGACATTGAAATTGTCAAAGCAAAGAATGATGATGCTCAAAAGGCAATAAAACTGAATGAGGAAAGGTTAACAAAAACTATATCCCAGTATACAGGCCAGCTTAATGTTCTGACAGCTGAGAATACAATGCTAAAGTCTAAGCTGGAGAACGAAAAAGAAAACAAACAAAAACTGGAAACAGAAGTGGAATCCTACCGTTCTAGACTGGCTGTTGCCTTTCACAATCATGATCAAGATCAGACATCACAAAGAGACCTGGAGCTTGCCTTCCAGAAAGCAAAAGATGAGTGGTTATGCTTGCAGGACAAAATGAAGTCTGATGTGGCTAACCTAAAAGATAAGAATGAGGCACTTTCCCAGCAACTTTCTACAGTGGAAAGTAAATTCCATCAGGTAAAAATCAAGTTGCAGTACACAAGAGATAACCTTAGAGAAAAGACTTTGATGTTAGAACGTGTCCAGAGAGACCTTCGCCAAGCACAGTGTCAAAAGCAGGAAACTGAACACATGTATCAGAATGAACAAGGCAAAGTGAATAAATACCTTGGAAAGCAGGACTCCTTAGAGGAAACATTATCTCAACTCCAGAGTGAAAACATGTTGCTCCGACAGCAACTGGATGATACACAAAACAAAGCCAACAGTAAGGAGAAGACAGACATTAGCATCCAAGACCAGTTTCAGCAGATCGTGAGAAAACTTCATGCTGAAAGTGAGAAACAAGTTCTGATGCTGGAGGAAAGAAACAAGGAGTTAATCCAGGAACGTAATCATTTAAAAGAGAGAATGTATCAGTACGAAAATGAAAAAACAGAAAGAGAAGTAAGTATCCAGAAGGAGAAATAATTCTTAGACTTCCTGAAAGAAAATTCAAAGTTTTGATTTTGGCTTGATTCTGGCTAAATGTTGAATCTAGTTGAATATAAAAAATTGACATAGGCTGTGACTCTATAGTCTCTAAACCAGCCTAAAAGCACAACTTGTATCCAGCAAATAAAAATTAGACCCAGGAAATGCTTTACTTTGAGTAGAGACATCATGTCTTATTATATTAAGGAATTCGGTTCTATATTGTTAATACAGACAGATATTAGTAATTTACTCTCTTACTATTAAGGTAATAATTTTAATCTTTATGTTACCACATGTCAGTATCGTGATGAAGCAGATAAATGAAATGCTCAAACCTAAAATGAACATTTCAAAATTAAGCTTCAGTTACTGGATTACCTTGACAGTCAGTTCCAGGTTTCCCAGAGGCTATATCATACTTTGGCTTTGGTAGCTTGTCATAGCTTTGTGTCATATTTGTTGGTATAATTTTATGTTTATTCACGTCAATTTGAGTTAATATGGGAAACATTTTATTCTTAAAGCTTCTCAACTCTTCAAATGCATCTACTTATCATTAAAACTTTGGGACTCAAGTGGTGAGCTTTAGCAAAATTCTTCTTGATTTAATCTTCCCACTGCTATTTATGATTTACTTAGAATATTTTTACAATTTTCTCATAATTCTCATTTTCAGTATCAATTAATATCATTAAGATATAAGCTTGTCCACTAAAAATGAAGGGTGTCAGGATTCGTGATCAGCAGGGATGGAGCAAGTCAGGGAGAGGATTGTAGGGCCTGCAGTCTGGAGACAGGTAGAAGAGGCCACTTTAATGAGGCTCCTTGAAGGCCATGAGAGCAACCTCATTTTTAAAATTTTATTTTTCTTTTATATCGGCATGTAGTTGATTTACAATTTTGTGTTAGTTTCAGATGTACAGGAAATTGATTCAGTTATACTTATACATATATCCATTCTTTTTCAGTTCCTTTTCCCATGTAGGTGACTACAGAATATTGAGCAGAGTTCACTGTGCTCTACAGTAGGTCCTTATGACTAGCCAAGGGCAAAGGTGGGGGAGGAGGGATAAATTAGGAGTTAGGAATTAACATAGACATACTACTAGATAGAACATAGATAAGCCACAGGGAATGGCCTCATTTTTCTGCTGAGCTAGGAATCTGTTGGAAAGATCTGAGCACTGGTTGGAAGCCTCTAGTAAAGAAAGAGGAAAATGTTCCACAGAGTGGAATTTTCCACCACTTGTCCCACATTCAAACCTATTTCTTTCTGGTTGTGAGGTAGTGAAGCGCCGCAGATCTATTGGGAGGAGCAGGGAGTGGACAGCGGGTCTGCATCTTTTGTCTGAATAACTTAATATCAGAAAGGCCGGAAGGTGGCCCCTTCCGTGTCTGTACCCGAATTCAGTGAGGAGGGAAAGAAGGTGAGTTGCAGTCTGTGGTGATAGTTTTCAAAGTACATATGTTGGAGTTATCTATTCTTAACATAGCAGAATAGTAAAGTGATTTGATAAACTCAGTGACAGAGTGTCTTATTAGGCAGTTGTGAGACAACTTCAACAAGAACTGGCTGATGCCCTGAAAAAGAAGTCTATGTCAGAGGCTTCACTGGAAATCATGTCATGTTATTGTGCTAAATTAGAAGCTGAAACACAGGATTTAAAGAACAACTTACATCAACCCACAAGTCAAGTATGTATGAAATTGCCATGTCAACAGTTGATATGTAGATGCAGTGTTTTAGGACATTCATTTTCATGGTCAGCTTTCTATTGTATTTTTGTTACAAGTGATTTACTACAATTTTCTTATCTTTATAATGCACTCATGTCTTAAACTCTGACTTTCATTCTGCCATTTGCATTATATATATTTTTTTCTTATATTATTTGCCCTTAGGAAAGTTGAGAATTGTGCCTCACTGTTCACACAAGTTGAGAGACTTTTTTATTTGAAACAATACTTTTTTTTTTTTAGTGAGGCTAGCCAGATACAATCATAGGATAATGCTTAATGGAAGGTTCCAGAAAATTATCATTTCTCATCTTTCTTTTTATGACTGGCTGTAGAGTTCTGTATTTATTTATTTCATGGATTTCAGAATAACTTGTGCAGAAAGGGTATTATAAAAACCAGGTGAAATATAGGCATCGCCTTCTTTCCTTTTAATTTTAAGTATATTGCAAAAGCATGGAAGTTCTCAGATGATGCATAATACGTACATCCAAACTAGAGAATTAAAAAGATTATCTAGATCCTACCATTGGATTTTTTTAAAGCTATTGAGATATAATTCACATATCATAGAATTCACCCACTCAACATGTGTAGTTCAATATCTCTTAGTCTAGAGATGTGTCACCTGTGACCACAGTCAATTTTAGAGCCTTTCCATCACCCTGCAAAAGAAACCCTGTATCCCTTAGCCACCACCTGTGGCCTTCCATCCCTCAGCCCCAGGCAACCCCTAGTCTAGTATCTGTCTCTGTAGACATGCCTGTTCTTTGGTATTTTATATAAATGGAATCATACAATATGTGCTTCTTTGGGATTAGCTTTTCTCATCTGACGTCATGTTTTCAAGGTTCATCTGTGTGACTGCACGTATCAGTTCTTCTGTTTGTTGGTTGTCAATCAATCAATATTATGTGACTAAGCCATGTGTCCATCATCAGTTGATGGAGCTTTGGGTTGTTTCCACTTTGGGGCAATTAATAATGCTGCTGTGAATACTGATTTACACATTTCTGTGTGGACATGTTTTTATTTCCCTGTGGTTGAATTTTATCCTCAGAGGTAACTGGCTGATTTCGGCTTTCTTTGCCCTTGCTTAGGCTATCCTTATAGTTTCTTTTCCTCTTGACTGCTGCTGCTGCTGCTTCAGTCGTGTCCAACTCTGTGTGACCCCATAGATGGCAGCCCACCAGGCTCCCCCATCCCTGGAATTCTCCAGGCAAGAATACTGGAGTGGGTTGCCATTTCCTTCTCCAATGCATGAAAGTGAAAAGTGAAAGTAAAGTCGCTCAGTCGTGTCTGACTCTTTGCGACCCCATGGACTGCAGCCTACCAGGCTCCTCCATCCATGGGATTTTTTCCAGGCAAGAGTACTGGAGTGGGGTGCCATCACCTTCTCCGTTTCCTCTTGACTAGGCCTCCATTATTTGAGACTTGGTGCCCAGTCTCTCCTCCTTCATGGAGCTTTCCTGAATGTCCACCTCTCATGGAGCCTTTTCACTTCAGCAATTGTTATCTAGTCTCTGAGGAAGAGTTTAACCCCTAATTTTACACTGTTGCCATTTTTTTCTATGAGGGGGAATCTTGTCTAAGTATACATTGGTGTTATAAGGAATATTTTTAGATATGCACAGCACTTGTCTTGCATAAAAGGACAGTAACAAAGGAGTACAAGAATGAGGCATTTTTTGTTGTTGCTGTTCAGAAAAATGTATGGATCATCTCTGTAAACTGTTAGGAGATGGGATTTCTTTATCTTTGCAAGTCATTTCTCTTTGGACTGCAATTCAAATTAGAAAAAGTCTTTATAGTTCAGAAAAAGGCTTATGGGGTTAGGTTCTGTATTTATAAGATTTATTAATTACAGTCTTTTTCTCACAGACTTCTCTTGGGAGGCATTTATTGACTTAGCCCTAGATAACTCAATATAGTATCCCTTAACTACTTTAAAACCCTGGGACATTAAGATGGGGGAAAGATTAAGAGACATTCTACTAAGAGGGAACTTGTAGTCATTTTATGGAGGAAAGATAGAAAAATATTATTGTAGAACAATAAAACAGTATAAAATCAAGTGCAAATGTTGTTTGACAAAGATGACAGTGAAGAATATATTTTGTGAATCATCTTGGTGGTGTGAACATCTTTCTTGATTCTCTGAGTAATCCCTGGTCCTACATTCTACAATACACATACCATCCTTTTAATTTGATCCTGGGTTTGAATTAGGCTGTGCTTAATCCACATTCCTCATTGCCAAATGGTCTCATTTTTTTCTTGAAGATTGATGATTTTCCAGCAGAGCTGGAAACTGCATCTTCAAAATGTCTGCATGAGGATGCAGAAAAATCAAGCATTTAAACAAAGTTATTTTCTATGAAATGAATGCAAAAGAAATGTGAAAAAACTAGAGAGAAGAAAAAAAAAGTTGGAGCAAGATGTAGTGACTCTCAAAAGTCATATAAAAATGAATATGGTAGAACACAGTCAAGTAGAGCAGAATCAACAGGCTACTGAAGAAAGAGTGAGAGAGAATCTTAAGTAGAGAAATGAAAAGAAGTCAACCTATTTTTGTAGGTTAATTTGTTGCTGTGTCATGTGCTTGAAATCACTTTCACTGTATATTACATTTCAGACATATACAACTTGTGTGTTTCCTCTACCTCCCTTAGAGCAGTATGTTCTGTAGATTTCTGGAAGGGGAGGGCACTTGTTTTCCCTTTAAATATTTCAGTTTCCCCACAGTTTTCACTAAATTGTCCTATCAGAATGATTCTCACTAGAGAATCCTCTTACTTATAAGACCAGTTGGTATAAAATAAGACCATTAGGAAGAAAAGAAAATATTGTGGTTTAGAACTGATATCATCCTCTTGAATTATTCTTAAGTTGTCTCATTCAATTTTTAAAATTTTAAGTTCATCCTCTTATTCTTTGAATTATCAGATTATATAAGTACTACTATAACAGTCATTCCACTTTAATTTTATAATTCACATTTAATTCACTTCACATGGATGGTAATTGTTTTAAACTCCTGCTCTTTTTGTTTTCACCTTTGTAATCACTCTCTGAATCACTGACTCAAAACTAAAGGAGACAAATATAATTTTCCAGGTTATAATTATTTTTAAAATGTTATCTATTTCAACTTGCCTTAGATACAAGCAGGATCTCAACAGATGGAACTCAGAATTAAAGACTTGGAATCTGAACTGTCTAAGATGAATACTTCGCAAGAAGATTCTAATAAAGCTGAGTTGGAAAAATATAAGCATCTCTACCTAGTAGAACTTGAAGTTAGAAAGTCATTGCAAGATAAACTAGACAAGTAAGTCAAAACGCAGAATCACAGAAAATAAATTTAGGTCATTAATTCGTCTCTAAAGCCTATTTTTATAGAGCGCGGTTTCTGAGATTACTAGGAAGTGAAAGCTAACTGGATAGTCACTGCTAAGGGGGCGCTCTAAGACAAACTACTAGCACTGTATCAAGTTTTTCCACACTATGTAGAGGCATGCTTGTGAAAGGGGGGAAATTAACACAGAGGTGAAAGGCAGGATAAATCACAAAGTGGCTAGAAATAATATAGTGACCTTACCGAGAGAGTGTATGGAAGATGGAAAGGGCAGATCCCACCTGCAGTGCCTAGTCCAGCTTTCCCCACTATGAAAGCAGAGCATTTCATAAGCCAAAACAGCATAAAGCAAAGAAGCAGGTACCCGAGGTCACATTCTGCTGGTCGATGCTAAAATGAATACGCCCAAGTGAAGCACAGGTGCTTCCAGACAAGGTTCAGGGCAGTGGCGACTTGATGCTGAGATGTGGGGTGTGGCTCCCAGGGAAGGAGCACGGTGGGGCCGGTTTCCCTGTGTGGGGAGCACGATGCCTCTCACTCTAAAATGTACACTACTGTTTAGAGTTTTGGCTTTTTAAATGAGATCAAAATTTGTCTTCAGATTTTTTTTTTTTTTGAACCATCAGAAACAGGTGCTGACATAGGCCCATAGTAGAAATGAAGTAACATAAAGTGGACTTTGGGAAAGCAGAGGATACTTATAATTATTCCTGGGGCAGTTGTAGTTCTTTTCAGTCTCACCCACTGACTTTCTCATCCTCCCCTTGACATTGTGGCTCTAGATGGTACCCCAGAGCCAAATGCTTAATTTCTCCAAGGTCATGAGTGAAACGTATATACAAGGGTGGTGAAGGGAAACACTTGAAAGTGGCTTTGTGGGCTGGTGTGTTTCTTCATCCCCGAACTCTTTCCTGGAGGCAGGTGTGTCCCAGAGGGCAGCAGGTGTCGCTGTGAGGCCACCTCCTTTCTCTCTGACGCCCTTTCTCTCCTCTCCCAACTGTGGCTTGTTGCTTGAGGAGGCCCCAGACACATGTGTAATTCTTTAGAACAAGGTTACAGCTGTCATCGTTTACAGGAGGTCTGCTCTGTGCTTTCAGTGTTCAAACAGTTTAATGGGATTTCCATTTACTCTATGGCAGCTTTTAAGAATGCCCATCATTTAGGTAAACATGAATGAAGTTGGAGTTTTCCATCTTCCCCAGGACTGATGAGAGGCTGATAGAGATCAGGACTGAACTTGAGGTGGAGAAACAACAGAACAAATCTATACACAGCACTCTTAGCGCAAGGCCAGTCCTGAAGTCCTCTTCTGTTGGAAATTTCAATCCTGCTTCAGGGTTCAACACAAATGTTATTTCAAGAGCAAACAGGAGGTTTTCTACCTCAATTCCACGCCCTTCAAATGACAGCATGGAGACTTACTTGACCAAGGTTAGTTCTATTTTATTTTTTTCATTGGGTTTCAGATTTCTGATATGAATGATCCTTGTTTAAAATTTGGTGAACTTCTGCGTTGTTTTTTTGACTTATGCACACTAAGTCAAACCATACTTAACTGTGATAATCAAGGAGACATTTAATGATTTTTTTTGGTCCTAGATCTCTCATTTTTAAGAGATACTTATTAAATTCTTAAATGTCTTGAAAAGCTGCATTTAAATTCAACTTTAGAAATGAAATCTTATTGTCTAGTAACCAAAAGTATACTTTCAGATGTTTGACTTACTTTCTAAATCATTTCACTTTGGCAGTGGTTCATAATCATTTCCAGGCTCTGTTGCACTCACCACAGTTTTTCTACCCTTAAGCATAAGTGAATGACTGGCATCTAAACACTAACCACATATGGATGTTTTTTATTTGAAGGAATCCTAGATAAATCCTTTTTATGAATTAAACAAGCTTGTAATACTTAATCAAAGATTAATTTCTGGTTTTAGGTTAACATTTTTTGTTATTTTCTTATACAAGAGTACATCTTTAACTGCTATTTTACTTACGGAATTTTGATTTAAATTTCTAAAAAAATCTTGCTAAGCAGTTTTAGAATGTTTCTAAGTTTGTAGTTAAATATTTAAAAATTGTAAATGAAGCTCACTTTTGTCTCTGTTTTGACATCACCTGAAAGAATGATGACTGAGATAGCAATGATGGGGAATCTTTAAATTGCAACTAGTTTCATTGTGTAGTCATTATGATTAAAACATCCATTTCAGTCAGTGCACATGGGTTTATGGTTTTGATGGTGTTTTCATGATGTTGAAGATGCAGAGAAATATAGCCTTTGCTAAATGCAGTCTCAACCTGTTTTCTCATTTGGCTTTTTGCCATCATAGAAGAGCAGTCTAAGGTTTCTTCGAAAGCACTGCAGCTACGTTGGGTCTTAGTATTTGAGAGCCATGAACCTGGAGGACATGCTTTAGCTGTGCAGTCACAGCGGGCAGGCCTAAGAGGAGGAAGCAAATGCTTGACCCCGTCCCAGGGGCAGGCTGCCTACTGTAGACCCAAGTTCACGGTGCTGTGGAAACATACATCTTTTTAAAGAAGAGATTCGGAAACTAAGCAAGCACTTCATAGTTTCTTCTCCCAAACTCACCTGTTAGGTAAATCCCCTTACTTCTCATAATAAGGGCAGGAGTATAAGTCCTCCCCTTGAAACTTCAGGCTGAGGAAATGAAGTTCAACTGCAATTTCTGACCAGATTTGGATTATAATTGAGATTACATGCATACTTTTTGTATATACCAACTGATGATGAGAGCTTGGATAGAAGTATGCTAAAAAGTAAAGAGAGATCTGTTGTGTGTTTTAAATTTTGTCCTCAATAACCCAAAATGTGGATAATTCATTGCTGACTCATTTTAGCAAGCCAGATTTTATCTAGAGAAGATGAAGAAACATCCTTTTAAGGTTGAATTTCTTCAGTTTTGGCCTGCTTGATCAGCTAAAGATTCCTTCAAGTTCCCTGTCCTGTGTCTAAAAAATATTTATGCTTTATAAATTAACTATATCAATTGCTACAAATAGGAATTTGATATTGATTTTATTCTTGTTCATGCATTTAAAACACATTTACTTAGAAAGTCATGTCACGCCACAAGCATTATTGAACCATATAGCATGGTTTTATATATTCATTTTATCTATGTTATAGTTTAAAATCTATGTGTTTTTTTCCTTAATCTGAGGAAGTAGCTGGCATAGAACTCTGGACTCAGTAAGAAGGACATTGCCATTGTTACTTCTTTTGTAGAATTAGGAACTTTGACTAAATCAATGACTCTCATACCTTAAAAAAAAAGTTGTTTGTTTTTTTGTTTTTCAAAGAAAACCTTTCTTTAAAAAAAAAAAAAGAAAAAAACCTTCTGCGTGGAACCATGTTATATAAAACAGAGCCAAGTATAGAGCCTTTTAGCTAAAGAGTGGCCAGAGGCCCTGCAGCTGTGACTTCTCTGTTCCTCAACCCTGCAGTGACCCCTGGGCGACCTTCCCCTTCTGTGAGACATAGTTCGGAAACTAACACTTATGAGAGAATCCTTCTTGCTAAACATCTTCAGAATTGAAACTTGCTGGTACATCGTTTCTTGTGTGTAATTTTCTCACCTTTCTGTCTTTTCGTTAAATGGAGAAGTGCAAAGAAAATCATAGATGTGTTCTCCTTTATTAACATTTGACTTCAGACTTCCTCCATTTGAACATGATCCTTACCTAGAAATCAAAGGTCTCAGAAGTACATATTTAGGGCAGGAGCTGTTGGGGGAGAAGACAGTAATCTTGTGGGTCATTCCTAGGATTATGGGTCATTCCCTAATTCTCTGAAATTATGTGTACTATAGATTGATATTTATTGTACTTTTTATCAGATTAATCTAAATAACATTCCATATATATGGTTCTTTTATCTATAAGCAGAATAATTAGGAATTCATTTTCTTTTATGTATGTGATTTTTTTTCTACTGAAGTAATCTTGAAGTTAGGTCTAGTCTCTAAAAGTATTATTTAAAAGTCACGTTTAGTAAGTTTTATGTCATTCCTATGATAATATCTCTTATTTATCTTAAACATAAATAATATTTGACTTATTTCAGATGCAGCAGGAGTTGGACAGGAGTATAGCTAGAGAAATAAGAAAAGGTATGTTGCCAAAACGTATGAATTAAATTTAGACATTGATTTCTGAAATATTCTGTGAGCAGTAAATGGGATCTCTGTCCATTGTTTGGATAACAGATGCCATGTTAAGTATTTTTCTTATACACAGCTGATGAAAAATGTGAAAGTATGAACAGTCATAGTGAAAAATATCCTTCTTCCTCATTTATTCATCATGTTCCATAGCTTGAAAAGCAATCTCTAAAGGTCTATATATATCTTTTTATTTCTAGCTATATCCTTCTTCTACTTCCTCCATCCCTGTGGAACTATCCACCTACACCTGACACTATTCTCAGAAAACGTGGAGTTCATCAGCTTCTCAAGTGTTGGTAGTGGCTAAGGCTAAGAAACCCAGACTCAAGCAGTCACGTCTGTGTAGCTGCCGCTGGGTGGGTGACTTTAAAACTTCTGTCACTGACTTTGTCACCAGTTTATCTTTTATTCTCAGGAAAAGCTCCAAACACCCACATCAATTTGGGTCCTACCAAAGAAGTTGGCCTTATCTCTTTACCACCCTACTCTGCCCCTCAGCTCTGCATCTAACCAGTCAGACTGTGTAGGCTCCCACAGGTGCACTTTCTCATCTCTGGTCCTTTAATGTGCTTCTCTCCTCTATCTCTTGTACATTTTCCTGTCCTTCAGGTAGCTACATATATATCACTTCCTCCAAAAAGCTGGCAGTATTGACACAAAGCTGGATGTCCCTTCTGAGTGTTCCTTGTGCCATGTTTTATATCTGTCTTTGTATTTATGACTCCGTATGGAAATTGCCTGTTTGTCTATGTTTCCATTTTGCATTTCATTTTTCAGGGTGGACTGGGTCATCATCATCTTATAATTCCAGTGCTTGTCACTATGCCCACCTTTGCACATAGTTACTGAGTAAATGAATGAAGGATGAGAAACCTAGAAAACTAGAAATTCTGATACTCAGTCATATGTGCAACCATGAGCAGATTATAAAATTGTTATCTTGTATTTTATGTCGTGCCATCTATAGATATATTTCATTTTTCAGAACACTAGGAAAGATCTTAGGTTTTTGGTGGTTTTTGGTTTTGTTTTTACTAATACTTAGTTAACTCAAGTATTTTAGGTAAAGAATATAATTCTTTCCTTTTCTTTCCAGTTGATGCTGAATTTGCATCTGATGCCCTTACAGTGTCTCAAGTATCTACAGATGGGTCAAATATGTATGATGACCAAGTTTTGAAAACAAAAGAAGAGTATACACAGATTTTGAAGGAAAAATATATGATTTAGAATGATAAATCATAAAAGTTTCCCTACTGGACTGTTTCCATGACATTTCATTGTTTCCCATTAAAGATGATGAGAAAATCTTTATTAAAGTATTTTTGTATTACCTCTGTATGATGAAAATTTATATAGCATTTTAAGTGATGTTTCTCTGCACCTAACTTACTTTTAAGCAGATTTAAAAACCAACACTGCTGAGATTTCCATATTCTAAGCAATAGTGTAGTCATTCAATCACGTCCGACTGTTTGTGATCCCATGGACTGTAGCCCACCAGGCTCCCCTGTCCATGGAATACTCCAGGCAGGAATACTGGAGCAGAGAGCTATTCACTCTCCGGGGGTCTTCCAGTCCCGGGGATCAAACTCGGGTCACGTGCATTACACGTGGATTCTTTACCATTTGAGCCTCCAGGGACACCCTTTACAAACTCAGACTGAGCCCTAATCAGTTCAGTTCAGTCGCTCAGTCATGTCTGACTCTTTGCAACTGCATGAATTGCAGCATGCCAGGCCTCCCTGTCCATAACCATCTCCTGGAGTTCACTCAAACTCATGTTTATCGAGTCCGTGATGCCATCCAGCCATCTCATCCTCTGTCATCCGCTTCTCCTCCTGCCTTCAGTGTTCCCAGCATCAGAGTCTTATCAGTGAGTCAGCTATTCACCTGAGATGACCAAAGTACTGGAGTTTCAGCTTTAGTATCATTCCTTCCAAAGAAATCCCAGGGTTGATCTCCTTCAGAATGGACTGGGTGGATCTCCTTGCAGTCAAAGGGACTCACAAGAGTCTTCTCCAACACCACAGTTCAAAAGCATCAATTCTTCGGAGCTCAGCCTTCTTCACAGTCCAACTCTCACATCCAGACATGACCACAGGAAAAACCATAGCCTTGACTAGACGGAACTTAGTCGGCAAAGTAACGTCTCTGCTTTTGAATATGCTATCTAGATTGGTCATAACTTTTCTTCCAAGGACTAAGCATCTTTTAATATCATGGCTGCAATCACCATCTGCAGTGATTTTGGAGTCCAAAAAATATTAAGTCTGACACTGTTTCCACTGTTTCCCCATCTATTTGCCATGAAGTGATGGGACCAATGCCATGATCTTTGTTTTCTGAATGTTGAGCTTTAAGCCAACTTTTTGCTTTCCTCTTTCACTTTCATCAAGAGGCTCTTTAGTTCTTCACTTTCTGCCATAAGGGTGGTATCATCTGCATATCTGAGGTTATTGATATTTCTCCCAGCAATCTTGATTCGAGCTTGTGCTTCTTCCAGTCTAGCATTTCTCATGATGTACTCTGCATAGAAGTTAAATAAGCAGGGTGACAGTATACATCCTTGACGTACTCCTTTTCCTATTTGGAACCAGTGTGTTGTTCCATGTCCAGTTCTAACTGTTGCTTCCTGACCTGCATACAGATTTCTCAACAGGCAGGTTAGGTGGTCTGGTATTCCCATCTCTTGAAGAATTTTCCACAGTTTATTGTGATCCACACAGTCAAAGGCTTTGGCATAGTCAATAAAGCAGAAATAGATGTTTTTCTGGAACTCTGTTGCTTTTCCATGATCCAGCGGATGTTGGCAATTTGGTCTCTGGTTCCTCTGCCTTTTCTAAAACCAGCTTGAACATCAGGGAGTTCATGGTTCACGTATTGCTGAAGCCTGGCTTGGAGGATTTTGAGCATTACTTTACTAGCATGTGAGATGAGTGCAATTGTGCGGTAGTTTGAGCATTCTTTGGCATTGCCTTTCTTTGGAATTGGAATGAAAACTGACCTTTTTCCAGTCCTGTGGCCACTGCTGAGTTTTCCAAATTTGCTGGCATATTGAGTGCAGCACTTTCACAGCATCATCTTTCAGGATTTGAAACAGCTCAAGTGGAATTCTATCACCTCCACTAGCTTTGTTCATAGTGATGCTTTCTAAGGCCCACTTGACTTCACATTCCAAGATGTCTGGCTCTAGACGAGTGATCACATCATCATGATTATCTGGGTCATGAAGATCTTCTTTGTACAGTTCTTCCATGTATTCTTGCCACCTCTTCTTAATATCTTCTGCTTCTGTTAGGTCCATACCATTTCTGTCCTTTATCGAGCCCATCTTTGCATGAAATGTTCCCTTGGTATCTAATTTTCTTGAAGAGATCTCTAGTCTTTCCCATTCTGTTGTTTTCTTTGCATTAATCGCTGAAGAAGGCTTTCTTATCTCTTTTGCTATTCTTTGAAACTCTGCATTCAGATGCTTATATCTTTCTTTTTCTCCTTGGCTTTTTGCCTCTCTTCTTTTCACAGCTATTTGCAAAGCCTCCCCAGACAGCCATTTTGCTTTTTTGCATTTCTTTTCCATGAGGATGGTCTTGATCCCTCTCTCCTATACAATGTCACGAACCTCATTCATAGTTCATCAGGCACTCTATTTATCAGATCTAGGCCCTTAAATCTATTTCTCACTTCCACTGTATAATCATAAGGGATTTGATTTAGGTCATAACTGAATGGTCTAGCGGTTTTCCCTACTTTCTTCAATTTGAGTCTCAATTTGGTAATAAGGAGTTCATGATCTGAGCCACAGTCAGCTCCTGGTCTTGTTTTTGTTGACTGTATAAAGCTTCTCCATCTTTGGCTGCAAAGAATATAATCAATCTGATTTCGGTGTTGACCGTCTGGTGATGTCCATGTGTAGAGTCTTTTCTTGTGTTGTTGGAAGAGGGTGTTTGCTATGATCACTGCATTTTCTTGGCAAAACTCTATGAGTCTTTGCCCTGCTTCATTCCGCATTCCAAGGCCAAATTTGCCTGTTACTCCAGGTGTTTCTTGACTTCCTATTTTTGCATTCCAGTCCCCTATAATGAAAAGGACATCTGTTTTGGGTGTTAGTTCTAAAAGGTCTTGTAGGTCTTCATACAACCATTCAGCTTCAGTTTCTTCAGCATTACTGGTTGAGGTATAGACTTGGATTACTGTGATATTGAATGGTTTGCCTTGGAGACGAACAGAGATCATTCTGTCGTTTTTGAGATTGCATCCAAGTACTGCATTTGGGACTCTTTTGTTGAGTATGGTGGCTAATCCATTTCTTCTAAGGGATTCTTGCCCACAGTAGAAAATATAATGGTCATCTGAGTTAAATTCACCCATTGCAGTCCATTTTAGTTGGCTGCTTCCTAAAATGTTGACGTTCACTCTTGCCATCTCCTGTTTGACCACTTCCAATTTGCCTTGATTCATGGACCTGACATTCCAGGTTCCTATGCAATATTGCTCTTTATAGCATTGGACTTTACTTCCATCACCAGTCACATCCACAACTGGGTGTTGTTTTTGCTTCATTCTTTTTGGAGTTATTTCTCCACTGATCCCCAGTATTATATTGGGCACCTATTGACCTGGGGAGTTCATCTTTCAGTGTCCTTTTTGCTTTTTCATACTGTTCATGGGGTTCTCAAGGCAAGAATACTGAAGTGGCTTGCTATTCCCTTCTCCAGTGGACCACGTTCTGTCAGCCCTCTCCTCCATGACTCACCTATCTTGGGTTGCCCCGCAGGCATGGCTTGGTTTCATTGAGTTAGACAAGGCTGTGGTCCTAGTGTGATTAGATTGACTAGTTTTCTGTGAGTATGATTCCAGTGTGTCTGCTCTCTGATGCCCTCTTGCAACACCTACCATCTTACTGGGGTTTCTCTTACCTTGGGCATTGGGTATCTCTTCACGGCTGCTCCAGCAAAACACAGCCACTGCTCCTTACCTTGGATGAGGGGTATCTCATTACTGCTGCCATTAGTGACCCTCAACGCGAGATAGCTCCTCTAGGCCCTCCTGCACTGAGCAGCCACTGCTCCTTGGGTTGCTCCTCAAGGACACTGACCCTGGCCTCGGGCATGGGTGGCTGCTCCCAGCCGCCTCCCTTGGCCTCGGGCTCAGTGTGACTCCTCAGGGTCACCGCCCCTGGCCTCGGGTGCGAGGTGGCTTCTCCCAGCCGCCCCTGACCTTGGATGCAGGGTGTCACCTCCCGGCCGCCGCCCCTGACCTCGGGTACAGTGTAGCTCCTCTAGGCCACTGCCCCTGACCTCCGACGTGGGATAGCTCCTCTCCTGCCATTCTTGCGCCGTCACAGCCTGGCACTCTAGGCTGCTGCCCCTGACCTCGGATGTGGGGTAGCTCATGCGCCGCCAGCCGCCTGCGCTCACTGCGCTGCTAGCTCATAGCCGCCACGTTAAACAGCACCCGAAGAGCCAGACTTGTCATTAATATTTAATGGTGTTGATTGATAGCTTTACGTGTGTTCCACTTTTTATCACTATATATAGACCCAAAGATTTAGATATTGATGTTATGGCTACTGTCAATGTTTTGATGTATCCAAGCCAGGCTTCAGCAATATGTGAACCATGAACTCCCTGATGTTCAAGCTGGTTTTAGAAAAGGCAGAAGAACCAGAGACCAAATTGCCAACATCCGCTGGATCATGGAAAAAGCAACAGAGTTCCAGAAAAACATCTTATGCTTTATTGACTGTACCAAAGCCTTTGACTGTGTGGATCACAATAAACTGTGGAAAATTCTTCAAGAGATGGGAATACCAGACCACCTAACCTGCCTTTTGAGAAATCTGTATGCAGGTCAGGAAGCAATAGTTAGAACTAGACATGGAAAAACAGACTTGTTCCAAATAGGAAAAGGAGTACGTCAAGGATGTATACTGTCACCCTGCTTATTTAACTTCTATGCAGAGTACATCATGAGAAGTGCTGGGCTGGAAGAAACACAAGCTGGAATCAAGATTGCCAGGAGAAATATCAATAACCTCAGATATGCAGATGACACCACCCTTATGGCAGAAAGTGAAGAAGAACTAAAGAGCCTCTTGATGAAAGTGAAAGAGGAAAGCAAAAAGTTGGCTTAAAGCTCAACATTCAGAAAACAAAGATCATGGCATTGGTCCCATCACTTCATGGCAAATAGATGGAGAAACAGTGGAAACAGTGTCAGACTTTATATTTTTGGGCTCCAAAATCACTGCAGATGGTGACTGCAGCCATGATATTAAAAGATGCTTAATCCTTGGAAGAAAAGTTATGACCAATCTAGATAGCATATTCAAAAGCAGAGACATTACTTTTCTGACTAAGTTCCGTCTAGTCAAGGCTATGGTTTTTCCTGTGGTCATGTCTGGATGTGAGAGTTGGACTGTAAAGAAGGCTGAGCTCCGAAGAATTGATGCTTTTGAATTGTGGTGTTGGAGAAGACTCTTGAGAGTCCCTTGGACTGCAAGGAGATCCAACCAGTCCATCCTGAAGGAGATCAGCCCTGGGATTTCTTTGGAAGGAATGATGCTAAAGCTGAAACTCCAATACTTTGGCCACCTCATGCAAAGAGTTGACTCTTTGGAAAAGACCCTGATGCTGGAAGGATTAGGGGCAGGAGGAGAAGGGGACGACAGAGGTTGAGATGGCTGGATGGCATCACTGACTTGATGAACATGAGTCTGAGTGAACTCTGGGAGATGGTGATGGACAGGGAGGCCTGGCGTGCTGCAATTCATGGGGTCGCAAAGAGTCGAACATGACTGAGCAACTGAACTGTACTGATAGTGGCATAAAACTTACTCTATGTAACTTTAAACACAGATTCACAGGTCATTCCTCATGGATAAATAAGGTTTGCCTGAGTTTTCACCTTTTAAATGAATGAACTTTAAAGATTTTTTATTTTTAATTAGAGGATAATTACTCTACAATATTGTGATGGTTTCCGCCATACATTGACTTGAATTTGCCATAGGTATGCACATGTCCCCTCCCTCTTGAACCTCTCTCCCACTTCCCTCCCCTTTCCACCCCTCTAGGTTGTCACAAAGCACCAGCTTTGAGTTCCCTGCATCATACAGCAAATTCCAAAAAGACACATGTACCCCAGTGTTCATTGCAGCACTATTTACAATAGCTAGGACATGGAAGTAACCTGCTGCTGCTGCTGCTGCTGCTGCTAAGTCGCTTCAGTCATGTCCAACTCTGTGCAACCCCATAGACGGCAGCCCACCAAGGTCCTCTGTCCCTGGGATTCTCCAGGCAAGAATACTGGAGTGGGTTGCCATGTCCTTCTCCAGTGCATGAAAGTGAAAAGTGAAAGTGAAGTCACTCAGTTGTGTCTGACTCTTAGTGACCCCATGGACTGCAGCCTACCAGGCTCTCTGTCCGTGGGATTTTCCAGGCAAGAGTACTGGAGTGGGTTGCCATTGCCTTCTCCAATGGAAGTAACCTAGATGACCATTAACGGATGAATGGATAAAGAAGCTGTGTTTTATTCAGCTATAAAAAGGAATGCATTTGAGTCAGTTTTAATTGACTTTTGATTCACTTTTGGAGACAGTGTTAAAATTAGAGAAAGTTCCTCATGGATAAATAAGATTTGCTTAAGAATTTCACCTTTTCTTTACCTATCTACCTATCTAGCTAGCTATCTATTTTTGCTTTGCTTTTTGGAAAAAGTCTTAGAAAAAGACTTTTATTTTGGAAAAAGCACCAGACAAACAAACATTTTCACAAAACTCCCTTATCTCCCATATATCCACCTGAGGTACCATTTATCTTTCCTATATGTTATTTGTTCTCCCATAAGTACCCCTCCTCACCCAAATCACCTGTTTTTTACAAGATGTCTTTTTTCTCCTACTCCCTGTCATTTATTAAGTAATATATCAACTCCCAGTAATTGCAGTAATGCTGAAGAAGCTGAAGTTGAACAGTTCTTTGAAGACCTACAAGACCTTCTAGATAATTCTAGATAATTTGGGTGTTAATACAAATACCCAAAAAGATGTCCTTTTCAGTATAGAGGACTGGAATGCAAAAGTAAAGTCACGAGATGCATGGAGTAACAAGCAAATTTGGCCTTGGAGTACAAAATGAAGCAGGGCAAAGGCTAACAGAGTTTAACCAAGAGAAGGCAGTGGTCATAGCAAACACTCTCTTCCAACAACACAAGAAAAGACTACACATGGATATCACCACATGGTCACTACCGAAATCAGATTGATTACATTCTTTGCAACCATTCAGGTATGATCTGAATCAAATACCTTATGATTATACAGAAGTGTCAAATAGATGCAAAGAATTAGATCTGATAGACAGAGTATCTGAAGATTATGAACAGAGGTTTGTGACATCGTACAGCCCCAAGAAAAAGAAATGCAAAAAAGGCAAAATGGTTGTCTGAGGAGGCCTTACAAATAACTGAGAAAAGACAAGAAGCTAAAGGCGAGGGAGAACAGGAAAGATATATCTATTTGAATGCAGAGTTCCAAAGAATAGCAAGGAGAGATAAGAAAGCCTTCCTCAGTGAACAATGCAAAGAAATAGAGGAAAACAATAGAATGGGAAAGAATACAGATCTCAAGAAAATTAGAGATATAAAAGGAATATCTCATGCAAAGATGGGCACAATAAAGGACAGAAATGGTATGGACCTAAGAGAAGCAGAAGATACTAAGAAGAGGTGGCAAGAATACACAGAAGAACTATACAAAAAAGATTTTCATGACCCAGATAAGCCTGATAGTGTGATCACTCACTTAGAGCTAGACATCCTGGATGTGAAGTCAAGTGAGCCTTAGGAAGCATCAATATGAACAAAGCTAGTGGAGGTGATGGAATTGCAGTTGAACTATTTCAAATTCTAACAGATGATTCTATGAAAGTGCTGCACTCAATATACCAGCAAATTTGGACAAGTCAGCAGTGGCCACAGGACTGGAAAATGTCAGTTTTCATTCCAACCCCAGCGAAAGACAATGCCAAAGAATGTTCAAACTACTGCACAATTGCACTCATCTCACACACTAGCAAGTAATGCTTAAAATTCTCCAAGTCAGGCTTCAACAGTACTTGAACCATGAACTTCCAGATATTCAAGTTAGATTTAGAAAAGGCAGAGGAACCAGAGATCAAATTTCCAACATCCATTGGATTATTGAAAAAGCAAGCAAGTTCCAGAAATACATCTACTTCTGATTTATTGCCTACGCCAAAGCTTTTGACTGTGGGAATCACAACAAACTGTGGGAAATTCCTAAAGAGATGGGAATACCAGTCCACCTGACCTACCTCCTAAAAATCTGTATGTAGGTCAAGAAGCAACAGTTAGAACTGGACATGGAACAACAGACTGCTTCCAAATCAGGAGAGGAGTACATCAAGGCTGTCTATTGTCACCATGCTAATTTAGCTTACATACAGAGTACATCATGTGAAATGCCGGGCTGGATGAAGCACAAGCTGGAATCAAGATTGCTGGGAGAAATATCAATAATCTCAGGTATGCAGATGACACCACCCTTATGGCAGAAAATGAAGAAAAACTAAAGAGCCTGTTGATGAAAGTGAAAGAGGAGAGTGAAAATATTGACTTAAAACTCAACATTCAGAAAACTAAGATCACAACATCTAGTCCCATCACTTCATGGCAAATAAATAAGGAAACAATGGAAACAGTAAGAGACTTTATCTTTTGGGGCTCCAAAATCTCTGTAGATGTTGACTGCAACCATAAAATTAAAAGATGCTTACTCCTTGGAAGAAAAGCTAGACCAACCTAGATATCATATTAAAAAGCAGAGATATCACTTTGCCAACAAAGGGCCATCTAATCAAGGCTATGTTTTTTCCTGTGGTCATGTATGGATGTGAGAGTTGGACTATAAAGAAAGCTGAGTGCCAGAGAATTGATGCTTTTGAGCTGTGGTGTTGGAGAAGACTCTTGAGAGTCCGCTGGACTACAGGGAGATCCAACCAGTCAATCCTAAAGGAAATCAGCCCTGAATATTCATTGGAAGGACTGATGCTGAAGCTGAAACTCCTAATACTTTGGCCATGTGATGCGCAGAACTTACTCACTGGAAAAGACCCTGATGCTGGGAAAGATTGAAGGCAGGAGGAGAAGGAATGACAGAGAATGAGATGGTTGGATGGCATCACTAACTCAATGAACATGAATTTGAGTAAGCTCCAGGAGCTGGTGATGGACAGGGTGGCCTGGCATGCTGCAGCCCATGGGGTCGCAAAGAATCTTACAGGACTGAGCAACTGAACTGAACTGACTGATATCAACCCCCAGTTGTAGTCACCCATTCCAGTTACATTTCTTTGTGAACCTCTGCATGTTATTGTTATTGTTACCTTGCTCAGTCATGTCCAATTCTTTGTGACCCCACGGATTGCAACACACCTTGCTTCCCTGTCCTTCACCGTGTCCCGGAGTTTGCTCAAACTCACAGCCATCGAGTTGAAGATGCCATCTAACCATCTCATCCTCTGCCGCCCCCTTCTCCTCTGTCCCTCAGTCTTTCACAGCATCAGGGTCTTTTCCAGTAAGTAGGCTCTTCGCATCAAGTGTCCAAAGTATTAGAGCTTCAGCATCAGTCATTCCAGTGAATATTCGGGGTTGATTTCTTTAAAGATTGACTGGTTCATTCTCATTGCTGGTCAAGAGTCTTTTCCAGCACCACAATATGAAAGCATCAGTTCTTCAGTGCTCAGTCCAACTCTCACATATGTACATGACTCCTGGAAAGCCTGAATATGTTGGAGAGTAATCTGTCAGTTGCATCATTTGAAAATATTTCCCCCCTTTCTGTTGATTGTCTTCTCTCTTGTTTATGATATCTTGTGCAAAAGCCTTTAAGTTTAATGAGGTCCCGCTTGCTTATTTTTGTTTTTATATTCATTACTCTAAGAGGTGGGTCAAAAAAGATATTGCTGTGGTTTGTGGCGGAGAGTGTTCTGCCTATGTTCTTCTCTAAGAATTTTATAGTGTCTGTCCTTACATTTAGGTCTTTAATCCATATGGAGTTTATTTTTGTGGATGGTGTTAGGGAGTGTTCTGATTTCATTCTTATACATGTAGCTGTCCAGCTTTCTCATCTCAGCTTATTGAGGAGACTGTCTTTTCTCTGTTGCATCATCTTGCCTCCTTTGTCCTAGATTAATTGGCCATAGGTGTGTGGGTTTCTTTCCGAACTTTCTATCCTGTTCTACTGAACTATGCCTCATATTTTGGGTTTTGTGTCAGTACCAGTGTTTTGATTACTGTAGCTTATAGTGTAGTCTGAACTCAGGGAGCCTGATTCTGTCAGCTCCTGCTTTTCTTTCTCCAGATTGCTTTGGCTCTTCAGGATGTTTTGTATTTCCATACACACTGTAAAATTTTTTGTTCTAGTTCTGTGCAAAACGCCATTGGTAATTTGATAGAAATTGCATCAAATCTGTAGATTGCTTTGGGTAGTGTAGTTATTTTGACAGCAGAAAACAGTTTATTCAGAGTGGTTCTAGGAATGTGGTGGCCACCTTGATATTCATTAAATCAGATCTGATTTTCCCAGCCTGTGGCTCTTTGTGTCCTGCAGAAGGCGCCAAATGACTGGCCGGAGCTCTAATGCACGGGCTCGTCTTTGGAAAATATGAAATGTAATTATAAAAGGCCAGCATCTTAAAGCATTCAATGGTCTGTCTGCAACCCTTTCTTTTGCTTCATTTTACCGTGACATGGGTCAAAATGAGAAACAGACAGGAAAATGTTTGCCTCGCCTGGCATGTGGTAATATTGTGAAATATGAAAATGTAAGTCAAATACAGAGACAATCCAGTCAAACAACTCCTAAATACAGAGCTGCTGTGAGGGTGGGAGTGTGTACTTTGTCTTCAGAGAAACATATAGTAAGAATGGAAGTTATGAAACATACTTCAAAATAAAAAGGTAAAGAGAAAATATTGTACAAAAACCTGTAAAAAGATTAAAAAGTTGGAGATGAAAGAGAGAAGAGAGCTCAAGGGTGCATGAGACCAGGGAACATGTACTGACATGGGACCTCTAGGAGGTAAGATCCTATTCCTCTATTTCTTGCAGTTCTAATAATAATTGAATTTCAGATGAATATCATACAAGCAGAGGACAAGAAAAATACACCAAGTCATCTGACACCAATTCAATGGAATTCTTTATTTCAAAGGACTCTATATAATTTTTGTATATTATATTTTACATATGTCTTACATACTGCATTTTATATATTATATGTCTATGTATATAAATGACAATCTCAGGTGGTAAGTTTTGAATTTTCAGTGATACCAAGGAGAGTGTTGCAGGAATTTAGGAGGAAGTTGTGTGGATGCAGAATACATCATGAGAAACACTGGGCTGGAAGAAACACAAGCTGGAATCAAGATTGCCGGGAGAAATATCAATAACCTCAGATATGCAGATGACACCACCCTTATGGCAGAAAGTGAAGAGGAGCTAAAGGGCCTCTTGATGAAGGTAAAAGAAGAGAGTGAAAAAGTTGGCTTAAAGCTCAACATTCAGAAAACGAAGATCATGGCATCCGGTCCCATCACTTCATGGGAAATAGATGGGGAAACAGTGGAAACAGTGTCAGACTTTATTTTGGGGGCTCCAACATCACTGCAGATGGTGACTGCAGCCATGAAATTAAAAGACGCTTACTCCTTGTAAGAAAAGTTATGACCAACCTAGATAGCATATTCAAAAGCAGAGACATTACTTTGCCAACTAAGGTCCATCTAGTCAAGGCTATGGTTTTTCCAGTAGTCATGTATGGATGTGAGAGTTGGACTGTGAAGAAGGCTGAGTGCCGAAGAATTGATGCTTTTGAACTATGGTGTTGGAGAAGACTCTTGAGAGTCCCTTGGACTGCAAGGAGATCCACCCAGTCCATTCTGAAGGAGGTCAACCCTGGGATTTCTTTGGAAGGAATGATACTAAAGCTGAAACTCCAGTACTTTGGCCACCTCATGTGAAGAGTTGACTCATTGGAAAAGACTCTGATGCTGGAAGGGATTGGGGGCAGGAGGAGAAGGGGACGACAGAGGATGAGATGGCTGGATGGCATCACGGACTCGATGGACGTGAGTCTGAGTGAACTCCAAGCGATGGTGATGAACAGGGAGGCCTGGCGTGCTGCAATTCATGGGGTCACAAAGAGTTGGACATGACTGAGCGACTGAACTGAACTGAACTGAACTACGTGGATGTGCACTAGTGTGGTCAAGAGAGGACAACTCTGGGAGGGGCTGGGACATGGCTTGGGCCCTGATTGATGGGGAGTGAACCAGATATTTGAGATGAATGAACAGAATTTGCTTCCTATGACAGCTGTTAACCAAGGACATTAGGAACATCCATAAACCTACACTAAAGATAGCAGAGTGGCAAAGCATGGCCAGGAATTAAAAGAAGAATCTTGCTAACTACCTTCAAAGGAGTTATAAAGGATGAAAAGCCAGAAGTTTCTGGTTCAGCAACATATCTCCTTGTTTTTCAGTGTGCTGGAGCTAATTGTACCATTTTTATAAAAATTCAATAAGTTGGTAAATGATAGGAAAACTTGACATGACATATTTATTGTATATATATGCATATATGTATATAGTATTGTATATATATTCTGCTTTTCACAGATCCATATTTACATCATCCAGCTGCTTTATAAAGTAAAATTACAGTCATAAGACACATGAAGGGTGTAGACAATTAGCATTTTAAGAAGAGAATCAGGACTATTTGAAACCAAAGTAGAAACATTAGTCTAATTAAAAATTACTTCTTATTTACTAAAAGAGCTGTATTCCTCAAGACTTATGCTTAGACATATTATTATTTTTAGCTATAGTTTGCCTATCTCATTACATGAAAGAAATTTTAATCTAGCTACTTTTTTTCCTCACACCAGTCTCCTTCCCCAGCCCTTCTACAAAGCATTAAAGAGAAAATATTGAAGCCGAATTTGTCCAGGAGTTTTCACTGAGCATGCAGAGTATCCTGCTCATGGCCTCACTGTGTGGTGTTTATTTCCTGGCCTTTCACTGGCATGTTTCCCTGAACCTTAGCACCTAGAAATCATGACCTGAAGTGCTGAGAGCTCTCTCCCTTCACCTGTAACCAAACCATTTGATTTCTGCTCTCCTGAGGATAAATCATTCCCATAAATGGGAGTTTGGGAGGATACTTTCCCAGGAAACCTCCAGTGGTTTTAAGATCAAAAACTAGTTTTGATGCCTTATCTGGTTTCTTCCAGCTGTTTTGATTTCTCTTCTCCTCAGTTTGCAGAGGCTTATAAAAATGCATCGGTTATTTTGCAGCTTCACAGGTGAGAACACAGGCTTCCCAAGGGCCAAGCCAGTTCCGGTTGAGACTGGACCAGTCATCCATGTGATTGGCCTCTGGCTCTCACCAGCACTCTTGTTCTGGGTAGAGTGAAGGAGGTGTGCGGAATGAAGGTACAGGCAGACACACTTCATGTGTTCCAAGAACAGAGATGTTCCACCAGCTTGCTCTCCAACCTTCTTTCCTAGCAGATATGACTGATTTGTTTGAGTTCTGAGCTGCAGTCAGAGTGGAGAGTGTGATTGGATCTCCATGCTAACCAAAATGTTCAGCACTGGTGCATAGCATATTGACTGATTTCTAACTTGAAGTCCTAGAGTCTTCCTGGAGGAAAGGCTATCAGGGACTTTTTCTTGTGTATTGTCAGTGGTGGTGTCTTAGATCATATGCTTGCAGTGTTCCAAAATGTGACCCAAGTCAGGGGACCCAGCCCTCTTTCCATGTAGTGAATAGCTTTGGGGACATCTCTCCCTAGAAGTGTGTTTTCTCATCTTCATCATGATAATGTAGCACTCTTTGTGCTTGGCAATGAAAAGATGGACAATTCAAACCAGATAATTACAATCCACGTGGCTCTGGATGTAATAAAAAGCAGTCATTTGATAAGACACAGTCTCTTTCTCACACACACATACCAGTCATATATGTGTGGATTTTAATTGTACTCTGCCTCTAATCATAGTCCTCTCTTGACCTGGCCCACACCGTCATGGACCATGGGGCCCAGAAAGACAGCTAGGGGAGGCACCAAACTGACCATCCACTGGTTATTTGAGAGCTGATCATAAGGCTTCAAGTTCATGGCTGCAGTGGGTAGCACAGTAGCACAGACACCTTGAAGTTGCTCAGTCGTGTCCGACTCTTAGCGACCCCATGGACTGCAGCCCACCAGGCTCCCCTGTCCATGGGATTTTCCAGGCTAGAGTATTGGAGTGGGGCAAGAGTACTGGAGTGGGGTGTCATTGCCTTCTCCAAACATCCATCTAAAAACAGATAATGTGAGTAGGAAGGCTGGGGCAGAGAGTAACACTGCCCTAGCAGGTAACAGTCCATGAAAACCAACCAATCTCAGGTCCCCTGAAGACTAGAGAGGCCTGTAGTTGTCATGAACAGGTCAGGCTACATATGAACTCCCAGGAGACTCAGTTTGGAGCTCTGGGGACCAGACCAAAGGACTTAAAGTCTCTTTCTATACAACTGTGTATTCTTTGGGAGAAAAGATTGGGGTGGGGGAGCAAACTGGTTTCAGAAATTCTGTGATAAAGAAAGTGAAATAGCTTTCTTTAGATTTTAATATTCTAATTTGATTGCAAATCTTTAAGAGGGGGAAATAAAAGGAGATTTTCCTAAACGTTTTTCAAGTGGGTAGCCTTCACAGTTGGGCCCCCACATGCTTAGTGCTATGTGAATGCTTGCTAAGGTTACATCAGTACATGGATTTAAAAGAAATCGAAGATCCCCAGCCTGCCTGTGCCCACTTTCCAGAGGTTGCTCTGCCAAGGGCTGAGAGGTGGCGAGTGTCCCAGTGGGGTGGAGGGTCTCACTTTCTACAAAGACCTCTCCATAAAGGTGAGACTTGCCTCTCTCCCTCTGCTTACTGTGATGAGTTTCTCCAGGGCCCACACATTTCTCAGGTGCCAGACAGAGTGCTGTTTTTTTAGAAAATAATGAGTCTATTTATTTAGTATTAAATCTTTTTGCAACTCAGATGATTTCTAATACGTTGCTTTCATGAAAATTGATGGACAGTCTAATTGAGCCTCAGAAATTAGATCATTAAAAATCATGTTGAGGATAAATCACCCTATCAGAGGAAGCTCAGTAATGGACATTGCTATGATAGAGTTCATTTCATTTTCATGAAAAAGATTTCATAATGTGTACTATAATTGTAACAACAATAAATGTAAAATGAGAATAATGTTGGTGAGGATTGAAATCTATTTTAAGAAATAGATGCATCTTAATTTAGTAAGTCTAATAAAAAGTGGTTTTTCCAATAAAATTGCACTTTTTATATTTAATCAGTTTAGTCGCGCAATCGTGTCGGACTCTTTGTAACCCCTTGGACTGCAGCATGCCAGGCCTCCCTGTAAATCACTAACTTCCAGAATTTAGTCAAACTCATGTCCATTGAGTCGGTGGTGCCATCCAACCATCTCATCCTCTGTCATCCCCTTCTCCTCCTCCCTTCAATCTTTCCCAGCATCAGGGTCTTTTCAAATGAGTCAGCTCTTCACATCAGGTGGCCAAAGTATTGGAATTTCAGCTTCAATATCAGTCCTTCCAATGAATATTCAGGACTGATTCCCTGTAAGATGGACTGATTGGATCTCCTTGCAGTCCAAGGGACTCTCAAGAGCCTTCTCCAACACCATAGTTCAAAAGCATCAATTCTTCGGCACCCAGCTTTCTTTATAGTCCAACTCTCACATCCATACATGACCACTGGAAAAACCATAGCCTTGACTAGACAGACGTTTGTTGGCAAAGTAATATCTCTGCTTTTTAATGTGCTGTCTAGGTTGGTCATAACATTTCTTCCAAGGAGTAAGTGTCTTTTAATCTCATAGGTGCAGTCATCATCTGCAGTGATTTTGGAGCCCCCCAAAATAAAGTCTGCCACTGTTTCCACTGTTTGCCCATCTACTTGCCATGAAGTGATGGGACCAGATTTCTGAATGTTGAGCTTTAAGCCAACTTTTCACTCTCCTCTTTCACTTTCATCAAGAGGCTCTTTAGTTTTTCTTTATTTTCTGCCATAAGGGTGGTGTCATCTGCATATCTAAAGTTATCAATATTTCTCCCGGCAATCTTGGTTTCAGCTTGTGCTTCATCAAGCCCAGTCCTTCTCTTCATGTGCTCTGCATATAAGTTAAATAAGCAAGGTAACAATATACAGCCTTGATGTACCCCTTTCCCTATTTGGAACCAATCTGCTATTCTATGTCCAGTTCTAACTGTTGCTTCCTGACCTGCATACAGATTTCTCAAGAGGCAGGTCAGGTGCTCTGGTTTTCCATCTCTTTAAGAATTTTCCACAGTTTGTGGTGATCCACACAGTCAAAGGCTATGGCATAGTCAATAAAGCAGAAATAGATGTTTTTGGAACTCGCTTCCTTTTTTGATGATCCAGTGGATGTTGGCATTTTGATGTCTGGCTCCTCTGCCTTTTCTAAATCCAGCTTGAACATATGGAAGTTCATGGTTCACATTCTGTTGAAGGCTGGCTTGGAGAATTTTGAGCTTTACTTTGCCAGCGTGTAAGATGAGTGCAAGTGTGCAGTAGTTTGAGCATTCTTTGGCATTGACTTTCTTTGGGATTGGAAAGAAAACTGAACTTTTCCAATCCTGAGTTTTCCAAATTTGCTGGCACATTGAGTGCAGCACTTTAAGGATTTGAAAGAGCTCAACTGGAATTCCATCAACTCCATTAGCTTTATTCGTAGTGATGCTTCCTAAGGCCCACTTGACTTCACATTCCAGGATGCCTGGCTCTAGGTAAGTGATCACACCATCGTGATTATCTGGGTTATGAGGATCTTCTTTTGTATAATTCTTCTGTGTGTTCTTGCTACCTCTTCTTAATATCGTCTCCTTCTGTTAGGTCCATACCATTTCCATCCTTCATTGTGCCCATCTTTGCATGAAATATTCCCTTGCTATCTCTAATTTTTTCAAAGAGATCTAGTCTTTCCCATTCTATTGTTTCCCTCTATTTCTTTACATTGATTGCTGAGGAAGGCTTTCTTATTTCTCCTTGCTGTTCTTTGGAACTCTGGATTCAAATGGGTATATTTTTGTTTTCTCTTTTCTTTTCTCTTTTCTTCTTTTCACAGCTATTTGTAAGGTTTCCTCAGACAGCCATTTTGCTTTTTTGCATTTCTTTTCTTGGGGATGGTCTTGATCCCTGTCTTCTGCACAGTGTCACCAACCTCTGTCCATAGTTCTTCAGGTACTCTATCAGGTCTAATCCCTTCAATCTATTTCTCACTTCCACTTATAATCATAAGGGATTTGATTTAAGTCATACCTGAATGGTCTAGTGGTTTTTCTACTTTCTTCAATTTAAGTCTAAATTTGCAATAAGGAGTTCATTATCTGAGCCACAGTCAGCTCCTAGTCTTGTTTTTGCTGACTGTATACAGCAAAAGCTCTATTGGCAAAGGCTAATTGCCCAGAGAACACAGTGGTCATAGCAAACACCCTTTTCCAACAACACAAGAGAAGACTCTACACATAGACATCACATCTTTGAATATCACCAATGAAAGTGGGCATCCTTATCTTGTTCCTGATCTTAGAGAGAAAGCTTTCTTTTTCTCACCATTGGGTATAACATTAGCCATACAGTTTTCATAACTGCGTTTATAATTTTGAGAAACTTTCCTTCCATTCCTTGTTTTTGAGAGTTTTTATCATGAAAAGACATTGAGTTTTGTCAAGTGCCTTTTCTGTACCTTTTGAGAGATTCATATGGTTTTTATCCTTTGTTCTGTTAGTGTGCTGTATTACATTGACTGATGCTCTCATGTTGAACCACTCTTCCATTCCTGGGGTGAATCCCATATGGTCATGACGTATACTCCTTTTAATATGCTTGATTTGTGTTTGCTAGAATTTTGCTGAGGATTTTTGTATCTGTATTAATAAGAGGTATTATCTGTAGCTTCCTTGTGATGTCTTAGTCTGGCATTGCTATCAGTGTAATCATGGCCTCATCAAAAGAGTTAGGAAGTGTTCCTTTCCTTTCAGTTTTTGGAAGAGTTTGAAAAGAATTGGTGTTAATTCTTCTTTACATATTTGACAAAATTTAAAATGAAGCCATCAATACTGGACTTTATTTTGAAGGTGGGGGGAGGTTTTTGACTATGGATCAATCCTTTTACTTGTTACGTGTTCTATTGAGAGTTTCATCTTGAGTCAATGTATGTCTTTGTGTATTTCTAGGAATTTGTGTATTTTATCTATGTTATCCAGTTTCTTGGCATAGGTTGCTTATGGTAATCTCTTAAATCCTTTCTATTTCTGTAAATTCAGTAGGGAAGTCCCCATTCATCATGTCTGAATTAGTTATTTGTATCTTTTTTCCCTTTATCACTCTAGATAAATGTCTTTCAATTTTGTTGATTTTTAGATAACCAACTTTTGGCTTTGTTGGTTTTCTCTATTGTTTTTCTAGTCTCAATTTTATTTATCACTGTTCTTGTTTTATTCCGTCCATTAGTTTTGTGTTTGGCCTTTCTTCTTTTTCTGGTTCCACAAGGTGTCTAAATCCACAAGGTGGTTTGAAATTTTCCCTGTTTTTTGTAATGTAGTATGAATTTACCTCTGGGTAGTGGTGTCACTACATCTCATAAGTTTTATGGTATTTTGTATGTTTTCATTTTCCTTATAGATTATCTGCCTAGATGTTTTATCCATTATTGAAAGTGATGTATTGAATTTCCCAACTATTATTGAAGAGCTAGATATTCCTCTCTATAATACTGGTTTTTTTTAATCTCTGTTATGAAGTCCATTTATGTTTATAATTTTTATATCTTCTTGATCAATTGGCCTTTTTATAAATATATAATGCCCTTATGTCTCAAAACTTCTAACAGTTTTGAAATAGTCTATGTTGTCTGTTATCAATACAGGCACTCCTAGTCTCTTTTGGTTACTATTCGTATGGAGTATCTTTTTCAGTCCTCTTAACTTTCAGTCTTTTTATGTCTAAAGGGAATATCTTGTAAGTAGCATATAGTTGAATCATGCTGTTATATCCATTCTGACAATATATTCTTTTGATTAGAAACTTGAATCTGTTTAGATTTAAAATAATTGCTGACAAGGAAGGACTTACTTCTATTGTTTGGGTATTTAATATTCTGTATAAATTATAGCTTATTATCCTTCATTTCATCCATTGATGCCTTTTTGGGGCCAAACCCAGGCCCCAGAAGTGAAAGCACTGGAGGTGTCCTAACCATTTGACTACCCGGGAACTCCTGATTTATGCTTTCTTTAATGTGTAGTTTCTGTTTTTAATAGTGAGCTGTTTTAATTGGTCATTTTGTTGCCAGTGATGCCCAAGTCAGCCTGAGCACTGGAATCACATGAAGACATTTCTAGACACATGAATTCTGCAACCTCTCTACAAACTGTAGATCAGAGTCTGCAGAGCTGTACAGGTTCCAGGGCTGCAGGAATCTAAAGTTCTAAGACTCTCCAAAGTCATTCTGATAAACTGCTTAACCAAAGTCCTTCTTGGGGACTAGAAAATCTGCAAGTGTGTTCACTAGTGTTCTACATTCATATCTTTCCTTCCATTGCCTATTGATTATTAAAATAAAGGTCATTTAGGGAGAATCAACACAGCAGCTAATCAAAGTCAAATATCTCTAGCCAATAATATACTTCACTCCCCTATCCTCTGAAAAATTTATACCACCAATCCAGAAACCTGAAAGACATAATAGGGCTAAACATGTCATATGTAGCTTTATCCTGTTAATTTTTCTGATTTTAAGGTTTATCTGTGTTACTTTTATCTTAAACACCTGTAGACCAATGCTGTTGCTTTAAAAATGTATTGTGTGTTTGTGTATGTTAGTCTCTTAATCATGTCTGACTCTTTGTGACGCTATGGTCTGTACCTGCCAGGCCTCTCTGTCCATAGGATTCTCCAGACAAGAATACTGGAGTGGATTGCCATTTCCTTTTCCAGGGGATCTTCCTGACCCAGGGATCAAATCCAGATCTCCTGCATTGAAGGCAGATTCTTTATCATCTTAGCTATAGGGAAGTCCACAGAAAGTATTGGTTGTAATCAAATATTTTTCTGTAATAAAAAATCCTTTTGTTTTGATGTGTGTGTATGTGTGTGTGTGTGTGTATGCTGATTTGGGGCCCTGAATTTAACTAATAGTTTGAGAAAAAGTGAAATACAGACACACATAGCTGTTTTAATAAGAAGAAAGTTTAGTTATTTTAATGTGGCCTGCCTGTATAAGGTCTTTAGTTATATTCTTGCTCTTTGGGAATCAGTAGCTCCTTTTCCATAATTAACTTTGCTAGTCTTCAAATCAAATTGAGTTTCCCTCTCCCTACTAAAAGTTTCTAGAGGCAGTTATCTGTCATTTGTTTTGAACCAGTTAGCAATGAAGTAAAACAGAAACCTAGAGGTTGTTGTCAATATTTTAAGATGTAAAGTTGTGGTTGTTGGGGAGTTAAAGTATTAAACGCAGTCTTTAAAAATGTTGTATATATATTACCATTTTTGTTGGTCCAACCAAGAAACAGGCATAAGACCTGTTATGCAAAATGGAGCACATGTTACTTTTTTTTTTTTTTTTTTTGCAGTTAGTAGCCACCTTTCTTGGGCTTCCCTGATGGCTCAACAGTAAAGAATCCACCTGCAATGCATTGCAGGAGATGTGGGTTTGATCCCTGGGTGGGGAAGATCCACTAGAGGGAGGGCATGGCAACCTACTCCACTATTTGTGCCTGGAGACCCCCATGGATAGAGGAGCCTAGTGGGCTACAGTCCATAGGGTCACAAACAGTTGGACATGACTGAACCAACTGAGCACACACACACACAGCCTCTTTTCTAGAGCACACTTCTCTAGCAGAGGAGAACCACGAAAATCTTCTAGAAGGAGGCTTTCATTCTTTTTGTTAGCCACAATATATATTAAACAAGCTTTGACATACAGGAGATATTTAGGATTGTGTTTATGGCTAAGTGGACTCATAAGTAGGTGAGAAGATACCTAGATGTGGGCACTTTCATATTGCTTGCTTCCATTCACACTCCTTTGAAGATCAGAGTGGAAGTAGCTATTTGCAATGCTTTAGGATATCTTTGTGGTTCTGAAAGGTCAGTGGGTGGATTCATGCTTGGCTCACTGCAAAAGAATCAACCAGTCTAATTTGGTAACAGCACAGATTCCCAACTTTTTGTCCCCTCCTCCCTCTCCTTCTTCTGTTCAGATGGTCTGGGCTAGTGCCTGGAAATTAAAGTTCTCCAGCAGACAGGTATAGGAATTATTGCGTAAGAGGGTTCTGGAGGAGGTGTCTGAGTCAAGATGTTATGAATTCCTAGTATTTCAGTATGGAAGCTACCATCACAAGTTCCATGACTTTTCCCTCGAAATTCACAGGTGTGACTGTATATGAAACAAAATGTGGGTCACAGCCTTAGGAGACATTTCTGCAGTCTTGGCAGTGGTGAGCGGCTTTGGCCTGATGTTGTATGTTGTGTTACCATATGAGATTATAGTTGCAAATTCACCATTTCTTATTCTAGGCGAGTAAAACGAAGGGTGAGGCTGCACACTGTATATGTGGGGGTTTGGAGTGGGTAAAGGAAGGGTATTGTGTTAGAGTAAGCAAAATAATTATATATAGGTGACTCTACAGATCCAGAATGAATCAGGAGATAATGAAAATCAAACGAAATTATGTGCCTTTAAAAGTTGGAAAAATCTAGTATCCCAAATGGAAAAACACAGACCAGGGACATGAACAGGCATTTCACACACACACAGAATCCAAAATACTAATCATTCAAAATATAAGAAATATTTGACCTTTTGATTAATGAAGGGATTCAAGTTAAACCAAAAGTGAGACACCTTTTCTTCTTATTGGATTAATGAATATTATAGCAAGACTGAAGGTTTGGGGAAGGTTGTATGCAAATGAACACATATTCTGCTGAGGAAAATTTGTAAACTGGTACAGTTTTAAAATATAACTTTGCAACAAATCAAAAGACTTAAAAATTTTTAATGGAGTACCTTTGACCCACCAACTACACTTCTGGGAATTTGTCCTATTTATTGGAAAGGTGCTCAAATAGAATAAGTATGTTCATTTCAGTGTGATATAGAATAGGAAAAAACAAAAACAGACTAATCCTATGATAGCTTTCAGTGAACGATGTTGGATTTGTGATCTCTGAAGAAGAAAATTCAGCTTATTGTGGACCAGGGACCAGGCTTGATCACTTAAGAGCTTTTGTGTAGCAGAGTTTTACTAAAGCATGAAAAGGGACAGAGAAAGCTTCTGACAAAGACATCAGAAGGGGGAAGCAGAGTGCCCCCTAGCTAGTCTTATCAAGGCTTTATATACTTTTTTCCAGACCCACTCCTACAGTATACATCTTAAATTAACAAGATTAGAATGAACAATGGAAAGATCTTACCAGATCCACTCCCATAATAAACATTTAAGATTACAGGATTAGTCAGAAGGTTCTTGTTAAGGAGAAACATGTCCTCGAGCAAGATATATTGTTATATTCACTAATAGAAAGCAATGTAGAAAAGAATGTTTGTCCTTTTCTCCTTGAGAGCCCCAGACCCTTTCCTCCCTCCTCAGGGACCCTGGACTTCTTATCAACCTGCCTAGGAATTGACTCTCGCATCCCCCTTTTTCTTTTAAGAGAATCATGTTGCCAAGGGAAAAGGCTGTCGTTTTTATTCCATAATTACTTCCTGCTGTTGAGGGGTGTCATCCCTAAGTTGTTGAGGCAACATATTCTCCTAACGCTCATACTGAGGGTCTCTGATCCAGGGGCCCCAAGTAATAGTTGGAGGAGGCTGTGGCACTCATAGGAGCCTGGACACCTTTTGTAACTTAAAAGCTTTCAGATGGTTAGAGACAAACCCCTGAGGAGGTCAGGCATGTCGAGACATGCCCCGGAAAAGTGCCGTGGACAAGTCCCGGCGGTTGGCCAATGCCCAAACAGGAACCGGGAGCGTACCAAACTTCTGGGGACCAACCCCAGTGGCCTGGCCCAATCAGGTGCCGACACGAACCCCTTGGACACCAACCGCTGCTGCAGCCCGTGCTTTCTACCTTATATGAGAGAACCTAGTTCGAGCACCAGCCCTGGCTGTAAAAACCCCTCCTCACCCCTCATACCTCGCAGACTCCCTTCCCTTCCTTGCTCGCCCCCCGGGAGTTCTGCCCGAGAGCGACCGCCCAATAAAGGTTTCCATCAACGGTCCTTAGAGGTGGCTCTTTCTTCCCGCGGTGTTTCTTACAACCCCATTTTACAGTTAAAGATGTAAGGCAAAATAGCTATTAAACCAAGTTAAAACATAATCAAAATTAAGTTACATTATGTCCATAGTTACATCAGTCCATTTTAAGGATTGTTTGATGTCATCAGATCAAGAACAGGCGTCATATTCGATTGTTGTCACTGAAGGTATTTGCAGAGTTGAAGAAAGTCCTTTCCTTGAAGCAGAGAAACCCACCACATGAAGCCTTTCCCTGACAAGGAGGTTGAAAAGCTGAAAGCTGAGTCATATAGTTAATTCTAAGTTTTTAGGATCTATTACAATATCTGTGCACAAAAACAATCTGTCATAGACACAGTCCCCCCTTCTTAGGGGCAGTTCAAGCCTTCATTAAAGCCACAAGTAAAACTTTAAACCAACTCTCTTGTGTTTCCTGATTTAGCTTACATGGATATCTTTTAATAAAGGCATTAATCTTTACAACCTCTCCTGAAGATTGGGATCTCCAGGATCAGTGGAAGTGGTATTCTATTTTAGAACTTTTGACACTCTTTAATTTACAGTAGCTTTAAGATGGACCATTGTTGCTCTGAGCTTTAAAGATCCTACTTTCTTCATAAGAAGTCAGTACAGTAAGGTTTCGCCCATTCCTTAACCTCAGGCTTTAGTGGATACTGCTTTTGATGTGAAAATAAGTGAGGGTCTTTGATCTTGATAATAACAGGAACAGCATTTTGTGCTCAACCCCCAGTTTTTCCATCAACCCACACTCTAGGATTTACATTTTGTTCAATTAAAAGAGCAGGCTCCATATTCGCGAAAACAGAAGCCTGGACCATGTTCAATATATCCCTCCCTAGAAGGGGTGAGGGAGACTCCAGCACAATCAGAAACTCCTAAGAAAACAGCACAGAGTTCCAGTTGCAGCTTAAAGGATGACTGAAATAATAGTGTTTGGCTCATCCTGACGGTCCCGTTACAGTAGGGAATCAAGAGGAAAGCAGGCCAGGGGCTTCAGTGAGCACAGAGAAAGTTGTCCCAGTGTCCAAAAGAAAGTCGACTGATTGGGCCCCCACAGTTATTAATACCCAGGGTTTCACAGGTATAATTAGGATGGGAGCTCGTGTGGGGACTCCCAGGCACTTTCAGCCCAAATTGCCTTGAGAGTCCAACCCGTGGGTCCTATGTGTTAAAGGGCAGTCTCTCCTCAGGTATGGTTGTTTTTACAGACCAGACAGACAGGGAGCCAGGTGCAGATTAGATGCCTGAGGGCAATCCTGCTTGAGATGCCTCTCCTTTCCACCATAATAATAAGTCCACCCCTTTTCACCTGGGTTACTCTGGGCACCTCTCCTCAGGCCATTTCAGAGAGGATCTAACAGCCATTTTGGGGGCTTCAGTCTTCTGCCAGGTTTTTTTTTTTTTTCTTTTCCTCCTCGTATTCTTTACCATAATATACCATCTGAGCCAGCTGTAACAGTTTTTTGAAGACTGATTTGGTCTAAACGCCTGTTTTTATATCTGATATCTGGAGCTGACTCCAGATACCTGGAGCTGACTCCAGATATCTGGAGCTGACTCCAGATATCTGGAGCTGACTGATCTTTAAGATCATTCCTTTCTCTGTACTTTTGGGATCAGCAGAAAGCCTCTTGTAGTCTATCTAGGAATTTATCAGGAGTTTTCTTCTCTCCCTGTTCTATGTCAGCCAACTTAGCAGAGTTTAAAGACTTAGTGTGCATTCCCCTGAGTCCTTCAAGAATACACCTGGCAAAGTGGTTCTGATCCTACCTTTAGCCATGCTATAGTCCCAGTCTGGCTCTGTTGTGGGAACTGCTTGCCTCTCAGTAGGGAGGAGGTCAAGCCATCTCCAAAAGTAGTAGCTTCTCCCAAAACTCGAGTTCTTGAGTCAGGAGTCAGCATCTGTCCCAAGACATACATTATATCTCTGCAAGTAAGATCATAAAGTTAGTCCTGTAAAGGTTTCTGTGAATTGGGACTGTTTGAATTTCTACTGAGACTGAGGCAACCTGTTCTGGAAGGGCACCATGACTCAGCCTGTTTAGTTGGGGAGCCCCAGATACAGGGGCAAAGTAAGAGAACAGGAGGCAGCTGAAGGTGTCACACCCAAATCTGCACCCTTAGGACATTAGTCTGGCATGCCCTGCAGAGAGATAAGGAGCAACACATACGGCATTTCTACCCATTTCTCTTGTTTTCTGCAGGACTGATCTAATTGTAAAACAGTATTATAATTGAGACCATTCAACTGTCCAGTGTTCCCCATATTCCAAAGGATACCATGGTCATTCAGTATCACAGAAAAGATTGGGTGTGTCTTTTTTAAACTCTGGGGATCAAACTTGTCCCAGTTTTTTAAAATATATTTTAAAGAAGTGATTCTGGAACTCCTAGCTCCCATCTGTAAAAGAGAAAATTGTGGCATCCACAGCCACAGCTTCTTTCCACCAGAGGCGTCCCTCCCTGCTCTAGATGAGGGTGTAGACAGACTTTCCACCAAAGCTTTCCTTCCATGCTCAGACTTAGTCTGTCCCTTACGGACACAAGTGTCTTACCTGTATCTCCCAGTTCTACCACCGAGGTGGGGTAGAGATGCACCAGGGGTAGACCTGATGGCATCTCAGATTGATGTCCATTTCCTCACCATTAGACCTTTGTCTGATTTTCGCTCCTCCTCTGATGCCACCGCAGTTGAAGTGTTGAGTTATAAAGAGATGAACAAAAACCCAAGATGTCTCTTCTGAGTGTTGCCACACCAGTATACGTGATAGCAAAAGAGGGAGTGGAGGGTTGGCCAATGAGAAAAAAATTATTTTTGTCCTTAATATATAGGGATTTGAGAGACAAGCCATTGGAGAGATTTCTCTGGTCTGCTAAGAGCTAGCCCTACCTAAGGAAGAAACCCACCCTACTTCCAATCTGACCAGATCCTGCAATTACTGATCTGTGTCTTCCAAAAACCTCATGGTCACCAGCAATGCTGCTACCCATATAGATCAGAGGCACAGCCATGACAAAGACTTACTTTTAGGACCCTTGGCCCTGAGGCAGGCAGCCAAGAGAATGGCCTCTAGCCTGAGAGATGTTCTTGGAACTAGAGCTCCACCTCACTCCCAAACGTGCTCTTGCAACTTTCATCTCCTAGCTAAGGCTAAGTGCTTCCATCCATATAGTTTGAAGTCTAAGTAAAAGTACAGAATAACAGCATGGATCACAAGTCCCTTGAAAGTCTATGATCTGACAGATTAGGTTAGTAGTTGTAATTCCCCATGCAATTATGGAATGGTCAAAGCGACCAGGAAAAGGTGACCGAGAAAAGGAAGTTCAGTCCACACGCTTCGCCCATTTCTGGCAGCTGCCCTTGCAGGGATATTGGATGTCTCTTGCCATTGGGAGGTCGGTATATAAACCCCAACAAGGCTCCCATCTGGGGGTCTGCCTTCAGTCATTTCAAGACACTGCAAAACCCCAGAGCAGGGCTCATCACTTCCTTTGCTCAGGACATGTCATTCATTCACACAAGCACACTGCAAGATCAGTGAAGCCTTGAGAAACAGGCAAAGAAAACGGTTTGAGTTGATCTTGTTAATTTTTAATGGATCTTAAAAGCCTACAGAGACTGTGTTTCTTTCTCTAACAGGTGTTGGGGTTGATGACATGGATAGCATAAGCAAGCAGATGTCCAACATCTATTCAAAAGTGGCAGTATCCTTGACAATCACCACCGTCACCAATGTGCTGGCCTTCTATACAGGAATTATGACCTCTTTCGGGTCTGTACAATACTTTTGCATTTACGCAGGAACAACCCTGCTCTTTTGTTATTTTTATAACATCACCTGTTTTGGAGCACTTATGGCCATGGATGATGAAAGAGAAGTAGTCTGTCCACACTGGCTGGAGACTCAGGAAACTCCTGACCAAAATGTTCCATATTAAAAAAAGCTCTTCTGCCTCCCATGTAATTTTCTCCAAGATGAACATAAAGCTGATATCCATCCAATGAGTCTATTCTTTTTTAATTTATTTTTCATCAAAGGATAATTGCTTTACAGAATTTTGTTGTTTTCTGTCAAACCTCAACATGGATCAGCCATAGGTATACATATATCCCCTCCCTTTGAACCTCTCCCCCATCTCCCTCCACATCCCACCCCTAGGTTGAGACAGAGCCCCTATGTGAGTTCCTGAGACACACAGCAAATTCCCAATGGCTGTCTATTTTACATATGGAATTCATTGAATCTATTCTTTAGAGAATGTATCCTTTTCTCACAAGCACTGAGTCCAAGTTTTTGTAGTGCTCCTATACATTTTGTACATCATAAGTAGTATATATGGATGCTTCCAAGTGTAGGAAGCTTTAGGCCTCCAAAATTTGGCAAGTTACAACTCCTATATCACACCATATGTAATGTAGAAGAAGAACATTTATCAAGTTATGGTCCCAGGGTTATGGTTATCCTTACTGAGACTCTTGACTACCGGGATAAAGAAACAAGGCAAAAATTGGCAAAATGTCATTTGGCAGATTTTGAAAACAGTGAGTATGTAGATAAAAACCTTACAGAGTTTTGGTTACAAGAATATATAAAATATATGGAAACCCTCCATCAAGATATAAATAAGACATTTTTCTAAGCAATAAACCCACTTTTTAAATGGAATTTCCCTTTTGTGTATAACATTAATATTACATCATCACAGGAAATCATTTGTTCCCAGGCCTTCATTCAAACCATGGATATTTCTTCTTCAATAAGAAACTGATGTTACACCAGTTCTGAGACATGGCTGAGAAGTGTGAAGTTCCCTAATGGTATACAACCAGGCATTCATATATTTTGGTCAGTATTCTGCAATATTAGAAAACACTGTTCAAAATGTGACTGTTGCATCAACAGTTATGTTCATTGTTCCTTATAGTTAATTCCTCATCCCCTGTGTTCTTTGTGGGTAACTTTTGCTATTGCTTCTGTGATTATGAGCATCATGGGTTTTATGGCCTTCTGGAATGACAATCTTGATATCATGTTAGTGTGAGTGAAGTCCCTCAGTCATGTCCGACTCTTTGTGACCCCATGGACTATAGCCTACCAAGCTCCTCTGTCCGTGGGATTCTCCAGGCAAGAGTACTGAAGTGGGTTGCCATTTCCTTCTTGTCATTTGTATAGGGTTTTCTTTTGACTTTTCTGCTCACATTTCTTATGCATTTGTTTCCAGTTCAGAGACCTCAGTAAACTGAAAACCCATTGAGGCATTGTATCTGCTAGGCTACACTGTGTTACAAAGTGCAGTTTCAACGATAATAGGAATGTGTGTCCTATCTGCAGCTAAAGCATACATCTTCAGGACATTTTTTCAGATTGTATCTTGTGATGGTATTTGGAGCTGCTTATGGTCTAATTTTTCCCAGTATTCTTAACCTTCTTTTGAAAGTTAGTTTGAAAAGCCACTAACAAAGACCAATTGCAGTATTCCTGATTGGCCCAATCCAATATGATGAAAACACGCTATTAAGTCAATAGACTAAAACCAAAGGCACATTTCCTTGGCTTGGAAATACCATTAAAAAATGTTATTTAAAATATCCTGAGAGGGGAGAGAACAAGATGGCAGAGGAGTAGGTGGACGTGGAGTACACCTCTCTGTGCAGATACATCAGGAATATACCTTCAGACACAGAAGTGTGTGCAGAACACCACCAGCTGAGAGCAGACAGGATTACCTGACCAGTGGAAAAGAATATACAGAACCACGGAAAACTCAGTAGAATGAAGGAACTAGGGGGAAAAACAGGAGTCTTAGGAGGACTGGACCTGCCCTCAGCTAGTGGGGGAACTGAAGCAGGGGTCTGATCCTCATATCGGGACAATTACCTGAGTCAGAGGAGAAACACTTAAGGCTGAGAGTGAAACAGCTGATCTGTTGCAGCCTAAATGGAATGAGAATCAGACAGTCCTTGTGGCAGCCATACAAACCCTGGACAGGGACGCAGGTCCCCTGGAAGGTACAGCAGCTGGGAGCTGGAGTTTAGGGATTATGGAGCAATCCCAGGGCGAGGGCTGCTGTTGACTGTAGAGAGACAGATCGAGGGGATGTGAGGGAGGAGATTGTGGTGGGAAATGCCTGTGGGGAGAAATTCCTGAGCCATACAGCAAATTCCCATTGGCTATCTATTTTACATATGAAATTCAGTGAATCTATTCTTTAGAGAATATTTTAGTCCTTTTCTCACAAGCACTAAGTCCAAGTTTTTGTAGAGCTCCTATACATTTTGTACATCATAAGTAGTATATATGGATGTTTCCAAGTACAAGAAGCTTTCAGTTCAGTTCAATTCAGTTGCTCAGTCATGTCTGACTCTGCAACCCTATGAGTCGCAGCACGCCAGGCCTCCCTGTCCATCATAAACTCTCAGAGTTTACTCAAACTCATGTCCATCGAGATGGTAATGGCATCCAGCCATCTCATCCTCTGTCGTCCCTTCTCCTCCTGCCCCCAATCCCTCCCAGCATCAGGGTCTTTTCCAATGAGTCAACTCTTCGGATGAGGTGGCCAAAATATTGGAGTTTCAGCTTTAGCATCAGTCCTTCCAATGAATACCCAGGACTTGGGCCTCCAAAATTTGGCAAGTTACGACTCCTATGTCACACCGTATTATAATGTAGAAGAAGAACATTTATCAAGTTATGGTCCCAGGGTTATGGTTATTGTTACTGAGACTCTTGACTACTGGGATAAAGAAACAAGGCAAAAATTGGCAAAATGTCATTTGGCAGATTTTGAAAACAGTGAGTATGTAGATAAAAACCTTACAGAGTTTTGGTTACAAGAATATATAAAATATATGGAAACCCTCCATCAAGATATAAATAAGACATTTTTCTAAGCAATAAACCCACTTTTTAAATGGAATTTCCCCTTTTGTGTATAACATTAATATTACATCATCACAGGAAATCATTTGTTCCCAGGCCCTTCATTCAAACCATGGATATTTCTTCTTCAATAAGAAACTGATGTTACACCAGTTCTGAGACATGGCCGAGAAGTGTGAAGTTCCCTAATGGTATACAACCAGGCATTCATATATTTTGGTCAGTATTCTGCAATATTAGAAAACACTGTTCAAAATGTGACTGTTGCATCAACAGTTATGTTCATTGTTTCCTTATGGTTAATTCCTCATCCCCCGTGTTCTTTGTGGGTAACTTTTGCTATTGCTTCTGTGATTATGGGCATCAAAAGGTAGAAATATTTCAAATGCTCATCAAGAGACAGGTAGATAAACAATGTGGTATTTACATAAAATAGAATATTATTCAGCCATGTTATTCAGCCATGTAAAGGAACTCATGCTACAACATGGATAATCCTTGAAAACATTACGATAAGTGAAATAAGTCAATCACAAAAGGACAAATACTGAATGATTCCTCATATATGAAATCTCTAGAATAGGCAAATTCATGGAAACAGAAACTAGATTAAAAATTAGCCGAGACTTGGGGAAGACAATGGGGAAATATTACTTAATGGTTACTGAGTTTGTTTGGAGTGATGGAAAATATTCATAGACAGTGTGATGGTTGCACAACACTGTGAATGTAGTTAATGCCACTGATCTATCTACTTTAAAACGGTTTTTGAAATGGTACATTTTATGTTAGAAATATTATATGTTAGGTAGTTAGAAGAGGAAAAGGGAATCCAAAATGGTGGTGGCTAAAAGGCAAAGAAAGAAAAAAAATAATAATAAAAGGCAAAGAAAGGAAGACACCCCCAAAATGGAACAAAAGTAAATCTGAGGACCAGAGTGAGAATGTCAGGTGAAACAAACAGCCCTCCTGGCTGGCCCAGTTTACATAGAGCAGACTCAGAGGGAGGAGACGAATGGACAAAAGGAGGAAGCCAAGAGACTGAGGTCTCTCCTTTGGGGTCAGCCTGCCCTCACGCCTTGAGGGTGTACTCTCCTTTGCTTGCTGAATAAAACTCTAAGCAGTAACCAAGCTCTAACACTGGCCCACTGTTTCAAATTTTTGCCACAGAGAGACAGATCCAAGGGTATTACACACTCCCCAGACATATGTTGTGTTGTGACTTGGATTTCACCTGGCTGGAAACAACTTCGGCTTGGCCCCCTGTGAGGTGGACGCCACACAGCTAAACCAACTTTTCAAAAGTTCCCACAGTGGAAACTGAATACGAAGAAAACCCAGTGCACTGCAAGTGACAAGAAGCCCAGCATGCTGGAAGCCAGGACGGCAAAAACAAACGTGGCAGAAAGCTCACGTGGCTCAGTCTCAGATTCCAGAGGACCTCTGGTTAAGGTAGGAGGTCCTCACCCCTATGGCTGGGGAGGACACATGGCTCACAAAACCTTAATTCCTTTACAATCTCTCATTTCTTGTTTCCTTGAACCCCCTGCAAACAAGCAAGCAGCACTGGGTGCATTGAGGGACTCAGGCAGCTGTGTCCTGAAGGCTCTACTATCTCCTGCGGCTTAGTAGCTGTTGCCCAAGTGGGTGAGGGTTCTTCTGTCCTTAATCTTCTTTGTGCCAAGAATCAGACCAATGAAAACTATGAGCACAGGTCAGGTATTTTAGCAGATTTTCCAGCAGGTTTTAAAGGGGATTCCTCAGCATGTTTTTCCCCACTGCTTTTTCCTCCCATCCTTCAGCTCCTCTCTCCATCTATGCCACTGCTTACTAAGTATTGGGCAGGTCATCATATTTCCTGAAGGGGAAAAGTTGTGTTTGAAACCATTTACCTAAGATTGGGACTCAAACCCACGTGGCTCTGTGCTATGCTTAGCCACTCAGTCGTGACTAACTGGGACTTGTGTCCAGCAAAAACCAGAGTGCCTGGTTTCAGGACCTAATGAAGCTAGGGTTCTTGATGTCTCATTGCAAAAAGAATTCAGTGAGACACACAGTGATAGGTAAGAGGTAGATTTGTTCAGATTTAATGAGAAGCACACTCCACAGGGTATGGGCCATCACAGAGTGCAGTGGCCAGGGAATGTGGTATGGTTAGTTTTGAAAGCTGGGTGAGTTCATATGCTAATGAGTGGGAGGATCATTCCAACAATTGGGGAACCAGCCACTCCTTGGTCTTTTGATGATGCCTTGGAACTATCCTGTCACCTCTGTGTGTGTCATTTAGCTTGCAGATTGAGAATCAAGGTTTAGTTGAATTTGACTTGTCTGTCGACTTAATCAGTTTATAATATACCCTTGGGCTATGTCATTCTTTCAAAAGTTGTGCCCTGCCCCCTTTGCTCCTATTTCATGCTCTTTTCCTGAGCCCTGCCTGGGCCCACAATGTTGCCTCTACAATCTTCTGGAAGGACAACCAGAAGATAGCTGGCCTTTGGGAGGGAAACCCTGTGTAATATCCAATCCCTCTAGATATTCAGGCCTTCATCTTCCACATTTCCCTACAACATGTGCAACAACAGCATCTCTCAGTGAACCTGCTAGGGCGGGTGAAAGACACACAATGCCTCCTAGAAGTCCATCTGTTGGTGGCATCCCTTCAAGGGCAATTGGGCAGGCTTCCAGGGATAATGTTTGCCACTTTGGGAGTTAGCCCTGAAGGCTGTTTGGGCCCAAACCATTACCACCCTCCTCCTAAAGTTACAAATATACCCCTGGATCAAATCTCCACTTTTTTTTTTTAATGGAACATCTGATTTGTTGCCTCTTATCAATATGTTCTTAAGCCACTTACTAATTCCTACAACCAGGACCCTGCCTCCTTGTAGGAAACATCACTCCACCCCACTTATTATTAAAATACTCTTAATGCCCATAGCAGGACCAGATAACCCACTCCTTTGTCATTACTTCTGCTATTTCCTAAAGTGGATCTATGACAATGAAATGTTTACCATTGGAAACACCCTAAACTGCTCTTATGGAGGACTAGGGGAGGGAAATCAGTGACTTATATTACCTCAGAGCAATAAGAGAATAAGGCTTGTGGCTATTTCACCAGGTTCCCAGTCTCCAGGGCACAGGTTTGGATTGCTTTAACTCATGGTATCTATTTCCATCCTCAGTGGACAAACCAGCAATGAGTTAAGATTACAGCCCCTTAATCCTATCCAGCACTAGTCATGCTGGAGACCTTTGGGACACCCAACTCCAGCCTGGGAGTCCCAGGAGGTCAACCTGCCTTGATCTGCCTAGGGATCCAGGCCCTGGGAGGTTGTCATGCCTCATCCTGCATGGGGACCTGCCAGTCCAGCCATCCCAGGAGGTCCAACACGCCTCAACCTGCCCAGGGACTCCAATTCTCAAGAGGCCAACCTGCCTCAGCCTGCCCCAGGATTCCATCTCCAGGAGACTGTCACTCCTCAACCTGCCTGGGGATCTGAACCCTGACCCAGGGGTGCCCGGCTCTCAGGTTGCAACAGTACTGGGTAGGATAAGCTTCAAAAGACTTACCCCTAAGGAAGTCCACCCACCCGGAAATAAAAGGAAGCCTATTAGTTGTGGGACCGTGCCCAGTCTCAGCAATAACTCAGGAGTCCAAAGAGAACCCCACTGCCTTTCTGGAAAGTCTAAAAGAGGCCCTCCAAAAGTTTACCAGTCTGGACTTAGACTCTTACGAGGGTGATTTTAAAGGACAAATTACTGTTCCAACGTGCATCAGACATCAAGATAAAGCTACAACAGCTACAACTGCAGGACCCTGCTGACTCTTTAAATGAGATGGTCCAGATAGTCACCAATACTTTTAATAACAGAGAACAGGAGAAGGACATCAAGGCCCAGGAAATGGAGAAAGGGAAAGAGACAAGCCACGCCCAGATGCTGGCCCTGCTCGAGGAGAGCCCTATGGCAAACCTCGAGTCCTTAAATGACAAGGTATGAGGCAAATGCCTAATCCCAGGTGGGACATTGGGCCAAAGAGTGTCCAAACTGTGACAAGTCTCCTAAAACTGCTTGCTACGAATGCCATTAGTTGGGACCTTGGGCAGCACTCTGCCCTCAGGACCCAAGAGCCTCAAGGTCAAGTGCCAAGCCTTCCCTCATGATGGTTCAACAGGACTGAAGTGGCTCACTCCAGCCAGCCTGCCTGTCACAGACAACACAGACAACCATCCCCTGGGGCTGGAGCCAAGGGTGCAACAGGATGTGGCAGGTAGGTCCGAGAATTTCTTGGTTGACACAGGGGCTACCTACTCTGTCCTGACCTCCTACTCCAGAGCCTTCTCCTCCCAAACCTGTACCATTTTGGTGCTATAAGAAAAACAACTATACAAAGATTCACCAGAGCACTTCTTTGTTGCTGGGATGGACAAATATTTTCCCTCCAGTTTCTGGTGGTCCCTGAGTATCCTACTCCATCACTGGTAAGAGATCTTTCTCTACCTTCAAAATCTTGCAGCTGTTGCAGTCCTGATACAAGATGCTTTAAAACTCTCTCTTGGGGGCAAACTAGTTTTACCAGTCACCAGGTGAAACAACTCCCTGAATTGGAGAGGCCATTTATGGAAGTCTGATCAAAGTATCCTCAGATATCAAATAGTACTGATGGAAAATCCAGGCCTGACTATATCCCTTTGTGAGGTTCTTAACCCTGCCACCCTCCTGCCTACCACCAAGGGCTTTCTCCCCTTTCACTCTTGCTTAGAAACCTTGGACCACTGGCCAAAACCCCAAGAAGTGTTGTCAGAAGATCCTCTGACCAATCCTGAAGAAATCTGGTACACTGATGGAAGTAGCTTCATCTTGGGTGGAAAAAGAAGAGCTGGATACGCAGTAAGCTCCAATTTTGAGACATAGAGGCTAAACCTTTGCCACCAGGTACTTCAGCCCAGTTGGCTGAGCTCATAGCCCTGACTCAAGTTTTGAAGCTGGGAAAAGGAAAAAGAGTAGCCATTTACATTAACTCCAAGTATGCCTTTCTGGTGCTACATTCACATGCTGCTATTTGGAAAGAAAGTGGCTACTTGACCACCCAAGGGTCCCCAATCAAGTATGGTGATCAAATCCTTAGGCTTTTGGAGGCATCCACCTGCCCACTGAGGTTTCAGTCTCCCATGTAAAGGACACCAAGAAGGGAGCACGGAAGTGGTACAAGGAAAACAAGCAGCCAATCAAGCAGCTAAGAAAGCAGCATTACAGAAGCATGACCTAATAGGGGTTGTCACCCTAGTTCCGCAGACTAATTTGCCAGAAACTCCTTCATATACTGAAGGTGAGACTCTTAAAGCTAAGAGTCAGTGCTTTCAAAAAGATCATATGGGGTGATTCCAAAAGGAGAGACTCCTTTTTCTGCCTGGGAACCTCCAGTGGAAGTTAGTTAACTCCTTACATGCCACCACTCATTTAGGGAGAAGGCCCCCAAAGATTACTGGAAAGATCCTTCAGAGGAACAGGCCGCCAAACGACTATAAGGCAAGTGGTCTCCTCTTGTCCCCTTTGCCAATTAAATGACCCAAGGAGCTCAAACACCCCAGCTGACCCAACCCATCCAATGGTGGTGAGACCTACCTAGGAGTGGACTGGCAGATGGATTTCACCCAGATGCCAGTTTCTCAAGGGTATAAATACCTACTAGTCATGATAGATACATTCACAGGATGGATTGAACGTTTACCACCCAGAATGAGAAGGCTGAGGGAGGTGGTAAAAAAAAAAAAAAAAAAAAATCCGTTCCATGAAATCATTCTGAGAATTGGTCTGCCCAGATCATTACAAAGTGACAATGGGAAATCATTTACTTCTAAGGTCACCCAAGGGGTCTGTAATGCATTGGGTATTACTTATTATCTCCATTGTGCTGGAGGCCTCAATCTTCAGGAAAAGCAGGAAGAGCCAACCAATTCTTAGAATCAGCGATAAAAAGGATAACCCCAGGAGACCTCCCTGGGATGGAAGGAGGCTTTACCAATAGCTCTCCTCTGCACCCATATTGCCCCTAAGGAAAAGGCTGGTCTTAGTCCTTATAAGCGGCTATATGGGAGACCTTTGTTTATGTCAATGACCCCTTCCTAGATCCAGAGGCTCAGACCCTCTGGTCTTATACCATGGCCATTGGGCAATTCCAACAAGATACACACTTGTTGGATGTCAATCAGGACCCAAAAGATTCTAAAGAGCCACCACCGTATGCTCCAGGGACTCAAGTCCTATTTAAAGTCTGCAAAGATGGGTTCCCAAAGGCTCAACTCCAGCCCACATGGAAGGGCTCCAACCTACCCTGTAATACTTTCTACCCCCACAGCAGTCAAGGTACCAGGGCACAACTCCTGAATTCAGTACTCTTGAGTCAAGCCATGGAATGAAAGAGAAGAGGACACTCAATACACCTGTGAGCCCCTGGGAGATCTCAGATACCTATTCAGGACTACAAATGAGTGCCATTCTAATGAACACCCCAGAAATTAAGTTTCTAGGGATAAGATTTCTCAGGATAGATCTAAAGAACCAATAATACTTGGCAGGGGTTGTACTCCAAAATAGACAAGAGATAGATCTCCTGATCCCTGAACAAGGAGGCACTTGAGCTATCTTGAATGAGATGTGTTGTTTCTGGGTAAACACCTCCAGCTAAGTTAAAGAAAGTCTCACAGTCCTCAAGAAAAACATTCAGATCCTACAGGATCTCAAAGAACAAGCTGCAGAGTTCTCAGGGTGGCTACAATCTCTCTTGGGGGCTCCTTCTCCTGGTGATGGGGAATTTGGAGTTGGTTAATGCCCCTACTAATCCCTGTTATCACCATATTGATGCTGCATATGATTGTTCCATGTATGATCAATTGTTTAACCCATTTTGTCTCTGCCCAGATCAACAAGCTGCAACATGCAGTGCCAGTTCAACAAGGATATATAAAACTACACCCAACCATGGAAAATATCTCACTCTTAGATGGACACCACTATAAGGACTTTGAGGCTTCAGACTGGCAAGAAGGGGAGGCCCTTGTCCCCTCACTGTCACACCTCAGCAGGAAGTAGCCAGGGAGAGCTTGACGCCCCAATTCCCAAAGAATTGGGCCTCCTATCTCTTGAGGTGGGAATGTTAGATAGGTAGAATAGGAAAAAGGAGTCCCAAATGGTGGTGGTTAAAAGGTAAGAAAGGAAAAAGCATGCAAAAAATGGAACGAAATAAAACCTGAAGGACTGAGGTGAGAACCTCAGGTGAAACAAACAGCCCTCCTGGCTAGCCCGGTTTACATAGGGCAGACTCAGGAGGAGGAGACAAACGTATAAAAACAGGAAGCCAAGATGGATTGAGGTCTCCCCTTTAGGGTCAGCCTGCCCCCACGCCTGAAGGTGTACTTTCCTTTGCTTGCTGAATAAAACCCTGAGCTGTAATCGAGCTGTAATGCTGTTCCACTGTGTTTCAAATCTTTGCTGCGGAGAGACAGAACCAAGGAAATTACATACTACCCTGACATATCTAGACATTATATTTATTACACGATAAAATGTTTTTTAGAGTTTACTAATAAAATTGCTTTACCTTTAACATGATACAATTGCAACTAATATAATCAGAAGGTACGCCAAGTGAAACAAGGGGACCACTGTCAGAAGCTGCCTCAAATTCCAGTTGTCTACAAAGTGATGTAGAGGACCTGCCACAAAAATATATTCAGGTAAATAACCTTCAATTCTGATATTGTGTGTGAGTTACATATGATATTACAACACTATAGTTTATTGATTTAAACATTAAAATTCAGTAAAAAATCAAAATATATGGATTATGATTTTAGAATATAAAAAGTAATAAAGATTCACTCCTTCCTACAAATCTCTGGCATGCTTTTCAAAGTTCCTTCCAAAAGTCTAAAGTTTAAAACTCCTGAATATACAAAATCTGAATCTTATACAAAACTGTGAAAGCATTAATTACTATAGACATTATGAGTTTTTCTAAACTTCTATTAGGTTGTTATCTTTTGCTATTTTAACTGCACAAACATCATTTCAGAAACTGAGTATTAAAAGGCTTTTTCCAGAAGCTGTCTTCTCATTTTCACCAGTTTTATTCAGAGTACTAGGTTTGCCAGCACAAAAATCACTGAACAGCTAATATGTGCCTGGCACTATGCTATTATTTACTTTTTAAATGCTCATCTTTGTTTCTCAAAAACATCATAGAACTTTTGTTTAAAGTTTTGTCTTTTTATTCTAATGAACTCCAAACAAAGTTTAGGGGGCTCTCAGAAACAGCAAAGGCTTAAACTGGAAGTAAGAATTTCAGAGTAACTTGACCAGAAAACCAAATTAAACCTGAAGATCAACATCTGTACTGAACAGACCTACCCTGAGAATGTACAATTTGTGTTTTTAACCAGAATGTGATCAAGGATTTAAGATTTGAGGCATTCTTCTTCTTCTTCTTTTTTAAGGATGTATCTCCTTTTACTTTATTTAAAAAGAAAGTTATTGTAGTATAGTTGCTTTACAATGCTGTGTTAGTTTCATGTATATAGCGTAATGAAACTATTTTAGTTACACACATAGCCACTATTTTTTAGATTCTTTCCTGGCTCTCTTCAGTGTGCTGTTTTAAGAAAGTTGGATTGAGGATCGATTAGAGCAGAGCACACCAAGCTTCCAGTCAAGGACTCTGATAATCTGGGAGTGCTGCTGCTATGGTCCTTGGAACAACTCCTCTTAACCCTACCGCCTCCTGGCCTCCCTATAAACTCCCGCCGCTAGATACCTTGATCTTCTTCAAGGCCAGACTCTTTCAAGGCTGCCACCCTTCTCAGAAAATGGATCATCCACACCTTGCTACCTTAGCTTTCCTCTCCTTCATCTGTCTTCAGGTAGTACTGCAGCAGCATGGCTTTGGCCTGGAGGGGTAACTGGCTCAGCCCAATCCTCTCGCAGTTCCCTCCCAGGATGTTGGCCAGGTGGGAGGATCTGACCTGCTTGGCTATAGATGGGGAAGGTGATGGTTTTCAGGTTGAGGCCCTTGCTCCTTGAGGAACAAGGCGAACAAGAGTGGATTGGGGTTGGGGAGGGGCCGGGGGTGGGCTTGGGGGTGACTCAGGAGCCCTGGTTTTTAGTGCACACCTCGTTGTAGGGGATCTGGTTCCACTGTCCTGTGTCACAATCAAAACCTGCACCGGGACATCCATCTTGCAAATTTCTTCTAAGATGTCCAGTTCCATCAGTGTCTCAGTGTTGGAGACCACTAGGGTGGAAGCATAATTGACCTCGGTGCTCTTCCTAGAGACGGAGAAGATGAGACAGAGTCGTTGGCGGTGAAATGTCCTGCACAAAGTGTCGCGCAGCCTTGGCGAGGCTCCCTATCAGGGTGTTCTGCTCCTCGAAGTCGCCGTCTTCATCCTGGGGCTGGTAAACCAGGTCAGTGCCGAGAAAGGCCTTTAACACCATGGGCAGCAGCAGATCCAGAGATGCGAGCCCGCCTTCCAGTCCACCTGCCAGAAGGCCCGGGACAGCGGCACCTCCAGGCAGTCGGTGTGGCAGCGGGGCCGCTGGACCAGTTGGTTCTCAGACCGCGATGCTGGCCGGAGGGGGTGGAGCCTTGGCCGCAACTCGTGAGGGGGCTCTGAGTTCTGCCCCGCCACTGCACAGCCAAGCTCGGTTCCCGGTCTGGACCAGAGGCTCAGGGCGGCTACGGCTCTAGGGCCAGGCCCTGCGGGTGGCCAGCTCTCTCGCTTTGGGTCAGGCCCCAGCTCCAACCTGGGCCCCTGGGACTCAGACCCAGGCTCTTGCCCCGCCTCCCGCTCCGGCTCTGGTGCAACCTTCGAGGAATTAAGGCTCATTTCCAGGAAGGAAAGGCCACGTTCTCAAACAGCACAGAAGATAAGAAAGGAGCTGTTGGACCAGGCACTCCTCTCCACCCACCCAACGATTTCCTGGAGAACTTCTGAGTCTGTTTGAACCTGGGTTGCCCATGCCAGAATGCTAGAACGTCGTTGGCGGTCACGTGGTAGCCTCAGTTCATTTTAGTTCAGTCACTCAGTCATGTCCAACTCTTTACGACCCCACGGACTGCAGCACGCCAGGCCTCCCTGTCCTTCACCAACACCTGGAGCTTGCTCAAACTCATGTCCATGGAGTCGGTGATGCCTTCCAACCATCTCATCCTCTGTCTTCCCCTTCTCCTCCTGCCTTCATTCTTTCCCAGCATCGGGGTCCTTTTCAAGGAGTCAGTTCTTTGCATCAGGTGGCCAAAGTATTGCAGCTTCAGCTTCAGCATCAGACCTTCCAATGAATATTCAGGACTGATTTCCTTTAGGATGGACTGGTTGGCTCTCTTTGAAGTCCAAGAGTCTTATTCAACACTACACTTCAAAAGCATCAATTCTTCAGTGTTCAGCTTTCTTTATAGTAACTCTCACATCCATACATGTCTATTGGAAAAACCATAACTTTGACTAGACAGACCTTTGATAGCAAAGTAATATCTCTGCTTTTTAATATGCTGTCTGAAAGGGCGAGCTGCCTGAAACGTGGCCAGAAAGGGGGCATCCGGTCAGCACCAGGGGTGGCTGATGACCAAACCGGAACCAGGGAACGGACCCGACCCCCGGGGCCGGCCTTGGAGCCCTGATCCAATCGGGAAATGCCAAAAAGACCATGGGCAACCAACCCCTGCTGTGGTCCGCACCTGTTGCCTTACATGGGAAACACTTGGTCTGTCTGCCAGCCCTCACTATAAAACCTTCCCGCACCCTCCCCACCTCGCAGACTCCCTCGCTTCCCTCGCTTGCCTGTCCTTGGGAGTTCTGCCCGAGAGCAACCGCCCAATAAAGGCCTTTTACTAACGGGTCCTAGAGGTGGCTTTTTCTTCCCGCGGCGTTTTCTTACACTGTCTAGGTTGGTCATAGCTTTTCTTCCAAGGAGCAAGTGTCTCTTAATTTCACAGCTGCAGTCACCATCTGCAGTGATTTTGGAAACCCCTAAAATAAAGTCTGTCACTGTTTCCATTGTTTCCCCATCTATTTGCCATGATGTGATGGGACCAAATGCCATGATCTAACTAGCCCCCCAGTTTGTCCCTGGCACCCATCCTCTCAGGATTCAGTTAATATAAGAGGCACTTCTTAAAGGCGAATGAAATGAGTGCCTACGTGACTCACAATTGACTGGGAGAATTTGGCTTGTTCAGGTACACACACACACTCACACTCACACACACACTCACACACACATAGAAAAGGCATAGATTTTCCCTGTGTTCTTAGTGGCAGATTTTACCTTTGCGAGGATCATCCAGAAGCATGGTTCTCAGGTAAGGTTTTGGTGAACCTGGTCCAGCACAGTTTGTTATTTTTATTCTTTACAAACATAATGTTCTCCTTATAAAAAGTTAGAAGTAAATGCATAAAATAAAAAGTGGGAAAGGAAGAACCCAAAGCCCAGTTCTAAAACTTCCTTCTAGCGCATTCCTCTTCTTAACAGAAGTGTTAAAAGTGGGCACTTATCCTTACAAACGGTCTTCTTTGCATTTGCAAGAATATTCAGTTACATGCAAGAATATCTTTTTCATAAATATTATTGCACTATCTGTGTATACGAGACCTAAGTTTGCTCCCTGGGTTGGGAAGATCCCCTGGAGAATGGAAAGACTACCCACTCCAGTGTTCTGGCCTAGAGAATCCCATGGAGTGTGTAGTCCATGGGGTGCCAAAGAGTCAGATAGGACTGAACGAAAAAGAAAAAGAATATCTGTGTATGCAGATTACATTTTTCACCAAATACATCAAAGCATCTTAACATGTAAATGTATGTAGATTTACCTTTTTCTTTTCAATTGCTTTATAATTTTCCACTGTATGAATGGAACATAAATTAGCCATAACACTATTGTTAGATCTGTATGTTGTTTAGAATGTTTTGCTGATATGAACAGTGCTATGTGAACAAATCTTTTCTTAGACCACAAGAACTGTATTTGTGAGATGATTTTGTAGAAGAGGGTTTACTGGACCAAAGGATATCCCATTTTAAATTTCAGAGTTATTGATAAAATTCATAGAAGTTGGACTTTCCCAATTGCTCAGCGGGTAAGAAATCTGCTTGCAATGCAGGAGACACTGGAGATGTGGGTTTGATCCCTGGGTGGGGAAGATCCCCTGGAGAAAGGAATGCCAACCCACTCCAGTATCCTTGCCTAGAAAACCCAATGGACAGAGGAGCCTGGCAGGCTACAGTCCACAGGGTCACAAAGAGTCAGACACCACCGAGTGACTTCACTCTCTCACTCACGCAAGTTGTATCCATTTACACTTCTCATGAAGTTTTTGTCACAGCCTATCCCAGAATGTCATTAAGTGATTTGTGTCATGGGTATCTTGTTTTGATTTTCCTTTTGTAATTTCTTACCTAGACTCGCCATATTTCCTCTTTGGGTAAATTGTCACCTTATACCTTTTCCTGGTTTTCCTTTTGGCCGATTCACATTTTCTTCATCACTATAGAAGCTATCCATGTGCTAAGGAAATAATCACTTGTTCCTGTGCTTCAAGCGATGAACATCCCCTGCCCTGTTCTCCCACCCCCATGTTGCTGGTTGCCATGCTTTATGTTTGTAGTTGAATTAACTTAATGTTTTTTAATGAGTTCTGGATTTTGTTACATAATAAACAGTCATTTCCCTTGCACTAGGGCTTCCCCTTGTGTCTCAGCTGGTAAAGAATCCACCTGCAATGCGAGACACCTGGGTTTGATCCCTGGGTTGGGAAGATTCCCTAGAGAAGGGAAAGGCTACCCACTCCAGTATTCTGGCCTGGAGAATTCATGAACTATATAGTCCATGGGGTTAAAAAAAGTTGGACACCACTGAGCAACTTTCACTTTCACTTTCCCTTGCAGTAATTATAATCTGATATAATTATAATTATATATTTACATAAATAATTATATATAATTATAATCTAATATAGTATAATCTTTAAAATTTCCATATATTTCTTTTTCAAATTGTTCAAGTGTAGTTGACTTGTAGTTGTGTTAATTTCTGGTGTACAGCAAAGTGATTCAGCTATATATGTAAATATACTTTTTATTTTTAAGGTGGCCAAACATTTTATTCAGGCTACTGCAGTAGCAGAGAGACTTCAGTGTAAACTGAGCTCACCTTTGCTGAAACAAAAGATGGGAGTGAGAGGGTAACAGGCAGGAAGGCTGGGGGTCTCCCAAAAGAAGAAAATAGACTGCAAGTGTTAGATATTTGCAGAAGGAAACAAACTACAGGTGTCAGATTTTTTTCCTTCTCTATACAAATTTAAAAGGAGATATCTTTTAAAATTCTCTGATGCCATGACTACACCTGGTTCCACCTGAACTTAACTTTTCTCAAACCTTGAGCTAAGCAGTGCATTTTTCTTATGGAAACGTTTTTCTTAATCTATGTTAAGAAACTATGTACTTACCCTAGACTCTTTCTTTCTTCACAACAGAGATCTTCACGACCCACATAATCAGGATGGTGTGATCACTCACCTAGAGCCAGACACCCTGGAATGCAAAGTCAAGTAGGTCTTAGGAAGGATCACTATGAACAAAGCTAGTGGAGATGATGGAATTCCAGTTGAGCTATTTCAGATCCTAAAAGATGATGCTGTGACAGTGCTACATTCGATATACCAGCAAATCTGAAAAACTGAGCAGGGGCCACTGCTCAGAATTGGAAAAGGTAAGTTTTCATTCCAATCACAAAGAAAGACAATGACAAAGAATGCTCAAACTACCACACAATTGCACTCATCTCACATGCTAGCAAAATAATGCTCAAAATTCTCCAAGCCAGCCTTCAACAGTACATGAATTGTGAACTTCCAGATGCTGAAGCGGGATTTAGAAAACACAGAGGAACCAGAGATCAAATTGCCAACATCTGTTGAATCATTGAGAAAGCAAGAGAGTTCCAGAAAAACATCTACTTTTGCTTTATTGACTATGCCAAAGCCTTTGACTGTGTGGATCACAATACACTGTGGAAAATTCTTCAAGAGATGAGAAACCACAGCACCTGACCTGCCTCTTCAGAAATCTGTATGCAGGTCAGGAAGCAACAGTTAGAACTGGACATGGAACAACCCACTGGTTCCAAATCAGGAAAGGTGTACATCAAGGCTGTATATTGTCACCCTGCTTATTTAACTTATATGCAGAGTACATAATGAGAAATGCTGGACTGGATGAAGCACAAGCTGGAATCAAGATAACTGAGGGAAGTATCAATAACCTCAGATATGTAGATGACACCATCCTTGTGGCAGAAAGCAAAGAAGAACTAAAGAGCCTCTTGATGAAAGTGAAAGAGCAGAGTGAAAAAGTTGGCTTAAAGCTCAGCATTCAGAAAACTAAGCTCATGGCATCTGGTCCCATCACTTCATGGCAAATAGATGGGGAAACAATGGAAACAGTGACAGACTTTATTTTGGGGGCTCCAAAATCACTGCAGATGGTGATTGCAGCCATGAAATAAAAGACGCTTGCTCCTTGGAAGAAAAGTTAAGACTAACCAAGACAGCGTATTAAAAAGAAGAGATACTACTTTGCTATCAAATGTCTGTCTAGTCAAAGCTATGGTTTTTCCAGTAGTCATGTGTGGATGTGAGAGTTGGACTATAAAGAAAGCTGGGCACTGAAGAATTGATGCTTTTGAACTGTGGTATTGGAGGAGACTCTTGAGAGTCCCTTGGACAGCAAGGAGATCCAACCAGTCCATCCTAAAGGAAATCAGTCCTGAATATTCATTGGAAGGACTGATGCTGAAGCTAAAGCTGCAGTACTTTGGCCACCTGATGCAAATAACTGACTCATTTGAAAAGACCTTGATGCTTGGAAAGATTGGCAGCAGGGAGGAGAAGGGGACAACACAGGATGAGATGGTTGGAAGGCATCACCAACTTAATGGACATGAGTTTAAATAAACTCTGGGAGGTGGTGTTTGGTCCAGGCCTGGCATGCTATAGTCCATGGGGTCAAAAGAGTCAGACACGACTGAGCAACTAACTGAACTGAACATTCTTTCTTCGAGTTGGTGCCACCTAAGACTCAGACCCCACTTGACAAGCCAGTATGTTTTACTCTTGCAAATATTTTCTTAAGTTATAGTGATAAGACTATGTCTTCGCCTGGAAACCTGCCTTTCTTCAAAATTTATGTCAATCATTTTATGGCCTGAGACAACTCACCTTGTGCCAATGTTATCTCAAAATGTATGTTGTAGATGAGGGTCTGATACCACTCTGAGTTTTGAGACATTTCCTTTCTCTAATTAACAATCTGCTGATAAGAATATAAAATACTGCTGAAGACTAGTAGGGGGCACTCTTTCTGCCTCCTTCTGATTTCTATGTCAGAACCTTTGTCTATCTCTTTTATACTTGAATAAAACTTTATCACACAAAAGCTCTGAACGATCAAGCTTCGTCACTGGCCCTGGATTGAATTCCTCTCCTCTGGAGGCCAAGAATCCCAACCTCTTTCACAGCTCAGCAACAACCTTTCAGGAGGTTTCTATTTATTTGTTTACTTGGTGAATAATTGCTTTACAATGTTGTGCTACTTTTGTTGGGGGCTAGTGTGAGGAAAGCAGGAGAGACTCCATCTTGAAGCCTGTCATCCACCTTAAAGACAGGATGTAAACTGGGCCTGAACCCTGCCCAAGAGTGAGGAAACCATTGCTAATGAAAACCAGGTCTCCTGGAGACCTCCCTCCCTACAGATGGAAAGTGGAGATTGTAGCTGAGGTCAGGCTGCCCCTGTTACATTAACCATGGAGATAACCCCCTTGATGTATAATCAGCGTTCCCCATCTTTCACCTTAATTGTTCTCCTAGCACCTACTTGTTATAAAATTCAGTCATATACAACAAAGAGGTTGCTAACATGTAACCGATCACATAGTAGAGGGTGTAAAACTGGGCCTCAGAAACATCAGGGTTTCCTTGTTGGGAACTAATTCCCCTTGGACTCACTGGTGTAATAAACTGTACTCCACTGTCTTGAGAGTTCTCCGAAGTGTGTTTTGGAACTCCAGATTCCATAACACTTTCTGCTGTATAGCAATGTAAATCAGGTATAACTATATATATTATGAGCTCCTCTCTCTTGAGCATCTCCCACCTCACCCCATCCTATGCTTCTAGGTTGTCACAGAGTGCCAAGCTAGTCTTCCTGTGTTACATAGAAGCTTCCCACTAGCTATCTGTTTCATACATGGTAGTGCATATAGGTCAATGTTATTTTCTCAATTTATCTCAAACTCTTCTTCCTCTACTGTGTTCATAAATCCTCTATGTCTGTATCTCCATTCCTTCCCTACAAAGAGGATTATCAGTACAATTTTTCTAGGTTCCATATAGATGTGTTCAGTTCAGTTCAGTCACTCAGCCATGTCTGACTCTTTGCGACCCCATGAATCACAACACGCCAGGCCTCCCCTGTCCATCACCATCTCCCAGAGTTCATGCAAATTCACGTCCATCGAGTCGGTGATGCCATCCAGCCATCTCATCCTCCTCCGTCCCCTTTTCCTCCTGCTCCCAATCCCTCCCAGCATCAGAGTCTTTTCCAATGAGTCAACTCTTCGCATCAGGTGGCCAAAGTACTGGAGTTTCAGCTTTAGCATCATTCCTTCCAAAGAAATCCCAGGGCTGATCTCCTTTAGAATGGACTGGTTGGATCTCCTTGCAGTCCAAGGGACTCTCAAGTCTTCTCCAACACCACAGTTCAAAAGCATCAATTCTTTGGTGCTCAGCTTTCTTCACAGTTCAACTCTTGCATCCATACATGACCACTTTAAAAACCATAGGCTTAACTAGACGGACCTTTGTTGGCAAACGTGTTAATATATAGTATTTTTCTCTTTTGGACTTACTTAGCTCTGTATAACAGGTTCTGGGTTCATCCACCTCACTACAACTGACTCAAATCCATTCCCTTTTATGACTGAATCATATTCCATCGTATATACATACCACAGCTTCTTTATCCATTCATCTGTCCATGGACATCAAGGTCATTTCCATGTCCAGGCTATTGTAAACAGTGCTACAGTGAACAAACACTGGGGTACATGTGTCTTTGAATTGTGGCTTTTCTCGGTGTGTATTTGTAGTACTGAATCTCCATACTGTTCTACATGGTGACTGTATCAATTTACATTCTCACCAACTGTGCAGGAGGGTTCCCTGTTCTCTACATCCTCTCTAGTATGTATTGTTTGTAGGTTTTTTGATGATGGCCATTCTGAGCAGTGTGAGGTGATACCTCATTATAGTTTGATTTGCATTTCTCTAATAATTAGCAAATTATTATAATTATCATATAATTATTATAAATCCTCTGTCTCCTGAGAAACCTGTATGTGGCTCAAGAAGCAACAGTTAGAATCAGACATGCAACAACAGATTGGTTGAAAACTGGGAAAGGAGTGCCACAAGGCTATATATTGTCACCTTGCTTATTTAACTTATGTTCAGAGTTCATCTGAAATGCCAGGCTGGATGAATCACAAGCTGGAATCTAAGAGAAATATCAACAACCTCAAATATGCAGATTTGTTGTTCAGTCACTCAGTTCAGAGAAGGCAATGGCACCCCACTCCAGTACTCTTGCCTGTAAAATCCTGTGGATTGAGGAGCGTGGTAGGCTGCAGTCCTTGGGGTCGCGAAGAGTCAGATACGATTGAGTGAGTTCACTTTCACTTTTCACTTTCACGCATTGAAGAAGGCAATGGCAGGCAACCTACTCCAGTGTTCTTGCCTGGAGACTCCCAGGAATGGAGGAACCTGGTAGGCTGCCATCTCTGGGGTTGCAAAGAGTCAGATACGACTGAAGCAACTTAGCAGCAGCAGCAGCAGCAGTCACTCAGTTGTATCTGATTCTCTGTGACTCTTTGTGGCTACAGCACTCCAGGCTTCCCTGTCTTTCACCATCTCCCAGAGCTTGCTCAAACTCATGTTCATTGAGATAGTGATGTCTTCCAGCCATCTCATCCTCTGTCATCCCATTCTCTTGCCTTCAGTCTTTCCCAACATCAGAGTCTTTTCTAATGAGCCTATGCTTTGCATCAAGTGGCCAAACTATTGGAGTTTCAGCTTCAACATCAGTCCCTCCAATGAATATTCAAGACTGATTTCCTTTAGGATTGACTGGTTGGATCTCCTGGCAGTCCAAGCGACTCTCAAGAGTCTTCTCCAATACCTTAGTTCAAAAGCATCAATTCTTCACTGCTCAGATTTCTTTAAGGTCCAATTCTCACATTCATACTTGACTACTGAAAAAACTATAGCTTTGATTAGACAGTCCTTTATCAGAAAAGTAAAGTATCTGCTTTTTAATATGCTGTTTAGGTTGGTCATTGCTTTCTTCCAAGGAGCAAGAGTCTTTTAATTTCATGGCTGCAGTCACTATCTGCAGTGATTTTGGAGCCCAAGGAAATAAAGTCTGTCACTTTTTCCATTGTTTCCCTATCTATTTGCCATGAAATGATTGAACTGGATACCATGATGTTAGTTTTTGAATGTTGTTTAAGCCAGCTTTTTCACTCTCCTCTTTCACTTTCATCAACAAGCTCTTTAGTTCCACTTTACTTTCCTCCATAAGGGTGAATGTAGAAAATGATACCACTCTAATGGCAGAAAGTGAGAAGAAACTAGAGTTTCACCTCTTGATGAGGGTGAAAGAGGAAAGTGAAAAATCTAGTTTAAAACTCAACATTCAAAAAGCGGATCATGGCATCTGGTGCTATCACTTCATGGCAAATAGAAAGGGAAAAGTGGAAACAGTGACAGATTTTATTTCTTAGCCTCTAAAATCATTGAGGACAGTGACTGTAGCCATGAAGTTACAGATGTTTGCTCCTTGGAAGGAAAGCTATGACAAACCTAGACAGTGTATTAAAAAGCAGAGGCATCACTTTGCTGACAAAGTCCATGTAGTCATGTACAGATGTAGGAGTTGGACCATAAAGAAGGCTGCTGCTGCTGCTGCTGCTGCTGCTGCTAAGTCACTTCAGTCGTGTCCGACTCTGTGTGACCCAGAGATGGCAGCCCACCAGGCTCCACTGTCCCTGGGATTATCCAGGCAAGAACACTGGAGTGGGTTGCCATCTGAAGGCTGAGTGCTGGTTAATTGATGATTTATAATTGTGGCACTGAAAGAAGACTCTTGAGAGTCCCTTGGACTGCAAGGAGACCACACCAATCAATCCTAAAGGAAATCAACCCTGAATATTCATTGGAAGGACTGATGCTGAAGCTGAAGATCCAATGCTTTGGCCTCCTGATTGGGAAAGACTCTGATGCTGGGAAAGATTGGAGGTGAGAGGAGAAGGGGGGTGACAGGGGAAGAGATGGTTAGATAACATCACTGTCTCAATGGACATACTGGGGAGATAGTGAAGGATGGGGAAGCCTGGCAGGCTGCAGTCCACGGGATAGGAAAGAGTAGGACAGGACTTAGCAACTAAACAAATAATTAGCAATGTTGAACATCTTTTCATGTGCTTATTGGCCATCTGTGTGTCTTTTTTTTGTTGTTGAGAAATGTCTATTTAGGTCTTCTGCCCATTTTTAATTGGGTTTCTTTGTTATTATATGAGCTATTTGTATTTTTTGAAATAAGTCATTTGACAGTCACATCTTTTGCAAATATTTTCTTACATTTTATAGGTTGTCTTTTCATTTTGTTTATTATTTCATTTGCTATGCAGAAGCTTGTAAGTTTAATTAGGTCCCATTTGTTTATTTTTGGTTTTATTTCGATTGCCTTGAAAGACCGACCTAAGGAAACAGCAGTGTGATTTATGTCAGAGAATGTTTTGTCTATGTTCTATGGTGTCATGGTTACATTTAAATTGTTTTACAGTGTCATGTTACACTTAGATTTTTAAGCTATTTTGAGTTTATTTTTGTGTATGGTTAGAGGGTGTGTTTTAACTCCATTGATTTACATGCAGCTGTCCAGCTTTTCCAGCACCACTTGCTGAAGAGGGAAAAATTTAAAAGTGATCCATCTGGAAATTTATTTTAATGTAATATAAAGCAGTTAAGAGTCAATGATATTGAATGCCTCCTTGAAGCGAGTTTGCTACTTTTCCATAACATGAAATTTAACTGAAACATGGCTGTTCAATCAAGGACTACATTTTCTAATTCCTTTGACTTATGTGTGTGGCCATGTGACCAGTAGTCACTACAAAATGTACATGGAAGTGATGTGTGTCACCTGTAGGCCAAGACCTTTAGGAAGCTCTCTGTCCCATCTGCCACCTACACACAGGCAACAGAAGAGGCCAGCTGGATTCTGACACCAGAAATTGGCAGGAACCTGGGTCCCTGAATTACTGGGGTCAAGAGAGCCACTCACTGACCAGGAACATCACCAGTGACTGTTACACGAATGAGAATTACACTTCTATTGTGGTAAGTCACCAAAATGTTGGGATTTATTTATTCAAGTTGCCAGCATGTCTTCACCAGTGCAGACTCTGTCCCTGAGCACTTGTGTCTGAGTGCACTTCATTTTATTCAGCAAGCACTATGTCCACGGCCAGTGTATTTCCTGAGCCCCACAGGACCAGGAACTTTCAAAGTTAAATTTCCTCAAAAAGAAGAACAGAGATAAAATATTATCATCCACTTTGGAAAAAACTTTTCTTGTATAAACTGCCATACAACTTCTTTCTTATTATCTTCCATTCATTATCAAGATTAACAAAGCACATTTATAGAAACAAGCTCAACAGTTATTGGATACCAGTTCAACTTACTTGTTTAATTATAACTTGTTGAATAAGTTAGCTTGTCAACTTGTATTGACAAGCGTAGGTCCAAACACTTCCAATCAGTATATTATCATACACTGATAATATAAAACAAGAATATAAATTCTCTGTTTTGTTTCGTACACCCTGAAAGGAGAAGTCCTTATATTTGTTAACTCTCAAAAGGGATTAAATTTTTTACCTTCTATAATACAAAACTCAATAAGAGGAGGTTGTATGGTTCCAATGCAATTTCCTTGCAGACACTAAAGATGATGTGTACTCATTTGCTACATAAAAGAGAGATTAGGACTGGGTAAGATTTTTATATTTCTGTGCTGTAATGTGTTTTTTTCTTAAGGGGAAATATGCTTATGTGGAAAATCTTCAGTCTTCTCAAGCTGATAATATCTATATCAGCAAACCCTTCTTTCTCACACTCCATGCTCCATTTTGTACCACGGTATTGAGGATTCAAGTCAGTTGTTGAATTACTAAAATTTGCCATTTCTCAGCACAATAGGTGCTTTTACCAAAGACATTCAGTGATTGCACCATATTACCCACATACAGTTGAAGTTTTTACATTGTGTTGTAACAGTGCATTTGAATTTCAACATGAATCCTAAAGACAGATTATCTCTAAGATGTAACCTCAGAGAAGTGACTTTGTAAGATGTTTCAAATAGAAAGGAACCATTTGTTCCTTTCCCTTCCGGATTGGGTAAAATAAAGATTTCTCAGAGACTCTAAGACCTGTATTAATGATTCACTTTATTCCAATTTAATGTTTCTTTTAACACGGTTGTATTATATATGCATTGTAAACCTTAGTGCATTTTTAGTTTTTCTCTTACTTTGCTTTTTAATAAATCACAATACTAATTTATTACCTTACCATGAGAAATATAACAAACAGGGCAGGTTTTCTTGTGTGGATTAACATTCTTCCTATATAATAAAAGTTATGGGGGAATCACAGTTCTACAATTTAAAAGATTTTAGTGCAGTGGTTCTTCATGTTTTGGGATGTGAATATCTGATATGTCACCTCTTCTCAGGCAAAATGTACATGTATATGTGTGTATTCGAGGTTTTTCCTGTTTCCAAGAGCTCCTGGCCCCTGTGGACTTTACATTGGCTTAATTATTTGGAGAAGGGAGTGCAGTGCAGAGTCTTTGATACCTACTCTGCCAATACTCCAGATGGGCGAGCTGTGTAATTTCATGCCTATTTTTTTTTAATTTTCACTATGTGAAATTTGTATGTGCAATATGAATTGGGATAAACCACATTCTGTAAACATTAATATAAGACTAAAAACTCAGTCCGGGAAATCTGCTCAGTAAGTCTCTGATAATGTCACCTAAGACAAGAAGTTCTGTTTGCGTCATTTGTACCAATATCTAGCTTTTTACCTTATGCAGTGGTCAGAACACCAGCTCCATAGTCAGGCACCTGTGTTCACCCTCTGCTGGGCAACATCTTAGATGTGTCACCTTGGGCATTTAAATGGGCATAATTAGAACACCTGTCTTTAAGGAGTTTGAGGTAGTGCTGCTTTTATAAGAACGCAATCATTATTCAGGAAACAACAAATTCCTATGCCAGCATTTGCAATATTTAGAACAATTACTTTGGCTATGGGAAGCCTTTCTGATCTCTGTGCCAAGTTGATGAAACAGACTTGTCTAGAAAGAGTTCCTAGACTCCTTTGTGTTGTCTTGACAGAGCTCTCTTCCTCCAGCACAATCCCTCGGGGAGCATGGGGTGAGGTGAGGACAGTTGGATTCCTACATGGAACCGAGCTCTGGTGACCTCCTATGTGTGCGCACTCAGGTATGTCTGTTTCTTTGCAACCCCATGAACTATATAGCCCACAAGGCTCCTATGTCCATGGCATTTCCCAGGCAAGAATACTGGAATAGGTTGCCATTTCCTTCTCTAGGGGATCTCTCCAACCCAGGGATCAAACCCACATCTATTGCATCTCCCGCATTGGCAGCTGGATTCTTCACCACTAGCACCACCTGACTTCCTAGAACACAGACAATCTGCAATGCCTTGCAAGCCTACAGATCAAAATTGTGACACATTCTGCATTCCCTTTTGCAATCTGTAGTTTGAGCTTGAGGTCGTTAGAGTTCTTGGTTTTGACTTTTTGGAGAACTTAAGTCTACTAAACAAAACACTTTGTGAAAGCGTCACAAAAGTTCTTAGAAGGAAGACTTCAGAACTTGAACTTCAGCTTTAGAAATCAGATATCTAGAAAGAAACAACAGTTCATTTTCCACAAATAAATTTAAATAATTACAACTTTTAAAACTTTCCATAGTGAAGCTCTAGGAAGTGATAGCATTTGGGCACTAGTTTTGATAATGGGTGATTTAAACAACATGTGGTAACATTTACAAAAATGTGTAAGTGATCAAAATTAATTCATTAAACATTTGTATTTCTGTCATGTACTTACATAGGTGTTTCCTGATTCTATAGGACCAATGGTTCTTTTCATGACAGCATACAGCAAGCAGATGGAAAACATTAACTACTATTTTCCATACTTGTCAAAAATATTTTGTAATCATTACTCTCTATATATACATATTATACTAAACTACAATAGAGAAAATATTCATGATAAAGTGGACCACTGGTGTGAAAGGAAAAACAAATTAGACTTTAAAAGGAAAATAAATTGAGTAGTGATTTTAAATTAAAAACCATCAGGAAATAAAATGATAGGGATTGGATTTTGCTTTCTTGTGTCCTTATACAACATTTCTATGTAATTTTAGCATCTACAGAGCCTGGGCTATATCTGATATTTACAAATCACCTCTGAGAGTTAGTAACAATTTTTCACCAATGCAAACTTGATAACTAGTCAATAAAGCAGATTCTGAACCAGTTGGTCTGATTCGATCATTGGTACTAAGTTAGCTAAGACCTCCATTTTTAATCTTTGTCACATTTTGAGGACTTTAAAAACATTATAAATTATCATTGATGTTTTTAACATCAGAACTAAAGAATTTTAGAGCTAGTAAGGAGGTAGGCAGTTATCTGGTCCACGCCTTTTATTTTACACCAAACTGATGCATTTGCACAGAATTTAAATAGTTTATTCATGTTTATTGGGAGCTGTTATTCCTACTTTGCCTCTCAATTTTTTTTTTTATCCTCTTTTTGCAGCTCTGGTGATTTTTCTTTTGTCTGTTTTTTGACATGACCAATAGCTTTTCCAGGTGGCTCAGTGGTAAAGAATCCGCTTGCTGATCCAGGAGATGCCAGAGTTCGATCCCTGAGATGAGAAGATCCCCTGCAGGAGGAAATGGCAACCCACACAAGTATTCTTGCCTGGAGAACCCCATGGACAGAGGAACCTGATGGACTACAGACCATAAGGGCGCAGAGTCAAGTTGGATGCAACTGACCACAAGCATGCATGCGCATGCACACACACATACACACACACAAACACAGGCATACTTCTTGGTTTGCTATTTGTATTTTCTTTTGGCTGTTCACTAGAAATAGTTGCTGTGAGCCTATAACTTCTTCAACTCTCAGTGACTAGCAGAGAAAGTCCTTATTATCTGTATAAATGTCTTCTTATACCTTTGCAGTAACATCTGCTGATTAATTAATGTAAGGAAATTAGAACTCTCTTAAGTTATTAAAAAAAAACACCTCTTTTAAAAAGTACTTTTAAAAGGTACTTTATTAAATGTATATTGTGGATTCTTACAAAACTACTTATCTTTGGAAGGTCTTGGGTATAGCAGGTATAGCTGGGCCTTGAGAACTTCTGGAACCAAGCCTTGAATGCCATCAAGATTCCCGGTGGCTTGTCCTATTTTTTGCTGTTGTTTTTTTTTGGTCTGCCTTGCATTCATTTTTGAATACAAATGAATTTTTCTCCAAAAATATACTACCAGATCTGAGTTTGAATCTAAACAGTATTCTAATTCTGGTCCTAAAATTCTAGGTAAAGAACATGGATTGGCTTAGCCTGAATCACGTGCCTGCTTATAGACAGATCGACTCAGGCTAGGAAATGAATTACCGGAGTTACAGCATCTTGTCTGCAGGGAGCACTCTTGGCTCCAATCAGTGGTATCCAGGAAGTGGAATCATTCATCTCCCACCAAAACTATGAATTACTGGAGAAAGAGTAGTTCTGAGAAAAGTGGATTCCAGAGGAACAAGTTGTCTTACTGTAAGAAAACGCCGCAGGAAGAAAAAGCCACCTCTAGGACCCGTTAGTAAAAGGCCTTTATTGGGCGGTTGCTCTCGGGCAGAACTCCCAAGGACAGGCAAGCGAGGGAAGCGAGGGAGTCTGCGAGGTGGGGAGGGGGTGCGGGAAGGTTTTATAGTGAGGGCTGGCAGACAGGCCAAGTTTCTCTCATGTAAGGCAACAGGTGCGGACCACAGCAGGGGTTGGTTGCCCATGGTCTTTCTGGCATTTCCCGATTGGATCGGGATGAAAGGGCGAGCTGCCTGAAACGTGGCCAGAAAGGGGGGCATCCAGTCAGCACCAGGGGCGGCTGATGACCAAACCGGAACCAGGGAACGGACCCGACCCCCGGGCCGGCCTTGGAGCCTCGATCCAATCGGGAAATGCCAGAAAGACCATGGGCAACCAACCCCTGCTGTGGTCCGCACCTGTTGCCTTACATGGGAGAAACTTGGCCTGTCTGCCAGCCCTCACTATAAAACCTTCCCGCACCCCTCCCCACCTCGCAGACTCCCTCGCTTCCCTCGCTTGCCTGTCCTTGGGAGTTCTGCCCGAGAGCAACCGCCCAATAAAGGCCTTTTTACTAACGGGTCCTAGAGGTGGCTTTTTCTTCCCACGGCGTTTTCTTACACTTACCAGTCAGTGTGTGACCAGATTCGAGATTTGCTCTCCACATTTTCCTAAATCACCATTCCAGTCTCTCCTTTCCCCAGCCATGTAGGAACAAGTCAAATTTTAAAGCAGCCTAAAGAATTAGTCTTTAGATTTTACCCATACATCTTTATACCAGTAATGGGATTTTTTTGACAGTTTTAATTGTGTAGTAAATGATGCATATAAAAGTTCATAAGTGACACTGATGTAAATTAGGAAACATAAAAATAAATCCCTGTGAATCCATGACCTAAACTGAGGAAACAGCATATTACAAGCACCGCTAAAGCCCACAGTGTGCACACTCTGTAGCCTTCCTCAAAAAGTGAAGTGAAAGTCTGAGTTGCTCAGTCGTGTCTGACGCTTTGCGGCCCCATGGACTGTAGCCCTCAAGTCTCCGCTGTCCGTGGGATTCTCCAGGCAAGGATGCGGGAGTGGGAGCCATCCCCTTCTCCAGGTGATCTTCCCCACCCAGAGATCGAATCCAGGTCTCCTGCACTGCAGGCAGATTCTTCACCAGGGAAGCCTCCAACGCCTTACTTAATACAGTAGATAAGTATTACTATAGTTCCCTTGTTGGCAGGAAGACCATGGAAGTAGTAAAGGAAGTAGGCTCTGGATCAGAACACTACGTTTTTTCCTCTTACTACATGCATGAGATTAGGTGAATTACTTCATTTCCCTGTACATCTCTCTAGTCTTCACCTGTAAAATGGGATTAAATTGTTTAATAGAAATATTCATTAACAACGGACAAGTTAAACAATCGTCTGCTACTAGGAACAGAAAAAGAGATCGGATTTTTGGTTCTCAAGTGGAAATGAAACAACGAGTTCTCCTGTGTTTCTCTGGCAATAGAAGCCAAAAGCTAATTACATTTCATTTAGAAAGTAGAAGATATGAAAGAATCTGAGTATCTCTCAGTGATGCCCATTTCCTAATATCTATTAACTTTATTTACTATTACCAGGCATGCACTCCTCTGCTTTGAAAATATACTTAGCAAAATGGATGAAAAATCAATAAAATTATCCCATGGGGGGAGAAATTGCATTTTGTAATTGTATTTAATGTGAACTTATGTGAAACTAAACTGTAGCCATATGGACACTAGTGAAATTAAAAGCATTGTCATGTAGTGACTATTTAGTCCACATTTTGGGTTCCTTTCAAGGGTCTATCTGTAAATACAGGCAGCAAAAGTACTCAAGCATTTGTGAGGTCTTGATGATGTTTCTGCATCCATAATGTTTCTTTTGACTGGGTTTTTGTGGATCCATGATGTATTCCCAAAGCAGAACTTAGTGTATTTGTTGAAGAACTTTAAATACACACACACACACACACAAAGCCTGCTCCGTACAGTAATGGTCCCCAGCCTTTTGGCACCAGGGACTAGTTTTGTGGAAGACAGTTTTTCTGTGGATGGAGGGGTGAATGGTTCTTGGATGATTCAAGTACACTACATTTATTGTGCACTTTCTTTCTATTTTTATTGCATCAACTCCACCTGAGATCATCAGGCATTAGATACTGGAGGTTGGGGACTCCAGCTCTAAGAGGCTCCCAGGAGTGTTTTCTCTTGGTCCAAACAAGGTAACTCTCACTGGTGGCCAGAGCTGCAAGGGAGGGTGGGGGCAAATGCCCTAGAGATTCCGGCTCTCCCCTGGCCTCAGCAGTCAGTTCACTGTTTCCTCTTGGTGATCTTTTCACAATCATGAAAGAAGTTTATATCTGACTAGATCTATCTGACTGGAGCTGACAATGCAGTTCTACTGGCACAAATGGCATTTGGTCGTGGTACAGTTACATGCGTCAAACACACAGACGTCTGATAGTAATGGCTGACATAGGTTTAACATTTATTTTGTGCTCTTTCTGTTTTAGTTAATCTGAAAAACAGCTTACTGGGGTTTCCCTGGTGGCTCAGTGGCAAAGAATCTGCCTGCCAGTGCAGGAGACATGGGTTCCATCTCTGGTCCAGGAAGATCCCACATGAGGAAGAGCACCTAAACCCATGCAGCACAACTATTGAGCCTGTGCTCTAGAACCCGGGAGCTGCAACTGCTGCAGCCCACACTCCCCAGGCCCTTATGGAGCCCGTGCTCCGTAAGAGAAGCCACTGCAATGAAAAGCCTAACCACTGCAACTAAAGAGGAGCCCCTACTTGTTGCAACTAAAGGAAAGTCTGCATAAAAAAGAGGACCCAGCAGAGCCAAACATAAAAATAAATTATAAAATACAAAACAGTGCACTGATGTGGTTGTTGCCATTACCCTCATTTTACAGATGAGGAAATAGGCCTTAGAGATGAAGTAACATGTCCCAAGCTATCCAGCCACTCAGTGGGGCAGCCGGAAGTGATGTTCTCCAGTCACAGCCATAAAACCTCCTAAAGCAGCCAGTATGGTCTCCCAGGCTTTTGGGCTCTCGACTAACCCCAAATAAGGCATAGAATACCTCCTCCTCCTCAGGTTCTCAGGAGACCCAGCACGTTGCTAGACCCTTTGACAGAGAATAATTAATGCCTATCCTTGATGAGCAATGTCCTAGAGGCTTTGAGAGTTAAAGATCCTTGACAGTTGGACTCAGCCAACTGACAATTTACTCACCTGGCAGAATCTGGTCTATGGGAAAAAGGAGAGAGCCACAATTAGTGAATAAAATGACCTTTCCTTTTCCTGAGTCGAAAAGGACCTCTAGAAGCAAAGAACAGATCAATTCTAGTTGCTTTTAATTTTAAGTGAGTTCTCGAACGTGACTCTTTGTTTTAAAATGCTATATACATTTGGAAGTTTTATAATAACCAAAGGTGGCTGGTTTTCAGGTCTTAAACTTCTCCAAAAGGAAAAGGCTTGCCTTGAAAGCATTTCTAGCTTTAAAAAAATGGTTCAGCAAGCCCTGACTTAGGACTCATGAGCAATCTTGCTCTTTCTCAAATGGTTCCTCTCAGAAGTCATTGCAACTTACTCCCCGCCAAATGGCTGAGCTACTCTCAACCCTGCTGCCTCCGAGAATTCATCTCCAGGCATTTGCTTTGTGGCCTCTCCCAGTTGATCTGCTTCTGTGCTCCTGAGCAGGGGGACAGATCCAGAGGCTGTAATACACTTAGGCAGTATTTTCCCTTTGGACTGCCAGCCTGACTCAGACCCAGGAGGGTGGTGATTCAAGTTGAAACAAACATGGGCTCGGTCCAAGCCTTTAGTTTTGATATATAGGAAAACTTATTTGTAATGTGTGCCAGGGAAAAGCAATTTAAAAATAATAATAATATGCAGGGAATTGTTATGTAAGACTTAGACTGCTTTAGGGTCCCCTTGGCTGGGCTGTTTAAAATGCTGTATTGAGAGGAGAAAAATGTAAAGTGGAGAAATATTACAACTAAGTTTTGGTATAAAGACATAGCCCTTTAAAGGAAGTTGAGTCACAGTGCTCCTTGTAAAGAACTTTGAGGCCATCATCCTTCAGCTTCTCAAGAAGTCAGCCCAGTGGCTGATGTCGGTTTCTCCCAAATTGTGAGCGTGTTGGAAGGTGATGAATTACAAAGTCAAGAATCTTCTCATTCTTGTTCTCATTCTCTTGCAAGAAACTACTGCAGGCAGACAGACTCTTTACTGTCTGAGCCATCAGGGAAGCCCATATGACTATACAACGTCCTTTAAAAGAAATTATCTATAAAAAGAGATGTCTTGAATTCTAAATTGATTTATGTGTTGTGCTTAGTCGTTCAATCGTCCGATGCTTTGCGACACCATGGACAGGCTGCCAGGCTCCTCTGTCCATGGAGATTCTCCAGGCAAGAATATTAGAGTGGGTGGCCATGCTCTCCTCCAGAGGATCGTCCCAACTCAGGGAATGAACCCAGGTCTCCCACATTGCATGTGGATTCTTTACTCTCTGAGCCACCAGGAAGCCCAAGTTGATTTACAGTTTAGGTAAATTTTTACTTGGGACAACATAGGCCCAAATGGACATCTAGGTCATTTATTTCTCCTTTCCCATCGTTCAGCCAATTTTAATCTATAGAATGAGGTGGATCATTATAAAAAATTATTCGAGTAAGTCTCATTAAAATTTTATAAAACATGAGCTGTTGAAAGAAAAACACCACTACAGTATACTGACACATATATATGGAATTTAGAAGATAGTAATGATTACCCTATACGTGAGACAACAAAAGAGACACAGAGGTATAGAACGGACTTTTGGACTCTGAGGGAGAGGGAAAGGGTGGGATGGTTTGGGAGAATGGCATTGAAACATGTATACTTTCTTGTAAGAAACAAAGCGCCAATCTATGTTCAATGCAGGATGCAGGATGCATGGGGCTGGTGCACAGGATGATTCAGGTAGAGGATGTGGGGTGGGAGGTGGGAGGGGGCTTTGGCATTGGGAGATTGTGTTCACCTGTGGCTGATTCATGTCAATGTATGGCAAAACAAATACAGTATTGTAATTAAATAAATAAATAAATAAATATTTTTAACAAATAAAAACATTTCATTATTAAAAAAACGAGCTGTTAAAATGATTGCTTCAGTTCTCCATTTATTAATGTAATGCTGACATATCATTTATAGAAAAATTATTTATACTCCAGGTTTTCTCTGGTTAAATATTTTTACTATTAACATTACAAAGCATATTTAATGTTCATAGGTCCTGAGGATTTGCATACTAACAATCTGCTTAAACTACTTTTTGTGGGTCTTAAAATTTACCATTAATAAGCAAAATCAATACCTTAGGTATTGAATCTAGGTGGAAAGTGTATGGAAACTTCCTGTAAAATTCTTTCAACTTTCCTATATATATAAATGTAAGTAATAAAAGGAGAAGGCAATGGCACCCCACTCCAGTACTCTTGCCTGGAAAATCCCATGGACAGAGGAGCCTGGCAGGCTGCAGTCCACGGGGTCGCGAAGAGTCGGACACGACTGAGTGACTTCACTTTAACTTTTCACTTTCATGCATTGGAGAAGGCAATGGCAACCCACTCCAGTGTTCTTGCCTGGAGAATCCCAGGGACGAGGGAGCCTCGTGGGCTGCCATCTAGGGGGTCACACAGAGTCAGACACGACTGAAGTGACACAGCAGCAGCAGCAAGTAATAAAAAGTCAAAAAAAAAAAAAAAAAAAACTAACTAAACTTACCTGATGTAACCTCTCTAACTTTTTCGTTAAAATACCTGAGAAAGATACACTTTAAAAGGCCAACAGCTGGAAATAGTGCTGGGAACTCAGTTCAGTTCAGTCGCTCAGTCGTGTCCGACTCTTTGAGACCCCATGAATCACAGCACGCCAGGCCTCCCTGTCCATCACCAACTCCCGGAGTTCACTCAAACTCACATCCATCGAGTCCGTGATGCCATCCAACCATCTCATCCTCTGTCATTCCCTTTTCCTCCTGCCCCCAACCCCTCCCAGTATCAGTCCTTTCCAATGAGTCAACTCTTCGCATGAGGTGAAGTATTGGAGTTTCAGCTTTAGCATCATTCCTTCCAAAGAACATCCAGGACTGATCTCCTTTAGAATGGACTGGTTGGATCTCCTTGCAGTCCAAGGGACTCTCAAGAGTCTTTTCCAACACCACAGTTCAAAAGCATCAATTCTTCAGCTCTCAGCTTTCTTCACAGTCCAACTCTCACATCCATACATGACCACTGGAAAAACCGTAGCTTTGACTAGATGGACCTTTGTTGGCAAAGTAATGTCTCTGCTTTTCAATATGCTGTCTAGGTTGGTCATAACTTTCCTTCCAAGGAGTAAGTGTCTTTTAATTTCATGGCTGCAATCACCATCTGCAGTGATTTTAGAAACCCCCCAGAAAAAGTCTGACACTGTTTCCACTGTTTTCCCCTCTATTTCCCATGAAGTGATGGAGCCAGATGCCATGATCTCTGTTTTCTGAATGTTGAGCTTTAAGCCAACTTTTTCACTCTCCTTTTTCACTTTCATCAAGAGGCTTTTAGTTCCTCTTCACTTTCTGCCATAAGGGTGGTGTCATCTGCATCTGAGGTTATTGATATTTCTCCTGGCCATCTTGATTCCAGCTTGTGCTTCTTCCAGCCCAGCGTTTCTCATGATGTACTCTGCATATAAGTTAAATAAGCTGGCTGACAGTATACAGCCTTGACGTACTCCTTTAGGGGGAAATAAAAGACTGTTTGCAGCATTGAAAGACAAGTGCACTGTTGTATCCTGGGAGTGGGCTGAGGGACACATTCTGGGGCTCTGCATGCTGTGAATTTTAAACTAAAGCAGCAGCAGTAACAGCAATAAAGCAAAAGGCATCGATTCACCTCATCTGCCTGCCCAGAACAAGGAAATCTCTTGGACTAAAACACCAAAGAAACATTCAGCCATTGACTTCTGCATATGAACTCTGTTGTGAGCTGGACAGAGCTTTCCCACTGACCCACTCCCAGCCCTACCAACTGCTCCTTTCCTTCTAGATCTATCCAAATGGTAAAACTTCTGCCACAATGCAGGCAGGTAGTAATCTGTTTCAAGGTAAAATGATTTTTTAAAGAATACAGTCAAGAAGAAAGAAAGAAAGAAAGAGCCCCAAGGATAACATCTGTAGGGGCTGTGCTCAGTTGACACAACCCTGACTCTTTGTGATCCCATGGACTGTAGCCAGCCAGGCTCCTCTGTCCATGGAATTTTCCAGGCAAGGATACTGGAATAGGTTGGCATTTTTGATTCCAGAGGATCTTCCTAACCCAGGAACTGAACCCACGTTTCCTGCTTCTGGCAGATTCTTTACCGCTGTGCCACCTTCCCAAGGTCACCAGAGAGTTGGAGACAGGGGCCAACTCTTTGTTGCAGCTGGAGAGCCTGCACTCTGAGAGGAAAAGGCTCTGGTTCCCTTAGGGCAAAGGATTGGTGACCATGACTCGGGTTTTAAAGCCAAGCTTTTATGCCAAGCAAGTCTAAAGTTGCGTATTTATTATCCTTTGATCCCTTCATTTTGTCTTGCTGCTTCTTGCTTCCCTTCAACCTAAAACCTGTTAGCTCTTTTCACAGTAACTGTTGGGAAGGAGTTCTCCCAGTGGTACTCTGTAATGTCTCTACCTTAATTTTTAAAGGAGGTTTTCAAAGGATATAACAGTTTAGCTTGACAGTTTTTTACCCCGCAATTCTCCTCTCAGGACTTTAAAGATATGGTTCTAGTGTTCTCTGGTCTTCATGATTTCTGAGAGAATTTAGCCATCATCCTTACTATTGTTTCCCTGAAAGTGAAGATTTTTCACTGTCTGGGTGCTTTTAAGATCTGTTCTTTGTCTTTGCTTTTTAGTACAGTTTGACTCCGGTATGTCAGGGCTTCCCAGGTGGCATCAGCAGTAAAGAATCTGCCTGCAGGAGACGCAAGAGAAGCAGGTTAATCTCTGGGTAGGGAAGATCCCTTGGAGTAGGAAATGACAATCTGCTCCAGTATTCTTGCCTGGAAAATTCCGTGGACAGTGGAGCTTGTGGGCTACCGTCCATGAGGCCACAAAGAGTTGGATATGACTGTCCAACAGTCCCACCCCAGCTGTTTTCTTTGGGTTTATCCTGCTTAGAGTCCACTGAGATTCTTGAATCTGTGGGTTGGTATCACTAATCACCTGAAGAAATTTCTCAACCATTATTTCTTCAGATTTTTCCTGTGCTTCACTCTCTTCTCCTTGGACTTTTATTTCATGTACAGGGGTCGGCTATTGTTATTATCTTGCAGAAGTCAGATTCTATCCTTTTTAACTTCCTTCCCTCCCTCTATTTAGTTTAATTTTGGATCATTTCAATTGACTTGTCTACAAGCTTCACTAATTTTTTTTTCTCCGCTGTGTCCAGTCGGCTGTTCATTGAATGATTCTTATTATGTTATGTATTTTCTAATATTTCTATAACTTCCAGTTCTCTGTGGATTTTGCCCATCCACTTGTGTAGTGTCCATTTTCTCCCCACTAGAGCCCTTAACATTTATTATTTATTATAGTTATGGAAAGTCCCTGTTTGATAAGCCCAACATCTGGGCCATCTCTGGGTTTGCTTTTATTGACCATTTCTTTTTTCAGCCCTAGCTCATATGTTCTTGCTCCTTTGAATGTGTCTTAACTTTTGTTATTAGACAAGACATGGAGAGGGAAGTTAATAATACTTATTTCCAGAGAAGTACATTTCAATTATTCAATAAGGCCCTCTGGTAGGGGCCTCAGTTCATCTAATCTGTGTGTGAGTTAGTTGCTTAGTTGTATCTGACTCTGTGATCCCATGGACTATAAGCTACCAGGCTTTTCTGTCCATGGAATTCTCCAGGCAAGAATACTAGAGTGGGTTGCCATTCCCTTTTCCAGGGGATCTTCCCGACTCAGGGATTGAACCCAGGTCTCTTGCATTTCAGGCAGATTCTTTACCATCTGCACTACTGTCTAATCTGTTGTTGATCTGAGTATGGAATTTGTTTCAGGTTTGCTAGATTCAGGCTGCTAGCTTCAAATGTTTAGAGAGAAGAGCTAGCACTATCCCTTCAGCAGGGCGTGGGATCCTACAGTTCTCTTGTTCTGTAGCCAAGTTACCCAGCTTGCTAAATCATGGGAGATCCCTCTCTCTGCTCTACAGGCTAGCAGCTAGCTTTTGGGGTCTTTGCTTTTCATCTATGATTCCCAATCAGGGCCTCAAGGAGGTCTCTCTGCGGCCTACCCTCAGGCTTTGGAAGCCTATGCAGGGCTCTCAGTGAGGGACTGGGGTCAGCACTCTGGTATCCCTTAGCCATAGAAAGCTGCCAGCCAATGCCTTGCACTGAATGAAACCTTCAGAAGTTTCTCTCAGAAGTTTCTCTCAGCTCTCCTTGCCTGCTCTCAGGCCTTGGCTCAGCACCAGTGTGTATTCAGCCAAAGCCCATGGGATAGAGTTGACAGGACTATGAAGACTTGATCTGTGGATAAGGCTCCTTGGGATTTCACGCTGTCATGACAACCCATGTGATGCATTAATATAATGGGATACAACTAAAGTTGCCTTCAAGGAAATACTGCACAGACTCTTCCAGATAATAGGAGATAATAGGTGTAAGAAGAGGGAAGACTTATTTTGTGAAAGTAGCTTAACTTTGATACTAAAGTCTGACATGGGAAAATGGGAAAGAAAACTTACATGCACATCAAAGTGAGTAACATGTAAAAAGGATCATCCATCATCACCAAAGAGGGTTTATATAAAAGATGAAAATATTTTTAAAAATTAGTTTTGTATTTATTTTTGGCTGTGCTGGGTCTTCCTTGCTGCATGCAGGCTTTCTCTAGTTGCGGCGAGCAGGGGCTACTCTTCTTGCAGTGCACAGGCTTCTCATCGCAGTGGCTTCTCATGTTGCAGAGCATGGACTCTAGGATGCATGGATTTCAGTAGCTGTGGCTCGTGGGCTTACTCGTTGTGGTTCCCAGACTCTCGAGCACAGGCTCAATAGTTTCAACACATGGGCTTAGTTGCTCCGCAGCATGTGGAATTTTCCCAGACTAGGAATCAAACCCATGTCTTCTGCATTGACAGATAGATTCTTTCCCACTGAGCCAGCAGGGAAGCCCAAAGATGCAGATTAACATTAGAAAAACAATAAATGTAATTAACAAATGAAATAAATCCTATAATTACCTCAACAGATCCAGAAAAATGTATTTGATAAAATTCATTTCCACTTATGATTAAAAATTCCCAGAAATTGTGAATAGAAAATAAATTATTTGTAAACAACCCAGAAACCTTCCATAAATTTCAAATATAATGATGAATCATTGGAAGCTCCCCTTTGAGTTCAAGAAAAGACAAGAATGTTCATTACTACGTTTTCAATTCAGCATATTAGTAGTGCTCCTAGGCAGAGCAATAAAGCAAGAGGAAGGCACAAAAGTTTGATGATTGGAAAGGAAGAAATAAAACTGGCTAATTAAGGTATGACATGGTTGTGTTTGTAGATGAAACAATGTAATTCACAAATAAAATATTAGAGTCAGTAAGAGAGTTTAGCAAGGTAGCTCCATATAAAATCGGTACACAAATTCCAATTGTATTTCTGTAAAGCAGCAAATTCTTAAAATTATGATTTACAACAGCATCAAACAAAATCAATTATCTACGAATATGTCAGATATACAAAACCTTTAGAGGAAAAAAAAAATAAAAAATTTCAGAGACATTTACCGATTTAAATGGGTTTCCTAGGTGGCACAGTGGTAAAGAATCTGCCTGCCAATACAGGAGATGCAGGAGACTTGGGTTCAGTTCCTGGGTTGGGAAGATCCCCTGGAGGAGGAAATAGCTATCCACTCTAGTATTCTTACCTGGAGAATTCCATGGACAGAGGAGCCTGGAGGACTCCAGTCCATGGGGTCGTTTAAGAGTCAGATGTGACTTCGTGAACAACTTCGGGAGGTGGTTTCACACTACATGGTACAAACGTTCAGGATATGCTTACCAGGTATGAAACAGAAATTTCACTCCTAGCTATACCCTGATACATACACAAGAAGGTTCACAGCAGTGTTTTTGATAAAATTACCCCAAACTGTAAACAATTCAAACTGTCATCACTGGCAGACAGGATAAAGCTACTGTGGGATTTTGTATAAAGTACAATTTCTACAGCAATAAAACTGGATAAATTATAGCTGCACACAAAATAGATTATATCTTATTTAAAAAATTAAGAGCAAGAGAAAATTTATCATCCCACTTAAGAAGTTTGAAAACAAGCAAAACTAAACACATTCTATGGATACATGTATGTATGATGATGATATAATATAAAGCAGGAAGTGATTAGCATAAAAGTCTGGATAAGTGGTATCCTTTCATGGATGGGAGGGAAGCTGGGAGTAGGAAAGACAGCACAGATGAGTCACTTCTGTGTTAGATAATTCCTATTTTTTGACCTGGGTGGTGGTTGTACTGACACATGGTTTTAAAATATTTTGTTAAGCTATGCTGCTACTGCTGCTAAGTCGCATCAGTCGTGTCCGACTCTGTGCGACCCCATAGACGGAAGCCCACCAGATTCCCCCGTCCCTGGGATTCTCCAGGCAAGAACACTGGAATGGGTTGCCATTTCCTTCTCCAATGCATGAAAGTGAAAAGTGAAAGGGAAGTTGCTCAGTCGTGTCCGACTCTTTGCGACTCCATGGACTGCAGCCTGCCAGGCTCCTCCGTCCATGGAATTTTCCAGGCAAGAGTACTGAGTGGGGTGCCATTGCCTCATGTACATTTTAGACATAGGTAATATTTCACAATAAAAATATGTGTATGTGTGTGTGTGAGAGAGAGAGAGAGAGATTGATTGATTCTTGGTTTGGTTTATGTGGCCCCAAGAAACTTACTGTTCACTGAAGCAAACATTTTCCAGCAATAATAAATATTTTTGCTGTCTTAGAAAATGGATTGAAGAAGAGAAAAAGAAACATTCAGCCTTCCCCGATAGCTCAGTGGTAAAGAATCCACCTTCCAAGCAGGAGATGAGGGTTTGACTCCTGTATCAGGAAGGAAATGAAGAAAAAATGGCAACCCACTCCAGTATACTTGCCTGAAAAATCCCATGGACAGAGGAGCCTGGTGGACTACAGACCTTGGGGTTGCAAAGAGTCAGACATAACTTGGAGACTACACAACAACAAAGAAACATTGAGTTATAAGAAAAGCAGTGCGTAGTTCAAACATAGACAAGGATTGAAATGCTAAAGAGGCTATGAACTTCAGCAAATCAGTTTCATTCAGTGCTATTCTTGCCCCTCTGTTTAACCTGTGCTGAATTTTTCTAAGTTCATAGTGGCTTCTCAAATATCTGCTTCCCTGTTTTCTCTTAGAAGTTGTCGACTGGGGGAAAAAAAAAGCACAACATAAAAATTGAGAGTTATGCTTTATTCAGCAGATACTCTGAGGACTTCAGGCCTGGGAGACCGGACTCTCAGATCACTCAGTGAACACTCCGAGGAGGTGAGGAGACAGCCAGGGGAGACAGCAGTTTTTGCAACAAAGACCAGGTAGTTGAAACTTCAAGAGATTACTGGTAACTAAAGAAAAACAGACATCTCAAGGTAAATAATTTAGCTTTTTTTTTTTTTTTTGTATGGGAAGATGTAAGAGTTTGGGCTCACTGAAATCATTGCTTTGATCTGCCCCTTGGCTAATGGGGTCAATAACCTATGCTTTCTCATCCTGAGTCTCCTTGGGATACATTGTTGAGGTGGGGGACAGAGGGTGGCTGCAGCAGTTGACCCCTAGTTGGCAGGCATCCTTTTTCCAATTGAGTTCCCTCAGGGTTCATTGTCATTGGCTGTATTATGATGACTTGATGGCTTCAGTATCCTTTGTTCACTGATATGGCAGGCAACATTTTTTCCATGGACAAAGTAGATGAAATTAGAACAGAATAGTTTTTATTTTTCCCCAGCTGAAGCTCTCCTACTTCAGGAGGTAGTGAATGAATCCTATGTCTTTGAAGCTATGAGTTTACAAAGTATGGTAGCAAAAAGGAGTAACAGGATAACTTTTGAGTTGTGTTTCTAGAAGCTGTTGTTGTTTAGTTGCTAAGTCATGTCCAATTCTGTGCCACCCTATGGACTATAGCCACCAGGCTCCTTTCTCCATGGAATTTTCCAGGCAAGAATACTAGAGTGGGTTGCCATTTTCGTGTCCAGGGCCTCTTCCCAGCCCAGGGATGGAACTCGTGTCTCTTGTGTCACTAACATTGGCAGGCAGATTCTTTACCACTGAGCCACCAGAGAAGCCCATTTCCAGAAGTTAGACAGTGCATATTTTTATTTCAGTAGCTCTCCACTGCTATGGGAATACTACATTCTTGGTTTTGTTCTTCACAGTTATAAACTGTAATTTTGTAACTACATATTTTTAAAAACTGTAACTTTAAATAGTACTAAGAGTTCACTGTGAAACTTTTAACTCCCAGGAAAACAAACAAAAATAAAACTAAAACTACCTTTGAACACATGAACACAATAAAACCCTCATCAAAATGACTTCCTGTAACTGGAACAAGTATGACTCCACATTCTAAGAAAGTAAAAAAGATCTGTATGTTCTGTTGAAAATAATCACATTGAACATTTGAGTAAGAGGAAGTTATGGGACCTACAAATCCTTTCAGGGAGAATGAATAGCTAAGAGAGTTAATGAAGAGTAAGTTTATGCATTCAGGCCATGATATTGCTAACTTAGCACAAGCTTTCTTCAAATGTTTAAAATAATCATCCTGGAAAAAATAAGTTAAATCACTGTAATATGGTTTAAATTAGAGTAGTAGAGTAAAATTAGGCAAAAACAAAATTACATATTATTTTACTTAAAGGCTAATTGAAAAAAATCTTCCCAGGATGGTTGATTACAGTATGAAAATGACTTTTTAGGAAACAAATAATTTTCTCAAAGATTTTTATAAGACTTTTCCTTTTTCAGCATGGAGAACACCAATGAATTAAGGTCTGTTGTTCTGGTGAAGGATTTTTTCCCCTTTTTTGCATCCCTACTGTGCCAGGCTGGTACCTCCAGTTCTTCGCCACTGAGACAAAGAACTCAAATCAAGAGAACGGGAAGGAAAGGACCATAAGGTAAACTTTACATGCTTGTGTGCAGAACTCCAAGAACTTCAATCTGGATCCTAAGCTCTTAATAGCCAAATAATTTAGAACAAGACACTCAAACTTTATAGGTCTGTTGCTTTGATCTGTAAGCTAGGGATAAAATTACTTATCTTGTACATCATTGGGTTGTTAAAAGGATCCAATAAATAATGAGCTGTGAAAATACAAAGCTAAGGAGAGGATCATTATTACTTCATGACAACTCCAGACTGCCTGTTCCACCCCACTTTCTCAGCACCCTTTGTTCTGACCCAACTCTGGTCTTGCTGTTGGAGCCCAAGCTCTGTCAGTTGAGCCAGTCATAGGACAGCAGCAGTAGCAGTCTTGAAGCCACACTCCTTGGATGGGATTTCAACCTGCTGCACCTCAGATGGGACTTGAACTCACAATCCCTGGGCTTAAGAGGGCACTTGAGCCAACAGTCTTCTGTTTGAAACTACATACCTGGCCTCAGGACTTACTGAAGCTCAGATTCTTTATGTTTCTGCAAAGAAAGAATTGATTCAGAGGCAAAGTGACAGGTAAGAAGTACACTTAACAGTATACCAAGGGAACATTTCATGCAAAGATGGGCTCGATAAAGGACAGAAATGGTATGGACCTAACAGAAGCAGAAGATATTAAGAAGAGGTGGCAAGAATACACAGAAGAACTGTACAAAAAGATCTTCATGACTCGGATAATTACAATGGTGTGATCACTCACCTAGAGCCAGACATCCTGGAATGTGAAGTCAAGTGGGCCTTAGAAAGCATCACTACAAACAAAGCTAGTGGAGGTGATGGCATTCCAGTTGAGCTATTTCAAATCCTGAAAGATGATGCTATAAAAGTGCTGCACTCAATATGCCAGCAAATTTGGAAAACTCAGCAGTGGCCACAGGACTGGGAAAGGTCAGTTTTCATTCCAGTCGCAAAGAAAGGCAATGCCAAAGAATGGTGAAACTACCGCACAAGTGCACTCATCTCATACGCTAGTAAAGTAATGCTCAGTATGTGAACTGTGAACTTGCTGATGTTCAAGCTAGTTTTAGAAAAGGCAGAGGAACCAGAGATCAAATTGCCAACATCCGCTGGATCATGGAAAAGGCAACAGAGTTCCAGAAAAACATCTATTTCTGCTTTATTGACTATGCCAAAGCCTTTGACTGTATGGATTACAATACACTGTGGAAAATTCTGAAAGAGATGGGAATCCCAGACCACCTGACCTGCCTCTTGAGAAATCTGTATGCATGTCAGGAAGCAACAGTTAGAACTGGACATGGAACAACAGACTGGTTCCAAATAAGAAAAGGAGTACGTCAAGGGTGTATATTGTCACTCTGCTTATTTAACCTCTATGTGGAGTACATCATGAGAAACGCTGGACTGGAAGAATCACAAGCTGGAATCAAGATTACCGAGAGAAATATCAATCACTGCAGATATGCAGCTGACACCACCCTTATGGTAGAAAGTGAAGAGGAACTAAAAGCCTCTTGATGAAAATTTAAGAGGAGAGTGAAAAAAGTTGGCTTAAAGCTCAACATTCAGAAAACGAAGATCCCATCACTTAATGGGAAATAGATGGGGAAACAGTGTCAGACTTTATTTTGGGGCTCCAAAATCACTGCAGATGGTGACTGCAGCCATGAAATTAAAAGACGCTTACTCCTTGGAAGAAAAGTTATGACCAATATAGACAGCATATTGAAAAGCAGAGACATTACTTTGCCAGCAAAGGTCTGTCTAGTCAAGGCTAGACCATTTCCAGTGGTCATGTATGGATGTGAGTGTTGGACTGTGAAGAAGGCTGAGCCCGAAGAATTGATGCTTTTGAACTGTGGTGTTGGAGAAGACTCTTGAGAGTCCCTTGGGCTGCAAGGAGATCCAACCAGTCCATTCTGAAGGCGATCAGCCCTGGGATTTCTTTGGAAGGAATGATGCTAAAGCTGAAACTCCAGTACTTTGGCCACCTCATGGGAAGAGTTGACTCATTGGAAAAGACTCTGATGCTGGGAGGGATTGGGGGCAGGAGGAGAAGGGGACGACCGAGGATGAGATGGCTGGATGGCATCACGGACTCGATGGACGTGAGTTTGAGTGAACTCTGGGAGTTGGGGATGGACATGGAGGCCTGATGTGCTGCAATTCATGGGGTTGCAAAGAGTCGGACACGACTGAGCAACTGAACTGAACTGAACTAACAGTATAGGATGCTTGTGAGAGATACAAGAGGGCAGGCAAGAGGGTAATGCACCAAGAGCTGAGTGGACTATAATCAAGGAAAAGTGGGGAGGGTGAGAGTCTTTCATCATTTTTGGAGTCTTTCATCATTAACTCCTTCTTCCTCATTCTTGGAGTCTTTCATCATTAACTCCTCTTACATATTGGGCAAGGGAGTTTTTGACCCTGTTTGGCCCAACCAGGACTGTTTCAGGGCTCTGGAAATGAGCAAAGGGCGGTAACATATACTAAAACATGATAAGTTATCTCGGGGTTCAGGTAAAATGTCACCTTTGCCCTATGTTTCTTCTCTTAATACACGCAAAGAAGCCTCTTCCCAAGGATCACTAGCATGCAGACTTCAGTGGGATAGATGCAAGTCTCAGTCCATCATTGTTTTATTGTTTGAGGGCGTGTCTCCTGCTTCTGCTGCATGATTTTGTGGCTAAGCAAGACTGCTTTCTTGAGTGATCATTATACAGATTCTGTCATACTTTTCTCTCTACTTGTGATTTCTTGGTGGGATTAACTATTTAATCACCCCCTTTGTCCATTTAATCGGTCCCTATCAGTCTGGACAATTGAAGATGAAGAAGCTGAACAGAGCAGTCCTAATGGCTTAGTTCCTTGTAGCTCAGACAGTAAAGAATCCGCCTGCAGTGCAGGAGACCCAGGTTTGATCCCTGGGTTGAGAAGATCCTCTGGAGAAGGAAATGGCCCACTCCATTATTCTTGCCTGGAGAATCCCATGGACAAGAGCCTGGCAGGCTACAGTCCGTGGGGTCACAAAGAGTCAGACATGACTGAGCGACTAACACTACACTACTGAATGGCTTAGTTACCACCAGTTACCAGCTAAACTCTGTTAGATTCACAGCCAGAAAGAACATTCTGACAATTATTCTCTAATAGTAGAAATGTTTTTGAAGATTTTTTTTCCTAGCTTGGAGTCTTCTCATTCTGATCTCTAAAAATGAAGATTTTTGTTATCAAGGATGATTCTTCACTCTGGTAGAGAAGCCATCACCTTCTCTACCAGAAATAGCTCCATCCTCATAGTTGAATCATGAGATGAGTAGGGGATGGTGGAATCTGGTCTACTGAGTATTGCTAGAGATAGGCAGCAATGTTCAGGCCTACGAAATGGTGACGTTACAAAATAAAATATATCCTCTAGTGGGCTGTGGAAGAATGTCTAGTGGCAGTGTTTTCTAGACTTTTCTGGGCAGAACACAAGTTTTGTATTGCTATTACAGGTAAAGAATTTATATGCCTAAATATATAATTATAGGGGTCAATTTAAAAAGGAATTTTCCCATTCATCATGAGAGTTCACAGACCTAGGAAGGAATACATTAAGGTTCAGGAATGTTAATAGGTACTTGGGCATCAACAAAGTTGAAATCAAGACTAACCAGATTAACTTGCCTTACTGTCAAAACAAGATTTCTCAGCAGTGGTGCTGTCCACATTTTGAGCTGAATAATTGTTTACTGTAGGTCTGTGTCCTTTGTATTGTAGGACTGTGTCCTATGTATTGTAGGATGTTCAGCAGCATCCCTAGCCTCTGCTCACTAGATGCCAAAAGCATCTCCTACTCGTGACAACCAGAAATGCCTCCAGACATTGCAAAGTCCACTGGGAAGCAAAATGAATCCTGGTAGAAAACCACTAGACAATTCATTTCACTTACTGCATAAAAATACTGTTTTTACTTCTGGAAGTTTTCTCTCCTAAAGTAATATACTTTATAAATAATCAGCAAATGTTAGTTCTCACTAGTTTAACCAACAATGTTCATGACTTTCTCTCTCTGTAATTACTCAATGGTGTCTGACTTTGTAACCCCATGGACTGTAGCCTACCAGGCTCCTCTGTGAAATTCTCCAGGCAAGAATACTGGAATGGGTAGTCATTTCCTCCTTCAGGGGATCTTCCTGACCCAGGGATCAAACCCAGGTCTTTTGCAGGGCAGGCAGATTCTTTACTATCTGAGCCACCTTTATGACTTTACAAGTTACAAAATACTTGTTAAAAATACTTCTACATACAATATTATGAAGTGAAAGAAGGAAAGGAGGTAATGTTTACTGGGTATTTACTATGTGCTGTTTGCTACAAATACACGTGCAATTTACCATTGTTTCAAATACATTCTTCTACTTCAGTCAGTTCAGTCGCTCAATTGTGTCCAACTCTTTGTGACCCTATGAATCGCAGCACACCAGGCCTCCCTGTCTATCACCAACTCCCAGAGTTTACCCAAACTCATGTCCATCAAGTCGGTGATGCCCTGCAGCCATCTAATCTTCTGTCATCCCCTTTTCCTCCTGCCCCCAATTCCTCCCATCATCAGGGTCTTTTCCAATGAGTCAACTCTTTGCATGAAGTGGCCAAAGTATTGGAGTTTCAGCTTCAGCATCAGTCCTTCCAATGAACACCCAGGACTGATCTCCTTTAGGATGGACTGGTTGGATCTCCTTGCAGTCCAAGGGACTCTCAAGAGTCTTCTCCAACACCACAGTTCAAAAGCATCAATTCTTCGGGCTCAGCCTTCTTCACAGTCCAACTCTCACATCCATACATGACCACTGGTAAAACCATACCCTTGACTAGATGGATCTTTGTTGGCAAAGTAATATCTCTGCTTTTTAATATGCTATCTAAGTTAGTCATGACTTTCCTTCCAAGGAGTAAGCTTCTAATTTCATGGCTGCAATCACCATCTGCAGTGATTCGGGGCCCAAAAAAATAAAGTCTGACACTGTTTCCACTGTTTCCCCATCTATTTCCCATGAAGTGATGGGACCGGATGCCATGATCTTCGTTTTCTGAATGTTGAGCTTTAAGCCAACTTTTTCACTCTCCTCTTTCACTTTCATCAAGAGGCTTTTTAGTTCCTCTTCACTTTCTGCCATAAGGGTGGTGTCATCTGCCTATCTGAGGTGATTGATATTTCTCCTGGAAATCTTGATTCCAGTTTGTGCTTCTTCCAGCCCAGTGTTTCTCATGATGTACTCTACATATAAATTAAATAAGCAGAGTGACAATATACACCCTTGACGTAGTCCTTTTCCTATTTGGAACCAGTCTGTCGTTCCATGTCCACTTCTAACTGTTGCTTCCTGATCTGCATATAGGTTTCTCAAGAGGCAGGTCAGGTGGTCTGTTATTCCCATCTCTTTCAGAATTTTCCACAGTTTATTGTGATCCACACAGTCAAAGGCTTTGGCATAGACAATAAAGCTGAAATAAATGTTTTTCTGGAATTCTCTTGCTTTTTCGATGATCCAGATCTTGGATAATTTCTACAGGAGTTATTTCCCTACATTTGTAGATGAGGAAACAAGCTTACAGATGTTAATCTTTCCCCAGAAGTCTAACTTAGTATCTTGACTTCATCTTTTACTTATCCCACATAACAGCTGCCAGTGAGAGACTGATCTCTTATACTTGAGGGTGAAAATAGCAGTTATAATTCATGTGTTAGAATTAACTGTCACCTTAAGGGCCCACTGGATTTTTTTATGGTGGTGTCACACTTTACAGCATAAGAGTCTGGCCTCAAATCACCAAGTTGTAGGCACGTAGCATCATTAAAAGAAAATTCAATTCAGTGTCCTGCAACAAGCCAATTAACCAAATCATCCCACACTCCCCCTGGATCAGTGAGTTACCTTATCCTTCCATCTGGCTGGTTTGTAACACTAGAAGGCAAGTGTAACTAGGGTAGCAGATGTTACTGGGGATTTGCAATAATGGAAGGGGTTTTCATTACAGCCACATGAACAATTGAGCATTAAATACTAGATGCCTCTTTTCTCAGAATTCCTTTGGCTGCTGCATCTCAGAGTTCATCCCATTTTTCCTGGTCATCCTTTCCCCAGTCTTCAATCTGCCATCACACAGGATAATCAGTCCTGTCCCTTGGGTATCCCCTCTTATTCTCCGATTCTCTAGATTCTTTCACCTTTGGCTCTCTCCTAAATTAGATTTCCTTCATTTGCAAAGCAATTAGCTCTCCACTTCCTTCTCAGGTTGGGGTCCACCTTCCTGGTGGCTCAGATGGTAAAGTATCCGCCTGCAGTGCAGGATATCCAGGTTCGATCTCTGGGTCGGGAAGATCCCCTGGAGAAGGGAATGGCTACCTACCCCAGTATTCTTGCCTGGAGAGTCCCAGGGACAGAGAAGACTGGCAGGCTACAGTCTGTAGGGGTCACAAAGAGTTGTACAAGATTGAGTGACTAATACTTTCACTTTTTGCTTTTCTGCATATTCAGAGATGCATCTGGGACCCTGCCAAATGGAAACCCGTCTCCTCAGGAGCTCACCCTGTGCAGCTCTGAGGGATTGGCAGTCCTTGTTCTGTCTGTGTGTCCTGTGTCCCCAAACCACTCCCATTTTCCTCCTCCCAAGCTCTGTGAGTAGGAGAGTTCAACACAGACATTTGTTTTCCCATCGATAAAAATTATCTAGCCACCCCCATACACATAATGAAAGGAAGCAGCGGTTAGTTGGCTTTAATTTTTTTTAATACTTTGTCTTGAAGTATAAAATACAAACTGAAAACAGTGCACACTTACACATATATATCCCAATTAATTTTTATAAGCTGAACAAACTTGTGTAATCAGCATCTAGAACAAGAAACAGAACATCACAAACTTTCCAGAACCTCTTTGTTCCCTCTGCCAATTTTTCCAAGTGACAGGGTTTATATATGCCAGCACGTGCTTTCTAACCAAGAGCACTGCAGTGAGGAACTTGGTTTTATTGCTGTGTTGCATTTAATCAGAAGTTTACCATATGAAGCAGAAAGGTTCACATTATTCGTACACAAGTTACTGAGCATGTAGTGACTGTGTTAATATTGTGGTTTAGGGGTTCAAGAGGACAGAAAGACCTCCTAGGTCTTCTTCCTTGGGTCTCCTAGAGCCTCAGTCTTCCCTTGGTGGGGTTCTCTCCTAGTCACCCAAGAACTCCCCAGAGTCTTTGAGTTCTATGAGTGTTATCTCTTCTGATAAGTGATTACAGCTATTCTAGCAATGCTCACACTAATTCCATGTGAAACTATTGCTCCCAGAATCACCAACACCACCTCTTTACACTGTCTCAATGAACATGAGAACTTGAACTTGTAGAATTGTCTCCCCCACGTGAATCTCATCCCTGGAAGTCTATGAGTATTAATCTGAAGAATTACTACCCTCCCCCAGCTTCCTTTGTGGCCAAGCTGGTAAAGAGTCCGCTCGCAATGCAGGAGACCTGGGTTCAATCCTGGGTTGGGAAGATCCCTGGAGAAGGGAAAGGCTACCCATTCCAGTATTCTGTCCTGGAGAATTCCATGGACTGTATAGTCCATGGGGTCACAAAGAGTCAGACACGACTGAGTGACCATCACTTTTCCCAACCCCCAAAATAAACAAAAATCATGGCTGCCTCAAACCAATGATATCAGCATCTCTTGAGGGATAGGGTCCAGCATCGATAGTTTAAAAGTTTCATGTTTCTGGAGGGTTGGAAAGCATTGCAGCTTCTCTACTGGAGAAGTTGGAGCTCCCTTCCATTTCAGTTTTAGGCATCTCAGAAACTACTCTAATGTTCTGAAGGTGACCAAACATGAAGACTAAACTTGATTCGACAGCCACCTTTCAAACATAGGGTAGGGCATTTTTTTTTTTTTTGAAGGCAAGGGTTTAATACTTAAGTTATCAGAAATTGGCAAAATACCTCCATTATCTCCCAGCTTTCTTCCATTGAGCATTGGACAGAAATGGTCAGGCCACCTGGGATCCCCATGATGAAGGTCTCCTCAGCAGGATCCACTGCCTGGGGGAGCTCCGTCTTCTGTAGCACCAACATGTGCCTCTGTCTGGTCCATTCAGTTCTAAGGTCTGCCTAAATAGCCATGTTAACAATATACTAGTAGTAGTATTTCAGCAAGTTCCATCAGGCAGGACTGCCCCCAATGTTGGTGACTCCCTAGGAGTTTTACTATGGAAGGATGAACTTAAAACTGTTTGCCTTGGGCCCAGTTTTCAACACTAGGGCTTAAAGGTAAATTTAGCAAGTGGTATACATTTACTTCCAGCAAAAACATCTCTTTGATCATTCTGAGCAGATCACTCAATGTATTCTCTTAGCGTTCAACAGAGGAAAACATTAGGTTAAAAGGAACATGAAGAGCAACTGAAATGAGGGGAACAAGAAAAGCAGCATGTAGAGACGAGGACAGAAAGAAAAGGTGGGATTTCCAATTCCTTTCTTTGAAACTAGTGAAGAAAGATGTAACAGGGGTCAGAGATATTTGGGGCTAAGTTCTTATTTGTATATGATCCCCAGGCCAAAGTGACAAATACCTCTGAGATGCTTTCCCACCACTGCCCATCCTTCAGTTACTGCATCACTCAAGTAGTAGAGGCAGGATACAGTTCCAAGAACAGTTTCTGGACCCAACACATCCTATGGTAGAGAAAGCCTCCAGAGAAAGCAGGCACATGATGACATCAAATGAAACAAGGACTGATTGTTTCCTGTGAGTGATGTCCTCCATGACCCTGTCAGTGCTCACATCTCTCTCTGGACACTCTGAGCTGAACTTCCGGGATGAGCTCTTTCTGGCCAGCCACCTGCAGCAAACCCAGTCTCCTCACTTCACTCTCTCCCTCTCATCACCACTGGCTGCTCACACACTACCAAAATGAAGCTGGTGAGTGACTGATACTTGTTGACAGTAAAACCACCTTCAGAGACAAAAGAGAACAGCTTGTTTCCTGAATGGGTCAATTAAGGACTTTTTGGTTGACAAGTAAGGGAAACTCAAACTCACCCTGACTTGAGAGAAAAAGACACGTTAGCAAAATACCAGAAACACCAGAGCAAGAACGATGACTACAGTATTTGAAGTGAACTACAGCTCATCTCACCACGTAGTTAAATCTCCAAAACATAACACTGAACATCAGTTCAGTTCAGTTCAGTCGCTCAGTCGACTCTGCGACCCCATGAGTCGCAGCACGCCAGGCCTCTCTGTCCATCACCAACTCCCAGAGTTCACTCAGACTCATGTCCATTGAGTCGGTGATGCCCTCCAGCCATCTCATCCTCTGTCGTCCCCTTCTCCTCCTGCCCCCAATCCCTCCCAGCATCAGAGTCTTTTCCAATGAGTCAACTCTTCCCATGAGGTGGCCAAAGTACTGGAGTTTAGCTTCAGCATCAGTCCTTCCAATGAACACCCAGGACTGATCTCCTTTTGGATGGACTGGTTGGATCTCCTTGCAGTCCAAGGGACTCTCAAGAGTCTTCTCCCACACCACAGTTCAAAAGCATCAATTCTTCGGTGCTCAGCTTTCTTCACAGTCTAACTCTCACATCCATACATGACCACAGGAAAACCATAGCCTTGACTAATCGGAACTTTGTTGGCAAAGTAATGTCTCTGCTTTTTAATATGCTGTCTAGGTTGGTCAGAACTTTCCTTCCAAAGAGTAAGCGTCTTTTAATTTCATGGCTGCAATCACCATCTGCAGTGATTTTGGAGCCCCCAAAATAAAATCTGACACTGTTTCTACTGTTTCCTCATCTATTTGCCATGAAGTGATGGGACCAGATGCCATGATCTTCGTTTTCTGAATGTTGAGCTTTAAGCCAACTTTTTCACTCTCCTCTTTCACTTTCATCAAGAGGCTTTTAGTTCCTCTTCACTTTCTGCCATAAGGGTGGTGTCATCTGCCTATCTGAGGTGATTGATATTTCTCCTGGCCATCTTGATTCCAGCTTGTGCTTCTTCCAGCCCAGCGTTTCTCATGATGTACTCTGCATATAAGTTAAATTAGCAGGGTGACAATATACAGCCTTGACGTAGTCCTTTTCCTATTTGGAACCAGTCTGTTGTTCAGTGTTGTTCCATGTCCAGTTCTAACTGTTGCCTCCTGACCTGCATATAGGTTTCTCAAGAGGCAGGTCAGGTGGTCTGGTATTCCCATCTCTTTCAGAATTTTCCACAGTTTATTGTGATCCACACATTCAAAGACTTTGGCATAGTCAATCAAGCAGAAATAGATGTTTTTCTGGAACTCTCTTGGTTTTTCAGTGATCAAGCAGATGTTGGCAATTTGATCTCTGGTTCCTCTGCCTTTTCTAAAACCAGCTTGAACATCTGTTGAACATAAATATAACTTGACAGGGTCAAGACGAAGAACTGTCTATACAATTTGATAAAATTATAAAGTTAAAAAATACATTAAAACAAAGAAGCTTAAGGATGGATAAGTAGTAAAAAAATATATATAATGTCATGTATGGGCATGATGAAGCCTGAATTTATGACAGAAACTGCTTCTGGGCTGAGAGGTGGGATCAGAGTATCTCAAATCTGTCTTGAATCCTTTAAGACATCTAAAGTATGGGTGCTTAACAGATATGATTAAGCCGGCTTTCATTATACAATTCTCTACGCATATCTATATGTTTAAAGTAGTTCATGATTTTCTTTAAGAGAAACTACTGGCTTACCTGATGGCTCAGTTGGTAAAGAATCCATCTGTAATCGACCCCTGGTCAACTCCTGGGTCAGGAAGATCCACTGGAGAAGGGATAGGCTACCCACTCCAGTATTCTTGGGTTTCCCTGGTGGCTCAACTGGTAAAGAGTCCACCTGCAATGCAGGAGACCTGGGTTGGATCCCTGGGTTGGGAAGATCCCCTGGAGAAGGGAAAGGCTACCCACTCTAGTATTATGGCCTGGAGAATGCCACAGAATGTATAGTCCATGGGGTCACAAAGGGTCAGACACCACTGAGCGACCTTCACTGGCTTACGTAACAAAAAGATCTATGAGTAATTGGCTCAATCAGCTTGATCAGGACCTTTTGTTTCTATATCTTCGTTCTGCTTTCTTCTTCTGGGTTCTGTTTTTTATTCAAATTTCTTATTCCAGCTCCCAGTGGCTGCACCCCCGTGTCCTAACCTTTTAGCATCTCTTATAAAATGGATTTCTCTCTTCTGAAAATTTCAATAAGAGTCCTAGAATTTCATCCCATTGAATCATGTCTGGCCATGAACTCACTCACTTTGACTAGGGGAGTGAGCTGATTAGCTCAGCTTTAGTTGTGTGCCTTCTCCTAGAACTGGTGATATGGAGATCAGCCTTTCCCAAATGACGTTAAGGGAAGCACTTCATTAGAGTTTGGGTTTCCCTGGTGACTCAGTGGTAAAGAATCCACCTGCCAATGCAGGAGACGCAGGTTAAATCCCTGGATTGTAAAGATCTCCTGGAGAAGGAAATGGAAACCCAATCCAGTATTCTTGGCCTGGGAAATCCTTTGGACAGAGGAGCCTGGCAGGTTATAGTCCATGGGCTTGCAAAAGAGTCAGACATGACTTAGCAACTAAACAACAACTTTCTGGAGGAAATTAGGAGAATGCTAACAAGAAGAAGGGGAAACAGTTTAGGGGTAGTAAGAAACAGCATATGTCTACCACGATAAATCTGCCACAAATTATTGTCTGTATGTGTGCTATTGATATAGCTATGATTATCTTAGGACAATGTGTTGTGCTCCTTCATCTCTAAGTGAAAGTGACTTACAGGAAAAGATAAATCAGTCTCACTTATTTATATGTGAAAACTCGCAGATGAAGTGCCAGAAAATATAATTGAACAGAAATATATAGATGAATAATTTACCAAAATCAGTCAACATTTACCATGGCATAGAATACTATAATAAAATCCATTATTACATCACCTTGATAAGCTATGATGAATAACAAACAGTAGGTAAAACTCTATAGATAGTCCTTTTAAAATTGTTGTTATTTAGTTGCAAAGTCGTGTCCAACTGTTTGTGACCCCATGGACTGTAGGATGCCACACTCCTCTGTCCATGGCATTTCTCAAGCAAGAATACTGGAGTGCATTGCCAATTCCTTCTTCAGGGGGTCTTTCCAACCCAGGGGTTGAACCTGAGTCTCCTGCATTGGCAGGCGGATTCTTTACCACTGAGAATTTTTATAGCAATAAAAGACCAAAACTAACAAAAGGGAACATATTCAGTCCAGTTTATCAACAAGGAGAACCTGATCTAAAGGACAAGGATACAAGCTTGCTTTGGCATGAGGACAGTGGGAGTACAGATACGGAGCCAGGTTGTTCTCAGAATTATCTCAGAACTAGATAGAAAGAACAAGACTCGGTTTCCTGGAAATGGGGCTGGCGAGGATGAAGCAGGAAGCAGGTCCAGCCAGCTGGCTAGATAGCCAGAAGACACTAACACCCTAGCATTGACAGTGGCGAAAGCCTGAGCCCTCAGGACCTCCGGGTCAAAGAGAGTCAGGTTAGGGCCTAGTCCGCCATGTTCTCTGTGTGTCTCAGTAACTCTGGTATACTAGAACTGTAGATAGACCTAACATAAGCATGCTCAAGGGAGAGCAAAGGGCAAGAGGTTTTGATGTGGTGCTGGGTTGGCAGCCTACTCCTAAATGGATGCTCCTTTGACAATATAACTGGACTGAGAAGTTTTCTTCTTGTGAGACAAGTTTGGACAATGTCCTCCATCTGTATCAAAAATGTGAATTACATATTATAAACTCAATCACTATGTTTTAAATAAATTCATGAAAGACATTCTGTTGAAGCTTGAGCTTTTGACAAGGGTGGCCCTCCTCTTATTCAATAGTGCTAGCCCTGTGAACAAAATCAGTTCAGTTCACTTCAGTCACTCAGTCATGTCCGACTCTTTGTGACCCCATGAATCGCAGCACGCCAGGCCTTCCTGTCCATCACCAACTCCCGGAGTTCACTCAGACTCAAGTCCATCAAGTCAGTGATGTCATCCAGCCATCTCATCCTCTGCCGTCCCTTTCTCCTCCTGCCTCCAATCCCTCCCAGCATCAGAGTCTTTTCCAATGAGTCAACTCTTCCCATGAGGTGGCCAAAGTACTGGAGTTTCAGCTTTAGCATCATTCCTTCCAAAGAAATCCCAGGGCTGATCTCCTTCAGAATGGACTGGTTGGATCTCCTTGCAGTCCAAGGGACTCTCAAGAGTCTTCTCCAACACCACAGTTCAAAAGCATCAATTCTTCCGTGCTCAGCCTTCTTCACAGTCCAACTCTCACATCCATACATGACCACAGGAAAAACCATAGCCTTGACTAATCGGAACTTTGTTGGCAAAGTAATGCCTCTGCTTTTCAATATGCTATCTAGGTTGGTCAGAACTTTTCTTCCAAGGAGTAAGCATCTTTTAATTTCATGGCTGTAGTCACTATCTGCAGTGATTTCCACTGTTTCCCCATCTATTTCCCATGAAGTGATGGGACCAGATGCCATGATCTTTGTTTTCTGAATGTTAAGCTTTAAGCCAACTTTTTCACTCTCCACTTTCACTTTCATCAAGAGGCTTTTTAGTTCCTCGAGAGCCAGAAATTCCAAACTCCAAAGGTCAAGGGATCCAGTTTCAGGTAAGAGGGAATAAGTATATTCTACCGTTTCCCTCCCACTGAATGAAGTTATAAAACCTGGAATGTATATTTGGAGCAGCTATTTGAGGACTCTGAAAAGTAAATAGTTCCTAGGTGGTGCAGTGGTAAAGAATCCACCTGCCAGTGCAGAGATGCAAGAGACCCAAGTTCGATCCCTGGGTTGGGAAGATCCTGTGAAGTAGGAAATGGCAACCTGCTCCAGTATTCATGCCTAGAGAATCCCATGGGCAGAGGAGAAGCCTGGCGAGCTACAGTTCGCAGGGTCAGAGTCGGACAGGACTGAGCATGTGACACACATGACATATGGCTTGGAGAAGACCTCAGGCCAAAAGCTGTGAAGTAAATATGTCAACTCTGGCACTACTGAGTTAGAGGTAAGTTCCTTCTCTGGACTTCATTTCTTCCCCTTCTCCCTGGATGGGAAGCAACAGCAACAGAAATGGATCCAGAATCGGAAACCATAACTTGAGATTGGTCAATCAACCCTATAGCTTGGGTCTGACTCGCTATCTGGAATATAGCCATCTGTCCCCACCCCTACACCCCTATTACCCAGGTCTCTTTGAACTATTAAATAGGAAAGAAATGAACATCTTTCTTATCTGAACTACTGTATTCTGAGGTCTCTTTATTACAGCAGCTTAGCTTGTACTCCCTATGGGCTTCCCTGATAACTCAGTTCATAAAGAATCCACCAGGAGACCCTAGTTCAATTCCTGGGTTGGGAAGATCTGCTGGAGAAGGGATAAGCTACCCACTCCAGTATCCTTGAGCTTCCCTTGTGGTTCAGCTGGTAAAGAATCTGCCTGCAATGCTGGAGACCTGGGTTCAGTCCCTGGGTTGGGAAGATCCCCTGGAGAAGGGAAAGGCTACCCACTCCAGTATTCTGGCCTGGAGAATTCTATGGACTATAAAAGTTGGACACAACTGAGCAAAGGGCAGATTCCTGCCCTTTTCTTCACCTATGCCAGATCTCGTCAATCTACTCTGGGTGGCACCCTCCCATCCATTCGTGTGGCCTCTCAATGCCTTTGTCTTTCACTTTCTCTTTTATTTCTTTGGCTGTGCTGTAACCCTCCTCTTCTAACACAGCGTTTATGTGCACTGTCCCTTTATTGATTAACTTCTGGGCTCGATATTGAGAATCTTTTAATCAGAAACTATAAATACTCTTTCTAGTGACCAGTCCTAACCTGAAGCCAAGAACCCACAGAGTATTGCCTCATTAAAACAAAAGATGTGCCTATTGCCTAGGAAATCCCATAGGGTTGGGTGACTCTCTGTAAGAGGCTTGTATTGGTCTCACCACTCAGGAAGTTACAAGGGGTTTAAGAGCTCTGTGTCAGGAACTGTGGGTGGAGACCAAGCATGTATTTCTTATTATGTCACCTTCCCAAGTCTTTACTTTTACATGAGGAAACATGTCAGAAAGACTGAGTGACTTGTCAGTAGTTAGAGTCAATATGTAGCAAAGCCAGGACTAGAATTCAAGTATCTTCACAGGACAAGAGTTTGGCCACTCTGTAATTTTGCTTCCAGGTATATCCATACTAGTTTATCTCTATTTTAGATTCTCATATTACATTGATTAAAAAGTCACAATTAAGTTTACATTAAAAAAATCCTCACCTCTAATGCTATATTCTCTGTTGAAATACTTTGCTAGCTTATCTTTAATTGGCTTTTTGTACTCTGAGTTATTAGCCATGGGCACCACGGTCATCATCTTGTTATTCAGTCTGAATTTTAACTATTCATTTAGTATGTCTTCAAGAAAATCTACTGCCTGCCTTGAATCGTGGTCCATGTATTCTGCCCCATGTTCAAATATCAGACAGCCCACACAGCATTTTGAACTGAATATTATCAACATGAAATAGGGAAGCCCAAGAAACTCTTGGTGACTGCCGCCATGAAATTAGAAGACGCTTACTCCTTGGAAGAAAAGTTATGACCAACCTAGATAGTATATTCAAAAGCAGAGACATTACTTTGCCGACTAAGGTCCGTCTAGTCGAGGCTATGGTTTTTCCTGTGGTCATGTATGGATGTGAGAGTTGAAAAAGGCAGAGCGCCGAAGAATTGATGCTTTTGAACTGTGGTGTTGGAGAAGACTCTTGGGAGTCCCTTGGACTCCAAGGAGATCCAACCAGTCCATTCTGAAGGAGATCAGCCCTGGGATTTCTGTGGAAGGAATGATGCTAAAGCTGAAACTCCAGTACTTTGGCCACCTCATGCAAAGAGTTGAATCATTGGAAAAGTCTCTGATGTTGGGAGGGATTGGGGGCAGGAAAAGAAGGGGACGACCGAGGATGAGATGGCTGGATGGCATCACGGACTCGATGGACATGAGTCTGAGTGAACTCCGAGAGATGGTGATGAACAGGGAGGCCTGGCGTGCTGCGATTCATGGGGTCGCAAAGAGTTGGACATAGCTCAGAACTCATATCCATTGAATCAGTATTCTCCAAAGTCAAATTCTCTTCCTTTCTGGCCTGTTGATGGTTAAAAGATGAAACTAGAAAATAACCAGAGGAGTTAGGACTTCCCTTCCTATCACCAGCAACGGGTGAAATAAACTGTTCCAGTTCAGCTAAAGTGTGCACAGCAATGATGCTAATAGGAGTAATGGAGCCTATTAGGACAGCTGTGTTCCATTCTCAGCCCCCAGTCTTCTGACCCAGGGGAAACCACTTCAATCCTGTGAGGCTCTGTCTCTTTAATTGTAAAGTGGGATTAATATTAGGTGTTCAGTTCACAGTGAAGATGTAAAGAGACTGGCTTTATCAGTCAGGGTCCCAGCAAGAAACAATGCAGTTCAGATGTCTCAAGACACTATCATTAAGGGGGCTATTTATAGCATTGTGGTCAAGGGAGGGCAACCAGCAAAGGATAAGCTCAGAGATGAACAGAGTAGAAAGTCTTCCCCACTCTAGATCTGAAGGGGAAGAGGCAGGAAATAGTGCTTCCAGAGCCCAGAGAGAGCAGGGGCCATGGTGGGAGCCCCACAGGCAGAACAAGTAACCCAGACCTGGGAAGCCAGATGCTCTCCGTGGACTAGGAGTCTGTTAGGAGCAGAAGCATCATTGGTAGGCTGCGTTCTGCAGGACAGCACCCCAACTCACCGGATATCCTCAGGATATAGCACCTGCTGGCTCTACAGTGGAGCCTGCATTAGGCCCTTCCAGTCTTATCAGCCCAGTTGCTTCTGGGTGATGGGCTATGGTGGCAACACAGGTGAAATCCAAGAGTGCACATGAGCACACCTTTTGTTGAAGAATGAATTCCTGGGTAGGAAGTGATACTGTGTGTGTTGTAACAGATACAGGGTCATATGAGAATGAGATGGTTAGACAGTATCATCGACTATTCAATGGACATGAGTTTGAGCAAACTCCCAGAGATGATGATGGACAGGGAAGCCTGGTATGTTGCAGTCCACGGGGTTGTAAAGAGTCAGACACGACTGACTGAACAAGGGTCAAATGTAGAATTAAAACACAAGACCGTCTTCCCAGTCTCAGCTATACTGTCCTGTGGGCCTTGAAACAGCACTGTCTGCATCAAATAACAAAGCCTCATCTGGCTCCTCCAGCTCTTGATCCTGACCTCTGTCGTCCTAAGGGCTGAAATCTCACCCAAGGGGCCAAAGGGGTAGGCCAGCTACCCACTCCTCAGACTCTCCCTCTCATGCATCTCTCCCAAGACCCCAAGTGTTAGTTGATTAGTCATGTCCAACTCTTTGCGACTCCATGGGCTGAACGGCACCAGGATCCTCTGTCCATGGAATTCTCCAAGCCAGAATACTGGAGTGGGTGGCTGTTCTCTTCTCCAGGGTTTCTTTCCAACTCAATCGAACTCAAGTCTTTTGCACTGCAGGCAGATTATTTCACAACTGAGCCACCAAGAGAGCTACCAAGAAAGTCCCCAAGTCCCCAGGACCTTATCAATACAACTAACAAAGGAACCATCTCCACCTTCACTGCAAACCGAAGTTCCTGTGCACACAACAATGGAGGTAGGAAGATACCCGGAAGGTGGGGTGTTGTTCTGGAACCTCTGCTTAGCCAGGGGCCAACGGAGTTTATGGGAAGGGGAGGGGAGGAATGCTGTAGGACTCTTTCTCACCAATAGCACCTGAACTGTAGCCACAAACGCCTCTCTCATACTTGGGTAGGCGCACTCCTGGACAAGCTGTGACTCACAGTGCTCATGTTGCCACCTGTTCAGAGCATGTGAATTCTGCAAGCAGCATTTCTAAGCCTTCTCTTCCCTGATGCTGAGAGGAAAAGAAAAAGAGGCAGAAGGGGCAATGGTCCAAATTTGATCAGTTTTTTCCCTTTGCTGACCTGGCCCCTTCTGAACCTGCTGCTGCTGTGGGAACGTTTGCAGACAGCACAGATTCAGGGCGCCCTCTCATCACACTTCTAAGTCGTTTCATAATTACAATCCCCTCCTCCACACTAGGCTTGCTCATAGGTCATCCCAAACTTCAAGTCTTAAAAATGTTCCCTATGACTATGAGCTTCCTTGGTGGTTCAAGCAGTGAAGACTCCGCCTTCAGTACAGGGGACCGGTTAGATTCCTGGGTGGGAAGAATCCTCTGGAGAAGGGTTAGGCTACCCACTCCAGTATTCTTGGGCTTCCCTGATGTTTTTCAGTTCAGTCGCTCAGGCGTGTCCGCCTCTTTGCGACCCTGATGTTTAGATGGTGTTAAAAAAAAAAAAAAAAAAAATCCGCCTGCAATGTGGGAGACCTGGGTTCGATCCCTGGGTGGGGAAGATCCGCAGGAGGGAGGAGGGCATGGCAGCCCACTCCAGTATTCTTGCCTGGAGAATCTCCACGGACAGAGGAGCCTGGCGGGCTACAGTCCATGGGGTCGCAAAGAGTCGGACACGACTGAGCGACTAAGCACACAGCATACACGGTGGTTGGAACTAAAATTAAGATAATCATGCCTTCACGCACAAGACTTCCCACTGCAGTGCAGCTGTTCTGAGCAGCTACTGAAATAAAAGAGCACTATACGCCCCTAACTCACTCCTCTTCCAAACACCACGAAAGGACGGTTACGTTAACTTGAGGCAGAAGAAACATTCTGAGTAGAGCGTGAAACCGAATTCTGGCTCTCTTCCTCTGCGCTTGCGCAAGGGAAGACAGTCCCTCCCCCGGAAGGAAGCCCGGGCCTCCGGCTGTTACGCAGACGCAGAGCTCTACCTCCAGGCGGAACTGGGGCGTCCCGGGCCCCTGCAAAAGCTAAACACCCGGTGTGAAAGGAAGGTGGCCCCGGGCGGGGCGGGACGCATGCGCGGCAGCTCTCCCGGGCGGGGGAAGGGCTGAGGGGCGGAAGGGGCGGCCAGCTGCTCGCGGTGCGGAGCAGGGTCAGGATGGAGGAGGACGTGCTGACCACCCTGAAGATCCTCATCATCGGCAGAGCGGCGTGGGCAAGTCCAGGTGAGAGGGGTCTGCGGGCCGTGACGACAGTGGCGGGGTCTTTCCTCCTCGGTGGCGGTTTGTTTCCTGGGGCCGCGGCGGGAACGGTAAACGGCGGCGGGCCGGGCCTGGCCGGGGCGAGCTCGGCTCGCGGCCCCGCGGCCTCGGCCCAGCCTGGTTCCCTGGATCGCGTCCCCTCCTGTCGCACCGGGAGGAGAGCGATCCCGAGGGCGCCGCTGGGCCGGCCGGGTCGCCGCCGCAGAGGCGCCTAGGGCGTGGCGGGCGGGTCGGGGCCCGAGTCCAGCGGAGGGAAGAGGCCTCCCGGCCCCGGGGGTCGAGCTGCCTGTCACCCTGCGAGCGGAGAGCTTGTGATTTGACCATCGTGGGATTTCTGTCGGGCTTTCTCTAAATACGTGAAGTTCTGCACAGGAAGTTTCGTGACGCCATAGGTCACATTCCTGGCCTGGTTGGGTGCACCCCGTAGCCAATTATTCTTTTTATTTTTTTAATGAGTCAGCTGTGAAAGAGCTCATCAGTCTTCTGACTGCTTAAATAATTCACTTTGGTCTAAGATGCAGGAGCTTAAGCTATGGACCACTTTTGAGAATCCAGTGTAATTGTTGTTTCTTGCTCTGCCACGTCATACAGAGGTAACGAAGCACTTGTCTTTTATTTCTTGACGGTTTTTGTGGGGAGGGGCGGAATAATGTTGCCAGTAGTTAAAGTTGAGTATTAGAGAAGACGTGGAGCCTGCTGGGTGTTGGGAAGAGAGCTGTGATTTCATCCAGGTCTTAGAGCAAAGTTCTCCAGGTGAAGTTATCCTTGTCATCGGATTATGAGTAGGGTGTGTCCCTGGCAGCCTTGATCTTTAAATAAGATCCAAATTCCAGAAGCTGTAAACAATTGCATATTTTAGCTATGCCTCCTTATAAGCTTATCTTTCAAATTACTTCGTGAGATCTTATTTTTTTAAGTTATTTAAGCATTTGAAATCTGTAATGTGTTCTGCAGCTTTATGTACTTTTAAAACACGATAGTATATTTTCATAGTTTCCCTCTTTTGATGTACTTTGTTTATTGGAATGAGAAATTTGTATGTAACAAGGAGTAAAGAAATGAAACACTGCGGACTAAAAAAATAGTATGATTGTGTGTGTGTGTATGTGTTATTTAAAGGGCTGAATAATATCATTTTCATTATCACTATCTAGTATATGTGAGAGTTAAAAAGTTAAGTAATATGTGAACATTGTCTTAGGAATTCCCTGGCCAGGTGATCTTTTTTTCTTCTTGAGATGTGACCCTCGTTTAGGTTAAGGCATATAAAATTGCTGAGTTTGAAGTCAAGACTGGTTGGATGTTGTTCTGTGTGGTTGAGCCCAAAACATGGTTGGTTGGTGCCTATTCTAAATGTATTGGATGGATGATTGAGTGAAGCTCGCTTTGTCATGCTCCACTCTTTGCAACCCCATGGACTGTACAGTCCCATGGAATTCTCCAGGCCAAAATACTGGAGTGGGTGGCCTTTCCCTTCTCCAGGTGATCTTCCCAACCCAGGGATTGAACCCATGTCTTCTGCATTGCAGGTGGATTCTTTACCATCTGAGCCACTAGGGAAGCCCAAAGTAGAGACTCCTATTGTTGTTATTGTTCTGTAGTTGCTAAGTCACAGTGAAAGTTGATATTCTTTCTCTGGAGTAAAATCTGTTAAGTGGATTTGTTGGTTTCCTTGGTTCCCTCCTGGCAAACAAATTTATTTGGAGCTTATCTGCTCCAAGCTTTTTCTCACCTCAAAAGCTCACTGCAAAATTTTAACACCTTTACCTCTTTGAAGAAAGGATTGCATTTAGGGAGAAAGTTACCTTATCTTCTCCAGCTGGATATACATGATTGGTGGACATGATATGCTCTGGAAAAAAAAAAAAACTTGGAAAGTTTATCTTCTTAGATAAAATGAGAATAAATGACTCTTTAGAAGCCTGGACTTCCATCATAGATGAGTCAGTAAAGAATCTTCGTGCAACGCAGGAGCCCCGGGTTCGATCCCTGGGTTGGGAAGATCCCCTGGAGAAGGAAATGGCAACCCACTCCAGTATTCTTGCCTGGAGAATCCTATGGACAGAGGCTCCATGGGGTTGCCAAGAGTCCGACATGACTTAGCAACTAAACTACTACTTGGAAGCCTATGCTTTTAAGGGGCTTCCCAGGTAGGGCTAGCGGTAAAGAAACCTGCCTGCCAAAGCAGGAGACATAAGAGAGTTGGATTCCATCATTGGGTCAGGAAGATCCCCTGGTGTAGAAAATGGCAACCTACTCCAGTATTCTTGCCTGAAGAATTCCATGGACAGAAGAACCTGGTGGGCTATAGTCCATAGGGTCGCAAAGAGTTGGACATGACTGAAGCGATTTAGCGTAGCATGCTTTTTAAGGTGAGTTAGTACAAAACCATTTGACATCTATATAATCCTACAGGATTGTTCTAACCAATAGTTTCTATTTCTCTGTAAATCTAGAGTTAATGAAAGTGAGGTATCACGTGTGTTGTTGAGAAATCATTGCACAACAAAGGATATCTTAACTCACTCAAACTAGTGGGTTATTTTTCCAGTTTATTTTATACTTGGAGTTAATAAACGTCTGAGAGTAGCCAAGAGATCAGAGTGATGAAACTGGTGCTCCCACTTGTGTGACCTTGTGTGTGACACTCAGACACTTTAGGCCTTCATCTCTTTGTTTCAAAAGTGAGGTTGGAGTAGTGTTAAATGTGTAATATTCTTTGATTCCGTGGCTAGCGCATGGTGAAGTAAAGAAGCAGCAAGGTGTTTCAGAACTGGAAGGGATTATAGAGACCTGCTGTTATTTCTTTGCTGTCCCTTCTGTGTCTCTTACATCGCTGTCCTTTTGACCAGTTTCATTTGTAAACTGAGAAATGCACCTTAGTTATAATCACACTGATTAATTATAGGTTTGGTCTCCTCCAAGTAGAAGGGCAGGAGTTACTCCTTCCCTCTTACAGCTCAGTATTTTGCTCCTTAACCATTGAAAATGAAGGCTTGACCATACATGCTTTAGAACTGTGTTGCTTAATCATTTTCAGGTTGTGGATTCCTTTCAAAAGCTAGTAGAGAAATAGACTGCCTACCTAGAAAAATGCACATGTAGAATTTACGATACATTTTCATCTGACAGTGTACCCATGGCTAAGATCTGCTCCTTTATCCTCAGAGCCTATATTAAACTTCGTTGTTTTACATCCTTGCCTTTCGTGACAAAATACAGTTAATGACAAGTGACCCCGGCTCATATCTGGCTCGTTGTCCAAGTTCAGTAAATAATAGCCCATACTGTTGCTATCATTTATGTTGTTGTTATGGTATCATTACTACTAGTGCTAGGTAAGGGTCTACATTTTTGTTATATTTTCTTTGGTGACATGAGTATAATACACAACTTTTCTATTCTTAAATTATGAGTAACTTAAATTTTTGGCTTCTCTAATTTGAAGTTTAAGGTTGGGGAGAGAAGAAACTTTTTATGAGCAGTCTTTTAAGATTCTTATTAGTGCTGTCACCTAATTCATATTGGAATTAAAATTAATTATAGTTCAGTGTTAAGTAGAAAAAGCTCCAGTTTGATGCTTTTGTCTTACTTTGCTTTTGTTGTGCTGGTTTTGTGATCACCAGAAAGCAAAACTGGGAAATGAAGAGTTAGTTCTTCAAATTGAATTAATGACACTGGGTTTGGAAAGTGCTAAGAGGTCATTATGTTTTGCAGTATACCCTGTGAACAACAACAACAAAATCTTTAGCAGCAATAATTACAGTCTATAAAAGTAGTCATACATTTTTTTGTCCCCTGCAATTCAGACATAAGATAGTTATTGTCTTGATTTTATTAATGCAATTAAGTCAATAGAATGGTCTCATCCTGCTTAGGGATAATGTGAGGGGAGATTTATTAATTTTATAAATCTAAAAGCAAGGAGATCCAACCAGTCCATCCTAAAGGAGATCAGTCATGGGTGTTCTTTGGAAGGACTGATGCTAAAGCTGAAACTCCAGTACTTTGGCCACCTCATTCAAAGAGTTGACTTATTGGAAAAGACTCTGATGCTGGGAGGGACTGGGGGCAGAGGAGAAGGGGACGACAGAGGATGTGATGGCTGGATGGCATCACCAACTCGATGGACATGAGTTTGGGTCATCTCCAGGAGTTGGTGCTGTACAGGGAGGCCTGGCCTGCTGCGGTTGATGGGGTCGCAAAGTGACAGACACAACTGAGCAACTGCACTGAAAGGGCTTCTTTAACAAAAACTTAAGTTTTGTTTTTGAAGAACTTCTAATAACTGACATTTCTGCCTTATATTAAATAAAATAATTCTGGAAGATAAAATCTTGGAGTATTTTTGTGATTATCTTTTTCCTTTCACTTCATGCCTTCCTTCCTTGCTTTCCCATTTCCCAGGTGTAGTCCTTCATTATCTCTTCCTATAATCATGGCAGTTGTCTTCCGTTGATTTTCTTAGTTTGCTTGTTTTTTGGGCTGGCATTAACTTTTCAAAATATAGAGCAGTTCTTGCCATTCCTTTCTTTGACAGCCTTTGGTAGCTGAATATTGCTGACTTGATTTCATGCACCTTACCCAGCATTGCCAGAGGAAACCTACTCTGGCCAGCGTGTGACCTTCAGCCCTTACTTTTATTGTATCTCTTCTTCCCACTTCAGTAAAAGTCAGACTACTTGTTTCAAAATGCTGGACTTCACACCTTTCTGTTTTTACCTGAATTTGGAGTGCATGACGCATTCATTTCTTAAAAATTTAATTTGTTGCATTCCAAGAGACTTCCTCTTCCCCTTTTGTCCCTGTCAGTTAAAGCGTTACATGTTTGCTAATACTATTTTCTCAGAAGGGCATACCAGTACAGTTATATAAAGAAAAACAAAAACCTCTTTTCACACTTAGGAAATGGAGTATGGGAAATAGGTTTTCTAGTAAACTACTTTGCTTTGGTGATTCTTTAATTGCCTTTCCAATAATTTAATTCCTCTGAATATGCCTGCAATGAGGCTATGTTTCTGGAAGCTGACTACATGAGCTCTTTGAAGTTGTGTCTAACTTGTTGTAACAAAATACAGCAATCAGATGTTTAGAAAGAAAAGTTGAATTACTAATCTGTATTTTTGACATCTCTTTTAGCCTGCTCTTGAGGTTCACAGATGATACTTTTGATCCAGAACTTGCAGCAACAATAGGTAAGCCCATGTTTAAAAATTTCGTAGAAATGCCAAATACTTTCTTGCCTTCAGGCTGTTTGATCTAACTCCCCCTACCCATCCTCTTACTACCCCACTGCTTCCATGTCTGTCAAAATCTTGTCTTTCAGTGTTATCTTTGGTAGTCATTCAGTTTCCAAAATCCTTGTAGATCTAATCAAGCAAAAATACAACTTCCGTTGCTGTTGTCTTATGGTTCTTTGTTAACACTGAGGGTGTTATGATTATCTTTATACACATTCTTGTGCTGTGGGATGTCTTTTATTTAGCAGCATACAGTCATTTGAATGTTTATTGTATGCCAGGCACTGTCCTAAGAGGTGGGTTATGGTGATCAATGATACAAACTTGGTGTCTGTCATAATGGACCTCACAGTGTCACTCACAGTAGAGTGTGTTAGTTTTGTATTTTTAGCATTTCATATAGTATCCAACATGTTTCTGGCAACATGTTTATTGATATTAGTTCTCAAAAACTACACATAAATGCCTTTTAAAAACTGAAGTTTAGATTGCCTAAAAGTGGTTTGCCACAGCAGCTTATTAGAATATAGGAGAAGAGAGAGCTAGATAATTTGGCATCACATTTTAGGGAGTAGATGACAATGTAAAGGTACAAGAGACGGCTGGCAGTAGTAGAAAGAGCTGAGTCAGAGCAGTATGAGCGTCTCAGCTCTGCCTTGAATGCTGTCACTTTGAGCAAGTCAGTAACTTCCTTGTCCTCATCGGTAAGTTGGGAGTAATTTGGGTGAGAATACATTTTCCTTCCAGCTCTAACATTTCATGATCTGATGAGTAGAATGCAGTAAAGATCTGATCTTGTATTACAGTTAGGGAAAGTGTCTTAATCAGATTCCCCGAAATGTTCACATTTATCACATATGCTTTAGCATTCTCTCCACATACACATATACCATATTTCTGCTTTTTTTTTAATTGTTTGAGAGAAAATTGCATTCAGTATCTTCAGTGTCTTTAACTCTAAGTACTTTAATGTATATTTCCTTGATCAGCATGGATACGGTTCTCCTGTATACAGACAGATTTTTATCAGTTGTCCCTCTAATAGCGTATATACCAAAGGAAATAATTGTTTCTGGTCCAGAGCCCAGTCCAGGATCCTACATTGAGTTTTGCTGTCATTTTCCCTTAGTCTCTTTTAACCTGAACAGGTCTTCATTCTTTCTCTGTCCCTTTGTGGCCTTGGCGTTTCTGAAGGGCCTGTGCAGGCCAGCCGTCCTGTAGAATACCCTTCCACTGCAGTTGTCCATGTGTCCTCTGGTTAGATTCAGGTTGTGCGTTTTGGGCGGGAATTCCTCAGCAGTGCTTCTCAGAGCGTGGTGTGTGTTGGTGCCGTTAGCGGTGATTGGACTCGGTTTCTTAGATGAAGTGCACCATGTCTCTTGCTGTCCACTGTCATTCCAACTCCTGTGGTGGTTGAACCATGGTTTTTCAAATTCCCTCTTTCCATTTACATTTCTTACTTAGAATTCTGCAAGGAAGAGCTTTGGACGTGAGTCTGAGCAAACTCCAAGAGATAGTGGAGGACAGAGAAGCCTGACGGGCTACAGTCCTTGAGGTCACAAAAAGTCGGGCAGGACTTAGTGACTAAACAACAGCAACAGAGAAAAGGTTCTTCTTCATTTCTATCAATTTGATCTCATGGTGCCTCTAAATTTAATACATTATATCAGGCATTACTTCGCTTTTGTATGACATATGAGCATTGACAGATATACTGTTATGTATGAAAATGGAATCATTTAAAACACTACTAGTTCAAAATCTGTTTAATTTGGTTTTGATATATTATTTGCTTCTTTAAAAATGAGCTATTAGTAAAACTTGATTTTACTCAGAACATCCCTGGTATTGGATAAGCAAAGAGTAGAAGAATAGTAACTGGCAGGAAAAAAAATTGTGCCTAGAATTAAATACTAAGGGAATGATCCTATATATGATATAAACTTGTTATTTAAGCTGTAAGTCATGTCTGACTCAGAGACCCTGTGGACCCCATAGCCTGTCCTCTGCTTGGGATTTCCCAGGCAAGAATACTGGAGTGGGTTGCCATTCTTTCTCCAGAGATTCTTCCTATTCTAGGGATCAAATCCTTATTTCCTGCATTGGCAGGCAGATATTTTACCGCCGCCAGGAAGCCCATAGTATAAATTGTCTTCATTTCAAACCCAAATGTCATTGGGGTCTTACAGATTGACAGATGATTTATTGTCTTTATTACTAAAAAGGTTCTGCTTTGAAAACAAATACTAAGATTGTAGCATACTGAGAAAACATTCATAATTTGTTCCCCCAGTCAACCTTGGCTCTTGAAAAGAATCTTTACTTTTTAGCATCAGATAATTTTCTGCCCTAGATTATAACCAATACACACATGAAGTTTTGAAATAAAAATAATTATCTCAGTTGTTAATGGCCATGTGAAAAATAGTATTTTGTGGAAAGTCAGTATTTTACCTCACAATGTAATAGTAAGTAAAGCACACCTTTATCTTTCAGTAATGTAGTGAGACATTCAAGTATCTATCATGTATAAAATACTAAGGTTAATTGTTGGATTTTGGGTTTGAAGATGATACTGTTAAGTTGGCATTTTCTTCTGCTTGCTGAGAAATTGGCTATTAACAACAAAGAGGGAAAACTAAAATACAAACTACATGGTCTACTAAGCCACAAAACCGGAATGGCTGCCTTTTGTAGCAGCAGAGACCAGGCAGGCCGCCTGTGGGAGAAAGTGGACGGTGCCATGGCTGCAGGGCTTGGGGCCAGCAGGAGATGCTTCATGAGTTTGAGAGGCCCACCTTGGAGGGGCAAAACCTGTTAGCCTTTGTAAAAGCAGAATGGCTTCTCAAGCCAATGGCAGGAGTTTCCCTGCCGCTGGTTTGATTTTAAGAAGTTGAGAAATGAAACCAAACAAGGAGTCACACAGACAGAGGGAAGTGATGCCTTTGACTAATGTTAAGGCCTTCTATCTCCTCTGGATGTTGAGAAGTAAATAGCTAACTGATTCTCATGTAAAACCCTGAATCAAAACAAAATTTTGCTGGTGCAGAACTCATCCCACTATGGCCTTCTGTATTAGCTTCCTGTAGACAGCTTGTCCAGGAAAACGTCATCATTTTCAGTGATGACTTGGCAAAAAGAATCCAGCTCAAGGCCACTACTGCCATTCAAAAATAGAAAAAGGCGAAAGGAATGAAAAAATGAAGGACGGGTAAAGAATATTCATCAGAGAAAAGTATTGCTGTAAAGAAGATGAAAATAATGACCCAACATCTTACCATGAATTTAAGACCCTTAATGAAAATATTTATCAGTGAGAGCACAAAACAGTGGTATGAGGTCAGGGAAGAGACAGTGTGACTGCATGAGAAAGTGCAGTGTAAGCTGACTGAGTGGAAAGAAAAATAAGATAAAACTGTTGCTGAAGTGAAGATGAAATTGGAAGGCTCACAAGGGACAGCAGAGACTGTGGAAAAGACAATAAAGAACAATAAGCTAGAAATGGATGAGTGGGTAGAATTTACCCAAGTGAATAAGAATGTTAAATTCGAGTAAGAAAATATGGAAATAACAAAAGAAGATTGTTACATAGTCTGTTTTCATCTTAAAGAAGAAACATAATGAAACAGCCAATATTTAATGATATAATCCAAGGTAGCATTTCTAACATAAAAATAAACACACGAACAGACAAAACTGTAAGAATATTTTGACCAGGCTTTTGTTACATGGGAATGTTTTTGGGGGTGGGAACATTAGATTTTTCTTTTTTCCATGGCCAGGCCATAAGATGATGCTTAATCATGTCTTTATCTGAAGTACTTAATCAGCTCCATTAGATACAGTTGGTTGAATTTAAGCGTGGATGTTAGATCTAGTCTCAGTAAAACGCCACAATTTTCTTCATGTATTTTGTTTGTTTGTTTGTTTTTAATTTACCCTTCCTAAAGAAACCTTTGAATACAAAAAGTGCTTTAAGTAAAACCTTTCAAATAAAGATAAAATTTAGAACTGGTTCTCTACTTAAGACAGGTTCACAAACTACTTCTTAATTTGTAAGACTTAAAATTGTTACAAATGCTAAATTATTTGTGAGGGTTGATGCGTTTCAGCTAAATTTAGACAAATTCTGGTTGTTGTTGGTTGGCTTAGGTCAATGATTCTTATTACCTCCTTAGTAGGTTTTTAAAGATACCTATTTTGGCTTCCAAGTAAAGCATCTGCCTACAATGCAGGAGACCCAAGTTCAATCCCTAGGTCGGGAAGATCACCTGGAGAAGGACATGGCAACCCACTCCAGTATTCTTGCCTGGAAAATCCCATGGATGGATTTTGGAGCCTGGTAGGCTACAGTCCACAGGATCACAAAGAGTCCAACACGAGAGAGCAACTTCCCTTTCACATTTTGACTTCTAAGGGCAGATAAAAGATCTCCATCCACATGTTACTTTATCGTTTGAGCTTACATAACAGAAAGATGACATAATGAAAATAGAAAGCAGCTAATACATCTTGTTTAATGCCATAACATAAACTTGTTAATATACTTGGAAATGTGATATAACCTAAAGAAAAAAAGAACTATTTCATATAATTTCATTTAGGTAAACATTTTAAATGGAGTAAAGTGGTAAATATGGCTCTGACATCTCGTTATTTCGAATAATGTCAAATGGTCTTGATCATATATAAATTGTTTCTTTTTTCCAGTCTACTTAGAGGCTTTATTAGGAAAGGTTGTGATTTTTTTTCCCCATATGCTTTTCAGCTCTGATTTATGGTTGACAGACCTCTTTATACTGAAATGTCCTGGCTTGCCTAGCTAAGTCTTTACTTACTTTGATATATTTCTGGATTTGGTATATTGCTGTGGGTGGTGTAGTTATTTTTACAACATTGATTCTTCCAGTCCACGAACATGGTATGTCTCTACACTTGTGTCACCTTTAATTTCTTTCATCTAGTTTCTGAACAGTTTTCTGTGTGCAGGTCTTTTGCTTCCTTGGGGAGGTTTCAGATCAGTTCGGTTGCTTGGTCGTGTCTGACTCTTTGCGACCCCATAGACTGCAGAACGCCAGGCCTCCCTGTCCATCACCAACTCCTGGAGTTTACCCAAACTCATGTCCATTGAGTCAGTGATGCCATCTAACCATCTCATCCTCTGTCATCCCCTTCTCCTCCTGCCCTCCCCTGTCTTTCCTAGCATCAGGGTCTTCTCAAATGAGTCAACTCTTTGCATGAGTCAACTCTTTGCATGAGGTGGCCAAAGTATTAGAGTTTCAGCTTCAACATCTGTCCTTCCAGAGAACACCCAGGACTGATCTCCTTTCAGATGAACTAGTTGGATCTCCTTGCAGTCCAAGAGACTCTCAAGAGTCTCCTCCAACACCACAGTTCAAAAGCATCAATTCTTCCACACTCAGCTCTCTTTATAGTCCAACTCCCACATCCGTACATGACCACTGGAAAAACCGTAGCCTTGACTAGATGGACCTTTGTTGAGGAGGTTTATTCCTAGGTTATTTTCTTTTTGTTTAGATGGTAAATGGGATTGTTTCTTCAATCTGTCCTTCTTATCTTTCATTGTTAGTGTATAGGAATGCTAGCAATTTTTGTATCTGTATCCTGCAACTTTACTAAATTCACTGATGATCTCTAGTAGTTTTCTGGTAACATCATTACAAGGTTGAGGAAATGTCCTTCTGTTTCTAGTTTGCTGAGAGGTTTCATTAGGAACCGGCTTCTCTGGTGGCTTAGACAGTAAAGAATCCACCTGCGATGAAGGAAACCTAGGTTTGATCCCAGGGTCAGGAAGATCCCATCCAGAAGGAAATGGTTACCCATTCCAGTATTCTTGGCCTGGAGAATTCCATGGACAGAGGAGCCTGGCAGCCTCAGTCCATGGGGTTGCTAAGAGACGGACACAACTGAATGACTAACACTTTTACTTTTCATTAGGAATGGTGTTGCATTTTGTTAAATGTATTTTCCACATTTGTTGAGATGATCATATGAGGTTTCTTTTTTGGTTTAGTATAGTAAAGTCCACATTGATTTTTTTTTCTTTTTTCAGTGTTGAATGAACCTTTCATTTCTGAGGTAACATCTCTTTGTTGTGGTGTATTGTTCTTTTATACATGTTTGGATTATTTATGAAATTTTGTTTAGGGCTTTATATTCATGAGGGATATTAATCTTTAGTTTTCTTTAATTATAGTGTCTTTGTCTGGTTTTGGTATTAGGTATTTAGAATTCATAGATTAAGGAAATACTCATTCCTCTTCAGTTTTCTGGAAGAGTTTGTTTATAATGGATTATTATTTAAATGTTTGTGAAATTCATTTGGTGCTTGAAGTTTTCTCCTTTAAAGGTTTTATCCATAGATTCAGTTTCTTTCGTAGTTTAGGCGTCTCTAGTTAATCTGTTTTTTTATTGTGGTAAAATTATGCATAACATTTCAATTTACTTTTTTACCCATTTTTAAGTATATGGTTCAGTGGCAGTGAGTATGTTCATGTTGTTGCAGCCATCAATACTATCTACTTCTAGAACTTTTTCATCACCTTAAGCAGAAGCTCTGCCAGTTAAGCAGTAACTCCTACTCCACGTTTCCCCTCAGTCCCTGGTAACCTTTTCTACCTTTTGTCTCTGTGAACTTGCCTAGTCTATAGAAACCTTGTATTAGACTCATATAATATTTGTAGACTCATACAGTATTTGTCCTTTTGTGATTGGCTTATTTCACTTAGCATAATGTGTTTAATGGAGAAGGAAATGGCAACCCACTCCAGTGTTCTTGCCTGGAGAATCCCAGGGATGGGGGAGCCTGATGGGCTACCGTCTTTGGGGTCGCACAGAGTCGGACACTACTGAAGCGACTTAGCAGCAATGTGTTTAAGATTCGTCTGTGTTGTAGCATATATTAGAATTTCATTCCATTTTATGACTAGTAATGTTACATCGTATGTACATACCACATTTTGTTTATCCTTTCATCTCTCTGGACACTTGAATTGCTTCCACTTTTTGCCTTTTGTGAATAACAGCTGCTGTGAATATTGTACAAGTATCTGTTTGTGTTCCTGTTGTCAGTTCTTTGGGTCTGTACCTAAGAGTAGAATTGCTATGTTATATGGTAATTCTATTTTTAGCTTTCTGAGGACCCACCAGGCTATTTTTTACAGTGGCTGAACCATTTTACATTCCTACCAGCAATGCACAAGCATTCTAATTATGTCCTTGTCAATGCTTGTTATTTTTTGTTTTTTTCTTTAATAATAGTTTTTAATCCATTATGATAGTGTCTCAGTGTGGTTTTAATTTGCATTTCCTTAACGGATAATGATGTTATGATGTTGAGCATCTTTTAATGTGCTTGTTGGCCATTTGTGTTTATTATTTGAAGAATTGTCTGTTCAGATCCTTTACCCATTTTTGAATCAGGTTTTCTGTTGTTGAGTTATAGTCATTCTTCATATTAGAATATTAATCCCTTATCAGACAGTACAGTTCAGTCACTCAGTTGTGTCCACCTCTTTGCGACCCCATGAATCGCAGCATGCCAGGCCTCCCTGTCCATCACCAACTCCTGGAGTTCACTCAAACACATCCATCGAGTCAGTGATGCCATCCAGCCATCTCATCCTCGGTCGTCCCCTTCTCCTCCTGCCCCCAATCTCTCCCAGCATCAGAGTCTTTTCCAATGAGTCAACTCTTTGGCTTTCAAATATTTTTTCTCTCTTCTTTCTTTAAAATTTTTGGCTGCACTGGGTCTTCGTTGCATTGTGTGGGCCTCTCGTTGTAGAGCACGGGCTCTGGAGGAAGCAGGCTCGGTGCACTGGCTTCTCCAGTTGCAGCACAGGCTCTCCAGTTGTGGCTGCTCCCATTTTGTGAGTTTTTTTTCATACCCCCTTGATGTTGTCCTTCGATGCACATAAGTTTTTAATTTTGATGAAATCCAGATTATCTACTTTTCTTTTGTTGCTTGTCGTCCTGGTGTGACAGCCAAAAAAATCATCACCAAATCCCATGTCATGAAAATATTTTTCCTATGTTTTCTAAGAGTTTTTAAGATCTAGGTTTTACATTTACGTCTTTGATACATTTTGTGCTAATTGTATATGGTGTAAGATAAGGGTCCAACTTCATTCTTCTGTTTGTGAACATCTAATTTTCTGAGCACCATTCATAGAAAAAACTGTCCTTTCCCTACTGAATGTTCTTGGGTTCCTTGTTTACAGTCAGTTGGCTGTATATGTGATGGTTTATTTCTGGCCTCTCTATACCATTGGTTTAAACGTCCTTTATGCTGTCACTGTTTATTTTAGTTATTGTAGTTTTGAGTCCGTTTTGAAGTTGTAAAGTTTGAGTCCTTGATTTTTTTCAGTACTATTTTGTTATTTAATGCCTCTTGTAATTCTGTGTGAATTTGAATGTTAGATTTTCCATTCTGCAAAAATGCTGTTAGAATTTTTATTGGATTGCATTGGATCTGTAGATTACTTTGGGTAATATTGTTATCTTACCAATATTAGGCCTTCCAACTCATGAATGCAACATGTCTTTCACTTACTTGTGTCTTCTTTCTCTCATCAGTGTTTTGAAGTTTTCAGTGTATAAATATTTAAGCTCCTTGGTTAGGTTTATTCCTGAATAGTAGTATCGTCGTCATCTATTTTTAAAATATTTTATTTTTTTGATTCTATTGTAAATGAAATGATTTTTTAAATTTTATTTTTGGATTGTTTATTACTAGGATATGGAAATGCAGTAGATTTTTGCATGTTGGTGTTATATCCTGTAACTTTGCTGAATTCACTTAATAGTAGTTTTAACAGTATTTTTGTATGTGTGTGGAATAGAGTCATTAGGATTTTCTACATATAAGAAATGTTGTCTACAGGTGGTCTGTGAACAGAGATAATTTTCCTTCTTGGTTCCCAATTTGGATATGTTTTATTTCCTTTTCTTGCTTAATTGCTCTGGCTAGGCCTTCCGGTACTCTGAGAATAGAAGTAGTAAGAGTAGACATTCTTAATCTTGTTCTGATCTGAGAGGGAAAGCTTTCAGTTTTTTATCAATGAGTATGATGTTAGCTATGGGGTTTTCTTATGTATTCAATTGTGTTTTTTTCTGCATTGTCTTAATCTGCTGTTAATCTTATCCTGTGTATTCTTTTTTAACCTCAGATGTTGTCATTTTCGTCTCTGGATGTTTGTTTTGGATTTTTTAAATCTAGCTCATGTCTACTTAACTTTCTGAACATGTGGCATATGGTTATAATTGTTTTTAATAGTCTTTACTAGTTTTCACATCTTTGCTAGTTCTGAGTCAGCTTCTCTTGATTGCTTTTTCACCTTTGGTAAGGCAGATGATTCCACCGTTGTGTTCTGGTTTCCCATTCATTGGTATTTCTTTATGGTGCAGTTAATATGCCTTTGGTAAATTTTCATGTCTCACTTATTGCTTATTTCAAAGGCTTTGTTGATTATATTACCTAATTTTAGCCAATTCAACATTCATAAAATAGGCCTGTGCCTAAGGAAAGATTCTTGCAAAGGAACAGAATTGAATATTGTATTAAAAATGCAAGCCCAAGTGAATAATTAGAGAAAAGCTGAAGCAACAGTTCTGTGATTTTATAGTTTACGTTAAGAAATATATATTTGATTCTTGCCACAGAACTCCTAAACTACTGGATTTTCTTTTTTATTATCATTTTTTACAATTTAAATCTATATTTAATTGCAGAATAATTAGTTCACAATGTTGTGTTGCTTTCTGCTATACCCTTGGATTTTCTTAAGTGATAAGAATCATTAAAGATGTCTTTTGTTTATCTGTTCTTTCTTTCCTTTTTTTTTCTTTTTTTGGCTGCACCACACAGCTTATAGGATCTTAGTTTCCCAACCAGGAAGTGAACCCCAGTAGTGAAAGCACCGAATCCTAATCTCTGCACTGCTAGGGAATTCCCAGAATGTTTTTTGTATTTTCATAACAGGCCTTTTCAACTACACCTGAATTTGTATTTCTGATGTGACTTCTAGAAAGCCTCTTAAGCCTAGAGGAGAACCAACCATGTGGTTAAAGGGTTGGGACTTTAGCTCTTCCTTACTCCCAGGATGTGGGAAAGGAGGTGGAGATTTTGTTTGTTTAATCATCAGAGGCAAAAGGTTTAACCAGCCAAGCCTCCATAAGAAAGCCCATGGATTCAGAGAGCTCTGCGTTGGAGAACACATGGAGCCACTGGGAGGATGGCATGCACGGAGAGGCCAGGAGGGCTCTGCCAGTCCCCACACTGTGCCCTGTGCGTCTCTGCCATCTGGCTGTTCCTGGGTTGTGTCCTTTTCTAATAGAATGATCATCTAGTAAGTCAGTAGACTGTTTTTCTAAGTTCTTTGAGCCACTATCTCACGTTAAGCTAACCACCATCAAAATTAATCTAAGTGGAAACCTCTAGATTGTAGCCAGTTGGTCAGAAGCACAGGTAATAACCTGGACATCAGACTGGCATCTGACGTGGGGTGTGGCAGTCTTGTGGGACGGCACTTTTATCTTATGGGATCTGCCTTTTAACTTCAAGAAGATGATGTCAGAACTGAATTGAATTGTGGGACACATATCTGGTGTCCCCGGAAAGTCAAAGAATTGGTTATTGTGGGGGAAACCCTGCATATTGGCTCACAGAAGTGTTCAGTGCCATAGAGGAGGAGAGACAGGAAGGAGTACTTTTTCTAAATAGTCTGGACAGGAAGGAGTACTTTTTCTAAATAATCTGCTTCTTGTATGACCTCCTTGTTTGTCATCCACATGAGGGTGAAAAGATAGATTAATCAAATACAGTGAGAAGTTGGCGTAATAAAATTTATCAGAAAGATTCCCATTGCTGCCACCAATAAAGGCACATTAATAGCCACTTGCAAAATACAAGATCCAGACATGGTGAAGAAGCAGATTGAGCATGTAAGAGCTAAAGAGGTCAGTGTCTACACATAAGATTCAGCAGAGGAACCAAAGGAGGATAAATGGAAACTGAAGGTCCTGGGTGTAGATGAAGGACCGTTTCAGGCTGCTTGTCTCTTAACTTGGATAGTGGGAGTGTTTCCTGAGGGTGTTATCTGTAGGTTTCAGATCTGTCAGAAGAGTAATTTAGAGACAGTTACTCCAAGACAGTCATTAGACTGCCAAGAAGTATATGCAAGAAAGTATAAAAGAGAAAAGAGAAAGAGGAAGGGGGAAGGGAGGAGAGCAGAAGCACACTGGAACACGCAGTTTCTTTTCCTGGGTATAACAGGAAGGCAAGCAGAAAGGCCAGTCTGGAGGCAAGCAAATGTCTACCAATTGCCTTCATTTAGTACCTTGACCAAGTCAAAACCATTTTCCTCGTCTGCATTTTCTCAAGTTTTTTTTTTTTTTTAAAGCAAATATAAGTAGAATGTAAAAATTCCATATTTTTAATGTAGATGGTGTGGCATATTTCTTCATATAGGCCTGGTGGACACAAGAATTTTTAACACAAAATTTTTTTGTTCGGCTACATCCTTGGACTTTGCAGTCAGCACTGTCCTGTAACTCATGGTTGCCTGATCTCCCTTCCCCCTTCCTCTTTCTCTTTTATACCACAAAACATGTCTTTATCAGCTTCCTTATCACCTTAGCCCAAAACACCACAAACTGTTGTTTTAAAATCCTTGGCAAACAGAAGGACCTAATGCATGTTTTGAAATGCATTTTATTACCTTATTTATGTATATAATGGATTACCAGAAGTCATCCAAGAATTACTAATGTATTTCCATATTGATGATGGATATTCTAGGAAGCATTTAGTATATGAGCATGTATATATATCATGTTAGTTGTGGCTGTCCTGAATTAATTGTGACAAGCTAAAATCTTTTGGAAGTTTCTTTCCAAGTGTCTGGAGTTAATGTTTTCTCTGGCCAGTGGGAGAGACTTCTCATCATTTTTGATACTGTTAAGACACTGGGCCAGATGGCATGTGTCAACTCCCTTTTCTGGAAAGGGAGAGGTTTTGCAGGGCTGCTGTAGTAAACCCTTATGACTTCTTATGGAATTTGTCTTCTCTTTACATAAATCAGTGCTTATAGATTCTCATTGCTCCTTGAGCACTCCTCTTCACTTACGAATATTCTTAAAGGATTGGGCATAAATGTTTTTGTATGTAAATCTTTTGCAGTCATTCAGTAGCAAGTGATTATTGATAAAGTTACCTAAAGCGAATACTTTTCTTTAGGACAAAAAGACAAAGAATTCATAAGGCAAGGAGAGAGTGGCTCTTTTATAATTTTACCAATCTTCCAAGTTGCCCACAGTCAGAATCTGATTTAGGATGTTGGCCAGCTATGGACAACACTCTTTAATGATAGCTTAGAGCACGTCTGGTAAAGTGCCCTCATCCACCCCTCAGCCAGAGATCTTCTTTGCATTAGCACTGTGAATTCTAGCTCTTGACTTTTAATGCGCAGTCAGTCACCACCTTACACTGAATTTTTTTTTTTTAAGTGTTTTTCAAGAACTACTGGTGGATGAATGAATTCTACAAGCATTTGGTTTTCATTTCCCTGATTAAATCCTAAGCTGCTAAACTTCAGTGACACTTTTCCTTTCATCTTCACATCCATAACTAAGAATTTGGATGTGAATTTGGGCATTTAATAAAGTGGCTTTTTTCTTTCTTGGTTTTCTTGATAATTGATTTTTAAAGTTTATTGGAATTCTTATAAAATTTTTCATTTTTTCAAGGTGTTGATTTTAAGGTGAAAACAATTTCAGTGGACGGAAATAAGGCAAAACTTGCAATATGGGTAAGAATTTTTTTTAATGTATTTTGTATAAATGTTAAACTTGTACTTTTGAAGACGCAAAGGTTGATGTCTATAGTGTCCTATAGGAGAATGAGCAATTTGTATTAAATAACTTGGAGATTTGATGCTCATTACTGGATAGACAATAAGTAGTTATGTTTTATAATTCTGTAATTAGGCAGGGACCTGTTTCACTTGCTCAGATTTTTAAAATATGTAGCCTCTTCAGAATATTTGAAAGCAGTATTTTTTTTTAAAAGTCATATGCCACAGAGAATCATTGTTATTGAATGTGTTTCTTTGAAGTTTTAAAAAAGACAAGCTACACTGAACTAGTGCTGAAGGCAGCTGTTGCAGAGAAGGGAATGAAGTAATACTTAGAAAACATGATTTTTCATGTTTGTTAGTGTAAATATCTGTAACACTTGAGTTTGCCAACTTTGGGTTTTTTGAATACTGATGCCCAGCGTTTACTTACTGGCTTCTTTTCATTTGCCTGTGAACCCAGCTGTTCCGGTCCACATTCTCTGCTAAGTCGACCTCTCCCTGGCAGTGCTGAGAATGGCAGCACTCGCTGTCAGAACCCCCAGGACGCCCAGTCTGTATCTGTCTGCTCCTTCCTCTCTCCCGCCTTCCTGTCTCTCAATCTAAATGTGATTGCTTATATAGTAATGTGTTATATATAAAATGTATAAAAATATACTCATCACATCCCCACATCTGCTATAGTAAAATACCTCAGTATATTTTTATAACATGATAATCACATTAGAACTGGTCTGCAGTCAAGTTGAGTTATACTTCATTATGGTGGTTAAAGCATAAATGCTGGCTGGGTGTCAGTTACAGACTGAACCAGCAAGTGTTCATGCATTGCATGATGTCATTCATGTTAATGGCATTCTCTGAATGGCGCACTATTTCTAACACGCATTTTATTCCAGATGACTGTGTGTCTTATGGCTTTTTCCCCCATTAATATCTTTCTAAGATACAATATTTAACATGATTGTAGCTTGTTTGACTATTCCCCTAAATAAATACTTACTATCAATCAGTACAGTAATGCCTAACAAAATAATTTGGAAAATGTTGGACTAGACCATAGTAAAATATATGTTGAAGAATGCTGCCTTCTTTCTGTCCTGAAGTGGAACCTGATTTTCCAGGTTTTTCTTGCTTGATTTATAAACTCTTCTGCCCTTGCTCCTGCATTGAGAAATAGACAGTTTAGAGTGGGATCTGAGGTTTGATGGTTGCTGTGAGATCTTACTTTCATACAGGAAGTTTTTTGTTTGTTTTTAATTTACTTCCTAGTTCCTGCTCAATAAAAATACTGGCTGGCAAGTATTATTGAAGTGACATCTTTATCATAAGCTTATCCCTATTTTTTAAATAAGAGAGGCTTCTTCTGATTATGAGGATAATATAGTCTCATTCTATTGATAAAAAAGGATAACCAAAGGAAATTAATAGAGAAGAAAGTTCATCTTTAGCCAACATGTGTATTTTAGTGAACATTTTATAGATAAAATAGGTTAGACGCATGCACATTGTCACAATGTGTTCATAGCAATTTTCCAAAAGAAAGGATTGTATTTTAATCCTTTCACCTGCTTGTCCCTCCCACCCTCTCCCCCCACAACGCACACATTGTTTTCATTGTTCTGTGTCAATACAGAAGTCCATCAGTTTAAATGACCATTTGTATCCATCTTATGACTATAATTTAGTCAATCCTCAGTGAAAGATATTTACAGTGTTAATAGTTTTTCACAAAGATCATCAGTGCCTTGGTGAGCCTCCTAATTTTTATATCTTTGTGCGCTTGTCCAGTTACTTTACGATGTATACTTAGAAAGTGAATTATTGGCTGAAAGAAATGTGAAGATTTAACATTAAGATTTAGGAAGAAAGTCTTCTGTACTGTATATTGTTAACCTTTCTCATTTTTGCCTCTCTGAGTAATAGTTTTTCACTTATATGTGAATTTCGATTAGTGAGATTTTTCTTATATATGATTATGTTTTAATGAATTTTCTTTAATATGCTTTGCCTTTTTATATTGTGCTCATTTTCTTCATGATTAAAGTCTTTATGCAATAAAGACTTTAATGTCTTATGCCACATTTTTTCCACTCTGTCATTTGTCTTCAAAATCTTAAGATGAGTATTTGTTAATGTTCTCGTATGTGTAATATTAACTCTGTTATATGCTGCAGATTTTTTTCCCTAGTTTGTGATTTACCTTCAAATCTTGTTGAGGATGAGTGTCGGGGGCAAAAGAGGGTTGAGTGTGGTGTTGGGGAGAGGTTCTTAGGTCATACCAAAGTTTTAATCTTTACATGATTGAATCAGTCATTTTCTTCATGCTTCTGGGTGTCCTGTCATTTATAGGAGGGCCTTCTCAGTCAGTGTTAGAAATATATGAATCTGTTGTTTCCTCTCATTTTTCTGTGGTTTTATTCATATATAAATCAATTCCTCTCCCTGTTGGATTCACCTCCTGGGATTACTCAAGTAGAATAGTTGGGCCTCACCCTGCTCCTCTTGCCCTCATGGTGTGGCATGTTCATCAGGACCTACGTGGTACCCATCTTCTCTGCATATTCCTGCCCTTCTGCCCTCCAGTTTCTGTTATTTAGCCTGTCCAGCTTTGTCCATATCTGTCTTTAATATCCCTTCTGTCTTCTCCCATCAGAAAATAAAACTACAGATAATAAATTTTGCTTCTTGTATCTTACAAAGATGTTATTACTCTTACTACGAATTCCTGTTTTGAAGGCAAGCAATAATCTACTTCTGACTACTTATTGTATGGTTATCGTAAGTCCTGACCCAGCCAAGCCTCTGCTTGCCCCATGGCTAAACCCACACTCACAATCAGAGGACTGGTAGTTGTTGATGTTTGATGTGTCTTTATTTTTCTCCAGGTCATTTTACATTAGCAGACTGCAGAATTTTTTTCTTTGAAGGCAAGATAGAAAATGTTTAGTCCAGCCCCAAGGTGGACCATACGTCAGTACACAAGTGAATGGGCCTGGCCGTGTTCCAGTCAGACTTTATTTAATAAAAGCTTATGTAATGAAACAAGTGATGGGCTGAGGCAGCAGTTTGCATACTGCATATTTGCATAATCTTAGGTAGACTTGAAGCCACAGTCCAAGGATGGTAGAAGGAAGACAGAAGGAACCAAGCCCAGAAGAGGCTTGTTATTAGTTTTCTTTTTTTCAACAAAATTTGAGCAACTGTCCTATGACAAGAATTTCCCAGGCTCTGGGGTTAAACTGGTCATTGAGAGAAAAATTCCCTTCCATATGAAATTTACATTTCCTAGCTAGTGTATATCTTATCTTATACCCCAGGTATGAGTCAGAAACATAATAAGGAGTGGTTTGGTTTTCATGCGTTTTTCTGGAAGAAGAGACCTAGAAAATATTTTTTAAAGTACAACCTAAACACTGCTTACCTAAAATAAAACACCCCTGTAATTCTTTAACAGTAGTTCTCAACCTTTGACTCTATGTTAGAATCACCTGAGAAGCTTATTAAAGCGTCTCTCATGCCCATGTTAAATCAGAATCTTTGTGGGTTGGACCTCAGTATCTGTATTTTTCATTTCCCAGGAAATTTTATTGTGCCACCAGAGTTGAGAACAATGGCTTTCAATGAATGAGTTTCATATGTGATAAAAATCTTGAGTCCAAGTGATAGAAAATCCGAACTTTGTTAACATTTTTTTCCTAGAGATGAAGCAGTACTTGTTAATTTAATTTTTATGTAGCATTTGTCAGTAAAAGAACACATCTTATTTAAATTTTAAGTTTTAAATAAGCTTGATGTTTTAACCATGCTGTTAACTTTCTACTCTTAAATTAATATTTTGAAGATCTGTTATTTATCCAATGTTTTGTTTAATAATAATTGATTGTCACTTTTAGGATACTGCTGGTCAAGAAAGGTTCAGAACATTAACTCCCAGCTATTATAGAGGTGCACAGGGTGTTATATTAGGTAAGGTTTTACTTTACTGTTTACAATATATTGTTGTATTACTGGAATTTCTGATTTTCCTGTTTGTGAAGGTCAGTAATTTTTGCTTTATTTTTCTTTATGGCTGCTTTTATGTGACTTTATATTAACTTTATGTAATATTAGGAAATGTTTTAACTTTTAAAATTTTGTTTCAACTCTTTGTCTAGCAATTAAAAAATAAAGATCAGAAACATGTAATAAGAAATGGCTTGGTTTTAATGCATTTTCCCAAAAGAAAATACATAGAAAAACATTTTTAAAGTACAGCCTAAAAATTGCTTACCTATATTAAAACACCTCTATTATTTATTTGGTTTAAAAGCACATGTTGATGAGTACATAACTGAGAACCTGTCCTTGTGTCATTGATCTGTCTTAGAGTATTACCAGAAACTGATCTTCAGTTAGCAGCTTACTGATATTTACTGCCAGATTATAATGGAAGGAGTGTTGGTTGCTTAGTGGAATCTGTTTTATTATTATTAGTCTTGAAAAATAGCACAAAACACTTAATGCTATTGGTTTATAATCCCACAGAACTTAAAAACCAAGTGTGGATTTTCAGTATAATTTGTTGAAAAGTGCTTGTTCTTAATATTGTTGGGAAACTGTCTAAAATGAACACTGTTCAACTGTAGGGAGGAGACCTCATTTTATATCACAACTTGTGAAGCTTTGGTTTCATTTCTGTTAATTTGACAGTGACTCTCAGTTTTGGTTCAGTACCTCCTAAGTTTAGAAAACACTTTAACAAATTATTTCATATAATGCAGAATGATGAACATGTAAACAGAGGAAGACAATCAGGGTTCCACCCACTAACTTTTTTTTTTTTGTATTGAGGTATAGTCAGTTAACAGCCTTGTGATAGTTTCAAGTGGTGAAAAGGCTCGGCCATACGTACACATGTACCCATTCTCCCCCAAACTTGCCTCCTATCCAAGGCTGCCATGTAACATTGAGCGGAGTTCCCTGTGCTATACAGTAGGTCCTCATTGCCCACCCTCTAACTTTACATGTTTTCAAATTTGCAAATTCAGGTCCTTGTGAGAAATAAGTTAACGGGTTCACAGATATTTAAATTTATGTAAAACTTTTTGTATTTTGCCACAGATTTGGGTCTAAGCACCTTTTAGCTTTTAGACAAACCTTTTTTTCTTATTGGGCTTCCCTTGTGGCTCAGCTGGTAAAGAATCCACTTGCAATGTGAGAGTGCAGACCTGGGTTTGATCCCTGGGTTGGGAAGATCCCCTGGAACAGGGAAAGGCTACCCAGTCCAGTATTCTGGCCTGGAGAATTCCATGGACTATGGGTCGCAGAGTCGGACAGGACTGAGCAACTTTCATTTTCACTGTTTTTATTGTTATGAAGACAGCTATTTCATTTCTCTAACAGCATATGTTAATTAAATTGAAGTGTGTATATAAATGCATTTTTTAAAAAAATACACTTGTTTCTTCCATCTGGATCAGTGGACATTGATTTTTAAAGCATTAACAGCTTAAAAAGCAGACTTGCCTGTATATTAATGTCAGTTCCTAGTACATATCAGAAATATAATGTCATTGCTTCTTGCTTTTGATATTTATTTAATAAATGATTCTTTTATTTCAGTTTATGATGTCACAAGAAGAGACACCTTTGTTAAACTGGATAATTGGTTAAATGAGTTGGAAACATACTGCACAAGAAATGACATAGTGAACATGCTAGTTGGAAATAAAATTGATAAGGTGAGAAGTCAGACACTTGGCAGTTTGGCTATATATTTTGATAGCTTTTCTTAATCTTTGCATTTATCTTTTAGGAAAATCGTGAAGTTGATAGAAATGAAGGCCTGAAATTTGCACGAAAGCATTCCATGTTATTTATAGGTAGGTGTGTGAATATTTATCTTTTCATTATTAATGGAAGAGTTTTTAAATTGGAGTTTCTGTTACATTCTTTTCTTTATGAACCATAAAAAATATGTATTTAGTTCATAGCTGTGCTATAAAACTAGCTAACTATAGAACTAGGTTCCTTATTTTTCCCTCTGTAAAAAGAACAGGATCAATGTGAGGTCGTATGGAACACAGCACGTGATTCTCTCCTCCCGTGACCCAGTGCTGTCGGCGTGTGCACCTGCTGGGCCATGTCCTGCCAGCACCACCACTGTCAGAAATGCTTCATTTGAGGCCCTAGCCCATAGTTCTGAATTAGAATCTGCATTCTAACAAAATAGGTTTGTATCACACTAATATTTGAGAAGCACTGACGAGCAAGGGTTGGCAAGCTACAGCCTGGACCAGATCTGGCCCCACCATGTGTAAGGAAGCACACCATGCCCATGCCCTGCCATCTGCATTATTGTCTGTGGCTGCCCTTGTGCTTCGTGGCAGAGTTCAGTCATTACATGGAAACAAAATATTTACTCTCTAGCCACTTACAGAAAAAGTTGATTGACCCCTTGTCCGGCAAAGTGGACTGGCAGTATCACTTGGGGAGCTTTTAAAAACTACAACTCTCTGGGCCTTACTTACGACAGGTCTGAAACAGAGCCTTGAAGGCAGTTTATAAGAATAAACACCCTAGCTGGTTGTGATGTGAAGCCAGCTTTAGGAATCACTGTTTTCACTGTTCCCCACTGTATGAACCTAGTAGGAATTAGGAAATGGAAATGAGAGAACATCATATATGGAGAGAAGTGAGGTGGTACAAATGGGAAGCATAGGAAATTTTAGAATGGGCTTGAGTACTGCTGCTGCTGCTTACTTGCTAGGTGTCTTCCATTTCCATATATTAGTTTGTTCAATTAATATTTATTGAACACAGAATAGAACAGTGAACAAAATGGTCCAGCTCTCTGCCCTCAGGGAGCTTACTTACATTCCAGTGTGGGAAGCAGACTCAAATTCATAACGAGTGCTCTGCATGAAATAAAATGTTGTAAGGGGAGAGAGAATGATGAGGGTGGGAAGAAATATGGAAAAGTTCTTTGAGAGAGCACCATTTGAGCAAGAATTCATCTAGGTAGAGAGCATCTTATTCCTGAGGCAGGAACCAGTGTAGTGTGTCCAAGAAACAGGAGAAAGCTTGTGGGCTGGAACAGAGTGTGTTGGAGGAAAGGTTGGTGATGATGGAAGTTAGTGTTGAACTTCCTGGGATATGGTAAAGAAATGAATTGTCTTTCAAGTGTGGCAGAAAGCGTGGGAGTAGTGCTGTGGTTTGATATTCTTTTAAGATTCATTTGACCATAAGAAGCAGAAGCAAAGGCTAAGTACTTAAAGTGACCTCAATGGGTAGTGCTGGGGGCTCTGACTGCAGTGGGCAGTAGTAGTGGTGGAAAGTTGGCAGATCCGGGAGACACTTTGAGGGTAAAGCTGTCAGCTGGGCAGGTTGGGTGTGCAGGGTAAGGAAAGAGCAATCAAAGATGGGTTCAAGTCTGTGGCCTGAGCAGCTAGGTAAATGGTGGTGCCATCAGTAAGATGTGGAAGGTCGAGACAAGAACAGGTTTATGCAGAGGAGCAGGGACCCAAGATTTCTGCTTCAACATAAAAATGAACTCTCTTTGAGACAGTGAGTGGACATCATGGTCATTGGCATTTAGGAGGCATTGACAGTCATGAGATTGTAGCAGTCACTAAAAGGCTGGATAGAAAAGGGCTGAAGATTGAACTCTGGGGTACTCTGACAGTTAGAAGTCAGCAGAAAGAGGAGGTGCCAGGGAGTAAGGTTGTGAATGGTGTGCCAGTGAGAGAGGAGCACCAGGAGTGTTCAGCTGTCTTGGAAGTCAAGTGGACAAAGTATTTAACGGAGGAAGGTGACCAGCTGTATCAAATGCTGCAAGGTGTCAGATAAGAAAAGGACATTGGATTTGACAAGCTAGTGGTTGTTGGTCACCTTTAAAAGAACAGTTTCCATGGAGTGGTGGAATCAAAGCATAATTAGTTTGAAGAAAAATTGGAGATAAAATGGTAACAACTTATATAGATAACTCTTTATCACCGTTTTGTTTTGGAAGAGAGTGGGGAAAGTAGGTGGCAACTAGAGGATAAGTGGACTGGAGGGCAGGTTGGTTAGTCAGGGGTGAGTGATTAATAAGATGGACAGTAATTTTGATGGGCTTTCAAGCTGGTTGGTGTATAATCCAGTAGAGCGGGTACACGGTCCTTCAGTGAATGAAGAGGGTTGGGATCCTGGGAAGTAGACAGAAGGATGGCCCCAGCCGGCAGCCAGGAGGGTTCACCCATCATAACAGGAGTGAAGGCAAGGCCTAAAGACAATGCAGGTGGGTTGGTCAATCTATTAGTGGGGTGATCAGTAGTTCTTGTCTGATTGTTTATGCTTTTTCCCAGGGTAGAGCTGGATCATCAGCTGAGGTAGAGGAGCTTTAAGATGAAGACCTAAAATAGTCATGAGACTAGGAAGAAGTCAGTGGGGAGACACAAGATGAGACAGCAGTCCTGCGTATCCACATGGGTCTCCTTTGTACATCACTTATGCAACCACCTATGGCTGTTCGTTGCAGGCACAGAACAACCAGATTTATTGTTTAACTTGGAGCTTAAATTTCCTTATTCTAAAATGGGAATGATACCTGTTTCAGAGGCTAATTTAAGAACTAACCAAAAATTAAGAACTTGGGCACACTTAGGGATACTTGAGTAGGGCATTAAAATGTACAATTCTACCACGAAACATAGAGCTTATATACCACTCGTCTTATGGATAGAATTTAAATAGCTCAATTTTGAGAGTTGCAGGAGATTCACTAATATTAAACCTGTGGGGAGAAATCATATATATATAAATATATTGTCCACTGATATTTCTGCTATAATAGTTTTCCAGAAAAACATAGAAATATGACTAGAAGAGAATACACTTCTTGACGTTTTTCCTTGCATTTCAGAGGCAAGTGCAAAAACCTGTGATGGTGTACAGTGTGCTTTTGAGGAACTTGTTGAAAAGATCATTCAGACACCTGGACTGTGGGAAAGTGAGAACCAGAATAAAGGAGTCAAGCTGACACACAGGGAAGAAGGCCAAGGAGGCGGAGCATGTGGTGGCTACTGTTCTGTGTTATAAACTCTGGGAAACGCCAGCTCTTGCGTATTTGATCAGATAATGTCATCTTTCTGTATATAAACTCTCTAACTGCTATTTTAGGGACCTTGCAGTTTGCACATATTTGTTTTGTATCATGGCAGTAAATATTTGTGAGAAAGCCCACTCATTGACTTTTCCAGGTAAAACGTAAGCATGCACAGTTTGCAATCTGCAGTTTTTTATGTAACATAAAATAGGTGTACCTTTATAAGTACATTTGATTTTATGATTTACATTCATCATGTGATTTTTAAAAAATCCACCTCTCTAGTATACGTCGATACAAGGTCTAGTTTGGGTCTCCTTTTCACTTAAATACTTATCAATTACTGAATTAATTGGTATCATAGAATTCCCAGGACCACTGGGAGATACACAGATGTCATCAAACCTGGCAGATTTCCCTTCAGGAATAACAAAGAGCATGATTCCACAGCTTTCCTAGGATGTTCACTGATGGATTCTCTTTAGTACTAAGCCAAATCCTCTTTGCAGGATGTGGTCGAGGTCAATTTATAATTAAATCCCCGTTTGTTCTGACGATACCTCTGAATTAGCATTAATATGTTAAAGAAGTTTGGTCTTCCTTGACACTTGAGGAGTAGCTCATTGCTTGGCTGCTGTTTTAATTCTGTGATGTGTACATGGCTTCATGAGCCTCTGTGCAGCATTTTGGGTTGTGTGGTATTTGACAGAATGGCAATAAGATTCCCCCCTTTTGGTTTCAGGACGGAAGTAGTATGTTTGTGTAACTCATGTAGCACTTATCACCTTTAAAACCACACCTTTTCCCATAAATGTTGGTGGTGTTTGTTCCGGTACTTCAGTTATAGCTCGTGTAATGTTAATGAGTATCTGTATCTTATGACTTCCGTAAATGACTAGTTGATATTCAAAAACATATTTCCGTGTTTTGAGGGTTGGGGGAAAAAAACACTAAACTATAATTTGAAAAAGGCATATTGCTTCCAGATTTCGATGTGTATGGAAAAATACTGTTGCAGTGAAAATCTTGGTACAAACTTGTACAGACTAATAAATCTTTTACACAGTATTCAGTTTTGTAACCTCCTGCTATTGTACATTGTATATTTTTTTCACTCATGTATTATTTAATATACATTGATCTCTGCTATTTTAAGCTTGCAGATAAGTAATTTGCCCTTTCAGGCAGGCCACTTTAATACCACTCAATAAGATTAATAAGAAATACTAATTTCTGGGTGGTTTGTTCTCTATATACAGTTGCAAACGATAAACATTTTTGTGGGTCACCTTTACAATGCCTGTGATAATAGACTGAAATGTATATCTTCACATAAGGAAACCTTAACATTCTACATGGTTCACACTTCTTTGACTATATTACATGGGATTAAAGGTTTTATGCATTACATATGTTTTTACAAAAAATGAAACATACACTACTACTTTAATGTTAGAGAAAGATAGCTAACACATGTACTTATGATTTGTTGTTACATTAAAACTGTAGATTTGTATATGTGGTTTCTGTATTGACATTTCTGTTTATTGCTGTTTGCTCCTTGAGCCATAGAATATTCTTCCTATGCATTGGATTGTCTTTATTTGGTCAGAATTTGGATACATATGAGTTACTTAACTTTTAACAACTAATTTTGTTTGATTTATATTGTAACCTTTTATAGTTTTTTAATAAATCTAGCCTGCTTTCCCTAGATGCATTTGTGCAGGAAGTATTATACATTTCCTTGTTACTCTCATCAGCTGAGGAAGTCCTGAATATTATACTACTTCGTATATTCTGTAGGAGTATAGAATATATATTATATATATATATAAAACTCTTGTTGCAAGAGTTATTCTTGTGGCAAGCTTCTTGTTTCATAGTGTAGGTTTTCTAAATGAAATAGTTTTAATAGCTAATAATTGTCACCTAAATAACAAGATTTTATCAGTTCTTCATTTCTCAATTGTTTGAGGTTGAGTGCCTTTTGCAGATGGAGCAAATTTGAACAATTAGAAGTTAGGCTACCTACTCCAGTGTTCTTGGGCTTCCCTTGTGGTTCAGCTGGTAAAGAATCTGCCTGCACTATGGGAACCGGGGTTCGATCCCTGGGTTGGGAAGATCCCCTGGAGAAGGGAAAGACTACCCACTCCAGTATTCTGGCCTTGAGAATTCCATGGACTATATATAGTCCATGGGGTTGCAAAAAGTCGAACACGACTGAGCAGAGCAGCTTTCACTTCACTTCATTCTGAATTCTGGGAATACTCATATAGAGCTAAACAAATAAATTCAGTTTATATTAAGAGGGATAGTTAACATTTATTGAAGCTTCCTTGATGTCGAGCCCTGTTCTAAGTGCTGGTTTATCTTATTAAACCTCATAGCAACCTTGAGAGATTGATAGGTACTGCCCATTTTAAAGATGAAAATAATAAAATACAAATATCTTAAGGAACTTCCCAAAGATCACAAAGCTAATCAGTGAGAGTTGGATTCCAGTCAAGGCATCTTCACTCCTGAGTCTATGCTCTTAACCACTGCTCCCTTTGCTGTGGCTAGTCACTAGCTTTCTGTTTTAAAATAGCAGGTTTATCATTCTTTTGTTGTGTGTAATAGGTGTATTTCAGGTTTTTGGTTATAGAGTAAATCCCATTGATGTAAACCAAGTGTGAAGTCGTTTCACCTAAAGGTTAAGGCAGTAGAGTAGGTGGTCTCCTAGTTCTTCTACCTCCTCATGGTGGAATGAAAGTCTTTGACCTAGAAAAGTCAGAACTTACGGCAACTTAATTTCCTGTTTATAATTGGACATGAGAAAAGTTGTTATTAAATCTGGGAACCACCTTTTGCTCAAAATTAAAATCTAGGGGATGTTTTCATTTCAGGTACTCAGCTGCCATGTACAAATTCACACTTGACTTTCTAATTGAACACAGTGAAATTGGTCTTGATTTTGATTCATTGTGATTCATGTACTCAAATACACATAATTACATGATTCTGTTCCAAGTGTGGAATAGCACAGACCTACCTCATATCTATAATATATTTAAATACAACTTAAAGTGTCTTTTTTCTGATTTTCAAATGAAGTGGGATAATCCTCTTGATCCTATAGGTTGTAGATCTTTACAGTGTTCAATCCTTATGATTCTATATTTTGAGGTTCGTTTCACCAGTCATACTTAAGAGATTTTTGTGTCCTTCATTTATTTTCCCTAGTTAGAGATGGGAATAAGATAATTTAATCAGTTTTAGAGAATTTTATACTAGTTCTGACTCCAGCTATGCTGAGGATAATCAACTATAGATTTCATACTGGATTTTGTCTAGACATGTTGAAGGAAGAGAATGGAAAGAATAAGCCAAGTCAGGATCTGGAGATAAGGTATATAGATTTACCCAGAAATCTCTGGGTTTTTTTTGTTGTCATTTGTTTTTAATAGGAACATCTGTCAGGGTGGAGGAAAGGAAACATGACTCAAGTTGTTACATTATGGCCTTTAAGTTTTACTATTTGTTGCTAGCCTTTTGTTTCATATTTATGAATCAGTAGTGTTTCTAGGGGTGGTATAAGCTTGTTTCATTGCCTCTTAGAGTTACAGCTGTTTTGTCACAAACGTTTCCAGTAGTGGGTGAGCTTTTAGTTTTCGTGGGACCTGTTTCCTCACCATCTCTCACATACAAGCAAGCAGTGTCTTTTTCTTTCATTAACCTGATAAATAACAAAAGTATGCAATTTTATTGTATTTCTTTGATTACTCGTGTGGTTGACACTTCTAGTGTTTCATCAGATATTTGTATTATTTTCTTTTATTTTTTCATGTTATGTTGTGGTTGCCCATCCACCTCCTTCTCAAAATACCATCCCCTTTTTCTTTGGATAACAGCCCTCCATCACACGTGCAGTCTGAATGGGATTGTCACACTGTCAGCTCCAGAGCTGACCTGGTTCTCTTAAACCAGTGCCACTTGCCCCACTCCCCCAGTACATGGTTCAGGGATGGGTGACAGACCCAGATCAGGCCACTTGGTTAGAGCATGTTTGCTAAGCCTCCCTCGGGAACTGCAGAAGGTGACACTTCATTGGAGATAATGTGGTGTGATAACTCTGAACTTGCTGTAGCCCGTTTTTCTGATTTAAAAAAGGAGCCAGCTTAAGGGCTCTACAAAGAAAAGGAAAGGGAGTCAGAGTTCGAGCCTTGATGAAGTCTGGAGCGTCTGGATCAAACTGCACCTGAAGTTAGCTTTATTTCTGGACTTCTCACTTATGTGAGCCAATAAATTCTCTTTGTTTAAGCCAGTTTGAGTTGGATCTTTTTTTTTCGTGTAATCAAAGCTTTGCTGTGGTGTATGTGGTCTTTGTGGGGACTCTTCCTACATGGAGTTCAGTGTGTTGATCACTATCACTTGAAAAGCCATTATTCTTAAAAACAATATTTTAGTGGGGTTACTTTCATGTATTTTTTGTGGATATATATAAGTATCTAATTTTAAGGCAAAGGAGAAGAGGGTGGCAGAGGGTGAGATGATTAGAGAGCATGACCGACTCAGTGGACATGAACAAACTCCAGGAGATAGTGGAAGACAGGAAAGCCTGGCTTGCTGCAGTCCGTGGGAATCACAAAGAGTTGGACATGACTCAGCAACTGAACAACAGCAATATAATTTTGAGGGCTGGCTTCATAGGGTCTCTTTTTTGTTTGTTTAATTTCCTCTGTCATCCTGACACTCACTGTCCCACTTTCCTCCCTGAGATAATCATTGTTACAATCTGGCGTGTGTATCCTTTCTGCTATATGCATTATTTTACTCTTGCTATTTTACAAAAATGAGATTGTCTGTATATTATTCTCTGCATATTGCTGTTCTTACCTAACAGTAAATTCTGAAAATCCCTTCAAGCCTATTTGGATGCATCTAGCATCTATTTCCAGAGAAGGCAATGACACTCCACTTCAGTACTCTTGCCTGGAAAATCCCATGGATAGAGGAGCCTGATAGGCTGCGATCCATGGGGTCGCGAAGATTTGGACGAGACTAAGCGACTTCATTTTCACTTTTCACTTTCATGCATTGGAAAAGGAAATGGCAACCCATTCCAGTGTTCTTGCCTGGAGAATCCCAGGGACAGCGGAGCATGGTGGGCTGTTGTCTATGGGGTTGCATAGAGTCAGACACTACTGAAGCGACTTAGCAGCAGCAGCAGCATCTATTTTGACTCCCCAGGTAGCACTAGTGGTAAAGAATCTGCCAGTGCAGGAGACACAAGAGATTCATGGTTTGATCCCTGGGTTGGAAAGAGGAGGGCATGACAATCCACTCCAATATTCTTGCCTGAGAAATTCCATGGACAGAGGAGCCTGGTGGACTACAGTCCATGGGTCTGCAAAGAGACACAATTGAGCACACACAGCATCTGTTTCAATGATTTTATAATATTAACATTCAATGCTGTGGATTATCACAGTTCCTCTAGTATTGGGCATTTATGGTGTTTCCATTTTTGCCTTTGCAGATGGTGCTGCAATAAATACCCTTGTATGTATACCTTTTTGTTTCTATGGGATCCAACTTCTAAGAGTTAGATCTATCAGCCAAAGAAAATTTATTTTTATTTTGGTGTATCTTATGAATTGCCTTCCAAAAGTCTGTAACAGTTTACATTTCTACTAGCAGTATGTAAAGATATCCTCCCCCTGCATTCACCATCAGGAGCAGGAAGTGTCCTCAAGTTTTAAATTTTGCCACTGTGTAAGATGTTAGCTTACATTAGTTTGCATTTTCTGTAGAGCGTTTTTTCATGTTTGTAGGCTATTTGGAGTTGCTCTTTTTTGGAATGATTATTCATATCCTTTGCCAATTTTTCTATTCCAGTTTTTTTTTCTTCTGATTTTATGATGTTATATGAGCTCTTTATATAGTACAGATGGGATTCTCCAGCCAAGAATACTGGAGTGGGTTACCGTTTTCTTCTCCAGGGGATCTTCCCGACCCAGGGATCGAAGCCGGGTCTCCCACATTGGAGGCAGATGCTTTAACCTCTGAGCCACAGGGAAGCCCTAGTACAGATACTAACCCTTATATTTTAAGTTTTAAGCATTTTCTAACCCAGTGTTTGCTTTTCAGTTTGTTTATGCTGTGTTTTTTCCTAAAAACGTTTTAAAGTATTTAATTATATCTTTTGGGTTCCTCAGCTCTTAGACTGTACATGCAGATGTCCTTAACCTCTTCTGAGACTTTTGTTTTACTTTTTTCTTTTTAAACCCTTAATAACTTAGAATTCACTTTTGCTTATGACACAAGGTAGGGATCCATCTTGTTTTTCATATGGGAGCCAGCCCTTCCCCACTGAGCTGAAATAATCATTTTGCCCTTGGTAAAATTTCCGTAAGTAGTGGAGTCTACTCTGACCTTCTATTTTAGTGTCTCTTCACCATGGAAGGTTATGGATTTTAGTGTGTCTAGATCTCTTTAATCCTGTGTGTTTGATTTATGCTTTAAAAGCATTCTAAGAAGGGCTTCACAGGTTTCATCAGACAGCTCCAGAGGCCCGACAAAACCAAAGTTTTCGTGGTAGTGGTTCTATAATATGTTCTTGACTGATAAGGCACGTTCTCTCTCATTCTTTTTCAATTTGTTTTTTTACATATGATTCCTTCATTTTATCCTATGCCCATTTTTCCTTTTCGTGGTCTCTTTTTTTTAAACAGAGGAGTTCTTTATAAAATGTGATATGAGTACTAGTCTTTTGTCACTAATAAATATTGCTCAAAATTAGCCGTTTGTCTTTTGAATTTGTTTGAAAAGTGCAAAATTAAAAAAAATTTAAGTAAAAATTTAATTATAAAAACTAGAATTCTTATTGGAATCACTTGATAAATATTTCTGTGTTAATTGTGAGAAAACTGATCATCTAATGGTAAGACTTGCCATTAGGAAATGAGATACCTTTCTACTCAGAGTTTATGCTATTTTTATGTTTATACTTTTCTTTACATAGGTTCTGAACCTTCTTTTTAAAAACTATTCCTAAAAACTTTTTAGTGTGAATAGAGTTGGTCTTCTAATTTTGGAATCTATGTAGTTGATGCTAATAAGGAAAAGCTATTAACTTCTGTCTATCCAGCTGACTAAATCAATTTGGTACTTTGTTTTAAAATAAGATTTCTTTCGTTTTCTAGGTAAAATATAGAAAGTATATATAATCTGTAATTTTGTCATCGTTCAGTCGCTAAGCCATGTCTGACTCTTTGCAACGCCATGGACTGCAGCACACCAGGCTTCCCTGCCCTCCACTATCTCCTAGAGTTTGCTCAAGTTCATGTCCATTGAGTTGGTGATGCGCTCTAACCACCTCATCCTCTGCCATTCTCTTCTCCTTTTGCCTTCAAAATTGCCTTAAAATTGTAATTTTAACACACATATATATTTAGAGGAAATTACAGCCATCTGTTTCATTTCTAATACCATTTTGAATTTGTTTTCTGACAAAGTGGAGGAAACCTCCCGTTTCACAACCACTGCTAAGGTCTGCGCCTTCCATTCAGTTCCTTGGTAAGCCCTCCCAGCCCCTCCCAGGCCAGGGCTCTTAGGCAGGCCAAGCTCTCCCTCAGGGCCACCATTTTCTGCTTTTTTCATATGCAATCATAGACTGGTCTATCGTTTCTGTTGATGCTAGCTTCATGTCTTGCAAGATTCATGAACTTGAGGATTCTTTTTCTACATGCTAGAATACTTAATTTTTAAATGGGTATTTCCTTTTTTTTTTTTAATTATTTTAATTGGAGGCTAAATTCTTTACAATATTGTAGTGGTTTTTGCCATACATTGACATGAATCAGCCATGGGTGTACATGTGTTCCCCATCCTGAACCCCCCTCCCATCTCCCTCCCCATCCCATCCCTCAGTGTCATCCCAGTGCACCAGCCCTGAGCACCCTGTCTCATGCATTGAACCTAGACTAGCAATCTGTTTCACATGTGATAATATTCATGTTTCAATGCTATTCTCTCAAATCATCCCACCCTGGCCTTCTCCCACAGAGTCCAAAAGACTATTCTATATATCTGTGTCTCTTTTGCTGTCTTGCATATAGGCTCATTGTTTATTGCACGTTTCCTAGACTTCGGTCTCAGTTTGTTCAAACTGAAAATGAGATAATAATAGTTTCAACACTTTGTAGGATTGTTCTGGGCACTAAATGAATTAAGACAGTATAAAGCTCGACAGTACACTTGAGTACGTTTGTGAAGGTGAAAGTCGCTCAGTCGTGTCTGACTCTTTGCGACCCATTGCAATACATGGAATACAGTCCATGGAATTCTCCAGGCCAGAATATTGGAGTGGGTAGCCTTTCCCTGCTCCAGGGGATCTTCCCAACCCAAGGATCGAACCCAGGTCTCTCACATTGCAGGCAGCTTTACCAGCTGAGCAACAGTATGTTTAGCTGTTATTAATAATAGCATAGTTGGTGAACAGGGAAGCCTGCCATGCTACAGTCCTTGGGATCACAGAGTCAGACACAGCTGAGTGACTGAACTGAATGATAGCGTATGTGGTTATCGGTCTCAGTTTTTCTTTTCCTAAGTCCATTTTTATAATTAATGTAGAGAAAACAAAGTTGTTTGGTTTTATTTTTTCCTTTGGAGGTTTAAAATTTTTCTGGAACTAAAGTGGATATACTCATTTGAAAATTAGTTATGTAAGGTTATAGTTTCTCATTCCACATGTGTATATGTATATTTTCCTTTATTCTTCAGCAAGTGCTTTTTCTCTGTGGTCTTTTCAACAAGCAGAAAGGTAGTGTGGAACAGTGAACTGGAAATGAAGGCCATTAAGTGCAAATGAGGTATTTGCTGAAAACTCTGCAAGGTTCCCTGCATTGTGAATTCCCGGATGTTGTCAGCCAACCTCACATCAGGCTCTAAGGCATCTCGTGTGTCCCAGCCTCTGAAGTCCAAACCTGCCACCACATCAGGAAATGGTCCAGATTCCTGGCCAAGAGGCAGTTGTCCTTTTGAGATTCATGTACCTTCAGCCATATTTTCTTCACAACGAATTTTAAGCTACTTAAATATTCCTGTGTGTCACACTCATACCACCTTTTTTTTTAGGTTAGAAAACACAAGCAACATCTAAGTTTTCTCTAAAACAGCACTAATCTTGCAGTGCTGGGTAGAGACGATAACCATGTACATTAATAAACACGCCTGTTAACATGTACGTCTTGCACAGTTCACTGTTCATTAACAGAAGTACAAATAAAAGATTCTTACAGAATGACTTCAGAATTGTAATACCAAGGGAACTACCAAGCATGAACCTGCTAAGAAATGTCAAAATTCACTTGCATTCTTTTTTGACCTTAAGGTGTTTATCTCACCATGGATATACCGTCAAGTTATTAAATTACTTAGTTCATTTGCTCCTGCTTATTTCCAATTTTGGCTGTGGTAAAGAATCTGCTTGCCAAGCAGGAGACGCGCTTTCGATCCCTGGGTGGGGAAGATCCCCTTAAGAAGGAAATGGCAGTTCACTCCAGTATCCTTGCCTGGGAAATCCTCTTTACAGAGAAGCCCTGGCAGTCTGCAGTCCCTGGGGTCACAAACAGTTGGACATGACTTAGTGACTAAGAGCAGCAACATAGTTGCAAGAATCTGCCTGCCAGTTCAGGAAAAGGAGACCTGGGTTCAATCCCAGGGTCAGAAAGATCCCCTGGAATAGGAAATGGCAATCCACTCCAGTATTCTTGCCAGGGAAATCCACTGGACAGAAGAGCCCCATGGTTCATGGGGCTGCAGAAGAGTCAGATACCACTGAGCATGAATGTGTTATCCACACTAGAGTTGCTGTACAATTTTTACATACCTTACAGTTGTCTCGAGAGTCCGTTGGACAGGAAGGCGATCATACCAGTCAATCCTAAAAGGATATCAACCCTGCATATTCATCGGAAGGACTGATACTGCAGCTCCAATACTTTGGCCACCTAATAAAAAGAGCCGACTCATTGGAAAAGACGTTGATGCTGGGAAAGATCGAAGGCTAAAGAAGGGGACAGCAGAGGATGAAATGGTTGGAGGCATCACTGACTCAATGGACATGAGTTTGAGCAAGCTCTGGGAGATAGTGAAGGACAGTGAGGCCTGGCATCTTGCAGTTCATGGGGTTGCAAAGAGTTGGACACATCTTAGTGACTGAACAACAACACAGTTACACAATACAATAAATCACAATTTTAAAAAGGTGCACTCCACTCATAGTTATTATAAAATAATGGCTATATTCCCTGTATTGTCAAGTGCACCTCTGCAGCTTGTGCATGCGTTCTCAGTCACTCCGTCGTGTAGCACGCATTTTGTAATCCCCTACCACTGTACTGCTCCTCTCCCCTTTTCTTGCCCCAAGGGTAACCACTGGTTTCTTCTGTTTATCTGTGAGTCTGCTTCTGTTATATTCACTAGTTATATTATTTAGATTCCACACAGAAGTGAACAGTCAACAATGGGGTCAATAGGAAATTGACTGAGGCAAAACGGTAGAATCGAAGAATGAGTGTTCCCCTTAGGTCAGATATTTCAGAATAGATATGTTAAAGCCAGTGAGCTGGAAAGACAGGCAATAGTGGAGGGATGCTTGGTAATGAGATTCTGGGAGTAAATCATGATTATAAACGTGTGATTCCTGACATGGGTAAAATTTGGAAGTGAAGGGACCAAAGTACTAGACTGATCCTGGATGTTTTTGCAATCAATAGATAGGCAATTAAATAAGTTCTCGATTCTGTCCTGTTCAGCAAATGAATCCTGTGCCGAGCCATAATTTGTAGTATGTTTATAAAGCAAGCTTTCCCCACCTCACTACTCTTTTAACAACTTACCTTGACAATCATTTTATCCAATTAGAAAATCAAGTTCTTTGAAATTCTGACAGCCTCATTACATTTGTGTATTAATTTATAAGCTGACATTTTAAGAAATCTTCCCATCCAGAAACATGGCATATCTTTCCATTTATTGAGTTCTTATTTTATGTCTTTCAGTAAAATTTAAGAATCTCCTTCATACACACCCCCTATAATGTATTCCTGGGCTTCCCTGGTGGCTCAGACAGTAAAGAATCCACCTGCAGTGCAGGAGACCCCAGTTCAGTTCCTGTGTTGTGAAGATCCCCTGGAGGAGGGCAGGGCAACCCACTCCAGTATTCTCCCATGGAGAATCCCATAGACAGAGAAGCCTGGCGGGCTACAGTCCATGAGACTGCAAAGAGCCAGGCATGACTGAGCAGCTAAGCTCAGCGCAGCATAATGTATTCCTAGGCATTTCACTGTTACTATCATGTACCACTGTTTTCTCTTATTTTTCTCTGTAATAAAATTTAGCTTATATGTTTCTTATAAACATAATCCTACTGAAACTTGTTAATACTAATCTCTTTAGTGTTTTTTTACTTTCTAGTTTCATGATCTCTTTTTTTTTAGGTTTATTTATTAATTTTTGGCTGCGCTGGCTCTTCATCGCTGTTTGGGCTTTCTCTAGTTGTGGCCAGCAAGGGCTACTTTTTGTTTCCGTGTGCGGGCTTCTCATTGCAGTGTCTTCTCTTTTGGTGGAACCTGAACTCTAGGGCATGGGGGCTCAGCAGTGGTGGCTCACTGGCCTAGCTGTCCTGTGGCATGTGGGATCTTTCTGGATGAGGGGCCAAACCTGTGTCCCCTGCATCGGCTGGCGAATTCTTTACCACTGGACCACCAGAGAAGTGCAGGTGTGACAATTTTTATTTTACAGAAAAGGAAATAGAAAAATTAAGTAACTTTTCCAAGGTCACACAGCCAATCGAGTTGAAATTCTGATTCATTTTTTAAAATGTTTCATGGATATCAGAAGTTTAATATATATCATTTATAGAGAATAAAGTTTTATACATTGTTATTTTGTATATTTGAGCCATCAAATTCTGAAAGAGTTGTATTAAAGGTTATTATCATGATAGATGATTTTAACAAGTTCCTATAGAGCTGTAAGATTTAGCTTTATGTTATTTAGTCCATAAAGAAATAGAATATATATATTCTTTATGATTGTATCTTTTATCATTACATAAACTCCTTTTTAAATCTGTTTGCATTTTGAATTTGTTTAATCTGATAACAACCATGTATTCTTTTGTTTTATTTCATTAATTTTTTCATCTTTATAAGAGAATGTGGATAATGTATATATGTTATTAAGAATAATATGATGAACACCCATTGAGGTCCTACTGTGAATGTGTCTGTGTGTGTATAAAATTTATTTTGGGAGATTTATTCAATTTCTATACAAATCAGACTTGGTAATAAAATTAAAAATAGACTTTTACCTTTAGATTTTCTCTTCCAACTTTGGAAAAATTTGAAGAATGTGCAAAATACAGGAATTCAGATTTCTTCTCAAATCATATTAATATCTAAGTGGGGTCAAAAGTAGGTGAACAAAGTTATAAAAGTCTTAGTTTTTACACAGATTTGATGGAGAAGAGGTCCTTATTGAAGCATTCAAAGAAGATATGGAAATACCAAAATTCGCTTAGTTTCTTAGAATTAAGATGCAGCTATTGGGAAGCCCATTTCAAGCTCCAATGATGAATATAATTTGTATAAATTGCATCTTAGATGCATCAATTAACTAGATGGGGGAATGCTTTCACAACCCATATTTATATCAAATCATCATGATATGCGCTTTAAATATCTTACAGTATTATGCTTCCAGTAAAGCTGGATACAAGGAGCTTTTTTTTTTTCAAGAATGGGTCTTGACTTACAAAGCATAAGCATTAGGTTAGTATTTGAAAATAGAGATCGAAGTAAATTCAGTAGTTTCTCAAAGTTCATCCTTTTTGAATTTTTTTTTCCCTAGAAAATTGTTTAATCTCATTCCACCATCAACCAGCCGTCAGCTCCAGGCAGGCCCTGGGACTTACAGACTTTAGCAAGGGCCCGAGAAGCAGCCCCACTCTGAAGAAAGTAACTCAGCCAGACACAGAGCAAGTCCAGGCGGGCAGCCAGTGCCCCTTGTGGGCAGTGGGGGTTGCTACATCTGCCCATGCTAGTCCTCTCTTCTTCCAAGTGGCTTGGGGCTGGGGTCACTTACACTGCAGGAGGGAAAAGAAGGGCGCAGCCCCCCAGCTTTTCCCTGCCCTTCAGTGAGCTCAGGTCCACCAGGCTCACACACTCCAGCAACCTCAGCCCGCAAGTGGCCCTGAAGCTCACAGGCAGCGTGCATGGTTCCACCAGTGGCAAGCAAAACAGCCCACAATCACCACCTTCAGCTGGTCCCAGGGCCTCTCTGGATTTCCAGTTCAGCCTTCCTGTACTCCAGCGCATATGAGGCGCGCACGGTGTGGGGCGGGAGCTTCCCTTGCTTTCGGATGAGAACTTAGTCCAAGCCCAGCTCCCCGGCCAGGGACGGACCAAATAAGGAAATCGCGGGAGTCTGGGCCCGGCAATGTAGTCGATCCTGCCACTGTGGGCCTTTTTCAGGTGATTCACCAGGAGGCTGATGGAGGTGCAGAAGGAGTTGGGGTCCTTAAGGACGGACGAGATGTCTCTGAACAGGACCCGCCTTTGCCACTTCCGCGCGTGTCGTGGGCACGAGGGGCCGGCTCCTCTTTGAATTTTAATTTAAGAGAAAACTAATCTAGTTTTGTGGATAGATTTCTGTCCATATGACATCAGGTGCTTTGAAGAAACTTAGAAATGCACCCAAGATACAGGTGCTAGTGGGGAAAAAATGATTGTCATTGTGTAAACACCAACATTAATTTTTGCATTGACATGGAAGTGTTTTAAATTCCCTATGACCTAGAATGAGATACACAAGTTCCCTATTTTCCTGGAATTTATATTCTAGTAGGATGTGAGTTGAACTGTGAAGAAAGCTGAGCACCGAAGAATGGATGCTTTTGAAATGTGGTGTTGGAGAAGACTCTTGAGAGTCCCTTGGACTGCAAGGAGATCCAACCAGTCCATTCTGAAGGAGATCAGCCCTGGGTGTTCTTTGGAAGGACTTATGCTGAAGCTGAAGCTCCAATACTTTGCCCACCTCATGCGAAGAGCTGACTCATTGGAAAAGACTCTGATGCTGGGAGGGATTGGGGCAGGAGGAGACGGGGACGACAGAAGATGAGATGGCTGGATGGCATCACCGACTTGATGGACATGAGTCTGAGTGAACTCCGGGAGTTGGTGATGGACAGGGAGGGCCTGGCGTGCTGCAGTTCATGGGGTCGCAAAGAGTCGGACACGACTGAGCGACTGAACTGAACTGAGGATGAGACAGGCAATTAAAAGATTAGATTTTGAGGTCATTTTTTGCCTGGATCAAAATTCACACTACAGCATATTATTCTTCCCTGAAGAAGAAAAAGGCATGCGGCTTTGCTTTGCTATAAGATATGAAAGTTTTTGCAGGTGAATTTATTGAACTTGCCCGTTTCTATTGCTAGAATCACATGTCTTGACATAAGACGTGAAATTGGAAAGACAGTACAAAAGAAGGAAAAGATTTTTGATTTTCAGTCAGGTTTCAGGGAAGGTACTATCCTCTAAACTTTGCAGTTTCACTGTTGGATTTGTAGAGTGTGTGTTCAGGGAAGAATTGTAACATGTAACATCAGACTGTTTCTCCCCACAGTCATGTTTGGGAAAAAGAGTTTGACATCTAAATCCAAGTAAAAGCTTACAGTGAATTTCTGTTTTATTCCTTTCCTATGCATGTGCTATATAATACCACCGTCATCAAAAATTAAATCAGTTATTTTTAATTATATGTCAAGAATAGCGGGTATTCTCTATGGAAAATGTTTGTGGCTTTTTAAGAAAAAAAAATCCCCAAAAGAGAAGTCAGAATATATTAATAAATGTGTGACTGCAGAATCAGCGCTTCTAAATGAGATCTTTCAGTTTACCATGAGGGGGCAGCAGCTCTTCAGTTATCTGAGAATTCCCGCAGTGAAGGTCACAATCAAAGCCTTGACACTGTCCAATATTTTTGAGAATTTTTACAGTCTGTGGGGTTGTTTTTGCTGCCTTTGCTTTGTTTTGTTTTGTCTTGCCATCTTCCTCCTCCCTCTCTTCCTGCCTTCTCTCTCTTTCTCTCTGTCACTATCTCTTGTTTTCTTTTCTTTTTCCTTTTTGGCAAAGTCCAGGCACAGATCACCTTTTTATTAGACCTGAGGCTTTCTGTTCTGAAATGACCTACTTATAGCAAAGCCAACGTATATACTTTATAACAGTCCTTACGGTTGTCTTGGCTGGAGGTGGAGAAAATGGAAGCATAATTGACTAGCGTCTTGGAAGAGGACTGCTTCCTTCCTCTCGTGTGCCTTTATATCTTTTAAAGAGAAGTTTTGGGGGATTGAATAGAGACTTTCCAGATAAGATGAGGATGCCGCTAAATATTCTGTGAAACTGCATTGATTTAATGCTTTAAAATTATTGACTTTTTTTCATTTTAAATCATTTTAGAGCTCAAACAGATTATATTAGGCTTCTTTTGTGGGGACTGAGAACTTTTCTGGAAACACTCAGTTAAAGGATTTAAAATTGCACTTCCTTTTCCACCAAACTTTTAAAACTAAATTGTTCGATGATTTTGACTCCAGTATACTGAATGCACTTAATTCTCATAGGCTATTTTTCTACAAATGTTTTGAATTATAAGACAATTCTGTCATTGTATTCTTCATCAGAATCTGGCAGGACCTCTCTTTCTCTGCTTACTTTGCTTAAATGGCACTGTTTCTGGACTGAGCAATGGCAGACATGCTTGGTATAAATATATGTTTATAATGTTAGTCATTTTTAGAAGGTTCAGGAGTCTTTTTCAGTTAGTGCTCTTGATCACCCTTGCCACTTTTAAACTGTTGGTTTTATTGATAATGTCTATACTTTTACTGGTAATGTTTCAATTTTGATTAATTCTTCCCTCTACTTAAGGAAACAGACTTTATTTTTTTTAAAATAGTAGTTCACAGTAAAAACTGAGCAAAAAGCAGAGTTTCCGTATACCCCTTGCCCTACATATGCACGTGTGTGCATGCTAAGTCACTTCAGTCATGTCTGACTCTCTGCAATGCTATGCACTCTAACCCGCCAGGCTCCTCTGTCCATGGGACTCTGCAGGCAAGAATACTGGGCTACATTGCTGTGCCCTCTTCCAGGGAATCTGCCTACCCAGGGATCGAACCCATATCTCTTCTGTCTCCTGGATTGGCAGGTGGGTTCTTTACCACCAGCACCACCTGGAAATTCCCTCAATTTTTGTTTGCCTGAAAAGTCTTTATCCCTCACTTTTGAAGGATAATTTTGCAGGAGACAGAATTCTGAAGTATTGGCTTTTTTTTTTTCCCTCTCAATATTTAAACTATTTCACTCCACTTTCTTCTTGCTTGCATGGTTTCTGAGGAGATTTTTGATATAATTCATATGTTTCTTTCTTAATAGATAAGGTTTTGTTTTTTTTTTTCCTGAAGACTTCCTTAATATTTTTTCGTTATCTTTGACTTCATGCACTTTGAAAATGATATGCCTAGGTGTAGAGTTTGGGGGCTTTGTTTTATTGCATTTATTCTGCTTGGTGTTTCTGAGCTTCCTGGTCTGTGGCTTGGTGTTGGACATTAATCTGGGGCGAATTCTCAGTCATTTTTTTAAGTTCATTTATTATTTATTTGGCTGCATTGGGTCTCAATTGCAACATGGGGCATCTTTACTGAGCGTCACCTGGGATCTTTTGTCGAAGCTCTTGGACCTAGTTGCAGAGCATGGGCTTCGGTAGTTGTGACTCATAGGCTCTCGAGTGTGGGCTCAGTAGCTGGGGTGTGTGGGTCCAGTTGCCCTGCCACACGTGGGACCCTTGTTCTCCCACAAGCATCCTCTGCGTTGTAAGGCAGATTCTTAAACACTGCACCAGCAGGGAAGTCCCCTAAGTCATTATTGATTCAAATATTTTGTACTTTTTCTATTTCTCTTTTCCTTCTGGTATTTCTGTTAGGTGTATGTTATACCTTTTGTGTTTGTTTCACAGTTTTTGGATAGTCTGTCACTTTTTTTTATTCTTTTTCTCTTGAAAGTTGCTATTGGCCTCTCCTCAAGCTCAGTGATTCTTCTCCCAGCCATATACAGTCTACTAACTAGCACATTCAAGACATCATTCCTTTCTGTTGCAGTGTTTTCGATCTCTACCTTTTTTATTGTTTTCATTTTTATTTAATTATAAAGGAAGTTCAGCATCTCTTTTTTCTAATTTTTTTCATTGTGGCAAAATAGACAAAACATAAAATTCACCATCTTAATCATTTTAAAGTATACAACTTAGTGATATTATATATATATTCTTAATGTTTTGTAACTGCCACCACTGTTCATCTCCATAACTCTTTTCATCTTGTAAGACTGGAATCCTATACCCACTAAGCAGTGACTCCCCATTTATTTCCTGCCAGTCCCTGGCAACCATAATTTTATCTTCTGTCTCTATGATTTTGACTATCTTCAGTATTTCCTGTAAATGGAATCATACCATATTGGTATTTTTGTGACTGGGTTATTTCACTTAGCATAATGTCCATGGGGTTCATCCATATTAGAGCATATTGCAGAATTTCCTCCCTTTCTAAGGCAGCATAATATTTCATGGTCATACCACATTATACATACCCATTCATTCATTGATGGACACTTGGCTTGTAACCAAGTTTCAGTTGTTGTGAATAATGTTGCTATTGACATGTACAAATATCTCTTCAAGACCATGCTTTCAATTATTTTGTGTGTATACCAAGAACACAGTGCTGAAAATGTGGCAATATTATTTTTAATTTCTTTGAGGAGCTGCCGTAATGCTTTTCACAGTAGCTTTATGACTTGACATTCCCACCAACAATGCACAAGTGTTCCCTTGGCAACACTTCTTACTTTCTGGACTTTTTGATTTGAAATGAGTGTGAAATGGTATCTCATTTTAGTATTGATTTTTCGTTTTCCTAATGATGAGTGATATTGATCATATTTTCGTGTTTTTATTGACCATTTGTATATCTTTGGAGAAATGTCTCTTCTAAGTCCTTTGCCCAGTTTTGAAAGAGATTGTTTTTATACGTTTTAAATTTATGTTGTTGTTCTCTATATTTTGGGTTGTACTCCCATATCAGATATATGATTTGCAAATACTTCATTTCTGTGGGTTACCTTTCTACTCTGTTGAGATTGTCTTCTGATGTACAAAATTTTTAATTTCTCATAAAATCCAATTAAAAATTTTTATTCTATTGCCTGTGCTTTTGATGTCATATCCAAGAAATCATATTGATGTCATATTCCATAGAAATCAATGCCAAAATCCAGTTTGTGAAATTTTTGTTCTATGCTTTTATAGTATTATGTCTTACATTTGGGTTTTATTTTTGTATATGTTGTTAGGTAAGGATCTATCTTCATTCTTCTGCATATGGATATCCAGTCTTCCCAGCACAATTTATTGGTAAGACTATCCTTTCCCCATCTAGTGACTGAATTGAAACCTTTGACTGTGTGGATCACAGTAAACTATGGAAAATTCTGAAAGAGATGGGAATACCAGACCACCTGACCTGCCTCTTGAGAAACCCATATGCAGATCAGGAAGCAACAGTTACAACTGGACATGAAAGAACAGACTGGTTCCAAATAGGAAAAGGATTATGTCAAGGCTGTATATTGTCGCCCTGCTTATTTAACTTACATGCAGAGTACATCGTAAGAAATGCTGGGCTGGATGAAGCACAAGCTAGAATCAAGATTGCAGGGAGAAATGTCAATAACCTCAGATATGCAGATGACACCACCCTTATGGCAGAAAGTGAAGAGGAACTAAAAAGCCTCTTGATGAAAGTGAAAGAGGAGAGTAAAGAAGTTGGCTTAAAGCTCAACATTCAGAAAACGAAGATCATGGCATCTGGTCCCATCACTTCATGGGAAATAGATGGGAAAACAGGGGAAACAGTGGCTGACTTACTTTTGGGGGCTCCAAAATCACTGCAGATGGTGATTGCAGCCATGAAATTAAAAGATGCTTACTCCTTGGAAGGAAAGTTATCACCAAGCTAGACAGCACATTCAAAAGCAGAGACATTACTTTGCCAACAAAAGTCTGTCTAGCCAAGTCTATGGTTTTTCCTGTGGTCATGCATGGATGTGAGAGTTGGACTGTGAAGAAGGCTGAGTGCTGAAGAATTGATGCTTTTGAACTGTGGTATTGGAGAAGACTCTTTGAGAGTTCCTTGGACTGCAAGGAGATCCAACCAGTCCATCCTAAAGGAGATCAGTCCTGGGTGTTCTTTGGAAGGAACTGATGCTGAAGCTGCGCACCTCATGCGAAGAGTTGACTCACTGGAAAAGACTCTGATGCTGGGAGGGATTGGGGACAGGAGGAGCAGGGGACGACAGAGGATGAGATGGCTTGATGGCATCACCGACTTGATGGACATGAGTTTGAGTGAACTCCAGGAGTTCGTGATGGATAGGGAGACCTGGCGTGCTGCATGGGATCGCAGAGTTGGACACGACTGAGCAACTGAACTGAACTGAACTGATCCTAGGTTCAGTTAATCTAGGCAGCCATGTCAAAAATAATTTGATCATTTATACAAGGGTTTATTTCTGCGCTCTCTGTTCTATTTCCTTGGTTTATGTCTGTGCCAGTAACACTGTTTTGAGTTTTGATTACTGTAACTTTGTAGTAAGTTTTGAAATCAGGATTGTTCTTCCTTTAAAAAATTGTTTTGGATATACAAGATTACTTGAGATTCCATAGAAATTTTCAGTTCAGTTCACTTTAGTAGCTCAGTTATGACTCTTTGTGACCCTATGGACTGCAGCACACCAGGCCTCCCTGTCCATCACCAATTCCCAGAGTCCACCCAAACCCATGTCCATTGAGTCAGTGATGCCATCCAACCATCTCATCCTCTGACACTCCCTTTTCCTCCTGCCTACAATCTTTTCCAACATCAGGGTGTTTTCCAATGAATCAGTTTTTTGCATCAGGTGGCCAAGGTATTGGAGTTTCAGCTTCAGCATCCAGTCCTTCCAATGAATATTCAGGATTAATTTCCTTTAGGATGGACTGATTGGATCTCCTTGCTGTCCAATGGACTCTCAAAGTCTTCTCCAACAAAACAGTTCAAAAGCATCAATTCTTTGGCGCTCAGCTTTCTTTATAGTCCAACTCTCACATTCATACATGACTACTGGAAAAACCATAGCTTTGACTATATGGACCTTTGTTAGCAAAGTAATGTCTCTGCTTTTTAATATGCTGTCTATATTGCTCATAACTTTTCTTTCAAGGAGCAAGCATCTTTTAATTTCATGGCTGCAATCACCATCTGCAGTGATTTTGGAGCCCCCAAAATAAACTCTGTCACTATTTCCACTGTTTCCCCATCTATTTCCCATGGAGTGATGGGACAAGATACCATGATCTTAGTTTTCGAATGCTGAGTTTTAAAACGTTTTCACTCTCCTCTTTCACTTTCATCAAGAGGCTCTTTAGTTCTTCTTCACTTTCTGCCATAAGGGTGGTGTCATCTGCATATCTGAGGTTATTGATATTTCTCCCTGCAATCTTGATTCCAGCTTGTGCTCCATCCAGCCCAGTGTCCCTTATGATGTACTCTGCATATAAGTTAAATAAGCAGGGTGACAATATACAGTCTTGACCTACTCCTTTCCTATTTGGAACCAGTCTGTTGTTCCATGTCCAGTTCTAACTGTTACTTCCTGACCTGCATATAGATTTCTAAAGAAGCAGGTCAGGCGGTCTGGTATTTCCACCTCTTGAAGAATTTTTCACAGTTTGTTGTGATCCACAGAGTCAAAGGCTTTGGTGTAGTCAATAAAGCAGAAACAGGTGTTTTTCTGGAACTCACTTGTTTTTTCAATGATTCAACAGATGTTGGCAATTTGATCTTGGGTTCCTCTGCCTTTTCTAAATCCAGGTTGAACATCTGGAAGTTCATGGTTCACATTCTGTTGACGGCTGGCTTGGAGAATTTTGAGCATTACTTTACTATCGTGTGAGATGAGTGCAATTGTGTGTTAGTTTGAGTATTCTTTGGCATTGCCTTTCTTTGGGATTGGAATGAAAATTGACCTTTTCCAGTCCTGTGGCCACTGCTGAGTTTTCCAAATTTGCTGGCATATTGAGTGCAGCACTTTCACCGCATCATCTTTCAGGATTTGAAATAGCTCAGCTGGAATTCCATCACTTCCACTAGCTTTGTTTGTTTGTTTGTAGTGATGCTTCCTAAGGCCCACTTGACTTCGTATTCTAGGATGTCTAGCTCTAGGTGAGTGAGCACACTATTGTGATTATCTTAGTTGTGAAGATCTTTTTGTATACATCTTTTTTTTGTATAGAAATTTTAGAATGAATTTTTCTATTTCTACAAATAATGATGTTGGGATTTTGATAAGGATTGCATTGAAACTGTAGATTGCTTTGAGTAGTACTATCATCTTATATTGAGTTTTCAGTGAATAAATATAGGATGTGTTTCCATTTACTATATCTTGTTTAATTTCTTTCACTAATTTTTTTTTAGTTTTCATTGTACAAGTCTTTTACCTTTTAATTTAATTTTCAAGTATTTTATTTTTCTGATGCTGTTGTAAATGGAATAGTTTTTGTAATTTTCTTTTCAGATTGTTTATTGCTAGTGTATTGAAATGCAGCCGATTTTTGTGTATTGACTTTATATCCTGCTGCTTGCTGAATTCATTGATTAGTTCTAGCAGTGTGTGTGTGTGTGTGTGCATGTGTGTGTGTGTGTGTGTGTGTGTGTGTGCATGTGTGTGCGTGTGTGATCTTTATGTTTTTCTACATAGAAGATCATATCATAGGCAGACAGAGATAATTTTACGTCTTTTCCAGTTTGGATGCATTTTATTTATTTATTTTCGCCTAATTTCTGTGGCTAGAACTTACTACTGTGTAGAACAGAAATGATGAAAATGGGCATTCTTGTTTTGTTGCTGATTGTAGAGGAAGAGCTTTCAGTCTTATCGCTGAGTATAATGTTCACTCTGAGTTTCTCACATATGGCTTTTATTATGTTGAGATAGTTTCCTTCTATTCCTACTTTGTTGAGTGTTATGTTTGGGTTGTTTTTTTTTAATCCTGAAAGGGTGTTGAATTTTATCAAATGCTTTCTCAGCATCAGCTGAGATAATGTACTGGTTTCATCCTTCATTCTGTAACTGTGCTGTATTAAACTGATCAAATTTTTGCTTTTTTAACCATTCTTACGTTCCTCTTTCTTCCTGTTCCACGAAAGGTACTTCTCTTATTTGTGTCTTTTTAACAAAATATGTTTTCTGCATTGATTATGTTTTGGCTGACATTAATAGTGCCAAAGTACTAACATTTACTTAGTTTATCGATTTCTATCCCATTTTTTTCCATTTTGAAGCATTTTGATTTATGTGTGTATTCTGTAGACAGTGATTTATGTGTGTGTTCTTAAGTTGTTTATGCTTTTTATTTTGGGCTCAGTCTCAGAATCCCCCTGCCCTCCCAGACACACTGGATTTAACTCATTTATTTTTGCCACATTAATTGAAATATTTAGCATTATACTTCCTACCTTGGTTTATATTTCCCATTTATTTTACTTTCATTTTAAACTAATGTGTTCTTATTTCTTTCCTGTTTCCTTTCCTCCTTCTCCCTCATCCCTTCATCCCTTCTGTCCTTTCTTTTTCAATATTTTTGTGGTTTGAAAGTTATACATCTTATTATTATTCTCCAAATTGGTAACCTTATGTTTTTCTGTAAAAACATCTTTTTACCATCTCCTCTCAGCAGCTGAACAGTCAGCAATTTGGCACTTCAATCCCTCTTTTTGTCTACCCATTGGACTGACTTTCTTAAAAGCATGTGGAATTGATGTTTGCAGATTTTTATTATTTTAAGACCTTGATTCCTCTACTTTTCAAGTAATGGTTTCCTAAGTTGTATTGTGCGTCAAAGCCATATAGAATAAAAATGTCATGATTTTACTGGTTTCATTACTTTGCATTATTTGTTGAACTCTGTGATGGCTTTTCCCCAACTTTATTGTTATTTAGTGAAGTATGCCATCTAGAAATTCCATAGGAATAGGTTCCAGGAGAGGTCAACTTTCTATAGAATCTTCCTATTTGAAAATATCTTTTCTTTTTCTGCCTTCAAAATTATATGAAGTTTTGGTTCTGTATTTGAGTCCCAAGCTTAAAATTATTTTGTATGGATATAATATATTGCTCTATGGGTTTCTTGCAGATGTGGAGTCATATGCTAGTCTACTTAAACATTTGTAGGTAACCTGTTCTGCACTTTGCCCTTCTCCCTTCCTCGCTACCTTCCTTTGTTTCTTCCCTCTCTCCATTTCTTCCTTGTTTCATTCATTTCTTCCCTCCTTCTCCCCCTTTCTTCCTTTCTTTCTTCTTTGGCACCTAAATAACTCTATCCTTACCACGAATTTCAATTAGATGTATCTGATATGACTTTTCCCCCAAAAGTCATGCTAGACTTTCAGTGGACTGTTTACCTATTTTTCCTTGCCTCTTTTTCCTTATAATTCATTACTCTTTATTTTTCACTCTATTCCTGAAGAATCCTTCAGCCCTTGTTTTCAGGTTCAATTTAATCTTCAAATTTCCATTATGTAATTCAGCTTCACTTCACTTCAGTCGCTCAGTCATGTCCGACTCTTTGCGACCCCATGAACCCCAGCATGCCAGGCCTCCCTGTCCATCACCAACTCCCAGAGTCCACCCAAACCCATGTCCATTGAGTCGGTAATGCCATCCAACCATCTCATCCTCTGTCGTCCCCTTCTCCTCCTGCCCTCAATCTTTCCCAGCATCAGGGTCTTTTCAAATGAGTCTTACGTAGTGAAATTTGTTTGTGGAGTTGGGGAATAATGATTGTTTCTGTTTTCCAACTACTCTGATCACCTTTCTAATACCTTTATTTTTCTTGTTGGGATAACCTCGCATCTCTCTAAGGATACTAATGATTATTCTCCTCTGGTCTACTATGAAAATTATGTTTCCTTAAGTGTCAGCTCTTTTTCACATTTTCTCAGGCATCTGTGGTTCTTGGAAATATGCTTATGTTTATGAGGAGAGATTTTTGTTTCAGTGCTTTTAGCTGAAAAGTATTCCTTCAGCAAACTGAGAACTTTTGTTTTCCTGGAAGTTAATATTCCCAAGATTGTTTAAGAAAGACAAGGAGGATGTCCCTGCTGGTGGCTGTTTCTTGCTGTCAGTAGCTACCTTGTCCGGGGCAGGGGTGGGGCTCCTGTGTTTCTTGTCAGTTGACATATAAGTGGAATAGTGCCCGTTTCTGTGGCCCCAGTGAGAGTCTTTCACATTAGGTTCATAATTTGTTTAGAGGAAAGTATGTGCAGCATTTTAAAACACAACAGGTTTTCCTCATAGTCAAAACTCTGAAGCCTGGAGAGGCCATCAAGGTTTGGAAGAGTGGAGCTATGCAACAGTAACTCTTGGGTGAGTGGAGAGACATACTAGCTTCCTATTGTTGCCTCAACAACTTGTCACAGATTTGGCAGCTTAAACAACAGCTGAATTATCTCACAGCACTAAAGGTCAGAAGTCTTAAAATCCATGTCGACGGGGCCCGGTTCCTTCTGGAGGTTGTAGGGGAGAATCCATCCCCTGGCTTTGCTCCTGGCCTCTTAGGGCCACCTCCACTCCTTGGCTCATGGCCCCTCCTCCGTCTTCAGAACCAGGATCTTTGATCTGCCTGTCTGTCTCTGAATCTTCCTCCGATCTCTGTTTTCCTCACCACGTCTCCTTCAGTGAGTTGGATCCCTCTCCCTTTCTCCTATAAGGACCCATGTGATTACACTGGGCCCCTTCAGGTGATAGGCTAACCTCCCAATCCCAACATCCTTAAGTCAGTCAGTCCTGCAAAGTCTCTTCTGCCATAGCAGAGAGCATGTTCACTGGTTCTGGGAGTTAGAATGTGGACATCTTGGGGGACCGTTATTCTGTATGCTTGGAGCCTATTGATGCAGAGCAGGGGCCTCCGAGTTTTGGATGGACCCTCTGGTCGTGCCTCCGCCCTTTCCCTGTCAGTTTCCCCACTCCCCGCTCACCCACCCCGCCATCGCTTCACTGCCCCCATGGAGCCCACTTGTTCCTTCCCTCTCCCCTTCTTGGTCCTCAACACTAAAATCTCAAAGTCATCCTACAAGGACACAGAAGCCATACCACCCAATTAACACAAGCCAAAGGATAAATGTCAACGATTTACACAGAGTATTGTCAGAATATAAAATGTAGGAGGGTTCTTTATGGATTCTGTAAGGGCCTGTAAAAATCCAATTTATGTACCAGAAATGACTACATATGTTATACCATCGAAATACCTCTACCAAGCCCTGAAATGTATGTGTGTCGGGCCTGCATTTAATCTAGGGTCGTCTCTTTAGATTATGATGTGAAATGCACTTTTGAGGGCTTTGATGAGAACCACATGGCAGAGCTCTGCGGCTCGGCTGTAGAGCGGGGCAGGCCCGCCACAGCACACTGTATCCTGTGCAGCCTTCATGTGTGATGGATGGCCTGCTTTTCTGTGCATGGAACACATGCATCTCTCTGGCCCAGTGAAATCTGATGATGGAGCCTATAGTTAATATATTTTAACCTGAGCTGTTGGTAGAGTTAAACACTTACTAGTTGGGGTTGCCATTCTTCCTTTGCATTGGAAACAGACTGTTGTTTGTTATTCAGTTTTCTTTGTTACTGTGTTTTCTCTGTTGACGTGGCCAGTGTTCTTTCCACAGCACTGTACTCCCAAGAAAGAGCAGACAAGCCAAAGACCGAGAAAGAAGAGAGAGGTAGGAAGTAGTGTCAAGTCCCAGCTAGCTCATTTGCCACATATTTTGGATGGCAGCCAGCTAAATTTTAATTTTGTCATATTGAAGAAGACAGTATATGATAAACAATTTAAGAAAATAAACATAATTTCACAATCATATTTGGTTAAAATGCAAAGTTTTCTCTTATACAATGATATTTTTTTACAAAATACTTCTGACAGAAATTCGACTGCAAAACATCAATGTGTTTAAGAACCAGATTTAGCAAATGTTAATGTGTGCTTTGCTGGGGCTTCCCAGGTGGCACAGTGGTAAAGAATCCACCTACAAAACTGCAGATGCCAGAGTCGAGGGTTCAATCCCTGGGTTGTGCAGATCCCATAGATAAGCAACTGGCAATCCATTCTGGTATTTTTGCCTGGGAAATCCCATGGACAGAGGAGCCTGACAGGCTACAGTCCATGGGGTCATAAAAGAGTCAGCCATGACTGAGCACATTTGTATGCAGAGCTTGTTGCCTTTAGATTTTTTTTTTTAATAGAAGGTACAGATTGTGTGCTGTGCTCAGTCATATCCAACTCTTTGCAGTCCTATGGACTGAAGCCTGCCAGGCTCCTCTGTCCATGGGATTCTCCAGGCTAGAATACTGAGTGGGTTGCCAGGCCCTCCTCTAAGGGATCTTCCCAACCCAGGAACTGAACCCGGGTCTCTTGCATTGGAGGCAAATTCTTTACCATCTGAGCCACCAGGGAAGCCCTACTGTCCTAACGTTCCTTCCAAAAGTGCTAACTGTTGATTGCAGTCCTTTTGATTCCAGTAGTAAAAGACACTCCACCATATTTCCTTTGAGATCAAACTGAGCACTATTTTACATACCCAGGGGTTGTAATGGCTCCTTTTGTTGACAGAATATTTCTCTAGGTATGAGCGTGGCATCCCAGAAACAGGAGCAAGACTCTGGAATCTTGCTCTCAATTTTTCATCCCATTAGTGATGAAGGCTGAGTTTAACTTGGGGTTTTCTTCACAAGCTAAAAGGGAACATTAATTTAAAAGATATGCACATCTGGTTGCATTGCCAAGGGATTAACTATCCTGGGCTTTCAGGCAGAAACACAGAGTTTATGCTCAAATTCAGTGGTAGAAGCAGAGTGGGTACCATGTCTAGAGATGAGGATCTTGGGCTGAAAGGTCCATGTCCTCCCTTATCTCTGTATTAACTCACATCAGAGGAACAGCTCTGAGTCACTCTGCAAAGATGAAGTGGCTAGGAGTATCTGCTGGTAGAATTTTTAAATATAAGTTTATTTCACACACTGATTGTTCTTGTTCACCTACTCCATCACCTGGGTTCCAAAGAAGAATTTTGAGACGTTCTTACTCTGATGCTCTTCCAGGAGTCCACATAATTTAAAAGAGAGTTCTATATACTCACATATCCTAAAGTATAGCTGCTGTACCATGTTATATGTTGCAGGTGTACATTACAGTGACTCATAATTCTTAAAGGTTATATTCCATTTATAGTTATTATAAAGTGTTGGTTATGCCCCCTGTTATACAATGTGTTCTTGTAGCTTCTTTGTGTCTCTTAATCCCTTAATCCTGTATTGACCGTCCCTCCTTTTCTCTCCTCACTGGTAACCACTAGTTTTGATACCCACCAGAATTCTTGGTCTTCCCGAGCAACAGAAACTGACTAGAGGCCAGACAGGAAATTCAGAGAAGACTTTATTGGGGCTCCCATGCCTGCTGCAGGAGGGAGCAAGAACAGGTAACAAGCTCCCTTGCTCACTCTCTGAGGGAATAGGAGCTTGTTCATTAAACGTGAGGTGTAGGGATGTATCCAGGGGTCAGGCTGGAGGGGTGGCTTAGGTGGTTTGCTCACCCCTTTGTGGTGTTGAGTGCAGGGGGAGTGTGCAGTACCCTGCTTTTGCTTCTGGCTCTTCAGAAATCTGGCAGTTGGGTCGTGGTTTTTTTTTTTTTGCTTTGTATCTTTTGGTCCAGAATTTGCCCCAGTTGTGCATATACACAGTTATTTTTAGTCTCATACAGTTTCTTTGTATTTTGTAGCTTGAGGAGAGGTTTGTCTAGGTGCAAGCTTTGCCTCATTGCAGCAAAGTTCCCAGGTCCCAGACCTGTCTCAGTTTGTTCCCTATAAATCTGTGAGTCTCTTTAAATAAAATACAGTTCAATCATACATTGTAACAAATAAGACATCTTTAAATATCTTTAAATATACTAATTTTAGAAAGACTTCATTTGTTAAATGAAGGAAACATGTTGCAACACAGTGTATGCTGGCTGTCATTTGTACAATGAAGAACATATATATATATATTTGAAAATACATAAACTATCTCCAGAAGAATATGTGAGAAATTGGCAACAATGCTTATCTCATAAGAGAAGAACCATGTGACAATCAGAGAAGAAAAGGGTACTTATACATTCCATATATTATTCACATGTTTATTAATTTTCAAATATCTGGAGACACTATAGATATATTTTTGTAATTAATTTCTAATTTAATTCTATTGCAGACAGAATATTTTGTGTAAAATTTCAATCCTTTGGAATTTATTGAACATTTTTATGTACCAGCACATATGATCTATTTTAGCAAACATTCCATGTATTAGAAATTGAACTCTGTAAATATCCATTGAGGTAAAAGTGATTAATAGCATAGTTTAGTTATCTTCCATATCTCTACTGATCTTTTGTTTAGTTGTTCTATCAGTCACTGACACTGCAGTTAAATTCTCCAATTTTGATTGTGAGTTTCTCTATTTCGCCATTCAGTTCTCTCAACTTTTGCTTTGATTAATTAGGGAGATAAAATTATAAATGTTTATTTTGAAATTAAGTCCATGCACATTTAGAATTTTGCCTTCCTAATTAATCAGCCCTTTGTCACTGTAAAATGGTAAGATTCTCTTTTTCTTGAAGTCTACATTGACACCATAGACACACCAGCTTTCTACAGCGTGAAACACTGTTTTGATCCTTTTACTTTCAATCTATCAGTGTCTTCAAATTCAAGTGTGTCTCTTGTAGGCAGCATATAATTGGATTTGGCTTTTTAAAAAATCCAAATATCTCTGTCTTTTAGTTAGAATATTTTGGTATAGGGCCTCCCTTGTGGCTCAGATGGTAAAGAATCTGCCTGCAATGCAGGTGACCCAGGTTCGATCCTCGATCCCTAGGTTGGGAAGATCCCCTGGAGAAGGGAATAGCTACTCACTCCAGGGTTCTTGCCTGGAGAATTCCATGAACAGAGAAGCCTGGCGAGCTATAGTCAGTGGGTTCTCCAAGAGTCAGACACAACTGAGCAACTTTCATTCACCTACTTATTAAACAGTTATTGAAATAGTTGTACACGTATCTACCATTTGGTGATTTGTTTTCTACTTGCACCATTGCTGCTTTTCGTTTTGTGTTTTTGATGTTGTTGTTCCTCTCTTCTTTCCACCTCTGAAATCTAAGATAATCTCAGTTTCAGAACACTTTCTGAGGACTATTTCTATTACCTTGCTACAGAACCACCTCTTGAACATTTTATTGCAAACACGACTGTCTCAGCTTTCCAGGATGCCCAGGTTTAGTGCATACTGACTAGCTCCTTGTTTCGACTTCCTGTCCTTCATTTATATTATGTGAGTGTAATTACTGGTATCATATCATGATACTGTGGGTTATTTCTCCTGCCACTGCTGCTATTATTTTTATCAAAGCAGGACTAATTCCACGATATTTTTTGAGTCTCTAAGAGTTTGAAGGTTTGGGGTCTGAGTCATGTGTGAGTGTTAAAATAAAAATTGATCTTTTTGAAATGACGAAGCTCCACCTTGGCTTCCTGAGATATCTTGCTCTGGTGGCAGGTGGGCTGCACCTCCGGTCTCTCAAAAAGCGGAAAGTGAGAAAAAAACTAGCATCTTGGGTTCATGTAGCTCTCAGGTGACTCCAGTCTTTCTACATTTCAAGGGAAAGTAAACACCCTAGCAGTATTTACTTGTTTTTATCTTTTGAAACTTTTCCTCCAAGAGTCACTGACCTTCCTCCAGTTTTGTGAACTGCTATTTCTTCATGAGTCACAGAGATTTAAATGTTTGAAGCCCTATTCCTAAAAGATAACTATTGCTTGAGTACAGATTTTTAAAAAAGCAAAATGAAAAGTCTTTCAGAATCACTGCCACCATATTTTTCAGCTCTGAATCCCCAAACACAAAATCGTCATTTAAGAAACACAAGTAAGGGATTTTCTCTGGAAACCAATAACAATAACAACAAAAATCCCTTAAACAGCAAAAAGAAAAAAATTAAATACATTATAATTAAGGAAATGTTTTAAACAATCCTGTTATTAATCTAAATGCTGATGTTTTTATCCTGTTTGTAACAGTTTAGGATTGAAACTCAAAAGAATGCTTCAGAAGAAAATTAAAACATTAATTGTATCATTTTTGCCTATATTCTCCTGAGTAGAGGTGCACTCTGATTTTCTCATATAATTGTCATACTAATAGTAACAGGAACAAAAATGGCTCTGTTTAAACAATTTCAACTTAGCCAATGTCATCATAAAACATTTTGTAAGCTCAAATATTTGTTGCAAGATTTAATTGATTGGTTAGAAAACACTAGGATAAAACTTAATGACATTTATTTAAAATGAATCTACATGAAATTTATTTTTTAATTATGCAAACAATATAGGGTCATTTTAGGAAAATTAGAAAATTTAGATAGCCAAGGAATATGAACAATAAGAGTGAGCTTACATATTATTGATTCCCATTCTTGACTCAAAAACCACTCTCAGAAAAAGACTAAAGAAACAAAATTTGGGGGAGGGGGAGGTAAGAGAAGATAAATATTGAATTTAGGAAAATGCCAACTACCTGTACAAAAATCATGGAATTCCTGCTGCATAAATTACAGTTTGGACCAGTGAAGGGAGTGTCACTTGGAAGGGAGTGTCACAGAAAAGGTCTCTTCCTTTTCTGATAAAGCAGTATTGTGCTTTTGGGAGTGAAAAGGACATTCTGGAAGCAGTGGTGTGGTTGGGATGGGAGGGACAATACTGTAAAGGCTGGATCTGAAGCAATGGCGATATCCTAGTCTTTAGGGGCTGAGTTGTCAAGATTAAAAAAAACAAAGACAGACCTGGGTCAAATTTATCTGGGGTTATTTCCACAGCTTTGTACCAAGGGAACAGGGAAGAGAAGCTATGAATACCCTCATCACACAGAAAGCTGATGCTCACTAAGGTCTGTTGTTTTTTTTTGTTTGTTTGCTTTTTCGTCATCATTAAAGTTCTTGGCAATATGGCTGGTTAACACTGCTGTAGAAAAATACACTGAAATCCCAGCCCTGTCTCCCTGATAAACCATTTATGCACCTCTCAGATGCTATACTTCCACCAGGAACATGGTTCGAGGAAATCAAACAAATAAACTAACAATAACATAAAAAAAAAAACAGAAATGAAGTTGCCGAAGACAAAGTTCCTGGGCCCACGACACCCACATTCCTCCACAGTATATGTCAGACTGCTATGTAGTGCATGGATAACAACATAAAGCTGCATCCTTCTACTTATTTTTAATGTAAATATTTTATTTTTGAACACGCAATACATATAATACATGTAATACATATACATTCATTTACAGGATGCAAAGTTCATTTTAGTAATCAGAAATAATCCCTTTTTGTTTTTATTATTTTACAATTGCAAAAATTGATGTCTGCTTCTCGAAACAAGTATGCGGGAATAACTGACATGAAAAGGGAAAGCTGAGCTGTATTAGTTTCCTATTGCTGCTGTAACAAACTGCCATAAATTAGGTGACTGAAGCTGAAACTCCAATCCTTTGGCCACCTGCAGTGAAGAGCTGACTCATTTGAAAAGACGCTGATGCTGGGAAAGACTGAAGGTGGGAGGAGAAGGGGACGACAGAGGATGAGATGGTTGGATGGCATCACTGACTCAATGGATATGACTTTGAGCAAGCTCCAGGAGTTTGTGATCGACAGGGAATCCTGGAATGCTGCAGTCCATGAGGTCGCAATGAGTCGGACACGACTGAGCAACTGAACTGAACTGAAGGTGGCTTAAAACAAGACAAATTTATTCTTTTATTGTTCTGGTGCTAGAAGTCTAAAATGGATTCGTTTCCTAATCTCCATTTGTGGTGTCAGAACTTCATGAAGCAATCTCAGACATACAAGGCTTCAAAAGGATCATTACACAATGATCCACAAACAATCTCCAGGAAAGTCTTCAAATATGAGGAGGAATGGATCTAGGAGACGCTACAAATAATATGGAAAGTTAGAAGGATATAGATATAGATAACTATGCAGATGACACCATATGTTAAAACAGAATAAAAGTGAACATAAATGAAATGAGGGAGAAATTGTGTATATCACAACTGAGAATTTAAATTTTAGGAAATATCACAAGACCCAGGTGACAGGGCTTGTAGGGAAAGAAAGGAACTTGAAAATATGTGTGTTTGTTTATTATTTTGTTAGTTTTTAAACTTTGTATTTTGTATTGGGGTATAGCCAACTAACAATTTGAGATCATTTCAGGTGAACAGTGAAGGGACTCAGCCATACGTGTACAAAGTTCTGACCTTAGAAGGAGAATGTCGTGGGCTGTTTGTCCCCAGAAAGGTGGTTCAAGTCCTCATTCACATTACCTGTGAATGTGACCTTATTCAGAAATAGGGTCTTTGCAGGTGTACTCCAGTTAAGATGAGAGTCACACTAGATTAGGATGGGCCCCAGATGGGCCCCAGTATCTGGTGTCCTTATTATGAAGAAAACATTTGGAGAATTTCCCAGTGGTCCAGTGGTTAGGATTCTGCACTTTCCTAGCCAAAGGCCTGGGTTCAATGCCTGGTCCAGGAAGTAAGATCCTCCAAGCCCCGGAGTATGGCCAAATCAGAAAACAGCAACAACAAAAATAAACAGAGAGAAAGGAAACATTTGGGTGCAGAGAGTACAAACACGCAGTGGGGAAGGCCATGTGAAAACGATGCACAGATTGGAGTGTTGTAGCTGCAAACAGGAACTTCAAGGCTTATTGGCAATTACCAGAGGCAGGAGAGAGGCAACTGATTTTCTCCCACAGAGTCCCAGGAGAGAGCAGGGCCCTGCCAGCACCTTGCTTTCAGGCTTCTAGCCTCTGGAAGGGCTTCCCTGGTGGCTCAGATGGTAAGGAAGCGCAAAGAGTTGGCCATGACTGAAGTGACTGAGAGTACACACACCTACGTTATGTATCACATTTTGTGGTTCATTCCCATCACTGGACACTTGGACTGCTTTCACCTCTTGGCTCACAACTCTCAAGCTGTACATGTTTTTTTAGTCGACAGTTATGGTGACCAACGAAGAGACCCAGAGTAGACTTCCTTCCTTAGACTGGACTCCACAAGGAACTGGAGCTTTGGTGCCAGCAGCGGCCCCTTGCGCCCATCTGCCTCCTCGAGGAGTACAGACGAATTTGGGTAAGTCTCTCCTGGTTCTTGGGCTTCCCTGGTGGCTCAGCTGGTAAAGAATCTGCCTGCAATGTGGGAGACCTAGGTTTGATCCCTGGGTTGGGAAGATCTCCTGGAGAAGGAAAAGGCTACCCACACCAATATTCTGACCCAGAAAATTCCATGGACTATATAGTCCATGGAGTGGCAAAGAGTTGGACACGACTGAAGGACTTTTTCTTCACTTCACTTCGCCTCTTGGCTATTGTGAATAGTACTGCTATAAGCATAATACTCTTTCTTTTTGTAACTTCAAAAATACACTTAGAATAAACATCTTTTTTTTTTAAGTCATGTTAGATAAAAATATTCTAAGATATCAAGAGGATGCTAAATAGAAAGTTCAGAGTGGTTGGTAATTTGAGGCAGGGTTAAAAGGCCAGGGGAAGAAATGGGTAGAAAGATGATCAGAGTTATAGTCCTGCAGCTGACCAGACACTTGTGACTCCTCATAACATTATGCTAAATGCATAAGCAAAGAAATAAAATAAACAAAAGAATGCATGAATCTTTTTATTTATTCAGTTGTGTTCACCTGAGTTTCACTAGCAAAACAATTGAGACAACTCTCGCCTCTATGGCATGCATCCATTTGCAGGAGCTGAGGCAACTGGTAAATAATTTGGTATGTTTTAATTCATAAAATACAGAGTAAATTGCTTTCTATTGTTTTTTGAATGGCTTTACTAAGGTACAATTGTTATACAATTTTTGGAAGCAATGCACTAAGGTATAATGGTTATACAATTAACTGCACATGTAAAAATAAACAATTTGATGTGTTTTAATATATTTATACACCCATGAAACCATCACCACAATCAAGCTAACTAACACAGCTATAATTGGTAAAAGTTTTCTCCTGCTTTATTATGACCCTTCCCTTCTGATTCTAACCATCGCCCTAAGCAACCATTCTGCTTCCTATTCCAAGAGATTCGTTTCTGTTTTCTAGAGTTCTGTATGCATGGTATCATACCACGGACTTTTGTTGACTGGCTTCTTTCATTCAGAATAATTGTTTAGAGAATCATGCATGATTTCTTTTTATTGGCAGATAGCATTCACCTGTATAGCTCTACCACAGTTTCTTTACCCATTCATCTTTTAATTTTAGTCATTTTTGTAGGTGAATAGTGTTGTCTTGTAGTTTTAATTGGCAGTTCCCGAATAACTAACGAGTGAGCATCTTTCCATGTATCTTTGCCATCTATATATTGCCTTTGTTGAAGGGTCTGTTGAAATCTTATGTCATGTTTTTCAGTCAAGAGTTTTTTTAAATTATTGAGTTCTGATAGTTCTTTAATTATTCTAGGTATAAGTTTTTCATCAGATATATAAACTGCAAATATTTTCTCCTAGTAGGAAATGGCAACCCACTCCAATGTTCTTGCCTGGAGAATCCTAGGGATGGGGGAGCCTGGTGGGCTGCCGTCTATGGGGTCACACAGAGTCGGACACGACTAAAGCGACTTAGCAGCAGCAGCAGCAGTCTGTAGCATGTGTTTTTTTGCCAAGAGTGTATTTTGAAGAGCAGGTATTTTCAGTTTTTATGAAGTCCTATTTATCATTTTGTACTTATGCAGACTGTGTTTGAGGTCTCATATTTAAGAAATGTCTGCCTATCCTAAGGCCACTTACATTTCCTCATGTAGTTTTTCTAAAAGTTTGATCATTTTAGGCCTTAAATTTAGATCTTTGACCCATTTTGAGTTAATTTTTGTATATTGTTCAAGGTATGGGTGAAAGTTGATTTTATTTTTTGCATGTGGTATCCAATTGTTCTAGCACCATTTGTTGAAAACTGTCCTTTACCACTAAATTGCATCTGTATCTTTTTTTTTTTTTTGGCCATGCTGCATAGCATATGGTATCTTAGTTCCTTGACGAGGGATTGAACCCAGGCCCCTTGCAGCAGAAGCATGGAGTCTTCACAACTGGACCGCCACGGAAGTCTCTGTCTCTGCATCTTTATTGAAAATTGGTTGTTGGTATTTCTGTGGATTTATTTCTGGACACTTTAATCTGTTCTAGTGATTTGTTTATTTTTTTCCAGTACCACTGTTTTGGTCAATATACACAGAGAGAAATAACATACTAAACACCAAAAAATGCAACTTAACTGTCAGTTGACTTCCTACTTCCTAATAGCTACATTGAAAGCCAAAGGCAGAGGTAAGATATATTTAATGCAATGAGAGAAAAAAAAAAAACAGAGTTGTATACCTACAAAAATCATCTTTGAAGAATAAGGGTCAAAAAGCGTTTTCAGTCAAACCAACATAAAACTGTTGGGTAACAGTAGAGGGGCCCCCACTATAAGAAATTCTAATGCTTGTTTTTCAGGAAAAAGGAAAATGATCCCGGGTGGGTGATCTAAAATACAAGAAAAAATAAAGAGAAAAATTAGTGGTAAAGAAGCAAACATTAGTCAATGTGAACATTAATAATAATGTCTAAGTTGAGTGTTAAAAATAAAGTAGTATCAAAATTGAAATAAAAAGATAATCAAAGTAATGTTTCAGTGTTCTTATATTACTCAGGAAGAAAGGGATGATATTAATGAGTTGTTAAATATGCTTATTAAAATATCTAGAGAAGCCTATAAAGATTGATTAAAAAAGAAACGTTAACGAGTGGAGAGGAGAACTGTCTCATTCCAAAAGACAAGACTAGAGGTAGAAAATCATTGAAAAGGCTGGAGAAGGGAATGTATAAAATAATACAAGAGGAATAACTATAAGTGCTATATATTTAAACAATAAATGTAAAGATACTATATACTATCTAGAAAAAAAGAAAGATTAGACTTTTAAAAATTCAGCTGTATTCAATATTTAAAGATACACCTAAAGCATAAGAACTCAGAAAAATCAGAAGTTCAAGATAAAAATGGTATACTCAATAAGATAAAACTGGTGTTGCTATATTTATACCAGATACAAAATATTTTAATGTAAAATTCATTACTGGTAATAAAGAGGGTTCCTGCATAACATTAAAAGACTCAGTTAACTAAGAGATAGAACACTCTCTATGCTTCTATGCCCTTATTACCATAGTCTCAAAATAAGTGAAGCATATATTGAGAAGTATGAAGAAAAATTAACAACCCAGAAGGATAGTGGAAGATTAGAGCACTTATTTCTCAATATTTCACAATAAATGTCTTTACTCCTTCAGCAAATATTTATTGAGCACCTACTATGTACCAGCCCTGGAGGATGAAATGGCAACCCACTCCAGTGTTCTGGCCTGAATATTCTGGCAGAGGAGCCTGGGAGGCTGCAGTCCATGGAGTTGCAAAGCGTCGGACATGACTGAGCAACTGAGCATGCACTGTGTACTAGCACTGAGAATACAATAGTGGATAAAATAAGCAAAAATCCTTACCTTTAGGAAACTTTGACTCTAAGGTTAGACAGAGAAACAAAAAAATTAGTAAGGACAGAGAACATTTGAACAGCACAATAAAAAATCTTTATCTGATGGACATGTGTGGAATGTGCAAAACTTAATGAACACTGATTTTTTGCTAGGTTATAAAGTCAACACACACACAGAATCTAAGCATGTTATACAGACCATGTTTTCTGACCACTATATACTAAGCTAGAAATCAAAACTAAAACTTGCAGTAAAGATTTTTCTGCCATTCTGTAAAACTAAAGATGTACGTATTTATTGACCCCATAATTACACTCTTAGGATTCTACCTTTGAGAAAATCTGACACATGTGAGCCAGGACGTATGCACAAAAATGCCAAGGAAGTTTTTATTGTTGTTGTTGTTTAGTCACTAAGTCATGTCTGACTCTTTTGTGACCCCATGGACTATAACCCGCCATGGGATGTCCCAGGCAAGAATTTGGAGTGGGTTGCATTTCTTTCTCCAGGGGATCTTCCCAACCCAGGAACTGAACCTGTGTCTCCTGCATTAGCAGGCAGATTTTTTTTTTTTTTTTTACCTCTGAGCCACCAGAGAAGCCCCCCATAGATGCTATACCTGTTTTTAAAAAGACGATTGGCAATAGTTTGTCCAGAAACAAATGTTTACCTGCAAAAGATAGATTAAAAATAACTGTGGTCTATCCTTATAATCAGTAATAGACCTTTATGAATGACACCTGCTTGGATCCAATATAGATGCAAAACTCAAAGGTTATTTTCATGTTATTTCAGCTAGACTAGTTTGAAGTTATGTACTTACTATGGAATGGCATAACTTCATGTTGTGTGCAAATGTGATGAGGGGGAAGAAAAGTAAGGGCAGGCGAAACCCAAAATTCAAGATTGTAGGAAGGGGTAAGATCAGGGAGGTAGGTACTCGCAGATGATGAACAAGGTTGCCACCGTTCTGCCTAGGTACTGGCTACAGAGTGTGGCATGAATGATGGCCTCACTGGTCTCTGTCCCCTGTGTTACACCTGTGATTATGTCACTTAATATTGTAAAGGGATTTTATAGTTGTAATTAAGGTGACTAGTCAGTTGATTCTGAGTTAATCAAAAGGGAGACTGTCTGGGTGGTCTAACCTGACCGCTTAAACTCTTTAAAAGCAAAGCATTTTCTCGAGCTAGTTGCACAACAAGAAGTCAGAGATTCAACACAAGAAAAGAGTTTGATTGACATGTCATTGCTTTCTTGATGACAGAGGGGTCCACACGTCAAAGAAGTGAGGACTTAAATCTTACGGTTGCAAGGAACTGAATTCTGCCAAGAATAAGCTTGGAAAATGACTCTTCCCCAGAGCCTCCAATGAGAATTCAGCTTGGCCATAACCCTGATTGCATCCTTGTGATAACTTCAGCAGAAAACCCTGTTCAGCCATGCTGGACCTCCATACAGAACTGTGAGCTGATAAAAGGGTGCTGCTTGTGGTAATGATCAATAGGAGACCAATATATATAGATATTTATATTGTTGGACTTGTAACTTTTACTTATGCTATAATCTTTTATTTATAGCATAAAAGTGTGATTTCACTCTTTGATAATGTTTTTAATTTCTAGAATTAAAAATTTATTTTTTGGAGACAATTGAAAGATAGCACTGTGTGAGTGTACGGTGTTCAGAGTGTTGATTTAATACATTTATATATTAAAAAGAAAGCTAGCAGCTGTCTTCATATACAATATTTTATATATTATTTATATATAATTATTTTAAATATAATACATATTATATATTATATAATAATTTATATATTAAAGAGAAAACTGCCTCTTGACTTTACAGGAGCTTCTGAACAATGCAGGTGATGGGGCTAGTTGTGCATGAAAACAATTTAAAGTTTTGACCTACCCAATAATGACGAAGTGTCTTCAAGACAAATCATGAATTATGAGCCATGCCCAAGACCATTTTTATGATAAGTCTTTTATTAAATTGCATAGTTACAATGCAAAGATTATAACACTAAGCCAAGAATGCAGACTGCTATTTATGCAGGCCCAGAATTTGGGAAATGGTTCAGTCCTGTGGATTCTATGTAATGAAGACATTGTTGCACTAAACATAGGGGTTGTAAAGTGATTCTGTATGTTAGTTTAAGTGTGTAAATATTTCTGTTATGGTATCCTTATGTGACACTGATCATGAATATTTTATTTTATAGTGTGCTTGAATTAAATCCGTTATAACCAAAGAAGGCATTTGAACATGGAGTAAAGTTGGCATGACTGCCTGTATTATAACCAAAGAAGGCATTTGAACATGGAGTAAAGTTGGCATGACTGCCTGTATCCTGACTCCATCAAGCATGGAATCACTACTAACAACATACGTGAAACATGATCAAAAACCCTGGAGGCTTAAGGCAGCAACTCCATTGACTCCAACAGGCACTTCAACAGATTTTAACGGATGTGAGATGAATGACACAAAATAAATAAAACCTAATGTGAATAATCAGCCACAAGATGGCATTTGAATACTAATGTATTTAAAGTTTGGGGCGGTAACTTAAACACATGGCTATTTTAATCTTTTCCCTTCCCTGGTCACTTTTTCTCATATTGCCATGTAAGAAGATCACAACTTTATTTTCTCTGTACCCTAAGTCACAAACATTTATTTATCAGCTTGCTTTTTATCTCTTGTGATGGTTGATTTTATGTGTCAATTTCACTGGGTCACGAGGTACTCAGATATTTGGTCATTTTCTGTGTGTTTCTGTGGGAGAATTTTTGGATGGAATTAACATTAAATTGGTAGACTGAATAAAGCAGATTTCTCTTTATAACATGGGTGGGCCTCATCCAATCAGTTGAAGGCCCTAACAAGGTTGACCCTTCATTACTTAAGAGAGAATTCTCCTCTTTGATGACTTCAAAACTGGAACAGAAGTTCTTCCTGGTTCTAGAGCTGCCTATTGGTCTTCAGATTCAAACCAGCACATTGGCTCTGCAGATTTTGGACTTGCAGTCTCCATAATTCCATAAGCCAATACTTAATTATCTACCAGTTACCATATTGGTTCTGCTTTTCTGGGAGAGTACTACTATAGCTCTCAATTCATTGTTAATTAACTGCCCACTATAGTAGGAGCTCCATAAAGGCAACAAATTTGCCTTGTGCTATTACATTTCTAATATCCAGACAAGCTCATAAAAATTATGCAGACAATCATTTGTTGAGTGAAAGCATTGTGGCAGGGGAGCAATGATGCATGTAGATGTTTTGAGGGTGGCACTGAAGGGGTACAAATACGTCAGCTTTAGAAAGTGGTATCTTTGGGTGGCTGTTGAAATCATGCCACCTTGATATGAAAAAATAAAATGGAGGAAAATTTTAAGAGAGTCAAGGCATGTTGCTACTAAATGGGGAAGTTTATGTAAACACTGCTCAAAGGAAGGGATCATCTATTCCTGAGTCTTAAACATTGTTTATAGGCATTTGGAAATTATATACGTTGGTAACAAAATTTGAGACTGTTCTACTGAATTTTTGGCCAGCACCAAAGTCTGCAATCGCACATTTCTGTTACCCTAGAGACCCTTAGTCTCACCCACGTCATTCAGCTGAAAGCAAATCATAGAGAAATCAGTGTCAATTATGATCACATATTTTGGTTGCCATTCTTAGGAAGAGATGGAGGGGATGGGAATCAAGGGAGTGAATAAAAGGGAGCTTTGTAAATGTTTTGTTCATGGTGATCAAGACCATGAATGTGAGTTGAGGGGATCACATGTCATGCTTGGGAGTTGCAAATTCTATTGCGAACCACCATATCTTAGTGCAGTGTTACCATGATAAAGTAGGTAAATTCTCCATCGTAACCAGTCTTACAAAGATATTTTTTTTTAATTGAATGAGAACTCTATCCTGTGTAAGTGACTGCCTTAGTGGTCTGAACAAAGTGAGGGAACAGTCGAGAAACAGCACTATTTCTTTTCTCACCACTGCCTTTAAACGAAGTCTCCATCACCTCCCTTTTCTCTGCTCGTCGATGACAACTCAATCCCAGGCTTTTCAGCTCACTTGCAGCTGTGAGAACTGTCACATTTCCAGACGCTAGAAGTCCAGTTTAGTATAACACAAAACTCAACCTCGCCTCCAGTTCCAGCCCCCAAGGCTTGGTTCAGGAATGCACAGCAGGGTTGGGGTGGAGGTCTGTGCTTTCATTAATGCTACACCTTGATCTGGCACTCTCTTCCCCTCACTAACATTCTCCTAAGTGGAGGTGGGACAAGGAAGGAGGAGAAAGAGTTAGAGGAAAAGGGGCAGAGTTGTCTTCACATAGAGGGTACTGTTTATAGCTACCGTTCTCTGCAGTGTCCAGTGGCCCTCTCATGCGCTTAGTGCGCTCGGGTTGTGTCCGGCTCTTTGTTACCCCATGGACTGTAGCCCACCAGGCTCCTCTGTCCATGGGATTCTCCGGGCAAGAATACTGGAGTGGGTTGCCATGCTGTCCTCAGCAGATCTTCCCGACCCGGGGATCAAACCCATGTCTCCTGCATTGGCAGGTGAATTCTTTACCACGGAGCCACCAGGGAAGGCCATCAATCTTTTAACTTTTGCCAAGTATACAGGCCTCAAACTGTATCTCCTTCCTCTAGTTCAAAAAAAAAAATCATAAATGAAATTTAGCATTTTTATGGCTAGCTCAGTCGGTAGAACATGAGACTCTTAATCTCAGCTTTCATGGGTTTGGGCCTCACGTTGGGCGGTGTTTTTGGCTTCCCTGGTGGCTCAGATGGTGAAGAATCTGCCTGCAATGCAGAAAACCTGGGTTTGATTCCTGGGTTGGGAAGATCCCGTGAAGAAAGGTATGGCTACCCACTTCAGTATTCTTGTCTGGAGAATTCCATGGAGAGAAGAGCCTGGCGCGCTACAGTCCACGGGGTCGCAAAGAGTCAAGCACAACTGAGCAAATTTCACTTTCTATGTTGCATTCGAACTTCTATTTCTTCTAGAGTGAAGGGATACTTTTTCCTTTCTTAGGTTTCTCTTCTGACTCTGGAAGTCCCACTAGGTCAGGGTTAGTACAGACTGACTGAGATGTTTAACACTCAAGTTTTTCAAGAGCCTGTCAAGTGGCATTACCTCGTGGCAGGTTACTGCACTTAGCGTGGTTTTATCCACACACAAGGGACGCTTTTTGCGCAGACAAGCAATTGTACACTGTCAGTCAGGGTAAGATTACCTAGTGCAGTTGGTATGTGGCCTGGTGGGCCTGAGCCAGGCAGAGGTGTGGAGGCTGCTGTGTGGGGAGGGGTTTTAGGCTGAGGCTGGTGCAGCATATCCTTGGTTCTCACTGGAATAGAGTCTTCAGGAAAGACAGAGGTGGGGGTTAGTCCTCCTCAAGCATTGGTGATGAAAACAATGTTTGCACACGTGCATACTGTTGCTTGTTATATCTGATTCTTTTGCAACCCTGTGGACAGTTGCCAGCCAGGTTTCTCTGTCCACGAGATTCTCCAGGCAAGAAAACTGGAGTGGGTTGCCATGCCTTCCTCCAGGGGATCTTCTCAACCCAGGGATTGAACCTGCATCTCACTGTGTTTCCTGCATTGGCAGGCGGGCTTTTTTACCATTAGCACCACCTGGGAACAATGTTCAGTGCTATTAAACTGCAGAGGAGCTGCATTCTACCTGTGCCATAGGGCACTAGGCAGACTCCAGGCTGACGTGGTTACTTGGCCCAGGTAAGAAGCACCGGACCAGTTTGCTCCAAAAGGCAATTCCCATTAAGGCCAAGGGAGGGAGTGTCTGTCCTCAGGCTGAAGAGTCACCCCCCACCACGTGATGTCCATTTAGCTCTAGATTGGAGCTGCCAGACTGAGCAAATGGAAATACAGAATGCCCAATTAAATCTGAATTTCAAGTAAACAAAAACAAAAATTGAGTTTCTAAGTATATCCCACACAGCATGTGGCATATGCTAGAAAGTATCTGTTGTTTATCTGAAATTCATATTTGACTGAGGATACTATTGTATTCGACTACTCTATATTAGATCTATCAATTATACATACTTTTAGCATAGCTGTAGATGCCCAGGACCGAAACTGCACAGCTTATTGTATGAAGGAGCAGACTAAATAGAAGCGTGATTTTCACTAGGGCTCTAGGAATCCAAACACAGCAACAGCAGTCTTGATCTTCTAGCTGAAACAGAAATGGGGAATGAAACCCATTTCATAGAGAAACCCATAGAGAAACCAACCCGGGAAGCGAGTTTGGAGGGCTTCCACACAGGAGTCCCTGTAGCACAGCACTGAAGATGCCTCTTCATGCCAATAGACAAACATTTCTTGTACTTATTCTCCAACTCATTCTTTTCTCAGAGCACATTCTAGAAAATGGGTTTATGTAAATGTTGTACAAGTCTTCCTAGCAAAATTCTTGCTAGCTTACCTTCCAGTTACCTTCCTGAAAGAATAAATTCTGAAGTCTAGAAAAAGAAAGAAAGGAAGGAAGGACGAGAGGAAGAAAGAAAAGATGCTCAGTATCAGTAATTATTAGAGGAATGCAAATCAGAACTACAATGAGGTATTATCTCAAGTTGGTCAGAATGACCATCAACAAAATATCTACAAACAATAAATGCTAAAGAAGGTGTAGAGAAAAGGAAACCCCCTCACTGTTGGTGGGAATGCAAATTGGCACAGCCACTCTGGAGAACAGTATGGAGGTTTCTCAAAAAAATAAAAATAGAGCTATCATATGATCCAGCAATCCCACTCATAGGCATATATCCAGGGAAACCAGGATTCAAAAGGATGCATGCACTCTACGTTCACTGTAGCACTATTAACAATATCCAGGGCATGGAAGCAACCTGAATGTCCACCGACAGAGGAATAAAGATGTGATACAAGTCTACAACTGCTCCTCAGCCATGAAAAGGAATGAAACAGTGCCATTCACAGAGACGTGGATGGACCTAGATATTGTTATACAGAGTGAAGTATGTCAGAAAGAGAAAAATAAATATTGTATAATATCTCTTATATGTGGAATATGGGAAAATGGTACAAATGAACTTATTTGCAAAGCAGAAATAGAGTTACAGATATAAAGAACAAACTTATGGTTACCAAGGCTGGAAGAGTGGGGTAGGATCAATTGGGAGATGGGGGTTGACATATATACATTACTATGTATAAAGTAGATAACTAATGAGAACCTACCGTATAGCTCAAGGAATTCGACTCAGTGCTCCGTGGTGACCTAAATGGGAAGGAAATCTAAAGGAAAGGGGGTACATGTATAAGCACAGCTGATTCACGTCGCTATACAGTAGACACTAACACAACATTGTAAAGCAATTATACTGGAATAAAAATTAATTTAAAAATTAAACGAATGTTGAGATAGTTTTACCTTTCTTTGAACACACTGGACTTTTTAAAGAGAGGCGAGTTTAATCTGTGGTTCAAGATGAACCACATCTTACAGAGGACCCCCAGGCTGCAGATGCTGACCACTGCTCACTCTACCCCAGCACTGAGGACCATCTAGTGATGGCAAAACCAGATACTAGGGAGAAGGAAAAATTTGTTTGTATGTTTAACACAAAAGGGCAAATGCTTTTGGATATTATCTTTTGGACTGTAACTAAAGAATTTTGGATTTTTATCTCTTTAGGATTTAATCTTCAAATTTTAATTTCTCAGGATGAAATTCATAATAGGGTAAGGTTCCTATTCAAACTTGAAGTAGCACTATATTATTGGGAATTTACCATTTAACTTAAATAATAAGGGATTTAATACAAACACATAATGGATTATCTCCATTTCATTGCAGAACCTCTAAAAGCATGGGTGGATATAATTGGGTTGGAAAATATAGAAGAGGAAATGAGTATTCAGCTTTGAATACAGAGTACCATAAAGAAAAGAATTTATATATTTCAACTATTCTAGACTGTCTCAAGGGCTCCCATGGTGGCTCACCAGTAAAGAATCCGCCTGTAATGCAAGAACCACAGAAGAAGCAGGTTCAACCTCCGGGTCAGAAAGATCCCCTGGAGGAGGACATGGTGATCCACACCAGCATTCTTGCCTGGAGAATCCCATGGACAGAGGAGCCTGGCAGGTTACAGCCCATAGGGTTGCAAAGAGTCAAACACGACTGAAGCAACTGAGCACACACACAGACCGTATTAAAGGATGCAAAGCTTGCTGATTAATTTTATGATGCTGGCATAATCTTAACATGAAACTCTGATATAAAAGTAACAGATAAAGCTATACAGCCAGTTCTTGTTATCTGCAGTAATTATGTTCTATAAAGTTGTCATTAACACTGAATTAGTGAATACTGAACCACTGTTTCAGGGAGAAATATACGGTTAGGCTCCTGTGAGCCTCTGGTCATAACATTTTCTCAACTTATAGGTGCATAACCTTGTTTTATGTGTGTTTATGTTTAGAGAAACCTTGTTTAATATATACTGTTGGTTCATTGGGCTTCCCAGGTGGTTCAGTGGTAAAGAATCTGTCTGCAATGTAAGAACTGTAGCAGACTTGGGTTCAATCCTGGGTCAGGAAGATCCCCTGGAAGAGGAAATGGCAACCCACTCCAGTATTCTTGCCTGGGAAATCTCATAGACTGAGGAGCCTGGCAGGTTACCATCCCTGGGGTCGCAAAGAGTCAGACACAACTGAGCAACTGAGCATGCACACATGTTAGTTCATCAACACTGAACTCACAGCCAAATCAGACCTATAACTCATGCCTGCTGAAAGCTTCTCTAATATACACATTTTCTCTGTAAGGCACATCACAACTTTTTGCACCTTGGCACGTTGGATGACACTTCAGCACTATGCTCAGGTGCCATTTTAAATAGCAAAATCACCAATAAAAGCACAGAAATGCAAAAGTATGGCACCAAATACACCATGAGAAGGATACTTTTACGGAATAAGCTGACATAGAAAGGCTGAGTGTTGCCTTGTTCAGCCTCAGCTGGTTGAACAAGTTCCCAGTTCTCAGCTGCTGCTGCTAAGTCGCTTCAGTCTTGTCAGACTCTGTGCGACCCCATAGACGGCAGCCCACCAGGCTCCCCTATCCCTGGAATTCGCCAGGCAAGGACACCGGAGTGGGTTGCCATTTCCTTCTCCAATGCAGAAAAGTGAAAAGTGAAAGTGAAGGCGCTCAGCAACCCCATGGACTGCAGCCTACCAGGCTCCTCCATCCATGGGATTTTCCAGGCAAGAGTATTGGAGTGGGGTGTCATTGCCTTCTCCGAGTTCTCAGCTCAGAACTTGCATATCAAGTGATTCAAATTTTTTGCCACTTTGCACATGACTACGAATGACGGAGAAGCACAGCCATACTGATTTGAGATTACAAATACATTCTAGTGAGTAAGTGAGTTTACAAATATGGGATTTGTGAATAATGAAGATTGTTATTAACTACACGGAAAAGTTTCATTCATATTAGCAGCAAAGTCCTCTTTGTGGACTAATAACTCAAGTGAAGATAATCATAAAACAGTATTAGAGGGCATTAGACAAGATCTGGATACACGGAAAGGTCTTAATCTCAGATATTTCTGGATGGGAATACTTAATCACACAAGATGTAATTCCAACCAGAATTTCAGTGGGCAATTTTTAGTGCACAAAGTATTTTAAAGTTTTTATGTAAAAATCGATATGTTAGAGTTGCCTCCAAATATTTAGAAAAAACTAGACTACTAAATTTTACTATGAAAGTCTTATAAACAAAACAGTGTAGCATAGGCACAGGAATTTAAGAAAAGAAGTTTAGAAACAGATCCATGGGACTTAATATATGACCCAATGGTATCCCAGCTCACTGGAGACCAATGCGTTGGGTTATATAGATGGCATTGTCATGATGGACTGCACAAATAAGAAATAAACAAGACCTGAACCTCACATAACACACACAAAATTAGATTTAAGATGGATGGGTTAAAGTTCTCGATCTTTTTAACTAAGTATTTTTAAAGAAAATTTAAGATACATATTTTATAAACTTGAGTGGTGAAAGCCAGAATCCATTAAGATTGACTCCTAAAAATTAAAAATCTCTCTGTGTCAAAGGACAAGATTAAGAGCAAAAGTAAAAGACAAACAAGTCTGTGGGAAAAAAATTATTAACACATGTGGAAGACCAAGTGTTAATGTTATTCAGCTTTTGCAGATTCATAGGAAAAAGAACATAATATGGAAGAGAACAGGCGTTCACAAAACCAGAAGACATATGCAGATATGGTCAACCTGACATACAAAAATGCAGATAAAAAGAATAAGATCATTTTATAATGGACACATGTATATGCATGACTGAGTTCTTTCTCTGAAACTATCACAATGTTGTTAATCGGCTGCACTTCAATACAAAATAAAAAGGTTTTTAAAAAAATAAATAAATAAAATTTTTAAAAAGATCATTTCCTGCTCATCAGAGTGGGGAAGGGGAGGAGAACTAACCTGTGATCACAGAAATGTGGGAAAACAGATGCCTGTATCTACTCCTGGTGGAAGGAAGACTTATTATTGTAAGTTTTGAAAATAACATAACAGTATTTACTGGAATATCAAATGTCCATGTTTGTTAACACTCTTAACCCATTCTCAGTGACTGGAGGAATCCACCCTCTGGAAATTGAAGCAGCATTTTAATTTATATTAACATATATTTACTTATCCCTTGCTACATTGTTTATAACAGGAAAAGAGCCTGGAAACACTGCCCACAGTACCATGGAATAGTCTGCATCTGGGAAAAAGAATGTCCGTAGCCTTTTCCTTTTAATGCAGGGACTCTTTCCCAAGATTATGCCTTTAAGACATTGTGAGATCTTGCTCTAAATTTCTCTAGAAATTCCCTTTGCCTTCACTGCTGGCTGAGCCCCAGACAGGATAGTATTATGGAAAAATTGTGTTTGTGATCCTGCATTTAGTAGCAAAACAGGTGTCCCTCTCTGGGGCCACCCACACGATCCTGCTTATGTACTTAATGGGTTCATGGCTTCCCCCAGACCCCAGGAGGCAGAGGAAATAACATCATCCTTCTACCAAACCATTTGGGTTTCACTGGCCCTGGTGTACACTACTCCATATCCTTAGCAACATGACCACTTGGGTGGAACCATGTTAAAAGTTTTTCTCTTTTTCTCAAATGATTTAAGAAAACTCTGGGGAGAGAGTAGGTGGGGATAAAAAAACACAATATGGGTTTTTCAATAACATCTTGAACTTATAACTCTGTGAAATATTGTCTTTGAGCCAGTAATGAAACCCACATTGCACCAGTGGCCTTGATGTTGAACAAAGAGTGGGAGGACCATGCATTACTATCCCTCGGAGCTCTGGGCTCCTCGTTGTGTTCTTGTTCCTTTTTGAACCTGAAGATGCTTTCTGGAGCTCCCATTGCTTTTGTGACATTTCTCCTGCAAAGACCTGGTTTAGAGGTTCAAATAGTGCTTGACTGTATGTCCCATGCCTGCCCCCTGTGCAGCGTGAATAACTTTGGGGACCCCTGTCCCTGGCCTGCACTCCCCAGTTTGGGTTGATGAGAATTCTTCCAGAGCCTAAACCTTTGCAATCAGCCCAGTGCAATAGCAGTCTTAAAAATAGTAGGGGTCGCAGGCCCTAAAGGAAATTGAAAATCTTAGAAATCACAGATTTTTAGGCTGATAGAGACTTTAGAGCTGTATTTTTTTTTTTTAATCTGCCCCCATTTACAGACTGAAAGGAAATATGAATTCAAGAAAGGAAGACCTAGTTTAAACATCAGATGGTTACTCTGGACCTGGTTGCCCATTATGCTGTGCCTCTCCAGTGTGGTCTGTGGACCAGTTGCTACAAATCGTGGGAGCTTGTTAAAAATCCAGATTTCACAGGGACTCCAGTTTGGTAGGTCTGGAATGGGACCCAGAAATCAGATTTTAAAGTCTGCCAGGCAATTTATATTTTATTTTATTATTAGTATTTTATTTATTCTCCAGACTGTAAGGACCACCGCACTAGTGGTACCTAGAGATGCTTCTTTTCCACTCAGCTGCATCTGAGATTGTTAAACAGCTGAGATTAGAAGCTGAGCCAATAAGCCACCCAAGGCATGTTCACTGAAAGCAAAGCTGTTCTTCCCAATCATTGAAAAGATTGTGACTTCCGGTATAACTAAAATGAAAGCTGACACTTTGTCTTAGTTCTGCCCCTACACAAGCAAATCGGGGATGCTGCCCACTTAAGGAGGCTGCCATTATCCTTGGGCCGAGGTGGTTTGATGCCTTGTCCACCTGGGCTTCCTTCTGCCTGCAGAGGGTGCATGAGATGCTGGCATCCGGTAAGGTTGGATGAAAACAGGCAAGAATGGCTGATGCTTTTTGTGCAGAAACATAGATCTTTTGAATCTGATGGAAACCAGGGACATCCTCCCAGAAACATGTATATACACAAACTTGTTCATAAATTTCTGAAGGCTCCTGAATTCAAATTTAAGGCCCTAAGAGATCCTAAGAGAGGATCTGTCCTACTTTAACTGAGTCTAGGGACTCACTCAAGGTATACTGTAATGGATTTGGAACTTAAAAGAGCTAATTTTCAAGAAAACAATGAGTTGGGGAGCAGCAACAAACCTTGTAAAATGCTGATCATTGTTGAAACTGAGTGATGGTTGTATGAGGGCTTATTGCTCTCTTTGGGATAAATTTATTTTTGTAGCAAAAATGGGGGAAATGAAATATCTAATCTTCTATACAATTTATCTATTTGGTATCTCAGCTGCTGAGGGAATCTTGGGTGTCAACTGAATGTCAGTGAGGACCAATCACCCACATTGATAAGATACAATTCCCAACTTTTCCTGCTGTAATTATCCTGTATTACACACCAAATGTCAGGCTTCCACTTGTAATTTATAATGTGTTCTACTTTCCATGAGGAGTGATATCCGTCAGCTATTGCCAAACACTGCTACATAGCACACCATTCCAAAATGTGGTTGCCTAAAAAATAAACTTGTATTCTAGATTATGTATCTGCTGGTCAGTTGGTGCAGGCTGCCTTCAAATTTAGGCCAACTGGGGCAGCTTGGATGATTTCAGTAGCTCGAGCATCTTCTAGGTGTTTCCTGTTTTCCTGGGATTCTTCAGTTACCCGAGGCATGTTCTTCTCATGGTGGAGGCTTGCATCATGTTGCTAATACTCTGTGGACAACACAAGTCATGGGGCAGAGCCCAGAGTCAAGGGAAGAAGAATATTTCACTTAAAAGGAAGAACTGAAATCACATGGCAAAGGGACTAGGTGCAGAGGTGCCAATAATTTCTTTACTATAGGGCCAGACTATTCCAATATAAGGAAATGGGAAGTGACTTCAACCTCTTTTTCAGGAAAGAGGGACCACAGGAAACTCTCTCCCCAGGCCAGATTTCCCTAGGCTTTGGCAAGACCATTTTCAATCCTGGCTCTCTGATCTCCTAAAATTATTACATTGCTGAATAGATGGTTATACTATGCAAAATCCAAAGGCTTTCAAATTGGATCTAGGCACCTAAGGGATAGTATGGACCTAACAGAAGCAGAAGATATTAAGAAGAGGTGGCAAGAATACACGGAAGAACTGTACAAAAAGGATCTTCACGACCCAGATAATCATGATGATGTGATCACTAATCTAGAGGCAGACATCTTGGAATGTGAAGTCAACTGGGCCTTAGAAAGCATCACTACGAACAAAGCTAGTGGAAGTGATGGAATTCCAGTGGAGCTCTTTCAAATCCTGAAAGATGATGCTGTGAAAGTGCTACACTCAATATGCCAGCAAATTTGGAAAACTCAGCAGTGGCCACAGGCCTGGAAAAGGTCAGTTTTCATTCCAATCCCAAAGAAAGGCAATGCCAAAGAATGCTCAAACTACCGCACAATTGCACTCATCTCACATGCTAGTAAAGTAATGCTCAAAATTCTCCAAGCCAGGCTTCAGCAATACGTGAACCGTGAACTCCCTGATGTTCAAGCTGGTTTTAGAAAAGGCAGAGGAACCAGAGATCAAATTGCCAACATCCGCTGGATCATGGAAAAATCAAGAGAGTTCCAGAAAAACATCTATTTCTGCTTTATTGACTATGCCAAAGCCTTTGACTGTATGGATCACAATAAACTGGAAAATTCTGAGAGACATGGGAATACCAGACCACCTGACCTGCCTCTTGAGAAATCTGTATGCAGGTCAGGAAGCAGCAGTTAGAACTGGACATGGAACAACAGACTGGTTCTAAATAGGAAAAGGAGTATGTCAAGGCTGTATATTGTCACTCTGCTTATTTAACTTCTATGCAGAGCACATCATGAGAAACGCTGGGCTGGAAGAAACACAAGCTGGAATCAAGATTGCTGGGAGAATATCAACAACCTCAGATATGCAGATGACACCACCCTTACGGCAGAAAGTAAAGAGGAACTAAAAGCCTCTTGATGAAAGTGAAAGACGAAAGTGAAAAAGTTGGCCTAAAGCTCAACATTCAGAAAACGAAGATCATGGCATCTGGTCCCATCACTTCATGGGAAATAGATGGGGAAACAATGGAAACAGTGTCAGACTTTATTTTGGGGGCTCCAAATGCACTGCAGATGGTGACTGCAGCCATGAAATTAAAAGACACTTACTCCTTGGAAGAAACGTTATGACCAACATAGACAGCATATTCAAAAGCAGAGGCGTTACTTTGACGACTAAGGTCCATCTAGTCAAGGCTATGATTTTTCCAGTAGTCATGTATGGATGTGAGAGTTGGACTGTGAAGAAGGCTGAGTGCTGAAGAATTGATGCTTTTGAACAGTGGTGTTGGAGAAGACTCTTGAGAGTCCCTTGGACTGCAAGGAGATCCAACCAGTCCATTCTGAAGGAGATCAGCCCTGGGATTTCTTTGGAAGGAATGATGCTAAAGCTGAAACTCCAGTATTTTGGCCACCTCATGCGAAGAGTTGACTCATTGGAAAAGACTCTGATGCTGGGAGGGATTGGGAGCAGGAAGAGAAGGGGACGACAGAGGATGAGATGGCTGGATGGTATCATGGACTTGATGGACGTGAGTCTGAGTGAACTCCGGGAGATGGTGATGAACAGGGAGGCCTGGTGTGCTGCGATTCATGGGGTCGCAAAGAGTCGGACTCTACTGAGCGACTGAACTGAACTGAACCTAAGGGGTGGGGTCTTCCCAGGTAGCTCAAATGGTAAAGAATCTACCTGCAATGTGAGAGACCTGAGTTGATCCTTGGGTCAGGAAGATCCCCTGGAGGAGGCCATAACTCACTCCAGTATTCTTGCTTGGAGAATCCCGTACACAGAGAAGGCTTGATGGGCTACATTCCACGGGGTCGCAAAAAGTTGGATATGACTGAGCAAGTAACACTTTCACTTTCACCTAAGGGATAAATAATCACATTAACAGAGTAGGTGAATATATGAATCCACCAGGGTGCCGAAGTGATGTCTCTGCTTTTTAATATGCTGTCTGGGTTTGCAGTAGCTTTTCTTCCAAGAAGCAAGCATCTTTTAATTCTGTTGCTTCATTCACTGTCCTTAGTGATTCTGGAGCCCAAGAAAATAAAAGCTGCCCCAGCTGAAATCAGCCATTCCTGCCCAGATCAGCAAAGCTGCCCGGTGGACCCAGAGAACTTGAGCAAAAGACAAATGCCTATTGTTCAATGCCCCCTAAGGTTTTGTGGTAAGCAATAAAGGGTATGGGAGGAGGGAAGGAGGCCAGTAAGAAGGGAACCTGCCGAACAGAGTGGGTAGAAGTAAAAGACCATGGGGACCAGCCCAAAGGGGAGGACATCGGCAGAAAGCAGTGATTTTGTTAACGTTATTATGCCCCCTGGTTGGTTAATGATTGCCGGAATAGCAGATTTTTATTTCACAATATCTTCCAAACATTGAAGAGTTGGATTCTCAGATGAAATAAGACTTTTAAGCAGAAGGATGCTTAACTGCTAGTTTAGGGAGAGATTGAATGTAGGGGAAGGGTGGTGAAATAGGGAAGACCGGCCAAAACCTCAGCCCATATTGTTTGCAGATGCCCACTTCCTTCTCCACGAGATGTGTCAGGAGAGTTCAAGAGAGTCCTTTCAACTGACTTTTGGTTCTTGAGAGACTCTTCATGAGAGCCACAACTTAGCATGGCCAAGGAATGTTACAAGTACCCTGTTCTTTATGGCACTGGCATTCTCTGGGTAGGTCTTAGATAAACTCGTGGGCTTTGTCTCCTGAAATGATGAAATCTAGTGTAAGATCAGGTATTTTCCTCCCCAAAGAATAATTCCCAAAGCTAGTTAACTCCTCAGTTGTTCGTGATGATGGAAGACAGATGCATCAAAAAGTGAGGTTGTGATTTTAGCAAGTCAGGCTTCCTCTGTGTCTTCTACATGGAAGAGGCAGGATCTCTCAAGCAAGCCCATGGCTGTCTGAGAGCTCCCAACCTTCCAGTCCAGCTGCCTGCATGCAAGTCTAGCTCAGAGTCACCTTGAAACTACCTTCCACCCACACTGGCCACCATGAGAGGCTAGTGACGCCTTCTCACCTACATGGTACTGCACTGTACTCTCAATCTAGGAGCAATACATTTCTTGTATGTTTAAGGCACTTCGTACTTTAAAAGTGCTTTCAGTCTCTTAACTCATTTTATCATAAACATTAAAATGACTCAGTAGGACAGAAGGGTCCCCTTATTTTATAGATAAGTAAGAACTGTGAAACCTGTATACAGGTCAGGAAGCAACAGTTAGAACTGGACATGGAACAACAGACTGGTTCCAAATAGGAAAAGGAGTACGTCAAGGCTGTATACTGTCACCCTGCTTATTTAACTTCTATGCAGAGTACATCATGAGAAATGCTGGACTGGAGGAAGCAGAAGCTGGAATCAAGATTGCAGGGAGAAATATCAACAACCTCAGATATGCAGATGACACCACCCTTATGACAGAAAGTGATGAAGAACTAAAGAGCCTCTTGATGAAAGTGAAAGAGGAGAGTGAAAAAGTTGGCTTAAAGCTCAACATTCAGAAAACTAAGATCATGGCATCTGGTCCCATCACTTCATGGCATATAGATGGGGAAACAGTGGAAACAGTGGCTGACCTTATTTTTCTGGGCTCAAAATCACTGCAGATGGTGATTGCAGCCATGAAGTTAAAAGACGCTTGCTCCCTGGAAGGAAAGTTATAACCAACCTAGAGAGCATATTAAAAAGCAGAGACATTACTCTGTCAACAAAAGTCCATCTAGTCAAGGTATGGTTTTTCCAGTAGTCCTGTATGGATGTGAGAGTTGGACTATAAAGAAAGCTTAGTGCCAGAGAATTGATGCTTTTGAACTGTGGTGTTGGCAAAGACTCTTGAGAGTCCCTTGGACTGCAAGGAGATCCAACCAGTCCATCCTAAAGGAGATCAGTCCTGGGTGTTAACTGCAGGGACTGATGTTGAAGCTGAAACTCCAATACTTTGGCCAGCTGATGCAGAGAGCTGACTCATTTGAAAAGACCCTGATGCTGGGAAAGATTGAGGGCAGGAGGAGAAGGGGATGACAGAGGATGAGAAGGTTGGGTGGCATCACCGACACAATGGACGTGGGTTTGGGTGGACTCCGGGGGCTGGTGATGGGCAGGGAGGCCTGGCTTGCTGCGGTTCATGAGGTCGAAAAGAGTCGGACACGACTGAGCAACTGTGCTGACTGACTGACAGAGACACAAAAGCTCAGGGGTGACCCAGGAGTCTGGCAGCTTCCTGTGTGGTACTGACTCAGCTCATACACTAATTAGCATAGCTCTCGTTTTGGAAGGACGCTGCAGGAGAACTCTGCCTAGAGAACTTCTGGAATCTTCCTGGAGTGGCTCTTTTACTTTGCTCACGTGAAGCTTTCCATTTTGATGCCTTCAAGTGAGTGACAGCAGGAGGGAGGGAACGAGTGCTGAGTCTGCTGACAAGTAATTAGCTCCACAGGTACTGTTTTCCTAGACCTTTCTTCATGTGGAGTCTCAGGAAATTCCATTACTATCATCCCTTCCAATTTTAATGCTGTAATGACATTGTTTCCCCTCACAAGGGAAATGATTATGTGCACTCTGCATTGTGTAAATACATATGTACATATTTATGTACAGATCTCTGTTGTCTTGGCAGAGCTCTCAATGTTGTTAAAATGGTCTATGAATGTCTTTACAAAGCCCCCTCCAGGTATGTCCAACAGCATACTTTAAATCAGACTTTTCTTTTTTGTTTGTTTGTTGGTATCTGGTTTTAACGTGCTGAGCATTTTAAATTTTACAAAAGACATTCCTAGAAAAAGGTTTCTTCTCTTTCTCAATTTCTCTTCCCCAACCCCCACCTCCCAAAGAGCTCTTTTTCAATGTAAGAAGTCAAAAGCTTCCTGTGTTATTCTTTGCATGACTCCCCACAACATTCAGACCTTTGTCTGGCCCAGAAGAAAGAGTTTGAGGAGGCTCCCTTCAGACTGGCAGCCAGCTTTCAAAGTCTCCCCTTTCCAAGTAGAGAAATAAATTAAAGCTGACACTGGGAGTGTGTGGACGCCCGCTGCCTTTCGATCTGTGCTCTCGCGTGCTTATTTATTTTTGTTCCATTGCAAAAAGATTTATGACCCCTAATTATGAATTCTGACATTCCTGTGCTACATGGATGCACTTAGATTAATTTTCACTTTCTGATGGCTTTGAAAAGCTTTCTTTTTCAGTTCTAAACCCTCAAGGGCAACAAGGGTCCCTTTTGAAAGAGGGTCTGGCTGGTGCCACTGCCTTCAAATGCTGTGTTTTCCTGGCTTGGGCTTAATCTGGGCTCAGGGATTGACGGATGGGTAGTAACCTCAGCCTCTGCTTTATTTACTCTCCTGGACTTTTTCTCTTTCAGAGAATCGAATATATTAAAAATGTGCTTCTAAATAAAAGCTGGCGAGCAGAGTGTCAGCGTGGAAATAACTTTTTCAAGACATTTCAGGAAAACAAGAATATTTAACAATTTGAAATTTTAAAAAGACAACCACTGATGGCTGGTTTGGCTGGGAGTGTGATGGTTTTGCAAAATAGAAAGACACGTGCAGACTTCATGAACAATGCTTCTAAGCGAACATAGGATGAGGCGGGCCTCTTTGTTTTTCTTCTCTGAATGCACAGCTCATGGCATTTCTTCAAAAGTTAGCAAGAAGAGAGATTGATCTGAGGGCTGGAGCAACCGCTATAGGACCTGGAATCAGCCCAGGTCTCAAGGATTTCAGGAAAAATAGGGGTTCCCTGGAGGAGGGGGTGCAGTGAAGCAGGGGTGCCCAAGTGGGCCCCTCACAGGAGGTGAGTAGTGGGCAAGTGCGTGAAGCTTCATTTATATTTACAGCCGCTTCCCATAGTCGCATTACCACCTGAGCTCTGTCTCCTGTTAGATCAGCACTGGCATGAAATTCTCACAGGGTCTGGAACCCTATTGTGCTTGACTCATCCTGAAACCATCCCCACCCCATCCACAGAAAAATTGTTTTCCACAAAGTCAGTTCCTGGTGCCAAAAATGTTGGGGACTGCTGCAGTAAAGGACTTGCGTGCATGCATGCTAAGTCGCTTCTGTCTTGTCTGACCCTCTGTGACCACGTGGACTGCAGCCAACCAGGCTCCTCTGTCCATGGAAATCTCTAGGCAAGAATACTGGAGTGGGTTGCCATGCTCTCCTCCAGGGGATCTTCCCCAACCCAGGGATCGATCCTGCATCTCTTGTGTCTCCTGCATTGGCAGGCGGGTTCTTTACCATTAGGGTCACCTGGCAAGCCCAAAGGACTTGAGCACCATTTAAAATTCCAGGCATATCGTGGAACCCGGGCAGGGTTCTCAGCCCCTCCTTTCCTACCTTCCTCCCTAAGGCAGTGTGCTGACCTGATTCTTGGGGCAGGGGTGGGGGGAGGGTGGCACTAATGGCCCTAGAATGTCACCTCTCACACCAGAAAGTGCAGCACCCTGGGTGGGGGTGGGGGGGTGGTATCAGGGGGTTGGAATTTTTTTATCAGAACATTTTGGAAAAACCAAATAGCTCAACTGATAAAATATTTCAAAACATTATAATTTTTAAATTTCATTTTAATTAACTAATTAAAGAACAGAATTTTATTTCTGGAGACTGGAAGAAATTTCAGTTCTGGAAGCTGGAAGGCTGAGGTCAGTGTCCTCACATGATGGAACAGGCTGGCGATCTCCCTGGAGCCCCCGTTATAAGAGCACTGATTCCACTCATCAGGGCTCCACCCTCATGATCTAAGCATCTCTCAAAGCTCCCCCAGTCCTTTTAGGGGTCAGTATTATAACACGTGAATTTTGAGGATACACAAGCAGTTTTAACCACAGTACCCACTTGAATCGCAGTCATTCTTCAAGCCCACCTCCATGACGTCCTTGCAAACTGACGCTGGTCACCAAGGGCTCCCTCCACGGAGCGGTGAATACATGGAATTCCGTCAGAAGAGCAGGACGTTAGTGGGAGCCATGAAAATGTTGCTTTTCAAACTTTCCATATTTCTCCTCTTAAAAGCTCCATAGGCAGCCAATCCTGTCTTTACCTGAGAACCTTCCAGGCTACACCCCCCCATTAGGAGGGACAGAAGGCACAGCCCAAGGATGTGGGCCATCTACCTCTGGATGGCTCCACTGTTCCCACAAACCAAAGGGTTATGGCAGACGGCAAGACACATAACACAGTCTCCGCCTCCATGGAACAGGCTGCTTCCCCAGGGGCCATGCTCCCTCACTCCTAGGTGCTTGAGTGCTTTTATTTTCTGAAAAGTGATCATCTGTGACTCTTGCTATGGCTGCCCCCAACCCTGCCAGGTGAACAGGGTTGAAATTAATTTCCTTGCTGAAGAAGATAGCTAAATTTCATCGCTAAATCCAGCCTTGTGGGAACTAGAGAAGCCACCCTGGACTCCTCTTTCTCCCCCTATCCTCTGTCCAAAGTTTCACTGTTAAGCCTCAGAGGAGATGGCATGTGCCAAAGTCACCAAGTTTGGGTGTCTGGGTTCCTAAAAGGTTGCTTTAACCACAGGGAACAATGAAAAAAAAAACACTGCAGATGGTGACTGTAGCCATGAAATTAAAAGACACTTGCTCCTTGAAAGGAAAGCTACGACAAACCCAGACAGCATATTAAAAGCAGACACATTACTTCGCCACGGTTTTGCAGTAGTCATGTATGGCTGTGAGAGTTGGACTATAAAGAAAGTTGAGCACCGAAGAATTGATGCTTTTAAACTGCGGTGTTGGCTAAGACTCTTGAGAGTCCCTTGGACTGCAAGGAGTTCCAACCAGTCCATCCTAAAGGAAATCAGTCCTGAATAGTCATTGGAAGGACTGACGCTGAAGCTGAAACTCCAACATTTTGGCCACCTAATATGAAGAGTCGACTCATTGGAAAAGACCCTGATGCTGGGAAAGATTGAAGAGAGGAGGAGAAGGAGACGACAGAGGATGAGATGGTGGGATGGCATCACCGACTCGATGGACACGAGTTTGAGTCTGTTCCAGAAGGTGGCGAAGGACAGGGAAGCCTGGTATGCTACAGTCCGCAGTAGGGTCAGACACAGCTGAGCGACTGCGCAATATCAACGCTGGCCTTGCTTCTGCCACTCACATCCCTAGTGCCTGCCCGTGTCCCGTAAGGAGAAGGAGCACAGGAAGCATCTTTTGATGAATGACTGAGCACATGAATGAGTGGACATGTCAGGTACTTGCTGGTGGCTGAGGATCAACAGCAAGAACCAACACCTACCAACCTCCGTGGAGAGGAGACAAACCATCAGATGCTTGCTCCCCCACCTTGGTTCTGCGGCAAGGCTGTGAAGGGAAATCTCGGGGTACAGGATGGATTGTGACAGGAAGCTGGTCTCAGGGAAGGGCCCAGGGAGTGCTTCCCTGGAAGAGCAATATGATCTGAAGCACCAGGGGATTTTTCCGCTTGATAACATGGTGTTAGCTTAGTCATTCGCTTGACTCTAAGCAGATTACACATGAGAGAAGGAAATCGTGTGTGTGTGTGGGTGGGGGGCAGTGGCCACTCCATGGAGCCCAGTGGACTTCTGCTGCACAAGGCTTTTACACTTGAATTCACTGACTTTCCCCCTTTCCTTTCCTTCTTTTCTGTTTTTCTTTTTTGTTTTTTTTTTTGAAAAGCATTAAGAAATTCTCCCCACCAAATACACTGATTTTTTTCACCCCACATATGCATCCCCCAGTTGTTTATATTTCCAGCACGGGTGTTTCAAACGCCTATTCCTAAGTTTTTATCTTTTCTACTTGTCAGATGGTGATGATTTCATGTGTGTGTGATTGGAGTGAAGCTGCTCCTTCTTCTTCCAAAGTCAGCTCAGCATGGCATGGTAGCTTCCCCATGCATGCCACACATGTGCACGCGCACACACACACACACATATGCACACACACACATACAAAGTCAGAGTGCTGCAGCACAGGGGCCCCAGCATCAGTCATGGCCAGGTAGACTATGTGCCTGAGTCACTCACTTCTCAAAAGGATGATACGGGCAAATAAGATGTAATGGGCTCTGCCAGGTACGTTTTTTGTTTCTCCTTAAACTCTGTGCAGATCAAAAGAGATTTCTTCTGTGTATTTTCTCTTCATTTAAATCAGCCTCTGAAGACGGTTGTGGGAAGAGCCATCTGGAGCACGATAAGTTTCTCTGTCCCTTTTCACCTTTCCCAAAGCACTGAAAGCCAAGTTAAGTACAGGCTAGGGACTTAAGAGCTGCCTGAGGTTTTAGATGCTCTCAGCTGGGAAAATCAGTTGTTCCACTGTTCGTCATTAGGGCTCTGCTTTTGTAGGGTGGTTCTTTTCAGCTGTCTCAACTTCAAGGTGGATGAAGCACTGAAGTGACCCAATCCTGCCCTTTGCAGAAAAACAGAGCTCAGCAGAGTAAATTTTCAAGATCTCATTGCCTTTGTTCAATGATTCAATGAATCAGGCAGCATCCATCTAGCAGATAGAAACAAAAGACTTAAAAAACTGAAGTGTAGTTGATTTTCAGGGCTTTCCAGGTGGCTCACTGGTAAAGAACCTGCCTGCCAATTGCCAATGCAGGAGATGTAAGAGATGTGGGTTCAGTCTCTAGGTTGGGAAGATCCCTTGAAGGAGGGCATAGCAACCCACTCCAGTATTCATGCCTAGAGAATCCTATGGACAGAGGAACCTGGCGGGCTACAGTCCATAGGGTCACAAAGAGTTGGACATGACTGAAGTGACTTAGCACGCATACATGCAGTTGATTTTCAATACTGTGTTAGTTTTAGGTACACAGCATCGTTATTCAATATTTTTGCAGATTATATTCCATGGTAGCTTATTAGAAGGTAATGGGTATGCTTCTGTATGGATCCAGTACATATTCTTAGTTGCTTACCTATTTTATACCTAGCAGTTTGTGTCTCCTGATCCCAAACCACGAATCTGTCCCTCCCCACTTCCCTTTCTCCCTGGGCAACCACGGGTTCATTTTCTTTGTCTGTGAGTCTGCTTCTGTTTTGAATGTGCATTCAAAGTTAAAGACTCTTATAGCCAGAAGGCAGTGGGAACAGAGAAGCAAAACAGTGGGTTGGTTTTGACAAGGTCACATTCCTTTAGGGAATTCAGGGGGCTTCCTGGCCTAGTGCTGATCAGGTGATTCCTGATTGGACTAGTTTAAGATTCCATTTCTGGGGGGGAGTCAAAACTGTAAATATGTCTGAGTTCAATGATGTGGAGTTTAGCCTAAGTGGCTCCATTTGGGGTTGTTGTCTTTAACACCTCCATACCTTGACTACTTGTACACTTTGAGAAAAGGACTTCCTGTCCCAGTCAGAGAAAGACTTCAGTTATGCCCAGTTAGAAAACTATTTTTTCTGGACCAGGAGTTCAAGTTCCAGCAGCTAGACTGATGCATGAATTCCTCTTTAGCCAACTGCCACCCTCCAGTTGAACAGAGGACAGTGCATTGGAGTCGAGCATCTGGAATGTGCTGTATGCCATGAACAGATGGTTCTAAACTCTCAGGACACTAAGTTCTCCACGTGCCTCCTAAATACAAGTAGTACATGTCCCTTTTAGGAGACCTGATGTCTCCTGTTGTGTGCATACACCTCTGTGGCTACAGTGGAAAGATGACGACGACTGTTGAAAGCCTGTGAACTTTGAACAACTGATTGAATGCAAAGTTGATGTTAATCCAAAAACACACATTTTCACAATGATCAGATCTTTGCAGGCAGTAATTATCACAAACAACAACAAAAAGAAGTCCTTCTTTGAGGGTAGGGATGCTTAGAAATCAACAAAAGAAAGTATTCTCATGAAAAAATTTTCTGAGATATTCCTGTAAGTCAATCTTGGTCCTCACTTTAGGTGAAAGTTAAGATGGGAAGAAAAACATATTCAGGGGAGTGAAAAAGCTTACAACAGGGTTGTGGAAACAGTCTTTTAGACAGATGGATGTAGTTTCAGAATTGTTTTTGGAAATTGTTTCTTAACTCTTTGACCTGAAATTGTGCTAACATTTTGCAGAATAAAGAATGCTTTGAGTGTTGGTTGTATAATTTGTTAAGAATTCAGCCTTTATTTTTATCAAGAGATATTTTTATCTAATAAGATACAAATATATTTTTTCTCTGCCAGTTTCTTCAGACTGACGGAATGAATGAAAACTATGGAGTTCATCTTTTAGGGGCTGGCTGGCTAGTTAACAATGGGATCTCACTTCAAGAACCTAGGAAGCAGGAAGGTAGGAAGAAAGGAATGGCTCAGGCTCTCTACACTTCTGGTTCATTCGAGATGAAGTCATATTCATTGAATTGCATGTCTTCCAGAATGTACTGTTGTTCTTTAGTTACTAAGCCATGTCCCTTCGGGATCCCATAGACTGCAGCCCACCAGGCTCCTCTGTCCATGGGATTTCCCAGGCAAGAATACTAGAATGGGTTGCCATAGCCTTCTGAGAGATTTTCCCAACCCAGGGATCAAACCCACATCTCCTGTATTGACAGGCAGATTCTTTACTGCTGAGCCATCAAGGAAATCCATTCCAGAACATACAAAACACTGGTAACCAGGTACTCCTGAGTGTTCAGTTCCCATTTTTGCTGACTTTTCAAAATTCTGCTGAAGTTCTCCCACATGCTAGATTTCTCAATATATGTTTCTTGTTAGATGGACTCATGGTTTAGCTTTTGCTTGTTAAAGTTATTTACATGGCCTGAGGTCAGATGGTGTTTTTTTCACATTTTGCTTGATGGAAACCTTACTGGACTCCATTGTTTTTATAGCAAAAGATCGGTTTCAATGAAGTGGTAGAGAACTTCAGTTCTAATGTGTCTGTTTAGCAATACATTTACCAGGCACTCAAATCTCCTGGAGAAGATATAAAATCTTGAGGTCTGTATCTGGAGTTTTGATGTGGTGGTTCCTGATCTGAGCCGGGTGGATTCGCACATTGTCAGCCTTGCACACCAGCAAGAGAGAAGGTCAAGCATCACATTCTTTCCAACAAAGGCAATGGCGAGGTTGCTTTGCTTTCTGGAGGATTATGTAAGAAACTGAGATGTCTGGAGGTCATCGGTGGTAACTGGAGGAGAAAATTGAACTGAACAGGCTGCTTCCACTTAACCAGGCTTCTCCAGAAAATTATTTACAAGTCTGGGTCCAGCTCTGGTGGAGCTCAGTTTCATGGAGTCAGAGAAAGACTGTAAAATAATCCTAAATCAGGCCATCCAACATTTTGAAAAAAAGTGAGGAGGGAGGGGGGACACTAAGGCAGGGAAGCAAGAGGACTCATTCCCAAATCCACCCGAATTTATTCCTTTCCTCTTTGTCTTCGTCTCCTTGGCTCTCATCTCTTTCAAGAAGTCTGCAAGCAGAGCAGACAGAGGTGAATAGCCAAAATGGTAGCCCACTCTGCTGCGCCGGTAGGAAAGCCTCTGGACTTAGGCAGCCATTTTCCCTTGGATCATGGATGTCCAAAGTCACATTCTATTAGCTCAGCAGCACATGCAAAATAATAACCATAAACCCAGAAATGTGCTGTGGAATTTTCTCCAGCTCTCTTAACGAGCTCTGCAAAGCTCCTCTGTCAAGGAGAGTGGGGAATGTGTAATTTCAAACACATTTTTAATAGTTTCTCTTGGCTCCCTCTGAAGAAGAGGGAGGCATGCTGACGCGGCTCTAGGAGAGGCAGCAACTTTACAAGAGTAATGTGAAACAAATCACCCAGGTGCTAGTAGCGCTTGGAAAGCATGAGGAGCTGCCTGGGAGCGGCGGCTCATCAGCAAAGAGCGATGCTGGGGTCGAATGTGTGGCTCTGGAAGCCAAACCAGTGTGGCATACGGTGAGTACAGAGGAAGCAAGGCACCCTCAAAGCTCTGACCAAATCAAGACCCTTTCCCTTTATAACCAAGTGGGCTTTTGTAAAAACAGAAAAGAGAGGTAACTACAGTGGAAGTGGTAGCAGGTGCCAGACCACCAAGGAGCATCCGTTAGGATGCCCGGAGCTCTTGGCTCTTGGCTGTAGCAACAGATGGACACCTGGTGTAGCTCAGTGTCTTAGACACATTGAAGAGGACTCACAGCTGGAGACCAGGGAGGAGGAGGAGGTGTGTCACTCCTTGGCTTCTCTGACTCAAGAATCCAAAAAACAATGTACTGGAAAGGATATGGGGTCTTCCTTGGTGGCTCGGCGGTAAAGAGTCTGCCTGCCAATATAGGAGACACGGGTTCAACCCCTGGTCCTGGAAGATCCCACATGCCACGGAGCAATTGAGCCTCTGCCCCACAACAGTTAAGCCTGTGCTCTAGAGCCTGGGAACCATAACTAATGAGCCTGTGCCCCCAACTATTGAAGTCCAGGCATCCTAGAACCTGTGTTCTGAATAGGAGAAGCCACTGCAATGAGAAGCCCGCACATGGCAACTAGTTTCACGAGCCAAAACTAGGAAAAACCCCTGGCAGCAATGAAGACCCAGCATAGTCAAAAATAAATAAATCAGTAAATTATTTAAAACAGTCACATGAAATATGAACTCTAGGCTCTTCTGTCTTTCTCCATTTTCCCACCAGTATTGTTAAGTACCTGACCACGGTTCCTTAACTGAAAATCAGAACCCATGGTGAGACAGCAGGTCAGAATATTTGAAATCCTGACAATTTTGAAAAACCTATGACTGTGTTTGGTCACCACACTATAGGCTTGATTCATGAATGTACTTAAGTGATTTGCTCTTCAAATTAGGAAATGCCGCTTTGGTTGAAATAAAACCTTTTCTTTTATCTGATAACTGGTCTTGGAGAAGTTATTTCCTCATGATCAATTTCAATGTATCACCTATTGTGAAGGAAGAGAAGAAATGGACATTTACTGAATCAAGGGAACAGAAAGTTATCTGTTCCCAGCCCCTCCTCGTTTCATAGTAAATGAACCTGGGGCTCGAGGGAACAATCAAAACAGTGGCTGACTACCCAGAGCCCCTGTTTTTAAGCTCAGTGTTATTTCTCTGCATTCTGCAGCCCACTGTGTATCTGACTCATGTGGGCTGATTCTGCCTTGAGAGATCTGCTCCCAGCCACTTCCCCGCCCGCTCTCCGTGTCTGCAGTGGAAGATGGTGGGCTGAGTCTTCAGCTCCTAGCCTCGCGTCAGGCAGCCCTGCAGCCCCAGTGGGAAGGGAAATGCTGAGTGGGGTCTGGCTTTGGTACAAGTAGGCTAATCATGGTGAGTGGCTGGTAGGAGCTGTGAGAAAGACATGAGCTCCCTGCGGTCCCATTTTCTTCCCCTAGCCCTGAGTTTATCCTCCTGGCCTCCTTTAGGTCATCTATTTCTTTCCTGACAAAAACATCTGGTTGTTTCAAAACTGAAATTTTCATGCATCTCAGCTCATGTAGGAATGTCGAAAAGCTGTTCTGAAAAACATAGCTCCTCTGGGTGCCAAACCAGTTGGGCTGGATTGAACAACTGTTGTGATAAATCTCTGCTCTGCCACTTCAAAAGCCCCAGAAGGTACAAAACAGAATATTTCATGAGACCAGCCAGTTGAATTGAATAAGACCTGCCTGGAGGAGTCCTGTGCCTTAAGAGTGTGGAGCCACCCCTTTCTCTCCTCCCTCCTCAGGCTCTCTTCTTCTTTTAGACAATTTCTGGGACTGCTGGAAAGAGGACCGCGTGTCAGGATTCTCTGTGTTCACAACAAATTCTTTTGTGTCTTTAAGTGGAAAAATATTTTATGACATGGCAGAGTAACTGCTTGTTCTATGAGTGATTCACAAAGAAAACTCAGCGACCTAATGATGTGTGTCCTTGCCAAGACCAAGGCAAGGAAAAGGATTAAAAAAGAAAAAGTGACCCAGAATCAAAAGTCGGAGAGGAACTTCTAAGATGCTAGACCACCTTTCCACTAAGCAGTTCCCACTGTGGGCTATGGAACTTCCACTTTTGCTGTCCTTTGTTTCAAACCCACCCTTGTCCACAAGGTGAAACATCCACCCCCACAACGTCCATGCACAAAACCTCCTGACCACTTGGGCTTTGTTTTAGTGTTTTGTTCTCTGTTCCCTATTTCCTAGGATGTGCATTCTTATCAAGATGGTCTGTTGTAATGCTTGGAGCGTGCATGCGTGCTAAGTCTCTTCAGTCATGTCTGACTCTGTGTGACCCATGGACTGTAGCCCACCAGGCTCCTCTGTCCATGAGATTCTCCAGGCAAGAATACTGGAGTGGGTTGCCATTTCTTACTGCAGAGGCTCTTCCCAACCCAGAGATAGAACCTGTGTCTTCTGCATTGGCAGACAGGTTCTTTACCACTAGCACCACCTGGGAAGCCCATGCTGCTGCTGCTGCTGCTGCGAAGTCACTTCAGTCGTGTCCGACTCTGTGCGGCCCCCCAGGCGGCAGCCCACCAGGCTCCGCCGTCCCTGGATTCTCCGGGCAAAAACACAGGCCCATACTTTTGTATAATTCAGTATTGTAACTCAAAGATTCCGTGGTGCTCCTGGAATCAGAGGACACACAGCTTGTATTTCACCACATTTTCTATAAAAATATTGTTGGATGTTTTGTCACATATTTTGCTGAAATCATTGCACAGCGTGTCCACTCAGTTTCCTCATCTATCAACCTGGAGATGCTATAAAATTGGAACTAAATGTGGAATAGAAACCTGTGTTGGTCATGTGGGCAGAAAATTTCTATTCTAAGTAACCACATGAACTTATTTGCTCCACTGCCTCTGCTGCTGGCATCTTTCTTGGTTTCCCTTTGGGATCCCCTTGCTTCCTTGTTCCAAGGACCAAGATACCTTTCGTGTACCATGAAAGAATTTACTTAATTTGTTCTCTGATTTCCTGTTAGCTTGTCCTCTGAGATAACACCTGCATTTTAACAGCAATCCTCTGTACCTCAACCCAAAAGTATGGGGCTAGAGAATTTGTGGCAACGCCAGGGACCAGGGTCGTCACATCTCCTGGGATCTGCTGCTTATTCCATAATGGTGACCACTTTTCAGTCTGTTTGTTTCTATGTCTGGCAACTCTTGCTGTGCCATCAACTCCCCAAACCCACCTACTTCCCCCCTCCCAGCATGGCAGACAGGTGCTCTGGTTACACAGTGGGACCCCTCCATGGGTCCCCAGCCAGTCTTCTTTTAGCCAGTATTGGAAATGGTCTCGAGGGATTTTCCCTTTTTGAAGGGAAGTTTAGGCTCTTGCTTAAACTGTGCTAAATCAAGTTAGGCCAGTCAGTGGTGAAAAACCCCACCTTTTTTTTTTTCTTTTCCCTCACTTCCCTTTCCAACATGCTCCTTCATTACCAACAACCAAGAGGGTTCATTCATTCAGCAAAGAGTGCACAAAATATACACATATATTTTGTGCACCAGTCTGAGGTGTTACTGGGGATTCAGAGGTGAGCAACACAGCATGGTTCTGCCCTTGAGAAGTCACCAGGTCAACTAGGAAGACAGTTTTTAAACATAAAAAATGGCTGGAGAGAAGAGGGTTATGGGGAGTACAAGCTCTTACCTTCCTCCAGAGGGTCAGGGCAATGATGTGGGAGGTGATGTGGACGACAGAAGTGTACTTAAGAACCTGAGAAAGGCCAGCTGTCCCTGGGGATGGTGCCCAGAGTCCTGTCCACCCAAATTCTTCTGAATGCCCCTGTGGTTGAGGGCTCCCTCGTCTTGGGAGGGTGATCTAATAACATCTCATTTCACAGCTCATCTCAGTTTAAATTCTGGGCTTGTCCCAGACTTTGTTTATCTGCAGAATATTTACCAGCCTGCAGAGTGATTTATTTTTGCAGGAGAAATGCCTGCAGGATTTCTAGCTCATTTCTGAAGTGGCCAGCTCTCCCCCTTCCTCTTTGAAACTCCATCTACGCTCAGAAGTGCCTCAAAGTAACCAGTTAGAATCAGAATTCCTGACTGTTCTGTCCCAAGTGAAAGTCGCTCAGCCATGTCTTACTCTTTGTGACTTTATGGGCTTATAGCCCTGCCAGACTCCTCTGTCCATGGGATTTCCCAGGCAAGAATACTGGAGTGGGTTGCCATTTCCATCTCCAGGGGATCCTCCCAACCCTGGGATAGAACCCAGGTCTCCTGCATTGCAGGCAGATTCTTCACCATCTGAGCTACCAGGGAGCCATTGGATTTCAGAACTAGCGCTGGGACCTGGGTTTCTGAGGACTCTAACCATAGCTCCGTGTATGTGGCCCAGTGGGATCAGCGGAGGGCACTGTCAGCTAACACCCTCTTCTGGGGGCTTCTCGATCTCCCAACACACAGACCCCCTAGACATGCAGAATCTACGCAGCCAGAAGAAAAGCGCAAGTTGATGAGAAGCGTTTGCTCAGCCTTGGCCATATTGGGAAGGGGCTGCTTCACCCCTGGACGGCCCCCACCCCCACTCCCTACTTGCTTGTCTTGTTCCTACCTCCGTCCTCTCCCCTAACACCCCATGAGGCTGCACAGGCCCTTAGTCGCCTTGCTGGGCGACCATCCCGCGCTCTTTCCCTGCAGAATCTCCTTTGCACAGAGCCTGGGGGTTGGAGCGCCGCGAAAAGCATCTGCAAACGTGGAAAGTTTCCCTTGTGCGTTCTCCTTAAACATTTGACAAGAATTAAAGTTTCCCCCAGGGGAACCAATTTCACATATTAAAACCAAACTTTTTTCCTTCTTACAGTCTCCTTCCCTCGCCCAGTCGCAGACCCGGGCGGAATGATTTCCTGTGAAGTCCGGGCGCTCGCCGCCCCTGCGCAGCGGTGAGCGCGCCGCCGGCGGTCGGACCCAGGGCTGCGCGCGGCGCGACCCGCATCCTCCATACCCAGGCCGGGCCGGGGCGGGCCCCGCTTTCGCTGGAAAAATAATAAAATGTGGGGTCAGTTTCTTTTAAGCTGGCTTTCTGTTTCACAATTCAAGTTTTCTGTCAGGAAATGAGTACTGGCTAGCCCTTTCTGGGGGAAGGAGGAGGGGGAGGGGGCAAGGGCGGAGGGGGGGGGCTGCGCTCTCTGACCGCAGCAAGGCCGCCTCCGGCTGCACTGGGGGCGTTAGGCCCTTCGTTTGTCCCTCAAAACCCGCCCGCGTGGACCCTTCATCTGCGCGGGGGTCTTTTGTGCGGCTCCAGGAGCGGCCCCCCTTTAGAAGGGACAGAGTCCAGCATAACCAGACAGAATATACATCTGTAATGAAGCCGGACGGCCACTGGATGTCTGCAGACAGGGTCATTTTAGGACCATGGGGACGGGCCAGCGAAAAAATCCCAGGCGTCCCTGGAGAAGTCTTCTTCCAGGAAAGCAAAAATGGAAATGGGGGCACGGGCCGGGAGAGGATGGTGGGGGGCGTGGGGGTGAGGAGACGCGAGGAGACTAAAGACAGAGTTCCAGCCATAAATATGCATGTCTGGGCAGCGTGTGTTTCAAATGGAATGTTAACGCGCACACGCAGGGTATCCCGGAGGTTGGTTGTGAACGTCCCCCAAAAGGGCGGAGGGGCTCGAACGCACATTTGGAATTTTCATTGGAAACACATGCACAATTAACAAAAATGAAAGCATATCTTAGAAACATTGAACTTGCACCCAAGCAATTAGCAAGCTGGTTCATTTTGATTTGCTGGGTTGTGGGGCTCGGATAGCCAAACCTTTATGCTGTGGTGGTGGCTGTGGTGGTGGGAGTCAAATAACTTTTAAGTCCAGAGAAGACTTTCCAGAGCCCTGCTAGGGCTAAGGGGGCAGGATGGGTTTGTTACAGTTAACATCCTATGATTCCCAAGCGATCCGGTTTGGAAACAGGATTTAGAAAGAAAGTATTCATCCTGCTTTAAAACTTCTTATAACATGCGTGCAGAGAAGTGTGTCTCAGGTCAAAGCACTTTCTCACGCTGAACACGTCTGTATGATCAGCACCCAGAAGCCTCACTCAGCTGCCAGGCACTGCTCTCTCCTTCTCATCATTATGTTGTAAATTACAATTTTCTTGTCAGTTACTAAAGACGATAATGGTTTATTTTGTGCCAGAACTTCAGGGTAAAGTGAGTCCAGGCTAGGGGTGTGCTGTACACACACCCAGAGCCTGTTCAGGCTCCACTGGCTACCTGTGTCTTCCTCAGGCTTCCAGCACCACCCAGAGCACAGCGTGAACACTGTGGCCCCAAAGTCTCTCCAGACCACTAGCTCCTCCACTCCAGAGGCCCTTGGAGTTTATAAAGTTACTCGTTTTATATGTTGCCTTAATCCGTTCAGGCTGCTATAACAGAATATCACAGACTAGGTGGCATTTCTCAAGTTTTGGAGGCTGGAAGTCCAAAATTAAGGTGCCAGTAGATTTGGTGTCTGGTGAGGACCTTGATTCTTGGTCTTCTCCCTGTTGCTTCACGTGATAGAAGGACTGAGTGTGTTAGTTAGTCGCTCAGTCATGTCTGACTCTTTGCGGCCCCAAGGACTATATAGCATGCCCAGCTGCTCTATCCATGAAATTCTCCAGGCAAGAATACTGGAGTGGGGGCCATTCCTTTCTTCAGGGTATCTTCCCAACCCAGGGATCGAATCCCGGTCTCCTGAATTGCAGGCAGAGTCTTTATCATCTGAGTCACTGACAGAGGTTCCTATTCTCCTGGCGCAAATCCCATTCCTGAGGGATCCATTCTGGCCTAATCACTTCCCAAAGTTCCTATCTCCTAATATTGTCTACTTCAGAATTAGGATTTCAACATAAGAATTTGGGGAGGATATAAACATTCAGTCCACGCCATACATACTGACAGCCAGCCAATACCAGGATCTCTACTCCTAAGGAGCTGAACAATCTATAAGAGAGAAAAACAAAGAAACAATAGGGTGTTATGGGAAGGATCTGAAAGGGAGCACTGGTCTTCAAAGGTGGAGGAAGCTTTCCTAGAAGAAGAGCCTCAGCAGAGTCCTGAAGGAACACCAGGTGAAGGCGAGAGTGGTAAGGAGAACAGAATTCCAGGCAGTGAGAACAGCATGTGCAAAAATGGGAAATGAGTGGGGTGAGGGAGGGGAGATTGGTTTGGACCAGCTCAGGAAGACCCCGTGTGCTCTGGGTGACCAGATGGCCCCACTTGCCCTGGGGTGGTATCTACCTACATTTGCTTCTCTACATCACAGCCACCTTCTCCTCTCCTTCATTCTCAGTAGTGACTGATTTGGACCCTAAAATGATGTAGTCACCTCATCCAAGCCATGCCAAAGAAACTGAATTTAATCCTGAAGGTCCAAGGAGCTGGTGAAGGCCTTTGAGGACGGAAGAAACCACAATCACATTTGCATTGTAGAAATATTACTTTGGCTGCAATGGAAGAATGTTTTGGAGAAAACAATGATATTTTAGGAGATTATTGCCTTCATCTAAGGTAGAGGTGACGGTAGCCAGGGTTAAGAGCTCAATCATGATGATGAATGAATTCAGAATGAATGAGAAATATTGCGTAAGAGGACTTCCAAGGACTTGGTGACTGTATTTATTCTGTGTTCATTGAAAGTGAAAGTGTTAGTCGCTCAGTCCAGTCCGACTCTTTGTGACCCATGGACTGTAGCTCACCAGGCTCCTCTGTCCTTGGGATTTTCCAGGCAAGAATACTGTGTTCATTGGTCATTTATATGTTGCCTTCTAAGATTTTGAGGAAATGGCAACCCACTCCAGTACTGGAGAATTCCATGGACAAAGGAGCCTGGCCAGTTACAGTCTATGAAGTCGCAAAGAGTCAGACATGACTGAGCAACTAACACTTCAAGATTTAAAACTGAATTCTGCTGGCAGCCTGGTGCTCAGGTTCCAGGAGTACAGAAGCCTTGGAGGAGCTGGAAGGGACGACAAGAGTGCGCACAGGCCTGGCTTGGGTTTTCCATCTCTGGAAGGCAGAGCTAACCTGTGCTGAGCCAGGTCACAGCAGAGGCTTGGGTTGCGGCCAAGGTCAGGGCCAGGGCAGGGTGGCGCTACCTTGGGGTGCTACAGACAGCATGGTGACACTGGGGTGCTCAGCAAAGACTTCACTCTTGGACTGGTAGGCAGGTTCACATCCTGTAAGTTTGAAGAGTGTTACAAGCTTGTGAATTACATTAAAAAAAATTTTTATCAATACCTCTAAAGTAGTAGGAACTCCAATCCTTACCACATGTGTTTTCCATGTGTGTTGCAACTGTAGAAAGTAACCAAACAACTCTGTATTGAACTTGTCAGAATATAATCAAAAATTCCACTAATTACTTCAACATGAAGCCCATTGAGCTCTCTCCCTTAATCATCAGAAGTTAGTGAGCACCAGCACTCGGGAACAGCACTTGACTGTGTTTCTTGGACAACTGCAAAAGCTTATCTTTCACTGCAAGGTTTTCTCATTTTTCGAAACTCCGTCCCCATTACAGTCATCATTACTAACTACATCAAGAGTGCACGACTGAGAAAGGTACATGCAAAGAAACTCCTGAGATGGGAACAGACATTCACACTGGACTGGTAGTTTTTTCCAAAAAAAGTTAAACTGGAGCAAATGAATTGATTATCCTAGGCTGCTGGCTTCATTGCTCGAGAAAGCAGCAAATGCAAAATTCTGCCAGGAAGTCCACGCTGTTTAGCACATTTACTTTACCTCTGAAAGCCGGTAATAATGACAGAAGAAAACTGATGGAGTTTTGAGCCCAGGACGAAAAATTAAGAGGCTTTTAATATTTACAAAGAAAAACATTGTTTCTCTTTCATCTTTTTTGTCTCTCCTTTCAGTTCCCATTAAGCATCTGCACCGTGGGGGTGGACAGTGGGGAATTGTGGAGAGAAGAAAAAAGAGAAAGTGGAAGTAGTGAAAAGAAATAGTAACTTCTCAAACAGAGAGAATGTATAATAATTTATATGGATATGAGAGAGCCTTAGTGCAGTCTGTAAATGTTTATATTTGGTTTCTAAATGAAATATGGTAAGCCCTATTTACTATTCAGAACTCCAAATTTATAAAACAGATTTTTTGTTATTGTTGTTAGTGGGAAGAGAAGTGGAAATAAGTTGGAATGGGAGTTTATTCACATTGCATAAAAATTCTTTACTTTGCAAAATGATTCACTGAAAGCTTCCTTTAAATAACAGCTCTGCTGGTGCATTTAATTTACCAAAAAAATCAATTTTAAACAGAATTTTAGGAACAACGTCTGTGTTATGCAGTGAAAATGCAGTAGGCATTTTAAAATAAAAACAGATTGGGGTGAATATGAAAATAAATTTGTATTCTTTGAATAAATTTTTACTAGGCAAGTATCAGAATGGTGGCCTAGAAGTATGATGGGAGGGTCATTGTGCAGGAGTAAGTTGAAGGATTAGGTAGGATTAGGGAAGGGAGTATGGATTTAACTTTAAAAACCGGACATGATATCATCTAAGGAATGAGTTTTAATAGGAGACCTTGTATCAGTAAAAGTAAACAAAGGGATTTCTAATTCAAGTTGTAGATAACCTCCCCTGAATTTAAGCAAACAGATAATTTTGCTTAGATTCCAAATTCCTATTGAAATAACCAAATACGTAACAGAAAACTCTGCATCAGTGTTTACAAGTGGTTTTTGCAAAAGCAAATATGACAGAAAAGAGCAGTAAAGGGAAGGAAAACTGATCCTAATATTTTTAGATGCAACTCCTGGGCAGATTGATTAAAGTTACTGGGAAGGTAATAAACATAATGTAAAAAATTAATATTATTAGTAACCTGGATCCAAAAGCTTAGATTATTTCAACAGCAATTTAGATCTGGGGGATATGAAATAAAAGGCTATTAAGTGTCTTATTTTACTGGAGGGAGGGGCAGTGCTTGATTGTGATCAAGAATTTTAGCTCAAATATTATCAAAAGGCAACTTTTTAAAGAACAAATGTAGTAATGGAGAGAGGTAAAAAATCATAGTGTAAGTTATGTCAAAACAAAAAGTCTTTATATTGGTCTTTTCAACATATATAAACAATTCGAGGCAAAGACTGAAGTTAAAAACACATGTGGGGACTTCCCTGGTGGCCCAGTGGTTAAGACTTTGCCTTCCAATGCAGGGGGTGCAGGTTCAAACCCTCATCAGGGAACTAAGATCCCACATGCCTTGTGGACAAAAAAGCAAAACATAAAACGAAGCAATATTGTAACAAATTCAACAAAGATTTGTAAAATGGTCCACATCAAAAAAATCTTAAAAAACACACACACACATGCAAATACTTTGGTGCTGGTAAGCACAAGATCCATAAAATGCATGCTCGTTTTCTAACATAACGTGTTTTATTTTTCGAATGTGGACCATTTTTAAAGTCTTTATTGAATTTGTTACAATATTGTTTGTGTTTTACATCTAGCATAGCAAGTTAGTGAGTTTTGGGATCTACAAAGGTGGGTAGGCTTGACTAGGAATGGAGAGCTAAAGTATTGTCTATGAAACGTGAACGTCCAATGAGAGATATAACTCAGATTTACATGGTGAGGGAACATTCACTTGTGGGGGAAGGTGGTTCACATAGAATCTATAATGTCAAAGATAACCAAAGAAGCTTTAAGAAGAAATTTGCCTCATTTGATATTACTCATTACTGTGCTTCCCAGGTGGCACTAGTGGGAAAGAACCCACCTGCCAGTGAAGGAGACATGAGAGACCCAGGTTCAGTCCCTGGCTCTGGAAGATCCCCTGGAGAAGGGCATGGCAACCCACTCTAGTATTCTTGTCTGGAGAATCCCATGGACAGAGGAGCCTGGTGGGTTGCAGTCCACAAGGTCACAAAGAGTCAGACACAACTAAAGCGACTTAGCATGTACAGATGCACTGCTATAAGTCATAATCTCTTCATCACCCCAAGTCTTCAGTAAAGGCTTTGCAGAAGGTTTGGAAGTAATTAAAAGCTTTAGTATAAGATTTGAAGGGGTGGAAAGGTTGAGGAGAAATAAAGAGAAAGTGAACAGAGAAACATCTGGGCCAGGACAAAGCTGTGGGTACCACACAGCCATCTGAAACGCTCAAGAGATGTTGAGGGTAGAAGACACAGACAATCAGAAGCAAATTTGCCATGAAAGTGCAAGTCCCCATAAATTTGCCCAGATCATGGAGAGGATGGTAGATTTCTCATTGAATGTGGTACAAGGGTCAGTGGTTTTGTTTTGAAATCTCAAGAAGCCATGTGATATCTGTATACATAGTGTCTACAGTATTAGAGTTGAAAAGATAAATCTATCAAAAAGTAAAATGAAAAATAGACACAAATCATTAAATGAAATACAAGAAGTTAGAGCAAATAAAATAGTTATGTGAGAGTTAAATGTACCTTTAAATGACAAGGACTCAGAGACTTGCACTTTATGGCAGAATAGAGTAGGTCATAGTCACTCAATGTTCTCACTATAGTATCTAGAAAAGTCCTGAAATTTTCCAAAATTACATATCAAAGACATAGGAGAGTTGTGGAAACAGAACTAGATGAATTGAAATTCCAGTTCTGAGGTCTTCTGGAAGTTACCAGCTATTTTCTTTCTAAAACCAGTTGCCAATTTGGTTTTCTAAAAGAAATGGACAATATGCTGGTTACAAGAGACACATTTTAAACAGAAGACCATTTACAAGAGACTTACTTTATTTATGAGGACACAGGAAGATGGAAAAATAGGAAGAGAAAAATGATATTCCATACAAACACTAACCAAAAGGTAGCTGATATAGTTGTATTAATAGCAAATGTTAAGATTTAAGGCAAGAAATGCTAAAAGACACAGAGGAAAATCCATAAAGATGGAAGAGTCAATTTATCAAGAAGACATAATAATTTAAAACTTGTTTATACCTAAAAGTTACAAAAGATATAAAGCAAAAGTTGATAGAACTAAAAGTAGAAATTTGTATTCCACAATTACAGTTACAGATTTAATACATCTTTCTCGGTAACTGATCATAATTCACTAATACTATGTATTAGTATACATAGAGAAAAATGAGTGTGATCTGAACCTAATTGACAAATACTGTATAGAACATCACATTCAACTGCAACACAGTCTTTTCAAGTTTACATGGAACATTTACCAAAATAGATCATATGCTGGATCACAAAGTAAGTCAAAAATTTCAAAGTACTAAGGGATATACAGGAAATGGTTTTTGACCACAGTAGAATTAAACTTGAAATCAAGAACAGAAAAGTTAGTAGAAAATCTCCAACTTTAGTAACGTATGTATCAATAAAGAATCACTGTAATAGTTATGAGATATTTTGAACTCAATAATGATAAAAATTTGACATATCAAAACTTTTGGAATGTAATTTCTGACCAAAGAGAAGTTTATAGTTTTAAATGAGTACATAAAAAAAGAAAGTTGAAAATCAATAATTGAAGTCTCTGTCTTAGGAAATTACAAAATAAAAGGCAAATTAAATCCTATTAATAAGTAAATGGAAGGAAAGCTAAAGCTAAAGGGGAACTCAATGACATAGAAAGCAAAGATGTAATGGAAATGAAATAAAGTGACAGTATATACCATTTAAGAAAGCTAGATAGCAATATCTTTTAAAGCTAAACATGGGGTTACCCTATGATCCAACATTTCTGCTCTTTGGGTGCATACCAAGAAAAATCAGTTTTTATGTCATATATATATGTATATAATAGGATACATATAAGGCATGAACTAGACACATATAAGAATATTAACAGTAACATTTTTATAATAAGTATAAATTGAAGCAACCCACATTTCCATAAATGAAAAAATGGATAAATAAGTTGTATTATGGGTTTAAATGGAATACTGCTGCTGCTGCTAAGTCGCTTCAGTCGTGTCTGACTCTGTGTGACCCCATAGACAGCAGCCCACCAGGCTCCGCCATCCCTGGGATTGTCCAGGCAAGAACACTGGAGTGGGTTGCCATTTCCTTCTCCAACGCATGAAAGTGAAAAGTGAAAGTGAAGGTGCTCAGTCGTGTCCTACTCTTCCAGACTCCATGGACTTCAGCCTACCAAGCTCCTCCATCCATGGGATTTTCCAGGCAAGAATACTGGAGTGGGGTGCCATTGCCTTCTCCGAAGTGGAATACTATATAGCAATAAAAATAATGACTTTTACCACATGTAGGAACATGATGAATCTCACAGACATATTGTCGAACAAAATTAACCAGAATGAAAAGACTGCATGCTTTGATATTCAATTTAAATGAAATTCAAAATTAAACAGAACTAATTCAGGCTTCCCGATGGCTCATCAGGTCAAGTATCTGCCTGCAATGCAGGAGACACAGAAAGACGTGGGTTTGATCCCTTCATTGGGAAGATCCCCTGGAGGAGGAAAATGACAATCCACTCCAGTATTCTTCCCTAGAGAATCCCGTGGACAGAGGAGCCTGGCCAGTTACAGTCCAAAGGGTTGAAAAGAGTTGGACATGACTGAACGACTAAGCACAATCCACGGTGATAGGAGTTAGAATATGCTATTTTCCTTGGGAGTTTACTGACAAGGAGGATATGGCAGACACAAGGAGACACTGCCCAGGCCCCCTTCAGGGAAGGGCTTTTTGCTCCAGCCTCTGGAAGTGCTGTCAGTGAGCAGCCTTCAGCTTGTTATGCAAATCATACCTTAGGAAAAAAGAACCATCAGACTCAAAACGCCTTTAAAAATGCAACTGTATGTTGTTTTCAAAAGACGTATCTCAGAATAAAGGGCAGAAAAAGTTTTAAAAAATACTGGAAACACAGTGTATTGGAAATTCGAGTTCTACTCTCTCCAGAGATTCTCCTGAGATGGCTATAAAAGAATATTGAAAAGGTTTAAATCCACAAAGACAAGAAGAAAAGGATAGAGAACAATAGCAAACAATGTTAACATTTTGAAAGCAGGAAAGTGGTGACTGACTTAACAAAGTAGAGAGAAAGTTGAAATCTAAGTCTATAGGCAGAGAAATCAACAGGAAGTGAGGTAGTTTCCACACACAGCTCCAGAAAAGCTCAGGGGAACAGGAGCACAACAAGCAGCTGAGATCAGGACGGTTGGTTGAAAGTCCTCAGAGTGAGCAGTTAGACTCCTGCATCCTTTCCCCTGAGCCCACACTGTCACCATCTCCCCATTGTCAAGGGAAGTCTGAAAGCTTTCTCTTTGGAAAAGGTCAGTCTGACAGGCTCCAAACTTGGGCACACCCAGCACAGCAGAAAAGTGAGAGTGAGGTGCCATATTGAACACCAAGGATCAGATGAAAGTTGACGTCCTCAGTGGTGAGACCTTGGTCCTCTTCCTTCACGTAGATCTCAGAAAACTAACAGCCAGCATGAACCATCTAGCAGAGGATGAGTTGGTTCTTCTCTGAGGAAACTGCCCAGCCCAAATAAAAAGACTGCTCTCATCCTTCCTTGCAAGAGCCCTGTCTTCTTGAAGCCCAAGCAACTGGGTTCAGCAGGACCCAAGTGAGTCAGCCAGTCAGCTGAGGAGCCCAGGCTACTAGTTCTGTAGACTCTGCATGTCACCTGGAGGGCTTTTAACCAGTATCCCAACCTATCCCTAGGATCCACCTACCCTGGGTTTTCTATTCTATCTAGGGGAAGGTTTAGTAGTGAAGTTGCTCAGTCATGTCCGACTCTTTGCGACCCCATGGACTGTAGCCTACCAGGCAGGCTCCTCTGTCCATAAGATTTTCCAGGCAAGAGTACTGGAGTGGGTTGCCATTTCCTTCTCCAGGGGATCTTCCCAACCCTGGGATTGAACCGAGGTTTCCCACATTGTAGGCAGATGCTTTTACCATCTGAGCCACCAGGGAAGTCAGGGGAAAGTTTAAATGTTTAAAAACGTGTGATGAATTTTAAAAGAGGAATTAAAAAAAAACTATAATGATGTGAAAGTGAAGTCGCTCAGTCACATCCGACTCTTTGGGACCCCATGGACTGTAGCCTCCCAGGCTCCTCTGTCCATGGGATTTTCCAGGCAATAGTACTGGAGTGGATTGCCATTTCCTTCTCCAGGGATCTTCCCAACCCAGGGATCAAACCCAGGTCTCCCGCATTGTAGACAGACACTTTACCATCTGAGCCACCAGGGAAGTCCATAATGATGTTAAGTGCTCCCTAACTTAATACTCAGTGGCCATGAATTTGAGCAAACTCTGGGAGACAGCGAAAGACAAGAGGAGCCTGGCGTGCTGTAGTGTATGGAGTTGAAAAGCACTGGACACAGCTTAGCAAGTGAACAACAGTTTAATGCATTGGAAGGACCATTGCGGAAGCTGAAGCTCCAATACTATGGCCATTTGATGCGAAGAGCCAACTCACTGGAAAAGACCTTAATGCTTGGAAAAGACAGAGGGCAGGGGGAGAAGGAGGCAGCAGAGGATGAGATGGTTAGATAGCATCACCGACTCAATGGACATGAATGTCAGCAAACTCCAGGAGATAGTAGAGGACAGAGGAGCCTGCTGGGCTACAGTCCACGAGGCTGGAAAGAGTCAGATGTGACTTAGTGACTGAACAACAATAACAATTTAATACATAAATCCTAATCGTCTTTAACAAAATCAGTCAGATGATCCTAAATTTCATCCAGAATAGTAAATATAAAAGACAATACCTTACTTATCATGTAAGCTATTAAAATTAATCATAAATTTGCAGAAATTAAAAGAGCGAGGCTCTGCTGCCAGAAAGGACAAATCAGTATAAAGAGTAGGATTAAATATGAAAACTTCACAGATGACAAAGGTGGCATTTTATACCAGCAGAGGAGTAGATTGTCCAGTGAATTGTGTTGATAATCATGAGAAAAAGGACAGGAAAACAATTTTATTTCTTTTTCAGTGGTTAATTAATGAAGATTTCTGGAAAACTGGGTGCTCTGTGTCAAAGTTGGTCCCTGTGACTACTCATGTTACCCAAGCAGCAAAGCAAAACAGGATCAGATGAGGTGCCCACGAAGATTCCACTCAGCTCAAAAGTTCTGTAGTCATTCTAAACTAAGGTAGTTGCTGCTTTTGTTTGTCTTTTTCAATTGAGTAGTGGCATTCTGAATGTCAAAATAGAAAGACAAAAGTAAAAATAAACTTGCCTGACTTTCTCCCTTGAAAGAAGAGGAAAGATGACTGGCCGTTCTAGCTTCAAGGGCCTGAGGGACTTTGGCGCTTTTTGACATGCACTGTTTGTTTTCAATGGGAAATTACTGAAAATGTAATAAGGAAATATTTTGCTGAGTAAATAGATTCGTTTACATCTTGTGGCATGGACGGTTAAGAAGAATCCTGGCTTTTAAGCTCACTTGGCTGAAATTCCCAGTCAAAGAAAGGGATTTCTCTTCTCACTAGTATTTCTGTCTTTCCAAAGGACTCTTCCTCCTCCTCCTTTTGAAATCAGATATTTTAAGATACTTGAAATCCAGGGAGGGAATAGAGACTTTATTCTATTGTGGCGGGGAAGAACATCATTAATGTTTTGTGGTCACAACCTTTCTGGAAGCCCTCCTGCCTCTCCTGAGGTTCTAGCTTTGTCAGCTCAGAGTGTGCGATGTGAAATGGAGGCAACGGTTGGGACACCCACACAACTGGATGAGCCAAGACGTGGGGTTTACGTTGGAAAGGACCAGATTATTCATGAGAGGGACCACTGGAGGGAGGAGGGACAGGGAAGGAGAGAAAGGAGCAGGACTTGGCCACAGAGAGGGCTGGACAAGGAGCTGAGATGGAGGGCAAGGAGGTTTCTGGGGCCAACTGCAATTCTGGGGTGAATATCGAGAATGACAGAGGCAGAGAAAGGACCCAGCATGATTTCTGTGCATTCAAAGTGTAGTTCTCTCTACACTTCTTGGCAATTTTCCCTAAGTAAAAGTTGGAGCTGATTTCATTTATATATTTCAGCAGAGTGTGGTTCTTTGAATCAAAATGTATGTGCTGAGGCTACGCCAAGTGGGTTTCAGTCATATTTGGGTTATGCCACAAAAGCCAAAGGTTGTATCACTCTTGGCCCTGTTCACTTACTTTTCTCTTGGCCTCGCCCCGTCTTTTTGCCTCACATAAGGGTTCTCCTGTTTCTTGCTCACAGGCCTTCTCTCCACTGCAGACTTGTTGCTATTTAGTCCTTAAGTAGTGTCCAACTCTTTGCGACCCCTTCCTCTCATCCCAATAAAGGTAAAAATGTATTAAAAATATCCATCTTGAAGACTACCAATATCATCTCATCTTTGTCCTCACTTGTAGCCTCTGAAGAAAGTTTGAGTTTGGAAATGATTATTCCTTTCAAAACAACTGCAGGATGGTCCCTACCAACAGGCTAGCATGATGTTACTCTGAATCACAAACCCAAGCGACAGTGGAAATGTGCCACGCTGGGTCCCTGCTCATTCACTCATTCACACACCCATCCTCTGCCTCCAGACACACAAGCGCCCACTGAAATGGCGGTTGCCAAGTATTATATTCATGCACTCATGCAGCAAATAGTTTCTGAGCACTGGGTGCCAGGTGCTGTTCAAGTGTTGAGGACATAGCGATACAAAGAGAGAAAGCAAAACAGATGCCCCAAATCCTGCTTTCCTGTTGGTTATAATACCTGACTCAGTGGTGCCATGGACTGTAGCTCACCAGGCTCCTCTGTCCATGGGATTCTCCAGGCAAGAATACTGGAGTGGGTTGCCATTTCCTTCTCCAAGGGCTCTCCCTGACCCAGGGATTGAACCTGGGTCTCTTGAGTCTCCTGCTTTGGCAGGAGAATACTTACCAATAGCTCCGCCTGGGAAGCCCCAGTGGTGCAAGCTAAGACTGAAAACTGAGGCAGGGATATGGATATCAGGATGGATGGAGGTAGGTGGTGTTTTAGATGGGGTAGCCAGGGGAGTTCTCACTGAGAAGGTGTGACACTTGAAGATAGACTTGAGGATAGAGCAGGGGAGAGTTTCAGTGGACGGAATCTCTAGGGGAAGGCTGTGAGGCAGGAAGGTGCCTGGCAGAGCGGCTGGAACTGCAGATTGAGGCCAAGAGCCGCCCAAGATGTTTTAAGAGAGGTCTCAAGGGCCACAGAGGTTATAATGAAGACTCGAGCTTTTTCCTCATATGAGATGGGAAGCCGTGAGAGGAGTTTGTGGAAAGAAGGGACAGACACGATTTAAATGTTAAAAATTTAACATTTAACAATGTTAAAATTTAACAATGTTAAAAATTTAACACGATTTAAATGTTAAATGTGATTTAAATGTTACCAGGATCATTTTTACTTCCTTTTTGAAAACAGACGAGGAGTGAAGCAAGACCAGTTATTGAGTCTATGGGTGAGACAGGATGGAGGTTGGCACAGAGACGGTAACGGTGTAAGTGAGAGAATCTCGATTCTGATTTATTTTCAAGCGAAAGCTGATGTGTTGATTAGTGTCCTTCCATTTCCAGTTTTTGAGTGTTTTTATCTGTAAAGGGTTGCACTTTTTCAATTCTTTTTCTGCATGAATGGAGATAATAATGTGGGGTTTCCCCTTCATTCTGTCAATGTGGCATATTACATTGATTAATTATTAAATGTTTAAGGAATCTCCACACTGTTCTCCATAGTGGCTGTACTAGTTTGCATTCCCACCAACAGTGTAAGAGGGTTCCCTTTTCTCCACACCCTCTCCAGCATTTATTGCTTGTAGACTTTTGGATCTCAGCCATTCTGACTGGTGTGAACTGATACCTCACTGTGGTTTTGATTTGCATTTCTCTGATAATGAGTGATGTTGAGCATCTTTTCATGTGTTTGTAAGCCATCTGTATGTCTTCTTTTAAGTGCCCTGAGACCCCAGGAATAAATCCCACTTGGTCATAGTGCATAATTTTTTAATATGCTTTTGGGTTTGGTTTGCTAGTATATTTTTGAGGATCGCTGTGTTAGTATTCATCAGGGATATAGGTCTGGAGTTTTGTTTTGTTTGTAGTATCTTTGTCTGGGTTGGGTATCAGAGTAATTCTGGCCTCATAGAATGAGTTAGGAAGAGTTTTCTGAGTTTTGGGGAAGCATTTGAGAAGGACTGTTGTTCTTTTTTTCATGTTTGGTATAATTCATTAGTGAAGCCATCAGGTGCAGGGTTTGTTTCCTCTTTTGTTGCTGGGAATTTTTGGTTACTGATTCTATTTCCATACTGATATGTTATAGGTCTATGCAGATTTTCTATTTGTTGCAAATTAGTCTTGTCAAATTTTGTGTTTTTAAGAAATCATTCATTTCATCTAGGTTATCCAACTTGTTGGCATACAATTATTTTAGTGCTTTTTATAATTCTTATTATTTCTGTAAATCAGTAGTATTATCCTCACTTTAATATCTGATTTTAGTATTTTTAGCCTTATCCCTTTTGTTCGTGGTACTCTAGTTAAATTTTGTCTAGTTTTGTCTAAATTTGCTCCAGTCAATGTCAATTTTGTTGATCTTTTCAATTAAAAAAACTGTTGATTCTATTAATTTTCTCTTTCTCTAGTCTCTATTTATCTCTATCTCTCCTTTCTTCCACTTCTTTGGGTTTAGCTTGTTTTTTTCTAAAGTTAGGTTGTTGATTTGGAATCTTCTTTTGAAATGTAAGTTAATATACATTTTACTCTTAGCCTTGCTTTTGCTATATTGAATAAGTTTTGATATGTTGATATATCAAAACATATGTTTGATATGTTTTGGTATATGTATGTTATATCATCTCTAGATATTTTCTAATTTTCCTGGTGATTTGATCTTTGATCCATTAGTTGTTTAAGAGTATGCTGTTTAATTTTCACATATTTGTAAATTTTCCAGTGTTCCTTTGTTAGTGATCTCTAATTTCATCTAATGGTGGTCGAAGAAGAAACTCTGTATATTTATCTTCTTAAATCTATTGAGACTAACTTATGGCCTATCTAACATTGAAGAATGTCCCTATGGGCACTTGAGGACAGTTTGTCCATACTATTGTTGTTGGATGAATTATTTTGTACCTTTGTTTATAGTTTTTATGTCTTTTTGTTGTTAATATATAATTTCCTTCTTTGTCTCTTACAAATATATACGTTCTTTGTCTCTTGTAAACTTTTTTGATTTAAATTCTACTTTGTTTGATTTCTATAGTCATCCCAGCTCTCTTTTAGTTACTATTTTCATGGAATACCTTCTTTCGTCTTTTCATTTTTTTTAAGCTATTTGTGTTTTAAGATCCAAACTGAGTCTTTGCAGAATATAGGATATAGTTGGATCATTTTTAAAAAACCATTCTGCCAACCTGTGCTTTTGATTGGACAGATTAATCCATTTATACATTAAGTTATCACTGATAAGAAGGACTTCTGCCATTTTGTCATTTGTTTTCTATATACCTTATAGCTTTTTGTTGCTCATTTCCTTCATTTCTGTCTTCTTTTGTGTTTGATTGGGGGAGGGGCAATAAAATGCTCAAATTCCATCCTCATTTTCTTTAGTATATATTCTACTGATATTTTCTTTGTGGTCACCCTGGGCATCGCATTTAATGGTTATAATACTCTAATGGTTATAATACTCTAATTTGATGTTAACTTCAATAGCATACAATATATGTCCCAATATAATTCTGTCCCTATCTCCTCTCAGTTATTGATGTCACAAATTACATCTTTTTTACATTGTGTGCCCAGAAACACAGCCTAATAAATTTTAAATGAATTATGTAGAAATTTAAAAGTGGCATTACAAACCAAGATTACAATAAAACTAGCTTTTATGATTACCCATAAATTTCTCTTCACTCCAGTTCAGTTCAGTCGCTCAGTCGTGTCCGACTCTTTGCAAGCCCATGAACCGCAGCACACCAGGCCTCCCTGTTCATCACCATCTCTCGGAGTTCACTCAGACTCACATCCATCGAGTCAGTGATGCCATCCAGCCATCTCATCCTCGGTCGTCCCCTTCTCCTCCTGCCCCCAATCCCTCCCAGCATCAGAGTCTTTTCCAATGAGTCAACTCTTCGCATGAGGTGGCCAAAATACTGGAGTTTCAGCTTTAGCATCATTCCTTCCAAAGAAATCCCAGGGCTGATCTCCTTCAGAATGGACTGGTTGGATCTCCTTGCAGTCCAAGGGACTCTCAAGAGTCTTCTCCAACACCACTGTTCAAAAGCATCAATTCTTCAGCACTCAGCCTTCTTCACAGTCCAACTCTCACATCCATACATGACTACTGGAAAAATCATAGCCTTGACTAGATGGACCTTAGTCGTCAAAGTAACGCCTCTGCTTTTGAATATGCTGTCTATGTTGGTCATAACGTTTCTTCCAAGGAGTAAGCATCTTTTAATTTCATGGTTATTTCTTCATGTGACTCCTAGATACTGTTTAGCATGCCTTCATTTCAACATGAAGGACTCTCTTTAGTATTTCTTCCAAGGAAAGTTTAGCAGTAATAAATTCCTTCCATTTTTGCTTATTTAGGAATATCTTAAATTCTCCCTCATGTTCTGAAGGACAGTTATGCTGGATGTAAGATTCTCAGTCAAAAGTCATTTCTTTCAACACTTTGAATATATCATCCCACTGCCTTCTGTCCTCCAAGGTTTCTGACAAGATATCTGCTGGTAAGGAATATGTTAATTGTCTCTTAAATCTTCGAGATTGACAGTTTGATTATAATGTGTCTCTTGGGGGGTCTCTTTAAGTTTATCATACTTGCAATTCATCAAGCTTCTTGGGTTTGTAGATTTACAAATTGCATCATATTCAGGAAGTTTGGGGCCATTACTTCTTCAATAATCTCTCTGCCCCTTTCTCTCTCTTCTACTTATGAGACTCTCACAATGCATATGTTGATCTTCTTGATAAGTCCCACAGGTTCCCTGGGCTCTGTTCGCTTCTTCACTCTTCTGGTTTTGTGTTTCTCAGATTTGATATTTTAGTTTTTTTTCTTTTTTCTTTAAATTCACTGTTATTTTCCCTGCCTGCTCAAATCCACTTTTGAGTCCCTCTAGTGATTTCTCATTTCAGTTATTGCAATTTTCAATTCTAAAACTTTTTTCTATATTTGTATATTTACATTTTGTTCCTACATCAGTTTCTTGAATTTATCTATATCATTCTTTAGCTCTTTGATAATCTTTAAGACAGTTGTTTTAAAATCTTTCTGGTAAGCTGCCATCTGATCTTCCTCATAGGTATTTTATTTTGATCTATTTTTTCCTTTGAATGGGCCGTATTTTCCTATTTCCTTACATGCCTTCTAATTTTTAATTTAAAACTGAACATTTAAATCTTACAGTGTGGTAACTCTGGAAATCAGATTCATCCCCTTCCCCAGGGTTTGCTCCAAAATCCTCATAGGGCATCTCTGCCTGGGAACAGCATGAGACATAACCTTCAGATCTCAGTTTTGTTTTTTTCTGAGTCTGTGTCTTTCCCTTGGGCGTGTGTAATGACTTTATAAATTGCCTGGGGAAGGAAAAGGTAACCCACTCCAGTATTCTTGCCTAGAAAATCCCATAGACGGAAAAGCCTGGTAGGCTATAGTCCATGGGGTCACAAAGAGTCGGACATGACTGAGTAACTTCACTAATCCTTAAATGTTAGGCTCTCAAAAGGGAAAAAAGGAGAAAATGAAGAGTAGAGACTGTTTCTTTAAATTCACTGAAACCCACTGAAGTCAATGGATCTGTCTTGCAACAATGGTGTCCCACTTCTGCGTCTGCAACTTTATGATCAGAAACAGCAATCAGAGATTAGAACACAGATCCTTGATATTTGCAAGGTCCTCTTGGCTTCTTGGCTACTCTGGTTCCCAGGAATTACTTTTGTTGGCATGGTTACCTGCCATGGGGCTGGGGCTGGGACCTTGGTAGCCATTACCCTACTAATAGCTATTATCAACTAAAATTAACCTCAGTTTACAGACCAAGACTTCCTCTGGAAGCTGCAAGCTTTTGAATAGACTCAAGAGTTGCAAAACAGATACATCAGACAGATCCTCACAGGACAATCGTTGTGAAGGTAGAGAAATGGATTTCTGGAGATTCTTACCCTACTATCTATCTTCCCTGATGTCAGTCCTCTACTCTCTATTTTTATACTATTTCCAGAAATAGTGTCAATAAAATCAGCCTAGGAATAATGCTTGATTACTGTCTGATTCAGCAAATGAATCACTTACATCATGAATGTCAGTTGATAATTTTGTTTATTTTGATTAAGAAAAAAGTGAAGCAACATGGAAGCATGCCAGATCTTTACTTGTTTGGTAAGGATGTGAAAATTTTCTTTGTTGAACTATACAATAGTTTTTGAATACTGGGAGAATATTTTCCCAATTTTTGTGCTAATCTTAACACTAAAAGTCACAACACTCTCAATTTTAACATTAAGTATCTGCATTCTTTGGGCATCGATAACCTCAGATATGCAGATGACACCACCCTTTTGGCAGAAAGCGAAGAAGAACTAAAGAGCCTCTTGAACGTGAAAGAGGAGAGTGAAAAAATTGGCTTAAAACTCAACATTCAGAAAACTAAGATCATGGCATCTGGTCCCATCACTTCATGGCAAATAGATGGGGAAACAATGGAAACAATGATGGACTTTATTTTCTTGGGCTCCAAACTCACTGCAGATGTTGACTGCAGCCATGAAATTAAAAGACGCTTGCTCCTTGGAAGAAAAGCTATGACCAACCTAGACAGCATATTAAAAAGCAGAGACACTACTTTGCCGACAAAGGTCCGTCCAGACAAAGCTATGGTTTTCCCAGTAGTCATGAATAGACATGAGAGTTGGACTATAAGGAAAGCTGAGTGCTGAAGAATTGATGCTTTTGCACTGTGGTGTTGGAGAAGACTCTTGAGAGTCCCTTGTGCTGCAGTCCATTGGGTCACAAAGAGTTGGACATGACTGAGCAACTGAACTGAACTGATTCTTTGTGCTTCCCAGGTGATGCTAGTGGTAAAGAATCTGCTTGCCAATGTAGGAGATGCAACAGACACAGGTTCGATCACTGGGTTGGGAAGATCCCCTGGGGCAGAAAATGGCTACCCACTCCAGTATTCTTGCCTGGAAAATTCCATGGACACAAGAACCTGGAGGGCTACAACCCATGGGGCCACAAAGTATCAAACACGACTGAGCTCATCTGCATTCCTTACATTTCTTTTTATTTCCTTAAATCTAGACCACATTAGAAAACTATTTTTGTAAAGAAGCACAAAGTAAATGTAAATAAAATAAAATGAAAATGGCATTGCAGGCCATATTGACTCTATTGTAATGATTCGACTTTGGTGTTATAGTGCACGTTGCTGTTTGGTCAAAAAGTCATGTCTGACTCTTTTGTGACCCCTGTGGACTGTAGCCCACCAGATTCCTCTGTCCATGGGATTTCCCAGGCAAGAATACTGGAGTGGGTTGCCATTTCTTTCTCCAGGAGATCTTCCAGACCCAGGGATTGAAGCCACATCTCCTGCATTGGCAGGTGGGTTCTTTACTACCGAGCCACCAGGGAAGCCCCAGAGCACAAGTTAGCAATAGACAATAAACATGGCTATGTGCCAATAAAACTTTATGGATGTTAAATTCTGCATTTCATTTAATTTTCACATCATTAAATATTCTACTCAGTGAAATGCTTGAACTAAACATTCCTGAATACGCTGTTAAATGTAGTCCCCCCCTCAGCTCCTCTTGCTCTTCTAGATTCATCTCTTCTGCATCTCTTCTGATGCAGTCCTTCTCATAATCCAGCACAAGCTGGAATTATTTTGCTCATGTGTATGTTTTCTTATTTACTATCTTTCTCTCCACATTAGAATGTGAGCGTCATGAGAATAGTTTTCACGAGAAATCTTACCTTCATACTGGCAGCACCTATAACAGTGCATGTATCTAGTAAGTGCTCATAATTATGTTTTTGAAGGAAGACTGGCATTTCAATAGTAAACCCATATTCATCTTACCATTGTTTTCCTTCTGGTACACATTTCTATGAAACAGAGCCAGAGAATATTACAAATGGCGTGGAGAATTCCCACTCAGTTTTGCTCCTAAAACAGCTGCAAAGGGCCATGCCCTGCGAGTCTGCAGGAGGCCCTCCAGCTCCTCACAGAACGAAAGCAGTGTTTCAGCAAGGGCGGCTGCATAAGGAGACGCTCTGTTGGAGGTTGGTTAAAAACATTGGGGAGAAATGTTTTCCTTAGTGTTCACAGCTAATGGAACGTTGTTATTTTAAAGGTGCCGTCCGGGGCCAGTCGAGTTCCTCGAACGTGTTCTCCCTGAAACAGCTCAAAATGAGTTGCAGGCTCTCTGGGGACTTTTTTGATAGAGACCAAGTTTGGCAGTTTCTGACTTGGCTGTGTTTGCTCAGGGAGACAGACTTGCCTGTCCAGCTCGGTCACTGTGAGCCAGAGCTTCTGAAGAGCCCAGCAGTCCCATGAAGGACTCCTGTGAGCGCAGCTGATGCTTCTGCTGGCCCTTCCAACATGTTTCAAGTTGCTCTTCTGACTCTAGGTATATCTCCTGACCTGCAGAATTTTGACTAGGTCACCACAAGGCACACTGTAATAAAAACAGCCACGGTCACAGTATGGAATCATGTCCAAGCAGAGACAGAATCTTCATTTATTATTTGCTACTTGTGTCAGACGTGGCAGTTTATAAAGGAACGGTAGGTTGTCAGTTGGAACCTCAAAATTATCTATATCAACAAGCATTCTTATGATTCGTGTGCAGTGACTGTGCTCCAGAAACATATAGTTTAAGCAGATGTTCCACACGGGTCTTGCAGTAAGTACACAGGATCATGAAGTCCACGAATATCCTCTGAGTCCAAGGGAGAGGAGAGATGACCCAAAGAGAGAAGGGGAGCCCCCCGGCCGGAGTCTTTTGGCCCCCAGCCCAGGGCCCGTATAAGGAAACACGGCGGGGGAGGGGGGGGGGGGGGAGGGGGATGTCTCTGCAGCGCGGATGAGGGTCTCTGTCAACGTGCTCTCTCCAGGAGGAGCCAGGCCAGGGCAGGGTGGACCGTCTGGGGGCCCGCGCATCCCTCAGGTTTCTCTGATCACAGCATCAGGCAGAGGCTAAGCAGGAAGAAGTTGTCCAGGTCCAGAGCTGCGGCCCCAGGGAGGCTGGAGCCCGAGGAAGAAAAGCTGCAGACCTCTGAGGGGGCGAGACTCCGGACCAGGCCCTGGGAATTGGGGGGAGGTGAGCCTCTGCCTGGAGGGTCAGTCCTGTCCTCACCCCCACAGGTGAGCGGCCAGCGTAGGAAGCACGGCGCCTTCCGAGAGGAATCCTTTTGGCACAAATACTGGCTCCGTATAGAACCCTCGTTGTTCAGAAGAGGAGAAAGGAAACCGGGAGGCAGGAACCTGGAGGCCGAGCTCCAGGATCCACTGCTCTGCCTCCGGGGCTACCTTATCTTGGTCCCTGGAGATGCTGATGAGATGCGGCGGGGCGGCCTGGTAGGGGCTCAGGCTCCTCTCCCCTGCCTGTCCCAGAAATACCCACCCCCTCCCCTGCCCTCCCCCCCACCCCACTCCCCCCCCCCCGTACTCACCCAAACGTCAGGCGGCGGAGGCTCCGGCTTCCCCAGGCAGCCCGTTCCATCCTCCACCAGCACCTCCGCTCTTATCCTCCGCCCTGGGCGGCCCTGCAGCGTTCCTGTCTGACCTCGCACCTCCTCCATCACCACCTGCCGATTCGCCCTCTGCAACTTGCCAGTTTGAAACATCCAGGATGTTTATGTCTTCCCTGATTGAATTCTGACTCACACAGGCCTTAGGAAGAAATTCTCTTATAAGAAGAAAAACACAGGTAGTCCAAAGGGTAGTGGGAACCTAATTTTTATAAAAGATTTATTGCAGAAAAAAGCCAAGACTCAAAATTTAAAAAATGTGGAATCTATGAATACCATCGAAATCGGTCATCAAGCTGAGATTTTCTGAAAAAGCGAAATGGGATAAGAAGAACGCTATGAGATACAAGATGAATGGAAAGATCCGAATTCCCCTCTTAGAATATCAAGTTGGTAATGCTGAAGATGGGGTTTCCTAGGTGGTGCCAGTGGTAAAGAACCTACTTGCCAATGCAGGAGAAGTAAGAGATGTGGGTTCCATCCCTGGGTCTGGAATGACAACCCACTCCAGTATTCTGAATCCCATGGACAGAGGAGCCTAATAGGCTATGGTCCATTGGGTCACAAAGAGTCAGACACGACTGAAGCAACTTAACACAACCTCACAGCTTAAAATATTTGTCAAAATGAAGAGAAAAGGAAGAAAAATTATTCTGAGAAACTAGTTTTAGAAGCTATCTTTGTAGACTTAGAAACAAGTTCTATTAATATATTTTGGTAAATGCAAAGTGGAAATGTGTTATAAATCGGAGGGACCCTTGGTGAAATTAAAAAAAAAAAAGTTGGGTTCTAAAAAATGTTTCACAGTTTGTACCAGGAATTCTAAAAGGCAACTGTGAATCTGATTTCACCTGAGAACAGTTAAGCAGAAAGTCATGAATCCTGTTCTCAGAGATTTTATTGAGTGGATCTGGGACAGGGCCTGAGAATCTTTTATTTTATTTTATTTTATTTTATTTTTGACGTAGCTGGTCAGGATCAGGGTTTTTAAGCTACTGGTTTCCAGGAAATGTTACAGCACTACTCCACCTAGTGGTGGAATACCCTAATTGCAGATTCTGTGGGGTGCGGTTGCTGGCTAGAATAAGACATTGTTTCTTAAGCGTTTACTCTACTGAGCTGGAAATATTTGGGGAAGAAAGGAGATCATTAAGTGAACTGGAAGGAGAAGGCAAAAGAAATCCTAACTTCTGTAATAAATTTAATATCAGCAAGGGACTCCCATTTTGGGGAGATACCCCTGAGTCTGTCCCTGCCACAGAGCATCATCCATAGGGTCATGCAACTTCAGGGATTCACTGAATCCTTAAGACACTCAGACCTAAACATTAGCAATGAGATTCTTTCCTTGACTCCCTAAGAATCCTCTGATCATGGATGGGGATTCTCAAAGGGAAATAAATGTAGAAAACACTGAAAGGGGAGGCAGTATGCTTGCTTTGTGAAATAGAGTTGTGGCCCAAGGTCACAGCAACATGGGGGGCCCAGAATGTCACATCCAGCCTTGCTTTTCGACTTTCTTTCCTAGGAGTCAGTTTGAAAACACCACATTAAACAACCACCAGTTAGGAGTGTCCCCTGGATCTCAGACACTGTGATATCCAGACCAAGAAAAGCCAAACCCTCTTTACACCTAACTGGGTTCATGCTCTCGGTTCCAATATCCTTTCTGATGCTCAAGCTTCTTTCCCAAAGGAGCTGGCTCAGGAATCTCTCCATCTTTCCAGTGAGACTCCACCCACCAATGGGGGTGCAATCCGGCCCTTGTAGATTCAACTGTAAAATCATTTTAAACACAACAAGAATCCTGTCATCTTCATTCTATGAGGTCCCCAAAGACAGTAAGGTGGAGTTTTCAGAAAGAAGGTCTCACACTTGAGCTGCTGGGGTCTTGAGTATTATGTGTGTTCTATTTGCTTTGATCACCAGAGCACTGACTTCTACTCTGAGACAGAAACACCAAGGATAAAGGAGGGGAAGGAGGAGGGGGGATGGGCAAACAACTAAAGAGAAGTGAGAACGTAAAACAGAAGCATGGGGTCCAGGCAGAGAAGCAGCGAACCTGTGTAGGCTATTTGGGGGCAACAGTGGCGGAAAAGGGAGTGAAATGTAATCCCAGGTTCTTTAGTGCTGTTTGTTGGGCTTTGATCTGAGCGAACAGCACAGGAAGCAGTCAGCTCCACTCTGGTTTAATGTGATCAGGAACCTTCCCTCTGGGGTGAAATGCTAAAATCCACTGGCTCCTTTCTGAAAGGTCTTAATGAGCCAGCTTGAAGCTGAGGCTGTTTCTCCATTGGCCAGTGGCAAAAAGTATGGAAAATTCCAGACAGTGGATAAACAAAACTTTCCAATGTATTTGGCTTTGGGGGTGCATGATATACGACGGTGGAGCTCTCAGTAGCAGATTTCCTTCCTAATGATGTTTTTCTTAGGCTAATAGGCAGTCCCCTTATGCTCCCGCACATTTGTGGCTCTGGCGTTCATGCTGCCTTAGAGGCTCTGCCACTTCTTACCACCTCCACCTGCTCATGCGAAAGTTCCTCTGATGATTCTTAACTAATTTAAGCAGATATATGCAATAAAACTCCACTTCCTGTGTTCCCTGGAACCTCTTTGTCACAACTGAGTACAAGAACTTTACTATTTACTCAAATGCATTTGGCATACTCCTTCTCTCCTGCTGTGGTTATGTGACACATTTGACCTTTTTGAGAAATCTGAAAATCAACTTAAAAGAACCAGCGTTGGTTCTAAGGGGGAATCACTGGGCTAGACACTCCCATCATCAGAAAGCAAATTCGCTAAACCTCCGTTCACTCAATGGCTCGTTTCTTGAATTAATAAGGATTCCCTACCCCCGCCCCCCTAGTTTTGTCCATGGCTTCTGCACAGGTCTCCCACCCAGCCAGCCTCTGTCCTGTCGCTGCTGCCGTGAGACGGCTTCCTGTTTTTCCTGCTCTGGCAGAGCTGACCCCTGGCCTGGGCCTCTGCTGCAGCAGTTGCGCCTGCCTCAATCATGGTTTAGAAAGAAGAGAGGTCTTCTTCTTTGAGCACTGTTTAGGGCTTTCTCTGTCTTGGCTGGTCTGTGCTCCATAGCTGCTCTTGAGGCCCCTGCCCATCCATGGCCTGGACCTGCCTCTTGCTTCTGGCAGTAAAACCACAGCAAACTGGCCCCCTGACCTGAAGGATTAAGCCCGGGGCAGAAGACAAATGATCACCAACCTCCTCGGTGATTTGGAACATGGGCCCAGCGTGGCCTGGTTCCCAAGCGGCTGGCAGGGCTGAGGTTATGGTTCTTCACACCAAAAGAGGCCAAAAACTCAGGAAGTGACTGCTCCGAGTGCCCCCTGTCTCTCCTGAGGGGCTGCAGAGGGACAGGAACCACGGTGGTCTCTGCCCAGAGGTCTCAGAGCCAGCATGGAACTGGGGATATGTGTGTTATTAAATCTCAGCTGGTGGGAATTGTCACAGCCACTTTCCCACGGCAGAGGGACTCGTGCAGGGGGTGTCACTCAGCTTCAGAAGTGAGCAGAGGGACTTAGCAGTGCGCAAAGGTGGGAGAGAGGAGTCAAGTGGGGTCCCTCCAGGAGGGAGAACCAGGAATGGAGAGGGTGGAGAGGGTGACGGTGAGAGCCACTAAGACGCAGTCCAAGGGCCTTTCTTTCTGAGTGAGGAGACGGGGGTCCCAGGCAGGACCTCCACGTTTCCCTCAGAAGGAGTGGAAGAAGTGGAACTCCTAAAATGACATCCTAACATTTCAATTTTAGGTAAGTCTTTTTATGAACCATGGGAAGTGTTTTAAAATGCACAGTTAAGTTGCACAACTATCATGACTATCTATTTCCAAAACTTCATTGCCCCCAAAGAAGCAGTAAATCCCCTTGCCCCCTCCCTCTGCAGCCCCTCAGTTCAGTTCAGTTCAGTCACTCAGTAGTGTCAGACTCTTTTCAGCCCCGTAGACTGAAGCAGGCCAGACGTCCCTGTCCATCACCAACTCCTGGAGCTTGCAGGTTAATCTATAAAATCCACTTTGTGTCTCTATGAATTCACTTATTCTAGGTACCTCAAGGGCAGTCATACAACATTTGTCCTTTAGTGTTTGGCTCATGTTACTCAATGTCTTCAAAGTTCATCCTTATTGTAGCATGTGTCAGAAATTTCACTCCTTTCTGTGCCTAAACATCAAGGCTGTATATTATCACCCTGCTTATTTAACTTTTATGCAGAGTATATCATGAGAAACGCTGGGCTGGAGGAAGCACAAGCTGGAATCAAGATTGCCAGGAGAAATATCAATAGCCTCAGAGATGCTGATGACACCACCCTTATGGCAGAAAGTGAAGAGGAACTAAAGAGCCTCTTGATGAAAGTGAAAGAGGAGAGTGAAAAAGTTGGCTTAAAGCTCAACATTCAGAAAATGAAGATAATGGCATCCGGTCCCATCACTTCATGGGAAACAGATGGGGAAACAGTGGAAACAGTGTCAGACTTTATTTTGGGAGCTCCAAAATCACTGCAGATGGTGACTGCAGCCATGAAATTAAAAGACACTTGCTCCTTGGAAGGAAAGTTATGACCAACCTAGACAGCATATTAAAAGCAGAGACATTACTTTGTCAACAAAGGTCTGTCTAGTCAAAGCTATGGTTTTTCCAGTAGTCATGTATGGATGTGAGAGTTGGACTATAAAGAAAGCTGAGTGCTGAAGAATTGATGCTTTTGAACGGTGGTATTGGAGAAGACTCTTGAGAGTCCCTTGAACTGCAAGGAGATCCAACCAATCCATCCTAAAGGAGATCAGTCCTGGGTGTTCATTGGAAGGACTGATTTTGAAGCTGAAACTCCAATACTTTGGCCATCTGATGCAGAGAGCTGACTCATTTGAGAAGACCCTGATGCTGGGAAAGATTGAGGGCAGGAGGAGAAGGGGATGACAGAGGATGAGATGAGTTGGATGGCATCACCAACTCTGTGGATATGGGCTTGGGCAGACTCCGACAGTTAGTGATGGATAGGGAGGCCTGGCGTGCCGCAGTTCATGGGGTCACAAAAAGTTGGACACGACTGAGCGACTGAGCTGAACTGGATGTTCAAAGTCTATCTTCTTTTTAACCATTGCATTTCCCGCACTTTGGATATCTTTGCAAAAACACAAGGTCCCCGATAAGATGTGTGAAGTCAAATATATCATCAAAAGCTTTGCTTTAAGAAAAGACACCAAGGCTGGTGGAGTAGCAGCTACTTACGAATCAGGCTAAGGAAGAAAAGAGTTCTGCCTTAGGAACCCAAAGAGGGCTCCAGCAAGACTGACCACATATGACCTTTTAGAACTGGTCAGACTTGGAAGAGTGACCTGGCAAGAAGTTAATAAACATGGAGGAAAGACAATTTGATATCCATTTTAATCTTTGCCTACACCTTAAAGAAATGTTCCTAATTTGTGGTTATTTACAACACAGTAAATCAAGCAAACACCATGAGGCGCCAATAAAAATTTTTAAAAATCAGCCTTAAATAGCTAAACTCTCAACAGCAGCTCATAAAGTGAGGCTTGGCAGTTGTTAGGTAGTTATGGTTAAATTGACAGTCCTTTGGGGAGTTAAGATATCCAAAAATGCAGAGGTAGTTAAGACTATAGTGATAAATGGTTGGGCTTGTTGGTTGAAGAGATTTTATAGCACACATTTAAAGCTTAACCGCCTGTGAGAAAGTGAACAGGAAATAGAGGTTATCACTTTTCGTGGCCACTGCATTCATTATTGACCTCAGGGGGTCAGTGACACACAAGGCAAGACTCAGGCTCTTTGAAGGAAGAAGTCATTTCTAGGTAACATGATACTATCAGGCAGAAAGGGGGGTTAGTGCCATGGAGTTTCTCAAATCTAGCAAAGGTACAGAAAAGAAAGTAAAAACAAAATATCAGAACCAGAATTTTTAAGACTACAATAAAGAAAAATACTAAGACTGTAATTCCCCCTGAGACCTCTGTTAGAAGATGACAGAACAAAGTTATATTTACTTGACTCCCTTTCCCAGGGTTTCCTACAAGTTCCAACAAGAAGAAAACAAGAGAGCAAAGCTTCATCTTTGATGAAACTTGGCTTTGACACGATCAGGGAACATGAAGACCGTATGATGTGTACAGAGACATGGGGATCATTCTGAGGGGTGATGTAAGAACCAATGCATAGACCTCTCCACATCTCAAGCAGGATATAGATTGCCTAAAAGTGAGTGAAACAAAATCCTAAAATAGCCAATGAATAATCTCTTACTTTGGAAGACCAGGGCTTGGGTCTTAAGCAGGTCACAGGAAAAAAGTTAAATCCCATGGAGCATTTAGTTTCATAACTTCAAGTCTTCTATGAAAAAATGGTCTAGACTGGAAAAGGAAATGGTAACCCACTCCAGTGTTCTTATCTGGGAAATCCTATGGATAGAGGAGCCTGGCGGGCTATAGTCCATGGGCCCGCAGAGTGGGACACGACTGAGCACAGCACAGCAGCAACTTGCAGAGTACATTCACTGCCCTAAAACTTCATCTGGGCCTGCCTGTTCATTCTTCCTTGTCTCCCAATCCACGGCAACCTCTAATCTTTTTTTCCTATCTCCATAGTTTTGCCCTTTGCAGAATGTCATACAGTAGGAATAATACAGTATATTGCCTTTTCAGATTGACGTCTTTCACTTAGTGATATGCATTTAAATTTCCTCCCAGGTCTTTTCATGGCTTGATAGCTCATTTTGTTTTTAATGCTGACCCATGTTCCACTCTCTGTACTACATGATATTTATCTGTGTGCTTAGTCGCTCAGTTGTGTCTGACTCTATGTGACCCCATGGACTGTAGCCCACCAGGCTCCTCTGTCCATGGGGATTCCCCAGGCAAGAATATTGGCGTGGGTACCATGCCCTCCTCCAGGGTCCAACCCAGGGATCAAACCCACATCCCCCACATTGCAGGTGGATCCTTCACCATCTGAGCTACCAAGGAAGTCCAAGAATCCTGGAGTGGGTAGCCTATCCCTTCTCCAGGAGAACTTCAGTTCAGTTTGGTTGCTCAGTAGTCTCTGACACTTTGCAGCCCCATGAACTGCAGCACACCAGGCCTCCCTGTCCATCTCCAACTCCCGGAGTTCACTCAGATTCACGTCCATCGAGTCCATGATGCCATACAGTCATCTCATCCTCTGTCGTCCCCTTCTCCTCCTGCCCCCAATTTCTCCCAGCATCAGAGGCTTTTCCAATGAGTCAGCTCTTCTCATGAGGTGGCCAAAGTACTGGAGTTTCAGCTTTAGCATCATTCCTTCCAAAGAAATCCCAGGGTTGATCTCCTTCAGAATGGACTGGTTGGATCTCTTTGCAGTCCAAGGGACTCTCAAGAGTCTTTTCCAACACTACAGTTCAAAAGCATCAATTCTTCAGTGCTCAGCCTTCTTCACAGTCCAACTCTCACATCCATACATGACCACAGGAAAAACCATAGCCTTGACTAGACAGACCTTAGTAGGCAAGGTAATGTCTCTGCTTTTGAATATGCTATCTATGTTGGTCATAACTTTTCTTCCAAGGAGTAAGCGTCTTTTAATTTCATGGCTGCAGTCACCATCTGCAGTGAGTTTGGAGCCCCAAAAAATAAAGTCTGACACTGTTTCCCCATCTATTTCCCATGAAGTGATGGGACTAGATGCCATGATCTTCGTTTTCTGAATGTTGAGCTTTAAGCCAAATTTTTCACTCTCCTCTTTCACTTTCATCAAGAGGCTTTTTAGTTCCTCTTCACTTTCTGCCATAAGGGTGGTGTCATCTGCATATCTGAGGTTATTGATATTTCTCCCGGCAATCTTGATTCCAGCTTGTGCTTCTTCCAGTCCAGCATTTCTCCTGATGTACTCTGCATATAAGTTAAATAAGCAGGGTGACAATATACAGCCTTGACGTACTCCTTTTCCTATTTGGAATTCAACCGGGGTCTCCAGCACTGCAGGCAGATTCTTTACCAACTGAATTACCAGGAAGCCTGATATCTGTCTATCCAGTTACTAAAAATACCTCTTGGTTGCTTCCAAGTTTGGGTGCTGCTGATGTTGCGAAGTCGCTTCAGTTGTGTTTGACTCTGTGTGACCCCGTAGACGGCAGCCCACCAGGCTCCGGCAGCCCATCAGGCTCCACCATCCCTGGGATTCTCCAGGCAAGTACACTGGAGTGGGTTGCCATTTCCTTCTCCAATGCATGAAAGTGAAAAGTGAAAGTGAAGTCTCTCAGTCGTGTCCAACTCTTCACGACCCCATGGACTGCAGCTTACAAGGCTCTTCCATCCATGGGATTTTCCAGGCAAGAGTACTGGAGTGGGGTGCCATTGCCTTCTCCCCAAGTTTGGGTGACTGTGAATAAAAGTGCTATAACCATTCATGTGCAGGTTTTTGTGTGGACAAGATTTCAACCCCTTTGGATAATATCAATGAGCACAATAACTGATTCATATGGTAAGAATATGTTCTGTTTTATAAGGAACCAACAAACTGTCTTCCAGAGTGGCTGCACCATTTTGCATTACCACCAGCTGTGTATGAGAATTCCTGTTGCTCCACATACACACCAGCATTTGCTGATGTCACTGTTCTGGTTTTGGCCATTCTGATAGGTGTGTAGTGGTATCTCATTTTGGTTTTAATTGCATTTAATGTGAGACATCTTTTCATATGCTCATTTGCCATTTGTATATCTTCTTTGGTGAGGAGTCTGTTAAGATCTTTAGCATATTTTAAAATCAGGTTGTTTTCTTATTGAACTTAAGAGTTCTCTGTGTTCTTTGGACAAGAGTCTTTTATCACATGTGTTGTTTGCAAATATTTTCTCCCAGTCTGTGGCTTGTCTTCTCATTCTCTTGGCATTGTATTTCAGAAGTTATAAATTTTAATGAAGTACAGTTTAGCAATTTTTTTTCCATATGTATCATGTCTTTGTTGATGTATCTAAAAGTCATCATCATACATAAGGTCGTCAAGGGTTTTCTCTTATGTTATCTTCTAGGAGTTTTATAGTTTTATATTTCATGTTTAGATCAGTGATCCATTTAGAATTAATTCTGGTGAATGCATGAAAGTTCTGTCTAGATTCTTTTCTTTCCTTTGCATGTGGGTGTCCAGTTGTTCCAGCACAAATTGTTAAAAAAAAAAAAAAACTGTTTTTTCTCCACTACGTTGCCTTTGCTACTTCATCAAGTATCAGTTGACTGTATTTGTGTGAGTCTATTTCTGGGCTCTCTATTCTGTTGCTCTGTTGAATTTGTCTACTTTCAGCAACACTACACTGCCTTGATGACTGGAGCTGGATAGCAAGTTTTGAGGTCAGACTTGAGTCTTGAGTGTCAATCCTCCCACTAAATTCTTTTTCAATGCTGTGTTGGCGATTCTGAGTCTTGCTTCTATATTTATCTTGCTTCTATGTATATATTGCTTCTTTAAAGTCAGTTCTTCAATATCCACAACAGAACTTGGTGGGATTTTCCTGGGGATTGTATTGAATCTATAGGTCAAATTGGGAAGAACTGACATCTTGACAAGTCTTTCCAATCATTAACATGGAACAAATTTTTTACTTCTTCTTTGATCTTTGATTTTGTTCATCAGAGTTTATGATGACCAAATGCATGTAGTTCCCGCTCACACACTGTAGGTGTATGCACATGTGATGTTTAAGGTCTAAATTTTTTTAATATTATAAAGTGAAAGTGAAGTTGCTCGGTTGTGTCCAACTCTTTGTAACTCCATGGACTATAGCCTACCAGGCTCCTCCGTCCACGGGATTTTCCAGACAAGAGTACTGGAGAGGGTTGCCATTTCCTTCTCCAGGGGATCTTCCCTGATCCATATAGACAAGGTGGTTGTTGTTGTTCAGTTACCCAATCATGTCCAATTCTTTGCGACCCCACGGAGAGCAGCACCTTAGGCCTCCCTGTCTATCCCATCTCCAAGAGTTTGCCCAAGTTCATGTTCCTTGCATTGATGATGCTGTCCAGCCATCTCTTCCTGTTACGGTAATGAAGTTATAAATACACAAAGAGCTCATACACATCACTAACAAACAGACAAAAGAAAGAAAGGGAAAACAGACAGACAGGTAGGCAGCTCACTGAATAGAAATACTAATGGCCAGTAAGCTTATGTGTAATGTTTCTCATCTTTAAAACAATGATATAATTTTTACTTATGACGTTTTCAAGTATTGAAAAGCATAGTAATAGTAAATGTTTTGACCAAGAGGAGGAAAACGGACACTCATGCCCTATTGTTAGAAGTGGTAAAACTTTAAAATGGTAATTTGGCAACAAACATCAAAAATTTATGTACCTATTGTTTGACCATCAAAAATTTATGTACCTATTGTTTGACGTTAATTCCACATCTAGTTATCTATTCGACAGATGTATAAGTGGCTGAGGGCTTCCTAGGTGGCTCAGTGTTAAAGAATCCACTTACCAGTGTGGGAGACACAGGACATGTAGGTTCAATCTTTCGGTCAGGAAGGTCCACTGGAGGAGGAAGTGGCAACCCACTCTAGTATTCTTGCCTGGAAAATCCCATGGACAGAGGAGCCTGGTGGGCTATAGACTACAGGGTCTCAAAGAGTCAGACATGACTGAGCAACTTAGCACGCTTAAGTGGCTGAAGACATATATACACAAATACAGAGCTACTCAAATACGGTCTGCATAATGATGGTAATCTATAGATGGCTTGTCATTTGTCTGCCAGGAGATCAGAGGCCAGAATGTAGATCAATTTCACTTTTAAGAGCACTATGAGTTCAGGTGACAATTTTTTTTTCATAGAAAGACTTCTATGGCATACCTTCTATTGGCATACCTTCTGTATACCAATCATTGTCTTTAAAATAAAGTGAATTTGTTTTTTTCAAAAAAAAGACTTTCTTAAGGAAACAGCATATTGATTTGTATTTTAGTGAAAGCTCCTTATCTCACTGTGAAACAGTACTTTGAGTAGCACTAGTTTATAATAACTAAAAATTGGAAATAACTCAAAAGTCCTTAGGGGTATTTGTTGGATAAACTTAATAATCCCAAACCCAAATTCTATGCATTCATTTAAAATAAGGAAATCTACACATAGTATATACATATATACACCGTATATACATATATGGACTTCCCCAGTGGATCGGCAGGTGAAGAATCCACTTGCAGTGTAGGAGTTGCAGGAGATGCAGATTCGATCCTTGGGTCAAGAAGATTCCCTTGGTAGTTATGAAGAACTCACCTGCCAATGAAGGAGGCATGAGACCTGGGTTCAGTCCCTGGGTTGGGAAGATCCCGTGGAGGAGGGCATGGCAACCCATTCCAGTATTCTTGCCTGGAGAATTCCATGGACAGAGGAGCCTGGCAGGCTACAGTCCATGGGGTCACAAAGAGTCGGAAACAGCTGAAGCAACTGAGCATGTAACCATGCACTGTATATGTATACACACAGGATGGAGTGGAAAAAAATTTGCAAAGCAGGAGGAATATATTAATAGCAGGCAGCAGCGGCAGCGGTCTGTGCACTAAGAGCAGCCGAGAGCTTCCCCATGTCCGAGGTCAGGGGCAGCAGCCTAGAGTGCCAGGCTGCGACGGCGCAGGAACAGCTGAGAGGAGCCACCCTGCATCCGAGGCCAAGGCAGCGACCTGGAGGAGCAACCCCACATCCAACGAGTGGTGGCTGTGTGGGCACAGAAGGGCCTAGAGGAGCCATCCCACGTTGATGGTAAGGAAGTGCGGCGGGAGGAGATACCCCTCGTCCAAGGTAAGGAGCAGTCATGAAGAGATACCCCACGCCCAAGGTAAGAGAAACCCAAGTAAGATGGTAGGTGTTGCAAGAGGGCATCAGAAGGCAGACACGCTGAAACCATACTCACAGAAATCTAGTCAATCTAATCACACTAGGACCACAGCCTTGTCTAACTCAGTGAAACTAAGCCATGCCTGCAGGGCAACCCAAGATAGGCGGGTCATGGTGGGAGAGGTCTGACAGAATGTGGTCCACTGGAGAAGGGAACGGCAAACCACTTCAGTATTCTTGCCTTGAGAACCCCATGAACAGTATGAAAAGGCAAAATGATAGGATACTGAAAGAGGTACTCCCCAGGTCAGTAGGTGCCCAATATGCTACTGGAGGTCAGTGGAGAAATAACTCCAGAAAGAATGAAGCGATGGAGCCAAAGCAAAAACAATACCCAGCTATGGATGTGACTGGTGATAGAAGCAAGGTCCGATGCTGTAAAGAGCAATATTGCATAGGAATTGGAATGTCAGGTCCATGAATCAAGGCAAATTGGAAGTGGTCAAATGAGATGGCAAGAGTGAACATCGACATTCTAGGAATCAGTAAACTAAAATGGACTGGAATGGGTGAATTTAACTCAGATGACCATTATATCTAGTACTGTGGGCAGGAATCCCTCAGAAGAAATGGCGTAGCCATCACGGTCAACAGGAGTCTGAAATGCAGTACTTGGAGGCAATCTCAAAAACGACAGAATGATCTCTGTTCGTCTCCAAGGCAAACCATTCAATATCACAGTAATCCAAGTCTATGCCCCAACCAGTAATGCTGAAGAAGCTGAAGTTGAATGGCTCTATGAAGACCTACAAGACCTTTTAGAACTAACACCCAAAAAAGATGTCCTTTTCTTTATAGGGGACTGGAATGCAAAAGTAGGAAGTCAAGAAACACCTGGATTAACAGGCAAATCTGGCCTTAGAATACAGAATGAAGCTAGGAAAGGACTAATAGAGTTTTGCCCAGATAATACACTGGTCATAGCAAACACCCTCTTCCAACAACACAAGAGAAGACTCTACACATGGACATCACCAGATGGTCAACACCGAAATCAGATTGATTACATTCTCTGCAGCAAAAGATGGAGAAGCTCTATACTGTCAACAAAAACAAGACCAGGAGCTGACAGTGGCTCAGGTCATGAAATCCTTATTACCAAATTCAGACTGGAATTTAAGAAAGCAGGGAAAACCACTAGACCATTCAGGTATGAGCTAAATCAAATCCCTTATGATTATACAGTGGAATTGAGAAATAGATTTAAGGGCCTAGATCTGATAGATAGAGTGCCTGATGAACTATGGAATGAGGTTCATGACATTGTACAGGAGACAGGGATCAAGACCATTCCCATGGAAAAGAAATGCAAAAAAAGCAAAATGGCTGTCTGAGGAAGCCTTACAAATAGCTGTGAAAAGAAGAGAAGTGAAAAGCCAAGGAGAAAAGGAAAGATATAAGCATCTGAATGCAGAGTTCCAAAGAATAGCAAGAAGAGATAAGAAAGCCTTCTTCAGCCATCAATGCAAAGAAATAGAAGAAAACAACAGAATGGGAAAGACTAGAGATCTCTTTGAGAAAATTAGAGATACGAAGGGAAATTTTCATGCAAAGATAGGCTCGATAAAGGACAGAAATGGTATGGACCTAACAGAAGCAGAAGATACTAAGAAGAGGTGGCAAGAATTCACAGAAGAATGGTACAAAAAGGATCTTCATGACCCGGATAATCACGATGGTGTGATCACACATCTAGAGCCAGACATCCTGGAATGTGAAGTCAAGAGGGCTTTAGAAAGCATCACTATGAACAAAGCTAGTGGAGGTGATGGAATTCCAGTGGAGCTGTTTCAAATCCTGAAAGATGATGGTGTGAAAGTGCTGCACTCAATATGCCAGCAAATTTGGAAAACTCAGCAGTGGCCATAGGACTGGAAAAGGTCAGTTCTCATTCCAATCCCAAAGAAAGGCAATGTCAAAGAATGCTCAAACTACCGCACAATTGCACTCATCTCACACACTAGTAAAGTAATGCTCAAAATTCTTCAAGCCAGACTTCAGCAATACATGAACCGTGAACTTCCAGATGTTCAAGCTGGTTTTAGAAAAGGCAGAGGAACCAGAGATCAAATTGCCAACATCCGCTGGATCATGGAAAAGGCAAGAGAGTTCCAGAAAAACATCTATTTCTGCTTTATTGACTATGTCAAAGCCTTTGACTGTGTGGATCACCACAAACTGTGGAAAATTCTGAGAGAGATGGGAATACCAGACCACCTAACCTGCCTCTTGAGAAATCTGTATGCAGGCCAGGAAGCAATAGTTAGAACTGGACATGGAACAACAGACTGGTTCCAAATAGGAAAAGGAGTATATCAAGGCTATATATTGTCATCCTGCTTAATTAACTTCTATGCAGAGCAAATCATGAGAAATGCTGGACTGGAATAAACACAAGCTGGAATCAAGATTGCCAGGAGGAATATCAATAACCTCAGATATGCAGATGACACCACCCTTATGGCAGAAAGTGAAGAGGAGCTAAAGGGCCTCTTGATGAAGGTGAAAGAGGAGAGTGAAAAAGTTGGCTTAAAGCTCAACATTCAGAAAACGAAGATCATGGCATCTGGTCCCATCACTCCATGGGAAATAGATGGGGAAACAGTGTCAGACTTTATTTTTGGGGGCTCCAAACTCACTGCAGATGGTGACTGCAGCCATGAAATTAAAAGATGCTTACTCCTTGGAAAAAAGTTAAGACCAACATAGATAGCATATTCAAAAGCAGAGACATTACCTTGCCGACTAAGGTCTGTCTAGTCAGGGCTATGGTTTTTCCTGTGGTCATGTATGGATGTGAGAATTGGACTGTGAAGAAGGCTGAGTGCCGAAGAATTGATGTTTTTGAACTGTGATGTTGGAGAAGACTCTTGAGAGTGCCTTGTATTGCAAGGAGATCCAACCAGTCCATTCTGAAGGAGATCAGCCCTGGGATTTCTTTGGAAGGAATGATGCTAAAGCTGAAACTCCAGTACTTTGGCCACCTCATGCGAAGAGTTGCCTCATTGGAAAAGACTTTGATGCTAGGAGGGATTGGGGGCAGGAGGAGAAGAGGACGACAGAGGATGAGATGGCTGGATGGCATCATGGACTCGATGGATATGAGTTTGAGTGAACTCCAGGAGTCGGTGATGGACAGGGAGGCCTGGTGTGCTGCGATTCACAGGGTTGCAACGTGTCGGACACGACTGAGCAACTGAACTGAACTGAACTGAACTGAACTGAAGAAGTACAAGATGAAGAAGTACAAGTACAAAAAGTACAAGATGAAAAAGTACATGTACATAGAGTTTCTGGAAGCATACACAAGACAGTTTTGAACCATGGTTATCTTGGGGACATGGGACAGGGGTGTGGGCTTTTATGCTTATGTCCCTCTGTACAGCTTAAATGTTTCTACAACTAGCATAAGTTACATCTACGATGTTTTAAAATATGAATTAAAAATTTTGTTTAAAGGTCATGAATCAGACTCACTGCAGAGTGAATTTCCAGAAACTGGAAATTTGGGCTGAAATTAGTTTCAGAATACTTATTGAGATAATCTTTATATGGGATGGGATGAATTTTCATGGAGGCATTTGTATGAAGATGTAAGAACACATCAGCTTGTCTTTCCTAACTCAGAAATCCATTTTTCTCACCTTATTATGGCCAATGCTTACACCTCAAAGCAAATTTTAGTCCATCTCTAGGATGGGTCTCAAAAGTAGGAATGATGAAGTCAGGACTCTGTCCCTGCAGTGTGACAATCAGTGACCTAATTCAGATCATGACTGTCACAAAGAAGTACAGGACTGAAAGATACTTTGTGCTCAGAAAGGCCCAAAGATGGTGGATCATAGCAAGTCTTTTCAAAATGTAGGGTTTCTATATGCTTCATGGAAACCACAATTTATTCTGCCAGAAATTATGGGATATTGGGCCTTTCAGAGTCATCTGGAACATATTAATAATCATTAACATTTGTACAGTACCATGCAGTTTGCAAAGCACTTTTTTATCCACTGTCTTACTCAATCCTCATAACAGACCTTTGGGGTAGGTAGTTTTCATAGATCAGGTTTTATAGATGTAAACACTGGGTGCAGAAGGCTTATGCTTATTCCCAAAAGACACTGAGGAGTGAAAAGGCAAAGCCAGGCTGTGGCAGCCTAGAATCTTACCACCACCCCACACTGCCTTCCGAGGCATCTGACCTAAGTGGTGCAGACAGAAGTGTCTGGCAGCTTGCTTTTATTCTCTGTGTTTATTTGCCTGATGCTATGCCTTTGAGCTGGATGAGTTTTAAAGCAGACCATGGCTGTTGCCACTGTTTGTTAAACATTGCTACTTGGAGTGAGCAGAGAGTACAGACAGTAGCTTGAGTTCTTGGTCATCTTGAACAGGATCAAGCAGGACAAACAGAAGGGCAAGCGATTCTTGTTGACGGGATGAAGGAAGACATGGCGCACGCTGCGTTTTCTGTGGGCACATCTGTTCTTCCTACCTTGGTTCTACTTTAAGCTTTTCTCCAGCAAGTTCAAAGTGACGATAATAAAATGATCTTTCTTGAAGGCCTAATTTTGATACCTACTTTAACTATTTCATGCAATCTTCCATGTTAGAGAGCTTTCCTTTCCCAAGGTTCTTCATTAAACTGTCCACATCTCATATTCCATTTATATTTCTACTTCCTTGCACATAAGCTCTATAGAGGAATTCAAATTATGTGATAATACCTTCCAGTTATTGAGCACCTATTAACTGCCAAACAATGTGGTAGGGGGCTTCCCAGGTGGTGGTAGCTGTGAAGAACTCGCCTGCTAATGAAGGAGGCATGAGACCTGGGTTCGTCCCTGGTTTGGGAAGATCCTATGGAGGAGGGCATGGCAACCCACTCCAGTATTCTTGCCTAGAGAATCCCATGGACATAGGAGCCTGGCGGGCTGCTGACACATCAGGCAGCCAAGAGTTGGACACGACTGAAGTGACTCAGGACACAGGCCCCCCACTGTGGCAGGCACTTTGTATATCATATATTATCTTTAAACCTTGTGGCACACTCTACGGGTTATAACTCATTGCTCTTACTTTGCAGGACTGGGTCTGGACCCATCAGTGGTGAGTGGCAGAGTTGGGATGCAGGCACAGATCCGTGCAGCGTCAAAGCCAAGGTTCTCTCTAACTCACAGCTCGCAGTAATAATGCGTATTGTGTTAGCTACTGGAGGAAGGTATTTAATGAAAACGTTCATTTTAAAGTTCTGTATTTTAACAGTGAACATCATACATTCTTTTCCTCAGCTCTTAAAAGGTGGGTTGGTGGTGATCTCAGGTGGCCTCAGGTGATGAAATTCAACCCTGGTCCAAATGTGAAGCTCCCACAACACATCCCTGACCAACCTTAGGAGAATTACGGCACATAATGGAGCCTTTTGTCCTGCTTCTCTTTCCACCTGGTCAGCTCTCAAAGGAAAACAACATTCTTATGATCATTGTGAGGTCTAGAAATTAACTTTTATTTTAAATCTGTCAAGAACTCCTGGCAGTTATTAATTTTATTAAAATGATTACATATGGCAAAACAAAGAATAGAGGTAATTCTATTTCTCTACAACATAAATTATGAGTTAGGGTCTCAGCTGCTGACTCAGCATTGTTGCAGATTTTTTTTTTTTTTTAAGGATTGGGGGAGGACTTTAATTTCCAGAATATATTAAAGCAGCAAAAGAAAAAAAAAAGTATTTGCAACTGGAGATACTGCCTAGGATGTGCTAATTATATAATTGTCTTGATGTATTTATAGACCAGACTCCAAGCTTTGGTGTTTAAAAACAAAAATCATGTGACGAGCTGTCCTTATTGACTTGTCATCTGTACTTTATAACATAGAACAAATTTGCTGATTCTTTTTGAAAAGGTGGTAAAATCAATTATGACTAATTTAAATAAAAAGCAACCAGCATTCATTTATCTAACTGAAATATGTAAAAACAAAAACAATTTTATTAAAATATTTAATACCAGAATAACTTATAATAGTATGAAAAAGAGTGAAGTACTTGTCCTTAGTTTTCACTGACATGATCACATTTTGGCAAAACTGTTTTATAAAGATTCCAAAGTTTTCATCATGGATCTATAACTATTTAAGGATCTTATAAACCAAAAGAACTCATACTTCATCTGATCATACAGTCATAACTTACATATCTTGCTTTGCACTTACTCTTACTGCAAACAGCAACTTAGAAAACAAAGTAAAAATATATATATATACAAAATATTTTTATATCAAATTATTTTCATTACACTAAATAAACCCAACCCCCAATGTTATGTTACATGAAAAAGTGTCCTACAATTTATATCAAGACTGATACTGTCCATATATCAACTAGAGCAGCCTTTGGGCTTAAATGTATTTTGTAAAATAAAGAAAAATATCACCATGCGGCTGCACTGCTGGCTGTCATTCACACTCACAAAAATGCTTTCCAGTTTTTTTTTTTAAAAAATTATAAAATAGATTACATACCCAGAAAAAACATCCCACCATAAAAGAGTCAAAGCTCTTTTACTTCTCTGAGCACAAATACTCTGTTATATTTGGCGTCTCTTCTGTTTATTCAAACTTCAAGCCTCCCCAAGCTGATGAGAATACTAACGTTTGACTGAAAAAGATCTTCTTTCTTGATATTGATTATTCTCACTCAATGATAGCCTAATTTAGAAACAAAATGTACTTTATTTTAATGCATGGTTTCATTTTAATGTCCTACTTGGCAAAATTCAGAAACTGTTCAATGTTTGTTTTCCATATGTTTTAAATTTAAAATCAATGTTGTGTGTATATGTATACCCACAGAGATCCATTTCCTTTATTGCCTGTTTTCAATGCACTGTAAGTTGCCCATCAGCAATTGTGATTTGAAATGAACCAAATAAAAGGTTTTTCCATATGAAAAGAGCTATTCCATATGAAAAACAGTTTTCATCACAAAAAACACTAAACTCTAATGCAAATGGGATTATGCTTTAAAACTAAATTATAAATTGAGTTTTACACGGGAAAATTTCGAGTTACTGAGATAATGAAGTTTTTGAAAACTTCGGTAAAACTTGAGAAAAATCCAAATCAGTTCTAAAGAGCATCGTGGTGTTTTCCAGCAGTGCTTAAAGACTTATTTTTCTGATCGCATTCATTGCCATTTTCCTTGAATGTATACATTATGTGATTCCCAAGCCTTTCTTTTTGGAAGTTTGTAACCTACCAGATATCTAGGCAGGATACATGCATAAAATTCTCACTGTCACTCTGCAAAGCACATTGAACAATTTTAAATATTGCAGATTTTTTTTTAAAGGAACATTTCGTTTGGGCTGAAGAGATTTCCAAGCTTTAACATGTGAACTAGTGAACACATTTCAATGTGTTCAGCAGTTTTGGTTTCAATCCTGGCACCGGTGGCAGGTCCATCCAGAATAAAGCTCACAGCTTAGTAAGCGTTGTGGTCCTATCGTTTTGAGGCACTGCTGCTCTGCTGTGCCCACGTTGTAACTTATTTTCAAGAAGCAAGGCACTTACTGTAACGGCAACACAGACATTTTACGCATACTTGGAGTAACATAAAATAAGTTAATATTTTTGATTAAAGTGGAGTTTTATAATTTATATGTCTTTTATAGAAGCAACTAAATGATACATTTAGGATGATTAAAAATAAGAAGAGGTTTGAGAGGGAGTCATTGTCACTCCTGCTCCAGCTCTTAGGATGAGGGTTTATGAAAAAACACTGATGCGAAGAACAGCCATCCATCTGAAAAGTGACAAACTCTTAAAACTGCGGAACCAGGGGCACTTTGACTGTCTTCACCTCCGCAATGTGGGACGACTTCTGGATGATGCAGCTGGTGGTCCCCTGCGGCTTGTCCTTTCCCTGTGCGAGATTGGTTAAGGCCATGGCTGCGTTGATCTCCTTCCAGTACGTGTCATCTTTGCTCGGTCCCTTTCTAGTAGCTGCACTGGATTTAAGCAGAACAGAAAGAAAATGATCAAACTCACAGCAGCGTACTTAGAAAAGACCATCACTGAAAAGCATGGGTGGCAAATAAAAACATACCACTCACCTGTCACCCTTATTAGATCCATTTTCCAGAGTGTCTGTAAAGAAAAGCAAAGATTGGATTACTTTTCTTTTTTGCTTTCTTTTTCCAAAAACCCAAAAACCAAAAACCAGTATTTACTTATTTTTGGCTGTGTTGGCTCTTTGTTGCTGCTTGGTTTTTTTCTCTAGTTGGGGTGAATGGGCCTACTCTCTAGTTGCGGTGCACAGGCTTCTGATAGAGGTGGCTTCTCTGGCTGCAGAGCACAGGCTGTAGCACACTCAGGCATCAGTAGCTGCAGTGCATAGGCTTAGGAGTTGCAGCTCCAGACTCTAGAGTGCAGGCGCGATAGTTGTGGCATATAGGCTTAGTTGCTCCACAGAATGTGGGATCTTCCCGGGCCAAGCATCAAACTCCCTTCTCCTGCACTGGCAGGAGGATTTTTACCACTGAGCCACCAAAAGAGCTGAACTATAAAATAGGGGCTCCTGGATGATCTTTGGGGTGCCTGTAGCTCAATAGTCTATGGTTTCCTGGAAATCAAACCTCATCTCAGGAAAAGACTGGCCATAGTCCGCTCTGGCAAGTCAGCAGGTGAACAAATGACCCAATGCTGACAGCAACCTGGAATTCCTGGTGCATTAGAACAAGCAGCTCTGGTGTGTAAGGTCCACACGAGCCCTGCACCCTCCACTGCAGGGAATGAAGGTTAGGGTGTGGCCTCTGCTCATGCATTTTCACCTCTGATTTAGACTGGCTCCTCCACTCAGAACATGCATGTCTATCAAAACCACATTATTACAAAGGAGGATGAAATGGGTTTCTGGTCTGGATTAAGCCTCTCTAGGGGAACTCCTTTGGCCAAAAGAACGAGATATTGGAAACACAAAAACAGACATGCTGGAGGGAAAGATTCCAGAGGGTAAAGAAGCGGGGAAGAACAAAGAATGGGGTTGGGATTCCCCATCAGCCTTAGAGACCCCAACATACAGTAGTTAAGTCACTGCCATCAACAACCACCACTACCACCAAGAAGCTGCAGGAGGCGCTGTGCCGCACGCGAGAAGCACAAGAAACATGGCATTTGCTCACAGCTGTCTCTGAGCTCTATAGTTTCTGGAAAGCTTTTCCTGCTCCCAGTACTCTCCTTTTCTTCTTCTCTCCCTAACCCAGTATTTCTGAAGGCCAATTTTTTTTCTCTGCAATACTCAAGGCTAGTTAGGCCATGCACCCTAATGTCCAGCCCTGGGCTCCCAGAGAGTTGTGGAACCAGGAGAGACCTGGGAGGCAAAGCATGAACATGATCATAATATAGTCCCGCCATGGCGGCACTTCCAGGGATGAGAGGGAAGAGAAAATAGCGATATGGCCACTTCGACATAGCAGCTAAACTTTGATGCCTTCAGAAAAGAGTCAATGAAATGTGTTCACACATCCTGAGTCAGGCCGTGCAGTGAAGACCTGAGATAATAATGGCCACCATGAGCTCTTTGCACAACCTTTTACTCAAGGCCCACCTCACTCCCACACCTAAAAAGAAAAAAGGAAGACATCAAGAGAAACAAAAGCACGTAGTGAATAAATGACAAGGTTGTTAAATGAAACTAATAAATAAATAAATGAGACGATGTGTGCTACTGTGCTGTGCTTAATCCCTAAGTCCTGTCTGCCTCTTTGTGACACCATGGGCTGTAGCCCGCTAAGCTCCGCTGTCCATGGGATTCTCCAGGCAAGAATACTGGAGTGGGTTGCCATGCCCTCCTCCAGGGGGTTTTCCCAACCCAGGGATATTACCTAGGTGGATTCTTTACTGTCTGAGCCACCAGGGAAGCCCGAGACTACATGTGTCTAGCCCCAAATGGAACAATAAATGTTAGTCCCTTTGGTTTTCTTTTGTTTTAAGGCATCTTTGGAAAAATAAGTGGATCCGTGAGCAGTTGATCACCTTCTGGACCTTCCGGTCCCCTGAAAGGTCGGCTTGGTCGGTTAGCTCCACCTCTGCTGCTTGATAATTTTGGCATTAGAATATTACTCATGTAAATAGAAGAAAAACAATGATAACGTTGAATTCACAGAACTGTGATAACCCTAGCTTACTGACTGTGTCCTATGTTCCTTGTATGATTCTAGGCACTTTCAGTTCAGTTCAGTGGCTCAGTCGTGTCCAACTCTTTGTGACCCCATGAATCGCAGCACGCCAGGCCTCCCTGTCCATCACCAACTCCCAGAGTTTACTCAGGTCTAACTTATTCGGCATTAGTAACTTTGGCCACCTGATGCAAAGAACTGACTCACTGGAAAAGGAGGGGAAGGAGGCAACAGAGGATGAGACGGCTGCATGACATCACCAACTCAGTGGACATGAGTTCAAGCAAGCTCTGGGAGATGGTAAATGACAGGGAAGCCTGGTGTGCTACAGTCCATGGGGTTGCAAAGAAGTGGACATGACTTAGCGACTGAACAACAGCAAAACAACTCTGCGTGTGGACAGCAAGTCGCTGCTGTCCATTAAGTCTTTCTTTGTGCTATTATCTGCAAATCTTTGCTCAATGACGACAGAGACAAGGCATGACCAGAACAGAGAATAAGTCAATGCCTTTGTTTAGGACAAGAAAAGCTAACAACATTGGACATTTTACAGAGAGAGAAAGAGAATAAAAAGGGTTAGCCTTTGCTCACTTTTGTCCACAAACTGCAACCATTCTGTTGCCAAAGAGAAACAATAGGTTTTGGAGATATTTATTCAGTGGAAAGTCTTGGCAAAAGCAGAGTAAGGTCCATGATTCCCTAAATAACGTTAGGGAAATAACACAACCTAATCTAGAGAAGACCACGTGACTCGTGTTCTGGCTCAGGGATGGAGCTCTCTCGAATGGACAGAATCAGATTCCCGACCTGGACTGTCAAGAGAGAGTGGTTACAGAGCAGAGGACAGGAAGGAAGCAGGTGGCTGCCGACTTCACATGCAAGAAAGACACAGACATCCCTGTGAAGGTCCACGGAGAGCTCCCTTGGCCCCCCTTGCCAGCTAGACACTGCAAGCGCTCCCTAACTTCATGACTGCTTGCTGGAATCACTCCACCAAGAAACACCTTGACCACGGCCAACTGTGAAACCGTAAAACTCTGCTTACTTTTGGGGTCTATGTGTTTTACAGTTTGTTGCTTATGAAAATACCTTATGAAAATACACTTCAAAGTGTAAGCACAGAGACCCCATCCCCATTTGGGAGTTCTTCATTAGTTTCAGGAATTTTCACAATGTCCTTGCAACAAAGAGGATTCCTGTGTTTTATTTCTAGGGCAGATGGGCACTTAATGTCATTAGGTATGGGTTCAGGTTCCTTTCCCAACCACAGAAGAAAAGGTTTCATAAAAAGGAATGAAAAGAAACAGTCTGCTTCTGTATCAGTCCAGCGTTAAAACAGCATGTAACAAACTTCAATGTCGAAGATTTCAAACCGAGAAGGAAAAGCTGACTACGCCTGCTTTGGGGGTGGGGGTGGGGGTCTCTGTGCCCAGGTTTTGGTACAGAACATACACTGGTGTTAGAAGGGCATGCTTTTCCTACTACTGGGTATTATGCATCTGAGAGACATCCCCCCACACCCCCGCCCCCTTGGAGGCACAGTTCCCAGAGGAAGCAGCCAGGGGAAGACAGCAAACAGGGGCCCTTTTACTCTGAAACATTCGTGCTTTTGTAAGAAAGCGAAGGACTATAAAGATCTGGCAGTTTGGGGAGATTTTTTTCCCCCTATTCCTTGTGTTGAGATGAAATCTGGGGAAATGCCCCAGATTATCTGAGGGGAGTTCAGAAAATGCCCGACCCGCTCATTCTATGAAATAATTGTGTTAAATGTGAATTTTTTTTTTTCACATGCTCTTTTCCTTTGAAGTATAAACCGGTCGGCAGTTATCTGGTTCAATGGCTTTGTGTCTTTTCAGCCGATCATCAGGATTTAAGGAAGGGTGGGTTTCTGAACACTCCCCCACTCCCAACTCAACGCCACTGCAGCAGATGGGCAGTCTCGTTGGCTCTCCTCCAGGAGTGGCACCCAGTAGCTCAAGGAAGGATCTGACAGGAGAAGGAAGGGCTCTGAACTCTGCTGAAAAGAGGGCAGTCTGAGCCAGAGCAGGCGTTTCCCTGACGCTAATTACCATGCACAGGCCCGAGGTCTATGCACGTCCCACGTTCAGCTCAGCCTATCTCTTACTCTGCAAGTAGCTTGGCTCAGCCTCTCCCACGTCTGAGCTAAAATGCCTTTTAGATCCTCAGGTTCCAAAAATCAGCTACGCTGTCAATTACCATAAAAGCAACTGGTTGGCAGGAACAACTTACTGAACCAGCCAAAAGAGCATGTTTTAAGACCAAAAAAGAAAAGGAATGAAAAGAAAAAAGACTTGCGTAGTTAGGGAAAATCTTGGATGCTGTAAAACCCAGACCATGTTGAAACTTAAAATGGGGCTATCCTCAGTTTGGACATGTGTTTCCTTATAAAGTTAAGTAGAGAAACAATTATAAAGGAAATTCAGTCCTACTGCAACTCAGAGTCGTGCGAGCGCAAAGCCCTGTGGGCAGAGTGTCCATTCAAGTTTGAGAAACATGGTTCAGAAATATTAACTCTGAAATATATATTCCTGAGGTAATAGTTTCTGGTCATAAAAGAGACAAAAATAGGGCCAAAGCTTTTGCGCCGAGATGGTTTTCAAATTTAATCAGTTAAGTCCTAAAGTTAGGAATGTCTTGAAATGTTTCCCAAAGACTACTCACACCATGGAAAGGTAAATAAAATTAAGTCTAAGAACCTGAGTATTTTTAATTAAGTGATCTGAGTCATCCATCCATTGTATGTTTTCCTAAATGAAGGCGGAGAGCTCGCTCCAGATGCTTGACATCTGTGCCCTCTCACCCTTGGCCAGTTTGGGGGCCACTGCTGGAGAGAGCAGGGGTGGATAGCCAGGCCTAGTGTTTCTCACCTCAGAGTCCTGAGGGCCCCTGGCACACCACCCTGATCCATCTCTGGAGTTATTTACATACTTGGCACAGCGGAGATAAAGACTGAGACTCTTGGGGAATTGGCCAGATAGGAAGACTCACCAAGATTCCGAAATACTGATTGCTCCAAATTTGCAGGATCTCCTAACAGACAGATTCCCATTGCCATTGTCCTGTCTGTCTCTACTTCTCTAGGCACTAGGTCTGGGCTGGGTTCACATACCTGGCAGACTGATTTGATTCCACTGTAACTCTACATTTATTTACTTTTAAAAACAGAATTTTGGGACTTCCCTGGAGGTCCAATGATTAAGACTTCGCTTTCCAAGGCAGAGGGTGTGGGTTCGACCCCGGGTAGGTGAGCTAAGATCCCATATGCCTCCAGCCAAAAAAGAAAAACAAAACATAAAACAGAAGCAATATTGTAACAAATTCAATAAGGACTTTAAAAATAGTCCCCTCCAAAAACAATCTTAACAAATAAACATTAAAAAAAAATAAAAGTAGCATTTGTTGTTGTTCTCTAATAAGAAAGTCATGTAGGTTTGCTGCAGAAAAAGTGGAAGAGAGAAAATCGAGGGCAGTTTAGGGATAACTCAAATTAACATTTGGATGAATGGCCTCCCAAAGTAAGTTTATATACATTTTTTTAAAAGAGAGTCATTTTGTACATTAGTTTTAGAACTTGCTTTTTCACTTAACTTCTACCTTTTCCTTACCGTTTGCTAACAAATAAGATAATAATCTATCACCTGGCCTACCCTGATGTGGCAATATTTGTTTTTTCTTTTTGAATCTATGAAAAGAAAGAGCTTGAAAAAATTCAAAATCTAGCTCCCCTTGGTTTAAACTTGGATATTGAGAATCTTGAATGTTATAAGAAGGGGCTACCATTAATATAATAATTATTAGCATTTCACGGAGAAGGCAATGGCACCCCACTCCAGTACTCTTGCCTGGAAAATCCCATGGGTGGAGGAGCCTGATGGGCTATAGTCCATGGGGTCGGACACAACTGAGCGACTTCACTTTCACTTTTCACTTTATGCATCGGAGAAGGAAATGGCAACCCACTCCAGTGTTCTTGCCTGGAGAATCCCAGGGACGGCAGAGCCTGGTGGGCTGCCGTCTATGGGGTCGCACAGAGTCAGACACGACTGACGCGACTTAGCAGCAGCAGCAACATCTTTTCTGTACTTTTTGCTAGTATTTTAGACCATAAAGATACTCCCCACCCCACCCCCCCAAAAAAGACTTGATGTATTGTTAGTTGCTCAGTCGTGCCTGACTCGTTGCGATCCCATGGTCTGTAGCCTAGCAGTCTCCTCTGTCCGTGAGATTCTCTAGGCAAGACTACTGGAGTGAGTTGACATTTCCTTCTCCAGAGGATCTTCCTGACTCAGGGTTCAAACTTGGGTCTCCTGAATTGCAGGCAAACTCTTTACCGTTTGAGCTAAAGGGAGAACCTCAAAAAGGCTTAACCCCTTCCTTATTATTTAATCTGTAATATATATATTTTTAATGGTCCAAATCACAGAATAGGAAACCTACACTCTGTTGAGCTCATCCTTGCACTTTAATAATTTTATTTATTTGTTTATTGGCTGGGCTGGGTCTTCACTGCTGCACAGGCTTTTCTCCAGTTGCAACAGTGGGGACTACTGTCCAGTAGAAGCGCTCCCGCTTCTCACTGTGGTGGCTTCTCTAGTGGCGAAGCACGGGCTCTCGGGCAGGTGGCCTCAGGAGTGGTGAAGGGGCTCAGTTGCCCTAAGGCATGAGGCGTCAATCTCCTGCCACGTTTCCTGCATTGGCAGGAAGATTCTTTACCATTGAGCTACCAGGAAGCCCCACCTTTGCACTTTAAGTTAGAGTTACACTCCCTACCAACAGTGGTCCCCAACCTTTTTGGCTCCAGGGAATGGTTTCATGGATAACAATTTTTTTCACAGACTGGTGTGTGAGAGGGATGGTTTCAGGATGATTCTCATAAGGAGCGTGCAATCACTTTGCCGACAAAGGTCCATCTAGTCAAAGTTATGATTTTTCCAGTAGTTATGTGTGGATGTGAAAGTTGGACCATAAAGAAGGCTGAGTGCCAAAGAATTGATGCTTTTGAACTGCAATGGTGGAAAAGATTCTTGAGAGTCCCTTGGACTGCAAGAGATCAAACCAATCAATCCTAAAAGAAATCAACCCTGACTATTCACTGGAAGGACTGATGCTGAAGCTGAAGCTCCAATACTTTGGCCCCCTGATTTTCGAAGAGCCAACTCATTGAAAAAGACTGATGCTGGCGAAGGTTGAGGACAGGAAGAGAAGAGGGCGACAGAAGACGAGATGGTTAGATAGCATCACCGACTCAATGGACATGAGTTTGAGCAAACTCCAGGAGACAGTGAAGGACAGGGAAACCTGGCGTACTGCAGTCCATAGGGTTGTAAAGAATAGGACATGACTGAGTGACTGAACAACAACCACCACCTAGCTCCCTCGCATGTGTATTTCACAGTAGGATTTGCGTTCCTAGGAGACTGTAATGCCACCCCTGATCTGACTGGAGGCAGAGCTCAGGTAATGCCAAACCATGGGGAGTGGCTGTAAATACAGAAGAAGCTTTGCTCACTTGCCCCGCCCTTCACCTCCACAGGCCAGGGACTGGACCAGCCTTTGGCCCTGGGGGCCTCTGTTCTTTGATCCCCTTGCATCACCAGGAGGGAATAACTGCTAAGTAACTGCCAGACAGCTGTTACTGCATCACTTTTAGAGGAAATGTTTGTGGTTATCCTCTCTTTAGGGTTAGTAAGAGCTTTTGAATGAGTAAAGATAAATCATCCTGAGAAATTCTGCCCAAAAAGGAAGGGAAAAAAACCTATCCAACAACCTGTAACATTTATCTGTTGATGATTCAGCTGCTTTTTTTTTTTTTCCCAGCACCACAGACCAAAAGTGAATTGCATTTTAAAAGTTCAGCATGACAGGAAAAGATTGCCATGAAAACTCCGTGACTATCAAGGTTATTGCTCATGGAAGGATTATGGAGCCTTTTGGAATAGTGAAGTGAAGTGAACTGAAGTGAAAGTCGCTCAGTCGTGTCTGACTCTTTGCGACCCCATGGACTATACAGTCCTTGGAATTCTCCAGGCCAGAATACTGGAGTGGGTAGCCTTTCCTTCTCCAAGGGATCTTCCCAACCCAGGGATCAAACCCAATTCTCCCGCATTGCAGGCAGATTCTTTACCAGCTGAGCCAGAGGGGAAGCCCTTTGGAATAGTGAAAATTACAAAATGAAACCCACCTCAGCTTCATGGATGAAAGTGGTATTTTTTCTCCCTTTTGCAATATACTAGCTACATTATTTATCCTGGGGCCTTAAAGAATGAGTGGCTTCCAAAATTATTTGAGTTTAGAGAAAAATCTTTTCCAAAAATTAAGCCAGTGTTTCCTCCAGCCACGACTTCCACCATCTGGCTGAGGATTCTTCTCCTTCCTGTTACCTCTCATGTGGGCTGGCCCCGCACTACAGCTAACGGTGCCCAGATGGCCTGCATCCACAGGGTCCCCACCTTCAGCTGCCTTTCTGTCAATGCAGCCTGCTCTCTATATCCTCCCAGAAAATGAAACATTAGAAACCGCACCCCTCTACTAGACCAACAGTGAAGAGGGGGAAGCTTTCAGGATAGGTTATAGTTGCATGGACAAAAGCAGAACCCCTTCCTTGTTCCAGGAGCACACGCACCTGTGGATGAACCTGTAAATGTTGTGGGGTCCTTATCAGTTAGGGGGCTACAGAGCCTTCCTGTGACTTTTCTGACTATGCAGAGGGTCTCCTTGTTAATTATGAGCTGAACCTTTGTTCTGGTAAAACAGTTATTTTGGCCTCATCAGTCTGGACTAGAGGACTAAAGGCATGGGAAGTAGGATTTGCAACTTGAAAGTAACTTTTCAAATATGCACAGCACCACCCAATTAGAATGTCTCAGCTCCACTTTCCATCTTTCCCACCAAAGATATTAAATGTCCTCAATCCTAAATTACTCTGCGTGGTCCCATTACCAAGATCGCTCCTCTGTGATCTCAAGGGCTCCACCTTCCCAAAGTTGAAAACCTTCAGTCTGAAATTTCACTTTGAAGATCAGAATGTAGTCTCTGGGGAGGAAATTGTTGGTAAGTAACCAGAAAGGGGGTCTGGAAATGTTAAGTATTCTCATTTCTATTCTTAGCACGTCATTACTAACTCTGAGGGTGGTCTGCTGTGAAGTACAGAGGCAGTGTGGGGCAGTGGGTAGAGCCCAGACCTAGAGCCAGAGGCTGGAGTTGGATCTCTGCTCCACCACTGATTCTCTGTGTGACAGTCTGCCATCGGATTGACCTCTCGGTGCTCTTTCTTAGCTAGAAAGTGGAGCTAATCACATTAGATTCAGGACTGTATGAGGACTGTATGATTTCATATTTTCCAAAACTACTTATAAGAAAGCTTAAGCATATATACCAAGAACTACTGATACATAAATCCTTGTAAAAATTAACTTCTCAGAGAGGTTGAATGTAGTCACCAGAAAAGTTAGTATTGTTCAGAGTTTGATATGAAAACCATTATGTAAGATGAAATATTTTAACTCTGGGCAAAGCTCATCAGCCTAGATTAACGGATTAAGGGTACAGAATATATCATCTTCAAAGACAAAATGGCTTTTCTGATGCTATTTTGTGCCAAAGTACAGTAACATGCCAAGACAGAGAACAACTGGAGCCACATTAAAGAATATCCACTGATTTTAAGTGTCTAATGGATTTTGTTACTTCATTTTCTCAAGGGGAATACTGGAGATGTCACCCAAATGTTTCATTCATGAAAGTGAAGTTTTCAGCCAAAATCTCAGAAAATGACTTCCTAATTATACACGAATAACTTCTGTGTGTGCCTGTGTGTTACAAGGAGCATTAATTGTTTATAAAAGCGCTCTCTTTTACATGCAAGTTGGGCTACCAGTTCTAAAAACAGGGTAGACTCACTCTGATTCTTGGCTAAACTTTAGTTTTGTCCCAAGGCGATGACATTGACATTCATCCACCAAGTTTTGCAACAATGCAAAACAGCCATGGGTGTGGCTGCCACACCATAGTTCTAGAAGGTTGATGTTTAGTAAATATATAGCTGAATAGTGTTAGGTTAGAAAGTACTAACACAACTTCCTTTAGCAAAAAAAAAAAAAAAGCCTTTTAAATGGAAAAATGTGTATTTGTTATAATCTAGAAATTGGCTGGAAAATCTGGCTCCATCTATGTATTTTTAAGCCCGTCAGTATCTCTGAAAAATCATCAAAAGTACTTCTGCTTTGATATATGAACCGTAGTGTATCCTTGACTTGGCTCACATTATGGCCATGCTTTTCAAATTCCTTAAGACCATCTCCAGAAATGACACTTCAGACTAGGCGATCTTGCTGTTAAACCTGTCTGAATGCATTAACACCAGAAATGACACAATAAGAGAAAGGATGTTTGCCAACTTCTTGGCTCTTTCAGAAGAGGAGCAAATGACAGTTTCTCTACTCACAGTTCATCTGCTGTATTTATTAATAGAAAAGAAGCATATTTCAGACATAGATGAACTGTACTACCAGTCCTTCTCCTACATTTCAAGTACATTTGGATGTTGCTAATACACTTGAAATGTTAAAACTATACTTGGCATGTCAGGGTTCTATGTTCACACATTTCTACCCTTAAAGGTTCTGTGATTCTCTGCTTTTAATTCCAGGAACAGTCATTTAAAGTCTAAACTAGGGTGGGGAAGGACTTTCAAGTGAAAAGTGGAGAGGTTTTTGTTGATGGTGTGGAAGGCAGGAGGCGTAAAGATGAGGGAGAAGATTTTGCCGGCCGTGGGTGCGGCTACAGGCCCAAGCATTCCCCTAGTCTAGAAGTCTTCTGATGACCCCCTTTGACCAAGAGAAGACCACATAATCACCAGGAATCTATTTGTGAAATGGCACAGGGGCTTCTTAGGTGGCACAGTGCCAAAGAATTCGCCTGCCAATGCAGTAGATGCAAGAGATGTGGGTTGGTTCCTGGGATCAGGAAGATCTCCTCGTGTAAGAAACAGCAACCCTCTCTGGTATTCTTGCCTGGAGAATCCCATGGACAGAGGACCCTGGTGGGTTACAGTCCATGGGGTCACAAAAAGTTGGACATGACTGGGCACACACACAGTGGTGTATATGGGTCCTATTCCACTGCTCTCATCCAAAGGTAGAAAACAAAAATTTTCTTTAAAAAGAAGGGGATAAGTTGCTTACCTCTAACAAGTAGATCAGTTTGGGGAGAAATCAAAAACATTTTATAGGTCAAGCCCATGATTTTGTAGAGTAATTTCTCTAAGTCGTAGGATGTGTCTTAAGATCACGGGAAAATAGCTGTGGGCTCAGTAGGAACAGGACTTGCATGAGTCACATATGTGAACTGCATCTGAAGGCCTGCCCCCAAAAACAAGGAAACAGTAACTGTCCCTCCTGGGCTTGCAGTGAGGATTCAACGTGGTGTCCAGTGCCCAGCTCTTGAAACAGAACCTGGCCTGTAGGAAGGGCTGCTACTGCTGCTGCTAAGTCACTTCAGTCGTGTCCAACTCTGTGTGATCCCACAGACGGAAGGGTTATGACGCTACAGTTCCCCAAGTGAAGTGCCGCTGACGCTGTCAGCCAACCTTCACCAACCGAGGGGGCCATTCCAGGCTCCATGTTGTTGCCAAGCGCCCTAGGCCTCAGCTGGGACAGCCAAGGCTGCAGTTAATGCTCCGAGTTCCCGACTTTATCTTTATATCAGTAGCAGATATAACACTTATATTAGGAAAATGCTGTTCAGAAATGGGTGACTCCAGGTTCAAAATGCTTTTGTCTATTTTTGCTTGTTGCTGCTAAGTCTCAGCAATTGGTCCAACTCTGTGCAACCCCATAGACGGCAGCCCAACAGGCTCCTCTGTCACTGGGATTCTCCAGGCAAGAACACTGGAGTGGGTTGCCATTTCCATCTCCAATGCATGAAAGTGAAAAGTGAAAGTGAAGTCACTCAGTCGTGTCCGACTCTTAGCAGCCCCATGGACTGCAGGCTACCAGGCTCCTCCGTCCATGGGATTCTCCAGGTAAGAGTACTGGAGTGGGGTGCCATTGCCTTTTCCACTATTTTTGCTTAACACCACTAAAAAACAACAACAACAATAACAACAAAAAACTGCCTTTTTATTAATAGGAGGAGTAATACAACTTTGGGCTTCCTTGGCGACTCAGCAGTAAAGAATCCACCTACCAAGGTAGGAGATGCAGGGGATCAGGAAGATCCCCTGGAGAAGGAAACGGCAACCCACTTTGGTATGTTTGCCTGGGAAATCCCATGGACAGATGGGGTCGCAAAGGAGTTGGACACAACTTAGCGACTAAACAACATATAAAACTTGACTTGCATTATTTTCCCCAGGTGTTACAGTTTTTGCTATGGAGTGATGTATAACAGGGGGAGTCATTACAAATACAACTTAAGAATAAAGGAACCCACGATTTCCACTGTAAAACATGGCACAGTTCTTCAAAATAATCAAATCATCCTTCTTCTTCTAACTGGAACAGCTATGGTAATGACAGACTGTTACAAGATCTGTATTTTCTATTTTGAAAATAAACATGTAGACCCACTTCTATATTGCTGTGATAGTAGGGCCTTTTATTTTTGAGAGTCTTATATTTTTCTAAATTTTCCTTTGGGAAAATAGAGTGACAAATAGCAATCCAGATGGGGGTCATCAAAAAGTAATTATTCAATGTAATGCATATTTTTTTTCTTTCTAGGGTAGGATAAAAAGCCTTCATAAAGTAAAGTAAACTTAGTTTCTGTTGCCCTTAGTAGAATATTTTGTTCAGGCCTGCTTCAAAAAGGACAGACCTTCGTTTTATTATACATGGTGATGAGGTTTACAAACAGTTTTTGGTTATTTTTAATCTGTTATTTTTACAGCAGCACCGAGAGGTAACTGGAGCTATATGATCTCTAAAGAGGAAAGGGGACAAAGGGAACAGAACCACCAGGCAAACAATGTGGTCACCTCTGGGACCAAAATCACTAAAATAGAGCTCAGTGGCCAGGATGCTGAGCTGAGCTGTGAAGGGGGTCAGAGGGGCTCCTGTCTCAGCCTGCTGATGGCTTTGCTTCTGAACAAGAGCAGAAATGGCAGAGATTCTGACTCAAAGGGCTGAAAAGGATCCAAGTACTAATGGTTGTCACCTCGAAGTCCCCCAGAGATCCAGAGGCAGGCTGAACACTGGAAACAACCCTCGGCCAGCATCTGCTGGAGAACGAGCTGGGTTCCTTCTTCCTGCAGAGCACATGGGTTCTTCCTGCACTGGGACCACCGCCCGCCAGTGCTGACCCAAATTAGATATACAGGCACCACACCACAGCCTGAAGAAGTTTAGTCTCCAAGGGGGTGTTTCTCTCACCAGATAGTAACAATGTAGTAAACATGAAGTAAAGAAATTGTAAAGAGAGCACTCTTAGGATCTTAGATTAAAAAGAAAAATCCAAGTTCTTGATGATCATCAGAAAGAAGAGTGAGCTTAACATACAGAAAAGTTTCTGTACAGCCATTTCATGGAAATTTAAACACAGAAGACTGGCATGCTCGCATGATTTAAATATATTTAAATGCTCAGCAGCTGCTGTTCACAATGTTCTATAAACGAGTTCCCTTCTCCAGGGGATCTTCCCAACCCAGGGATTGAACCGAGGACTCCCTCATTGCAGGGGATTCCTTACCAGCTGAGCCCTTAGGGAAGGCCAAGAATACTAGAGTGGGTAGCCTATCCCTTCTCCAGCAGATCTTCCCGACCCAGGAATTGAACTGGTGTCTCCTGCATTACAGGCAGATTCTTTCCCCAGCTGAGCTACCAGGGAAGTCCTGTGTTATAAGTAAATAAGACAATTCAAAAATAAAAGAGAAAACATATTTGTTTTAATCATTAAAAGTGACTGATTTAGAGAAAAGGACAATGAATCCAATATTATTTTTGGACTACAAGCAATCCTCTGCTATTATATTTTCTACCCTTTCACATACTTTTGATGACTTTTAGAGAGAAATATGTTTCAACAATCAGTTGTATAAACTAATTTTAAAATATAAGAGACAGAGGGAAAGGCAGAAAGCTGTGGAAAGAAAGAGAAGAGAAACAAAAGTTACCTTTACAGGACCGATCAGATCCACTTAGTCACACTTCAGCATTTGGTGATGAGATATATGATACATACCCAAAAGTGACTTAAGTATTACATCTCTAGACAGCCAGAAACAGGTGATGAGTGAGCAGAGTGAAGACGACTGAAGTCATTGCTTTGAATCAAAGGACTAAATAAACAGCTTGGCTCTCATAATCAAGAGAAAACAAACTACATATTGTCATCATGAAAGGACAAAAACTCACTCCTTCTTTAGGTACTAACAGCAGGAAAATCATAATTCCTTGCAAGATCCCCAAGTTCCTGCAGGCAGGTGGCCTCTCCCCTCCCTTGTGGTGATTCTAGTCACTTTTCCACACTTCTAGACAGGGAAACAGAAGGGACCGGTCTTGGATCTGAGGGCAGAACAGCAGAGCTGTGAAGGCTCCTGAAACTACAAACGTGCCACAGCACTGATCTCTGCATCCCCCACTGTGTCAGCCGTCTGTCCTGTTAGACACACCCCAGTTAAAGCCAGCAGGAGTGAGCCACGCTCTGCTGCACATACGGTTTGCATGTGAGTCCCAAGCCAGGGAAGCTGAAGGCATCTACTGAACACAAGAAGAGAATCCATCCTCCCAGGCCACCCACAACGGGAGCTGAACAGGGGACATCACAAACACGCAGGAAGAAGCGAGTCATTGTTCCTCGGGCTCCGGGGCAGCATTTAATTACACAGCCCTCAGCACAAGAGGAGAACAGGAGTCCATCCATATGGTATTTCTCTTATGTTTCATACTCTAAGTAGCTGGATATATTATCTAGCTGATTTTCAGTCTACTTTAGGAGGTTTATAAAAATCGTCTTATAGAGAAAGACAAATACTGAATGGTATCACTTACAAAGTGAAGTGAAAGTCACTCAGTCATGTCTGACTCTTTGCAATTCCATGGCCTATACAGCCATGGAATTCTCTAGGCCAGAATACTGGAGTGGATAGCCATTCCCTTCTCGGGGGATCTTCCCAACCCAGGGATGGAACTCAGGTCTCCCGCATTGCAGGTGGATTCTTTACCAGCTGAGCCACAAGGGAAGCCCAAGAATACTAGAGTGGGTAGCCTATCCCTTCTCCAGCAGATATTCCCAACCCAGGAATCGAACTGGGGTCTCCTGCATTACCGGCAAATTCTTTACCAACTGAGCTATCAGGGAAGCCTGATATCACTTATACATGGAATCTAAAAAACAAAACAAGCAAATGTGTACAGCAAGACAGAAGTAGGCTCACAGATACAGAAAACGAACTCATGGTTACCAGTGGGGACAGGGAGGGAAGAGGGGCAACCTGGGGTGGGGGAGGGAAAGTGCAAACTACTGTATATAAAATACAGGGAGTATACAGCATATATATATTCCCTGTAGACACAGGGAATATAGCCATTATCTTGTAATAACTGTTAATGTAATAGAGGATAACCTGTAAAAATACGAATCACTATGCTGTGACCTGAAACTAATATAAATATTGTAAATCAGCTATACTTCAACTTTAAAAATGGAATGACCTGCTTAGAAAAATAATAAAATCATGAGACTAATTTTTAAAAATTAAAAATATTCAAGTTATAAGATAGTTTATTAGACAATATATAGATTCTTATTTGGACAAAAGGATGCCCAAAAATACTTTCAGGAACGTGTATTTGTGCTGACTTATAGGAGCTCATGGGTTTCCCTGATGGTTCAGACAGTAAAGAATCTGCCTACAATGCGGGGAGACCTAGATTCAATCCCTGGTCAGGAAGATCCCCTGGAGAAGGGAATGGCTACCCACTCAGTATTCTTGCCTGGAGAATTCCATGGACAGAGGAGCCTGGCAGGTTACAGTCCATGGGGTTGCAAAGAGTCAGACATGACTGAGCGACTAACACTAATAGGAGCCAATAGGCGAAGCGTAGAGAAATGAAGGACGCGTAATGATGAAAATGCACTGAATTATTCACACGAATAGTCATCATCATTACAATAATTAGCAGGGCTAGGAAAAGCAGAAAGTGGGCCCAGAAATGGAAAAAAAAGATGATTATTTTTACACTGGAGAAAAAAAAGGAGGTAACGGGAGTTGTGTGGGGCAAGCGTTGAAAGCATCTGTCAAAAAGTGGCTTTAGAAATGGGAGTCCCAGTTCATGATTAATTGAAAAATTATTCAAATGGAAATTCCATGCTAACATTAGCCGTCTTTAAGACAGAGAATAACCAATTAGTTACTCAGATTCCTACAGCTGCTTTTAACGGGATTCATACTTTTTGGGGGTTTATCTTGCATTGAGAGATTGAGTGCACCTGTTAGCTGCTGATCAGTGTGACCTGTGGAGGGTGGAATTCACTTGACCACATGTTACTCCTCCAACAGTAGGTGCACTGGGAAGACAGGAGATTTGGAACCAGAGAGCTGGGGGTCCTAATGACAGTTCTGCTACTTATTAGCGTGTAGCTTGGGGCAAGTCAGTTAATATCTCTGTGTGACTTTTTTTTTTTCTCATCTGTAAAATAGATACAAAACAGGGAACAATGAAGGCTGTTGTAGAAATTAGTAATAGTTTCACTACAAAACATCAGGCAGCCAGGAGCTCTCAATAAAGAACAGCTACAATTATTTCACATTGGCAAATATGCTTCTTGTAGTGGCAGCCATCAGGGATGCACATGGAGGATTTACCCTGAAATGGAACAGATAACGAAAAACACAACAGTCCAGCGTAGTCTTTGTATTAGAATCGTCTCTGCCAGGTCAAGGGCAGGCATGTTATGTCTATGACACTCTAGTGTGGAAAATTCCCTGAAGGGCAAGACTGCATGTCATGGAGACTTCAGTTTTGCAGTCCGCTTGAAGAAGGTCACTTCTGTTGCTTAGTAGCCATAATATGAAAAACATTAGGAGAGTGAGAATAAGCATACCCCGTGGCAAATTCCAGGATTATGTCAGCAACTGGTCTTTGCTATTCATTTCTGGGGTTGGTGCATGTGGCTGTTATCGGACTGGCAGTTCACACATGTTACCCATGCCATCATATAGGTATGCTGGAGTAGTTTGCTCTTAATGGCTTGGAAAAAGTTTTAGATGTGAAGGTCTTTATTTAAGGTAGAATATAACATTTGGATGTGGAGGAACAGCTTTGGGAATGCCCAGTTCTTAAAAGATAGGTCTTTAATCTCTATTAAAAATTTTTTATGAAGAGCTGACTGATGTACTTCCACAAGGGAAAAATAACAACTTAAAACATACATTACCTAAAAGACCTTCATTGCTTCATGCTAAACAGCTGTACACAGTGTCCTTAAATTCTTAGGTTGGAGCAAGAATTTATTGATTATTTCGATACTCTTGATATTTTACAAAGAGACCAATATTCATTAAAAATTCTTCCCACTGCAAAGAAGAATGTTAAATACTCAATTTCATAGAGAGTGTATAACAACACTGCAGTGAAGCTGAACTTATCCAAGTAAAAACCAAATTTTTTTTTTGAGTGTCAAATGGAAAATTACACTTTATATACATTTTACCCCCTTCCCTTCTGGGAGCATAATTAAGGTCTAGATCAACTTAACACAATTCACAGTGGTGACAATACTTATCAAGCATTTTGCAAGTCATAAATGTGCAATTAATCTCATTTCCTTTCTGTGCACACATATCATTTTCCCCATTTTATAACTGAGAAACAGAAAAGCTGACAGGTCCAAGGCTAAGCTGTTAGTACATAATAGGGCTGGTATGTGTGTGCGTATGTGTTCAGTTGCTTCAGACATGTCCATCTCTTTGCAATCCTATGGATGATAGCCCACCAGGCTCCTCTATCCATGGGACTCTCCAGGCAAGAATACTGGAGTGGGTTGCTGTGCCCTCCTCCAGGGGATCTTCCTGACCTAGGGATCAAACCCGTGTCTCCTGAATCACACGCGGATTCTTTATTGTCTGAGCCTTGGGGGAAGTCCAATAGGGCTGGTACTAGAAGCCACATCTTTCATTTTAAGTTCAGCAGACTGGGCTCTTCTCATGGTGTCTTCATTCACTACTTCAGGGGTTTACTGGTTGGTTCAGCAAACATTTACTGAATGCACCCTGACCATCAAGCACCATGACAGGCCCTAGAAATACCACAAATTACAAATGGGTCTCATCCCCACCCAGCTCACCGTTTACCGAGTAAAGGACAGGAGCTGAGTGTGGGAAGTGCTGAGGGAGCGATGGTGGGGGCAGGGGAACAGTGGTCCTGAGAGCAGCTCTGAATGAGACAATGCCCTTCGGGCCACAGAGGAGAGGTGCTGGGCAGGTGTGTCCAGCAAGCCTCTTCCTCTCTTCATGCCAGGCACAGCCAGTGTTACCATCATCTGGGCACCAGGGCCCAGGAAAGATGGGAAAGCACAGGCCAGGGCAAAGATAGGCAGGAGAGGCCGAGGTGAAGATGGGGGATGGCATTCCAGGTAAAGGGGCATCTGTGAAAGCACAGGTGACGACACCTTCACCGGGCCCTTCGGGGAGCTCTATCTTTGGTGCAGCTGAGAAAAACGGGGGTGTGTGCAGGGTCAGGTGGGAAACAACCCAAGAGAGACTATAAAGGCCAGGAACTGAGGGCTTCTGGGTTTGCACACCAAGAGCAGGAATGTGAATTTGATCCTGAAAGGTATCAAAGTGAAAGTGTTAGTCACTCAGTCATGTCCAACTCTTTGCACCCCATGGACTGTAACCTGCCAGGCTTCTCTGTCCAAGGGATTCTCCAGGCAAGAATACTGGAGTGGGTAGCCATTCCCTTCTCCAGGGGATCTTCCTGATCAGGGATTGAATCTAGGTCTCCTGCATGACAGGTGGATTCTTTACCAACTGAGCTACCAGGGAAAGGCATGGAATGACCAAAGGATGGGTAACAGTGACAGGATGAGATATAGATTTCAGAATGCTCCCACTTGCCTTAGGGGAAGGCAAGGTCAGAGGAGCCAGGCAGGATCTCGGCAGGAATATCAAGACAGAAGGGTAATCCTGGGAATAAGGAAGATCACCTGGAGAAGGGATAGGCTACCCACTCCAGGATTCTTGGGCTTCTCTGGTGGCTCAGATGGCATAGCATCTGCCTGCAATGCAGGAGACCAAGTTCAAATCCTGGGTTGGGAAGATCCCCTGGAGGAGGGTATGGCAGCTCACTCCAGTATTCTTGCCTGGAGAGTTCCATGCACAGAGCTACAGTCTATGGGGTCACAAAGAGTCCGACATGATGAAGTGATTAAGAACACACAGTGGAACTGTGGTGTTAGAGAAGACACTTGAGAGTCCCTTGGACAGCAAAGAGATCCAACCAGTCCATCCTAAAGGAAATCAGTCCTGAATATTGATTGGAAGAGCTGATGCTGAAGCTGAAACTCCAATACTTTGGCCACCCGATGTGAAGAATTGACTCATTTGAAAATACCCCGATGCTGGAAAAGATTGAAGGCAGGAGGAGAAGGGGACAAAAGAGGATGAAATGGTTGGATGGCATCACTGACTCAATGGACATGGGTTTGAGTAATCTCCGAGAGTTGGTGATGGACAGGGAGGCCTGGCGTGCTGCAGTCCATGGGGTAGTAAAGAGTCGGACACAACTGAGTGACTGAATTGATGGGGCAAACTTGCTGAATGGCTAGAGGGGGTTTGGGAGCAGGAAGCAGGATCTGCCTTGGATGACTGGGAGGATGGTGGGTCTCTGAACCAGGAATTGAAGTAGGAAGAACGTGTTTCACCCAGGAGGAGACAGGTTGTCATGAGTGTGATGTTGACATGCTGAGAACATGAGGCGCTTTGAGGACCCTCACGTGTGGATGTGGTCAGGAGCATAGGATGTCACCCTGAACAGTACAGAAGGCAGCATGGCTGCACTGCTTAGCAACATATTAAGGAACACTGTGGTGTTTCCTCCTCAAAATATTCATTTTAACATCGAGACTGAACAACATTAAGTAAGAGAGGTATGTTTGCTCACTCAGTTGTGTCCGACTATTGCGACCCCATGGACTGCAGCCCGCCAGGCTCCTTGGTCCAAGCGACTCTCCAAGCAAGACTACTGGAGTGAGTCACCATGCCCTCCTCCAGGGGATCTTCCTAACCCAGGACTAAACCTCAGTCTCCTGCCCTGGCAGGAGGGTTCTGTACCACTGGGCCACTTGGGAAGCCCAGGAGAGGTGTACGTGTAAATGAATATGGACAGGTCTTACATGAATCTAGCTACAGAATGACAGTTTAGCACAGATATCTAAATATTCTCCCAAATGCTGGTTAATATTATTCAACATGTAATTTTATTTTTTTTTTATTTACTGTGGTTTTTTTTTAATTTTTTTTTCTTATAATTAAATTTATTTATTTTTTTAATTACAATACTGTATTTGTTTTGCCATACATTGACACGAATCAGCCATGTAATTTTAAAAACAATCTCCAACACAGAAGTCTCAAAAGATGAATTATTTTACAGTCTTCATGAGTCATGCCCTCTATCCACACTACATGTACTTTCAGAAGGAAATGTACATCCAGAGGGTGAAAAGGAAAAAAACAGTTTCCTTCAATGAAGGAGCACACAAGAGCAGCCTGTGCACCTGGCGACCTGCCAGTCAAAGGACTCTGAAAAGCTAGGAGTTTCAAGGCAAATCTACACTAATCCATCTTTTACCAAACTTCTCACTTAAAGTCTACCTTTTGACATGAAATATTTAATGGGAACTTTAACCACGAATTGCCCTAAAAAAAAAATGTAACACTGGATTCCACACGAGGCCAAAAGAAGAATGTATTAGGTTAAGTGAAAATAAACAAACAAACATCTATTTAAAAAAATAGAAGAATAAAAGGACTTGTGAAAAGCATAAAGCAGTTAATGAGAATTTCCACTGATAACCAAAAGTTACTGACAAGGCAAAGTTTCTTTGCTATTGAGGATAGATGCTTCTTAGAGAATGGATAAATCAATAAAGTCCATTTTCCAGTGGCATTTGGAGCCACAGTTTTAATCTGTTGAAACAGCACAAAGACAAAAACCAAAACACAAATAAACAACAACAAAAAGGTTTTCTTTTCAAAAGGAACACCATTTAATTGGCTTCCACTCTCACGGTTTAAGTCGAGCTCCTTAAATGGGGAGTAACTCCCTCAGGAGGATGGCTTTTTGTTGGGTACGTGCGTGATGTTCATTTGCCTTGCATCTAAAAATTAGAACATAACAAGCTTCTAATCATCAGTTGTTAATTTGAAACAAAAAGAATTCTTTTTTCCATTGAAAGCAGATTGCTGTTTAAAAAAAAAAACAAAAACAGCAGCATTCTCCAAGGTCATATGCTGTTGGCAAAGCTCAAAAACTCTTATAGTCCAACTTGCTTATGTTCAGCTGTGTTTACTTAGACTTAACTCGACAAAGTCTGCCTCTGATTACTCTGAATAGTCATCTGCCCACAGATAAATAGATATTACACAAACTTTGACATTTGGCCTCCATAATTTTGGAATAATTTACTATGTACCCTCCACTTAAAACACCAAAATGCTCCACAATATGTTTTGGGATTGGAGCATAAATATTTCATTTCACAGAGGGAGCAGTGTCCATGACCTTCACGGATTTCAGGTGATTTACTAACAAAGTGCCGCCTTGCCCCAGGAGGTGTGGAGTTGTTCTGCAACAGGCAATTTCAAGGCAACATCTATTTCAGTCTTTCAATAACCATCAAGATTTCAAGGAATTTCTGTAAACAAACTGTCACTTAAAGGAAAAACTTTCCATCAGTATTTTTGCAACAGTCTCCAGAACAGAACATGCATATAAAAATAGGAGTTAACTAAATTATTTCCAGAGACTACATGTTAGAGTAATGTTTACACTATTGGTAGAAAGCAAAAGCTCAGTGTTTTACCACTATTTCTTACACTAAATGCGAAATTTTGCTTTGGGGGTAATGTAAACCATTTGTATGGCAGAGTCTGTTCCTGATTACCTAAGAATTGATGCTGGCCCGTCTTATTTACTTTGCTTGCTGTTATATTTACATAACAAAAGATATACACACTCTCCAAACTAAGATTGTCTTGGAGGTGGAAGTATTCATTACATTCCCCAGCAATCAATGAAGCATCAGTCAACAGATCTTCGCTGCATTTTGCCAACAACCGACAATACAGTAGTGAGCAAGGGAAGATGCTTTCTGTCCTCTCAAGTTTATCTAACGAGAAAAGTGATACACTGAACACATACTGTCATCTTCTATGTCCTTCACTTTATTTTATATGATTATGAAGTGTTTTCCCTGCTGAAACTAACACATTTTCTTCCCTGACTCTTGTCTTATTACTGAATTACCCTTGGGATTACCCTTCATTTGGAACTGCTAGGTGTGTTAAGGGAGCCACGGATACTCACTGGGCCAGCTCCCTGTAGCAGTTCAGGCTCTTTCTTGAGTGATTCATTGAACGCTCTCTATTTTGGCTTTTATACTAAGGCGCTAGTTTGGTTTGATAAGCTCTCTGTGAAGTGAAATAATGTAAATGATGGTGCTGCTACTGTTGGAGTGGCTGCCATTCACGCCTAACGAGACGGGGTTTCCAAATTTCTCCTGAAAGGACTGAATCCACTGATGGACCTCAAAGCACATTCTCCACTGTTTTTTCCCATGATGCTTTGGCTCTGAGGTTCATAAAAGATGCTTTTGCATATATAAACAAAGAAGGAATATGCTTCCAAACGTGCCTGCCTTTCAAGATCAGCTAACAAATCCAGAACACATGCTGGAGACTGGAGTGCCCTCAGACTAATCTTTGGGAGAAAAAAGAGTTAAGGCCTCCTCATTAGCTTTTAGTGCAAAACTGCACCCACAATCATTCTATGGACAGAAAGAGCGGAGTCTTCAAATTCAACGTATAGTCAGAGAACTGAATCCAGGAAAAGAAGGAGTACACAGCTGACTTCCGAAGCCCAGCCACGTGACAAAACCAGAGCCCTCTCTAGAGCCACAGAGATACCAGCAAGCCAGGTGAGGAAGGCTGCTCATGCTTGAAAAAGGAACTTTCCACCTCAGTATCTAGGTGCCCTGAGAGCTGTCTAAAAAGGAAGGTAAGCGGAGTTGGAGAGCATGTGTGCACGCGTGCTAAGTCGCTTCAGTCGTGTCCGACTCTGTGCGATCGTATGGACTGTAGCCTCTCAGGCTCCTCTGTCCACGAGATTCTCTGAGAACGTGCAAGACATGCCAACAACCACACATTGTACATTTCAAGCACGGAGGGAAGGAACAGCTGATACCCTTCCAGTGAAGAACGAAGCTACTTGTGGGTGGTTTCTTACAAAGGAAAAGTCAACTGGCAAATTTTATCAGATTGGACGAAGACATAACTGCACAGAAACTAATACGGAAACTCATCTTGGGAAAGGAACACATGCCAGATACTGTACATGAGAGCAAGGCTACAGAGAGCAGTGTGATGTTTGAGCAGCCAGTCTATCTCCAGACACTCAGTTCATTATCTAAAATGCGAAAGAATTTCACAGAGAGGTAAAATTTAGTTATGGGTCACTAGCCGGAATCAGCTTGCAGAAGATCTGTCGTTGAATAAAATTTATATGGCCCTCTCAATGCTAACTGAAGTAGGAAAAAAAGAAAAAAAAAGAAAAAAAGGAAAGCTTTCACAACCAAAAATCTTGAAAAATTTCCTATATTTTTTGGTTTCGTTTTTCCCAGAACTGAAACCCCACAAAATAACACCACCTCAGTGCACTCGCTCACATCCAGCTCAGTCAGGAAGTGCTGAGGTACATAAACATTTTTTATTTCACTTTTTTTACAAGAAGGTGACCAACATTTTCTTAGCCTTCCAAAAAGCTTCAGGTTTGGAAGACATTTTGGTTAAATGTCAGCAAAGGAATTCGCTCATCATTCAAACAGCACTTTTTCTTTCCAGCCTTGGAGTATGTGTAGAAACTGTGCTGTGAATGGAATTACAAAACAGCCTCGGAGCCACACAGGGGAGGCAGTCCTACAGCAGGGAAGCATTAATACAGGAGAAAACCGGAGTCACAAGGCATGTTTACACACACAGCTCATCAAGGGCTTTCACAGTTATCATCAATAACTTTGAGACACTGGGATCTTTCTTTCCCTCATTTTAAAGACATAAGTCAAAAAAGTTATATGATTTACCAGATGTTTCTTAAGTTATTCATAATTACTAGAGAAGAAAATCTGAACCCAGATCTTTAAAGTCTAAAACCATAATCTGAAAGGACAGTCACTGAAGCCCAAAAGCCAGCATCACAAGTGATGGGAAAACACTACCAGTACAGTCAGCAAGGTCAGAAACAAGACAAGAACGTGCCCCATCGTTACTATTACTTAACACGAAGCTGGAGGTACGATCCAGGCAAGAAGCCAGAGAAAGACTTCAGGGCAAAAACTTTAGAAAGGAGGTAGAATCGTTACTATTTGAAAATAATAGAATTATATTACTGGAAAATGTAAGAAAGTCAACTGAAAAACTACAAAAACTGATAAGCAAATTCACGGTGGTGGCAGAGTACAATATTAACATACAATGTTAACACTGCTTATGTAAAAACAACAGTTAAAAAAGCTGTGGAAGAAAGGACCTTGATTACAACAACATGACAACAAAAAGACAGCACGTCTAGGACTAAATTTAACAAGAAATGTTCAAGACCTAATAGGAGGACTCAACTGAAGCGACTTAGAACGTACGCATGCGATCAGGGCAGGTAGGTGTTCAGTGGTAAAGAATCCCCCTGCAATTCAGGAGACGTGGGTTGGGAAGATCCCCTAGAGAGGAAATGGCAACCCACTCCAGTATTCTTGCCTGGGAAATCCCATGGACAGAGGAGCCTGGCGGGCTATAGTCTTTGGGGTCACAAAATAGGACACAACTTAGCAACTAAAAAACAACAACCACCACAAAAGGAGACCTAAACAAAGATACCAAGTTTTTGGATAGCATGATTCTACATCCTAAATAAAAGCCTATTTTCTATAATTAGTGCATTTATTGGGATTGTAACACAATCCCAATAAAAATAACATTTTTTTTTGAGGAGGCAAGTTGATACTAAAGTTAATATTGAAAAATAAACCAGCAACAATAGCTTTAAAAGCTATGAAAAAAGAAGACTGGAGGAGAATGAGCACAGCCAGGTGTTAAACATATTCTATACCCTCAGCAGTTAAGACAGTGTGTGATGGGAGCACAAGAAGAAAAAAAAAAATAATTCCATAGGAGACAGAAAGATAAGATAGAGTCAGCTTAAAATGTAGCATTTCCAAACAGGGAAGGAGGAGAAATTGATCAATCAGCAATATTAGAATAACTAGGTAGCTCTATGGAAAAAAATTAAGTTGGACATTTTCTCTACACTGTATTATACCATCTCTCAAGCTAAGATACATTCCAATGAAATAAAATATTTAAGATACAAATTGAGACTCATAGAAACTCCAGAAGAGAACCTGAGGCACTCCCTTTAAGGTTCTGAAGTGAGGAAGTTCTATTACATAAAATCTAGCAGCCATACAAAGCAAGATCAATACACATAATTACATTTTGTTTCAAAGACTACATGGGGAAAACCAAAAGGAAAATCAAAGCATATATAACTAACTGGAACAAAATATCTGTTACTCACAAACATCCCAGGCTTATCTCCCTATTCCATAAAGTGCTTTTCAAGTTAATAAAACATTATCAATGGAGGGTCGATAGCAAAAAGATTATGAATATATACACAGAATAAACAGACTGTTGCTGAAGCTGAAATTCCAATACTTTGGCCACCTGGACATGAATGTGAATAAACTCCGGGATAGTGGAGGACAGAGGAGCCTGACATCCATGGGGTCACAAAAGTCAGACATGACTTAGCCATTGAATAACAACTATATATATCTCCCCTCCCTCTTGAGCCTCTGTCCCACCACCCCCCGCCCCCCAACCCAGGTTATCACAGAATACTGGCTGGCTGGTTAGGCTCCCTGTGTTACACAGCAGCTTCCTGTTAGCCGTCTATTTTACACATGGTGGGTGTATATACGTCAGTGCCACTCACACCGCGCCAGAGGCTGTGGTACTGGGAATCAGGAGACAGGAACCCAACATGTGTAAACAGATGTCAAAGAAGCACAGAAATTCAACCATGCCAATCTCATGGTTGTGGAAGCTCCCCTGCTTCCACATCAGTGTTTCTCTACCCTGTCTGACAATTACTGCTGCAACATTTGGCAACCAGTAGCATTAAATAGGGACTATATCTGCAAAAATATCCTAAGTTTTGCATTTCAAAAAAGAAAAATAGAACTTTCTTCCTGCCTTATGCTAAATATTCCTCTAGTTAATTCACTTGTTTTACAAGAAAACAAACAAACAAATGTGTTTTTCTAAGTGGAAGCTTATATCATATTTTTTTAAAAATTTTGTTTGAAATCACAGTGACTCATGTCATATGGGTACAGGTTAAATTACACTGGGATCTGTATTATTCTATCAGAAGGGAGCAGGTTAAACTAGTGGCAAATTTGTGCCCTCAAAAAAATGGGAAAGTGCTGCTGTGCCATACACGGAACTCTGCTCAGTGTTATGTGGCAGCCTGGATGGGAGGGGAGTTTGGGGGCAGAATAGATACATATATATGTATGGATGAGTCCTGTCGCTGTTCACTTGAAACTGTCACAATGCTTTTTGTTAATCGGCTATACCTCAATACAAACTAAAAAGTTAAAAAAAAATGGAAAGTGGATGATGCCGGTCTTTATAAATTTTTAAAATAACATTTTCCTACATTTTATCCCTGAAGAGGGAAACAGTTACCTCTCCTCACTGATTTAAAGAATTTTTTTAAAGCTTAAGAAATACTTCCAACCATAGACTATTAAAGAAGTTGACAGCTGGTACAGCATGTACACCAACCAATTCGAAGACATGTTGGCTGGAGAGACCAGGACACAGATGCCCACCATTGAATATTTAACACGTGTTGTAGAAGAATCTTTGCTCCCAATTTCACACGCTTTCTCCCCAATTTAGTTCACTGACCATCACAAGGTCTTCGTTAATATACCCTGAACCTACAGAACCTATATTATTTTTGTGTACCGTTCAGCTATATATTTCTGTATTTCTTGAATGCACACAGAAAACCAACCATATTCCAGATTATGCTGGGAGCTGGAGGTGAATGAGACAGCCTCTATATTGTGGGGAAGTCAGAATCTAAGGAGGGCAGCAACGTAGTTCTGTTCTTCACACTGAGATCTGGTGACAACAGTAGGACAAAGGTGAACTAACTGATAGATGGCTGTGGTTCGAGGCCACATGCAGGAAGGACCCTGAAGACAGCAGAGCTTCCTTAAGATCCTGTCTGCACCTTCCACCCACTAGTCTCCCGGCTCCCCCACCGCCCCCCCACTAAGGCACTGCTGTCCGAGAGAATCACATGGGATGAGAGCACAACCAGACGACAGCACACACGCAAACCTCAGAAGCAATTTCAAATTGTCTAGTAGGCATGCTGAAAAAGGAAAAGGGGAAAGAAAACATAGTTTTAGTAAAATATTTCCTGCAACTCAGTACAGCCAAAATATTATCATTTCAACATGGAAACAACATAAAAATTATCCATGAGATAGTGCCCATGCTTCCTCCCTCCCCCTATCCCTGCTAACACATAGCACTTTGGACTGGTCACATTTCAAAAGCTGTCACCCCACGTGGCCAGTAGCTAGCATGCGAACAGCACAGTTCTAAGAGACTGTGTAGAATGCAGACGCATGCTACTCATTAAATCTCATAGTGACAGAGTGAATTCTGAGGAACCTTCAGAAGTACAGAAATGTCCACAGTTTGCTATAGACTTCCTGTGAAAGCAGAGATTCCCAGAGCTGCCCTGCAGTGAAGGTAAGTTAGGGCTGGCTTGGTCATCGCATATTCTGCTTCCTGTTCTTAATCTCTGGCTTAGTCAGTCAGTTCAGTAGCTCAGTCGTGACCAACTCTTTGCGACCCCATGGACTGCAGCACGCCAGGCTTCCCTGTCTGTCACCAACTCCCGGAGCTTGCTCAAACTCATGTCCATCGAGTCGGTGATGCCATCCAACCATCTCATCCTTTGTTGTCCCCTTCCCTTCCTGCCTTCAGTCTTTCCCAGCATCAGGGTCTTTTCCAATGAGTCAGTTCTTCGCATCAGGTGGCCAAAGTGTTGGAACTTCAGCTTCAGCTGTTCCAGTGAATATTCAGGACTGATTTCCTTTAGAATTGACTGGTTGGATCCCCTTGCTGTCCAAGGGACTCTCAAGAGTCTTCTCCAACACCACAGTTCAAAAGCATCAATTCTTCAGTGCTCAGCTTTCTTTAGAGTCCAACTCTCACATCCATACATAACCACTGGGAAAAAAATCTCTGGCTCAGTGGAAAGGATTCACGACTTTGGCCACAAAGATCAGATTTCTTCTTCCCAGTCTCTCTTGCTCTTGGTACTGGCCTGAGAAGGAGCTGTTTGCTGAGGTTGCTGACTCAACGCACTTCAGCACACTGTTTTTCCCTTAAAGATGCCTTCCCTTAAAGGCCCACCTTGCTCATGGGCCCCCGGGAGAAGACTGGACAAACTTACAAAGACTTAAACTAAATCCCTCAGTACTTGGTAAGTAAAGAATACCAGTGTAAAGACTCAGCAGTGCTCTCTAGATGAGATCCACAAAACTCTTCAAGGGCCCTTTCAGGCCTAATTTGCCTATTGTTGCTGTTGTTGAGTAGCTAAGTCATGTCTGGCTCTTTGTGACCCCATAGGCTGTAGCCCATCAGGCTTCTCCATCCAGGGGATTTCCCAGGCAAGAATACTGGAATGGGTAGCCATTTCCTTCTCTAAGAGATCTTTCCCGACCCAGGGATCCAACCCACGTCTTCTGCATTGGCAGGCAGATTCTTTACTGCTGAGCCACCGGGGAAGCCCGAACTTGCCAATAACTCCTGGTATTTAAGGATCCTCTGATTCTTAGCAGGCAGAATTTGACCCACCCCCCTGTTAGGTTCTGACTTTCTCTTCTCCCTCCAGCTCTCTCCTTTTTAATCCAATCACCTTTCCAAATGTCCTTTTCTCCACATCACTATGAAGTTTTCTCGGATCTTTCTCCTCCAGATTTTCTTTCCTATTACTCATTGTTTCCTTTATCTTTCTGTCTCTGACATTGTTATTTCTTATACCTGGCATGCAATTATATTTATACTTAATATCATTGTCCTGGATGGTTCTTTCTCAAAATCAGATTCTCTAAGTCTTCAGTGATATATTTATTTGATGCACAGTCAAATATTACAATATCCCTTCCTTGCCAGGAGAGAAATTTATAAATAAATTGTCACTGGTTAAAATAAAGAGGTGAGCCCAGTGCTTTTTGACCCTGGCTGATTCTTTCTACAAAGGCAGGGAAGGACTTGCAGAGGCCAGTCGAATCATGCTAAGCCAGTGAGACAAGACAAAATGTGTCTGAAGTCGCTTCTTTGATTTAACATCCTGATCCTGCTTCCTCTCAGCCTTCCTCCAATCGATCAGAGAGTGGTACCCCACTGCTGGAAGGAGAAGGCATGGATAGGGCACAGTGTCCAAGTTTAGAATTTCTGCCTCTGCAATGCAACTTAGGAACAGCAGTAGGTATAACATCTCTGGTCTCACCCCAGCCCCAGACCTCTGTCAGTTTCTTAACACCTGTGTTCACCAAGTCGCATCATGATCCTGGAGTTTCCTTCAGAAATATGATAAATTCCAGCCCAATCATATCACTGCTTTCAAGTCAGACAAAAACCTTTTGGGACTGCAGAGTCATGGTAAGAACAAAGCTGTACAGGCCGGGACACCCTGACACAGAGGAAGATGGCCGGAAGCAGTTCTCTGAAGTCACAGACCAAGGAGGGGACCTCGTCATTGCCAAATAGAATTCATCTCTTGGAAAAACACAGCTTCAGATTTAAATCAAATGAAAAAAAGAAATGATCTAAAAGAGTCCTTTCCTAAAATCGCTATGCAGCTTATTACACAATCTATGCCATTTTCTATTCCTATATCATGTTCTTCACTTCTCCTAAGAATACATGTATCATTTTCTCTTTAAAGAATACAAGCATGAATCACAGTGGCTTTTGTTGGATTAACTGATTTGTCTTCTTTTTTTCTCAGCAGTTTCAATGCCAATCCTCAGTTTCTAGTCTGGCCAGCTGGGTGGAATGAGGTAGTCCACAAGCAGGGGATCCAAGTCCAGGGACGGCCTCTACACCAAGTCTCCCAGCTGAAGAGGACCCTGCACTGGGCATGAGGGTGCTCTGCATCTGACCACTAAGTCTACCCCAAAGAAGAGCCCCAGTTAAGTCCTGAACTCACACAACCCCAGCAGACCAGAAACCCCAGAGCTATATCCAAATGGTATTCCAGTCCTAGTGAACCCCTGAAATAATGAACAGGTGTAACAGAAAAAGGCAAATGGAGAAGGCAGTGGTAGAGAGTGAGATGGTTAGATAGCATCACCGACTCAATGGACATGAACTTGAGCAAACTCTGGGAGATACTGGAGGACAGGGAAGCCTGGTATGCTGCAGTCCATGGGGTCACAAGAGTTGGACAGAACTTAGCATCTGAACAACAACCACCACAGAATAAGAAAATTAATTGCCATTTCATCTCACAAATGTCTTAGCAGGAAGCTGACAGGTATGAACTACAAGCCCCTCTGATTTGCTTTGCACCTGGGGAGGGGCTGAGTACACACAGCAGGCCTGGGATGAAGTTTTGTAGCTAACGCAAGAAAGAACTAGATTACACAAGCAAGAAAGAGCTAGACTGTGTGGAAAGAACCTGGAGACTTCGGAGCCACTTGGGAGTTAGGCGGTGAGCAGGAAAAGATGGAAGGGGGAGGCATGAGTCTGGGAGATGCTATGCTGCCAGGGACCTGCTGGGCCAGAGAAGGCAGAGGTGAGTTCCACTTGCAGCGGCTAAGAAGGGCTTAGAAACAAGGAAAGCAGTGCTCTGTAAGAAGTGGGGTGAACCAGCCTAATGTAAGGCCTTCCTGTGCTCTGGTATGCTCAGTCAGTCAGTCGTGTTCAACGACTTGCAACCCCATGGACTGTAGCCTGCCAGGCTCCTCTGTCCACGGAGATTCTCCAGGCAACAGTACTGGAGTGGGTTGCCATGCCCTCCTCCAGGGGATCTTCCCAACCCAGGGGTTGAACCCAGGTCTCTTTCATTGCAGGTGGATTCTTTACCATCTGAGCCACCAGAGAAGCCCAAGAATACTGGAGTGGGTAGCTTATTCCTTCTCCAGGGGATCTTTCTGACCCAGGAATCGAACTGGGGTTTCCTGCATTGCAGGCAGATTCTCTATCATCTGAGCTCTCCAAATTCTCCACACAGTCCAGGGCACTCACATGCTTTCTGGGGGTGGGGGAGTTGGATGGTGGGGGCGGAATCTTCTAGAATCTGAGGACAGGACCACATTGCACATCAGAATCAACATGATACAGAGCAGGGACCACAGGTGTGGGAGGGCAGAATGACCGCAGACTGAACGCACTGTGGAAAGTAAACGTTTCTGACACGCTTTGAAGATAGAACCATCAGGCATCGCCAGAAACCTTCAGAAGGGTCTGCTCTTCCACAGCAGGAACCGTGTCCTTTTTGGACCTAAATCAGAGTCAGCCCTGTTGCTGTCCCTTGTTGCAGAGAAATGCAGGCTGGGGACATGCTTGTGCTTTTCTTTGGAGAAGGATCCAAAGCTTTTTAACCAGTTTCAAAGCAGTCCATGTACAAAAGGAGGAACAGCTCCAAATAAGTTAAGAATCACTGTTTTGGAGAAGTCAACTCTATAAATGATTTCTTTAAAAAATCTGAGTACACTTAACCAGGATGGAAAACACCGTAAAATCAAGTGGAAAGAGTCTGAAAGAGAAGTGAGGGACTCAAGTCCTCTTTCTGGCTCTGCCATTAGGTAGCTGGGTCCCAGGAGGCCCTCTCCCTCCCACCTGGTGAGAAAAGCCAAATAATTATCCTCACTTTTACCTCACAGAGTTGTAATGAGGATCCAATAAAATGACAGATATCTGTGCACTTTCTACAGTACACAGAGCAACACAATATATTATTAGATCTAATCTGGCATTAGATTTGCTAACCAAATACCAGAATAGTAAGTACAGAAATGACCTTAGTGAAAATATTTTTACAATTCAATCATGGACATTATCCCCCTCTTCTTGCCATAATAAATAAAGGCATTCGACTTTAAAGGATATTTTTATCATTCATCTGACTTTTGGAGTTTCACCGTGTTCTAGCCTTGCTGTACAAGTTCTGTTTGTGACTCTTCCTCCCTACTGCTTTGCTCTTCTGTGGGTGCATGCCGAATTTGTGCAATTGCAAAGGAAGCTTCGCTGTTTTTTTCTATGCATGGCAATAAGCATGACATTTGATCTTACATAGGGATTAAGTCATTCATGAGCGGAGCCCAAAGGGAAGAACAGCTCCAAAATAACAACCAGCCTTGCTGGTACTACAACATTCAGAAATTCATAGTCACTTCTGCTACAGTTATAATTTGTAGTCTGTCTGGCACTGAGAAATCTAACTGCAGTCTCTGTGGTTTAAATAAAATGTATCTACAGTAACTTGGAGCCATGTTTTAAAATGTTCCATGTTATTTTAGTTCAAGGACAAGCTTTTAAAATTAAAAGAAAACTTTGGTTTTAATTATAGATTAAAAGTGAAAGTTTTTTGTTTTTTTTTTAAAGGAATGCTATGGAGTCCCAGTTTTGGAGAAAGCAATTGAAATTAGTTCTAAGGTAACAATCTTTATTAATATAGGAAGAGCAAGAATTGAGAGCACACACTCACATACAAAGACAACATTTTTGTGGTTTTTAAACCATGATAGTCACAGTTCATCTACTCAGTATTATATTTTCCAGTGATTTCAGTTGTATTTTATGACCAGGATGTAATATTTTAACAGGCACTACTGCTGAACAATGACAGAACTAATAAAAGGCAGTTGATAGTGTTGTCTAACTTTAAGAAAACCCTAGTAGAACCTAAATTTATAAAACACAGAATTTGAGTTACATTGTTCATAAAACAAAAGGATTCACTGCTGGATTGTTTTAAAATACCAAGTGTCTGTGCTGGCCTTAAAATCTGATTTAATTTAAATCTAATATTTTTAGAATGTGTCTATCTAAAAATTCAAGGCACAAGTTCATTATATTATGTGGATTGATACAGAATGGCCTAAAATAGAAGCTTTAAGTCAAGTGCATCAGCAGGAGCAGTAAGTAAATGCTTAGACCCCAGGTTCCAGGCAAGGGTTTCCTGGTTCGTGCCCTCAGTTCTCTTGGGCCACTCAGGATGCTACAGGAAGGAATCTGATTGCAGTCTCCTTATTTTCTCAACTGATGCTCTGCTCCTTCCAAGGTAACATCTCCCTCTACCCCACCAACCTTGTTCTGTGATCGTATTTCGATTCCGTAGCTTCAGGCACAGTGTTTCCAGTATTCATGTAAGGATGTGAGAGTTGCACCATAAAGAAGGCTGAGTGCCAAAGAATTGATGCTTTCTGAACTGTGATGTTGGAAAAGACTCTTGAGAGTCCCTTGGGCTGCAAGGAGATCCATTCTAAAGGGAACCAACCTTGAATATTCATTGGAAGGACTGATGCTGAAGCTAAAGCTCCAATACTTTGGCCATCTGATTCCAAGAGCTGACTCACTGGAAAAGACCCTGATGCTGGGAAGATTGAGGGCAAGAGGAGAAGGGAGCGACAGAGGATGAGATGGTTGGACATCATCACCAACTCAATGGACATGAGTTTGAGCAAGCTACGGAAGATGGTGAAGGAAAGGGAAGCCTGGCGTGGGGTCGAAGAGTCAGACACGACTGAATGACTTAGTAACAGCAAGTTCTGCGTTCTCTCATCCTCAAAATAAGGATTGAAACACATGTATCATAGAATTGCTGCAGGGACTAAAGTGACCCATGCAGGTGGAGCACAGTGCAGGCGCAGAGAGAGTGCTCAGTCAACTGCAGCAGCTATTGTCAGTAAGTGCAGACCACAGGGAACTCTCTAGCCATCAGCCTTAGACACACCTTGTCACTTGTCTGATGCCTGCCTGCATGTTATAGATTAGAGGTATGTATCCTTCAGGGAAGCAAGACTAACCGAAGGTATAAAGAGAATACATATGTGTGTTTCTTTGTGCTTATATGTAAATAACCATGTAAATTTTAACTAATTTACTTAGACAAGATTTGATTACTCAGTTTACAGATTATCCATACCCAAAGCATTTACAGCAGTATCTTTCTTATACTTTATAATTGACTGATCACACTAACAATGACGATTGTTGTCTAAACATTTTAAGTTGAAGAGGCAAAACCTTATCCAAATCCCCCTGCTATGTGATCTCTGCTGGGAAAAGCAGAATTCTGCCCCCTATAACTTTCCCCTCTAGTGTCACATCTGTGAATGTGCTATGTTATTCATTAAAAGTGACTTTGCAGACAGAACTAAGATTACCCATCAGCTGACCTTAAATGAAGGGTGGGCGCAACGTAATCACACAAGCCCCTTAAACACAGAGCTTTTTTCCTGGTTGGGGCCACAGAGCTGAGGCAGAGCAATTCAAGCTTTTGGAGGACTGGGCATACTGTAGCTGGTTTGAAAATATAGGGGCTGGAGAGAAGGAATGATGCAGCTTCTAGAGGCTGAGATGTGAGGGGGCAGGACCTCAGTCCTACAGCCATAAGGAAATGAATTCTGCCAGCTGCCTAAATAAGCTTGTGAGTAGGTTCTTCCCCAGAGCCACCAGGTAAGAAACCAGTATGATCAAAACCTTGATGTCAGCCTAGTTAGACTCTGAACAGAGCATTCAGCCATGCTGCACCAGACTGTCCACTGAAATAATATATAATAATATTTATTATATAATACATTTATAACAATATTTGTTTTAAGTTGCTAAGCTTGTTAAGCATCAATAGAAAACCAAAATATAAGCATATGATTTACAACCACAGTCATCACTTTTGAACTTGTGATGGTTATTTAATTAAAAAACAGCACACTCCATCCCTAACCATGACACAGAAGTTGCCATTTCTGCCAATGGATGTGCTGTGATCTCAGGCTAGTCTTCTGACATTTCTCTGTCTGTCTTAGTTTCAGGGGCCTCACTTAACACTTTCTGAAAATAATTGCTTGGATCTGTACCTGCTCATGTAGCATCTCTTGCAGAGGGTGTGCAGGGTCATTGAAGAGAAAACCCTTCAAATCCCTATATTCCAGGAAAAACCTTGAGAAGAGACATGATGTCCCTTGGATATTTCCTGTTTATGCTGCTGCCCAATGGCAAGATCAACCGGTGATACCACGTGGTGCTCTCGACCTCATCCTCACTGGGAGGATTCTAGTGCTTCTGTGGATGTGCCAAAGCATCAGTACATCATTCAGGGCAAGAACTCCTTTTCCCCCAGGAAAACAGACACTAACAGATCATGAGCAAGGGACTCTGGGAACGTTAGACATTCCAGCAAGAGACGGTGCTGCTCTCAGAATGATACTGGGAACAGCGGCCCATTTTGAACTCATTGGTGTTTAATCAGCACAGTGTCCACATGCTGACAGCTGGACAATCAAGCATATCCCTAAGGGAAGAAAGAAACCTCATAGAAAAGTATTCTGTGGTCAGTCTACCGCTGCCCGGAGACAGAAATATGGTGAAATATCCATCAACTGAGCCACAGTTGAACAAACCAGGAAAGAATCTGGACAGCAGAGCCCCGGGCAAAGACAAGGGACTTCACTGTTAAAACAGAGAGGAAAAAAAGAGACGGAAGCAGGGAGATAGGGAGAATGGGAGGAGGAAGGAAGGAAAGATAGAAGAAATAAGAGAAAAAAGAAAGAAGAAAGGACAGAAAGATGTTAGAGGAAAGACTAGATATTTAGACCTTATTCAAATAACTTGAACATTTACATTTCAATATGTACTTTAATGTATTTTTAGGGGCTTCCCTGGTAGCTCAGAGGTTAAAGCATCTGCCTGCAATGCAGGAGACCTGGGTTTGATCCCTGGGTTGGGAAGATCCCCTGGAGAAGGAAATGGCAACCCACTCCAGTATTCTTGCCTGGAGAATCCCATGGACAGAGGAGCCTGGTGGGCTACCTCCATGAGGTCGCAAAGAGTCGGACATGACTGAGCAACTTCACTTCACTTCCCATGTCATTACTTTATTTTGATAAATAATTTTAATTAAATACATTTGTACCACTAGCTAAAAATCATTAAAGTTATCCAAGTATGAGAGAGGAAAAATAATATAAAGCAAGTTTAACACTCCATTGATACTTTGCTAGAAGGAAAGATTGGCAAAAATGAATGGAATTCTTATCTTCCTGTTTTTACTTAAAAATTCCCAACAGTACTCGCTCAAACAAAGAACTTAAGTTTTCCACTGGAAGGACAAAAAGAAAAGTTAGTTCTAGCATGTCCTGCCACATGCTTCACTTCAGAGACTTTGGAGTAAAATAGTATCGATTTGGATTCTAATCACATTTCAAAAGTACAGTACTTATTAGGTGCATGACTGTCAAGTACCACTATATCACAGTGTTATAATTACAGGCCCTTTTTAAGAACTACACTGTATTTAGTGCTTTATTTCAAACACTATAGCTGATGGAAAGTCGTACCCATCATAACATGTCATGTTTTTGTACATGAAATCCATCAGGAATTTTCCAGGAGTTCCCACATTCCTCTCTGCACACAATTTTCTTTGATTTTCAGAACTGATGCCTAATTCTGAATGTATGCAAATTCCCAGTAAAACAGAAACAAAGCAAACATCTCTTATGATAAAATCATTTACTGGAAGTCTGTACTAGAGTTCCCTTTAAGATGGTATACTGACTAAGCTTGATTTACTTCTCTCTCAAAACCCCATTAAAATCACAGACTGTAAATTTAAAACCAAATGAATGCCTAGCAGTCCTCAAAAACAATAAAGGGTACCATCGCCAAATCAGAAGAGTTGAGAAATTCATGGAAGATGAAATGCATGTGGCATCTAGTGGGTGGGGAAATTCAAACAGAACCACAACTCAAACCATGTGGAGGGCAAGACCATGGCAGAGCAGGAGCTGCTGCTCCCAGCAGGGCATAGAAGATATTCCAAGTCACAGAGTAAGCAGGTCAGGACTCCTGAGGGTTACCAGTCAAAGGACAGTTAAGGGAAGAGGTAGGCCATGCGGCCTTTCTGAGTCGGGGGTGCGGGAGTGGGGGGCGGGGTGGGGGGAGTGCGCCTCTGGTTAATCCGGCCCAGGACACAGTTTCTGCAAATGTTCTTTACACAAGGTAATTGTTTAGTCACTCAATCGTGTCAATTCTTTCACTTCCCCATGCCTGTAGCCCGCCAGATTACTCTGTCCATAGAATTTCCCAGGCAAGAATACTGGAGTGGGTTGCCATTTCCTTCTCCGGGGGTCTTCCTGACCTAGGGATCGAATCCATGTTTCCTATGTCTGCTGCACTGCAAGCGGATTCTTTACCTACTGAGGCATCAGAGAAGTCCTTACACAAAGTAGGAAAACTGTAAAGAGGGTGCCTGGCAGGAAGGCCATAGAGACATGCAGACCAGAGACCCTGGCAACTTCTGATCAAGGTGGGATCATGGCTGCTGTGAAGAAGGAGTAATAAGAAAAAAAGATGTTCTTGGAAAACAAAAATGAGATACTACAATGAGAACTTCAATAGGTTGATTAATAGGACGGAAGTGGCAAAGTTGAAAGTTATGTTGATGACTGGAAGGAAAAGTTGAGGAAAAAGTTCATAAAATAAAGAAGAAAGATGAAAATGTGAGAGGAAAAGGAGAGGACTAAGGAACACCAGGCCAAGATCATTTCAAGGGTGAATTCCTTCAGACCTTCAACGTACCAGAAAAGAGTTAATCCATGCTTCATTTTAACTTTTCTGGAGTAGAAAAAGATAAAATACTTTCCAGGTCATTCCACAATAGCAGTGTGACTCTAACCTCAAAACTGTTCAAGGAGAGCGTTAGAAAAAGAAAACTACAGATAAACCTCACTTGAGAATTTTGATATTACATTACTAAGTAAAATGCTAATAAACTAAATCCAGAAAACTCTTTAAAAGAACAATATATCTTGATGGAACAGAACTTTTCCTAAGAATTCAAGGCCAGTGAATGCTAAGAAACTTAAATAGATTAAAGGAGGACAACTAGATGATGCTCTTAAAAAATGTGGAAAAGCATTTGATAAAAGGAGCAACCTGTTACAGGTGTGTTTTGGGCAGGGGATTCCTTATCAAATAATCTAGGAATGGAAAGAGAATCCCTTAACATCACAAAGTGATCATATCAGAAGCTTGCTGTGAAAATTATACTTAAAGGTAAAATATAAGGAAAATTCCCTTAAGTGTCTGTCATCACTGCTATTACTCAACACTGTTTTAGAAAACTTGGTCAGTGTGATGCAATACCTGGAGGATGGAAGAAAGGGAAAGAGGGGAGGAAATAAATACCTGAAACTGTTACTCTCTGAAGGTTATATATGTTTGTATGTCTTGACAATTCCACTGGATAGAATAAAAATATACAAAATCCAACAGATTTTTAGGATATCTAGGGACGACTATTATAAAATATAATGGACAAGTCATTCACAACAGCAACAATAAGAGCAACAAAAGATCCTATAATTAACTTAATGAGAAATATGCAGACCCTATGTAAAGGAAAACTACAAAAACGTGTTGAGCATCATGAAAGATGCTCATAATAAATAGAGAAATAAACCATATGCCTGAGTGGGAAGATCTGACATAATAAAGATATTAAATTCTGTGCTATCCTAATTTCCAAAGGGATTTTTTTAAGCAGAACTTGTCAAACTTCTTCCAAAGTCCAACTAGAAAAGTACATTCAATTAGATGAGAATACTTTGAAAAAGTGAACGTAAAGTAGACACAGCCTGCCAGACATCAACACATACAACCAAGCCACAGTCGTGAAAGCAGTGTGCTACTGACAGAGGAGCAGCGTTTAGGTTTGACAGTATTCAGTACAGCCTAGAAACACACACATAAGGGAAGCAATGCAAATCAGCGAGGAGCAGTGGATGCACTCAGGATGTCGGGCTAGGACAACTGGCTATCAATGTAGGGGAAAAAAAATCAGATCTTTAGCTCATACCATTTATAAAAACACTTTACGTTTGATTATGAGCATAAAAGTAAAAGTGTTAGTTGCTCAGTCCTGACTCTTTGCGACTCCATGGACTGTAGCCCACCAGAGGCTCCTCTGTCCAAGAAATTATCCAGGCAAAAATACTGAAGTGGGTTGCCATTCCCCTCTCCAGGAGATTGTCAAACCTGGGTCTCCTGCATTGCAAGCAGATTCTTTACAGACTGAGCCCCCAGGGAAGCCTAATTATGAGCATATAAGTGTACAAATAAAATAGAAGCAGTACAAGTAACTGTGGAAGCAAACTTCTATAAAATTAGGAGAGTCTTCCTAAAATGACACAGATAGAACCCCTGCAGATTTAACAAGGGTCCCTCGCCTACCTCCCAGCCTAGCTCCTGGGCAGATGGTCTATCTGCCACCAGTGCACTGACCCCTGCTGGCTCCCTAATACTCCTGGGAGATGTTCCCCTTGTTGCTCAGAGCCTAGGTTCTGTTTCTAACAGAGATAATACGGTCTGTATTTAACTATGACTTTCAGTAAACTGTGGGCTCCCTTCTCTCCCTAAAAATGTCACAGGATCTCAGATGATCAAGGGTAATAAGGTAATTCCCTGGAGAAGGAAATGGCAACCCACTCCAATATTCTTGCCTGGGAAATCCCATGGACAGAGGGGCCTGGCAGGCTACAGTCCATGGGACTGCAAAGAGGCAGACACGACTGAGAGACGAAACAACAACAAAAAGGATCTTATGGATTATCTTGTCATAAGCCCTCATTTTATGGCTAAAGGAACCAAGGCCCTTGGAGCACATTATCAGTTGCTAGCAGTTCTGGGTGAATATGGAGAGCCTGATGTCTAAGGCGATGCCATAACTTCCTGTGGCTAAATCTACAAGTGGTGATTTCAGGTCGGGTAAGAAGGGAGGCTGGAGAGAAATTTGGGGCATAGTAAAGTCATTTTCCAAACCACAGATGAAGCAGCAGATATTTAACTATAGTAAAATATACATTGAACTGGTCATGCTTCCACTGGGCGTCGACCCAGAGCTTTATACTATCATTTTAATTAAAGCACCAGAGACAGTGAGGTCAAACACAGATCATTTACCTTTCTGCTTCTTCTCTGAGTTTCCTATTAGCGTTTCACTGAGTGTGTGTAGGGGGTGGGGATTAGGAATGGTATTTGGGGGTTGGTAATATGTCATGAAATCATAAAGTTGAGCTTTCTTTATATTTTCCTAATGAGAGAAAAGTTATTCTAACTATAAACTAAAAGTTTTACTGCTTCAATCACAGTAACCATGAAATAGAACTCAAACACCTTTCAAGATAGTTGAGAATGACTATTCCAGATGATTTACGTTTATACTTTTAAAAGCACGTTTTAAAAAAAGAAATTAAAAAAAAAAAAAAAGCTCCTGGAAGTAAAAGTACACAGATTAGACAAACTGGAGGTCCCATGGGTCATGAGTAAATCTGAACTGGTGCCATAATTTCTGAAAAGGTCTGAAGTAAAGGAACCCAGGAGACACAGTAAAAACACAACAAAACCAACTGCACTACTGACGAAGTTGTGAAAAAACTCCTTGATCCAGCTGGAGAGATTTAGCAGCCCCGGAGAGGAGAAAAGGAAGAAAAAATACAGCGAGACGAAATGCAACCAAGACGATTAAGGAAGATGCAAAACAATGATAACATTCGGCCTCGGCTGCAAACCGGGGGAAGGATGGTGGTTCTCAAGCAGCCATTTAGCTCTGTGCTAGGAGAAGACATCACAGCAAAGGCACTTGGCATCAAGCAACTTCTGGTTGGGAGTTTACGTTTAGAAATGTAAGACCCAGTAACATCTAAGGAATTCTTGTTCTTGCCAGACAGCCACCCTCTTGCCCCAAAGCCATGTGACAAATGATCCCGAATACCACTCTGCCTTTTACGCATCTGCTGTCTAAATCAGTGCAGAAACTGGAAGCAGCGACTCTGAATTTTGGCCTCAGCAAAGGGTACATTTTAGTGTCATAATGACAGTCTTGGCAGAACAGGGTCTTCTTCCTTGCAGTGTCTCTGCCATGCTGAGAACTCCGTGCATCGTAACCTGCATCTGGCTCGAGCGAGGGACCATCAGCCCTCAATTTCAAACGCAGGGGCGATGGTGTGGGAGCTTGAGAGCAGCTGTTTCTTGGAAATTCCACTTTATGAATGGCTGTCTCCAACTTCCAGCACTTGAAAAAGGTTTCCTTTTCATCTGCGTTGTTTTTCCATTTTAATTTTATCTCACCAAATGAGTCCTCTCAACATCACTGTTTTAAAATACATTATTCTCTTCATTTAAATGAAGCTCAATCAAAGGCAGGACTGCTGTATATAATGGTGCCCAAAAAGGGACACAGTCTTTCTGTCAAAGATGTCCACTGTGGTCCCTCTATCGAAGCACTGAGTCAGTGGGCAAGAGGCTGCTCTCACCCCATCGCAACCCAGGGGTTGTGGAAGACGCCACACAAACTCACAGTGCCATCCAGCCACACAGCAAGGTGCTGCCCAGACCCGGGGCCTGGTGATGTCTACACTGTAACTCAGCTTTTCTCACACTCACGCAGCGGAGTGTCTGACCTGAGGGAAAGCTGCAGGTGAACCTGACCCCGAAGCACCTCAGTGTTATCTTTGCACTTCAGCGTCCTACCGGCCTGAGGAAAAAAGACTCAACATTGTGAGAAGCCAATGAGTGATGTCACTGCTAAGCCGAGTCCAATCTAACTTCCCCAAACCACTCTCCAATTGGATTGTTGGTATCACTCTCATGTTTTTCAGATCACTTTCAGGTAATGAGGGGAGGTCTTTAGGGTAAACCCATGGCGGAGGAAGGATACCACTGGTCATTTTCAAAAGCCTTTTGTTTTCCAAACTGTGTTTAATTCTACTGCTACGACTGCTACACACAGACACACACATACACAGACATACACAGACACACACATACACAGACACACACACACACAGACACACACACACACCAAGCGACTTCTGCCCACAGCAGGGACCACGAAAGATCTTCTACAAACCATTTCTCTTCTTGGAGCAACACAGCATAAACCCTAGGTACCAGATGTCTATTACAGTCTACCATCTACCAACACGTGTGAAGACCTTTCCACTGCAGCCATTAAAACAGACCAGCTTCTGATTGGAGCCCTTGTGCCTAGAGCCTGTGCTCCAGAAGAAAACCCACTGCAATGAAAACCCTGTGCACCGCGACGAAGAACAGCCCCCTCTTGCCACAATTCGAGAAAGCCCTCACAGAAACGAAGACCCAATACAGCCAAAAGTAAATAAATAAATTTAAAAAAAAAAAAAAAAAGAATCAGGGAAAGGAAGGGAGCAATAAGAGACCTAAGCTATCAAAAAAGATGAGTTTTTAAAAATGCACAACCATCTATCCTAAATTCTGAAAAGTTCAACACTAACGTACACGATTTTAAAAATAAAATTCAATTAACTGAAATTGCCAAAAGCCATGGACTTACGGTACCAATGATGAGGATCACATTTCCAAGCAGCGCAACCACCTGCATACAAAACCTCAACCATCTCAGTGCTCAGCGTAGAACCCAAAGCAATGTCCTAATCTGCAAATTAAGGGATTGAACTGGAAGACTCTTTAAAGTTCACTGCTGAATTTATAAAAATCCTTGACCATTTTCCTCTTTAGTAAGATGAAAATAAGACAAATTGGGTAACAAAGAAAGGAAAGGTTCATTACACAGCTGCCATGTAAACATGCCATCCTTCATTTAAACTGAAAACCATGAACAATTCAAATGTGAAAAAAATTGAACAAAGTGAACAAAATTATTATTGCTTTTCTTCCTCAAAAACCACAATTATAGATAATATAATGTCTAATAGAAAACAAGAACAAAATTTAAAAGTATCCAAATTCTGGGCTAGAAGAAAACATGTATTTATTCTGAGTAAAAATTCTGTTACATCAACAAGACAAATTTTGACATAAAAAAATACCTGTTTAATTTTAGAAACAAAGTCGGGAGGCAGAAGGGAAAACTAACTGTGACTCACCAAAAAAGAAAGAAAGAAAAAAAAAAGAAAGAAACCACTTCCATGTTCATTAAACAGAATGTCTTGTTATTTTCACAGACAGTAAAAACTTTTTGACATCCTTCTCAGTCCCAGGCTGGAGAGGTGTCAACAGATCTTATTTGGTCTTGTCAGTGTGTAAAGAGTTTACAAACCTGACTAAATTTAGAATTAGCAGGAGTTAGGCACTTATATTCTTTATACACAGAAGAAGGGGGAAAAAGGTCCTTTTATGCCAGCTTTGAGTTTGGCTTGAGTTTTTATGACTTATTTAGAAGCCCTAGGGAATGAAAAGAGTCTCTTAATGGAAACACTGACACAGTATTACATGCAGTGACATGAACCAGCACTTCTATGAAACTACACCAGGTGTGACTGACTGCTGCAGTGTCTGAAATGCACAGAGTGTCAGAAAATCAATCACCATAGATGGAATGCCAGGAGACAGTCCTGCCAAAATATAGGGGATACCCCCACAGAATCAAAAGGTAACACTGATAAACTTGTTTTTAACAGGAAAATAGGTAAAAATGTATGAGATCTATATTCTTACATGTGGAGAACAGAGAAAATGTAAAATTTCTGCATAGACTTTCTCCAATTTCACCTTAGGATTAGAAACAGTCATTCTTAAAAAGCCAAAGAAGTCATGTCAACCCTGACAGTGAATGGGACAGAAGAGTTTAAATCACTGGATCTAAATCTGCACTGTGTTTCTTAAATCTCACCCACAATGTGATGACCTAGATAAGTAGACAATAGATATCATTACTTAATGAAGTCAAATCCCTAAAAGTTCCTTTTCTATTTGCCTGTCTGCTACACTTTCTTATTCTTCAGTGGATTTTTTTTTAAACTGCTAAACTTTTCCATTTATCATCCTTACATTTTCCTGAAAGTCACTCTCTTAACTTGAAAATTGGTTTCGTTTCATTTTATACTTTCTAAGTTTTTATTTCAACTCTCTTAAACATCTCGTAGTTCTAAGCTTCATTCTGTTCAGTTTTTTTTCCACCAGTTTTAACTTTCTCTGCGTTTGCCTCTTTTTAAAACATATTTAAACATATTTGGGACCATTTTCTTTCCCTTGTCATGTTCACAGACACAGATCGACACGTACATACGTACATTACAATGTCTTTGGTGATTTAAGAGGCAGACAGACGAAATCATGAAAACACTAACTCATTCACTTAAGAAAAGAGTTCCAGAGCAAATATGTGAGACACACTGTATTAAGTGCTAGGGGGACAATAAAAGGAATAAAATACTATTTCAGGGCATTCGAGGGCTTTTAACACACACAAATCGGTGAGTATCAGCACAAAAGGAGAGAGACCATACAGCTGCACTCCCGGAAGCCGTCTCTCTAGTCACACAAATTTGAAAACAATGTTGCCATCATTCTAAGGCTCCATTTGGAGAAAACAATATAAAAGGACAAAAACAGCCCTAAAAAAGGTGTACATTTTCTAAATGAAGCTGCTATGTATTTTCAATTTGTTTGTAAACCAGGTTGTTGAATGGGGTTGCTAAGTCTTAACATCTGCACATAGACTTTTTCAGGCTCTCACATGATACCGTGAAATGAAAATATCTCCTGCCATATCAATAAATGAGAAATGTCACAGACATCAGTAATTTCTGGCCTTCAGATGTGAATGAGGCCTCCCAAAACTGCGATCCCGCGGATGCTGCCAGCCACCACAGTGATTGCTAAGGGGCTGGGGAAATGAAAGAAGCAAGGTGAAGAAGGAAACAGGATTGATCCAGATACATGAGGTGCATATATGAAAGGAATGAATTCAGTGAGCCCAGAGGCTTGCATCTTCGCATGCATAGTAAGCTCCATAACTTTATGCCTGATTTTTGATGTTCAGATGGTCTGTTCCCTTTGTTGAAAACTTGTACATAGTCTGATGTCCCTCCTGCCTCCTTGGAGCAGTTTTCTCAGAGCTACTGAAATGGGCTCGAGTCCTAAACATTCCCATCAAATAAAACAACTCTACATTCAGGTTGTGACTATGTATTTTTTAGTCGACAATACCAAATAACAAACAAAGAAAAGTGAATGAAAAACTAACCCCTGAAGGAGCTTATGCCAAACTGCTTATGCCAAAGCTTGTTCCCTTTTTCTATTTTTGTCTGCCACAAATCTCTTAGCCTTTTAATATTATGTGGAACATTTAAGCAGCTTCATTTAAATTTTGCAAGAAGAAAATTTACTTTCAAAACTCAAGCTAATGTGCTACTTCAGAAATAATCCAAGTGAATGTGTTTTGCCATTATCATCACTGATAAATATTTAAACATCTACAGTGTTCATAATATCATGCTTAAATTTTTATAATTCTGTCCCAAGCCTCCCCAAAGGTCAGAATTTCTATCAGTCTCATTTCAAAGGTTACTGTTCTGGAATAAGTAATTAGGAAAGACCCCTTTTAAAAGGTTATCAGAAAGACACTATTCTTTATTCAAAGGTGTCAGGAGCAAGTTTAGTCTGGAAGCATATAAAAAGCAACAGGAGGAGTTGTTTAGGGAAGACTGATGCTGAGACACAGTCCATAGGCTGTGTCTCATCCTGTATGTCCAGAGGAACTGAAAATTCTATCTTTTTAAAAATTAGTCCTGAAATTTCTATCTGGAAATTTCACTTCGGTGGAAAACCTCATTTCCAGATGGTATCTGATAGGTGAGGTATTATTGTAGTAAAAGACACAAGACAGAAAAAAAAATTGGATAACCTTTCAAGTATCCTTTAAATGTCACTAACTGGGCTGGTGACAGAGGGTTTTATTATTCTCTGCTGGAGCACATCAACAGTCATTTGCATGCCAGGAAAAGAATGTCTGGAATCATCCAACAGGGCTGAGCTTAATCTTTCACTAAAAACAAGGAAGTGACAAGCATAAAAGGGGAAATAAAAGAAGATGAAAGTATCCAAAGTCGACTTACTGGTCAACAAAATTTCAGAGAGAAAATAGCATGGACACAGAAACCCGCACCATCCTTAAGAGTGAAGCCTTCTCTCAGCAACCATGAGGCTTTCTTTAAGTTACCCCCCAAAACACCTGAAATTGATGAAACAAATCAAGAGTCGTCATTCAGTGCTCAAAAAGATCTGGCAAGGCAGTTCTTTAAATCTTTCCTTCTGCTTCATTTAAGCTATGCTTTTTTCGACAAGCAGCCCAGCATAAAACCCAGGGCTCTGGTGAGCCTGCAGTGTTTTTGATATGTGATGTGAATGCCTGAAGGACACCTCGCACTGTGTCCCAGAAGTGCACTGTGAAGTCAGTGGTTGAGAACGGAGACTGCCATTTCTCTAAAGAAACTATGCTATATAGATTACAGTTAAATCTCATGTTAATCCAATGGTTTAGTCAACTCATGAGCATCCCTATGTTTTACTATGGGAAATACCATCTTAATTTCTAAAGTACATGAGTATGCAGGAAGAGAGTGAAAAAGAACATCTCCACCCCCACCCCCACTCCCCACCTCCTGGGGTCATCGTTAGCCAAGAACAAAATTTGGAAATGGCATTTAGCCTTGTGTCCTCACAGATTTACTTTCTGCTGCTTCGTTTGTCTTTCCCCAGTAACCAAAATCCCTAGTTCCCTCATTTTGCAGGCCATTCAAATGGACATTTCCTCCCAAAGAGTCTGGTTTACGGAATAAATGATTTCTTTCTTCTTTCTATCAAAATCTCCACTGCTTCAGGGATATTCACCTTCATCAAGTGGAGGGAAAGCTAGTCTGGTTAATTCACACTAATATAGAAAAGAGTTCTCTCCACCAGTATGTTTTTGCTATACTAGATGTGTATAATTAAGAGGGTTTTCAGGCAGTTTAATAAGATAAAGTTGAAACATTCAGGCTTTAGGGAGCAGAGTAAATTTATGAATTACATACTGGGGAGGCAGGGGGCTCAGAGAGTAATCATTAGCATGTACTAGCCATTTATAAGCTGCTCACTTGTGAGCTGCGAAAAGAAACAGCAGGATAGGAACTTGTCTGCATGCCAGCAACAGAGCAGGGAGGTTCACACATTTTATTTCAAGACTTGCTTGTCCTTCCCCTCATCAAGCATACTTCTTAGAAGTGACTCTTCTCTTCTTCACTGAAGAGGGAGATTTAACAGGCTTGGTTTGGAGGGTAAATTAAACTTGAATTCAAGTTAGGAAAGGCTCTATGAGGATGCCCTCTGAAAGATGCTACAGATATTCACAGATGGTCCCATTTGGAGAAGCTCAACTACCAAGTGAAGAGGAATGGAGTTGGGCATGAAGCTACAGGCCTTATCCTGATGTCTCTGAGAGCAGACCCATCCAAGGACCAGAGACCTGGAGGGCAGTTTGCGATGGGAAGTTACTCCATCCAATATCTGAAAATTGCCATTGGAATGGCACCCCACTCCAGTACTCTTGCCTGAAAAACCCCATGGACGGAGGAGCCTGGTGGGCTGCAGTCCACGGATTCACTAGGAGTTGGACACAACTGAACGACTTCACTTTCACTTTCATGTATTGGAGAAGGAAATGGTAACCCACTCCACTGTTCTTGCCTGGAGAATCCCAGGGACGGGGGAGCCTGGTGGGCTGCCATCTCTGGGGTTGCATAGAGTCAGACACGACTGAATCGACTTAGTAGCAGCAACAGCAGAGCAACTAACACTTAACCCAACATGATGAAGAGGACTGTAATTTTAATTTAGATGACTTCATTGAACAGATGAGACTGAGTGACTAGATTTCCTTGCATATTACTTAATTCTATTTAGAAGGAATAGCCTTAATAATTCTAATCAATTCTATGTTATGATTGCTGCTGTCAGAATGTGTGTGTGTGTGTGTGTGAGAGAGAGAGAGAGAGAGAGAGAGCTCAGTCATGTCTGACTCTTTGCGACTCCATGGACTGTAGCCCACCAGGTTCCTCTGTCCATGGAATTTTCCAGGCAAGAATACTGGAGTGGGTTGCCACTTCCTTCTCCAGGGGACATTTCCAACCCAGGCATCGAACCCGCGTGTCTTTTGTCTTCTGCACTGGCAGGAGGGTTCTTTATCAGCACAGCCAACAGGGAAGCCATCAGAATGCTTACTGATAGCCGCTATGCCCTTGAAAAAATATCTTTTATTCCTACACGATGTGGTAGATTGAAGATCACAGAGAAATATTTAATATCTACATAAAAATTAAAAAAAAATGTTTGTATCTACTTGGATGGTTCTAGTAATATCTTCAATTAGGATTACTGCTTTATGATCTCCCAGACTTCTCCCTCCTAGAATTTAACAAGGGAAACGAAATTCCGTGATTACTCTTCCAAAAACCAACACTTTCTTTCACTTGGCTTTTGCCTCCGTATATTTAATGAAATGCATCATGAGACTGCAGCTGTCTTACAAAAATGGGTGGAAGAAATGGATACAATTTCCAAGCACAGATAAACCAATAAATTGTATTTAAAGGTGATCTCTTTCGAGTAGGTCATCTACTCCTATAGAACTAGGGTGGAAGAAGGGGTGTTTAATAGCAGTCTTAGAAGTTTGCTGTTAAGGTGAGGAAAAAGATACAGTCAGAAAGAAGTGAAGAAATTCAGAACAAGCCTGTGTGCCGGGGAAAACCAAAGCAGTTTCTCAGAAAGTATTTATTGAAATTCCCTGTTCTACTGCTCATGTGTGACTGCTAACGCAGCAACTGCAGCAGCTCTGTCAGTTACACAGAAGACAGTCACTGGTGTTTTGAAATTTAGTAGACCAGTCTCAGACCAACTGCTCCTGCTTCATTTTCCATCCACACACTCTACAATTTCATTCTGTTCTTTTACAGCTTACACACATGCATGAGAAACCAGAAGCTTCTGTGTCTAGGCTGTGATCCCACGGCTTGTATAACTAAAAGATAGGTTTTTATGTAAAAATAGAATTTGGCAAATGAATAGTCCATAACCTGAACCCAGCGCATCTGGAATGCTTTCATAAAAACAAATGGCCAGGCTATTTCACTTTGAAAAGCATCGACTGTACAGCATGTTAGTCCTTCTCTGATTTTAAATTTTGTCACCTTTGAAAAGAGCTTGCTTTTCAGAAGACCAACACACACTGGGGAAATTTCACAGGCACATGACCTTGTTTTTACTGGGCAACATAAATTTATGAGGAAAAAGAAAAAAATTTTTTAAAGAACAGACTCAATTACCCCACCTCATTCAACTGTAGTTTTTATTGCCTTTATCTTTCTTGTCTTGTCCATACACACTTGTCATATTCAGGGTATCCTCAATTAAAATTTTTCCACTTAACATTAGATGATTATCAATATTTCCCATGTTGTTTCATAGTCAGTATCAGTACCACAAATAAAAATTTTGACTTTATGCTGTCTTAATCTGGTTTGAGGTTAGGAAAACATTTACATTTTTAAAAACTGAGATACTTCCCATGTTTTTATATGTTCCAGAAACATATATAAAGCATAGGAATTAATTATTTCTTTAAAGTTTGAAAAAGAAATCCAATGGCTTTATCAAGCATTTGGGAACTGAGTTTACTAAAAACCTTAATTTTTCCTGCATTAGCAGTCATTTAAAAGTTTTCTTACTATGAATTAACAATTCATGTGGATAATAGCAATTCACTTCATCCATACATTTGTATACAGTATATTGCCAAACGACTGTGTATAGTACTTTATATTAAGTTTTTAAAATATTATTTTAATCAAAAATGTTGATTGCTATATCCTCTTTCTCACTTTCAACTTTTTAATTTTAGTTAATTTTTGCTTATTTCTTTTACTACTGACTTCAAAGAGCCAACTCTTGATTTATTTATCTGTTTTTCAGTCTTTATTTGACCATTTTTTGTTTTCTGTTCATTCCTTTTTCAATTATCTATACTTGAATGACTTGATTTTTTTTTCCTTTTCTGAAAATAAACATTCTAAATTATAAGTTCTGGTCTGGCCACATCAATTAGGTATTAAAAGATAGTTTGAACTTTTTTGTTTTTGGCTAAAATATCTTTTATTGTATGTTTTACTTCTTCCTAGACACAATTATTACTTGCAAGCCTATGTATTTCTGAGTGTCTGGAGATGTTTTCATTGTCAGATTTGGAGATACAAACAGAAAATGGGATTAAGTCATCAAAAATGTATTGCAACATCTTCTGAATCCTTATAGATAGTGTATCTTGTACATGTTTATAGACACTTGGGAATTAGATTTATGACTAAATAACCTTAAGGATATTTCAGCAGACCAACATTAAATGTCTTTATAAAGCTCTATTGTTTATATATCAGGCTTCTTGATATTATAAGGACTCCGGGTAGTAGCATATGCATAGTATTTAGCATAGAACCTGCTGCTGCTACTGCTAAGTCGCTTCAGTCGTGTCTGACTCTGTGCGACCCCATAGATGGCACCCCATCAGGCTCCACCATTCCTGGGATTCTCCAGGCAAGAACACTGGAGTGGGTTGCCATTTCCTTCTCCAATGCATGAAAGTGAAAAGTGAAAGTGAAGTCACTCAGTCGTGTCCGACTCTTAGCGACCCCATGGACTGCAGCCTACCAGGCTCCTCCATCCATGGGATTTTCCAGGCAAGAGTACTGGAGTGGGGTGCCATTGCCTTCTCCGAGCACAGAACCTAGTATATCACAAATATTCAATTACTGACTGGTGACATGTATAATAATAACAGTAACGGCAGTCTAGCAGTAATTACATTCCTCAGACCTCTGGTGCAGGCTCAGCTGCCCTGCTGATCTATAGGAGAGTCATTAGCTGTCTGTTCTTCATCTGGGCTTTCTTATCTGTGACATAATACGGCTGGACTCCACGCTTCCTGAAGTTAATTCGCAGGGGAACATTTCTAAATCTCGCTGCCTGGCATTTTCAGGACGTGGACTCTACCTGTACCAGATGTAGGGCACACACAATCCTTTGTCCTGAAGCAAACTTGCTCAAACACTCTTTACACGCAAAGCTCTGGGCGAATTGAAGTCAAGATAAAAAATTTTACCAAGCTTGCCACTCCATCTGAAAGCTGAGGACAGGTAGAAATTGATTCATTTTTTTCTGAACTAAAAGTAAAGATTTCAAAGCTATTTATCAGCCCTACCTGTACTTTTCAGAAAGAAAAGTAAGATTTCCAAAGCAATTTAAGCCACTTTTCCTTCACAAACATCTTGCCACCCATGCTAGTTTATATTCATTTTCCATCAATATAAGCAATCAAATAATCTAAGAGAAAAGACAGAATGCAAAATATTCGCATGGCTAGTTACAATCTGGGACATTCCTCCATTATAATTTATTCTTAAAGCCAACATTTATCTCCTCTAAGTATGTTTATCGCTAAGATTGAAGATCTTCATTGAGGATGAAAACTTCCCAGTAGACCATTATCTGCTAAGAAGCGTATCTGCTAATGAAGAATTAAATGAAAGGTTTCTAATTGAATTATGGGCCATATGTGCAAATCTGATACGCGGGCTATAAAAATTATGTCTTGACACCTGTAGCAAGAAGGCCCTCTGCTGCAGCCTTCATTCTGTTTAAACAAGGTTATCACGAAAAGCACAGACTTACCTGTGCGGTAGACAAAGTTGCCTTCCGTTTCTGACGACGAGGGAGATACCAACTCCTCCTCAAACTCATTGGAACTAAAAGATCCTGAATGGTTTCTTTGCCTTGTCTTTCCCATCATGGCCGCATTTGTAACCATGACGTGTCTCAAAGAGTCGTTAAGGTAACGATTCAACAAGCTGCTCTTGTATTTGGGGGCGATACGTAGTCCTCACTGGCTCGTGACTCTGGCCGTACTCCAGCCTTTATGACTGAGCTCTCACTTTTAATCACGGGATGGTGAACTGGATTACTATAGCCTCCGTCATTCATGTGGTTTCGTGGAGGGTTTTCTCCATCTAAGAAGGAAAATACCACTAGGTAGTTCTTACACATACTTTTCCCCAGACACCCAATTGTTATATTTAATGATTTAAAATATACATATAGGAAGAATATTTAAAGTGTGTAAAGTTATCTTTGATATTTAAGATTAATTTTTAGGCAAAGAAAAGCAGGAATCTAAGTAATTTCTCCCTTTGGTATTTTAATGTTAATAAACTTCACAGAAAATGTTATTCTGACACATGATAAATCTATGAACAAGAGGAAACAGCCATAATCTGGTTGGTCATTTATAGTATTATAAAAGTCAAGTTACCCTGTGCAATAAAAAGAACCATTATGACAGCATTATGTTTTGTAGAGTTGACCTTAGAAATAGGAATTTAGGTGAATGACTCCTTACAGAGACACACTAAAGAAAGCAAGATAAAAATATCAACAAACCTTCAGAACAGGAGTCATCACTGCTCACACTGAGCCGCTCAGCATTCCCTTGAACGTACTTGTTGTATAACTTTATTCTTAAGGCCCAGCTTAAATCTGGCTGTCGAACAGTATTCTTAAGCCGACGTCTTGCATTAGCAAACCAATTTGACACCTAAAAAGGTTTTATTTCTCAGTTAACACAACATAAAAAATTATCCATCATGCAGTTACTTTCCCAGAAAGGACCTAAGCCTCTCTTATAATCTCTGATCATTACATATTCTCGGACATAACTACTGGAATTCGTATCTGTTCATTCATTCATTCAACAAATGTGCTAAGCCCTCACTGTACAGACTGAACACTATTTATATCCTAGGAATAAAAACATATTAAAGGACTTTGCCCTAAAATTTTGAGGCTAGTAAGAGAGGTAGGAGAATACATAGATAACTCTAAAATCTATTCACTATTGCCAAGACATGGAAGCAACTTAAATGTCCATCAACAGAGAAATGGATAAGGAAGATATGGTACATATACACAATAGAATATTACTCAGCCATTAAAAAATGCCATTTGCAACCACATGGATGGACCCAGAGATAATCAAACTAAGTGAAGAAAGTCAGAAAAAGACAAATACCATATGATATCACTTATATGTGGATCCCACAAAATGACACAAGTGAACAAAACAATAAAATAAAAACAGAATCAAGGAATACATATATTTATGTCTATAATGGAACACGTATATGTCTATAACATATAAACAGAATACATATATACATGTCTGTAACATATAAACAGAATACATATATATGTCTATAACAGAATCACTTTGGTGTACAGCAGTAATTAACACATTGTAAATCAACTATAATTAAAAAAAAATAATTCTAACATAGGAAAGAAGGTAATAAACGGCTTAAGATGCATTAAAATAAAATGTTACAGCAGTGAAACAGAAGGAGGGGTTACTTTCATATGACTCAAGAGTTCGTGAAACTAGACTTTGAAGGAATATGTCAGGGATAATGGTGGGGGGGAGTATGTTTCCAGTACAGACTTGGAACAACAGAAATCAAATTACAGAGACAGTATGGGAGGTAAATAAGAGGGAAGAATTAGAGATGCCCTTGAGTTATCAGACTTATGTAAGAAGAGAAGACAGTGCCATTCTGAGGAAGAAAGAATTGTTTGAGGGTTTCGTCTGGGAACGTTTAGCTTGAGGTACCAGAAGAGCATACAGGTGAAATGTGCCAGTGAGAAAATAAAAAGGCCATCTGAGATTCAAGGTCAAGGAAGATCAGATTTGGGTCAAATGCACAGAAGTGAGAACTGAGGTTGTGACAGTAGGTAGAATGAAAAGAGAGTCAAGGAACAAACCCTGGAAACCTCTAGCAATTAAGGAGGTAGCAACTGGCAAAGCAGAGATAGAGCAATCAGAGAAGCAGAGAGAGAAAAAGCCAAATAACACCCAGCTTTAAGCTAAAAATTAAGTGCTTCTAAATAAGGGCTTCCCTGGTGGTACAGAGTGCTTCTAAATAGGTGATGGCAAAGAAATGAATACCGCAAAACACAGTCCCATTGTTTTTGTTTAAGGTGCTGCTGGATTTCTGAAGGGCTTCCCTGGTGGCTCAGATGGTAAAGAATCTGCCTGCAATGCAGGAGACCTGGGTTCAATCCCTGGGTCGGGAAAATCCCCTGAGAAGGGAATGGTTACCCACTCTGGTATTCTTGCCTGGAAAATCCCTCAGATAGAGGAGCCTGGCAGACAACAGTCCATGGGGTTGCAAAGAGCTGGACACTATTTTGCAAAGAGCTGGAAACAATTTCTAGAGGCTAAAATGACACTTGACATTTCTTTTTACATATCATGTTCTCATCCAAATATATAGATATTAAAAACCTGAAAAGCCAATATTTGCCTTTAAAAGGATGAAATGTGGGAAGAAGATTATGTCTTTCTGTCAATTTTTTCTATAACACGATCCCACAGTATATTAATGGTTTGTGTGGTGGTACTTGCTCTGGAATTTCTTTCTTTTTTTTTTTTTTAACATTTAGTCTATAAATACACTTTTTTTTTTTTGTACATTACTCAAGCCTTAATTATTGAATGAACCTGTGGTGAATCCTACTTTAAAAAAAACTATAACTCATTTTTCTTTTTTCCCCCATGGGTAAAACAAGGTAGTCTATCCCAGTTTATATACACACAAGCCATATCATACATAACACATATATTCAATTCATATATAATATACATCTATTCAATGTTACCCTACCTTTGTGTCTTAAGCAATGATGACTGTCCTCAAATTTATGAGCAGTGGTGTAATACCTCACCATGGCATTTCAGAAGCCTAAGACACCACCAATCACTCTTCCTGCCAAACTGTGCTATTATTACTATGGTTTTAGCCTGACTTCAAATTCTCCATCTCCTCCAACCTCTATAAACAGAAAACTCCTGGAGCTACTCATTCAACAAATGCACACTGAGAAGGTCTTGTATGCCATAGTGTTAAGTGCTAGGAATGAATAAACTTTGTCCCCTACACACACAGAAGGACTTAGCAGTGAAGAGATTGATAATGACACTCGGGTGAACCTGCACTATGGAGGTATGAAATGCTTGGTCAATTTTTTCTCAGACCTCTCTCGATTCTCCAGGTCATGGTCAAAATGTTCGTCCATGTCCAGTACTAACTGGAACATTTAGAACATTATTTTTTGAACTTCCTTATCTTTCTTTCTGCCCCCATGAATGGATCTTACAAACTGCCATCAAATTCAAGTGATGATGCACTGTTATGATTAAATTACTTAACATCTTCAAATCCTCATTCATTTCCTAGGCTTCCCTGGTGGGTCAGAGGTTCCCTGGTGTGTCTGCCTGAAATGTGGGAGATCTGGGTTCGATCCCTGGGTCGGGAAGATTCCTTGGAGAAGGAAATGGCAACTCATTCCAGTATTCTTGCCTGGAGAATCTCATGGATGGAGGAGCCTGGTGGGCTACAGTCCACAGGGTTGCAAAGAGTCGGACACAACTGAGCTACTTCACTTTCATCCTCCAACTGTAGTGTAACAGAAAGAACCCCGGTTTCCTTTTTTGACTTTGCCAAAAACAGGCTGTGTGAGTTTAGATAAGTCATTCAACTTTTCAGAATTTCATGGTTCCTGACATCCTTGCCAGTTCTGGAAAATCCCATGGACAGAGGAGCCTGGTGGGCTACAGTCCATGGGGTCGGACACGACTGGGCGACTTCACTTTCATTTTTCACTTTCATGCATTGGAGAAGGAAATGGCAACCCACTCCAGTGTTCTTGCCTGGAGAATCCCAGGGACAGGGGAGCCTGGTAGGCTGCCATCTATGGGGTCTCACAGAGTCGGACACGACTGAAGTGACTTAGCAGCAGCAGCTGCAGTAGAAGCACTCACTCTACTGAAATATTGAACACCTCCTTTTTACATCACGTAGTTAGTTCTCAGTTCAGTCGCTCAGTCGTGTCTGACTCTTTGCGACCCTATGAATTGCAGCATGCCAGGCCTCCTTTCCCTCACCAACTCCCAGAGTTCACCCAAACTCATGTCCATTGAGTTGGTGATGCCATCCAGCCATCTCATCCTCTGTCGTCCCCTTTTCCTCCTGCCCCCAATCCCTCCCAGCATCAGAGTCTTTTCCAATGAGTCAACTCTTCATGTGAGGCAGCCAAAATATTGGAGTTCCAGCTTTAGCATCATTCCTTCCAAAGAACACCCAGGACTGATCTCTTTCAGAATGGACTGGTTGGATCTCCTTGCAGTCCAAGGGACTCTCAAGAGTCTTCTCCAACAGCACAGCTCAAAAGCATCAATTCTTCAGCGCTCAGCTTTCTTCACAGTCCAACTCTCACATCCATACATGACTACTGGAAAAACCATAGCCTTGACTGGACGGACTTTTGTTGGCAAAGTAATGTCTCTGCTTTTCAATATGCTATCTAGGTTGGTCATAACTTTCCTTCCAAGGAGTAAGCGTCTTTTAATTTCATGGCTGCAATCACCATCTGCAGTGAATTTGGAGCCCCAAAAAATAGTCTGACACTGTTTCCATTGTTTCCCCATCTGTTTGCCATGAAGTGATGGGACCAGATGCCATGATCTTCGTTTTCTCAATGTTGAGCTTTAAGCCAACTTTTCACTTTCCTCTTTCACTTTCATCAAGAGGCTTTTTAGTTCTTCTTCACTTTCTGCCATAAGGGTGGTGTCATCTGCATATTTGAGGTTATTTGATATTTCTTCTGGCAATCTTGATTCCAGCTTGTGCTTCTTTCAGCCCAGCATTTCTCATGATGTACTCTGCATATAATAAGTTAAATTAGCAGGGTGACAATATACAGCCTTGATGTACTCCTTTTCCTATTTGAAGAGGACTTCCCTGGTGGTCCAGTGGTTATGAAATCCGCCTGCCAATACAGGGGACGTGGGTTCAATCCCTGGTCCAGGAAGATCCCACTTGTTTCAAGGCAACTAAGACCATGCACGGCAACTAGTGAAGCCAGAGTACCCTAGAGCCTGTGCTCTCAAACAAGAGAAACCACTGTAAAGAGAAGCCTGTGCACCACAAATAGAGAATAGCTCCTGCTCACCGTAACTAGAGAAAGCCCATGCACAGCAACAAAGACCCAGAATGTCCAAAAAAAAAGAAGAATGCAGGACCTATCTGAGATTTTGTTGAAAATTTAACAATAGCCATAAGCCTTGCAGTTGATAACCGCGCACATATCTCAGCAGACACATTCAATATTAAGCAAAAGCTATGTCAACACGGAGGCAAAATCTTGCAATATAGCAGATTTCACCAAATGATACATGGCTATATATGACAGGAATTTGGAACATCTACTATAAGTGTATGGCTTCCCATAGCTCAGTTGGTACATAATCTCCCTGCAATGCAGGAGACCCTGGTTTGATTCCTGGGTCAGGAAGATCTGCTAGAGAAGGGATAGGCTACCCACTCCAGTATTGTTGGGCTTCCCTTGTGGCTCAGCTGGTAAAGAATCTACCTGCAATGCGGGAGTCCTAGGTTCTTTCTCACTGGGTTGGGAGATCCCCTGGAGAAGGGAAAGGCTACCCACTCCGGTATTCTGGCCTGGAGAATTCCATGGACTGTACAGGCCATGGGGTCGCAAAGAGTCGGACATGACTGAGCGACTTTCAATTCACTTCACTCTACGTCAGTTAAGTGAAGGGAGCATTAACATCCAATCACTAAATACAGTCTCAAACTCTACTTGCATTGCACTCTGTATTATTATCTGAAAAAAAAATCATTTCATTCTTATAATCCAGAAAAAATATTTTTAAAATATATATGCATAAGCAATGGGAAATATTGAAATCAGGTACAGCCCCCATCTGTTTGAAAAACTTCTTCAGAGTCAGTTAATGCCTGGGTAAGCTCCACATCCTACAATAACACAAAACCCCAATCACATACTTGTTATTCCACAATAAAGTTGTTTATATTTTGAGAGTAAAGAGTGTATTTTTACAATGTTTGAACAATAGTCAGTCATAGGAAATAAGCACAATGGAATTGTTTTGGTTGGTTAAAGTCAAAACACGTACACAAATCATCTTCCTGTTAATTTTTTATAATAATCCTTATATCTTATCAGGAAGATGGCAGATTAATAACACAAATAGTTATAACTAATTAAGACAAGTTGACAAGTCTAGTGGGTAGAAAAAGATGAAGTTTGCATAAATACCTCTCTCTGCTTCATCTTCCAGGGATGAACAAAATGCAGTCTTGTTTAATGTCCTTTAGAACTTCTATTTATTGGAAAAAGTAACTTATGTGATCCTAAAACATTCCCTCCATTAAAGTTTCAGCTTTTTGTTTCTAGGCTTAATGGCGATGACCGACCAGGTTTTATACCCTTCAGAGTAGCAAAATAAGGCAAAAGACCTTCTTATGAAAAGTTTGAGAGTTTGACCACACAACCAAAAGGGAAATATTAAGTGTGAAAGAAATTTTCAAAAATATGACACTCTTATAGTTAATGAATTAATAACTATGCTGACAACTTAATATAAATTAGGAGAAGCAGAGACAAGAAGTATTATAATAAACAAAAAATAGTTTGGAGCCAGAAATAAAGGAAATATTCCATATTTGTCTATAGACATAAAATATGACACATTTCTAGATAAACCAAAAATAATGTCAGTTACATGCTTGTTCTGTAGAACCAGCATATATCATTAAAGGTAATCCATTCATTTTCTGCTGCTGTCCATGTATTTCCTACAATGACATAAATTTTCAGACCAGAATATCTTCCTCTGATTTCAAGACATTCTCCAGTTTTCAGAAATATGTCTGGGCAAGTCACATGGTGATTCCAGCAGTATTCCCCAATTAAAACCTACTCAAACACGTATGAACAGTTTACTACATGGAAAGTATTGGACTGGGGTGAAATGGGAAGATGAAGATGGATAAGACATGATCACTTGAGTGAATAGGAGAAATTGATTCAATGGGAGAACCTGACTCCTGAAACAGAAGTCTAATTTCCAGGGCTCAAAAAGCTTTATTCAGATCACAGCTTGACATTTTTCCCCCAGAAATAAAAGGCATTGACATAATTTATTTGGTTTCCACAGAGACAAAATTTGCTTTGGATGTTTAATACATGTCTGACTTATACAAACTCCTTATATTCATAAATATATATTTTTTCTTTGATAGACATTCTATTGTGCCTAATTGAGAATAACTAGATCCAAACTGAATGCTATATAAGGGTCCCTTGGTCATTCTATACATTTTGAATTTTTCCATTTATCACTTTAATGTTCTAGAAACTAACTTCATTTATTATAAAATTGGAAATCATTAAATGGGTATCAATTATAATTATAGACTAGTATCTCTGCCCCATATAAAAATTACATATTTGTGTGCATTTTATTTTCTGAAGACTATAGTGTAATAGAAAAAATAAATGGCAAAAGTTTTCATACATTGAATAAAAACTTCATGTAAATTAGAAAAATGCAATAGTTTTACCAAGATCTTAACACAAAAAGAATTGTTAACTGCATTTGAATGACCATTTCAGGTAGAAAACAATTTGATTTTGTATTAAAAAATAACTATTTCTATTGCAGCTCAAAAAACTATTGCACATAAAAATTTAAATGTCTCTGCTAATGACAAATACACTTCATGTTTTAAAATGTCCTAAATATGTCATAAACATTTTTTGCTTTCTGTCTGAAAGAATGGCAAATATTAAATATGGAACTATATAATCAATAATCTAATGTTTGACTGTTGACATCAGAGTGCAATATTCATACAGCTCTATAAAGTAGTGTATTTTCAAAATAAATAACATACCAGTTTAAACTGAAATCTGAACACATGTATTTGTTTTCTTAAGTCAAGTTTTTCTGATTGGAATAATTTATTTAAAAACTAATTTTGAACATCACTAGTTTATGTTAAAATAAATAATCATAGTTTTATGTTAAACGTATATTAAGCCAAGAACACTAAATTAATTTTCCCCTCCAGTGCTGCAGCAAATCACTATTAATACTATTGCCTGTTAATATAAAGCAAAACAGATGTTTTTCTCTACAATCATACTCTGAAAATAAGCAGAAAATGCATATTACAGTTTTAATAAGGCTGAATACAAGTCAATTTTCATGCTTTGTCAAACTTTCTAGTAATTCCTAAAAGGACAATCTTACACTCTGGAAAGAAATCTTTGTTATCTAATAGTTAAATACTCCCCTTTATTTGACGGTTCTCACTATAACTTTCATGGAATGACCAAAATTTCACCATGCAGTGATGCAATGCTACTATAATGCATGAGATTTCTTGGCTCATTTAGCGCCTCCTCCCTCCTCTTTTTTTTCTCAGTTAAATGCTTTGTTTGATGCATAGAAGTTTATCTTACTACATTTATGAAAGAAAATGTGTGATGGAAAGAGCACATGATATAGAATTACATTATTTCCAGGCCTTTCCTGACCCCTAGGAACACAACTTCTTCCTGCCTCAATTACATCATCTACAAAATGCTGATAAGTGCTCTACCTATGTCTCCAAGCTTGCGATACGGTTATGAAGGGGAAAAACTTGTCCAATGTAATTTACTAGATTGGCAACAAACTCACACCATTTCTCTACACTTGACCAAGTGACCCCACCATTTGAAATCTGCCTCTTCTTATCCTGACTAGAAAGATAAACAGCGGCAAAACTGTGTGGATTCTAGCTAATGCTCTGGATGTCATTTATTTAAAAAGAAGAAAAAGAAAATCCCAAATCCACTTCTTGCCTTTCCAATCTACCTCCTGGCTCTGTCAGGAATGGTTAATTTAAAAGTTATCCTGACATCCCTTTAACATGGGGCCCTGATGTGGGGTGTCTTTCTGCCTGGTTTCCAAAGTGTGGTGTCAGGCCAGCAGCTTCAGCATCACCCCAAGAACTTGTTAGAATGCAAATTATCGTCCTTGCCGAAGGACTACTACAAACTCCGGGTGGGAGTCTGACGCCTACACAAGTTTGAAAATCACCGCGGGGGGTAGTACCATCCGTAGCCACCTATACTTGTATAGAATCCGGACACCTTCTCATAAGTCTGCACTTGACTTTTCACTGCCCTCCTTAACGAACACCACACAATCCCTCCTGTACCAAACTGAGATAAGATGGGAGGAAATTCGGAGGCTCTTCCCGCATTAGAACTCTGCCCTGTGCCCGCCTCGCATCATCCACAGGCCGGAGGAGCATACGGACCGGCCGATCTCAGCCCGTCCTTTCCCAGCAGCGGGGAGGAGAAAGGCGGCCTGCGCCCCGGCTCCACCAAGAGAGGGGCAGGGGCTCGTGGCCCCGATTACCTGCACGAGCGTCATCTGCGAGCCGAGCGCCAGGAGAATCTTCTCGGTCTTGGTGGGATACGGGTTGTCGCGGTGCTTGTACAACCACTGCTTCAGGGGCCGCGCCATGTCCTGCAAGGCCTGCCGCTTGTGCCGCACCTTCCCCCGCCGTTCTGCCGGGCCCTGGGACAGCGGGAGAGGAGGGGCTGTGAGCCGCGCCCTCCTCTGCGACCCCGGGGGTCGTGTCTGCACGCGTCTCAGCCTGCATGGACCCTTGTCCCGCGCGCGAACGTGGAGGAGGTATTGGCGGTGCCAGAGCGCGGATGGCCAGGGAGTCACAGGACAAGGCCACCAGCTTTATACTGAAAGGGGGTGGGGGTGGAGAAGGGAGATCCTGAAGCCAGAGGCTGGAGGGTTAGGTGGTCAGATCTGCGCAGCAGGGGCTGTCCCCGCCAGGGGCCTTGGCCTCGAGGGCCGTGTACACTCTCCAAGAACGTTCTTTCAGTGATTCAAGCCCGCCGCTGGGGCTTCCCGTCCTCTGTGGTCAAAGGTCGCCACTGGACCGTGGGAATAAAGCGAGAAGGTGATGGCCGCCCCTGCCCTGGTTCCTCTGCAAAATCTCCCTGTATCCTTGGATCCTCTGGGTAAAGGGGAAACTGTCCAAGAAAGGGTTTGTGGAGGAAAGATGCTGAACCGGAAAAAACAAACAAGTAACCCAAAACACTGTTGGGGACTTTTCACGACATAAGGAAGCGCTTAAAAGTATGGACAGGTCTGTCCCACCTGCTAAAGTAAAAGGACCTCAGGAAGAGCTTTTTTTCCAAGGAGGGAGAGCAGGCCGGGGTGCTGGGCGCTGCGCTCCTCGGCGGATCCGGGAGGGGTCGCCGCGCCGCCGCCCGCGCGTTCTGGCCGCTCCGCGAGCACGCGCGCCTGCGCCGCAGCCTCCAGGGCTTTTGCCTCTTTAAACTCTTTGAAATCCAATTCCATCCGTGAGGACTGGTAGTAACATTTTGACGAAACCCGATCTCTACTTCACTAACAGGCAACGCAGCCGAACAAGCAGCTGATGCAATCTCTCAGATGGACCGGCCAGCACGGCCTCCCGCCGCCTCCCCCTCCTCCCCCGCCCCACCCCGCGGGGTGCTCTCGGAGTCGCCCGGACGTGGCGGGGCCGCAGACGGCCTCTGCACCGGAGCAGCTGGCGGCCTGCGAGCTCTTGCGCGCCTCCCACCCCGCCCGCAGCCCTCAGCCCGCTAAACCGAAACTCAGGCCCGCGGCACCCACCCTCCGGGCTCGCGGCGGGCTCCGCCGAGCCGCGCACGCATCCTGGGCGTCCTGCGCAGAGCCGACCTTCCCAACACCTTGGCCGATGCAAGGCCCTGTCGTGACACAAGATGGGGAAGCCCGCGGGGCTGGCCTGACTGGGGAAGCCCCGACTGCCTGACCCTGCCCGGTGCTCGTGCATCCCAAGCAGGCCTTTCTGCTTCATCCTCAGCCGCGCAACTGCATCACGGTTCGGGAGAGGGGCAGTCACCCCCCCCCCCACCCCCACCCCCACCCCCGAGGTCCAGGCTTCGGAGCACTCAGGGGAGCTTTCAGGTGTCCTGCGTTTCCAGCGAGCCTCTGAGCTATTCTGACGAATCGATCCCCCACCCCCACCCCCACCCCCATACTTAGAACTAGTATCTTAAAAGGAGAGTGCGCGAATCCGGGTGGCGGAGACCTGTCCTCCCAGGAAACTCTGGGCCCCTGACCCGCAGGCCCGCGTTGCCACCAGCGTGCCTGCGTCTCTCTGTCCCCATCTCTCCCGGCAGCCGGCGGGCAGGGGCCCCGGGAGAGTGAGCTTACCCGGTCCTCCGGTGTCTCAGGCCCAGGTTGTCCTTGAGGGGCGGGCTGTCAGTAATGCCCACCTCGGGGCGAGCGTGGGGACTGTCCAGGACGCCGCCGTAGGGCCGGCCGCCCCGATCCCGCTCCGGAGCCCCGCGGTCCTCAAAAAGCACCGCGCCGCTGAGCTTGTTGAAGACGATCGTGTTCATGGCGCGGGCAGGCAGGGGCGCGCGCCGCGGCCGCAGCGCCTTGGGACCGGGCCGCCAGGAGCTCCGCAGGGCTCAGGTTCTAGGAGATAAAGATGAATTACATTACTTGCTAAGAGTGCTCATACTCCGGAGCGTCCCGAGTCTGAAGCTGGCCTTGGCGCGGGGCTGCGGAGCCCAGGGGAGGAGCGACGCCGCGGCACCTGAACCCGGGGACTCCCGCCTTCCCCTACCTGGTTACACCGCTCCCGGGTAACCCGGGTCACCCCCGCGAACACTCCCGGGACTGGTACCCACCCTCCTCTCTGCCCCGGCTTCCCAGCCCGCAAGGAATGTCAGCCAGAAATAGTTTACCCGCCTGACAAAGGAAAGTGATTCCTAAACAAGCCTTCTAGAGTTGGTTTTAATCTGGATGAAGCACACTCCGGAAAGCGGGGGAGGACAACGCGGAGCTGTGCGTGATTATTCAGTCACAATCGGAGACTAAAGCCTCCCAGAGCTCCCACTCGGGCTCGTCAGGAAAGGTTGGAAGAAAGGAGAAATTGGGGGGTAACACGAACGACCGCATCAGCCAGCCCCAGTTTATGAGTCCCAGTGCATAACAGGATTTCAGGGATTTGCTTGTTTGCTAGATCCTGGGTGGTTTGGCTGAAACCACTGCGTCCTTTTTTTTTCCCCAGCTACAGCTCCTGGGGTGGGGGAGGTGAGGGCAGGGAAAGTTAGCAGATTCCACAGACAGAAAGTTAAGTGGCCTCAAGGAGTTAAGTGGCCCTCCCTCGAGGCTCCTGCCACCCCTCCCGCCGCTCCAGATGCGCAGGGTTCGGGCAGGTCAAAGGCGCCTGAGTCCCGGCCCTCCAGAGCTGGTTGTCAGCGCTGTCCTTTTCCGCAGCGCGGGCGCGAGCCGCGAGCTCGAGTCCTTTCCCTCCCACCCCTTTCTGGGGTCTCGGGGAACCATTGCAGACGTTGCAAAAGGTGTTAAAAGAGCGGGGGAAAGGCGTCGCGGCCCGCGCTCCACAGAGCCTGCGGGGAAAAGTCCGTAGCTCACCTCCCGGGTCGAGACCGCTGGGAGCCTCTGCCCGCCGCGCGTGAGCCTCGCGGGCCGGTCCGCGCCGCCCGGGAGCAGCCGGGTGGCTGCCCGGAGGCGCGCAGCCGCCCCTGGCCGCCGCACCTCCTCGCCTCACGCCTGGGGAGGAGGGGGTACAGCTCGCGCGGCTTCCGAGCCGCCCCCGCTTCGCGATCCGCGTCCCCTCACCCCGTCCCGCCCGTCACCCCCCAGGCACACACGCCGGGTGCCCACGCTCGCCAACGCCCCCGCCCCGCCCTCGGGCCACCGCAGCAGCGGCCACGCGCGATGTTTAGGGTCGTGACCGCAACGGTTAAACTTCAGCTTGCGGGCAGTGTTCGTGGAGAGGTGGAGTCAGACCTCTGCCGGCTGCCAGTTGTACCGCAGGGTCGAGCCCTCCCGCGCACACAGGTACGTCTGGGGTTCAGACAGCCTCAGCGAGCTGCGGGGAAAGCGACATCCGCGCTCGCAGCCCATGTTCTCCTACCCGGAAGCGCCTTGTTTTACAATCTGTGCGCTTAGTGATCTGCGTCCAGGCTGCTCTGTTTGGGAAGCACACTCGTTCCCGGCCCGCGGTCTGTCCCCCCCTCAGCCCTGTCTTCCTGTGTGCGACGGCGTTTTCCCTGGCCATTGCGCCGCGAGGTTCGCCTTGCCGACCCTCTCCGCTGCCCCAAGCCCGTACGGAGGTCCCCACTACAGATCCCAGCGCAGCAAAGGGCCGAGAGCTGAGTCCCCGACGTCAGGAGTCTTGTGAACTGCAGCTCCTAACCCTCCCCGGGGGCCCCCGCGCGGTCCCCAATGCCGCCTTTCGGATCCCGCGCTCCCCCACTTACCCAGATTCACTCCACTGTGGCTTGGGGTGAGCCCTCCCTTCGGATCCGCCTCGCCCAACCCCCGCGAACAATTTTAAGCAAAGGGGGCGCAGCCAGGTGGGCTTTCCGACTCCTCGCAGACCCTCCAGCCAGCCTCCGCGGCCTCCACACCCCCCTCCACCCCCCTCCCCGGCGCGTCCCCGAAGGACCTCGGAGGGAGGTGGGGGAAGGGCCGGGAGCTCAAAGCGCCGGGTGCAGAGGGAAGGGGCTGCTAAAGAGGGGAGGGAGCCTCCCTTCCCGCGGCCCTGCGCGGGGACGGCGCGGCCGGGGCTGTACCTGTCACGGTGGGGCCCGCGGCCGGCGGCAGAGCGGCTGGCTCTCCCGCGTCGAAGCTAGGCGCGCTCCCATCCCCGCCGCATGTTTTCCGCACGGGCTCCGGCGCGCTCACCGCCGCCACCGCCAGCGTCGCGGCTTTATTTACCCGGACCGGCGCGCGCGGCCCGGGAACAGGAATAGCGAGGCCTTCTCATGTTTCCTGACTGCCCAGCCCAGCCGGCGAACATCCTGCGGGCGCGGTATACACGTTCCCGGGCCAGCGAGAGGAAGCCACCGCAGGGACCTCTGTTAACCCTCGCCGCAGAGGAACTGCCGCAGCCGGCGCCGCCGGGGATACCCGGCCCGCGATTCCTACCCAGTCGGGCCCGGTTCCTAGATCCCTCGGCCTCGCAGGCAGGGAGCAAAAGAGGCGACTTCCTTCTCCCTTCGGGGAGCGATTGGAGAAGATGCAATAGCTCCCGGCTCAGGCTCTGGAGCTGAGCGGCTGCGGTGCGCATCTTGTGTCTTCGCTGACCCGAGCGCCGGAAATTTCGCCACGCGTGGCTAGGCAGAAGAGGGCCCTGCGACGCGCTCCCCTTTTTTCCCTCGCGATGAGCTGGAGTGAGGTTAGCTAGAGCTCGGTTTGTGTCTCTAACGCGTGAGAGCGGATCGCATAAGGTGTTATGTGCCCTTTTCTCGTGTCCTTAGGCTTCTGCGGTCCTGGCTGCCTCCAAGCCAGGCACGAGTCACCTTCCAGGGCCAGCGCTGGAGAAGAGGGAGGCAAGGCGGGGTGAAGGCGGGCCCAAGTGCGCAACCCACGGCGACCCAGGTGTGGAAGAGGCGGCGAGTGCGGGGCCAGGACCTGCGTGGAGCAAAGGGGATGGAACTCGGAAGGACCCCAAGCCTGGACACAATGCAAGGAGAGAGAGACTCCTATCAGATTCTCTTACAAGTGAAACTTGCCTTCCCACCATCGCCTCAAATATGAGAGGAGCGAAAGCTGTGGTTTAGGTACTATTGAAGTTCGGGGCTTCTGGCAACCTGTATGTTCCCCACGGCGCGGCGCGCGTTCTCGCCGCGGGCCCCACTGCGGCAGCGACACCTTTCGTCTTTTTTTTTTTTTTCTTTAAGAGCGAAAGTAGATTTCTCCCAAGCCTGAAAGTTATGACATCATTTGTTCTTTTCTCCCCTAAAGGTGGCTGGCCAGCCTGGCGCGGTGGCCCACCCAAGCCTCATCCCTTTAATGTGGCTGGAAGTGGTTAAAACATACAGTAAAGCCATTGTTTCCAGCATTGGTCACCCCCGAATTTTCCATTATGTTATCCCCCGAAATACGCGACTGTGCCCCGGTCTAAAGCAGAAAGGCGATGGTTTAAATTTGTGTGCATCCGGTAGACAAATAATATCATTTGTTCCCGTTTCCAGATGCGTTTGTGGCACTCTCCCATCTTGCCCTGGGCGCTGCACTTGACTTTTGTAGGGTGGGTTCAGTGCAGTCGTGGGTCTACAGACCTCGCGGTGGGGACTTGAAGTCAGGGGTACACCATAAAATTTGAGCCACTGACTTGCAGCGAATAAGTTTCACAACAAAAGCAGATCCAGTTTATAATTCATAGGAAGAAGAGGCTGGTTCTCTTCAAAGGACTGTGTGACTGATGGTGGTCATCAGCCATATATAATGGAATTGAATCAGCTGTAACACGCCCCTCTGATATATATTTTGGTCAGCTGTGCTGGATAAGGCACCAGGCATGCATGCAGTTGCTTGCAATTTCACAGTATTCTACTGCTTACTTAACTGTTTCTTGTAGTATTTTGTCTAGTAGAGGACAAGTGAATTTCATTGTTTAGTCTTAACTGTATTTACTCAAATGTAAAATGTATTTGAAGGATTTTGACTTTTTGAGGCATTTTTACATGTAAGATCATTATAAATCTGATATACACAGCAAAAAGTCTTTCTGCAAAATGTTTTTAATTTGTCATAGGAATAACATACACCTCAGTCTCAAGTCACTGAAAAATTAATACATGGTAATTCCTTTAGACTGTAGCCTAATCATTGGAATCCATTTTAAAAATGAAAAAGAACAGTGGAAGGTCCATTTTAAAGTGAAATAGTGTGGAGAATCCCTCTCTAATATACAAATGAGTGTATACTGTGTAATAGACCAGAATTTTATTTTTGCAAGTGTCATCTTCTATGCAAGAGAGAAATTCCTTCTTTTAATCCACAGTACAGATGCATTTATCATCTTAAATTTCACCTTTTTCTAAAATGAATTTTACTCAGTTTCTTATGCTATATTCCAATCTCCAGTATATGAAATACTGTTTTATAATCCTCAGAAGTAAAACTTTTAGTTTCAGAAAGAACTATCAGAAGATTTGAGAAAGTGTGTGTAGTTTGTGGATACTGGCCACATATGGGGGAAAAACCGAAAACTTAGGCCACAAGTCACAAAATTTGAACCCTAATCTTAATTCTAATTAATCTGATGTTGTTTAGCCTGAATTTACTAAAGTGTAAAATACAGATTTTAAGTTTTCCACAAACTTGCTTTATGCTATTAAGATTTTTTTTTTAATGTGCAAGTAACAATTGCTATTGTTAAAACTAGAAAAATGTTAAGTAAGAGCATTTGGCAGAAATCTTAATCCATCCTATTGAACTTTGAGTGTAATTATAAATGTAAGTAATTTGAACTTTCTAATAAAGTAAAAAATAAGCCTTCATTATAAGCCTTTTGGTATATTACCAAGGAACCTGACATTTCAGAACAATTATTGGTCAAAGTTTTTGAAACTAATATTGCTTTTAAACTCTCTTTCAGTTATTACTTATAAGCAATGTAATGAATTACAAAGCCAGGGAATGACTGTTGCTCCCCAGCCAAATAGTAGAAAGTGGTAAATTTATAAACAAATAGCCAGTCCTCCTCACACTTGGCCAGTTTGACTTGTAAAGATAATACTGGAGTGCATAAGTAAAACAGAGCAAGCAGCGAGAGAACCAGCTGCAGAGACATCCTGAGTAAACTAGGAGAATGGATGGCCCGATGGATCTCATTTTTGCTTTCTTTATAATGTAACAATAACTGCATACACAGTACAGAATAAACTCCCTCAGAGAGGGCCTTCTCCATAAATGCACTCTCATACATCAAAGAAAAGAGTACAAGTGAAAGTTCCTCTTCAGCCAGCTCCACCCAGTCACATTTCTGAGAGGCAACAGCCAAGAGGTGGCCGTTCTTTTAAACTTTTTTCCATGTAGTGACATACACAAATATAAGCAGATTATTGTTTTGTTTTATGAGTTTTTGAAATAAATGAGACCATACTTTACATATGTATACATACACACACACACACACACACACAATAGTAAACTAAAACTTGCTTCTTCACTCAATGATTTCATAGAGAACTTTCATACCGGGTCCATATAATAAATGGAACTCCACCTTTTTAGCTGGTATGACATGCACCATAATCTGCTTATGCATTCTCCTAGGAACTTTCCTGTGTTTTCAGCTTTCACTATTATAAACATTAAATACTCTTGTACGGGACTCTTTCTGCATGTATGTGTTTCTCAAGGAATGACTACACAGAAGTAGCATTGCTCGACTGGGGGAAACAGGATTTAAAAATTTTGATAGGTCCTTAGAAATTTCCCCCAACTTATATCCCCAGTTTTCTCCCAGGTTATACCCCTTCAATGTTTCCATTTCCTCACATGCTGCATAGCGTTCCATATGTTTGGTTTTCATCATGTTTGTCTGTATGATGAGTAAAAAAGGTCTCATTGTTTGAGAGACTTTTCATTAATTTATAAGCCATTTGTATTTCTTAGTTGAAGAAATGTGCTTATATCCTTGTTAGATGCTTATTTATTTATAAAAGTTTCTTTAAAAACACTTTTCCATGAAATATGTACTTTATATATTGACAGTGTGAATTAAGAAGACTGCCTTTTACCTAATTTGGTTTTTGCCTTTGGTTTAAACATGGACACAGGTCAATAGAGGGCTTCCCAGATGGTGCTAGTGGTAAAGAACCCGCCCACCAATGCAGAAGACATAAGAGACATAGGTTCAATCCCTGGGTTGGGAAGATCCCCTGGAGGAGGGCACGGCAACCCACTCCAGCATTCTTGCTTGGAGAATCCCATGGACAGAGGAGCCTGGTGGGTTGCAAAGAGTCAGACACAACTGTAGCAACTTAGCAAGCATGCAAAAGTCAATATTTTCTTCTAATACTTCAAAAATGGTTTTCACTCAGCTCCTTAATCCTTTTGGATGAATTTGCCTGTGTTGTAAGGGGAGGACTCAAATTTGATTTTTTTTCTTCTCCAATTGAATGGTCAATTATTCCTATGGAATTTATGAAAGAGCTTTCCCCCATCAATTTGAAATAACTATTCTCATATATGTGGTGAATTCCTTTCCATATGTAGATTGATCTAACAAGGCTTTGAGAGATGTTACACCCAGTAGACTGTAATAAATTTAATCTTCAAATTTTTAAAATCGTCTTGGGCTCCCAAAACTTTCAATATTATTCTGTTTCTAATTTCAGAACATGTCAAGTATTAGAACAGTAATATATGCAGCCTGGTTATGGTTCTCGTTTAGAAGGCTAATTCAGTACTGTTCTAAGATGAAGCTGCTGGATTTTTTTTTTTTCTGTCTTCATCCTGCTGAGAAACAAGAGAGTAATTTCAGGCAGCCATATTCTCCAGGATAGAATACAGCTGATTGGAGCTCTCCAAACATACCAAGTGATAACCAACCACCAGCAACGTAACATTTTTTGTAAAAGTGATGAGTCCCTGCCATCAGTGATTTGAAAAAGAAAATTCATCTTTTCTCTTACATAAATACTTAGAGAATGTGAATTAATCCCCCCCAAAAAAAAACAGCACATCAAGAAGAGGACCTTTGATAGGATCGCAAATTAGTCAAGTTCGCTTGGACAAAAATGCAAAAATTTTATCACTGCAATTAAAAAAAATTATGTACATATAAGTACAGAAAATACTTGTAATAAGCAGTCAGCAGAGCTGAGATCTGGGTGAGTTCATGTCTTCTTCTGCCTCATAGAGCTTGAGACAGGACTGGAAGTAACTCTGGAGCCCTAACTGAGGCTTCATCTTTTCTCTTCATTCCAGAATATTTTCTGTCTTTACTGCATGGGTCCTGAGGGAGAACGTGGAGAACATTTTGTCCTCAACATGTGATTGAAATATGAGAATTTCTTGTAGAAGTTCTAGCTTAAAAATCAGTTTGCCTTCACATCAAAAAGTGGCCATTTTAATAAATATCGTGAAGACTTTTCATCATAAGCAAGGATGACTCCATATTTGGAACCTAAAATGGACTTAAGGCACTCAATAGGTTTTTAAGATTTAATTATAATACGTACTCCATGGCTGTATCAAGTTTTTGGTTCACTCCACCCCCCTCCTCTATCCACCCTCCCTGCTTTCACTTTCAGCCTCGTTTTCATCTCTGGGTAGAATCTTTCTTAAAAAATTTATTGGATGATTTACATGGTTGATTTACAGTGGTGTGTTAGTTTCTGCTGTACAGCAAACTGTGTAGAATATCTGAATAAATTCACCAAAGGAAAAGCTTGTGAACAAAACTGATATGTGCAACTTCTGCTTACCATGCTGAAAAAGAAATTTTGTTTGCCCTTCTTTTTAATTGTTCTTTGTTAAGGAGGGCTGGGGCACGGATGTGGGAGTGGCCTGAATCTGCCAATCGGAAAACAACCTCTAAAATCGGGGAGCCAGGGCAAGATGAAAAGAACCTGGAGCCTTGGATGGACCACCTGAGTTACAGCTCCCTAGCCTGGTCTCAGCATACTATGTCTGTAAAAGGCCAGATAATAAATGCTTTAGGCTTTGTAGGTCATAACCTCTCTGTTCTATTTTGCCATTTGTAGTGCAAAAAGTAGCGGTAGATAATACTTGACTGTGAATGAGTTGTGGGTCAGTGTTCCTGTAAAAGTTAATGGACACTGAAGATTGAATTCCATAAAGTTTTCATGTGCCACTAAATATGCTACCTTTCTTTTTTTCCCCCAGCCATTTAAAGATGTGGAAACTACTCTTTACCTTAGAAACAGACAGCAAACTAGATTTGACCCCAGGTGGGCTTCCCTTGTAGCTCGGTTGGTAAAGAATCTGCCTGCAATGCAAGAGACCAGGGTTTGATTCCTGGCTTGGGAAGATCCTCTGGAAAAGGAAATGGCAACCCACTTCAGTATTCTTGCCTGGAGAATCCCATAGACAGAGAAGCCTGGCAGGCTACAATCCATGGGGTCCTAAGAATCAGACACAACTTAGCGACTGACTAAACCACCACCATGTTTGTTCCCCTTCCCCCCCTCTCCCCCACTCCACCTAGGCTACTGAGCTCTGGACTCTACTGGGAGACAAACTTCCTCTTCTTTAAGTTGCTATATTTTGAGGGTTCTGGCTAAAAGAACTTAGCCAGTACCCTATGTAATGCACTCCTCTGCAAAGATGATCTTAGTTACCTTGAGTGAACTCGGAGGAGTGCTTTTGCGTGACTAGAAGCTGCCACAAACAAGAACTGGAATGGAGATAGAGTGACAAATTGCTTTCTCTTCTCTTCTCCTACGAACAGGCTGTGTGTTTAGAGAATCAGTCTAATTACTTGTACAATAGTTTTGAGGCCATGTACATTTTAAATTTTAAGTGTCTTTTAAGGTATTGATATTTGACTTTTGATGCTTGTTTTTTGTAGTCATGTACAATAGTGATTAATTGATAAGAATGACTATTTCTGGCTTAGCCCTCCCCTACCAAAAAAGTCCCACAAAATTTGAACTGTTTTTCATTGTTTTCTTTTTAATAATCAACAGTCAATATTTACGGGGCACCTGTATGCAAAATCCTGCCAACAACTGCATTAAATTTACTTTAAAAGACATGATCCTTGCCTAGCTTTCAGACCTGTTAAGAAAACACAGGGAGACATACCTAACTCATCTAAAAAGTTTTAGAGTGTCTGATATAAAGATCGCTTGAATCCAGTAATCTGCAAATCATCTGTGGAAACACATGAGGGACCTTGAAGATGATAGAAGGACCATTTGGTGTGTCTGCTAAAAATTTTGTAACCATATTACAGACAGTCCTTCCCAAAAACATGCAAAAAGAGATCGTTGTTTCAGAAATTTGAGCCTGATTGAAAAACAGCATCTTGACCTCTTACATCAGACTTTTTCTAGGTTTATGCCCCAAACCTCTGAGTTTCAGGAGAGAATTTTAGGGCTTCTGTTTGAACAGCAACAACCAAAACAGTAAGAATAAATAAATATATTGAGGTTAGTGCACCATCTTTCTTCCTTCCCATGTCCGGCCTCTTTGAACCTTCCTCCACTTTTACACTTTGAGGAAAAGTGTTGAAGGGAGAGAGAGGTTGCAGGGGAGAAGCTCTAACTCTGGCCCATATGTCTGGGCCACAGAGCCACAGGAAAGCAGCTGCACCTTGGACTGTGTTTGTGGCCCTGAGTAATTCTCTGTCTCTTTGTTTTGGTGTTCATTGACCTTCGTGAAGTGGGCTTTGATGTTGTGTTGTTTAGTTGCTAAGTCATGTCCGACTCTTTTGCGACCCCATGCACTGTAGCCTGCCAGGCTCCTCTGTCCATGAGATTTCCCCAGGTGAGAATACTGGAGTGGGTTGCCATTTCCTTCTCCAGGGATCTTCTCGATTTAGGGATCAAACTGGCATCTCTTGCATGGACTGGGGATTCTTTATCACTGAGCCAGCAGGGAACCCCTTTGATGTTGTAGGCTATCACAATACTGCTCAGAAGGGAGCTTGGGCTGGGAGAAAGGGAAAAGGCAAAATATGTTAGGCCAATTAATTATTCTGTTTAAGTGATCTAAAGTCTAGGATAAGGGGAACATTACAGTAGACAAATAGCTCAGATTTTTTTTTCTTGGACCTGCAGTAGTGGTCTGCTCAAAACATATGACCTCATTTTCAACAACTTGGATGGACATGGAAGGTAGTATAATAAGTGAAATAGGTCAGACAGAGAAACTGTCCAATATCATATGTGGTGTCTAAAATATAAAACAAAGGAATGAATAACAAATTGGAAATAGACTCACAGATAACACTAAACAGAGAATGAGCTAGTGGTTACCAGTAGGGAGACGGCAGGTAAAGGGATGAGACGGGGTAGGGTATTAAAAGAAGTACAAATTACTATGTATAAAATAAATAATCACATGCTAGTAAAGTAATACTCAAAATTCTCCAAGCCAGGCTTCAGCAATAAGTGAACCGTGAACTTCCTGATGTTTAAGCTGGTTTTAGAAAAGGCAGAGGAACCAGAGACCAAATTGCCAACATTCGCTAGATCATCAAAAGAGCAAGAGAGTTCCAGAAAAACATCTATTTCTGCTTTATTGACTATGCCAAAGCCTTTGACTGTGTGGGTCACAATAAACTTTGGAAAATTCTGAGAAATCTGTATGCAGGTCAGGAAGCAACAGTTAGAACTGGACATGGAACAACAGACTGGTTCCAAATAGGAAAAGGAGTATGTCAAGGCCGTATATTGTCACCCCGCTTATTTAACTTCTATGCAGAGCACATCATGAGAAACGCTGGGCTGGAAGAAACACAAGCTGGAATCAAGATTGCCGGGAGAAATATCAATAACCTTAGATATGCAGATGACACCACCCTTATGGCAGAAAGTGAAAAGGAGCTAAAGGGCCTCTTGATGAAGGTGAAGGAAGAGAGTGAAAAAGTTGGCTTAAAGCTCAACATTCAGAAAACGAAGATCATGGCATCTGGTCCCATCACTTCATGGGAAATAGATGGGGAAACAGAGGAAACAGTGTCAGACTTTATTTTGGGGGCCTCCAAAATCACTGCAGATGGTGATTGCAGCCATGAAATTAAAAGATGCTTACTCCTTGGAAGGAAAGTTATGACCAACCTAGATAGCATATTGAAAAGCAGAGACATTACTTTGCCAACAAAGGTCCATGTAGTCTAGGCTATGGTTTTTCCTGTGGTCATGTATGGATGTGAGAGTTGGACTGTGAAGAAATCTGAGCACTGAAGAATTGCTGCTTTTGCACTGTGGTGTTGGAGAAGACTCTTGAGAGTCCCTTGGACTGCAAGGAGATCCAACCAGTCCATTCTGAAGGAGATCAGCCCTGGGTGTTCTTTGGAAGGAATGATGCTAAAGCTGAAACTCCAGTACTTTGGCCACCTCATGCGAAGAGTTGACTCATTGGAAAAGACTCTGATGCTGGGAGGGATTGGGGGCAGGAGGAGAAGGGGATGACAGAGGATGAGATGGCTGGATGGCATCATGGACTCGATGGACGTGAGTCTGAGTGAACTCTGAGAGATGGTGATGGACAGGGAGGCCTGGCGTGCTACGATTCATGGGGTCGCAAAGAGTCAGACACGACTGAGCGACTGAACTGAACTGAAGGATATATTGTACAGCACATGGAATATAGCTAACATTTTATAATAACTTTAGATGAAGCATTATCTATAAAAATATTGAATCATCATGTTGTATACCTGAACCTAATATAATATTGTAAATCTACTACACTATAATTCTTGAAAAGACATATGTCCTAATACTACTCCTTCAGATCTTTTAAATGTGGGCATAATTAAGAATATTTTTATTTGCCTTTACTACATGAGATGGTTAGATAGCATCACTGACTCAATGGACATGAATTTGAGCTAACTCCAAGAGATAGTGAAGGACAGGGAAACCTGGTATGCTGTAGTCCATGGGGTTGCAAAGAGTCGGACACAACTCTTTGCGACTGAACAACAGTGAAGCATACTCCCACACTCTTCTAGGAACCCAACCCATATAATTCTCACAGCCATCCTTTGGGGAAAGTACACATTAGTATCCATCTTGTGGAAGAGGGGGTAGAAGTGCCCTATGTCCCTAGTTGGTAACTGGCGGTCAGGATTTGAGTGGAATCAGGCAGATAACCAGAGCCTGTTTGCTGAGTCGCCCAGCTCAGACTAACCGCTTCTTTGAAGGTCCATAGGCAGGACGGAGAAAAAGAGCTGTAAACACTTGCTGGATAATTGTAGGCACAGCTAACTGTGTGGTTGCACATCTTCTGGCTCCTCACTGAACCGCATGGCATTTGAGGCCACTGTGTTCTTTTTCCCTTCTGTCCATGGCCTTTCTCCTGGGTGGGGAGAATGTGGACTCAGTGTCACCCAGGTATGACGTCCCACTGCTCAGACATAGTGGTGAAAAGGCTGTAGGTCACGTCAGTCCGCCTGTGTGAGCTCACTCAAAAGTCAGTGACTTCCGCATCTTCTGCAGGTTCTCTAAATCCAGAGAGGATCCTTGCCATTTGGGTATTGAAGTGGTCCAGCAATGAAAAACAACATGCTTTAGAACAGCCGCAGCAGGCTGGAACGTTGTCTGTTATAGGGGTGGGCACCGCATGGTGGGAAAGGGCACATCTTGAGTGCGGTTAAAGCCCAGCAGCTTTGATTAAGAAGCTTTGGTTAAGATGACAGTGGTCCTTACAACTTCCCTAACCCTCGGCTTGCTGTTTTGTCTCTGTTATGTTTTGTTTTGTCTTGTTTTCCTTTGTCAGGCCTGCCTCTAACATTTGCAGAGCCCACGGCAAGAGTACAAATGAACGCCCACAGACCATATGCCTAAATATTTAAAAGTCATAAAATCAGCTAAAACACAGTTAAATAAAATATGTTCCATCCTTCTACCTTGACAAATATACCATCATGGTAAAAAATGGAAAACTGTATAAAGTTATGGCTTTTGTTGGGAAAATATCAAAGACAAGTAAGCATAATTGTTATTGCATATGTCTGGGTGTTTTGTTGTTGGGCTGGAAATGTTTAGATGAGTGATGAAATGAAAGAGAAATAATTCATAATTTACTCTCTATCCCATTGAATTGATTTTTTGTCTGCATTTCAGTCAGAATCACTGTATCGTTATAATCAATATTTCATAATTTGTCCTGAAGGGTTGCAAATACATTGTAATTCTACTAAAAGTGTCCAAAAACTTGAATATATGTTTATCAAGAATGTGTATTAATATAAATATGGGAAATTTTAAGTTAAATTTATTTAATACATATTATTTGTAATATGCTATTTTTATTCTAAAATACTCAATTTATACATTCAAATAGAAAAGAAAAATTATAACTAATGAATATAAGATTTTTTAAGCTGAAATTTTTTTAATTTTTGAAAAACAAATTTGAACTATTTTAAGCAAACACAAGTATTTGCTATGCTAATGTACCTGGTTTTCAAGGTAAGGTATTGGTATTCGATTTCATGAATTACTTGTGTGGATTTATAGAGTTACAAACCTGGTAGTGATATGAATTGACAGTAGAATGTTCTGCTGCCAGGGGCAACTATTGCAAGGATTTGCTAAATGTTCAAAACGTGCAGAGCCGTGTATTGGAGAAAAAAAGAAAGCAAGAAAACAGTGCGAGGCCAGCTGGGAAATGATACTGCATGAGGGAAGGCCTTTGTGGGGTCTGCCAGGTTGATTCATTTTTCTTTTCTGCCTGCTCTTGGAGCAGTGTTCACCTCCAGTGTTCTGAGCAGCATAGCCCAAACCTTTACAACGTTTGGATGTGAACACCTTCTACTTTGAGGACACACAGCAAACCCATTTCCATGGGTCCTGAATGGAGTTAGTCACAAGAGCAGATGTTGAATTTTAAAGTTGTACTGTATCCTTGTTGAGTCCTGACTCCCAAATGACAAGGACATCATATGTTCGTTAATTTCCCTCTGCATGCATGTGTGTGTGTGAGTGTGCGTGCGTGTGATACAGGGCCTTTGAAAGAAGGGCTCAGGGCAGTGGCCCTTTGCCTGGGTCTAAAAGTTATACTATTTGAGGAAATGTTTTAAAATTTGTGTTGTTTGTTTACTTATATTTTACTTATTCTTTTTTTTTTTCCAAGTTTTGAACTTGGACACTCAGCTGCAACAAAATGAAATCACACTTGTGGGAGTCTTTCCATGAGCTTGTCCTCTGATGATCCTGCAATGATTAATACAGGCCACCGCTTCTGAAAGAGCAGAAAGCAGTCATTTTTAAAAATTATTTATGTATTTATTTTGGGTTGCACTGGGTCTCCACTTCTGCTCTCAGGCTTTCTGTAGTTGCAGTGAGTGGGGGCTACTCTTCATCACAGTGCATGCGCTCTCATTGCAGTGGCCTCTCTTGTGGCAGGGCACAGGCTCTAGGCACACAGGCTCCAGTAGCTGCCGCGCTCAGGCTCAGTATTTGTGGCAAACGGGCTTATATTCCACAGCACGTGGAATCTTCCCAGACCAGGGATCTAACCCGTGCGCCCTGCATAGGCAGGCGGATTCTCAACTACTGTACCCTGGGGAAGTTCAGAGTCATTTTTAAAGCCCTTCTAGGGGCAACATAGATTTTCAACAGGGTTGATTATTCCAGAATCATCCTTTAGGAAGTAATGTCTTCACTGGGAGTCAGAGGTTTGGGAAGACGTCAGTTTTGCAAAGTCTTTCCTTCAACTTTCAACAAGGCTAGCAAGGAGACAGCTGATGATGGTTATTGCCTATGGCACGTGGCTGCCACACACAGGCACTTGTGGTCTCCATAGGAGGCTTTTTATTTTCTTCAGTACCATATATATATATATATATATATATATATATATATATATATATATCCCATGAACCATCTTTAGTAGGGGTGCTTGTTTAAAAGGCTGTTTCTAGATCTCAACTATACATGCCCCAAGTGAGGTTTTCTGAGCTTAGGCTCTAGAGAGATACTGACACAGATGCTTTTCAAACCAGGTTTTGAGAAAAATTCATCTAGATTCAGTTCAGTTCAGTTGCTCAGTTGTGTCCGACTCTTTGCAACCCCACGAATCGCAGCACGCCAGGCCTCCCTGTCCATCACCAACTCCCAGAGCTCACTCAGACTCATGTCCATTGAGTCAGTGATGCCACCCAGCCATCTCATCCTCTGTCATCCCCTTCTCCTCCTGCCCCCAGTTCCTCCCAGCATTGACTCTTTTCCAATGAGTCAACTCTTTCCATGAGGTGTCCGAAGTACTGGAGTTTCAGCTTTAGCATCATTCCTTCCAAAGAAATCCCAGGGCTGATCTCCTTCAGAATGGACTGGTTGGATCTCCTTGCAGTCCAAGGGACTCTCAAGAGTCTTCTCCAACACCACAGCTCAAAAGCAACAATTCTTCAGTGCTCAGATTTCTTCACAGTCCAACTCTCACATCCATACATGACCACAGGAAAAACCATAGCCTAGACTACATGGACCTTTGTTGGCAAAGTAATGTCTCTGCTTTTCAATATGCTATCTAGGTTGGTCATAACTTTCCTTCCAAGGAGTAAGCATCTTTTAATTTCATGGCTGCAATCACCATCTGCAGTGATTTTGGAGGCCCCCCAAAATAAAGTCTGACACTGTTTCCTCTGTTTCCCCATCTATTTCCCATGAAGTGATGGGACCAGATGCCATGATCTTCGTTTTCTGATGTTGAGCTTTAAGCCAACTTTTCACTCTCCTCTTTCACTTTCATCATGAGGCTTTTAGTTCCTCTTCACTTTCTGCCATAAGGGTGGTGTCATCTGCATATCTAAGGTTATTGATATTTCTCCGGGCAATCTTGATTCCAGCTTGTGCTTCTTTCAGCCCAGCGTTTCTCATGATGTGCTCTGCATAGAAGTTAAATAAGCAGGGTGACAATATACAGCCTTGACGTACTCCTTTTCCTATTTGGAACCAGTCTGTTGTTCCATGTCCAGTTCTAACTGTTGCTTCCTGACCTGCATATAAGTTTCTCAAGAGGCAGGTCAGGTGGTCTGGTATTCCCATCTCTTTCAGAATTTTCCACAGTGTATTGTGATCCACACAGTCAAAGGCTTCGGCATAGTCAATAAAGCAGAAATAGATGTTTTTCTGGAACTCTGTTGCCTTTTCCATGATCCAGCGGATGTTGGCAATTTGATCTCTGGTTCCTCTGCCTTTTCTAAAACCAGCTTGAACATCTGGAAGTTCACGGTTCACGTATTGCTGAAGCCTGGCTTGGAGATGAACCTTAAACTTTTTAATTATACACCCTTATCATTAAAATATTTTCAGCAAGTGAATCTGATATATAGTCAATTATTTACACACTGTATATATGGACTATTATGCCAATATATCATGTAAATAGTAAAACACACAAAACAAAGTTTTCTAAAAGGCAAAAATGATATAAACAATATTTTGAAATAATTTTGTTTTATCTCTCGATGATACAAAAATACTTTTTGTTCCCATCAAAATGTCACTGTTAATGGATAAATAATTACTGATATGATAAACAGGCTATTTTTAGTGAAAGCTATATAGTTTGAATTGCTTTATATATATTTTTAAAAATCTAGATTTAATAATGATTTAAAGATTGGGACTCAAGTTCAGGTTAATTAGAGACTTGTTTTTAATGCCATTTGGGACAATCTAGGTTCACGCAGAAGAGGTGAATTTCTGACTGTATTTGTTACCTGTTTTCAGTCCTATCCACAAATTATATAAACACTTTGGCTGAAGCCATGCTTTTAAGTGTTCTTTGAGATCTGTCAGTTCTTGTCAATTTGTCATAAAGTGTTACGTTTTTATTTTCAAAAAATTGACTTTAATAATTTGCTGAAACTCTTTGAGAAGTTTTAAAATAGATTTGAACATTCTGTTTCCAAGTTTTTAAAATGTGATGAGTTTCCATTGGCAATACAGTCATTTCCAGGAATAAAATCACAGCATGAAGGGGACACTTTTAATCACATGTGTTTTAGAAAGCAGTTACTTTTGCAATTGTTGTGAAATGTCATCTTTACCTGAAGGGGGCAGATGAAGAGTGTTTTATGGTTTTCGTTTTTAAATAACTGTAGATTCTCATGGAAATCACATCCTGGAGAAGGGGAACAAATTACTGTGGTTTAGGCTGAAGTTGAAGACGTACTGGATTTCCCTGGTGCCTCAGATGGTAAAGAATCTGCCTGCAATGCAGGAGACCTGAGTTTGATCCCTGGGTTGGGAAAATCCCCTGGAGGAGGGCGTGGTAACCCACTCTGGTATTCTTGCCTGGAGAATCCCATGTACAGAGGAGCCTGGTGGGCAACAGTCCAGAGGGTTACAAAGAATCAGACACCACTGAGCACTGACTGAGGAGATACTAAAGAAACAGTGAAAATCTGCCAAGAAATGGGCAAAGGCTAAATAAGGAGAGGCCTGTATTTTGTGCCCATGGCTGTTGTTTCTATCTTCTGAGAACAGAGCAGTCATAAATGGCAATCGTGGACATCCCAGATCACTGTGGAAGGGCTCATGGCCCCAGTGGGTGGGCGATGGAATCCTCACTATGAGATAGAATAGTAACAGGTACGAGAGCTGACTGTAACAGAGACCTTGGGTGCAGGCATTGTTCTGGAGCTTCCATGTGTAGCACTTCATTTAATACACCAGCCTAATTAGAGATACCAAGGGAACATTTCATGCAAAGATAGGCTCGATAAAGGACAGAAATGGTATGGACCTATCAGAAGCAGAAGATATTAAGAAGACATGGCAAGAATACACAGAACTGTACAAAAAGATCTTCATGACCCAGATAATCACGATGGTGTGATCACTCACCTAGAGCCAGACATCCTGGAATGTGAAGTCAATTGGGCCTTAGAAAGCATCACTACGAACAAAGCTAGTGGAAGTGATGGAATTCCAGTAGAGCTATTTTAAATCCTGAAAGATGATGTGGTGAAAGTGCTGCACTCAATATGCCAGCACATTTAGAAAACTCAGCAGTGGCCACAGGACTGGAAAAGGTCAGTTTTCATTCCAATCCCAAAGAAAAGCAATGCCAAAGAATGCTCAAACTACTGCACAATCGCATTCATCTCACATGCTAGTAAAGTAATGCTCAAAATTCTCCAAGCCAGGCTTCAGCAATACGTGAACCGTGAACTTCCAGATGTTCAAGCTGGTTTTAGAAAAGGCAGAGGAACCAGAGATCAAATTGCCAACATCCGCTGGATCATGGAAAAGGCAACAGAGTTCCAGAAAAACATCTATTTCTGCTTTATTGACTATGCCGAAGCCTTTGACTGTGTGGATCACAATACACTGTGGAAAATTCTGAAAGAGATGGGAATACCAGACCACCTGACCTGCCTCTTGAGAAACTTATATGCAGGTCAGGAAGCAACAGTTAGAACTGGACATGGAACAACAGACTGGTTCCAAATAGGAAAAGGAGTACGTCAAGGCTGTATATTGTCACCCTGCTTATTTAACTTCTATGCAGAGCACATCATGAGAAACGCTGGGCTGAAAGAAGCACAAGCTGGAATCAAGATTGCCCGGAGAAATATCAATAACCTTAGATATGCAGATGACACCACCCTTATGGCAGAAAGTGAAGAGGAACTAAAAGCCTCATGATGAAAGTGAAAGAGGAGAGTGAAAAGTTGGCTTAAAGCTCAACATTCAGAAAACGAAGATCATGGCATCTGGTCCCATCACTTCATGGGAAATAGATGGGGAAACAGAGGAAACAGTGTCAGACTTTATTTTGGGGGCCTCCAAAATCACTGCAGATGGTGATTGCAGCCATGAAATTAAAAGATGCTTACTCCTTGGAAGGAAAGTTATGACCAACCTAGATAGCATATTGAAAAGCAGAGACATTACTTTGCCAACAAAGGTCCATGTAGTCTAGGCTATGGTTTTTCCTGTGGTCATGTATGGATGTGAGAGTTGGACTGTGAAGAAATCTGAGCACTGAAGAATTGCTGCTTTTGCACTGTGGTGTTGGAGAAGACTCTTGAGAGTCCCTTGGACTGCAAGGAGATCCAACCAGTCCATTCTGAAGGAGATCAGCCCTGGGTGTTCTTTGGAAGGAATGATGCTAAAACTGAAACTCCAGTACTTTGGCCACCTCATGCGAAGAGTTGACTCATTGGAAAAGACTCTGATGCTGGGAGGGATTGGGGGCAGGAGGAAAAGGGGACGACAGAGGATGAGATGGCTGGATGGCATTACCGACTTGATGGACGTGAATCTGAGTGAACTCCGGGAGTTGGTGATGGACAGGGAGGCCTGGCGTGCTGCGATTCATGGAGTCGCAAAGAGTCAGACATGACTGAGTGACTGAACTGAGCTGAAGTACAGTCCAAGTGCTAGGCTTTTTATGGGTGAGGACCCTTAGCGTGGGGTGTTATAGCTGGTCAGTAATAGAGTCAGGAGTCAGCATGTCTGGGGATGAAAGCTGTGGACAGAAGAAGTCACAGTGTTGTCAGGGCCAGGACCTACTCAGTAGGACTCAACCATGCCGTCCTAGCCAGACGGAGGAGGGGCTTGAGGATACCTGGGGTCTGAATGCTTCACACTCAGAAACCAAAGTTCCCTCTCGCAGAAGCTGCCCCCTGCGGTCTTAAATCTAGAGAGCAGAGACTGAAATATCTGAGATTATCAGCTGATCTTGTGGAGCATGGATTTCCTGAGGTCTGCAGGCACAGCCACCCACTCCAGTATTCCTGCCTGGAGAATTCATGGACAGAGAATTCTGGCAGGCTACAGTTCACGGGGTCGCAAAGAGTCGGACTTGACTGAAGTGACTTAGCATGCATGCATGCAGACTTCTTGGCAAGAATTTTGTCTGGCTGTTTTGGACATCGTTAACTTCATAATGTGTTTCTTTAATTTTGGTGACATATACAGACGTAATATTAGTGACTGGGGCACTTTCTTGGACCGTTGTATTAGTTTATGTTTTCTTGGAACGCTTCCTCCAAAAGTGTCAATGTATAAGCAACCATTCTGTTCCAAATTTTGTGTTAGATTCTTGAGATTCAGAGGTTTCAAAGATCTGTCACTTACCTTCAGGAAATGACAGTCTGGAGAGAACCAGATAACTGGGTATGTAGTTCATATACTATGTTGAGATTGTTTATAGGGACAAGTGGCTGTTCACAGGACTCCCAGGTGGTTCAGTGGTTGGGAATCTGCCTGCCAATGCAGGGGACACAGGTTCGATCCCTGGTCTGGGAATATTCTACGTGCCATGGGACAACTTAGCCCACAAGCCACAACTACTGAAGCCCATGTGCCCTAGCGCCAGTGCCCCACAACAAGAGAAGCCACAGCAATGAGAACCTCGAGCACTATACCTAGAGAAAGCCTGTGCACAGCAACGAAAACCCAGCACACCCAAAATAATAATAATTTTTTAATGACTATGCACAGATGGGAAGACAGACAAGGCTTGCAGAAGGAATGGTCTGTGGCTGCTGGGTGGAGTGGTGGCCTTTTTCCATTTGTTCATCTCAGAACCTGAAAATGGATGTCACCTGTTCCTCCTTTCACTCCCCACTTTCCTTCCCATTTCCTCTGCACAAATTTCTTCCCATCCGCACTTCTATTTTTGTCTTCTTTTCATTAAAATAGAATTCATTTACCATCAGAAGATATATTATTAGCAGTAAACAAGAAGGAGAGGAGCAAATCTTCACCAGTAGTCTTTTCCTGGGATTAAAAGTTCTCTGTTTAAAGGAATTTAAATTTATTGCAGTAATAGTAAAAGGTCTGAAACTTTAAGCTCATTGAATCTAGGCATGCCCAGCTTCAGTGTGTGCTTTTTTTTTTTTTAATAAACAAATATGTGTTATTGTTTAAAAAGCTGTATATATTCCTTGAGAAAGACAAAAAATAAGATAAAAATAAGAAAATATGAGCACTGAATTCCTACCACTGGAGATTATCTTTAATATCATTTTGGTTACATTTTCAGGTGCCATGTGTGTGTATTTATTAAGATGAAATAATACTTTGCAAGCTGTTTCATATCTTGATTCTCTAGGTTAATGAACTTTACCTTTGTAATTTGAAACTTTTGTCTAATAGTCCATCCACATGTAAATTTCCTCTATTTTCCCCCAAATACCCTTTAGACCTAGATTGCCCAAATTTGAGTCTACTTCAGGCCCGCATGTTGAATAAAGTTGTTACACCCCTTAGTTTTCTTCTAATGTAGAATCATCTTTAATTTTTTTCCATTACACAGTTGATCTCAGACCAAGGATCCCAGAAGAATGATTCACCTTCACTTGTCTGGGTGCCTTCAGGGGCAGTCAGTGAACTTTCCCAATTCCCTCTATTTTCTTACAGTGAAAATTAGGTCTAAAACTCTGCTGGATGCATGTTAAACACTCTGATTAGAATATTCTGCAGCCAGTGGTTTGCACTTTATTGTGTGTCACATCAGGAGACACGGCATCTGATGTTTTCCCATTCATGGGGCTAAATGTGACCACTGCATTAGGTGATGAAAACCTGATCCCTCCAAAAATTTACACTTACATTTATTGTGTGGCTGGGAGGAAATCTCTGTGGTGTTACTTCGGCACCCTGTGAAAGTCAGATTCCCTGTAAACCATGGCACTTAATGCTTTTAACACTAGTTGACGATCCTTGCCCTGGCTCAATAATTTCATTAGGAATTGACAATGATTAAAATCTAATTCAGGGGTTTCCTTGATGGCTCAGTGGTAAAAAAAAAAAAAAAAAATCTGCCTGCCAATGAAGGAGACAGCAGTTTGATCCCTGGTCCAGGAAGATCCCACAAGTTGAGGAGCAACTAAGCCCGTGTGCCACAACCATTGAGCTCATGCTCTAGAGCTCAGGAACCACATCTACTGAGCTGCAACTACTGAAGCCCACTCACCGCAACTACAGAGTAGCCCCAGCTCAGTGCAACTAGAGACAAGCCCTCACGGCAACAAAGACCTAGCACAGCCCAAAATAAAATTATTTAAAAAAAAATCTAATTCAATCCTTCCTTTTCTCTTAACAGGTAGCATACTTTTGTAAAATAAAGCTTTCTCTCATCACATGAACACATGAAGTTTTTTTGGTGGGGAGAAGTTACTATGAAATACAGTCTTACTGGAAATGCAGGATAAAAATTTACTTTTTCCCATTAGATACAAATTATTAGAGGAACTCACCACAGGCTCAGTTGGCCAGTCATGTCCGACTCTTTGTGAATCCATGGACTGTAGCCCACCAGGCTCATCTGTCCATGGGATTCTCCAGGCATGAATACTGGAATGGGTTGCCATGCCCTCCTCCAGGGGATCTTCCCAAACAGGGATCGAACCTGCATCTCTTATGTCTCCTGTATTGGCAGGTGGATTCTTCATCACTGCACCACCTGGGAAGCCCATTGTCAAAGGAAAGAGGTGACATAATTACTGCTTCAAGATGATGACATATAAGTTGGAGGCTGCTTTCTCTCTCTCTCTCTCTCTCTTTTTTTTTTTTTGAAAATTATTATCTATTCATGGATTTTCAGTGATTCAGTCAGTGCCCCTACATTGCTGCAACATTTTTGGTCTAAAAGTTGTTAAGTTGAATAATTCAGTATCAGTTGTCTTACTGTTTAGTGTTATTCAGGTACAGCTCAATCTACAATTTTATGAATATTTTGAAAAAACCAGACAGTAAAAATCACTTTCATTACACGGGATGGGTCACTTATCCCAGAAAATGTCCCCACCAGGTATGGTGTCTGATGTTCAGTGTGTCAACCTCACATGATTAAAATGAATTTACTCTTGTAAAATGGATTTACTGAGACTTGAAGGGAAATATTTCAAGAACTGTTCACCTGTATACAGTGCAGACATGATGTTTCTATTTGAGGTGGCACTAGTGGCAAAGAATCCATCTGCCAATGCAGGAGAAGCAAGAGATATGGGTTCGATCCTTGGGTCAGGAAGATCCCCTGGAGCAGGATATGGCACCCCCACCCCAGTATTCTTGCCTGGGAAATTCCAAGGGCAGAGGAGTCTGCTGGGCTACTGTCCCCGGGATTGCCGAGAGTCGGACACGACGGAGTGACTGACTGAAAACTACACCACCATGGCTATTGAACTTTATACTTTATCCTTTTAAAAAAATGAGTTGCTAAATGACTTAACTGCACGGTTCATTACATAGCACATCCATTGAAAAGAGCTTTATGTTTGGTTATTACTCTCCCCACTAAAATGACTTTAAACCCACATGCAAATGATAATGGTAAACATGTGTGAACATGCACACACACACACACATTGATAGGTGTTTTGCTAAATTGTAGAATGACCAGTTGTCTCTGTTTTATAACTAAATTTATGTGTCACAGTAAGCACTTCAGTCCCAGGCAAAATGGGATGGTTAGTCACCCCAAATTTGTCAGATAAGTAAATTTGTCAGCCTGGCATTCAAGCAACAGATCTCTGATGTATGGTCCTAGTCTTGACTCAGATGTTAAACAAAGCCTTTAATTCAGAAACAAACTGATATGTCAAACTGGCAGGAAAATAACCTTTTAAGTACATTTGAATTGTTAGAAATGTCAAAAATTCACTAAAAGGGTCTAAAACTGCCAGTATAAAAGAGTCCAAATATCTCACTACTTTCAAAGAGTTAACATAGTTTCCAATATTTTGAATATTTCAGCCAAAGCTTAGAAAATGGAATGGTGTAAGGAACAATGTGCTTGAGCTGATTTTCACTATGGAATTTTATTTATAATAAGTACTGTTTCTAGAGAGACTAGTCATTGAAGGTTAGGTTGAAAGGGACCTTGAGAAGCGATCATGTTTATGTTCCCATGTCTAGTCAAGGCCACAGTTAGACCATAATGGAATTCTGTCCAATGTACTTTTAAATACCCTCAAAGAGGGGAATATTCTATTACTAATTTCATATCTTATCTAAAAGTTCTCACACTTTATGGAAGACCAATCTTTTTTTCTGGATGATGCTAGTAAATGTGAACTGAAGGGGAGCATTCTTTGACAAAAGTTTAGAGATTATTTTTAAATTTACTTTCAGTATTTTAATTCTGAAAGATTTTAATTTTTTTCAAAGTTTGTATTTTCAAAACTTTAGTTGCATTTGTGGCTCTCTGAATTCCTGGAGCATAGATTTGGGTGCTAACAAAGATCCGTCTAGTCAAGGCTATGGTTTTTCCAGTGGTCATGTATGGATGTGAGAGTTGGACTGTGAAGAAATCTGAGCACTGAAGAATTGATGCTTTTGAGCTGTGGTGTTGGAGAAGACTCTTGAGAGTCCCTTGGACTGCAAGGAGATCCAACCAGTCCATTCTAAAGGAGATCAGCCCTGGATGTTCTTTGGAAGGAATGATGCTAAAGCTGAGAAACTCCAGTACTTTGGCCACCTCATGCGAAGAGTTGACTCATTGGGAAAGACTCTGATGCTGGGAGGGATTGGGGGCAGGAGGAGAAGGGGATGACAGAGGATGAGATGGCTGGATGGCATCACGGACTCGATGGACGTGAGTTTGAGTGAACTCTGGGAGATGGTGATGGACAGAGAGGCCTGGCGTGCTATGATTCATGAGGTCGCAGAGTCAGACACGACTGAGCAACTGAGCTGAACCGAACTGAACTGAACCAAGCAGGGCTGCAAGCAAAGGTTTTTCTTTGGGAGAAAACAATTTCTACTTTTTAATATAAGTTTTTATAGTTAAATTATAGTGCTCATGAAACTGACATCTTTGTAATGGAGACAGTATTATATAAAAACCTATTATTGAAAGCCATCAGTAAATTCACATATCAAGGAATAAAACTATTAGTTTAACTTACCAGAGTTTAATAGATTTTGTAGGATCTATAAATGGTTCTACATGTATAACATCTGATTCATAGGATTTATCTCTAAAATCTCATCTTCATCTCAGGACCACAGATGAGCCTAATCCTGATGCTTTCTAGTAAAAAAATTAAAAGTGCTTTGAGCCCAAAGAAGGGAAAGACTATGATGCTATGAGACATATATTTTAATTTTAGTCCTTTCTGGTTTCCAGATATTTAACCTGAGTTATTGCATTTGGTGGGTTGTTTAAGAATTCAGTTCAGTGCAGTCACTCAGTCGTGTCTGACTCTTTGCGACCCCATGAATTGCAGCACACTAGGCCTCCTTGTCCATCACCAATTCCCAGAGTTCACTCAGACTCATGTCCATTGAGTCGGTAATGCCATCCAGCCATCTCATCCTCGGTCATCCCCTTTTCCTCCTGCCCCCAATCCCTCCCAGCATCAGAGTCTTTTCCAATGAGTCAACTCTTCATACGAGGTGGCCAAAGTACTGGAGTTTCAGCTTTAGCATCATTCCTTCCAAAGAACATCCAGAGCTGATCTCCTTTAGAATGGACTGGTTGGATCTCCTTGCAGTCCAAGGGACTCTCGGGAGTCTTCTCCAACACCACAGTTCAAAAGCATCAATTCTTCGGCACTCAGCTTTCTTCACAGTCAACTCTCACATCCATACATGACCACTGGAAAAACCACAGCCTTGACTAGACGGACTTTTTGTTGGCAAAGTAATGTCTCTGTTTTTCAATAAGCTATTAGAAGTATTTTATTTAGGTGGTTAGTATTTTGGAGATTCAAAAGAGCTAACAGAAGTTACGGGGTATTTTCCATTTGATGCTAGTACAGAAAAACTGAAAAACAGATTTCCCAGACTTTAACATGCAGGCAAATTCACATGAGGGATCTTATTAGAATCCTTTCCAATACAAGGTAGTCCAAGCTCTACGCTACTAACAAGCTCCTAGGTGGTACTGATCCTCCAAGAACTACATTTTAGTTAACAAGATTGTAAAGAATGTACCTACAGCCTAATTCAGCCTTTCTCTTCTCAACCTAGAAAAACAAACAGCACCCAATGAGATGATATCATTATCGAGATAGGTGGGGACATGGGTAGGGATGAGAAAAAAAAAATCTTTATGCTATTATTGGTATAGCAAAATACTTGAATTTCTAATTAAAACTATTCATAATTAGTTTAATAAGGCCACTGATAAACTCATGAACAAAACTTGTAAAATTAAGAAAGCTATTTCTGTAGCACAGTGACTAGAATGTGGCTATAAATCTGAATGCTATATATAATGGCAGCTGTAATAGCTTGATGTTTTATTAATAGTTTGAATTTTTAATGCACACTTTGCAGCTAGAGTTACACTTATTTTACTCTCCTTTAATGAAATTTTTTTTCTCTATTTTGTATCAGAAAAATACCAAATAACTTTCTACAGAGAAACTTCATATACAAAAACTTTAGTATTACAAACACCATAAACCAATTAAAATTTTATATTTTATACCCAAAGTTCACATTTAGATATTTTGAGCCAAGTCTCAATAGCCTTATTTCATGTACTGCTTACATCAATTCATGGTCATTTAATAATTCAGGGAAACATTTACTGAGCAGCTCTTTATTCATTAATTATACTTTTTGAATTTTTGCCTGATCTGTTAGGATTATTTGGTTGCGAGGACAGAAGAACACCAAATCAAAATGGTTTCAACAAGATCCTAGCTTACTTCTTGTATCCACAAGTCCGCCTAGCATTCCAAGATGCCAAGGATCTAGTAACCTTCTGTCTTGTTGCTTCCCCATGCTTGGCTCTCAGGCCAGAGATTATTATCTGGGCCAAAATGGCTACTGGAGTTTCAACCATTACAACCACATCCCAACCAGAAGAAAAGGAGACAGAAGATAAAAATGCATGCTTCTTGCACTCCCACAATACCTCTCTGTCTCCCATAGATGATGTGCCACATTTAGCTGCAAGGGAGGCTGGGAAATGTAGTCTTTATTCCAGGTGGCCATGTGCATATCTGCAAAGTGCAAGGTGCTGTTACTATGGGAGAAGGGATTGGCAAACTATGATTGGCTGGCTGAATCTGACCACTGTGTATTTTTGTAAATGACATTTGGTTGGGACCTTACCATGCCCATTCATTTACACAATGCCTACTGTTGATTTCACAGTGCAGTGGTGGAGCTCAGCAGTTGAGAAAGCAATCACATGGGCCACAATGTCTAAGTATTTTCTCTCTGGCCTTCTAAAGAAAATTCTTGCTGATCCCTGCTATGAAAGAAAAGGAGGGACAACTTGGAGTCTCTGTTACATTTCTTAGGTGATTTCTCCCTCTTCTCTCATCTTTAGCCAAGTTTAAGTCATTTATAAAATCCAGCAGCTTCTATGAAGTGCTAAGAAGTAGGATCTGAGCAGGAGTTGTGCTTCCCATGGTATGTGCTATGCTAAGTCACTCAGTCATGTCCAACTCTTTGAAGCCCCATGAACTGTAGTCTGCTAGGCTCCTCTCTTTGTGGAATTTCCCAGGCAAGAATACCAGAGTAGGTTGCCATTTCCTCCTCTAGGGGATCTTCCCAACTCAGGGATTGAAACTGCATCTCTTGCATCTCCTGCATTGGCAGGCAGGTCCCTTACCACTAGTGTCACTTACAAAGCCCGCCCATGGTACAGGATATCAGGAATAGCTTACCAAGATGTCCCCCATATCACTGTCTTTTTCTTTATTTTATCAAGGTAAGACTTATAGTTGTTCCACATCTGGGTCTAGTCTTAAACTGATGCAAACAGAATCCACTTTAGCTAGTTTAACCAGGAAAGGTTGTTACAGGATATTAGTTCAGTTCAGTGGCTCAGTCGTGTCCGACTCTGCGACCCCATGGACTGCAGCATGCCAGGCTTCTCTGTCCATCACCATTCTAGGACGTTAAATGACATAAAAAATCATTAAGAGCTTAAAACAAGGAGAAGGGTCAATTTTTCAGAAATGACTCTTTACACCACAAGTAGGACCACCAAACAGGTTTCTATCTTGTCCCTAATCCAGGAGGGATTTTGGAGGTTTTCCCTGTGACCTCAGTTTTCTGATGGATCTAAGAAGAGTTGTTGATTCTGTTTGTTCAGCCTTTTTTATTTTGAGTGGCCAGGAGAGATAGATGACTTCCAAGCTCCTTGCATGCCGGACTGGGAACTGAAAGCCTTCAAAACCTTTTACAAATAAACTGAATAAATCCTATAAGAATGGACAACTATTGATTGCTTCACTATCCTTGTTTGCTCTATTGTCACAAATCTGAACTGTATTTTAATCAATCACAACATAATTGTACAGGAAGAGATGTACTGTCATTCCAGCAAAGGGTGCTTGTCAGACATGATGATGATCCCCTATGGTTGAATATTTTAGTGCACCAGACTGTTTGCATGGTACAGAAAGTCTATATAAGTTATATTACCCATTTTAGTTAGTAATTCCCTGAACAAAAAGCAATGTATTCTAAATGTGTTGATTACAGTATAGCCTAAGCTACAAAAGGAGGAGAGAATGGCAACCCACTCCAGTATCCTTGCCTGGAGAATCCGGATGGACAGGAGAGCCTGGCAGGCTACAGTTCATGGGGTTGCAAAGAGTGGGACTTGAATGAGCGACGAGGCACACACAAGCTATGATAACAAATACTTCTTATGTAATGAAGGTATACTTCTCTCTTGAAGGAACTTTTGGGAGAAGGTAGCTGACCAAAATGGATGGGCCAAAGTTAGTGTAGAGACCTGGGCTCCTTATGTGTTGTGCCTGCTGCTGTGTTGTTCTATCTGCATGTTTGAAACTGGTTCAGCTCCTTGTCCAGAATTCAGCTTGCAAAAAGAGAAACTCTAGAGAGCAAGTGGTTTTCTTGGTGATGCAGAGCTTGCACAATCACCTGTACTCCCTCCGCTGACACAAACTTAGTCCAGTGGCCAACTAGCTCTGAGGGAGGCTGGGAAATGCAGCCACACATCAAGCTGTGTGGCTAGATGTCTGGAGGATGGACTGAGGGTCAGTTAGGGATCTTCTTCAACACTATGTGACTCTGGGCCCATGCATGACATAGCCTTGCTTAGAAGTTTTAAAATGCATTTCAAAGTCTGACAAAACTACCTGTATTTATAGGTGATATCAATATTAGTAACTTTCTCTTCTTGAAAGTATGTTCAAATAAAAAATCTTATACAGAAGGCACTCTGGAAAATGCACTTTAGTGACTTTGCAGAGTTTTAAAGAGTAATCAATATATAATCTTGATGCTGGCTGTTTATTTAAGAAATCTTGCATATGATCAAAGTATAAAGTGTGTGTGTATGTGTGTGTGTGTGTGTGTGTGTGTGTGTTGAGAGAGTGGCTTCAGATGAATCAGTTTTAACATGGTGTTGCATCTGAATAAATATGTATTCCAGTGGCCCAAAGTAACTTAAAAGGGATTTCAATATTTTATATGCATTTCTGCAGAAATGTTAAGATCTATGTTAAAACCCACAACAATTATTTTTAAAATATTATCTCTCTTCCACATTTTTCCATATTTGTTCCAGAGTCTCTCGAGCTCCCCCAGTTTTCCTAACATCCACTGTTCATGGTTTCTGTCATCTATCTCCTGCCCTCACATCAAAGCTCCTTCTTATTTAGATCAATTTAGAGTTGAGTTTCTTTTTATAGTTTCATTTCTGCTTTGCTCATTACCTGGACTCTCCTCAAGAAGGAACCCAGGGCTGACCCAGAAAGCAAAAATCCTTTCCCTTTTCTTCATGCATCTCCCCTGTCTCCTAATTTTGCATCACAAAAATGCCAAGAAATGGACTGGCAAAGAAAGGATGCCAAGATGGTGAAGGAAGAATAGAATCTGCCCCAACAGAACAGGAAGGCTGTGAACACTAATGCATTCAAACGTCTTGTTTCCATCACACATATATCATTAAGAGCTCTAGTGAGGATAATGTGGACTGCTATAACTCCAAAACAGATGGAAAAATCTCTCAGTTTAAAAATACTCACAAAGCTGGATTTATACAGATGTTCCACCTGAAGGCAGAACTGAACAAATTAATGCTCACAGTGGACTATGAAACTCTAATCTATAAAGTGCAAAGGGAAGGGACGGGAACTAAAAGTTATCGAGCACTTACTCAAGTGTTGTGTTAAGCTCTTTAAACAATGTCGAGCCATCTAAAACCCCCATTAACCCTTCAGATCAGTGTTCTCAGCTTGGGGATCTACAGATCATATTCTTGATAGTCCACGAGTGGTGAGATTCTAAAAGGCTTTTGTGTTTGCAACAAAAATAGTATTAAAACGCTTAACACAATGTAGTGTAAATGCCTGACGATAAGCTGAATGGAAGTCCCTGACATTGAGCTTTTGATTGCAGAAGCATCCGTTTCAGAGATGTCATCTCCTATAAATAGATCGCCAGCTGTGTGACAGTAACTAAACAACTTGATAAGGACCAGACCGAACTCCTTACCCATGCAGTTCCCCTTTTAGAAAGTCTGGGGTAATCTTGACAGCTGACTGCTGGAGGGATTCCATTTTTTCCTTCCTGCACCCTAATTCCCACCTTATTTTAAAATTTACCAATAAAGAGTAAACCCATAAAACCTTAGGCACCCACCCTCAGACTCCAGTAAAGGCAGAGTCCCAGGTCTACGTTCCCTCTCTCTCCACTTGTGACCTTGCTGTGTGGTACCTGAGTGTGTGTACCCACCAGAACCTGTGAGCAGTAATCCTTGTTATTCCAGTCCCCTGATGCTTGTGGCTGAGGTGCATCTTGCATTCATAATAAGTACAACAAGGGCTGGTCCAGCCATGGCATTGGCTCTCATTGGTCAAGGTCTGCGGGGCCGCACCCCAGGTAATGTGGGCCCTGGTGATAGCCTTCTGCGTTCCTAGGGATAACATCACTGTCAACAGATGAGACTAATACAAAACCCATGAGCATATTCTGGATCGTCAGGAGAACTGATTTCATAATCAAACACTCATAACCAGAGTCACACAGTATCTCAGTGTGCTACTTTAACTGATGTAGAGCAATGAGAAAGGCACAAAGGCAGACCTAATAAATGACACATGTGTGCCAAGCAGAGGCCAAAAGACTTCATATTTTGTGAAATGAATGGTGGCTTTGCAGGAGTTTAGATTCAAAAGACAGCTAAGAGATTCCCCTGGCATGTGGCAGTAGAGTCATCTTCTAAAGACATCATCAGGGCAGTGTCAGGTTAATAATTTTGTACAAACAGGACAATATCATCTGTTAATGTTGTTTCTTTGAGTTTTGTTATTTTTATGAGTATTGTAACGAATTTACAAATTTGTGTTGATTTACACTGGTGTGGTAAGTTAGATTTTTCTTCCCAATTTTTCAGTCTTTCTCTATTAGATTATGATATAGCCAAACTTGAGAGTCCCTTAGACTGCAAGGAGATCCAACCAGTCCATTCTGAAGGAGAACAGCCCTGGGATTTCTTTGGAAGGAATGATGCTAAAGCTGAAACTCCAGTATTCTGGCCACCTCATTAGAAGAGTTGACTCATTGGAAAAGACTCTGATGCTGGGAGGGATTGGGGGCAGGAGGAAAAGGGGACAACCGAGGATGAGATGGCTGGATGGCATCACTGACTCGATGGACGTGAGTCTGAGTGAACTCTGGGAGTTGGTGACGGACAGGGAGGCCTGGCGTGCTGCAATTCATGGAGTCGCAAAGAGTCGGACACGACTGAGTGACTGAACTGAACTGAACTGACAGCCAAAATTGTGTCCTGTGACTTTGCAGTACCTTCTACCAGAGAAGGCAGAATGTCATAGGTATCTGTGAAAAAAGCAGCCTATATTACTTGGCAGTGAAAATTAGCAAAACTGTTACTTTCAATAACCTAAAGGCCGAAAAAAAAAAAAGTACCTAATGAACTTAGAGCATTGGACAGGGAGGTTCTGAATCAGAATGTGGAGTATCTGGGCAGGCTGCAGTTCACTGCATTTGGAAAGGTACAAGAAAGTGATGAGCTCAGAAAAGAATTGGCCTGTTTGTAGGCAAAACTAAGAGGGAATGTGGAAGGCTAGAAATTCCAGCAGCTGTAGAGGTGATAAATAAAATCATTGTTTTGTTTCCAACCAGTAAAATAGAAAATTGAAAAACGCCTTGCATTCGAAAGAGCTACTAAAATAGCTTCAGGGAAACAACAAAATCCAAGTATAACCCCAGTAAGAGAAACCTTAAGGCCATGTCTGACAGTACATACTTTTACCTGGTCAAAAGGACTTTGAAAAAAGCGGCTAAGTGCTCTTGAAGGATACCTGGATTAAGAAGAGCCACATCTGGCCCTGGGGAGAGCACAGGTTCTGATCTGATCTGGCCCTGGGGAGAGCACAGGTTCTGAGCCTGATTCCAAGATCATGGGATGAGGCTATGGTATGTTTTGAGGGGTGGGGAGAGTACTGTGCATAAGAATACAAAGTGAATAGTTAACTGTGAGGGAGATTGGTGAATTGTTCGACTTCTCTGTAGACTCACACTTTCATGCTTTTCACTGTAGGACAACACAGCCCCTCCAAAACAGAACACACAGAGTGTATTTCATTGGAGGCTAAACTTGGGTGAGATGTTAATGAACGTGACACAAGATAAGGCTTTAAAAATGTATGCATGACTTGGTTTGATCTTTGCTGTCCTGTGATACATCAGAAGGCTTCCCTGACAGCTCAGTTTGTAAGGAAACACTGAAAATCAAACCAACTAAACAAACCCTAAAATCCATGCCCTGTGTCACCTCTGCTATCAGCATGAAGATGTATGTGGGTGTGGGGAGCAGAATGAACCTACTTGTAACCTAGCACTAATCCTTATCCAGTCCAGCTAAACTGAGCCAAACCCCACTATGAACTGAAAAAAAAAAAATTAATTTGTAACTTGCTGAGATTTAAAGGTTGTCAGCTCTGCTGCACTATTTTAGTGGTTGTTGAATAACACAACTGGCATCAGTTCAGTTCAGTCGCTCAGTCGTGTCCGACTCTTTGCGACCCCATGAATCGCAGCACGCCAGGCCTCCCTGTCCATCACCAACTCCCAGAGTTCACTCAGACTCACATCCATCGAGTCAGTGATGCCACCCAGCCATCTCATCCTCTATTGTCCCCTTCTCCTCCTGCCCCCAATTCCTCCCAGCATCAGAGTCTTTTCCAATGAGTCAACTCTTAGCATGAGGTGGCCAAAGTACTGGAGTTTCAGTTTTAGCATCATTCCTTCCAAAGAACACCCAGGGCTGATCTCCTTTAGAATGGACTGGTTGGATCTCCTTGCAGTCCAAGGGACTCTCAAGAGTCTTCTCCAACACCACAGTTCAAAAGCAGCAATTCTTCGGCGATCAGTTTTCTTCACAGTCCAACTCTCACATCCATACATGACCACGGGAAAAACCATAGCCTAGACTACATGGACCTTTGTTGGCAAAGTAATGTCTCTGCTTTTGAATATGCTGTCTAGGTTGGTCATAACTTTTCTTCCAAGGAGTAAGTGTCTTTTAATTTCATGGCTACAATCACCATTTGCAGTGATTTTGGAGCCCCCCAAAATAAAGTCTGACACTGTTTGCACTGTTTTCCCATCTATTTCCTATGAAGTGATAGGGCCAGATGCCATGATCTTTGTTTTCTGAATGTTGAGCTTTAAGCCAACTTTTTCACTCTCCTCTTTCACTTTCATCAAGAGGCTTTTAACTCCCTCTTCACTTTCTGCCATAAGCGTGGTATCATCTGCATATCTGTGGTTACTGATATTTCTCCTGGCAATCTTACTTTCGGCTTGTGCTTCTTCCAGCCTTACCTGAATGGCCTAGTGGTTTTCCCTACTTCATTCAATTTAAGTCTGAATTTGGCAATAAGGAGTTCATGATCTGAGCCACAGTCAGCTCCTGGTCTTGTTTTTGCTGACTGTATAGAGCTTCTCCATCTTTGGCTGCAAAGAATATAATAAATCTGATTTTGGTGTTGACCATCTGGTGGTGTCCATGTGTAGAGTCTTCTCTTGTGTTGTTGGAAGAGGGTGTTTGCCATGACCAGAGTGTTCTCTTGACAAAACTCTATTTCTGCTGCTGCTAAGTCGCTTCAGTCGTGTCTGACTCTGTGCGACCCCATAGACAGCAGCCCACCAGGCTCCCCGTCCCTGGGATTCTCCAGGCAAGAACAATGGAGTGGGTTGCCATTTCCTTCTCCAATACATGAAAGTGAAGTCGCTCAGTCATGTCCGACTCTTAGCAACCCCATGGACTACAGCCTTTGCCAAATTCAGACTTAAATTGAAGAAAGTAGGGAAAACCACTAGACCATTCAGGTATGACCTAAATCAAATCCCTTATGATTATACAGTGGAAGTGAGAAATAGATTTAAGGGACTAGATCTGATAGATTGAGTGCCTGATGAACTATGGACTGAGGTTCATGACAATTGGCACAAGCATAAGTATGAAAAAAATCATACCTAGTTTTCTATTTACACATCAGCAACATTACATTAGAAAACATCTTGAGTCAACACTAGAGTTCTTATTTTTTTTCCTCTTTATTTTTAAAATTTTTTTATTTTTAAGTGAAGGATAATTGCTTTACAACACTGTGCTAGTTTCTGCTATACAACAGCATGAATCAGCCATAAGTATACATATGTCTGGGCTTCCGTGGTGACTCAGTGGTAACTAATCCGCCTGCAATGCAGGAGATGAACCCACAGGTTTGATCCCTGGGTCGGGAAGATCCCCTGGAGAAAAATAAAAGCAACCCACTCCAGAATTCTTGCCCGGAAATCCCATGGACAGAGAAGCCTGGTCAGCTACAGTCTATGGGATCACAAAGAGTCAGACATGACTTAGTGACTAAACAACAAATACATATGTCTGCTCCTTCTTGAAGTCCCTCCCACCTCTTACCCCATCCTACCCCTCTAGGTCATTGCAGAGCATAGGGTTCTATTTTTTAAAAGGTCTCCATATATTAATCAAGTCTTAGAAACCCTTGAAGAGTCCTGATTAACCCTATTTCACGGATGAGGAAACAGGGCACTGAACGAGGCCACAGGGTCTGACTAGGACCTGTCTGATCATCATGAGTATTTTTCTACTACACATCTCACTGTCTCCTTTTATTGGTTTCAGGTAGCTTCTCTTTGGTTTGGGTGACTATTAAATTAAAATTTGACATAAGATCATACAGAGATCAAAGGAAAGAAAAAAAGTTTTCCAAAAGGGAAGACAGAAAGGACAAAGATTAACTGCCAAATTCAGATGATGAAGCCTGGAGCAAACCTGGAGTTATCCAAACCCTGGGGGATATTTTCACCATCAGAGGACTGTGTCTCCTGTGTCTCTACTGTTAGCAGTTAAGCAATGCTTTCAAAATACTTCAAAACCTGTGACTGTCCACCCGTCTGAGGCGAACATCAAAGTGTGCAGCCTGAGAAGAGATGGACTCCCGGTGCGAGGAGTGAGGCCCAGACAGAGGGGTGTTCTGGAGATCAAAGGGCAGATTCCTAAACAAGCAGGTTCTTTTTACGCTCGAGAGAGCTTTTCTTGTTTAAGTTTTTCCTCGTTGGAGCATAATTTGAGTAGTTTCAGATGTGAATCGCATCATGAAGGCGGGGGAGAAACCCCTTCAGAGGATTATTTTTTCCTGTGGCTTGGTGTTAACAGGTTCTTTTAAACGTGGAAGAAACTCATAAGCTCCTTGGGATCGTTTTTCACGCACTGTCCGTTTGGAACCCTGTCGACAGTCAGGCGGTGATGAGAGTCTTTGCTTCCTTAAATCATTGCCTCCCTGGGTGAGGAGAGACCCTAAACACCTCGGGTGTGTCAGCAGCCCAGCTCCGCCCCTGTCTCTCTTGAGATGGGGAGGGAAGCTGGTAAGAAGAATGTGATGTTTATAAGCATCGCTTCCTCAGGGAACGCTGGGGGGATGCTCAGCGGTGAAAGAAGGAAAGGGAAGACTCATAAGAAAAGGAGGAGGATAAATCCTCTCCTCCAACCATGGATGCCCAGTTCCCTTCACTTTTGAAACTCCTTCTTTCTTTCTGAAACATCTCAAAAGATGCCCACTTCTTTTTTAAAAAGATTTTTTTGATGCAGACCATTTGTAAAGTCTTTATTGAGTTCGTTACAATATTGTTTCTGTTTTAAGTTTGGGTGTTTTGTGTTTTGGGGGTTTGTTTTTTTTTGCTCTAGGGCATGTGGGACCTTAGATCCCCAACCAGGGATGGAACCCGCACCCTCTGCATTGGAAGGCAAAGCCTTAACCACTGGACAGCAGGGGAAAACCTACCCATTTCTCAATTTACTGGTCATCTCTTGGGCAAAGGACTTCCCTCTTTCGTAGGACACTCAGGGACAAAATTGCCCTGGAAACAGTTTTGAATCAGGACAGTCACTGCATGGATTGGGGGTGTCTCTTTCAGGAGCAAAAGCACATTAGCCCAGGCTGGGGACGTGAAGTGAAAGTCACTCAGTCGTGTCTAACTCTTTGCATCTCCATGGACTGTATAGTCCATGGCATTCTCCAGGCCAGGATACTGGAGTGGGTAGCCTTTCTCTTCTCCAGTGGATCTCCCTGACCCAGGAATCGAACTAGGGTCTCTTGTATTGCAGGTGGAATTTTTACCAACTGAGCTATCAGGGAAGTGAAGCCCTTATAAAAGCTCCTTTTGTGGCCTCATTCACCATCCTGGGAAGGTCCCTTCGAAGTTTGGAGTTTCTCCCCTCAAGTCCCCAGTCTTGGCTCTTTGTCAGTGATGACCTTGGGAGCAGAGAACAAGAAGAGGCTTCATTCTGCAACATCCTCAGGAAAATAACACTTAAGACCCTCAAAGTGGCACTGACAAAAATCAAGGATTTTTTGTTGTTGTTGTTTTTGGACAAAATTGAGACTCCCGTGGATATGTTCACTATTGATTAATGGATTGATTGCTCTTTCCTGGACTGTAGATGCACATATCACTGCCTCTTTTGCGACTACCCCCACCCCTACTCTTTTCTATGAGTGTTAATTCAATTCTTCATGTCCTGGGAACAGACACAGACAAAGAGGGTGGCTGCAGTTTCAGAAGGAGTGAGGTATCAACCATCTCCTCTGTAGTTTTTGCAATAGACTTTCATTAAATACTATGTCATAAGGCTTCCTTGGTGGCTCAGTGATAAAGAATCCACCTGCCAATGCAGGAGACACCAGTTCAATCCCTGATCTGGGAAGATCCCACCTGCCTCGGAGCAGCTAAGCCCATGTGCTGCAACTATTGAGCCCATGATTTAGAGCCCAGAGCACCCCAACTACCGAAGCCTGTATATCCAAGAGCCTGTACTCTACAACTAGAGAAGCCATAGAAATGAGAAGCCCACACACCACAGCTAGAAGAGTAGACCCACTCACTGCAACTGGAGAAAGCCCACACAGTGATGAAGAACCAGCACAGCCAAAAATAAATAAGAAATAAATAATTTTTAAAAAAGCCCTACATCACATTGAGCTCCTAAGATGTCTGAAACAAACTGATATGAGCAAAATGGATATAAACACATATTTTGACAATTTAAAAACATATTTAAGTGAAATATCAAAACTCTCAAATGCTTGAAAACATAAGCCTAATTGTTTTTATTGAATTAGACTTTTTCTTTGATCTAAAGTTAGATGCGAAATCATAATAATAACTGTTAGATGCTTGATAAAATGTGGTGTACTAGGCGTAAATCTGAAATTAACACTAATGGCATAGCTATGTCTTATGCGTGTATGGAGCTTCTTTCACAGCTTTTTTTTTTAATAACCAAATTTAGCCTCTAGTTCCATAAGGATCTCACAGTTATAGTGTCTTTGCTTTATTTAGAGAACAGTTTTTCAGACTTTTGGGGTGAAAATGCCACAGTTTCTGCGGGGTCCTAGCTTAGTACTATTGTAAAATTTTAAGTGCATGACTGTCTACAAGCCTGTAGCTAACTTTAACCTTTAACTGAGGCTGTTCTTGATGGAATGATGGTGTTTTGCCATCTATCAGTCCTTGCCTACATGTGCTTGGGGCTATGGACACTCACCTCTGGTTTCCTTTTAACTCCAATTGCTTTTTGTCCTAAGAAATTCTTCAGCATATCTAGACTGAGCATATTATTAGAGAAAATCTGGAAAATGAAAAACATAAAAGGAAGGAAAAAAGATCTGTTACACAATCACCTCAAAACAATGACTTTTTTCAGCCTTAGGAATTTTCTTATAATCCTGTGAACAACTATTTATAATCATAATAGAGGTATTTTTGTTTCTTTTAAATTTAGCCTTATGCCAGAAGTCTCTTGTACTATAACGGCTTGTTTTGTAATGAGTGTATCATTTTTTAAATCACAATTTCTATGGTTCTAAAAACCTTATTTTTAAAATTTATACACACTCCAGCATCTCCCCCACTTCCAGCCCAATCCCTGGCACCCACTGTTCTAGTATTTGCTTTTATGTATTTCACTATTGTAGATGCCTCATGTAAGTGGAGTCATGTAGCATTTGTCCTTTTGTGACTGGTTTATTTAACTTGGCATAACGTCCTCAGCGTTCATGCATACTGTCACATGTGGCAAGATTTCCTTCGCTTTAAGGCTGAGTAACATTCCACTGTATATATAGACTATACTTTATTTATCCATGTTTGTAACATGCAGATGTGCTTTATCTCTTTTTGTTTCCAAATAATATTCTGTCCTATGGCTTTTTGTCCAGCTCTTTTGACCCCATGGACTGTAGCCCGCCATGCTCCTCTGTCCATGGCATTTCCCAGACAAGAATGCTAGAGTGGGTTGCCATTTCCTACTCTAGGGGTTCTTCCCCAACCCAGAGAACAAGCCCACATCTCCTGCACTGGCAGGAGAATTCTTTACCACTGAGCCACCTGGGAAGCCCATGACTTTAGCACATTTTGTTTATTCATCGTCAGCTAATGGGCATTTGGACTGTTTCCACCTTTTACCTTTCTCAGATAATGCTGGGATGTCTCAGGAGTCTTGAGTAGGGGAAAACCCGAAGGATTTTGGTCCAGGCATTCTTAGATGGTGCCATGAGATGTTCCCCTGGGTCTCTCCACTCCATCTTCCTATTCCAGCAAGCGGACTTTCTTTTTCTCCCCTTCTCCTTTGCTTTCTGTCTGTGTAAATCCTCGTTTACTGCTGTCTGCGCCTCATGCTGACTGCTCCCCGGGTCTGCTGCCTCTTTTCCTTGTCAAGAAAGTCAAGAACAGAGAGTCAAATGCTTTCCCCCGTCAGCGGTGAGATGCTGACAAAGGGGCTCGTCCTTCTGCACTAGCTGCTTCCGTTCTTGTCCACGCTGCTTCCCCTCTCTCCCAGTGAGCCTCTCCCCGGACTGAGTAGGGATCACAAGCATGTTTGGGATTCCTTCTTCTTCACTTCCCCACTGTCTGGGAATGGAGAGCTAGGAGTTCATCCAAATGACATAATTTATTGTCTCTCTCTTGCCCCGACTGCCACTTTTCAAGTATTATTATAAGAAGTTGGCCTTCTAAGTGCTGGCTTTTTCCTTCTGCTTTTACCTATTTGTGCTCATTTCATTTGTTTTTAAGGGGAAGGGCACTTTGCAAGTTGGCTTTGTTTTTTCTGGGAAAGCATTCTCCAAAAAGATTACAAATTATTTATTTAATTGCTAGATAATAGTCCACTTAGTGAATTGTAGTATGATTTATTTAAGAACTCCCCCTATTTTTGGACCTTACATTTGTTTCCATTTTTGGCTATTATAAATAATACTTGGAGGAGCAATCTTTGCAAAAATCTTTTGTTTTGAGATCATTTTTTTGGCTGAACTGCCAAATGTGTAATTATCTGACCAAAAACTAGGATAGTTTTTTAGATCCTTGGAACATCTATGCCAAATTGTGTCCCACAAAGATTATTTTAATTTATATTCCCACCAGCCTGGGGTAAGTGTGCCTCTCTGATTGAATCCTTGCTTTCACTGAAACAAAACAAATCAACAAAACACACAACAATTAACTTCTCATCATTAGAATTTATAGTGCTTTGGGCGGTTGGAAAGACCATAGAAATAATTGCTATTGTCTTGCTTGGAGAATCCCAGGGACGGCAGAGCCTGGTGGGCTGCCGTCTATGGGGTCACACAGAGTCGGACACGACTGAAGCGACTTAGCAGCAGCAGTAAAAGGCATAAAGGTGTAACAATGCTATTATTACTGCTGTTGCTCTTATTATTGCTTTCTATACGTGCACTTTTAAATTATTTATTTCAGCCAAAAAAGTTGAAAGACATTTGTTGGTATCAGTGTGAGCTAGCTAGTTTGAGTATAATTAAGTAGATTTTTCAGAATCTTGACTTTATTCAGGCCTCTTTTAACAACTTTATCAAAGTAGGCATATATACTGAAAGATCAAACCAGTCAATCCTAAAGGAAATCAACCCTGAATACTTACTGGAAGGACTGATGATGAAGCTGAAGCTCCAATACTTTGGCCATCTGATGGGAAGAGCTGACTTATTGGAAAATACTCTGATGCTGGGAAAGATTGAAGGCAAAAGGAGAAGGGGGCAGCAGAGGATGAGCATCACCAACTCAGCAGACACTAATACGAGCAAACTCTGGGAGACAGTGAGGGACAGGCGAGCCTGGAGTGCTGCAGTGCATGGGGCTGCAGAGTCAGGCATGCCCTAGGGACTGCCACAACAGTGGCAATAAGTTGCATATTTTCAAGTGTACAGTTTGACAGACTTTGACACGTGGGCACTGGTGGAAGCGCCACCAACAATGCTGAGCTTTTCCATTACCCTTGAGTTTTCTCTGGCCCTTCGTACACTTCCCAGATGCTACCTGCTCCCCCACCCCGTTACCCCATTAGCTTTTTGTCACTAAGGACTAGTTTAATTCTATGTTTCAAATACATAAAACCATGAATCATCTACTCATTTTTGTCTGGCTTTTCTTAGAATCAGCATAGTTATTTTGAGAGACTTCTATGTTGTGTTTCCAGGGCTTTTCCAAAACCATTGCTGTGAGCATCCATGCTACAAAGCCTTTGTAAGACATGTGCTTTCTCTTCTTTTAGGTGAGCACCTAGGGATGGAAAAGGTCAGTAACAAGTGAGTGTCTGCTCAACTTTTAAGGAAACTGCCAAACTGCCATCCAACGTGTCTGTCCTGTATCACATCCCACTAGCAAAGTATGACTCCAATTCCACCCTCCCACAACCCCAGCCTCATGAACACGTGGCACAATCTTCTGGGTTTAGAAATCCTAATTGTAGTGTGTGAGTGGTGGTTTGTCACTGTGATTTTAACTTGTCAACTGGGCTACTTTGATGCTGTAAGGAAACAGAGGTATAAAATGGAATTGTTCTCTCCCTTTACAGTTTGGTGACATTGGATAAATTACTTAATATCTCTGCCTTGGTTTATTCATCTAAAAATAAAGATGAAGAAAACTGTACTGCATAGTTTAACAGAGTTGTTATTAAAATTAGTGGATGCAGTGAATGTAAAATGCTTTGTAGGCTACATAAGTATTAGATATTATCATGATGATAGTTAAATTGCTGCATGATTTTAGGCAAATCACTTCAACTTGTTTGAGGATTACTTTCCAGCCCTATAAACTGAGGGGCTGTATAAGGTGACCTCTAAATTTCCTTCAAGTACAAAAATGTTCTTGTCTAAAAAGTATACTGATGTTCCAATACCACATGTATATAACACATTTATGGAAAAGTACTATTTAATGTGGAAAAAATGATAGCTAAATATTAAAAAAACATGCATACGTTTTATTGTAGCTATGCCAGATTTTAAAAGTCGACCACAGGTTTCTATTCTTCTGCATCCTACGTGGAGGTAGTTAGTAATAAATAGTTCCTTTATTTCTGTAATTTGATCCAAAGATAAATCAATTTTAGCATATTCAGAGAAATATCTTTTATATTCCAAATCTTCAAAATAATGTGATAATTTCACCAAATATCATATAGTGAGTTCTAAGTATTTTTGCAAAGTTTAAAAACTTTATCTGTTTATTCAGATCAAGAGTTATGCCAGATCTGGGGATGATAAAAGGTCTAAGAACCACATTTATTTGGATTTGTATATAAATGGAATCATTTAAAGAAATACCTGACTGAAGTTGAGAAGACCAAATGAACTGTGGTCTAAGCTATTAGGAAGATGCTATTTCTTTTTGAAATAATATCTGCCAAGCATCTGCTTTATTACTTAAAGCCAGGTAAACAAGTAATATGAAATTTGATAGAATAGCAACTCAAACTTGATTCTAAGTTATTGAGATACTGAGAGCTTCAATATAGTGTCTTGAACCTAATTTGTGTATTTCTTAATAGTTGACTACTAAGTAGTTGTTTTGTTGTTGTTCAGTTGCTAAATCACGTCTGACTCTTTGCAACCCCATGGACTGCAGCACGCCAGGCTTCCCTGTCCTTTACCATCTCCCAGAGTTTGCTCAAATTCATGTCCATTGAGTTAGTGATGCTGTCTAACCATCTCATCCTCTGCTTCTCCTTTTGCTTCAATCTTTCCCACCAACAGGTCTTTTCCAATGAGTTGGCTCTTCGCATCAGGTGGCCAAAGTATTGGAGCTTTAACTTCAGCATCAGTCCTTCCAATGAATATTCAGGGTTGATTTCCTTTAGGATTGACTGGTTGGATATCCTTGAAGTCCAAGGGATTCTCGAGAGTCTTCTCCAGCATTACAATTTGAAAGCATCAGTTCTTCGGCACTCATCTTTCCTTATGGTCCAACTCTCAAATTCACACATGACTACTGGAAAAATTATAGCTTTGACTATACAGACCTTTTGTCAACAAAGTAATGTCTCTGCTTTTTTAAGATGCTCTCTAGGTTTGTCATGGCTTTTCTTCCAAGGAGCAAGAGTCTTTTAAATTTCATGGCTGCAGTCACTGTCCATGGTGACTTTGGAGCCCAAGAAAATAAAATCTGTCACTGTTTCCACTTTTTCCCATCTATTTGCCATGAAGTTTATCGCTGACAATTTCAGTGACTTCACTGATATATAGTTTAACTGTGTGCTTTGAAATATACTCACTGTAACATTTTTTTCTTCAAATTTCCTTGACTGCTTTATAATATATCCATATTTCACAGGGATTAACAGTCATATTTAGATAGATGATGGATAATAGAAAGCAGGCGCCAAGGCCCTCCTTCCTGTTTTCCAGTATTTAACAAAATTACACCAATAATTTCCATTTCTGTTTAAAAATTTTATCTTTCCAGCATTTATATTGAATGTATTTGACATATAACATTGTGAACATTGAAAGTGTACAACTTGTTACTTTATATAATGTAACATAATCACCATTGTAGTGATTATGATTATAATACTATAATCATAATTACATGATTATAATACTGTATTCTTGTCATATAATACAATATGTTTATCATACTGTACACAGAATATCATACTGCCATATAATACGTTTACTATTCTGTATGTAGACCTCTGCAGCTTATTTACTGCTCATTGCAGGTTTATACCCTGAAACAACATTAATCTTATCCCCCCACCCTCATACCCTGGTAACTGCCATTTTACGCTCTGATTTTTATGAGTTTGACATTTTAGATTCCATGTATAAGGTTAATCACACAGTACTTGCTTTTGTCCATCTGACTTCCCTCAGCATAATGTGCTCAGAATCCACCTGTGTTGTCACAAATGGCAGGATATACTCTTCGCTCCTGGCTAAATAAAACCCCACTGTTTATCTGTGTCAGGTCTTTTAAAAATTTACTCATCTGCTGATGGGCGGTTAGATTCTTTCTGTATCTCGGCTATTGTGTATAGTGCTGCAGTAAAAATGGGAGTGCATATATACGTTTAAAATACTGTTGTTATTTCCTTTGGGTATATATCCAGTAGTGGAATTACTGGATCATATGGTAGATACATTTTTTAATTTTTGAGGCACCTCCATATTGTTTTCCATGGTGACTGAACCAAGTGACATTTCCACCAAGAGTGTACAATTGCCTCTTTTCACCATCCTTATCAGCATCCATCGTCTTTTGTTTTTAATAATGGCTAATACAGCAGGTGTGAGGTGCTATCTCATTGCGGGTTCAACTTGAGTTTCTCTGTTGATTTGTTATGTCGAGCATCTTTTCATGTGCCCATTGACAATTCTGATGTCTTTGGAAAATTGTCTGTCTAGTTCTTCTGCCTATTCTTTAATTGGACTTTTGTTTTGCTATTAAGTTATATGAGTTCTTATATATTTTGAACATTAACCCCTTATACAGTATATGACTTGCAAAATTTTTCTCCTATTCTTTTTGTTTCTTTTGCTGTGTGAGAGCTTTTGAGTTTGACTGTAGTTCAGTTTACTGATTATTGCTTGTATTGTTCAAGCTCATGGTGTCATGTCCAAAACATCATGGCCAAGATCAATCCTAAGGACTTTTCTGCACATTGTCTTCTAGGAGTTTTATGGTATCAAGTCTGTTGAGTTAATCTTTGTGAGTAGTGTTGAGGTAGGAGTCCACTTCCATTGTTCTGCATGTGACTCTCCAGTGTTCCCAGCCCACTTGTTGAAGAGATTATCCTTTCCCATTGGGTGTTCTTGACTCCTTTGTTTAATATTAGTGAATTGTGTATACTGAGATTTAACTCTGGGCTCTCTATTTTGTTCCATTGGCTCATGTGTCTATTTTTGTGGCAGTATCATACTGTTTTTACTACTACAGCTTTGTAGTATAATTTGAAATCAGGAAACATTTTTCCCCTCACGATTGCTTTGGTTATTCAGTTCCATGAAAATGTTAGGATTGTTTCTTCTATTTCTGTAAAAAATGTCTCTGGTATTTTGAATCGTAAATGGCTTTGACTAGTATGGACGTTTAAACAATATTATTTCTTCTGATCCATCTTATTCAGTTTCTTTCAGCAAATTCTTGCACTTTTCATTGTACAGATCTTTCACTTCTTGGATTAAATTTATTTGTATTTTATTGTTTTTGATGCTGCTGTTAATGGGATGGTTCTCTTTATTTCTTTTTCAGATGTTTCATCAGTCATGTATGCATTCATGAATGCAACTAAGAAACAGGTTTCTATATGTTGCTTTTGTATCCTGCAACTTAATAGAGAAGTTGTTGATTAGTGCCAACAGTTTTTTGATTGACTCTGGGATTTTCTCTGTATAAAATTATTTCATCAGCAAATAGCAACAATTTTACTTGTTTCTTTCTGATCTTGATGGCTTTTATTTCTTTGTCTTGCCTAACTGACTAGTTAGGACTATCAGAAGATTTATTGGATAGGAGATGTGAGAGAGAGCATCCTTTTCTTGTTCATTTGCTCATGAGGTTCTTGCTATCAAATAACATGATCTGGAAAAGTCTCCCACCCAGCCCTGGCACATGGTAGTACTCAATAAATGTTGCCTATAATAATAATAATTGCTTCAATTTCTGTTATATTACAAAGCAGTTGGTTTTATTCTAGTCTACTGAGGAGCTTGTTATTATATTTAGGTAATCATGCAATTTCTCAGAACTTCCAAGGTCACAAATTTTCTTCTATGGAGTAATGTGAAATAAATGTAGTATCTCTTCCAACTGAGGAGACAACTATTTGGAAGAAATGTACAATGTTTTGTGCTTTGGACATTCCTCCCCATCTTTCCCCCTTCTTTTGGCAGATTGCCTCTGCTTCATTGCATGCAGTATCAAGAAAAAGATAAGCCAAATGAATTAGTTTGCTCAGGTTGCCCTAACAAAGCACCACAGACTGAGTGGCTTAAACAATAGAAATTTATTTTTTAACAGTTCTGGAGGCTACAAATCCAAAATCAAGATGTCAGCATGGCCTCTCCCCTTGCTTATAGACAGTCATCTTCATATTCATGGGGAATTCTCCCTCTGCAGGTGTCTATATCTAAATGTCCTCTTCTTGTAAGGATGCTAGTCAGATTAGGGCCACACTAATGACCTCATTACAACTTGTGTGTGTGTGTTAGTCACTCAGTTGTGTCCAACTCTTTGCGACCCCATGAACTGTAGCCCTCCAGGCTTCTCTGTCCATGGGCTTCTCCAGGCAAAATACTAGAGTGGATGGCCATTCCCTTCTCCAGAGGATCTTCCTGACTCAGGGATTGGACCCTGGTCTCCTGCACTGCAGGCATATTCTTAACCGTTTGAGATACAGGGACATCCCATTACAACTTAATTACCTCCTTTAAGACCCCCTCTTCATATACATACAGGCATCACGTTCTGAAGTACTAGGGACTTCAACATGCGAATGGGAGGAGGGCACAGATCAGTCCACTACACCACACTCCAGACTCTTCTCCAGGACTCTGAATCTCAAGCACAATGCCCAAGGGAAAACATGACTGCTCCACCAAGGCAGGAGTGTCTGGGAGGGTCTCTCTATCAGATCCCCATGGTTGCTTTGTCTTAATTTCTGTCCTTCCTGACATACATTTCTCTTCTTTTCTATGAGTAACCCTGGTATCATTATGTTAAATTATCTTTCTTTTCCTATTTAAGCTAGTCAGAGTCCATTCTATTGTTTTCAATAAAAAAACTCTGAGACCTACCCCTAAGTCCATTCCCCAAGTGTGTTTTCTAGACCATGGGTGCTAGAAATAAGTCTCACTTCTTTGAAGTTCTTGTTACCAGAACCAACACATTCCCAATCTGAGTTGGAACTAAAGAAAACTCTCTGCTTGTGTATGTGTTTCTATAGATATTTCACTTTACAATTGTATTAAATTGTGTATATGTTTAATATTAATATGTGCTGCAAAGTATTAGGGTAAAATTCTCAATGACTTTAAAAAATTATCATTGAGAACCATTATTATAGGCAAATAATCTTTTTTGTTTGCTTAGTTTATAATTGTGATCTGTGATGAAGACCAGGAAAAAGCTGAGTTAGAAGTTTTTTCGTTGGAGCACAGGTTTTGTGTGCAAAGACAGGTGTTGGGAATCAAAGGTTACAATAGAAGGTCAAAGCCATAATGCTTAAATAGTTGGCGGCTCTGGCAGATACTGCTAAGAGTATCTGGCAGATACTGCTAGTCAAGATCCACATTTCCCCTTTTAATACTGTTGCTATTTAGTCACTAAGTCATGTCTGACACTTTTGTGAACCCATGGACTGTAGTCCACCAGGTTCCCCTGTCCACGGGATTTTTCAGGCAAGAATACTGGAGTGTGTTGCCATTTTTTCCTCCAGAGGATCATCCTGACCCAGATTTCGAACCTGCATCTTCTGCATTGGCAGGAGAATTCTTAACCACTGAGCAATCTTTATGGTATTAGACTATTCTAGCTGGGCACATGGCCATCCAGAATAAAGGTGACATTTTCCAGTGTGTCTTGCTGGTAAGTAAGTGTTAGTCTCTTAGTCGTGCCTGACTCTGCGACCCCATGGACTGCCGCCCACCAGGCTCCTGTGTCCAAGAGATTTTCCAAGCAAGAATACTGGAGTGGGTTGCCATTTCTTTTCCAGGGGATCTTCTCTGACCCAGGATTGAACCTGGGTCTCCTGCACTGCAGGCAGATTCTTAACCAACTGAGCTACAAGGGAAGCCCTCTTGCTGGTTGGTGTGACTGTATATGACTGTGCTCACCTGGATGAGGTACATACACATATTTTCTTGATGTCATAGATGGTAAAGAATCTGCCTGCAATGCAGGAGACCCTGGTTCAGTCTCTGGGTTGGGAAGATCCCCTGGAGAAGGGAATAGCTCCCACTCAGGACTCTTGCCTGGAGAATTCTATGGACAGAAGAGCCTGGTGGGCTACAGTCAGTCCATGAGTTGCAGAGTCAGACACGACTGAGAGACTAACACTTTCACTCTCATCATATATGCAACCTCTGAGATTTGCACATCATCCTTCTTTTTCTAATTGTCAATCTAGTGAGTTCTTCTGGGTCATGAATACAAGGCAACACTGCAGAGGATTACTAAGCTAAGAGAGAAAGAGCACAGACATCCAACGATCATACAGGACAGAGCTTTGGTACCAGCTTGGATATTTGTGTGATGCAGAAAAATAAGCATCTGTCTTCTTTCAGAGTCTGTATTTTTGTTTGACCTGCAACAGTTTTTATGTTCTAGTGATATGCATGCATGCATGCTAAGTCATTTCAGTTCCTTATGAACCCACCCCCATCTCTTACGTCTCTTGCGTTGGCAGGCAGGCAGATTCTTTACCACTAGCGCCACCTGGGAAGCCCAATCAGTTCAGTTCAGTTTAGTTGCTCAGTCATGTCCAACTCTTTGTGACCCCATGGACTGCAGCATGCCAGGCCTCCATGTTTATTGCCAACTCCCCAGTAGTGGCCACTAATATGCTTTCTATCCTTGATTAAATATTGGGACAATAAAGACTGTTTCAACTTCTGGTGGTTTGCTAAAGGAACATGTGTTTCAGTCTAATTGTTTTTGTTAATGCTTGATTCTATCACTTTAGAGCCAAAAATAATTTTTAATGTTGAGGATGAGAGAAGAGAATGTCTTAAGAAAACCAAACTCTAGTGCAAACAGCTCTATCACTATGTGTATGACTACTCAAACACTGAATATTCAATTTTCTTCCATCTTTAGAGGGAAAAAAATAATGACATCATATTGGGCACATTATAAAACCACATACATATGCTGTAACAGTGGGAATGCTTTCCAGAGTCCAGTGAAACCAAAGAATGGAAACCATTTGCTCCAAACTCCCAAGTCGAAGCCTACAGCAGTCCAGCTTTTGAGTGTGTTATATTCCTTGATTTAGTCTTTGACAGAATGTTGAAAGTAGTTGGAAATTTCTCTATAATTTCAATCCAGATATCCACATCCATTTGTCAGAGCCAGAAAACATTTTCTGCCTGTTCTGATGAACTGTAATTGTGAGTTAGAACTTTCTTATCTTGTAGAATAAAAAAGAAAAAAAAAGAAAAACATTTGGAGCTGGACCCTGACCTAATACTTAGCTATTCCTTTTAAGATTGATGTGGATTTTTGGTAAAAAGATTGTAAATGTTGAAATCCCTTGACAATTACATATATTTTTAAATTCTTATGAATCTTTCTAGAGAAATTTACCTTAAAATGGATGGTCTGTATACACATCCAACGTTCAATTAGAGGATCTTATAGAAATATAAAGAAAATTACTAAAATTTAAAGAAAATTTTAAAGAAATTTGAAGAAAAACTACTCAAAATCCTTTTTTTTCCTCCTAGAGTTTTCATTCTCAGATTCCTTAGGACTGAGATTCCTAACTTGGATCCCTGAGTGTATTTCTGGGACTATAATATGGGTAGAATTGACAGGCAAAATTTCGAGAATACAGATCCAAGGGTTTCATCAGATGCATATAAGTGTCTATGACCTCCAAATAGATTAAGAACCTGTAAAGTATCAAATAATAGGTAGTAAATAAGTGTCTAGTATAAGCCTGGCTCTGTAGCATTTAGAAGATTAAAGCAGTTTAATCCTGTTGGAATGACAAAAGCAGAACATCTGTTGCAAGAGTCCGTGGTTTTCAAAAACCTTGCTGTTTTTCCTCAAGTGTGCAAAATCCTGCTTGCTGTCTATGACACTGAAGCCAGAGTCTCGCAGAGGCTTAATGGAGGCTATAACCCAAGATTGGGATAAGAGTTTGATGTTTACTGCATCAGTTTCAAAGTCCAGCTGTAAATATACTATAGTTGAGAGATGGAGCAATATAATCTTTTCAAGCTTGAACAAACAGTGATACATAGCCAAATACTTGGAACTGTTTGCTTATTTAAGAAGAAGTCTATTTCAAGATTTGATTACCACTAACTCAGACAACTTTTTCATCACCAAGTCCTTTCAATTCCATATCATGTGTTTCAAATTTAGTCTGCATAACTTATTTTTGTTCTACTTTTCTGTCAAAAACAATGTGGAAATCCCAGGTTATATAATTGAGGTCTTGGAGAGGCAATATACATCTAGCCAACCAAAATAAAATGAAAGCTATTATCATGAAACATGCTTAAGAGGGTCTATCCTTTGTTCGGTTATGAGTGCCAACATTTGTGATCCTAGGATGAAGTCAAAGGAAACTAAAATGGGTTTTCCTTAATGCAACCATGTGCAGAATCGCTCTTTATTGTAGCAGATGATCTGTAAAAATATTTGTGGACTTTTAAATACCCATGAGAAGAAATCAACTTAAAATATAACAAGAATGTATTATTTTTATAATGTAGGTGGAAGCTGAAATCATTATATTCATCCTCCTTAGTTAAGTTTATTATCAGCCCTATTAGACAAGTCAAATGAGACTCTTCTGCAAACCCACTCTCTTCAGGGCAGACACTAAAATGATCATTTCTTCCTTCCTCTTTCTTTGCATCAGGTTGATCACACAGTTCATTTGAGTTACTGCTAGAAGGGATGTGATGTATGGTTTTGCACCAATAGAATAACTTAAACTCACAGATTTTTAAATTCACACATGAGGAATGTTCCAGCAAGAAATCACCAGTGTGCAGAGTTGTGAAGCTAATGATGAGTAGACAAGAAGATGGTTAGTTTGGCAATACCTGGGGCAATTTCTTGGTCTTGTGGTCCAAGAAGCGAGTAAGAGACTCATTTGATAATCACCTGATAGAATAGAGAGAACATTCCTCTGTGTGTGTGTGTGTGTGTGTGTGTGTGTGTGTGTGTGTGTGTGTTGGGGAGCAGCACAAAAAGGCTAACCGTTACTGAACTGGCTATTTCTGTAAAATTGCCACAAAAATGCTTACTAAAGAGAAAATGAACAGCATATGGACTCTAGTTGAGACTTCACAGAAACATGCAGGGAAAGAAAGAACAGAGGGCAGTCTTCCCAATGAGCATGGAAGAAGTAAAATGTTTCCCTAAGTTTTTCTATCAATGTCAACATTTTGGATGGAATATGCTATTAGGGAAGATTAGCTTCGGTTTGCTTAGAAAGAATTTTCCCTGCAAATAATCCTGGGTGAGCTTTTAATATGCAGGGCTTACATTGTCAATCATTTCTATTTGGCTGTTTTTAATATGATTTCTTTTTACCCATGAATTATTTCGAAGTGGGTTTTAAATTTCTGAATGTATTGATTCTTGGTTACCTTTAGCTATTGATTGTATTTATCAATTGTATATCTAATTTTAATGCATTAGTTGAGTAGTGCTTTAGGGTGAAGAATATGATCAGTTTTTGAAGATGTTCGATGTGCACTTGAAAATAATATGTAAATTATATGTCTGTGGGATTATATACATGCACAGTGGGGTTTTAGGTGGTGCTGGTGGTAAAGAATCTGCCTGCAAATGCAGGAGATGCAAGAGAAGTAGGTTCAATCTGTAGGTCAGGAAGATCGCATGGAGTAGGAAGTGGCAACCACTCCAGTTCTCTTGCCTGGAAACTTTCATGGACAGAGGAGCCGGGCAGGCTACAGTCCATGGGTTGCACAGAGTTGGGCATGACTGAGTACATCTGCACACACAGGGTGCTTAAAACTCAGTTGAAACACAGCAGAAGAATGTTCAAGGAAAGTAAGAAAGACTACTGCTACTTCTAAGTCCCTTCAGTCGTGTCCGACCCTGTGCGACCCCAAAGATGGCAACCCACCAGGCTCCCCCGTCCCTGGGATTCTCCAGGCAAGAACACTGGAGTGGGTCGCCATTTCCTTCTCCAGTGCATAAAAGCAAAAGTGAAGTCATGCATTCGTGTCTGACTCCTAGCGACCCCATGGACTGCAGCCTACCAGGCTCCTCCGTCCATGGGATTTTCCAGGCAAGAGTACTGGAGTGGGTTGCCATCGCCTTCTCTGAAAAAAGACTATAGTAAGTCTGAAGTTATGACGTGTGAGTCTTGGTAACTTACCAAGGAAAAAGTTCTGCCATTTCAAATGCCTTTGAAAACCAATAGCCTTAGTATATGTGCCTCAGTTTCCTCTTCTGTAAAATGGATAATAACTAATACCAACTCCCTTTAGGTCTAGTCTGAAGACAGGGTGAACAGAAGTAAAATGGGATAACAATGATATTACAATTATTAAAAAAAAAAAAGGTAAAGTGGAAGTTGCTCAGTTATGTCACACTCTTTGTGACCCCATGGACTGTATCCTGCCAGACTCATCTGTCCATGGAATTCTCCAGGCCAGAATACTGGAGTGGGTTGCCATTCCCTTCTCCAGGGGATCTTCCTGACCCAGAGATCAAACCTGGGTCTCCTGCATTGTAGGCAGATTCTTTACCATTTGAGCCATTTGGGGAAATTGCCAACATCCGCTGGATCATCGAAAAAGCAACAGTGTTCCAGAAAAACATCTATTTCTGCTTTATTGACTATGCCAAAGCCATTGACTGTGTGGATTACAATAAACTGTGGAAAATTCTCAAAGAGATGGAAATACCAGACCACCTGACCTGCCTCTTGAGAAACCTATATGCAGGTCAGGAAGCAACAGTTAGAACTGGATATGGAACAACAAACAGACTGGTTCCAAATAGGAAAAGGAGTACGTCAAGGCTGTATATTGTCACCCTGCTTATTTAACTTCTATGCAGAGTACATCATGAGAAACGCTGGGCTGGAAGAAGCACAAGCTGGAATCAAGATTGCCAGGAGAAATATCAATAACCTCAGATATGCAGATGACACCCTTCTTATGGCAGAAAGAGAAGAGGAACTCAAAAAGCCTCTTGATGAAAGTGAAAGAGGAGAGTGAAAAGTTGGCTTAAAGCTCAACATCAGAAAACAAAGATCATGGCATCTGGTCCCATCACTTCATGGGAAATAGATGGGGAAACAGTGGAAACAGTGTCAGACTTTATTTTTGGGGGCTCCAAAATCACTGCAGGTAGTGATTGCAGCCATGAAATTAAAAGATGCTTATTCCTTGGAAGAAAAGTTATGACCAACCTAAATAGCATGTTGAAAAGCAGAGACATTACTTTGCCAACAAAGGTCCATCTAGTCAAGGCTATGGTTTTTCCAGTGGTCATGTATGGATATGAGAGTTGGACTGTGAAGAAAGCTGAGCACCAAAGAATTGCTGCTTTTGAACTGTGGTGTTGGAGAAGACTCTTGAGAGTCCGTTGGACTGCAAGGAGATCCAACCAGTTCATCCTAAAGGAGATTAGTCCTGGGTGTTCATTGGAAGGACTGATGCTGAGGTTGAAACTCCAGTACTTTGGCCACTTCATGTGAAGAGTTGACTCATTGGAAGACCCTGGTGCTGGGAGGGATTGGGGGCAGGAGGAGAAGGGGACGACAGAGGATGAGATGGCTGGATGGCATCACTGACTCGATGGACGTGAGTATGAGTGAACTCTGGGAGTTGGTGATGGACAGGGAGGCCTGGCATGCTGCGACTCATGGGGTCGCAAAGAGTCGGACACAACTGAGCGACTGGATCAACTGAACTGAATGACGTTTTTGTTTCTTATGGGCACAACCACCAACTTTAAATTTTAATGCTGAATTAACTGATTTCTCTTTGATAGAAGCTCTGGTCTGAAGGGCATCTGGCAGTCAGCGTTGGAGGGAGGGCACTCATTCCCCATAAAGTTCATGACTCAGCCTCTCTATGATGATGTTGTTACTTGTCGCCTGACTGGTCAACGAAGGTGACAGGACACCTCAGCCTCACCTGTCTTTGAGGGGGTGCACTATTTGGTTACTTACTTGACTAGATCTGCCTATCCTGGCCCCTGGTGGCAACAGAGAAGAATGTCCGAGTGGTGCCTCCATACCACTTCAAACCCACAAGAACCGCAGGGCACACTCCTCGTGGGGTTCAGAATGGTTATTTAAGCAAATGGTAACACAGTCACTAATAACTTGGTTTTTATTACTGCAGCTGATTAAGTACTTTCTGATGTCTTTTATTTCTACCCTACCCTGTATTATCTTTCCCACTTTTGATGTGGTCTCTACACATTTGTTCATCCTTGGTGATCTGGCTGGACAACGTTTCTTAGTTCCCTAATTTGCCTTTCAGACCTTTGCACAGCTCTGGTTTGCCAATTTGGCCAGCTGTTCCCTGTCCTGCACGCCCTGTGCAGTCTGTTCACCTGCCAGAATTGTTTGTTTAAAGACCATCCAGCTGCTTGGGCTCCTTTCTTCCTAACAGGTTTTTGTGTTTGTTTTTTTTTTTGCCAATGCCCTAACCTTACTGAAATTTGCTTTCCCAGAAATTATTTTTTTTCTCATCAGCTCCTTTCCTTTTCCTTAGGAATGTTCAGCCTTTTAAAAATTATTACTTTCACAGAAGTTTCAATTCTCTTTTAGTTCTTTATGAACCCTGCCATTATTAAAAATTGAATTAGAAAGGATCTTTGCCTTCTGATGAATTTGGTAAGAAGTAATTATCTCCAGTGGACTTAAAATCTATTTCACAGTTTGTGGGTGACCTATTTTCTATAGCAAATAGCAGGAGAGTTAGAAACCTGTCTGACTACCACAGTGGAGTGTTAAGATGCATGTCCTTATATAATTCTGTATTGGATAAAGCAAAATAAAGAAGCCATAAATATGTATTTATATTGTTGGCTTATCTTAAAGACACTACAAAATTTAAAATGAAATTAACATCATACACCCAGGGGACTTTTATTTTTAATGCCCATGCCCCAACACACAAACACTGGCCCTATTTCTATAAGTTCTTAGGAAGAGACAACCCAGGGGCTTCCTTGATGGCTCAGAGGCAAAGCATCTGCCTGCCAATGCAGGAGACATGGGTTCAATTCCTGACCCAGGAGGACCTCACATGGCTCGGAGCAACTAAGCCTGTGCACCACAGCTATTGAGCCTGTGCTCTGGAGCTGGAGAACTGCAACTACTGAGCCACATGTCATAACTACCGAAGCCTGTGCATCCCAGAGCCTGTGCTCCACCACAAGGAGAAGCACTAGCACCGCAACTTGAGAGTAACGCCTGCCCACCGCAGCTAGAGAAAAGGCCACGCAGCAGCAAAGACCCCAGCACAGCCAAAACCAACTAAAGAAATAATTTCTTGTTTTAAAGAGACAACCCAGAACTTTAAGAGGTGGTCCAAAAATTCCTCTGAGGGGGAACATCATAATTTTTTGTAAAAGCAATGTAAGGAGTATTGATTGTGGAAAGATAGCCCTAAGGATTCGTCCTGGATGGGTTCAGAGTGAGGCAAAGAGAGTTAAATGGCTGTCTGTCAGGGAAGTAAGAAACTGTAGTAAATTATTGGTTAAATGCTCTGGTATTCCCCACCCACCCCCAGGCAGCCATGGGCACACCTCCTGCAGTGTGACTTGTGGCTCACGCCATCAATGGAGACACTGTACTTGCTATGACCGATAGAGTGCAGCAAAGAGATGGCGGATCAGTTGTTCCTAAGGTTCAACAGCCTTGGGTGCTTCTGCTTGTTTTTATTGAAACTAGCCCAACCTCTTTGTGAACAAGCCCTGGCTCGTCCACTGGAGGATAACAGACTGCCTGATGGCAGATTCAAATCAGCCCATTTGACCCAGCAGAAGGCCCAGGGGACACAAGAACCCAGCCTCTAAAAACAAAGTCAGTCTGCCCTGTCAGCAGATGCCTGAGGTGCCCAGCCAAGTCCAGTCCAAATTGCTTCCCAGCAAATTCATGATTTATGAGGTCAGTAAATGGTTGTTTGAAATAGGTGACTTCCCTGGTGGCTCAGACGGTAAAGAATCTGACTGCAGTGTGAGAGACCAGGGTTCAATCCCTGGATCAGGAAGATCCCCTGAAGAAGGGAATGGCTACCCATTCCAATATTCTTGCCTGGAGAATCCCATGGACAGAGGAGTCTGGCAGGCTATAGTCCCTGGGGTCGCAAAGAATTGGACATGACTGAGTGACTAACCCTTTCTTTTCACTTTTGGAATGGGTGGTGAAGCAATAAAAACTAATTGATACAGACACGTTTAAATCTCTAAGGATAGCCTCATGGGGGCCAGAAGGTGGTGTAGGGGAAGGGCAAGAGTCTGGGAAGGAAAAATAGGTGGTAAGGGAGAAAAGGCTAATATGCTATGTTAGTTTCAGGCGCATAGCAACATAATTCAGTTATATTTTTCATATTATTTTCCACACAGTTTATTACATGGTGTTGATTATAGTTCCTTGGACCATACAGTAAATCTTTGTTTCTTATTTATGAATAGTAGTAATAGTTTGTATCTGTTAACCCCATACTCCTGGTTTACCCCTTTCCCCTTCCTCTGTGGTTTGTTTTCTATGTCTGTGAGTTTGTTTCTGTTTGGGTATAGATTCATTTGTAGCATATTTTTCTTTTTAGATTCCATATATAAGTGATATGATACAATATTTGCCTTTCTCTGCTGACTTATTGCAGTTAGTATGACAATCTCTAGGCCCATTCATGTTGCTGAAAATGCAAGATTTCATTCTTTTATATGGTTGAGTAATATTCCATTATAATGGAATATACATGATATATATATAAATTTTCTTAAACCAGTCATCTGTTGATGGGCACTTGAGTTGTTTCCATATCTTGCCTATTGTAAATAGTGCTGCTATGAACATTGAGGTGAGTGTATTTTTTTTTTTTTTTTCCCCAAGTTAGAATTTTCTCCAGATATATGCCCAGAAGTGAGATTGCCAGAAATGAGGGGTTCTTGATGGAGAGAAACACTGGGAGACAGAGCTGAGGTTGGTATCACAGAGTGAAGTTTTCTTCATGCCACCCTAACCCCAGAATCTTCTGCAAATGTCTCCCACTCATATTTGTCTTGGATGAGTGGCATTTTTCAGAAATCAGAGAAAAGGAGTTGTGTTACATTATCACATACCTGCCATCACACAGTGAGGAAGAGAGGAAGGAAAGGAAGTTGCCAGAGGTGAGGCTGGAAAGAACTGAACATTTAAAGGAAGCAGGCAATGACCAGAATCATGAGGTCAATTGGAAGAATATGTCCCGCTCAAGAATTCCTGGAAATGCTCAGTGTTGAGTTTTTCACTCTATCGAGGTTCAAGCCAATTTTTGTCTAAATGTTAGTGGGCAAAATTACACCCGCAAACCAGAGAACTTTCAGCCACCAGGAGCTGGCATCAAGTTATAAAGAGTTTCTATTGACCATACATACTGTTTTTTATTTCATTCATTTTGAAATTGTGTGGCATATCAGTTCAGAGTCAGTACGAAGTTGTTTTCGTTGCTTCATTGCTAACATGTTTTTAATACATCTGGAATCAAAGGAAAAATTTCTCACCAACCAACATGAAAAGCCAGACATCAGCAAAGCGAGTGTGAAGTCAAAACTGAATTCCTGGATGTGTTTGAAGGGACGGGAGCAACAGGGGCAAGATGTGGAAGCAGCATGGTCCCGCATATTTGGGGAATAGAAACAGTTTAGCTTGGCTGATTACAGTGGGCAGTGTTTTGAAATGCCATACAATGTCTTTTTCCTCCTTAGTAGTTCCACAGTTGGTTTTTATGTTTGTTTGTTTGGTTAGTTGGTTGTTTTAAAAACCCTGCAGCCTTCCCCTCCATTGAGCCAAGAAGCTGAAGATGTTTTTTTACAGGGAAAAGAAGACAAATACTACCCAGAACAAAAGAAAGCCTTGCTTGGTTTTGCATTTCAAATTAGATTTTTCAATATAAAGTTGATAGATAAATAGCAATCTCAAAAAATTAGACTTTCAAGCAGGAATCGGGTATTTTTTCAGACCTCTTCCAGCAGAGATTTTATATAAAAGCTTGGAGGGTTGCCTTCAGAGAAAAATGGAGAATATGTTTCTAGAAGGGCCAGCCACACAAAGGAGGACTGAGTGCCTGACAGTCAGGAAGAGAAGGGAAAGCTGTTGCCCCAAAAGCTTGGCCTGCTTGGAGGTTTGTGGGAAGTGAGATTGGAGAGAGCCTAGAGGCGGGTGGGCCTCCAGAGAAGTTTCCAGTCCGTAAAGCAGCAGGTGTGGCTGAGCTGATGGAGCTCAGGGAGCTTCCCCAAGTCCCCACACCCGGCTTTATGGTCCGGCCCCTCAGAGGGCCTGGCTCTGCCTCCCAGACCCTCCCCGACGCCAGAGGAGGCCAGGTTCCCGAAGGAGGCTGCAGAGATGGGGCGCAAGCGGACCCAAGGCACTTTCGGGGTCAGAGCCCCAAGGACACCGGAGGCTCAGCTCCTGGAGGTCTCTGTGCGCTGCCCCCACCCCGCCCCCGCGCAGGGCGGGGCGGGAGGAGGAGAGGGGAGACTCTTAAGACGCAGGAAAACTCTGAAGTCTTGAGGAGTTAACCCCAAGGAGCAGTTTTTGGTTTTTGTTTTTAAATCCTTTTCCACCTTTATTGGGACTTCCCTGGTGGTTCAGCTGGTAAACAATCTGCCTGCAATGCAGGAGACCTGGGTTCCATCTCTGGGTTGGGAAGGTCCCCAGCAGAAGGGAAAGGCTACCCACTCCAGTATTCTGACCTGGAGAATTCCATGGACTGTATAGTCCAAGGGTTCACGAAGAGTCATACGCGACTGAGCGACTTTCACTTTCACTTTCAAAGTGAATCAGCCATATATCCCCTCTTTCTTGGATTTTCTTCCCAGTTAGGTCGCCTCTGTCCGTGGAATTCTCCAAGCAAGAATACTGGAGTGGTCGCCATTCCCTTCACCAGGCGATCTTCCTGACCCAAGGATCAAACCTCGTTCTCCCACACTGCAGGCAGATTATTTACCATCTGACCCACCAGGAAGGCCCATTTAGGTCACCACAGAGCACCAAATAGAGTTCCTTACACTCCACAGTAGGTTCTCATTAGCTATTTTATACATGGTATTAATAGTGTATATGTGATAACCCCAATCTCCCAATTCATCCCATCCTTCTTTCCCCTCTGGTATCCATATGTTGTGACTTTTGTTTGCTTTTGATCAGAGTACATGTGGAGTATATTTGGAGCAGAACCTTGAGGGGAGGAGATGGGGGTGGTAGGTTGAAATGAGAACACAGGAGAATCTGAAGAGAAAGGTTGGGGTTATTCTTAATAATGTGGGAATAAATAGAAAGCTTTCTCCTGGAGGACATTATGCTTAGTGAAATAAGCTAGTCCTCGTAGGAGAGATAGCACACAATTCCACATCTGTGAGGTTATCTAAAACTGTCAAACTCACAGAGGCAGAGAATATAGGAGTGGTTGGGGGTGGGGAAATGGGGATCTAGACATTCAAAGGTGTAAAGTTTTATTTAGAGTTACACTGCCTTAAACAGTGTTAGAGACCTTTGTACACATCATTGCTACAGTCCCAGACACTGTGCACTTCAGATTTATTCAGAGAGCAAACCTCATCTTAAGTTCTCTTCACCCACAGCACACACACAAAAGCTGCACACAGCTCTGGGAGGTGTTATATGTCTAGTACCTTGATTGTGGTGCTGGCGTGACTGGTGTTTGGTGGGGCCAAACTCCTCAAATTGTGCACATTGAAAGTGCGCATTATTTGTATATCAATTGAAAGTGAAAGTGTTAGTCTCTTAGCCATCTCCAACTCTTCGCAACCCCAGGTTCCTCTGTCCATGGAATTCTCCAGGCAAGAATACTGGAGTGGGTTGCCATTTCCTTCTCCAGGGGATCTTCCCGACCCAAGGATTGAACCCATGTCTCCTGCATTGCAGGCAGATTCTTTACTGGCTGAGCCACCAGGGAAGCCCATTGCGTATCAATTAAGCCTCAATAAAGCTGTTTTGTTTTGTTTTTCAAGAACTGAGGGTTGTCTAATGCTCATGAAGTATTCTTTCATTCTTTCTCTGAAACATCAGTCCTCTGCCTAAAGAGGGCATAATAAATACCCTTTTTGAGGAAATGATCGACAATATTCAGTTCAGTCACTCAGTCATGTCCAACTCTTTGTGACCCCATGAATCGCAGCACTCCAGGCCTCCATGTCCATCACCAACTCCCGGAGTCCACTCAGACTCACGTCCATCGAGTCCGTGATGCCATCCAGCCATCTCATCCTCAGTCGTCCCCATCTCCTCCTGCCCCCAATCCCTCCCAGCATCAGTCTTTTCCAGTGAGTCAACTCTTTGCATGAGGTGGCCAAAGTACTGGAGTTTCAGCTTTAGCATCATTCCTTCCAAAGAAATCCCAGGGTTGATCTCCTTCAGAATGGACTGGTTGGATCTCCTTGCAGTCCAAGGGACTCTCAAGAGTCTTCTCCAATACCACAATTCAAAAGCATCAATTCTTCAGTGCTCAGCCTTCTTCACAGTCCAACTCTCACATCCATACATGACCACTGGAAAAACCATAGCCTTGACTAAACGGACCTTAGTCGGCAAAGTAATGTCTCTGCTTTTGAGTATACTATCTAGGTTGGTTATAACTTTTCTTCCAATTTCATGGCTGCAGTCACCATCTGCGGTGATTTTGGAGCCCAAAATATAAAGTCTGACTCTGTTTCCACTGTTTCCCCATCTATTTCCCATGAAGTGATGGGACCGGACGCCATGATCTTCGTTTTCAGAATGTTGAGCTTTAAGCCAACTCGACAATATTATCCTCCCATAAATGAAAGTCTCACACAGCCAGAGTGGAGGGAAGGTCTGTCTGAGCACCTCTGGGACCCTGTTCAGAACCTGCAGAACTTGGAGGAGATGGGCCACAGTCTTGGCTGGAACACAGCTGTCTCCTGCACTCACTGATGCTCCTTTCCTTCTCACCTTCAACTCTGTTGTTTTAGCTCATAAGTAATTCAGTTTAAGGGAATAATCCAAATAAATTCACCTCAGGGATGACAGTGTGGTTGCTTCTCTTCTGTTTTAAATCAGTGTCATCAGCTGTTTATTGCTTCAAACAGGAGATGATAATTAAGGTGATCCCTTCATGTTTTATACCTTGCAAATGAAGATTAGGAACAACCATTGAAGCTGAAAAAGGCAACACATTCCCTTCAAAGCAAAACAGGGGTCTAACTGTGATATCCTCCCCATGTGTGCACAACATACAAGTGAGATTTGGTTGGGGCCAACATCTCTCTGTCGCGGAAGGGACGGCAGTAGAGACACAGACAGAGGGATCTGCAAGCCGTCAGGGAACCAGGCGCACCATCTTCATGGGGCCTGGATCACACCCATGATGCAAACTGAGCAAATTCTCATGGCAGCTCCCACCCTGGGAATAGTTCTCACAACTCCAGCACTAACTTTTAAAAGGCCTCCAGCCTCTTTTTTCTCTCTAAAAGTGCTGAATTGTTCATAGGAGTTGCAGAAAACTCACATTTGCCTTTCAGCACAACCTAAACATCACCCAATGGAATTTATGAGAGTTATGATCATTTTTAGGCCATTTTGATACAATTAGTGGCACAGTTGTAAGACCTTACTATTTTTCCACAAGTATGACTATGTCTTCTTAAATGCCTAATTTGCACCCGCTGAATCACACACTGGGAGAACTTGCTCATTCAGAATTAAAAATATACTGAACTGACTGAGGTAACATGAGGGGATTCTTTGTCTATGAGTCAGTGACTGTGTGACTGTTGGGATGTTTAATAAACAGAGTGCCTGCTAGAGACGCTGTGGAGTGCATCTCATGTCCACTGATTCTGCTGGTAAGGATACCCTGAACCAACTTCTTTTAAATTATTATAGATTTCACTAGTTAGGTTTGAAAAAATAATTTTATTCAATCCAGCTATTCCACTCTTGGGTGTACACACAAGATAATTAGAAACAAGGACTTGATCAGACGTTTGTACACTCATGCATATGGCAACGTTATTCACTACAGCCTCATGAGGGAAGCAGCAGAAGTGACCACCCGTGGACGGATGGCAAGCAAAACATCGCATGTGCATACAGTGAAATATTATTGACCCATAAAATAGAAGGGCATTCTGACACATGCTACAGCGTGGAAAAACCTTGAAGACACTGTGCTGAATGAAATAAGCCAGAAACAAAAGGCCAAATATTGTAAATATATTTTACAAGGATCACTGGGGTAACACAAGTCTTTTTGAATTATGGTTTTCTCAGGGTATATGGCCAGTAGTGGGATCACTAGGTCATATGATAGTTTTATTTCTAGTTTTTTAAGGAATCTCCATACTGTTCTCCACAGTGGCTGTATCAATTTACATTCCCACCAACAGTGCAAGAGAATTCCCTTATAAAAGAGAACAGACCTGTTGACACAGCAGAGGAGAAGGTGGGATGAACTGAGACAGTGGAGCTGAAACATATGCATGGCCATATGTAAGATAGATAGAGAATGAGAAGTTGCTGTATAACACAGGGAACCCAGCCCAGTGCTCTGTGACAACCTAGAGGGGTGGGATGAGGTGGGGGGTGAAAGGGAGGTTCAAGAGAGACGGGACACATGCATACTTATGTCTGATTCATGTTGTTATACAACAGAAACTAACACAACATTGTAAAGCAATCATCCTCCAATTAAAAATAAATTTAACATAAAAAATGGACAAATATTGTGAGTCCACTTATATGAGGTAACTAGAAAGATCAAATGTATAGAGTCAAAGTGGTGACCAGGGACTGGAGAAAGGGGAGATTGGGAGTCAGTGTTTTTAAAGGGAGCAGAGTTTAAGTCTGGGAAGATGAAAACATTCAGGAGATGGAGAGTGGTGTTACACACAACATGAAAACACTTAATGCCCTTCAACTGTACAATTTCAAAAAATGGTTGAAATGGCACATTTTATGTTATGTATATTTTACCACAATAAAAAATGAAAAATAATTGTACACAAAATATAATGTTGACTGTGGTCTTCTAGATGAATTACATTTGAAAATTCATATCAATTTGAATTTTAAAAGTCACCATGTCAATAGAAATAGCATGACTGAGAGGTCAGGAGAAAAAGACTAAGATGGCTTAACCCAAAGAAATAGTAAAAACTCACATAAGTTGAAATAGTTTTGATAAAGAAACCAACCCCTTAAATTAGCTAAATAGATAGACTAAAACTTATCAACATGGTACCCTGTGGCCACATAAATGTGGCTAGCCCAAATCGAACTGTGCTATAAGTGTAAAATATACACCAACTTCAAAGATTTAGTGAAAAACAATGTAATATATTTCATTAGTAATTTTTATGTTCATTAAATGTTTAAAAAGTTAAAGGCAGTTGCTCACTCGTGTCTGACACTTTGCTACCCCATGGACTATAGCCCGCCAAGCTCCTCCCTCCATTGAATTCTCCAGGTAAGAATACCCGGGTGGGTTGCCATTTCCTCCTCCCAGGCATCTTCCTGACCCATGAATCAAATCCAGGTCTCCAGAATTGCAGGTAGACACTACCGTTTGAGTTACCAGGGAAAAGTTTACAATATTTGGGAGACGTTTGGTTAAACTAAGAATACTAAAATTAATTTCATCTATTTTTTTACTTTTTTTTTTTACTTTAGCTACTAGAAAATCTTATTTTGTATATGCATGCAATGTGTGTACTTTATTTAAATATAACTGATGTACAACATTGTATTAGTTTCAGGTATATAGCATAGTGATACAGTATTTGTATCAACTGTGAAATGGTCACCACAATAAGTCTACTTAACACCTGTCACCATACATAGTGACAAAAATTTTTTTTCTTGTGATGAGAACTTCTCAGATTTACTCTCTTGGCAATTTTCAAGTATGCAGTTCGGTATGATAGCTGTAGTCACCATATTGTACATTATATCCCCATGACTTATTTATAACTGGAAGCTTTGTACACTTTGAAGTTTCACCCATTTTGCTCACCCTCCAACTGCCCACCACTACCACCTCTGATAACCACCAAACTATCTTTTGTATATCCTATCTATGAGTTCGGTTTTATGGGGATTTTTGGGGGGAGGGTTTAGATTCTGCATTTATGGATCATATAGTATTTGTCTTTCTGCCAGATTTCGCTTAGTGTAATGCCCTGAAGTCCCATCCATATTGTAGCAAGAGGCAATATTTCATTCTTTATTGTGGCCAAGTAACATGCCATTGTATCAGTCAGTCAGTTCAGTCACTCAGTCGTGTCCGACTCTTTGCGACCCCATGAATTGCAGCACGCCAGGCCTCCCTGTCCATCTCCAACTCCCCGGAGTTCACTCAGACTCACGTCCATCGAGTCAGTGATGCCATCCAGCCATCTCATCCTCTGTCGTCCTCTTCTCCTCCTGCCCCCAATCCCTCCTAGCATCAGGGTCTTTTCCAATGGATCAACTCTTCACATGAGGTGGCCAAAGTACTGGAGATTCAGCTTCAGCATCTGTCCTTCCAATGAACACCCAGGACTGATCTCCTTTAGAATTGACTGGTTGGATCTCCTTGCAGTCCAAAGGACTCTAAAGAGTCTTCTTTAACACCACAGTTCAAAAGCATCAATTCTTCGGGCGCTCAGCCTTCTTCACAGACCAACTCTCACATCCATACATGACCACTGGAAAAACCATAGCCTTGACTAGATGGACCTTTGTTGGCAAAGTAATGTCTCTGCTTTTCAATATGCTATCTAGGTTGGTCATAACTTTTCTTTCAAGGAGTAAGCGTCTTTTAATTTCATGACATTGTATACATTTATACATTTTCTTTATCTGTCAACTGATGAACACTTATATATCTTGGCTACTGTAAACAATGCTGCATTGAGCAACAGGGTGTATGTATCTTTGCAATTTAGCATTTTCATTTTCTTCAGATAAGTACCCAGAACTTGAATTGCTGGACCATAGCTTAGATGGTAAAGAATCCACCTACAATGCAATCTATCCCTGGGTTGGGAAGATCCCCTGGAGGACGGCATGGCAATCCACTCCAGTATTTTTGCCTGGAGAATCCACATGGACAGAGGAAACTGGTGGGCTACCATCAATGGGATCGTAGAGTCGCACACAACTGCGTGACGAAGTACATGGTAGTTCTATTTTTAATCTTTTGAGGAAGCTCCATACTATTTTCCGTGATAGTTGCGCGAATTTACATTCCCAACAACAGTGCACAAGGGTTCCCTTTTCTCGACCTCCTTGCCAACAGGTACTCTTGGCCTTTTGATGATAGCCATTCTGATGGGTCTGAGATGTTATCTCCTTGTGGTTTTGATTTGCATTTCCCTGATGATTAGTGATATTGAGCAGAAAATTTTGAATTACCCAGTGTCTTCTCTTGTGTTTCTGTTGGGTGGCACTTCTCTAGAGGTGTATGGGGTGGTTGATGGTATGACAGCACAGAAGTAGATTTCATGACTATGGGCTTCTTCTTTAAGGCATAAGAGACCAAGTTTTAAGACTGTCAGTTCTGGTAACTTTCTATTCCTATCCTTTAAGCTTAGCCTGTATAGCAGGCCCACTGTTCACTCTTTTCATTCCTCTTTATATTCTATTCGTTGTACCCCCACTAGATTAACTTTTAGGAAATCCTTTGTATACATTTTCTTTTTCATGATCAAAGAAATTACTGCCTGGGAAGTTCGCAGGTTTCCAGGCTTGCAGAAATCCAGGTTTCCCAGAAATTCTGTATGGGTAGGTCGGGGGCAGGACTGACACTTTGCATATTAACAGATATCCCAGACTGGCTTTATGCAGAAGGCCTGGAGAACTGGCCTGAAGGATTAAGCCAATTCCTCAAAGTATTTCTCAAGACTCTATCTTCATAAGCTATTTAGTCTAATCTGTCTGAGAAAGAAAGGATACCTAGCTATCCTTTGCAAGAGAATCAGCCTCTGTCTTGAGCAGCTTTGATTAAGGGCAGGTAGTTGAGCCCTAAAGTTATGTCCAGTTCTGTGATTTTTTTGACCCTAAACTTAATCATGATTATTTACATCCTCAGAGTACTTTTTTCCAAGCATCAGCCTGAATTTGAGGAAGTCAGCCTCTTCGATGCTGCATTCTGTAGTGCTGACATCATAGTATAAATCAATTTGAACCAAGACAGTTTTGACATGTGCCCTTTTCCTCAAATTATTTTCCTTGCTTTTCTACTGATTAGCTCCAGGCATCATTAAGAATGTTCATGTCAGGACTTCACACTCTCATTCTAATAGATAAAGATGATGACATTGTAGACTGACAAGCTGAAGGCCGTATTTGGCTCATGGAAATATTCTGATTTTTCTGCATGGCTGTTATTCACTGCATGCATGTGTGCATGTGTGTGTGTATGTGCATGTGTGTGTGTATGTGCATGTGTGTGTGTATGTGCATGTGTGTGCTCAGTTGCTCAGTCATGTCCGACTCTGTGACCCCATGGACTGAAGCTTGTCAGGCCCTTCTGTCTAGGGATTTCCCAGGCAAGAATAGTGGAGTGAGTTGCCATGCCCTCCTCCAGGGGATCTTCTTGACCCAGCAATTGAACCCACATCTCTTATATCTCCTGCCTTAATCCCACAGGACTAGTGTTCTTATAGAAGGAAAATATACCAGAGATTAATCTCTCTGTGAACACACAGCAAGCTGGGAAAGAGGTCTCATCAGAAACCAACCTGTCAGCCCCTTGTTCTTGGTCTCCCAGCATCTCGAGCTTTCAGAAAAAGAAATGTCTGTTGTCTGTCAACAAACTGGGTGGCTTAAACAACAGACATTTATTTTTCTCACAGCTGGAAAGCTAGCCAATATTTAAAATTTGGGAGAGTGCCTATAAAAGTCTGAATTTCTCTTGAAAAATTTTAAGATCCGCTAACAGTTAGCTAGAGATGAGTAGTCATTTGTTTTCACTCCGCATTTCTCCACAGTCTCTACAACCCCCTCTTGTCTCCCAGACATGGAGGCTAATGGTCAATTGGCAATTGTATCAGTATTATTACCTTTAATCTAGCACTTATCATTCATTTACATTACTTACCTTCAGATCAGTCCAGTCGCTCAGTTGTGTCTGACTCTTTGCAACCCCAGAACTGCAGCACGCCAAGCTTCCCTATCCATCACCAACTCCCAGAGCCTGCTCAAACTCATGTCTACCCTACCATTGTAAATTTAGGTTTGCAACTGATAATGTAACTAATCTATTGACAAAGATCAGTTTTCTTCCAATAATGAAGTAGGACTTGCATTGAACTATCCACACTATCTTATCTGAACTCCCTTTTGATAGACAGTCTTTCTTTATGAGGACACTAACCAGCTGTAGATTCTGTATATATATGAACCACACTGAAATACACTATTATACCTGTCTATCATGAAAATAAATTAGGACATAAATCTAAATTGTAATGACAAATGTCAACTTTGAACACCATGAACCAATTACATAATTTGCAAAGGATGTCTTTTATCAACTAATAAATCAGGGTGGCATGAACTGGCAAAAGAAAAGCTCCCTTTGGTCTTGACAGATGTAAATAAAGAGTAAATTACTTTTACCTGAAAATTTGAAAATAATGGATTTGGAGTATAAGATTCCATCTGTTACATGATTTCAAGTCACCCATGACAGTTGTATCAGAAGCATATTGAAATATTAACTTTATATCTTGCATTTATAGAAATTAAAGCATGAGACATTTTAAGAAGCAGAAAATACAATAACCACTTGTCAGAGAAAATGGGAGCAGAATCTGGAGACATAGAAAGTAGAATGGAGGAAAAGTAAGGAAAGTAATTGCTTGAGTGAGGGGAAATTAATGTAACAGAGGGGAGAAAATCACAAAGAAGAAAAACATGATGCTTTAAAGGAGAATAGATGTTTATGAAACTGTACTATATTTATTGATTGGTTGGGAGTGTATTTACATTAGACTAATTCAAGCAAAATATATAAAGAGACAGTAAACCACAATAATATTTGTCTTAGGGATCTATAGCAATAAACAAATGAATGGATCAAAATCATTCTTTTCAAAACAACAATGTTGTATAAAGCAATCTGTCAGTGACTTTTGATTTATTTTATTTGTTTTCAGTGCCCCTGGAATAGAAGTCAGCTGTTAAAACAAAAATAAAAGTTCAGAATTTACTATGGGCCATTTAGCATGCATCAAGTATTGCTGTTGCTGTTCAGTCGCTAAGTCATGTCTGACACTTTGTGACCCCATGGACTGCAGCATGCGAGCCTTCCCTGTCCTTCGCTATCTCCCAGAATTTCCTCAAACTCATGTCCATTTAATCAGTGATGCCATCCAACCATCTCATCCTCTGGTGCCCTCTTCTCCTCCTGCCCTCAATCTTTCCCAGCAAGTTCACTGTATATACTTCAAGTATGCTTCCAGTATACTGCACTATTCTTAGCTGTAGTTGAAAGCTATTACAAATGTCTGTTTTGTAGATTAAAATGTATTAGAGGATTTTAGATGCTGAAACAACCATTCTCATTTTATATATAAAAACTTTTTTAGGTGTGTTCATGGCATCTGGTTCCATCACTTCAAGGCAAATAGAAGGGGAAAAAGTGGAAGCAATGACAGATTTTATTTTCTTGGGTTCCAAAGTCACTGTGGACGGTGACTGCAGCCTTGAAATTAAAGCAAACTTGTTCCTTGGAGGAAAGGCTATGACAAACATAAACAGCATATTAATAAGCAGAGACATCACTACTTTGCAGACAAAAAGTCAATCTAGTCAAAGCTATGGTTTTTCCAGTAGTCCTGATGGATCTGAAAGCTGGACCATAAAGAAGGCCAAGTGCCAAAGAATTGATGCTTTTGAATTGTGGTGCTGAAGACTCGCAAGTCTTCTTGGACAGCAAGGAGATCAAACCAGTCAATCCTAAAGGAAATCAACCCTGAATATTCACTGGAAGGACTGATGCTGAAGCCCCAATGCTTTGGCCACCTGATACGAAGAACTGACTCATTGGAACAGACTCTGATCCTGGGAAAGATTGAAGGCAAAAAGAGAAGGAGGCGGCAGAGGATGAGATGCTTATCCTCTGATGCATCACTGACTCAGTGGACATGAATCTGAGCAAACTCCAGGAGATACTGGAGAACAGAGGAGCCTGGCGTGCTGCACTCCATGGGGTCGCAAAGAGTCAGACATGACTTAGCACCTGAACAAAAGCAATGAGGAAGAATGTGTGCCTTAGAAGTATTCAAAGAATAAAAAGAAGAAAATTTACTGGAAGTGTTTTTATCATTAAAAAGTAATTCATGTTTATTGTAAATTAGTTTAGAAAACAGAGATGAACAAGAGAGACAACAGAAATCATTCTTATTCCACCATTCAGAAATAATCAGTTCTTTGACTTATCACAGTTTGGTGTGTATAAGTTATTTTCTTTCATTGTGACTGAATAGCTATGTGTATATAATTTTTAAAATGCACTCACACCATATACACTGCTTCAGAATCTGCTTTCCAATTTAACAGTATCTTATGAAAACCCTTGTCATGAACTATTATCCTACAACATGTTTTTATGCTAAGGTTGAACCTGAATGGAATTAACCAATTTTTCCCAAATGTTTTCACCACTATAAATAATGATATTGTGAATACCCTTGTATATAAACCCATGCATATAATCCAAAAGGCACAAAAATGTTGAGAGTTTCTGGTATGCATTGCCAAATTGTCCTTGTGGAATAACTGTGCCCATTTCAATAGACCCTAGTATTATGTGAGATTAGCTATTTCACCACTTCTCTATTTTAAATGAGATAGAGGGTCAGTTCGGTTCAGTCGCTCAATTGTGTCTGACTCTTTGCGACCCCATGAATCGCAGCACGCCAGGCTTCCCTGTCCATCACCAACTCCCGGAGTTCACTCAGACTCATGTCCATCGAGTCAGTGATGCCATCCAGCCATCTCATCCTCTGTCGTCCCCTTCTCCTCCTTCCCCCAATCCCCCAGCATCAGAGTCTTTTCCAATGAGTCAACTATAGAGGGTAGGAAGTACCTAACGCAGTGCCAGCATTTGGTAGCGTCATATTCCATGTGGTTCTCTTCCTACTCCTCTCATTGAGAAGAGATTTCTCACTTTCTGAACTTATGTATGCAAGGAACATAGATACCTTCAGGCACTTAATGCATTTGAGGCCGCAAGGTTCTTAAATAAGTGGGTGTCCCTATTGTTTTCACTGAATCATAAGAATGGACGTAAACTACTCCATCCTAGTCTTTTATGGAGTGAGATTACACAATGTCAATTATTAGAACTACAAAATAGTTTTCCTAAGTGGAAATAAAATTTCCAAGTATTTTGAATCATTGACCTTCAAGTCCATGCAAAATCCATGCCTTAGAGAGGCATAATGGTAATTCCAAAATCTATCAAAATGATAGGATTTGCAATGTCATCTCACAAGACATCTAACCTTCCACTCACTTTCAGAGCCTAGAAGAGTTTTAAAAAGAAATTATTTTAGTGCAAGTCATCCTGAAAGAGGCAAAATAATAGTGACTACAAACAGCAGAATGATTGTGGCCAGGATTTCTAAAAGGAAACCTTGCAAACTAAAGACAGTGGAAGAGCAAAGAATATCTATTTAAAATTCCTTCCACCTTAAGGTTCTCCAGGCAGAAATAGGCAGCTATCACAGAAAGCATATTGGATTCCCAGGATGTCCTGGGGAAAAATAAAACCTACAAAAGAACTTGCCGCTGAAAACTCAGAATGAATGTCACCAGCTTTAAAGCAGAAAATAACACACAAAAATCTTATACAGAAACCTAGGCCAAAAAAACAACAACAAGGTGTTCTTCCATGGAGAGCGCCAAGAAATGGTCCTTTGGCCTGGAGTAGCAATGAAACGGTGTGATCCTTGGCTTGTTTGTTCTGTTATCTCTGGATATTTTCACTCACTGCCTCTGACATTTTTCTAATAAGGTCAGAGTTTTCTGTTATACCATTATACACACACATACACACACAGCCAAAACTGACCTTTAAATTCAGTTTCTCTTTTGTTTAAAGGTACTACATCCCTAGTACATGCATGCTCAGTCCTGTCTGAGTCTTTACGATCCCATGGACTGTAGCCCGCCAGGCTCCTCTGTCCCTAGAATTTTCCAGGCAAGAATATTGGAGTGAATTGCTGTTTCCTCCTCTAGAGGGATCTTCCTGACCCAGGGATCAAACCCACATCTCCTGTGTCTCCTGCATAGGCAGGCTGATTCTTTACCACTGAGCCACCTGTGGGAAGACCACCACATCCAGGGTGCTTACCAATTAAAAGGAAACAACTCTTAGAAATACCCCAAATGATTTTCATGTTAGCTTGCTGTATCTGTTCCCACAAGTTCAGTTTCCTTTAAAATGGTACTGCTGCTCTCATTTTATGTCTTTAATAATCATAGAAATGAAAGCCCCACACCTGCACATGGTAGAGGAACTTATCCTTCTCCACTGCTCACCCAGTTCTCTCTGTGCTGCTGCAGATGTTTGATGGCTTGTTTTCTATTGCTTCCTTCCCCTCTCATGCATGCATGCTAAGTTGCTTCAGTCAAGCCTGACTCTTTATAACCCTATGGACTGTAGCCCTCCAGGCTCCTCCGTCCATGGGATTCTTCATGCAAGCTCTCAGGACCCTCTAATTCCAAGAATATGTAACAATCTTAAAATGATGGAGAAAGCTTCCTTTAATAATAATGTACCAATAATATATTTATTCATTTTCTATAACTATCATAATCCATGATTTCTAGATGTGTTTTTAATATTAATGAAACACACCTAACCAGTGTCTTTAATAATACCTACTGTTGAGAGTTTGAGGATTTACCACCAGGGCTTCCCTGGTGGTTTAGATGATTAAAAAAAAAAAAATCTGCCTGCTATGCAGGAGATCTAGGTTCGATCCTTGGGTTAGGAAGGTCCCCCAGAGGAGGGCATGGCAACCCACTCCAGTATTCCTGCCTGGAGAATCCCTGTGGACAGAGGAAACTGGCCGGCTATAGTCCATGGGGTCGCAAAGAGTCCGACATGCGTTCGAGGATTTACACTATTATTTAAATTCAATTCTTTGTTAGCATCGATACCATTTCCTTGTTTCTATTATCCTCTTTTATAACCTCCTTTGAAAAGCAATAAAGATGAATTGGTGTTTTACAAAATCTTAAAATTCTCAGGACTGCCTTACCTTTTTATCGGAGAGTCTTAACACCAGGATAATTTTCATCCTGTATGGGGTTTTCATTTCATACAAATTATTTACATTTAATTCAATTAAGTTTATGATCTTTTCCAAACTATGACAAATATACACAGTACTTCATATTTTTCAATAAAACCTTGCCTGCTCTTTAAAGCGTGAGATTGTTGATTTACTGAGTGGATATACACGAAGCTGTTTTCCTAGCTAGTTCTAGATCGGGGACAGTTAGTTCCCAAACATTGTAGCACACCACGGTTACATATGTGATTCTTTTAAGTGGCTTCTCATGTTTCTATAACTTGATAAAATGCTATTAATCCTTTGTAGCCACTTTTTAAAAAGTACTTTGTATGCTGAAAACAAGTTCAGAAACTCCAAGCAAGTTTATGTGAAAGTAATATTATCCTTGTGTTGTGAGGTGTGCTTACATCAGCATATATTAATTCTTTCAATAAAAGTGTTGGTGTATCCTGTGAGGGAAAGAAAACATTTCTCTGTTTATGCCTGGGAAATTCAAAAGTGACAATCTCACTCAGTGCTTATGGTTTTGTGATTTGTGTTATCTGGTACAGTGACAGTTATACGGTGTCTTCTCAGATGTTTGATAGCTTTAGGAGAAACTTGGAATGACCTCAGGACGTTCTCTCTCAACCCAGCTGCTGAACTCTGAATTCTGTTCCATAACCGTTTGTCAAGGCAGCACATCTCAGAGCTCTCCTGTGGGTTGCAAGTGGTTAAACAAACGAACCTGTAGCGACAGGACAGTTAGTATGGTTTAACAGAAAGGGAGTTCTAAAGACATTCACGGATGACTAGAAATACACACAACGGAAGACCATATCTTTTATTAAAATCACCACAAATACAAAAGCATCGCTGAAATATATATATATATATATAAAAGTATACATATATATATATATATATATCTGTATACATATATACAGCTGTATACATGTATATATATTCTCAAATTCCTGAAAAATCATCACGGATATATTGGGTTTGTGTGTCACCACATGGCATATCCCTAAATTAGAACAAAAATACCCATACAATTTTGGGATGAACCACATTCTCTGCATTTCTAACGTCCTGTGTTTTTAGTCAGACATTTGTTTCTAAAGGATCTGCTATGAAGTGTTTCCCAATTTAGGCTTCATGGCTCTGGGAGTGACATGTACAGTGTCCTGTAAAATTTGGTAGCTGTCATGTCCATGCAGGTTCAACTGTATCTCGTCTTTTCAATAGCAAGAGCCAACCTGCGGATGTTGGATATACAACCTGCAGCAGCTTCCTGGAGTTCCTCATCAGGTGACCCAACCATGTCCAGTAGAAGCTGCCATACATGGAGGGAGAGGGGGAGGAGGGAAACAAGAATAAAAACATTAATCTAAACCTGTAAAGCCTACAGAAATACATTAAAAATTAAATATTTTTTAAGTCACCAAAGAAACAAAATAATCCTAGAAATTTCATGACAGCAAAGGTAAATATAAATGGTATTTAATCAGATGCAGGAATCGCTCATGAAATTCTCATGTTTTTATCTTTTAGAGCTGAGTAAGACTGAAGCTCCAATACTTTGGCCACCTGATGCAAAGAACTGACTCATTGGAAAAGACCCCAATGCTGGGAAAGACTGAAGGCAGGAAGAGAAGGGGACAGACGATGAGATGGGCCTCTCATCACTGACTTGATGGGCATGAGTTTGAAGAAGAAAGCTCCAGGAGTTAGTGATGGAGAGGGAAACTGGCATGCTGCAGTCCATGGGGTCACAGAATCAGACATGACTAAGCGAGTACACTAAACTGAACCTGTCTCTCCCTTCTTTCTTTGGTCATCTGACTTTTTCTGCTTTGGAATTTCTCTTGCATCCACCGTAGCTTTTCTACCTCCTGGGACAAGCCAGCAGCATGTCATGCCTAGACTGTTACTGTATCCTCTTAGACTGAATCTCTCTTCATTCCAGTCTGCCCCACCATGTCATGACCTAGGTAGGTCAGTCCCTTAATAGAGACTTTCATTGACTCCAGGGCAACTAACTAGAGGCCAGTCTCCTTCCCTGTCCTTGAAGGATTTCTGCGCTCTGGCCTTAGCTTACCTTTCTGGCTGTTCACCTTTCCCCATGCCATCCTGTACTCCAAGGTCACACTTTCCCATTTCTTTTGCCTTGATCAGTGCCACTGCTGCTGCTAAGTCGCTCAGTCATGTCCGACTCTGTGCGACCCCATAGATGGCAGCCCACCAGGCTCCCCCATCCCTGGGATTCTCCAGGCAAGAACACTGGAGTGGGCTGCCATTTCCTTCTCCAATGCATGAAAGTGAAAAGTGAAAGTGAAGTTGCTCAGTCATGTTCTACTCTTCACGATCCCATGGACTGCAGCCCACCAGGCTCCTCCATCCATGGGACTTTCCAGGCAAGAGTACCGGAGTGGGGTGCCATCACCTTTTCCGGATCAGTGCCACTACTCTACCTAAAATGCCCTCCTGTCTCCTCTTTCTGTTGCCCACTTTTCATGACCCAGTTAACTTTTCTACAAAGCCTCCACTGATTTCTGCCAAAGTGCCATTTCTCCCTCATTGGAGCTCTCATAGTCGTTTACTCAAATGTCTATTGCTACATTTACATTCTTCCCTTTTCCACAGATATTTGTATTCATGCTGTTTGTGCTCCTTTAGATTGTAAACTCTGGAAGAATCTTATATACTATATATATATATATATATATATACACACACACACTATATATATAGAATAGAGAATCTCTACTATATACTGCTTGATACAGAGTAAATGCCAAATAAATATCAAATAATTTAATTAGAACTTTTAAGATCTATCAGTTATAAGTCTACCTAATAGTTCTGATAAAAGACTTAAAATGTAATTTGAATTAACCATCTTGGACTCTTTACCAGCTTGTGGCTCAACTGGTAAAGAATCCACGTGCAATGTGGAAGACCTGAGTTCAATCCCTGGGTTGGGAAGATCCCCTGGAGAAGGGAAAGGCTACCCACTCCAGTATTCTGGCCTAGAGAATTCAGGACACCATGGACTGTGCGTCCATGAGGGTTGCAAAGAGTCAGACACAAATGAATCACTTTCACTTTCACAAATGTGGATAATGTCATAGAATGAGGATATCTTGATAAGCAAAGAAATATTATAAATAAAAATATTGTGAAACATCTTAAATATGACAGGCTTAGGAGCCTGGCTTTTATTCTACAGGGAATGAAAGAAAGTTATTGAGGCACTTTAATCAGGAGAGTGATGTGGTCATATTTGTATTTTAGAAAGATAAATTTTATGGACTGTGGAGGGGAAAGATTGATGGGTACTATAGTACATCAGCCCAGAGTGATATGGACTGAGTAAAGCGAAATAGCATAGATGGAAGGAATTCAAGGGATATTTAGGAACTAATTTATTCAACACATGGCCCAAGGACAGTTGGTTATCCAAATGGAAGAAAATAAAAATGGTACCTTCATATCACACATAAACATCTACCCTAGGTAGACTGATGATTTAAATAAGAAAGCAAAATATGAAATGTTTAGGAGGCTGTATATGAGACAACCTTGATCAGGCTAGGGTACTGAAGGCTGTCTGGCCTCTCTGTTTCTTGACCCCCTCCTGTCAATGGTATTCACCACATTTGAGCTCCCATTGCCAGAGTCACACCCTGGTTCTTATTTTTCAGCACTCTAAACAGACTAGCCTCCAAATTCTCTTACTTACAACAACTTCTTCCCCCTCTGATTTGGCCAATGAACCTGTTTGTTCTTATCATGACCTCCAGTCCCTTGGCCTATATGTTTTCCTTAAACCATGTCCTGTCTTCACTTCCTCCCATGACCAGTTTAGATCCCACAGTCCATCTTCTCATTCTCTTACCAGTTTCTTAAACTTCCTCATGACATCCATCCAACAAAACCATAATCAACTCTGTCTTCCCCATGCCCTCAGCTCATCAAGCCCTACTGGGGATGATATGTGCACAACAAAGCAAATGAATTCATCATAAATCCAACTTCAGCTGGGTTCCCTCACAACCCATCAATCTAAGTATGTCTCTAATTAGGTTACTTCCTGCTCTTCTCAATGCCTATTTAAAAATCCGCCTTCTTTTCTAACTGCCAACTCTTCTTCAGCAGACAACTTGTTGGGGCTCCTTTACAAGCTTGCCAGAAGTCATTAGACAGGAGTTGTTCCAACCAAGTCTGCAAACATCCCTACATCATGGGGCTTCCCAAGAATCCACCTGCCAATGCAAGAGATGCAGGAGACACAAGAGACATGGGTTTGATCCCTGGGTCGGGATGATCCCTTACAAGAGGCAATAGCAACCCACTCCAGAACTCTTGCTTGAAAAATTCCATTGATGGAGGAGCCTGGAAGGCCCCAGTCCATGGGGTCACAAAGCTTGGGACATGATGGAATGAACACACATGCATAATGCCACATTAAAAGCTTGATTTCCACAAGCAAATGGGATGTAGAAATAGTCTAGTGTCCAAATGCCCAGTATATGTTGTGTAAGAAGTTGGAAGGAAAGAGATCTGCAAAGACAGTCTACAGAGAATTCACCTAATGCCTCCCTCCCAGGGCCTCTGCTCTAGTTTCTATCTCTCCTTCAATAGGTTTTTGTTGTTGTCATTTTTAAACCTGGGGAGAGGTGAAATGAGGTTCATTACTCAGGTGGTGAATCCAACTACCTGAGTAAGGAGCTAGACAGCTCCTTATGCTGTTCAATTCCTCTATGGACAAGTGTGCATCAGATAGAGGTCAAAGTCATAGGCACTGAGATCATAACTGCATGCATTTGTATCCTGATTCATCCACTTACTGGACAAGTTATGGAACCTTTTGGTTCTGCCTTCTCAAGTGTTTAATGGGAAGATGGGTCACCTGAGGGACGCTGGGAAGATGAAATGAGACAGGACACACCTTTAATAGAAATGCTTTTCCACCTGTGTTCACAGGCTCTCTCTATATATGTATCTTTTGATCTTTTTACCTGCCCCTTTCCCTCGTCCCGCTTTGTGTGATTGTTTCCTGAGCCCTCTGTGGATCCAAGTGTGCCACGTATGAAAGGAAAACTCAAACATGTAAAGAGGCGCAGGCAGGGGGAGTTTATACCGGCAAGGGTGGAGGATTTCTCCCTCCCACCCTGTTTTGAAGAGAGCTTGGGAGTACGGGGGGTATTTTGGGAGCAGCTTCAGAGAGAGAGAATGCTGAGTGGAGCAAAGGTAGGAGATTTTTAAAGAGCTTCACAGTACATGTGCGCTTCAGCTTCAAAGACAGTGAAACTAGGGTAACAATTACTTTCACTTGCTCCTTGCCTGCCAGGCTTCTGCGTCTAGGACTTCACGTCCCAGTCACGAATGGACCGTGAGGAGCTTGGCTCTATACAGGTTACACATTCGAATCCCATAAACCCAGGGCCCAGGACAAGGTTAAGTGCTCAGTAAATGCTATCCATTATCAGAGTGATGACTTCACCAGGTCTGAAGTCTGCTTCTGGCATTTACTCTTTGGAGCCCAGCCCTGGTTAGTCTGAAGGTTAGTGTGAGAGGAACAAGGGAGCAGGAGTTTTGGCCCTGGGATCAGTCTGCCCCCATCAGCACTTTGCTCCAGTGGTCCAGGCTTCACGTGGCATCACCATTGACCCAGCTGCCTTGCAGACTGCCTTAGAAAGCAGCCCCTCTGGCTGATGCCTGTCAGAAATAAACCACTGTTTTGCCCCTCCTACCCCCAGACCTGGTGGTGGTTCTGTGGTTCCCGCTCCAGATTTCCAAGATCAGAGGCATTTATTCCCAAGCCCCTGATGCCAGTTACATAATGTCATATTACATAAACCAGTGAAGGGTACTGAAACGTCTGCATGCTGTGGGCTCCTGGGTCTTTGATGGAGCCCACGGTGTGCTTGCTGGCTGTCCCTGGAGTCTTCCGGACAGGGTTTCTAGAGGCGCGTGCACCGGACCGTCATACACGTTATGTCAGAATCCAGTGTTTCCTCAATGCCGGTGCCCTTTATGACTCAGCTCCACACATGACATTGTTACCTAACTTCTAGTCCTGAGTTCATCAAAATGACTCCTACTCTTTGTGGAGTTAACTTTCCCTAAGTTTCTTGCACTAACCATGAGGTTTCCTTTCACATCCAGTAATGGTGGTTACTGAATGTTTAGCCTAAAAGCTTGATCAGTGGAGTCCAGCAGTCCAGATTTTAAATGACTAAAAGGTAGACAAAGGTTGAAAGTTTTAAAAATAGATGAAAGGAGAAAAGCATGGCTTAGAAAGGTACTTGTGGTGGGCAGTGAGAGCCGCTTCCTTAAACAGAACTTCTGTGACTCATTGGCCCCAGGCCACAGCTTACCTAACGTTTGTACAACGTGAAATGATTTTATTAGCTACCAAGCTTACTCTGTGCCAGGCACTGGAATTTTTTCTTTATTGGTTAATTTTATCCTGCTCTGGCCATTTTCCTTAGCCAGGAACATTCTCAATCAAGGGTACAGAGATGGAAGTGTAAAATTTTCTGCATGTTAGAGGCCTGGAGAAGGGCAAGACAACCCACTCCAGGATTCTTGCCTGGAGAATCCCATGGACAGAGGAGCCTGCCGGGCTATAGAGTTGGATATGACTGAGTGACTAAACACAGAGGTATGAAGGGCTTGACACCTGAAAGGCATTTCTGTTGCTGCTGCTGCTAGGTCGCTTCAGTCGTGTCTGACTCTGTGCGACCCCACAGACGGCAGCCCACCAGGCTCCCCCATCCCTGGGATTCTCCAGGCAAGAACACTAGAGTGGGTTGCCATTTCCTTCTCCAATGCATGAAGGTGAAAAGAGAAAGTGAAGTTGCTCAGTCATGTCTGACTCTTAGCGACCCCATGGACTGTAGCCTACCAGGCTCCTCCATCCATGGGATTTTCCAGGCAAGAGTACTGGAGTGGAGTGCCATTGCCTTCTCCGAGAGGCATTTCTAGGGCCCTCTTTTGGTGATGCTGCTCTGTGACTTTACTTTCCCTAAACTTTATCTCGCTCTCAATAAATGCTACTCATTGCATTGGTAATATACCCAGAGGCTGTGCAGCTAATGCTGCTTCACAAATTGTTTAAGGATGTGTCACCTTTCCCAAACCACTCTCTGAACAACATGTGCTGGGTATGTGTCTTGGTTTCCAATCAAGTTCAGGAATAGAGGCTTTTATTTTTCTTAGGAGCTTCACAAGCAAACTAGGCCACCCAGAGGAACACTTTCAAATGGCTCTAAACAGCCACATAATGGAAACTTAGGGCAAAATCTTGCATTGAAGGACAGCTAACAGAAAGTAAGGAACGGTGTGACTAACACAAGGCAAGGGGAAGGTGGCATGCAATTCTTTGCAATCATTAACAGGAGTATTTTCCTTAGGAAGAGGGCTTCCCTGGTAGCTCAGGTGGTAAAGAAGCCACCTGCAGTGCAGGAGACGCCAGTTCAATTCCTGGGTTGGGAAGATTCCCTGGAGAAGGGCTAGACTACCCCCCCTCCCGTAAAAATCTTGCATTTGAAGAGCAGCTAACAGAAAGTAAGGAGCACCATGTTCTCAGATCGCTAACACACACAGCAAGCAGGTGGTACGAAATTCTCTGCGATCATTACTTAACAGGAGTGCTTTCCTTAGAAAGTGAAAGGTGCTCAGTCGTATCTGACTCTTTGTGACCCCATGGACTATACAGGCCATGGAATTCTTCAGGCCAGAATACTGCAGCGGGTACCCTTTACCTTTTCCAGGGGATCTTCCCAACCCAGGATCGAACCCAGGTCTCCTGCATTGCAGGCAGATTCTTTACCAGATGAGCCACAAGGGAAGCCCAAGAATACTGGAGTGGGCAGCCTATCCCTTCTCTGGTGGATCTTCCCGACCCAGGGATCGAACCGGGTTTCCTGCATTGCAGGTGGATTCTTTGCCAACTAAGTTATCAGGGAAGCTCTTTAGGAAGGAGAGATGCAAATTGGGTACAAGTGATTATGGAAGTGGTATGCATTTTTTTCTGGTATATATTTTTGGATTTGTAGACTTTTTCCAACTATAAAAGCATTTAAAATATTATGAGAAGGAAAAACACCCCAGGTTTACTTTTTTTGAAGTGTTTGTTCCTTTCAGAAACTTTCCTCGTTTTCACCTCCTCCTCCCCCAAACACACCCAGGTCTTACATTTATTGGCAGTTCCATATATGCGCTGAAGGAAAACCAGCTCCCTTGCTTCAGAACTTAATTGCACAGAGCGCTTTAAAACATCATTCAAACACATAACTTTTTACAGTGTTGGCGTGAACAAGAACAAGGGGAGGGGCAACGAGAGTGGTCTGTGGACTGGGCTCACGCGAGCACTTCCTCCAGTGGCAGAGGCTTTGATCACAGGCACAAACCCTTGGAACACAGCTGTGACCCGAACTTCACATCCCCCTTGGAAGGCGAGACAGAGGTAGCAAGGGAACCCGTATCTGCGTCCAATTTCTGCTCTTACATCTAACAGTTCATGACTTTTATATAATATTTCAGTTATATGAAAAGTATGTACCAATTTGAGTGATAACAGATTTTCTTGTGGTTTGACTTGACATTGTTTGGGCAAACCCAGACTGGAAATAGGAGTGCTCATTAGAGCCAGAGGAGCCCTGAAATACCTGCATGCACACCGAGCTCAGCAGGTTTTCCAGGCAGTCCTGGCATTTCTAGAGCTGAGCTGAACCCATCTTCTGTTGTCTGTTTACCAGGCAATGAGGTGACGTTTGCACAAGCTGGGAAAGAGCAGGGCCTTTGGATCATGTCTTGCAGGTTCCGGGGCCCCCAGGATGTCCAGGCAGCTGGGCTCTGCTGCAGAGGCTCCCGGTGGACCCCCACCCCCACGCTGAGCCTTGGTAATTCATTTCATATGGCAGCTCCTCAGAGCCACGGGCCTCAAAACACATATTACATTTGATGGTGGGGGCAAATCTTTGATTCTCTTTGGTCAGTGAAGTGAAGCAAGGAGTTTGCCCTTTGTGGTGCCTGTTTGCCTCCAGGAAACAGGGAGTGCATGCCCTGTGATCTGAGATCCACATCCACACAGTTTTGGAGGGGCCTGTTGGTTCCATCTAGTGCCCTTTCTGCATAGAAAAACATTCCTTCACACTGGAGTAGGCTTTTCCTCTGGTTTTTCAAGTTGTCTTTTCATGAGCCTTCCACTACAGAGTTTCTGTGCCTAGAAACACACCACACCACACCCCCCCCCCCGCCACACACACAGGAATACTACTCATGCATAATAAAGAATGAAGTTTTGCCATTTGTGATAACATAGATGGGCCCTGAAGGTATTATGTCAAGTGAAATAAGTCAGAGAAAGACAAAGAGCATATGATTTCATTCACATGGAATCTAAAAACAGAATGAACAAACAAAAATTCATAAATACAGAGAAAAGATTGGTGGTTACCAGAGGGGAAGGGAGTTAGGAAGTGTGTGAAATGGGTGAAGTGGGTCAGTTGTTTGATGATGGATGGCAGCTAGGCGTTTAGTAGTGATCTCTTTGTATTGTATACAGATGTTGAATTATACCTGAAAGTTAATGTTATATACCAGTCTTCCAATAAAACAGGACAAAGATCGAATATGCAGAAGTTAGAGGAAACAGCTAAAGTCAGAATTTCCAGCTTCTGAAAAAGACAAAATGGGATCATGAGTGCAGTGGGCGGGAACAGCCTGGAGAAGAAATGCTGAAATGCCGGAGAGATGTTCACACTGAATGTAGCTACAGGTGAATATGTAGGTGTGGGAAGCTGAGGTAGTTTCAGATGTACATTATAATTCAAAGTCTGTATACAATACAAAGTGATCACCTCCAAAGGCCTAGTTACTTAACACATAGCCTTATAATTCATAATTTCATGTAGAAGTATTTTAAAACAATAAGAGATGTGCACTCTTCAATAGAAAACAATTACCTTAATTATATAAAGTCATTTTCAATGGAAGGATTTTGTTTTGGTTTACAGCTTTGCTCTAGGAAATAGTAAGAATTTATAAAATCTGAGATAAATCTATAAAACTGAATCTCACCAAGCTCAGTAAGAATTCTAAATTGTTTAAGAATAAGGCCAGGCCAAGAATCATCTAAATATAGATATATTAAAATGGATAAAAATATTCCATAACAATATAGTCCAAAATATTCCATAACATTGTTGCTGTTCAAGGACTTGTTGTACAGGACGTGGAACTCTATTCAATACTATGAGGCAGCCTGGATGGGAGACGGGTTTGATGAGAATGGATACATGTATACAAATAGCTGAGTCCCTTTGATGTTCATCTATAACTACCACAACATGGTTAATCGGCCATACCCCAAAACAAAATAAAAAGTTTAAAGTTACAAAAAAAAAAAAAATGTTGTTGTTGTTCAGTTGCTCAGTAATGTCCGACTCTTTGCGACCCTACGGACTGTAGCCCGCCAGGCTCCTCTGTCCATGAGATTCTCCAGGCAAGAATACAGGAGTGGGCCATTTCCTCCTCCAGAGGAAATTCCTGACCTAGGGTTTGAACCCTCGTCTCCTGTATTTCAGAGTCAGTCTAAATTCTTAATGTTATCTTGTTTGCATTTATATGTATCTCTAAAAAACTGGCACATTATTAGAAGGAATTCAAAATTAAAAACATGTTAGTATTTAAAAATACCTTACTGGGTTTGGAATTCATTCCTCATAGGAGTAAACACGGAAAGATATCCAAAAGAAACGAAGCCAAAGATTTGAAGAGAGGAAAAAAAAAAACCTTTAGTTAAACCACTTTCCCAACTTTATTTTGATTTCTTTTAACTTTCAGAAGCAGATTAATATGGAAAAATAAAGCACAAGCCTGGAGGAAAGAGCCACAATTTTTCTTCTTCAGTGTCAAAGAAATAGCTTTCCCTGCTCCTACTAAATTGGAACTAAGCTCATAAGGTTGAAAATAAATGACTAACTTCTTGGGAAATAACCTTAAGTGAAAGAGTCTTTTGGCCCAATGACTGCTTTTCTTAAACTGCAGTTGACTTAACCTCGTTCTCAAGGCCTCCTCTCCCTTCTTTCCATCTCACTCTGTCCATATCAAGTGACCTTAAAAGTCAGTCTCGTCGATTGCTACCCATCTCAGGAATGTTTTCCTTCTCTGATACAATTTGTGGGCAGAAATAAGTCAAAAGTGATTGTGCACTCTTCATTTCTCTTTTAAAAACTTATCTCTGATGTCAAAGATCTTAAAAAAATGGAACCGAAACAATACTACCTCAAAATTTCACAGACATTTTTAGCAACTCTGGAAAAAACCATGATTACCCTCTAAAATGTTTTAATGCATCACTAAATGTTAATTTTCATCTTCTCCTTTTGCTAAATTTATACAAAATGATACTTCCTAGTCTCATCTATATAAGAACCTCAAGTTTCAGTGAAAGAAACAATGAGTTTTGTAACAGAATGATCTGTTCCTCTTCTGGCAACAACCCTGTTCATTTCAGAGCCCATCTTGCATTACTTTTTACCAACTTTAGCTGTTCAGAACAGCAGGGCTGGCTCTAAGCAAGGTACCTAAGCCAGTGACTAAAATTTTTTTTTCAGCAGCAGAACTCCTTTCCTTTCCTTAAAAAAAAATTTACTGAGTATTTATCACGTTCATTGGAAGGACTGATGTTGAAACTGAAACTCCAATACTTTGGCCACCTGATGCGAAGAGCTGACTCATTTGAAAAGACCCTGATGCTGGGAAAGATTGAGGGCAGGAGAAGGGGACGACAAAAGATGAGATAATTGGATGGCATCACTGACTCAATGGACATGGGTTTGGGTGGACTCTAGGAGCTGGTGATGGACAGGGAGGCCTGGTGTGCTGCGGTTCATGGGGTTGCAAAGAGTGGGACACGACTGTGACTGAACTGAACTATCACTGCGAATTGCTGTATTAACAATGTATAATCTCATTTCCAGGCATATTCAGAAGCAAAGTTTACAAACATTTATCATAAAATATTAATAGTAAGTAGGAAGAAAAGTAAAATTTTGTTAATCCTGGAACTATCTTGCAATATTAATAAGAATATTTAGGCCTGAAAGCTATTGGTACAAACTGGGATGATAAAATACATCTTTACCAAATGCAGATGCATTTTCTCTTTGTATATATCTCCTCTAATTTTTACTAGCAGTGCCTTGAGTTGGGAGAAATTTTAACATCTAGAGGTACCATGTAAAAGTAAGACCTATATAATTTTTTGAAAACTGTTTCAGTTTAAATGGAAGCATTCCTTAGCTGTGTAATGATTCTTAGCATCTTTGTTTTAAATGTAGTTCTCAAAAAGGATAAATACATTAAGCTCTGAAAAGTTTTGATCTATCTTCTGGCACATCTGCAATTGGTTATCATAAACTTTAAATGACTTAGTAATTTCTTTCTTAATACATAAATGAATTTATACATACTCTTCCCTAAAGTTCTGGAAAGACTTAGGAATAGAAAGTCCTAGGAACTTTTAAAGAGTAGGAGAACTCTATTCTTTTTTCTCCCAAAACAAAAATTCAACTCTTCTATGAAATTCACAGGTACACAAACATACTATGTGAGGCAAAATGGAACATTTTGAGGAGGAGAGGAGATGCAGGGTGTGGGTTCCTAGAACTCCTCCTGTTCCCTCTTGCTGCCCACACGGAACTTCAGGATCTGGACCACTCATCTCTGTAACCTTTGACCCTGTCACCTGTTCATTTCCATCCTCACAACAGAACAGCTCCCTTTGCTGCTCACTGCACACACACCTTCTCAGTCCACACGCACTCCACCACCAGTTGCCCCACCATCCTAAAAATGGTCATGCCCTCAGTTCTGATGGTCTCAGCTAGACAGTTTGCAAAGGAATAGTCTAAGTACGCTCCTGGCTCAGTTTTAAATGAGTGACAGACTTGCCTTATGCTTCTTGGATTTCAAAATTTGCGTTTTTAGGCTCAATCTTTATCTTATAAGATTTCAAATTATGTACCAAAGTGATATGTCTTAGGTGGTACAAATGAAAGAGCTGCATCAAGGAAGGTGATACATATAGAATGTTGTTTCTGTGTGACTTGAGTCAAAATCCTCCTGAGGAAACCCAGATGGACCTGCATCCTTGAGCCTGCTCCAGGACCAACCCAGAGCTCCTAATCCAACATGTCAATATAGTCATCCTTTCAATCTCACTTTAAAGTCAGTGTGGAACCCAGGTACTAAAATAGTTCATTTGTGTCAATACTTATTTTGTGTTAATCCAGCTTTCTTCAATTTGTATCTTACATGTCTGGTAAGACTTTCCTTTTAATTTCTTCCCTCTCACATCTTTTTGGCTGTGATGAGCACAGGTGGGCAGGTCTTTGTTTCCTTGGCAACCAGGAAAAGACTTAGCTGGTCACCTGCAATGTGATGTGAAAGGCACAATGAGGGAGTCATGGGCTAACCCTTGAGGAGGGTACGGGGTGCAGAGTGAGCCAGGTGGTGGACGGCAGTCCAGGAGAGCAGCCCTTTCTCTGTCCCATGTCCTCAGACTCAGAGAACAGGTGTGGGCTGTATCTCTCCCCTTTTACAAAGCAAAGCCTAAGAAGACTCAGGCAGGCTTTTCTCAGTTCATCACCCAATCTCTATCAGAAAAGATGTTCCCCACCCATCCTACCATAGAGATCCAGAAAAGGCAGGGAGGCTGGCTATCTCTCAAGGAGAAAGGGGGTAATAATAACAATGACCAACATTTCAACCCGCAGTTAGTGTTCACCATGTATGTGGCACCATCAAAGTGCCCTGTCTGTACTAATTCATTTAATGCACTCAACAAACCCAGAGTTAAATATTATTAATATTCTAGTGTTACAGATAAGGAAACTGCAGCCCAAAGTTGCAGAGCTTGGGAAAGCCAGGATTTGAACAATTAGATTCCATGCTTCTACCCATTATGAACACTGCCTCCTTTGGCATGAGTGTCCATGGAGAAGGAGCTGGTCTGGCCTGGTCCCTGGACTCCTGGTGCTGGCATTCTCCGAGGCCATCATGCCCACACCCAGTGCTGAAATCTGTAGTCACAGTCAGCTGCCTCTACTTGCAATGATCCCACTCAGAGGCGCCTCTTTGTTTCTGCGAATGCTCCCTGCGGGTCCCCTGCAGATAAAGTGCAATCAGTGGGGGTCCAGGCCCTACCAGGGGCTGACCTTTAGACATTTGTCTGCACCAGTGGTGCACCATCACCCTGGCACCACGTTGACCTGCAGTATGCTTACAGCTTCTCCTGAAGATTGAACCCCTTCCCTTCATCTGCGTGTCCTCAGTGGCTATGACAGTCCCGCATAGTTTTGAAGTTACGATGCTCTGCATATTTCAGCTTCAGCAACAAACGAGGCTGAGATGGTTTTGAAATTACTCCTCTCATCCTTCCAGTCATACCCATTTTGAAATGTACTTGAGCTATTTTTCTCTGGTACAAGAGAATACTTGTCAGTCACTCTTTCCACTCTTTTTGGCACAATGTCTGAATCTCTCCGGTTTAATATTCCTAATAGCTGACTTGCGTTCACAGACTGCACTCCACTGTGTATGCTGTTTTTCAAAGTGCTCCATAAGATTCTTCCCCAGTACTGACCCTGGAAGAATGCTGCCAAGGATGGGTGCTTCCTCTGTCTACTCTGCCCCTCGTCAGGTTTCTCACCCATAAAATCTCCCCCTGCTCTCTGTGTTGTTCTGCCTCAAAAACACACACAACATTTCTTTTCAATCGCTTCGGTGTAGAACTTTGTCACAAATGTCCTAGAAATCTACATAATGACCAGTTTGCTCCTTTGGGGGCAATCAAAGAGTCCATAAACTACCTGTGAGCACATTTCAAGGATTACCCAAATATACATAACCAGAAGTGCTCATTTTCCCCCTCCAGCCTTATTGCTTCACATGTGGGGCAAAATGACTTAATGATGCATTTCAAGAGGATACAGTGTGAATCTTATTCTCCATTAGCCAATGGTATGTTAAAGCTCTCATGCAGTAAAGCTGAACATCTCTTTTTCAGCCTGTCAATTTATTCTGACACAAGCCATTGCTGAGAAAATTAAACTAATGAACATTAGAGGAATAACTAACATAAACAATTTTTAAAAATTATTTCAATAAAGTTGGAGGGTATAGAAGAAAGCAGGGCAAATGGCTCTGCCAACTTGGCAGTGGCAGGCGGAGTCTATGATGAAATTTTTACCTTCGTACAACAGAATAGCTTTCTCCTTTGCCCAGCCATGATTTTGAAGCCTTTCATGTACCACAAAATACATAACAGAGGGCAGTTAAATTCACTCTGCACCCCCAGCTACATGACCATGGCATATTTGGAGGTGGCTATGAGGTGCATTCCCAAATATGGTGCAATGCCTTCTAAATTTACAGTCTGATTTCCTGCTGCCAGTTATGACTGCCAAATGCTTCTGACAGTGCGGCCAGTTTGTGGTGTCCCTAAAAATCATCAGCAATTTGAAAACATTAGCACCCGGCAATAGTCATACTTTGCCATCATTGCCTGTATTTATCACCTCACTTTTCCAGGGGACAAATTGAAAAAAAAAAATCAAAGAGAAAAATTTTCTACTCAAGCAGCAGGGAAAAATATAGAGTTGAAAACCAAGTGCATTAGAGGAACTCAGCCCTTTTCTACACTGTCCATAAATTAAACAGTTTGAGCTCTAGGGCTTAGGTGGCTATGGCGAAGAAAAATATTATAATATGTTTCCCTCTGTCAAATCCTTTTCACTTGGTCTCCACATTTGCAGAATATTTGGATATTTGGATATTATGGTTATGTGGCAGGACTGAAAATGCAGAGAGGTTCATTGCTTCATTTGACGAACATTTACTATGTTCTGCTTCATGGCATGAACCGTGCCTGGGAATGCAGACATGGATGAGATAGGCCTGGCTTCTGTCTTCAGCAGCCGTGGTCCCCTGAGACCCACAATCCCATCATGATAGAAAAGAAGAGACGCACAAGTCTCAGGAGATACAGATGGGGAAGGGGGTAGGAGGAGACGCCCCTGAGGTACAGAATGGAGTCTGAAGCCTGAGAGATGGATGTGGAAACACAAAGTGTGGTGCGGGGGGAGCTGAAGCGCACTGCAGGCTGAGGAAGAGCAGTGGGGATACCTATAAGGGATCTGCAGGACACAGACATGTGACATCCAGCCCTCCACCCAGCCCTGCTCTCCACTTGTACATCCTGGCCGGTGGCTGCCTCCAAGGGCATGTTTTCTTCACAGAAAAGTAGCCAGAGCTTGCCAAGCCATGTCCCATGAATGCATTGAGTCCATGATAAACAGTTTTCATAAAACAACCCCCAAACCCTAACCCTAACCCAGTTTAGTGGTTTAAGCAACCTAGAAGCTTGTCTTCCCTTGTGTAACTCTGCAAATGGTCCAGGGCTGATAGCGCGGTTCTGCTTTCTTCAACATGCTGGCTAAACTCTGAGTCTAAAGCTGCCCCAGTGGCCTCCACCCCTCAGCCATCGAGTTAGGAATGGGACCCAGGGATATGCATGCATCCTTGATGTGTTGCAAGAAACACAGGTTACCCACATCACTTTCTCACACGTCCTGTGCTGGAGAACTTAGTCACGTGGTCACAGTGAGGGTCAGGGGAGGCTGAAAAACGTGTTCTGTGCTGTGCTGAACATGGTGGGGGAAGGAAAAGGCAAGATGGTGGCAGAGAGGCAAGCAAGACTCAGGTTATGCAAGGTCTTGCTCAAAGGAAAGGTTAATGTTATAAGAAGTGCAGGGACAGACTCATGAGAATTCGCTTGCCGGAAAGGCTGGATCACAGTAGACACAAGCTAAGGTTCCCAGTGAGTCTCCCTTTTAATTATCATGTGTCTTTGTTCAGCAACAATCCAAATTCTGCATTCATAAGATGCATATCTGAGTCACACAGCCTTGAAGGAACTACTTGAGAGCTTACGTTTCAACAGAAAGGTTTTGGTGGATACAGATAGAAACCTGAAATACTCTGTATTATTCAGCTTTCCCCCATCGTGACTCTCGGACAGGCTCCGAGTTTACGTACAGTCCCAGGTCCCAACAAACCACACCTCTTTTAAGGTGCAAAGTTGACAGCATCTGTAGATAACAAGTGTGGCCTGCACCCTGGCCAAGCCACAGGAGGACCAACCCACTCTCAGAGGTGGCACAGACCTGCCAGCAGCCTCTCTGAGGAGCATCTGATCCCACCAAGGGTAGAGGATCCATCCACATGTCACTCAGCCCCTCAGGAGAAATGCTGCGGGAAGCCAGCACCTTAGATTGTGTCTACACTGAAAACCCCGAGGCTGAGGACATGAGAGCTGCCATCTGATCTGGTTCACTGCACAAGAAGAGGATTTGGTTCCCAGGAAGAGTGCTTTAGATACCTACCCCACTCCCACAGCCTTTGCCACTCAAAATTCTGCTCCTGATAAAGACAGCAGCAGCATCTGAATGTACCCCTGGCAGGCAGGCTCTTAATACATACAAATCTCTCTGTATATACTCATTTTTCTCCTTTCATCCTCTCTGTAACTCTGAGGAAAATATCATCATCCTTCTGGAAGCAGTAAGGACAACTCAGGGCATCAGGGCACCTTGGCAGCTGTGCCCAAACCAGGACTCAAGCCCACATCTAGTCTGGCACCAAACACATGCTCCTTCTCTGCACCCTGTGTTATTTATTTAATGGGTAGTTTTCTCCCTCAGATTTATCGATTTTCTAAATTGGATTAATGAACAACCTTTGGGATATCTGTCTAAATTACACTTGTATATCGTATATTATAGATCTGAGCCACCTAAAATGATTTTTCCCCCAAACCTATCTAAACTTGCATAAAATCACTGACTATATCCTATAAAAAGTTCTCACTCTTGCAGAATGGTTCATAGTAGCTTTAGTGCCTACATGCTGTCAGGATCCTTGCTTTCATGGTTCACTATCAAATCATTCTTTTTATGACAGGCCATCACTTCTTTTAGGACTTCAATGAATATGAAAAATATGGATAAGCCATACTTGGTTTGCATTTCCCTGATGACTAGTGGCATGGAGCATTTTTCACATGCTTGTGTTTGCCATCCATGTGTCTTTGCTGAAGTGTCCAGAAATTTTGTGAATTTTTAATTAAGCTGTTTATCTTCTTCTTGAATTATAAAAATTCTTTATGTAATTTTTATAATACAAGTCTTTTGTCAGATATATATATATGTGTGTGTATATATATATGCATACACATACTAGTGGCTTTGATTTAATTATTACAACGGTTATCAATTAAATTCTGATTCATCTATTATTAAATTAACTGAACAGTTAACAGAGTTAAAACTTGAAATGGTGCTAAACCATGGCTGCTGCTTCTGCTGCAGCTAAGTTGCTTCAGTCATGTCCGACTCTGTGCAACCCCATAGATGGCAGCCCACCAGGCTCCGCTGTCCCTGGGATTCTCCAGGCAAGAACACTGGAGTGGGTTGCCATTTCCTTCTCCAATGCATGAAAGTGAAAAGTGAAAGTGAAGTTGCTCAGTCGTGTCTGACTCTTCGCGACCACATGAACTGCAGTCTAACAGGCTCCTCCATCCAAGGGATTTTCCAGGCAAGAGTACTGGAGTGGGTTGCCATTGCTTTCTCTGCTAAACCATGGAGGACCGATTTAATAAAAGTCATACCTAATGAGGATAGTTAGTGAATCATGACTCAGCCTGGGGCTTCTTTTACTTGGCCCAGTGTTTTTGAGACTCGTCCCTGTTATGGAATGTGTCACTGGTTTATTCCTTCGTGTTGCTGAGTAATATCCCAATGGCACAAAGGCACCCACAGCTATTTATCCACTCACCTATTGAGGGATATTCTGTTTCTGTTTGGGTGACTGTGAATAATTCTGCTGAAATTATTCACAGTGAGGTCTTTGTGTGTATACACATTTTCATGTTTCTCTTAGGTAGGTATCTGGGAGTGAAAGTATAGAGCCACATGGCATGCTTAATTTTTTGAGAAATTGGCAAACTGTTTTCCAGGGTGGGGGTAGCTGTACCATTTTGCATTTTTGTCAGCAGCGTGTGAGGATTCCAGTTCTTCCACATCCTTGTCAGCTCTTAGTATTGTCAGTCTTTTGAATTTTAGCCATTCTGATAGGTGTATGGTTGTGTCTTGTAAAGTTCTGGCTTGCATTTCTCTGATGGCTAGTGGTGTGGAACATCTTTTCATGTGCTTGTGCTTGCCATCCATATATCTTGCTGAACCGTCCAGATACTTTGTGAATTTTCTTTTGAATTTTATTATTATTATTATTATTTGCTGCTTGGCTCCTTTTTTTTTTTAAGTTTTACTTTATTTTGCTTTACAATACTGTATTGGTTTTGCCATACATTGACATGAATCCACCACGGGTGTACATTTGTCCGTCAGTCAGTCAGTTCAGTCACTCAGTCCTGTCCGACTCTTTGCAACCCCATGAATCACAGCTCGCCAGGCCTCCCTGTCCATCACCAACGCCCGGAATTCACCCAAACTCATGTCCATCAAGTCAGTGATGCCATCCAGCCATCTCATCCTCTGTCATCCCCTTCTCCTCCTGCCCCCAATCCCTCCCAGCATCGAGTCTTTTCCAATGAGTCAACTCTTCACATGAGGTGGCCAAAGTATTGGAGTTTCAGCTTTAGCATCAGTCCTTCCAGTGAATACCCAGGACTGATCTCCTTAGACCAAGGGACTCTCAAGAGTCTTCTCCAACACCACAGTTCAAAAGCATCAATTCTTCAGTGCTCAGCTTTCTTCACAGTCCAACTCTCACATCCATATATGACCACAGGAAAAACCATAACCTGACTAGATAGACCTTTGTTGGCAAAGTAATGTCTCTGCTTTTCAATATGCTATCTAGGTTGGTCATAACTTTCCTTCCAAGGAGTAAGCATCTTTTAATTTCATGGCTGCAGTCACCATCTGCAGTGATTTTGGAGCCCCCAAAATAAAGTCTGACACTGTTTCCACTGTTTCCCCATCTATTTCCCATGAAGTGATGGGACCAGATGCCATGATCTTCGTTTTCTGAATACTGAGCTTTAAGCCAACTTTTTCACTCTCCTCTTTTACTTTCATCAAGAGGCTTTTTAGTTCCTCTTCACTTTCTGCCATAAGTGGTGTCATCTGCATATCTGAGGTTATTGATATTTCTCCTGGCAATCTTGGTTCCAGCTTGTGCTTCTTCCAGCCCAGCATTTCTCATGACGTACTCTGCATATAAGTTAAATAAGCAGGGTGACAATATACAGTCTTGATGTACTCTTTTTCCTATCTGGAACTAGTCTGTTGTTCCATGTCCAGTTCTAACTATTGCTTCCTGACCTGCATATGGGTTTCTCAAGAGGCAGGTCAGGTGGTCTGGTAGTTCCATCTCTTTCAGAATTTTCCACAATTTATTGTGATCCACATAGTCAATGGTTTTGGCACAGTCAATAAAGAAGAAACAGATGTTTTTCTGGAACTCTCTTGCTTTTCCCATGATCCAGAAGATGTTGGCAATTTGATCTCTGGTTCCTCTGCCTTTTCTAAATCCAAGTTGAACATCAGGGAGTTCACAGTTCACATCTTGCTAAAGCCTGGCTTGGAGGATTTTGAGCATTACTTTACTAGCATGTGAGATGAGTGGAACTGTGCGGTAGTTTGAACTTTCTTTGGCATTGCCTTTCATTGGGATTGGAATGAAAACTGACATTTTCCAGTCCTGTGGCCACTGCTGAGTTTTCCAAATTCGCTGGCATATTGAGTGCAGCACTTTCACAGCATCATCTTTTAGGATTTGAAAGAGCTCAACTGGAATTCCATCACCTCCATTAGCTTTGTTCATAGTGATGCTTTCTAAGGCCCACTTGACTTCACATTCCAGGATATCTGGCTCTAGGTGAGTGATCACACCATCATGATTATCTGGGTCATGAAGATCTTTTTGTACAGTTCTTCTATGTATTCTTGCCACCTCTTCTTAATATCTTCTGCTTCTGTTAGGTCCATACCATTTCTGTCCTTTATGGAGCCCGTCGTTGCCTGAAATGTTCCCATGGTATCTCTAATTTTCGGTATAGCCAATTAACAATGCTGTGATAGTTTCAAGTGAATAGCAAAGGGACTCAGTCATACATATACAGGTATCCATTCTCCCCCAAACCTCCATTCTCATCCAGGCTGCCACATAATGTTGAACAGAGTTCCTTGCACTATAAAATAGGTCCTTGTTGGTTATCCATTTTAAATACAGCAGTGTGTGCATGAACATCCCAAACTCCCTGTCCATTCCCCTGGCAACCTTAAGTTCATTTTATAAGTCTATGAGTCTCTTTCTGTTTTGTGATTAAGTTTATATCATTTCTTTTTAGATTCCACATATAAGGGATGTCATATGATATTTTTCCTTCTCTGACTTACTTCACCTAGTACGATACTTTCTAGGGCCATCCATGTTGCTGCAAATGGCATTACTGCCTTCTCTTTAATGGCTGAATAATATTCCATTGTATATATATACCTCATCTTCCTTATCCATTCCTCTGTCAATGGGGATTCAGGTTGCGTCCAAGCCTTGGCTATTGTAAACAGTGCTGCAGTGGACACTGGGGTGTATGTATCCTTTTGGATCATGTTTTGTGAATTTTTAATTGAGTTGTTTATCTTCTTCTTGAGTTGTAAAAATTCTTTACAGAGTTTGATAATTCAAGACCTCTGTCAGATATGTAAATACACACACACACACACACACACACACACAAGAGGACTTGCCCTTTTGTAGTAAAAGCTGGACCCAGTGTTGCTTTAGTCAGGCTCCTGAGGCTCCCCTTCTAGATCCCAGACAGCCCCACTGCAAAGGTTTCCAGGACTTGTTCAAGCAAAACTGAGCGACATTGTGGCACAAGAAAAGTATATGTCCAGATATATGGTAATCTGTCATCAACACACAATTTCACTTTCAACAAACCAGCACCTTTGCTGTCTCTCCCAGTCACAGGGAGGACATCCCATGTCCATCTGCGCTCTCCTCAGGCTATGCACAGGCGGCTGGCTCTCCAAGATGTGTTTCAAGTTGATCAGGCACCACAGCTTGGATGAGTATTTCTACCCTTCTTTGGCCAAGGTGACAATGTTTAAAGAGGCTTTTATTTTTACTTCTCTGCATGTAAATTGAAATGAAAAATAGTGGGTCAACATTCTGACATGAAGTTTCATTGGTAAGTGACTGACCATCTAAGAAAAAGGACCTTAGAAATTTATTTTCTCAGAAATTTGATCAGATTTCCTCCAATCAGAAAATCATGGTCTAGTGAAAAATATCAACATTTGCAGTAGTTAGTGTGCACATTTTAAGTTATTTCTTACAATAATCAGAGGTATAAATACTAAGCCCTGAGTTGTAAAGAGACCCCCTCAAACTGCATGCCGATTTTCCTTGCTGTAAATGGAGCATTAGGAGGGCTTTTCTGATTTTTTTCCTCCTCGGGATTCAAACTTTAAACTTGTGTTATAAAGAATGTTAGCTTAAACTTTAGAAATATTTTTCTTACTTTTACTCACAGGTAAACAAAGACCTAGAGAATGAAGTGATTGAAAAACCAAAAGCATATTGCAAACTAGGATATTATGAACAAGTCTTGACTTGTTAATCAGAAGTGTAAGCCATTCTGTTTGATCACTCCTGAACCACAGATAATGTTGTTTTAATTTAAATATGCATACATTATAAATAAGCTGATTTTTAAAACGTAACTCTTATTGAGCACATGTATTTTTAAATTTGTGTCCAAAGGCATTTCAAAGGGAGACATCTTACATCATGGCAATGGGTTGCAAAACAGAGAGAGATCACAGCCTCTATGAACTGAAGGGCTTTGTGTTTTTTTAATTAAAAAAAAACTGATTGATCTTGAAGGAAATGAAAAAAAGAAGCCTTAGAAGGGACTGTTAATGCATGCATAATTTCGGTACCTTAAAGACTTCAACTTGCTAATTCAAGCTCTGTTTACTTTCTGTATATAACAGGATTGCTGTTTTCAAGGGAAAAACAGAAGATATTTTCTGAGTGCCAAAAACTACTTATTCATGAAGTCTGAAATACCATTATTATTATTAATTCTTATGTCTAGCATCTGTGAATAGCTTCTTATACGAGAAAACCATTTTGGGTCAGCTGGAGGCCAAAAATAATGAGCTGGCCTCCTGCCTTTGTGCACTGAGGCCAGTAGCTGCCAATTAATAAAATTGATTTTTTTTCTTTTTTGTTCCCGAGATAAATTTCAGAAAGTGAAAACAAACAGTTGTTGGTGCTTTATCTAAATTTCCAATAGAAACGATGTATTTCTCAGAAGTTTAAAGACTGACAGCACTGTAAGTAACCAAACAATTACGAAGCTTCCCGGTATATTTCTGTGGTTTCAAAAAAAGGGCCAAGTCGGGAAGGAAAAAACATTCCCGGCATTTTCTGAAGCTAGATAAATACAGAGAAGAAATACAGATGAAACATGGAACTACTCTCTAGAACTCCTGCCAGATTCCTCGACTTTTTGGCAGGCTGATTGAATTTGGCAAATGCAGCCAGTAGCACTCTTTTCCATTAAAAGGAGCAGCATATACTTTATTTTACCATACTGTTTGTGCATTTTTGACCCTCTCAGACTGACTCTCTTTTTAAGAAAGTGATTCTTTCTCCAGAGTTGGCTGCAATTGCATTTATTTGAAACGGATCATTTATTACCAAAAAAGCTGTGGGGCAACAGCTACTGCTGAAGGGCTCGGCGGACCTGCAATTCGACGGGAAAAGCATCTTTTTCTGAGACCAGATGCTCTACCTGTGCCAAGAGCACCTTATGCCAACCTAGCACCTTGATAGTCGGATCCATTCGAATTTCAGGAGTCCCAGACTGTAGAGTTCAGGCAAGATAAGCTACCTAGTCCTGTCATTTTCTTTTACCTGTGATCAGAAAACTGTAATAGAGTCCAATGTTCCTAATTTTGGTGACATGATTAGGTTAAGAGAAAGACTCACTCTCCAGCCCCAAATCTGAATTCTGTGGACTCCAACACCCCCTTAGCCCTAAATTTTTCATTTGGCAGTGATTCCATAGTCAGCTTATTAGGCTGTATGAATAACAAGCTCTAGAAATGTGATATTCAGGAACAGATAAAAGGTCACAGTTTCTGGCTTCACCCAACTCAAGAGGGGAGGTGCACATCTGAGGTTCTTCCATGCCCTCAGATGGCAATGACTTTTACCTTTCATTGGTTTCCTCTAAACTAAATGAAAAAAATTTTTATAAATAATGTGTTCACTTTTTGCTGTGAAGTTTTTGAATACAGCGTGACAGACAGATGTTTGGTTTTTAAACAACCCCAAATTCAAGCAGCCTTTGTATCTGAATATTGATTTGACAGTAATTTGAATATATTATTGTTCTGATATTATTTGTCATCTTGTGCATCATTCTTAATCACCAAGTTGCAGCTAATTTAAAGACAGAGAAAAGTATTACCTTGGCATGAGTGCCTGTGGTTTCAATTTAAAATTTGGAGCCAACAGTGACAGATATAAAAATAAGAATCTGTAATTTGCCAAGTTTAAAATCCCAAAACCAACATGTGAAAGCTTCACAGGTTTATATGTGCATAAAATGAAGACTGTTTTGCATAGCATTTTAAATGGTGAAGGAGTGTCTTTTCTTAAACTTCGGTTGACAGTATAATAGTTTAATCACAAAGTATTTGACAAAAAAAAGAGCCAAAAGTTAATGTTTTAAATTTCAGAATGCTAAATCCATACTAGCAGTTGGCAACAGCAAGATCTGGAATATTTTCAGTAAAAATTATAAATAATTACCTCTCACATTTTATGGTTTACATCCATTTAACTCACAAAGCTTGCTTTATGAAAGAGTTCTTTAATAAAAATAAAATACTAATAATAAATAAAGCTAGCCAAAGCTGTTAGTTGAATTTATCAATTTTTAAAAAAGGCACATCATTTTAGAAGTGTTAGGTACATTTTTGAAAGACTTACAATGACACTGTCATAACAAAAGTGTGTGTGTATATATATATATAACTCTAAATAAAAGCAGTAATAGCATGATGGATAAAACACAGTCCACTGACACAGAAATTTCTCATGTTGGTGGGTCCGGAAATCTAAGTCATGGCTTGTTGCACTGGTGTGCCCCTTTCTGCTGCCTTCTCAGCTCACCAGGAACACCCTCGCTGTCCTCATCCCTCATCCCCAGGGCTCACCTTGGCAGCCATTTGGTAAAAGAATACACTGTTTTCTCATCCACAGCTGATTGGACTAAGGGTAGGTACTTTTCTCAAACTGTGCCAATCAGATTTCTTTCTCTGAGATTTTTGAATAAAAAATGAAAATAATTTGTGGCCTCCCTGGGTGACTGCAGAGCACAGGTAGTAGAAACCGTGGAGACAAATGTAGAAAAACAGAGACAACTCTCAGAGAAAGAATAAAACGAAACAGACCCAGAAAGGGAGTGAGAACACAGATGAAAGAAAGACGCTACAAACGCTGAGGCTCTTTTTGCACCCAGCATCTTCTCAGGCTCTGCTGCTTTCTGGCCCACAAGATCTGTCACAATGCCTATGGTTCTCCTTTGGAGCCCATGTTTGTCTGAGTTGTGTTGCTTGTGACTTCTGGAATCTTAAATGGATCCTCCATTCTCTCTATGGGACATTCTATCCATGGGACATTGGGCACATCACTGAGACTATTGAACTAATGCTTCCCAATCTTTTAAACAGGCATGGCAATGGCAGGATCATGGGGTGACTATGAATAGAGTGAGAGGAAGAATAAAGCACCTAGCCCAGTTGAAAACACTAAGTCATTGGCAGCAATTTTAAGAAGAGATTATCCTGTAATATATGTTATAAAAATATACACAATTATTCATATTAACTAATCATTAGTCTAAGAAAAGCACTGCAATCTCTTATTATTAAGTCTAATAGTCTAATATTTGCTAACTTTTCATTTAATGGATGACTCCAAATTACCTGGTGAAATTTAAAATGAAAATGGACTTGCGAGCAACTGTTAGTGATCACTGTTACTGTTTCCCTCTTTATAGCACTTGGTCTGTGCTTACGTCCACCAAAAAGTTATGTCAAGGATGCTTAGAGAAGCACCATTTGTAGTCTCACTCTGGGCTTCCCTTGTGGGGCTCAGCTGGTAAAGAATCAGCGTGCAGTGTGGGAGACCTGGGTTTGATCGCTTGGTTGGGAAGAACCCCTGAAAGGCTACCCACTCCAGTATTCTGGTCTGGAGAATTCCATGGACTGTGTAGTCCACAGGGTCACAAAAAGTCAGCCACAACTGAGTAACTTTCACTATTCTGACTCTAATAGGTAAAGGATTTAAAAAAAATGCTTCATGTTCAAATTATCCATTCACAAATTTTTCAGAAGTTGGATGAATACTGTATAATTTGTAGCCAAATGTTTGAAATTATATATAAAATAATATATATTCCTAGAGTAAATTAGAAACTGGTATCTAAAATGAACTAGAACACCGTATCTGGAATAAATTAGAAACTGGTGTCATAGTTAAAAAAGAAAATAGACTGAAGCTACTTGTGGAGTATAAAGCCTTAAAAATAAAATAGAAAGAGCTCATCTGCATACAAATCTGTGTGTGAAAATCCTGAGGATTAGGAAAAGATTCAGCTGGATAAATAATAGTAATAACTTGTTTCCTTGGAAAATACTGCAGTGGATGAACACCATTGTAGTGGATGCTGTGGGATGCTCCACAGTGTAACTGAGTAGAAAAGTAACTGATTGATGAAAAGCAGCTCTTTGTGAACATGATTACTTGAGAGGTAGCTATAAATGTTAGCATTTAAACTTAACAAATTAAGATTACTAGTGGACTAAACGTGGACTAGCTCATCAAATTTCAGGGCATTCGAACAAAGAGTGTCCTTTTCAACTATGAAGTCAGCAATGCTGGGGAAAATAAAAGATTGTTTTATATGGAGAGTAGGAGATTTAAGGATTTTCTTGTTTAAATGGTGGTTTGGGATAAATATATGAAATACCCAAGAAGGGCTTAAGAAAGTTATAGTGACCACATGTTCTGATCCCTAACCAGAAATTTTAGCAATTTATAGAAAAAAGTTTTATAATCACATAACAATCACATCTAAGTCAACTTTGCAGAATGTGTTCAAGCTACAACAAACTGGAATAGCCGGTAAAGGCAGGAATACTGCAAGTATTGCTTGGTTTCTTTTTCTAAGTTTGCCTGAGAGGATGTGCCTTAACCAAGGCTTCTCAAACTTGACTGTGATACGAATCATCTGGGAATCTTATTAAAACGCAGACTCCGATCCAGTAGGTCTGGAATAGGGTCTGAGATTGTGCCTTTCTAACAAGCACCCTGTGCCGCTCTGTGCCTGGGACCACACTTTGAATAACAAGCCCTCAGTCCTGGGGCGCCAGGAGAGGCTGAGAGCCAGGAAGGGCCCCCGGCCAGCTGCCTCCAGGCCCCACAGTTTTGTCCATCAACAAATACTGAGTGTTCTTCTGATGACAGGAAAAAAGGTTATTCTGTAGGATAATCATACAACATACACTTTGATACCCTTTCAAAGGCAATTAAGTTAAACTGGATTGGCCCGGACTGGCACACTGTCAGATCCTACATTCCTATCTTCAAAGCTGCAAACTTTGAAGATGGTATTTTAAAACAGCTAACACATATATTCAGTCTCGTCTCAGTTAAAGGAAATTTTATTTTTATAATATTAGCAGGAAGTCCTCCTTGTCAGAACTTCCCTGGTGGTCCAGTAGTTAAGAATCTACCTGCCAATGCAAGGGACATGGGTTCAATCCTTGGTCTGGGAACTAGGATCCCACAGGCCAGCGGGCAACTGAACCCCTGTGCCACAACTGCTAAAGCCCAAGCACCCTTGAGCCTGTGTTCTGCAACAAGAGAAGCCACTACAACAAGAAGCCTGCTGAATGTAGCTAGAGAGTAGCCCCCACTTGCCTCAATTAGAGAAAGCCCGCACACAGCAGCGCAGTGCCTGTGCGCCACAGTGAAAACCCAGGGCAGCCAAAAATAAATTACAAGTTAATAATAAAAGAGTCCCCCTTGTCTTGTCTTTGATGAGGAGCAAATAAAGTATCTTAGATAGACTGTCTTCACACTGGCAGAGGTCCTGGAAAACAGAGTTCCATAACTGCCTGCTCTCCCTAATTTCACACAGACAGAAGCCACATGATTCCTGTTCACCATGATATCACACCCCAGAGAATTCTGAGTGCACAACCAGCATTTTGTGGGTGTGCAGGATTCATCACTATCAGGGCTCTCTAACTTTGCCTTTGAAGAGGCTGAGTTCTGAGTGTCAGGGGATGACAAAAGTCTGATGATCTGGTGCCCTCAGTGCATCAGTGGTTCTCAAACTTTCATGTGCTTCCCCATCATCTTAGGAGCTTGGTTAGGATACAGTTTCCTGGTATTGTTTACAGAGTCTCTGTGTCAGTCAGTTTAGGGTAAGGACCAGTGAATATGCGTTTTTCAACAAGTTCCATATTGCTTTGAGATGGGCAGACTGTGGACCATGCTCTGGGACAGGATGCTGTAATGGACCACAGTACACTCAGGTGGCCCAGGAGTGGGGCTGCTCCTGATACTCAGAATATTGGGTGAGGAGATAGGAGAGTTTTGACTCACAAGATGACTTTAAGAATGGACACTCTTATTCATGATATGCTAAGAGGCCTGAGACTTTTATCCCAAGTTTCCAGGTTAAACTTCGATCTTGAATTTCTTTGATTAGGGATTTCTTCTTTTATAGTGTCATAATCAGTAGTATTTATAATGCCTAGAAGTACGCCCCTTGGTGGTAAGAGATGCTTTTAAAAGTAAAAACAATACAAAGATCATGGAAGTTTGGAATATACCTCATGTAGACCTAAAAACTTGCTGTAGATTAGTAATAAAGTTTAAATTCAGCACAAAGCTTAATGGAACTGTATTTTAGTTTCAATTGTCTTAATTCTAAAAATGTCAAGTATATACATATACACAGAGGATAAAATGCCATTCATATTACTAAATTAACTGATATTAACTAATATAGTATTACCTTTGGTAAAGGCAGCTACCCTTATTAACATCTAGCTCAGTTGGTAAAGAATCTGCCTACAATACAGGAGACCCCAGTTCAATTCAGAAAGATCCACTGGAGAAGGGATAAGTTACTCACTCCAGTATTCTTGGGCTTGCCTTGTGCCTCAGCTGTTAAAGAATCCGCCTGCAATGTGGAAGACCTGGGTTCAATCCCTGGGTTGGGAAGATCCCCTGGAGAAGGGAAAGACTCCAGTATTCTGGCCTGGAGAATTCCATGGACTGTATAGTCCATGGGGTCGCAAAGAGTCAGACATGACTGAGTGACTTTCACTTTCAAAGATTAGAAATGTAATATTTTAAATCACAAAATCATCTGGTTTTAAGTTTACATACTATAATTCTTTCTGGTAATAATGTTTAATTGGAATACATTAAGAATATGCAAGAGCTTCAAGGGCAGCACGAGAGGCTGGAAAATCATGAAAACGAAGGAGAAAATTATAGCATTTTGGACATAATTCAAGAAAGGATGTGAGGGTTAGGCTTAGGAGCAGGCACTCAACCACCATAAGCAAGCATGTTCTCTGCCAAGTCCCACTCCTGTTCTTGCCTCCCCAGCAGCTATTCTGCCCCATAAAGCAGTTTCTCAAGCAGACTCAGTCCTTCAGACACAGCTTTCAGTGCTAGAATCTACACCCAGGTGTGCACTGGGGGGCTTCAACTTGACCGTGCAAGGGGGGTGAAGAGAACAGACTCTGCAACCAGATTCCTTGGGTCCCTCTTTCTCATGACCTGGAGGATTTGGGGCAAGTTACTTAACCTCTATGAGATTTTGTTTCTTTGTCTATAAAGGGAGAAAAATGAACGATTCCCATCTCACTGGTTAGTGGAGGAGAATGACTGAAAGGATATTTGTGAATGTGCTTTTAGAATAGAATCTGCACATACGAAGCTGAATAAATGAAAATGATATGACTTTCATTACCTAGTGCTTTGCTTTACTTGCAGCTATCCTCTCATTTTGTCCCAGCTTTAGCTTTCAAGAGGCGGAGGATTGTTTTGTAGAGGGAGGGAGGCTGGTGGGGGTGGGGTGGGGTGGGGAAAGTGAGTGAGCAGACACAGGGTGGATTCCTTCCAGTGAAGCAGAGCTGGTGTGGAAGAAGACATGTGTTCTATTAGCTCAGACCCTCTGAGATACAGTCAGTTCTCCCCGAATGCTAGCTGAATGGTTGAAAGACCATTGATCACCTCAAGGGCAAAGGCATTGCCTAAAGCTCTCCAAGGGAAACTTAGACTGAAAAAAAAGTCTTTTTCATATCAGGTTTTTATATGCAGTGTACTTGTCAGAATACAAAGAATTAAGATTAGAATTCTTATTTTCTACTGGAGAGATTCTTATTTTAGAAACCTAACAAATGAAAGCAAAGTGCAAAATAAATATGGAATGAAGAGGATGTCTCCTATTAGGTTGCATAAACAACTATTAAAGGACAACATGGCTTCAGGCTGTAATTTTTATTCTTTTAAAGCAGCCAAAGCTTTTATGAAGCAATCTCCTACACAAGTTTAATACACAAAATGGAAAAAAATAACTGCTCTGACTAACATGGGTGACTACACCCTGCCTGCCCTGCTTCCTGGGGCCTGACTACCAGGTGCTGATTTTTCCCGGGGGTGGGGGTGGGGAGGACTCTAAGGGTCATGAGACATGGTTTGAAATTCACTCATCTAGTGGAAACAGCACTCAACTAGACATCACAATCATTAATGATGTTATGACCTCTATTGACTGTGCATTTTCAGGAACTTCACTTACCTGGTTCTTTGTTTTCTCATCTGCAAAACATGTGTTTAAAATGGACAGCTTGCCTCTGCCAGCTATCACTTTCCATGAATTTATTACATAAGAGAAAATCTAAAAGGAAAATAAGAATTCTGCTTCATGCCAAGATAGGGTAATAGAGACTGGATTTGCTTTCCTGTCTCAAGTAATGGAAAAATATAAACGACAATGGCCTTTAAGTCATTGGACATCAGATGCAAACAAAGTACATGATCGCTGAGAAAAGAGAAACAAAAATGGTGAGCCCTAAAGGGTCTCCCAGCCTACTGCCGAGAGAAGACTTACTGCCTGGAGAGACTTTGTTGCTTGGAGAGAGTTTCCAGGTTGCAGCATAGGAAGAGAGGATGCACACAAAGCTCAGCTGTCTCCCTGAGCTGAGAGTCAGAGAAGGGGCAGGTTACTAGGGGGAGAGGCAAGACTTCTCCCTGCATCAGTGCCTCTAGACCTCTGGGGCAGTACTGATCATCACCTGTGTGTTGGGAGACTACTCGAGGACAGGAAAAGGACCACCTGAAAGATAGAACAATCTCTGAAGTTCATACACAGTCAGGAACAGTGCCTCAGAGTAGACGACTTCATAATTTATGGGGTGTCAGGTAGAATAACCAGAAGGATCTTTTGCCTGGGAAGTGGGGAAGAATGAGACCTACTCTATTCCTACCCAAAACAGCATAAAAGCAAGAACTGAAAGGACCAACTTGTGTCAGAGTCACATAACTGCTCCCCAGAACAAAACTCAAGGATACTTATATAAATACAAGAAAAAGATATCCAATACTCAACACATTAAAATCTCACAGTCTGATGTCCAGTGCTGCTGCTGCTGCTGCTGCTACGTGGCTTCAGTCGTGTCCGACTCTGTGCGACCCCATAGACGGCAGCCCACCAGGCTCCACTGCCCCTGGGATTCTCCAGGCAAAAACACTGGAGTGGGTTGCCATTTCCTTCTCCAATGCATGAAAGTGAAAAGTGAAAGTGAAGTTGCTCAGTCGTGCCTGACTCTTCGCGACCCCATGTACGGCAGCCCACCAGCCCCCTCTGTCCATGGGATTTTCCAGGCAAGAGTACTGGAGTGGGGTGCCATTGCCTTCTCCAATGATTCATGATAAATAGAAAAGTCAATCGATTGACAGCAACCCAGAAATGATATTAGAACTGTAAACAGAACTCAATTTTGTACGTGCAAGAAGCCAGAGAGCAGACTCACCATATTAAGTAGAGATATAAGACTCAAATTGAATTTTGAGAGGTGAGAATTATAGTATCTGAAATGTAAAACTCACTGAGTGTAAATAAATGCTAATTAACATTGCGAAAAAATTCTCCTTGAGGACAACAAATAGAAATATCAGAAATTAAATCACAAAGAAAAAGGACTAAAAAAATCTAACACCAAGGGAGGGAGCTGTAGGAAAACTTGAAGCAGCCACATATCAGTGGAAATGGAGTTTCCAAGGACAGTAGAAAGAGACGGAGAAAAGGAAAACATTTGAAGAATGGTGGTTCAAAAATTTCCAAATTTGATGAAATTAAGCCCACAGATCCAAGAAGCTCAACAAACCTCAAGCATAAGAAACATGAAAAAAAAAAGGCACAAAGGCACATCATAATCAAGTTGCCCCAAATCAGTGGAAATAATACAATTTTAAAGCAGCCAAAGAAAAAAGACACTTGACATATAGGTGAAGCAACATAAAGATGACGGCAGATTCTTTTCAGAAATAAGGCGAGTGAGAATAAAATGGGGCAATATGTTTAAAGTTCTGAAAGAGGAAAAAAAAAGTCAGTGTAAAATTCTACACCCAGCAAAAATATTTTTCAAAAACAAAGACAAAATAAAATCTTTTATAGACATAATAGAAGCTGAAAGAATTTATCATCAAGAGAAGTATACTCTAAGAAATGTTAAAAGTGCTTTGGGCAGAAAGAACAGGACACCAGATGAACATCTGCACTACAGAACAGAATAAGTAGTACTTTTTTCCAGTTGGTTGAAATATCTGTAAACGGTAACTACTTATAGCCCCAAATGAGAACAATGTATTGTGGATTTTATGGCGTCACAAGAGTTGGACACGACTTAGTGACTAAACCACCACCACCAGGAGTCAAGTGTATGGCAACGATAGCACGAAAGTTGAGAGGACAGAAATGAACTTATGTTGTCTGGTTCTTAGACTATCTGTTTCTGTGTATGCTATAAGTTGAAGTCCACTACTATGCTAAATTAAATATGTATACTTTATATATATTAAATATATATACTGAATGTAAATATGTATACTAAAATACAACAAAGAATCGTAACCACTAAGATGACAAAAGAGATTAAATGGAATAATAAAAACTTAATAAACCCAAGGGGAGACAGTAGAAGGAAAGAAAGAACAGACAGGAAAAAGAGAAAACAAGCAAGATGATATATTTAAAGCCAGTCATGTCAAAAGTACATTAAATGTAAATAGTATAGGCTCTCCCTCTTACATCCCCCACAAAGGCAGAGGCTGTGACTAGAATAAAAAGCAAGTCCCAACTATATGCTGCCTATAAATAACCACTTTAAACAAAGACATACAAACAAATAAATGGATAGGAAAAACTATACAATTTAGCATGCTACTAGTAACCTAAGAAAAATATCAGGGTTTCTATTAATAGCAGAAAAGGTAGATTCCAAAACAAAAATATGACCAGAGATAAAAATCATGTCATAGTGATAAAGGGTCATTGATAGGATATACTATTTCTAAATATTTATGCAACTAGTAAGAAAGCATCAAAATATGAAGGAAACAAAAACTCATAGAACTGCAGGTAGAAATTGGCAAATCCACAATAACTGGTAGGACAAATAATTACAAAATCAGTGAAGATGTAGAATACTTCAACAACAATATTAACCAATTTGACTTTATTAAACTTTATAGGACACTTTACCCCAACTACACCAGAATACTCATTTCCTTCCAGTGGACATAGAATATTAACAAGTCAAACCATGTTCTGGGACACAGAACAAGTCTGAAATGTTTTAAAAGTCATACAATGTGTGTTCTCTGACTTCAGTGGAATTAAATTTTATAATTTAATAACAGAAATAATCATATATAAAGGTTAATTTATAATTTAATAACAGAAGATCTGTGGATCAATAACAGGAAGACCACTGGAAAAATCCCCAAGTATTTAGAAACTAAACATCACATCTTTAAATAATCCACAGGCCAAAGAGGAAATCAAAAGGGAAATTATAAAGTATTTCTAATTTAACTTATGAAATGAAATAATAAAAATGAAAATATAACTTATTAAAACTTGAGATACAGTATTAGAGGAAAATTTGGACAACAAAGCACATTTATTAGAAAACAATAAAGGTATCAAACCAATTACCCGAGTTTCCACTTTAAGAAACTAGACAAAGAAGAGAAAATGAGACCCCAAAGTAATCAGAAGATAGGTAATACAAAAGATCAAAAGTGAAATCAATGAAAGAAAAAGCAATAGAGAAAAATCAATGAAACAAAACTGGTTGTTTGAAAAGATCAATAAAATTGATAGACTTCTACCCAGATTGATCAGGATAAAAAAATGAAGACAGAAATTACCAATATCAGGCATGAAAGTTGTGCTATAACTACAGCTTCTATATATAGTAAAAGGATAAGGAAATACTTTAAATAACTTTAGGCCGAAGCATTTGACAATTTAGATGAAATAATTCATTGAAAGATATAAGATGTCAGAGCTCACTTGAGAAGAAATAACATGAACAGCTCTATATTGATTAAAGAAATTGGATCCTACCAAACATTTAAAGAAGAAATAATACCAGGGCTATAAAACTCTTGAGGAAAATTGAGTAGGAAGAAATACTTCCCAAATGATTCACTGAAGTCAGCATTATCCTGATGGCAACACAGAGGAAAGACATTATAAGCAAAAAGACACTATAAAAACAAATATAAATGCAAAACTATAAGCAGCATGTCAGCAAGTTAAGTTCAACAGTGTATGAAAAGGATAATACATCATGACAGAGTGGGTTTACCTCAGAATGCTGGGTTGGTTTAACATTTGAAAATGAATGTAATTCTCCATAACAACAAACTAAAAAAAGTGTAAGATGGTATCAATAGATATACAAAAAGCACTTGACAAAATGAGCATCTATTTCTGATAAATTCTCATTAAAGTAGTAATAGAAGAGAACTCCCCTAACCTGATAAAGACTACCTCTGAAAGACCTACTGCTAAAATTAAACTTAATGGTGAAAGATTGAATAACCTTAAGACTAAGACATATACTCTTACTGCTTCTTTCTGACATTATGCAGAGTTTTCTGGCCAATGCAATCAGGGAAAAAGAAATAAAAACATCCAGATTGGAAAAGAAGAAAGCCTTTGAGATGACAAGATTGTTTATGTGAAAAGTTGGCAAGCCACAATCTGTTTTTGTATGGCTTACAGAATATAGAGCAGCTTTTCCATTTTTGTATGGTAAATAATAGCAACAATGGCAACAATAAAAGGAAGAAGAATCTGCAATATAGACTATATGCCATCCATAAAGCCTAAAATATTTAATATCTGACTTTTTTTTAGTATCTGACTTTTTAAAGAAGAAGTTTGCCTACTCCTGGTCTAGGTAGAAAATATGACAGATCTCCAAAAACTTACTAGAGTAAACAAGTTAGTTTCACAAGATTGCAGGATATAAGATTAATATACAGAATCAATCACATTTCTATATAATAGCAATTAACAACAGAAATTGAAATTAAAAATATTGTTTACTGTGGCAAAAAAAAAGCTTGATTATATAGGGATGGTGTGAAAAACTCATACAATGAACACTACGTAATGTAGCTGAGAGATTTTAAGTGAGATCTTATTTAATGGAAACATAGTTCTTTTAACGGGTCATAAGATTCAATATTGTTAAGATATCAATTTTCCCCCAAAGATCTACAGATTTAATGTCATTCCAATCAAAAATGTCCAGAAGCATTTACTGTAGAATGTTATGAACTGATTTTAAAGTTTGTATGGAAATGTAAAAATAATTAGAATTAGCGAAAACAACTTCAAGACAATAAAGTAGGAAGACTTACACCATGTAACTTTAAAGCCTTTTACAAAGTTGTGGTAATTAAGATAGTGTGGTACTGGCAGAAATATAGATGAATACAACAAGGGAACAAAACAGATATGTATTCACTGATTTCTTTCCCCATAATTGCAAATCAGTGGAGAAAGGGAAATCTTTTCAACAAATGATGTCCTTATGCCTTTCCCTAAATTAACTTCAATTCACACATAGCATCATAAACTAAAATTTATTCATAATGGGTCGCAGACTTAGATGTAAAACCCAAAGTTGTAAAACTTGCAGAAGAAAACATGGAAAATTCTTGTGTTAGGCAAAGGTTTCTTAGACGTAACACCAAATGCATGATTCACTTTTTAAGATCAATTGGATTTCATCAAATTTAAGAATGTCTACTCTTCAAAAGACATTGTTAAGAGACTAAAAAAACTAGCTACAAATTGGGAGAAAATATTTGCCAATTATACCTATGGTAAAGAAATTGTATCCAGAATATATACAGAAATCTTGAGACTCAATAATAAGGAAAAAAACGGTGAAATTTTTAAATGGTAAAAAAAAAAAATGTGAACATTTTCTCAAAGGAGTTATGGAGCCAGCATATAAACACATTAAAAGATATTCTATATTACTAGTAATTAGAAGGCAATGGCACCCTACTCCAGTACTCTTGCCTGGAAAATCCCATGCATGGAGGAGCCTGGTAGGCTGTAGTCCATGGGATCACGAACAGTCAGACACGACCGAGCAACTTCACTTTCACTTTTCACTTTCACACATTGCAGAAGGAAATGGCAAGCCACTCCAGTGTTCTTGCCTGGAGAATCCCAGGGATGGGGGAGCCTGGTAGGCTGCCATCTATGGGGTCGCACAGTCGGACACAACTGAAGCAACTTAGCAGCAGCAGCAGCAGCAGGAATATTGAAATTGAAGCCATGAGATACCATTACACATCTATCAAAACGTCTCAAATGAAAATGACTGGACATACCAAATGTTGGTAGGGATGCTGGTGTGAATGTAAAACAGCGTGAACACTGTGGAAAATAGATTTGGTAATTTCTTCAAAAGTTAAACATGTACCATATGATCCAGCCACTCACTCATAGGTATTTACCCAAGAAGAGTGAAAGCATATGTCCATATGAGACTTGGACACAAGTATCTACAGAAGTTTCATTTGTAATAACCTAAAATGGGAAATAACTGAAAAGCCCATCAACAAGTGAAAGGACAGACAAATTGTGGTATGTCCATACAATGGACTACTACTCAGCAGTAAGACTGAACTAGTGATACATGTAGGAACAGAGATGAAGATTAAAACAATTCAGCTGAACTGAAAGAAGTCAAACAAAAAGTCGAGCACATACTATATGACCCTATTTATGTTAAAGTCTAGAAAATGCTAACATATTCTATATTGCTAACTAATCTATATTGATAGAAAGCAGATCAGTGGTTGCCCCAAGACAGAACGGAGCAGGAAAGAAGGTTTGCCAAGGACTAGCAGAAAACTTTGGGACATCATTATCTTGATATTTTAATAGTTTCATGTGTGTGTGGGGGAGGGGTGTGTCTGTGTCTGAATGTGTGTGTGTGTGTGTGCATAGTACATATATATAAATGTCAAAATTGACCAAATAATATACTTTAATTACATACAGCCATGAAATTAAAAGACGCTTACTCCTTGGAAGAAAAGTTACGACAAACCTAGACAGTATATTCAAAAGCAGAGACATTACTTTGCCGACTAAGGTCCATCTAGTCAAGGCTATGGTTTTTCCTGTGGTCATGTATGGATGTGAGAGTTGGACTGTGAAGAAGGCTGAGTGCCAAAGAATTGATGCTTTTGAACTGTGGTGTTGGAGAAGACTCTTGAGAGTCCCTTGGACTGCAAGGAGATCCAACCAGTCCATTCTGAAGGAGATCAACCCTGGGTGTTCTTTGGAAGGAATGATGCTAAAGCTGAAACTCCAGTACATTGGCCACCTCATGTGAAGAGTTGACTCATTGGAAAAGACTCTGATGCTGGGAAGGACTGGGGGCAGGAGGAGAAGGGGACAACAGAGGATGAGATGGCTGGATGGCATCACTGACTCGATGGACGTGAGTCTGAGTGAACTCTGGGAGTTGGTGACGGACAGGGAGGCCTGGCATGCTGCAATTCATGGGGCCACAAAGAGTCAGACACGACTGAGCGACTGAACTGAACTGAAATGTTAATTACACATAGAGTTAATAAAGCTATTACATTTGTAAGTTAAAAATAATAAAATGAGGAAAACACTTGACACATAAATAATATTAAAGTTAAATATGATAAACTAAAACCTAACTTACTGGAACCCTCCTCAAATAGAAGCACTCTTTCCTTACTCTGCCACTGCTGGGACTACTCCAGGTTACATTTCTGCAGTCTCTTCAACTTCCTGCCTTTCAGAAAGATATTGGTAGTTTTTATCTGCCTGGTATAGACATCTGCATAAACAAACCCAATGTCACTATGGAGAAGGCAGTTTCATACCTCTTAAAGGTACTCATCATCTTTCTATTTGATCACTTTTCTGTCTTAGGAAAGGGCTTGTCTTGCTCAGTTTTTCTGCAACTTCTTCCCCTCTTTCAATCATTTTCTTATGTTATAGTTTTGCTATGATCAGTAAATGACTGATATATCTCCTGGATGTTTTATATTTTCAATAGAGTTGCCAACAGCTCTGCTTCCGTGTTCACAAGATTTTGTGATGACACAGACTGTGGGCTGATACTTGGAGAAGAAAGTCTGCATGAAACCATAAAAGGATAAGAACGGGATTATTCCTGTCCCATTGTATCCATCAGAGCAGAGTATTTACTAGTTCTTATAGAAGAGATTTTAACCCGGACAGGCTCTACTGCAAGGATTATTTTTTAACAACTCTTTATTTTATATTGGAGTATAGCCAGTTAACAATGTTACGTTTCAGGTGGACAGCATACAAAGATTATTTTTCATCATAACTGAATTAGGAAATCCTTGTTGACTGCTTAGAATGTTTAAGCACAAACCCTTTGGTAACCCGTTCTTTCTTTGGCTCCCAGAACTCCTGGTTAACCTGCTGACTTCCTAAGTTCACTGTGATGGCTCTTCCTCATGGTTTATAGGCTCCATGACTGAAAATGTAGACATTGCCCAGGCTTCTCTAGACTTTCTGCCAAAAGCATCTTATCTACCCTCCATCACGACTTAATACCTCTCTAATGACACTTCCTGAATCTTTCTGCTCTTCTGTTCTTAGGCCGAAGCTGTGGAATAAGAAAACCACTAACCACCTATGGAGAACTTGAAACATGGCCAATCCAAATTGAGATGTATCATAAATGTAAAAACATTCACCAGATTTGGAGATTTAGTACCAAAAAGAGATAATGTAAAACATTAGCATTTTACTTCAGTGATTATATGTTGAAATAATATCTTGAGTATACTGGGTTAAATAAAATATATTACTAAAATTAATTTTGCTTGCTTACCATCTCTTAAACTGGGGTTACTAGAAAATGTAAAATGGCATATGTAACTCACATTACATTTCTACTGGATAGCATTGCTCTAGACCTAAAACTCAAGCTCACCGTTTCAATGGAACACATTAGAAACTGAACTCAATCTATTCCAGACCCTCAAGCCTGCTCCTTTGCTGTTACTACAGAATAAAGACCAGTTGGCATGAGACAGATACACTGCATAATGGCAGCTGCTACTGTTGAGGAAATTGTACAGGGAAACAGCTAACTCTAGAATAAACTACTTATGAACAGGGTGACAGGATGACTCTGGTAATTGTCAAGGAACCTGTCCACATTGCTCAGAAGCAGCTGCCACAGGAGTGTTTGCAGGTCTAGGAAATAAAACTACACAGCTGTCCCTCAGGAACTGGTTCTAAGACTCCTGTGGATACCTAAATCCATGGATGTTCAAGTACTTTATATAAAATGATGTAGTATTTACATATAACCTACACACATTGCCCTATGCACTTTTTAAAAACTTTTTATTGTGGTATAGTCAATGGTTAATATTATGTTAGTTTCAGATGTACAACACAATGATTCACAATTTGAAAAGATTATATACTCCTTTATAGTTATCACAAAATATTTGCTATATTCCCTGTGCTGTACAATATATGTATGCATGCTAAGTCATTTCAGTCGTGTCCAACTCTTTGTGACCCTATGGACTGCAGCCCACCAGGCTCCTCTGTCCATGGGATTCTCTAGGCAAGAGTACTGGAATGGGTTGCCATGCCCTCCTCCAGGGGATCTTCCCCACCCAGAAGGTGAACCTGTATCTCCTGCAACTATTGCACTGCAGATGCATTCTTTACCACTGGGCCACCAGGGAAGACCAAAATGTATCCTTGTAGTTTATTTATTTTATACATAGTAGTTTGTGTTGATGGGCTTCCCTGGTGGCTCAGGTTGTAAAGAATCTGCCTGCAGTGCAGGAGACCTGGGTTGGATCCTGAGGTTGGTAAGAGCCCCTGGAGGAGGGCATGGCACCCTACTCCAGTATTCTTGCCTGGAGAATCTCCATGGACAGAGGAGCCTGGACGGCTGCAATTCATGGGGTCGCAAAGAGTCAGAGACGACTGGGCGACTAAGCACAGTTTGCATTAATACTTTTAAGCCCTCACCCCTATTTCTCCCCATCCAACTTCCTTCTCCCCTCTGCTCATCGCTAGTTTGTTTTCTGTGAGTCTGTTTCTTTTTTCTTATATTCACTAATTTGTCTTTTTCAGATTCCATATATAGTGATAACATACAGTATTCGCTTTTCTCTGTCTGACTTATTTCACTTAACCTAACGGCCTGCAAATCCAACCATGTTGTTGCAAATGACAAATTTTCATTCCTTTTTATGGCTGAGTAATATTCTATTGTGTATATATACATACATTCTATTGTGTGTGTGTGTGTGTATACACACATATTGTGTATATATACACACCACATCCTGTTTATTCATCTGTTGATGGATATTTAGGTTCCTTCCTTAACTTGTCAATTGTGAATAATGCTGATATGAACATTGAGGTTCAAGTATCTTTTCAAATTAGTGTTTTGATTTTCTTTAGATATACACACAGAAGTAGAATTGCTGGACCATATGGTATTTCTATGTTAACATTTTGAAAAATCTCCATAGTGTTCTCCATAATGGTGGCACCGATCCACATTTCCACCAACAGTACACAAAGGTTCCCTTTTCTCCACATTCTTGCCAAACTTGATATTTGTGGTCTTTTGCTGACAGCCATTCTGATGGTATGAGGTGTTATCTCTCTATGGTTTTGATTTGCATTTCTCTGATGATTAATGATGCTGAGCATCTTTTAATGTGCTTGCTGGCCATCTGTATGTCTTTAAATCTCTAGATTACTTACAATATGAAATACAATGACCCTGATGCCCGGAAAGATTTAGGGCAGGAGGAGAAGGAGGCAACAGAGGATGAGATGCTTGGAAGGCATCATCAACTCAATGGACCTGAGTTTGAGCAAACTCAGGAAGATAGTGAAGTACAGGGAAGCCTGGCGCTGCAGTCCATGGGGTTGCAAAGAGACATGAATGAGCGACTGAACAACAACAAATACAATGTAAATGCAATGTAAATAATTGTAAATACAATGTAAATGATACATAAATATTTGCCAGTACATCATGTGGCAAATTTCAGTTTTGCATTTTGGAACCTTCTGAAATATTTTTTTCTGAATATTTTCGATCTATGGTTGGTTGAATCCACGGTTGTGGAGTAGAACCCACCAATAAGAAGGGCTGACTGTCAGCATTTAGGAAAAAAACAGTCAAGGATTTGCCAAATTAGTGGATAAAGTTTATGTATATTTGAAGTCAGAAATGTTAGCATGTTAGCAGTTATACAATGCGACACACTGACTGCAGGTACTGTAACACCCTGATATGCCTATGAGAGCTGGACCATAAAGAAGGCTAAGAACCAAAGAACGATGTTTTTGAACTGTGGTGCTGGATAAGACTCTTGAGAGTCCCTTGGACAGTGAGGGGGTTAAAACAGTCAATCTTACAGGAAATCAACCCTGAATTTTCACTGGAAGGACAGATGCTGAAGCTCCAATACTTTGGCCACCTGATGTGAATAGCCGACTCATTGGAAAATACCCTGATGCTGAGAAAGATTGAAGGCAGAAGGAGAAGAGGGTCACAGAGGATGAGATGGCTGGATGGCATCACCAATGCAATGGACACAAACTTGGGCAAACTCCAGGACATGGTAAGAGACTACATGCTGCAATCCGTGTGGATGCGAAGAGTCAGAAATGATTTGGTGACTGAAAAACAAGTGCCTATATTTTCTTGCACTGTCTTGTTTGATGGAAACTTCCTCTTCACTTAGCCCAAAACCTGGAGTTAATTTTGACTCAACACTTTCCTTTATTCCTCACATCCAAGAAACTATCAAACCCCACTGGGTTCTACCAACACCCAGTACACTATCATCCACAATTTTAACTCTTTAAAACCAAAGAAGGGAGACACAGGTCCTCAGGCTTCCCCCACGGCTACATGAGGGAGAGCCCACCATAAAGACAGTCTCTGTTTCAGGACAGAGCAGCCTACAATAAGCTTATAAGAATCATATATTTACACTCATCCTCTACTAGAAATGGCAGGTAGTTGGGAATGCAGGTGAGCAAGGCAGAGAGAACCTCAAGACACCCTTGGCTGACCTGGGAAGGGGGTCTCAAGGGCAACAAACCCAACTTTCTTTGTGGTTCTCTATTCTGTCCCTCACCCTAATCATTTTTGTTACTTTATTTTTTGATTTACATAAGCTATGTGGATGGGTGAACATGGTTTCAACACTTTTCATAGCACAGCACAATTCGTAAATGATTTTAGATTACCTATGGATTTGTGTTAGAAGAAATAATTGAGACTTGCATTTATAGCTGGTAATAAATGGAAATTGAAGTGTAACAGGTAAACATTATTAAATTTGAATTCTGAATAGTCTAGAAATTCTCTTCCTAAAGGAACTGGCAATTGTCTAAGCATAGTATATGTCTGACACTTTACCAGGTACTTAACTTTTATAGCTTTTAATTTTTTAAAAAGTCTTTAGGCTATGCATATTAGACTGTACTTATTCAATAATAGAATGTATAATTTTAAGTTAGAAAATCTTTTTTGAAGTGTAAATATGATCACATAGAAGTGATGGCATTTTTACCATTCTTTAGCAACTTGAAGTTAACATTCCAGTATATCTTTTATAATTAACTTTAAAAAATTGGTGCTTAGTTTAAAAGGTGCTTTTATGCCAGGTTTTTTTTTTTTTTGCTGAAGAAATCAATATGGCCTAACTTGTATGCTGTAAAAATGGATTTATAACGGAAAAGCTGACACACTTGGGTTTAATCAGGTTTAAATTCAGAAAAATTAACATCATATTCTTCAGCTCTAATAGGTTTAAAGGATAAATTAAAATAATCACCTCAAAAAATTACCAACTGGCATTTTAAGAATCTTATTCATCTGAAGATGTTTTGTAAGTTAAAAGTTAGTTGCTCAGTTGTGTCTGATTCTTTGCAACCCCATGGACTATAGCTTACCAGGCTTATCTTCATATTCAGCACATATAAGTTTGAAAGATACATTAACTGAAGATTTTATTAGCTTTTGTTTAAAAGATCAAGCTAACTTTAGACATACATTTCAAAATGTAAATGCCTCTGGCTACCATAGGCTCCAAACTGAGACACTGGACAGTAAAATTACATTGTACAAGGAAAAAGCTGTAGAAAAGAACTGTAACTTGAAACCAATTTTTCCTAATACCTGTAAGCTATTCATGTACTCTTAAGTATTTTTATATACATTGTCATAAAAATACTCCACTCAGAAGCTCTAGGTAGTTCCCAACATACAGATACATCTCAAAGCCTATGCACGGAAACTTTCCTACTGGATATTAGTTAAAGGCAAAGAAAATTTGACGCACAGTTTGTTTTCTTTAAAAAATGTCTTTGAATTGGCTCTTTGCTTATGGGTAAGACTGGTGACACTATCTAGCTGCTGTTTGTCAGCTCCTTTCCTGTGTAGTTGGTGCCTCTATTTACTATATAAGTGCTAAGTGAATAAAACATTAAACAGAATTATGAATATCACTGTTCATGCACTATATATTTTGTTTGAAAAGTGTTGTTTGCTCAGTAGTGTCCAGCTCTTTCAGACTCCATGGACTGTAGCCTGCCAAGCTCCTCTGTCCATGGAATTCTCCAGGCAAGAATACTGGAGTGGGTAGCCATTCCCTTCTCCAGGGGATCTTCTGACCCAGGAATTGAACTGGGGTCTCCTACACTGCAGGTGATTCTTTACTGTCTGAGCCACCAGAGTCCCTCCCTAAAAACATATATTTTGTTTAATCCAATTCGAATTAGGAACAATTACTTAGTTAACTGAGTACGTATTATATTCTTTGATTTAGAAGGAATCTATTTTCACACAAATTTTCTGCAGGACAAACCATGATAATGGTAACACACAACCCATCCGCAGTTGTGATGCAACAAGTGGGTAGTTTTGTGTGTTCAAATACCCCTTCTAGTAAAACCTTCACATTACTTAAGTTTCTTTCTAGCAAACACTGACTTAACTTGGACCATCGCACAAAGCTGACCAACAGTACCTTCCACGGCGCCGTTCTCGTGCATGGTAATGCAATTGTCGGCATCTTCCGAGAGCTGGTACAAGGCCTGGGCTGTTGCTCTGTGCACGTTGGTGTCATTTGATTTCAGGTACCGCACTAAGGGAGCCACTGCCTTGTGCTCGCCGAAGGCCACTCTGTTTCTGCCCCACATACAGCAACGTGAAATCGTTTCTGCTAGGTGACGCCTCAGTTTGTCATTATTCTGCATAAGGAAAACAAACTGTGGTATGTGCATCGTAATGACCCTGTGATGTTTATGCTCTAGATGAGGGGTCCCCAAAACTGAACAACAAACCTCTAGGCTCCAATGCCTGAAGACCTGAGGTGAAGCTGATAAGAGAAATAAAGTGTACAATGAATGCCAATGTGCGTCAAAGTCAAAGTGTTAGTTGCTCAGTCCTGCCTCACTCTTTGCAACCCAGTGGACTGTAGCCCACCAGGCTCCTGTGTCCATGCAGGTTTCCAGACAAGAATCCTGGAGTGGGTAGCTATTTCCTTCTCCAGGAGATCTTCCCAATCCAGGGATTAAACCTGGGTCTCTTGCATTGCAGGCAGGTTCATTACCATCTGAACTACCAGGAAGCCCTTGAATCATCCTGAAAGCATCCCCACTCCCCACCCCTGGTCCATGGAAAACCTGTCTTCCACAAAACCAGTCCCTGGTGTCAAAAAGGCTGGGAACCACCCTTAGATGTTAACTACCCACTGGCTACATAGTTGGCGTCTTGATGGAAACTAGTATTTTGGGGGGGTCACCGATGGATCAAGGGTCTTGTATGAACTGAATGGAATACATGCAGGCAACGGTGACCAGGTATCCGGCATTAGTTATTTGCTCAAGGCTCAATTTCCTTCTGAGTAACTCTGCTCAAAACACAGAGCTGCAGATCAGCAAGTGGTCAAATAATAAAAAATAATTAAGGAGTATTGGACATTCTTAAGGGATCCTGTCAGATAACTTGGATAAGTGGATTCATTCTACTTCTTCACCCAAGGAATACGTACACATCAGTAAGATACCTTGGTTCCTAAGAGGGAGAAGACAATGCAGTAAACAAGGTCAGGTGTTGAGCTCGCCATTTTCCTTTCTGACTCTGTGCGTGTGTGAGTCGCTCAGCCGTGTCTGAGTCTTTGCGACCCCATGGACTGTAGCCTGCCAGGCTTCTCTGTCCATGGGATTCTCCAGGCAAGAATACTGGAGTCGATCGCCATTCCCTTCTCCAGAAGTTCTTCTTGACCCAGGGGTCGAACCTTGGTCTCCTGCATTGCAGGCAGATTCTTTACCCTTTGCACTACAGGGAAGTCCTTCTGTACTGTTTATATAGACTATATCTTTCTTTTTGGATGTAATTAACTCATACAGGTATAATACAACTGAATAATGCTCTAATTTTCTGTTTATTAATTACACTGTTCTCTTGATTAAGGACTTGGGAGTCCTTAATTGGAACTGGCAGATTTTCTTAGGAATTCAGTATTAGACTGGCCCCAAAGTCTTCTAGATTAAACAGGCTTCCAATCACTGAATTTCTGCTTTATGATTTTTCTGCCAAATGGCAGACCAAGCTATGCTCAAGTATCTGTGGTCATGGTGAAGTCATTATCTCTGAAGGCTGCTTGTTCTATCTGGTACAGCTCTGGATACAGAATACAGTGATTGCCAAAATCTTCTAGCTTTCATTTTTCACTTTCATTCACGTCACACTTTTCAAGACTGCCATCAACACAGGCTTGCTAAGCTTAGAAAGGAGCATATAACTTCTAAAGTTGGCATGAATAATCATCTTAAAGATCATAATAATGATGATGGTGATATGATAGTTAACACTTCCATAGTAACATTTATATTTGCCACCACTTTACTTGCCAATGATAAGTGAAAAATAGCCTCTATTTCTACAAAGATTCTGCATATTAACATTTTACAGTTTGAAATATACTTTCACGGTTATTTGTCTCAGAGAAATTAAATGAATTTACTAAATCTCATACCTCATAAGTGATAGATATTAAACTTGAATCCAGGTCTCTAGATTTTGAGCTCATTGTTTTTGCTACTACTTATGACAATATGCATTTTTAAATAAAAAGATGCATTACTTACTGTATTTGCTAGCTTGGACAGTAAAGGAACAACTCCGTGATCTGTGATAACAGCTAAATTTTCTTGATCTTTTGCTATATTGGTAATAACAGCACATACACTGGCCAACACTTCTTTATTATCTGATTTCAGTAAACTGACAACAAGTTCCAAACCACCAACGAAGGAACGAACCATTTCTCCAGCATCCTAGATAACAATAAAAATAAAGATGAATATCAAAAATAAACACATATTTAGCATTTTTTTTAAAAAAAGCACAAAGTAATAATAAGGCTGTGAGTTGTACCTTTGGTATGAAAAAAAATCAGTTTATTTATATGTTATATAATTTTTATGTATGTATATGTAACACATGCTTCCCTGGTGACTCAATGTTAAAGAATCCACCTGCCAGTGCAGGAGATACAGTGTCAATACCTGGGTTGGGAAGATCCCCTGGAGAAGGAAATGGCAACCCATTTCAGTATTCTTGCTTGGGAAATCCCACAGATAGAGAAGTCTGGTGGGTTACAGCCCATGGGGTCGCTAAGGATCATACACGACTGCATAACTAAACAACAGTATACAGCACATACACAGACACAGCTCAGTTTCAACAAATACGCACTGAACAACTATCACATGAGTCAGTGTGATAACTACTGGGGATACAGAAGTTAACAAAACACAACTGAGTCTTAATTAACAAAACACAATTGAGCAAGGCAAAGACAATGGGAAGAAGAGACAGGAATGTACAGATGAAAAGAGGGGAAGAGTCCATTTCCTTCAGGACCAGGTCCAAACAACATTCACGTGTTCTCCCAATCTCCTGTCTCACCCTCCCAGTATGTTGTTGTTGCTGTTAGTCACTAAGGCATGGCTGACCCTTTTACAATCCCGTGGACTGTAGCCCACCAGGCTCCTCTGATCATGGGATTTCCCAGGCAAGTATACTGGAGTGGGTTGTCACTTCCTTCTCCAAGAGATCTTCCCAACCCAGGAATTGAACCTGTGTCTCTTGCACTGCAGGCAGATTCTTTACCACCGAGCCACCTGGGAAGATCTACTTCCCTTTATACTCTTCTGCATAAACAATATTCTGGACTCTAGGATTATTGCTGTTCCCTAAAGTACCAAGGTCTTTTCTTTACCTGGAGTTTAGCCCTACCCAACTACAAACTCCTGCTCCATTCTGAAAATCTGACATCTTTTAATAGCAGCTTAAATAACAGCTCCTCCATGAAGTTCCCCACCCATCTACCACCTTCCCTTCTCAGTGTGGTCACTCCCTCCCCTCCACATTCTTGTAGGTAGTTTTCTCCAAAAATCCACTTCCTCATCCTCTTCTGTTTGCGAAGTCCTGGTTTTGCTTGGTTGTCTAATTCTCAGACAAGTATCAGGAAAGACCACCTCTGACCTGGAGCTTCCGCCTGTCCTGGAAGTCTCCTGCCGCTTGCCAACAATTTGCTTAGGGACAGCCTACACATATGGCCCAATTATGGCACATGAGTTCTGGATGATAAATCAGAAGTCTTCTGGAAGGGTTTTCCTATTTATAACAACACTGAGAATGGTAGAACAGGAGGAGGACGAGCCAGGTCCTTGGAGACACTGCTGAGATGCTGAGTCAAGTAATGCTAAAGTCTGATCTGGCTATTCAGAACCAAAGGAATCTATAGCCGTTTTTTCCGTTATATTGTAATGATGTTCTTATGGGTCCTTTCCCCCTTAATATGTGAGTTATTCAAGAACAGTCACCAAGTGAATCAGAAAGAGAAAACCAAAGATTGTATATTAACATATATATGTGGAATCTAGAAAGATGCTATAGATGATCGTATTTGCAAAGCAGAAATAAAGACACAGAGGTAGAGAGCATATGGATAGCAATGGGGAAGGGGAGGTGGGAGGTTGGGACTGACAAGTAGACACTTTTGATATTATGTATAAAATAGGTAACTAATGAGAACCTACTGTATAGCACAGGGAACTTGACTCAGTGCTCTGTGGTGACCTAAATGGGAAGGAAATCCAAAAGGGAGGGGATATATGTATCTGCATAGCTGATTCTCTTTGCTGTACAATAGAAATAAAAATCAAATAATAAAATATAATAAAAATTAAATAAAATTTTATTTTATTAAATATTCAATAAAATTTTTTTAAAAAGAGAGACACCTGGTCTTTGACTCTCAGGCTATCTCACTCTGTCACTCAGAGGACTTTCAATAAATGTTTGTTGAATTATGAAAAATAAAAGGAATAAGGGGACTATAACTTTAAGATACTTAACCACAGTCACAAACACTAAAAAGAAGGGTGTGCTAGCTTGGTAAGATAGAGTGTAAATGAACTGACCTGCCAGTCTAGTGACTTCCTGGTTCTCTGAGAGCAGTTATTACCATGGAGCCTGTGAGCCGTGCGCTGGGGCAGCCCCAGGACAGATAGCAAAGGGACCACACCTGCTTCTGATCTGGGAGCTCCCCGAGGTGTGTGGTGCGAGATCCAGGGCACTGGTGTCAGCAAGGTCATGGGTACGGCTCACCAGGGTCTCATAACAGTTTCCTATTGCTAATCTGTGCTACACCCTGGAGAAGGCAGTGGCACCCCACTCCAGTACTCTTGCTTGGAAAATCCCATGGACGGAGCAGCCTGGAAAGCTGCCGTCCATGGGGTTGCTGAGGGTCAGACACGACTGAGCGATTTCACTTTCACTTTTCACTTTCATGCATTGGAGAAGGAAATGACAGTCCACTCAGTGTTCTTCCTGGAGAATCCCAGGGACAGGGGAGCCTGGTGGGCTGCCGTCTATGGGGTCGCACGGAGTGGGGCACGACTGAAGCGACTCAGCAGCAGCAGCAGCAGACACTCAGGGCTACAGGTCCCTCCAGAGTTTGTTTTGAAGGTGAGCTTTCTTATTTTTTGTTGTTTTTAGGTTCAAAGGTTTAGACACATGACTTCTTGCCTCTACATAGTTTCTATAGAAAGGGAGACAGTATACTTGAGGATGGAAAAAGTAATTCCTCTGCCAAAACTCTTTCACTAATGCTGAGCAACTGGGCAAATTCACTACATTTTCCACCTTCTCACATATCTTAAAAACTAGTCTTTGCCAGTTTCGTCACTGGTACAATATTGGCTATAGACAATTCAACTTTTCATCTATAATGAAAAAAATCTTTAATGATGATGATGATGATGATATTAATAATAGTATAATAACAAGAGCCTTTTTACTTTTGCAATTTACAGAAGACTTCCACATACATTATCTCTTCTGGAGTCCACAGCTCTGCCTAAGGAACCATGGCACCTTCATTTTACAGACAGGCAGTCTGAAGGTTCATGCACAGTGAGTGATAAAGCTAAAAAAGCAGATCTCTTGATTTCTCATTTAGTATCTTTTCACTACACACTGTGTGCGTGGACTTGGAATTATCAATAGTAGAAGTTGTCACCTTAAAGTTAGTTTATAAACAGTCAGAAGAAGCCTCCTAATTTAGAGAGTTAATAATTCCAAAAGAGATGAAGCTATTTGCCAGTGAAATTTCCTAAGACAAAAACAATAATTAAAAAGAGAATATGAAACACCTTCCTGCTGCTATTAGCTTGAATGGTTGAATAAGTAGGGAAAGGGGTCAAGATCAAATTAAACAAAATTAAGCATTTAATACTAAATATTTTTGGTTAAAATTCAACTAATAGGAAAACATTAATGCAGATGATTATTTACAGACTAATGAATAAAACAGAAAACTGGATGTTTGGCACAGAGCAAGTAAACGAATAGGCTTGAAATTCCCTCTTTTGCCTCCAGCAAAAAGAACCGGCAGCTTTCTGATGAGGTGAGATACATACAATGCAACTTTAAAGCACATGCAAGGCAAGTGTAACATGACTTAAGACAAAAATTTTTGACCAGAAAGGCTATAAAAACACTACACTACTCTGAGCCATATAGAGACCATACACTGTATAACATTTGAAACAGATTTTAAAATAGTACACTGCATATAAAAAAGTTTTCAAAACGCTACATTCACATTAGAATAGCACATCAGAGAAACTAAAACTGAACAGGCGAATCTTGTCCTAAAGGTAAATTCAAGAAACTTCTTTTCAAATTCTAAATATGCCTCTGTATACTCAAGAACAGTTAGTCTGTGGGCTCTATCATAATAAGGTCCTTGTTCCATTGCTAGTAAACAAGTCCTACAGCTTAAATATACACACACATACATATACATACATATACACATACATATATATATATATATACACATATATACACACATGATTTGGAATTACCTGACACTTTCAAATATAGTCCTTCAAAACTGGAATTAGGCAATTAAAGGACATTTTAAACCAATGACATATTTTAAAGAAGTTGATAAGTACAAGATGCTAAATAAGACATTATCATCTAGTAGCTATTATAGGTAATTATTCAGTTATTATTCCTTTCCTTCTAAACTGAAGGAAAAATAAATTGACTTTCGGTAAAATAAATGATGCAGTGGCTCAGTCTAGATCTATGTACCAGAAAATGTATTAAACTTTGAAGGTGGCTTTATCCAATTAATTTACACAAGATAAATTTTTTTAAGTTAATGGTTCTGATTTTTCTCTATTTCCTTAGCCGAATTTAAGATAATTTTTAAAAATATCACAGTCAACTGTGATTTTTTTCCATTTTACTACGCCTTATGTTGATTCTACTTTAGATGCAATTCTATTAATGAGAAAGTCTAAACTGTGAAGCACCCTTGTGAATCAGCCTGCAGTGCGGGAGACCCAGGTACCATCTCTGGGTTGGGAAGATCCCCTGGAGAAGGGAATGGCAACCCACTGCAGTATTCTTGCCTGGAGAATTCCATGGATAGAGGAACCTGGCAAAGAGTTGTACACAATTGAGCAACTAACACTTTCACTTTCATTATTGTATATTCAGAGGTTCATAGAGGCAATTAAAGGACATTTTTAACCGATGACATATTTTAAAGAAGTTGATAAGTACAAGATGCTAAATAAGACATATTATCATCTAGTAGCTATTATAGGTAAATCAACTGTGCATAGATAAGCTTATAAATATTTTAATTTTAAAACAAATATATTTAGAATTTTCTCCACTTGTAATCAGTAACCTACAGATTAAGATGTGTAAAACACTTTCTGGTTAAGATCTAATCAGTGAATTGTATAGGTCAGGCTAAGAATAACACTTGAAACCATAAACTTAAAAAAAAATTAACTGTATGAAATACTACAGTCTTTTAAAAAAAGTCACTAATTTATGAAGAGGTTCTCCAACAGTTTACTTGTTGGGTCTGTTACATTATATTTGCTTGTTGAACAAATTGAGTTATGAAGTTTGCCTCATCTGCCATATTCACCTGACCTCTTGACAACCAATTACACTTCAAGCATCTTGACAACTTTTTGCAGGGTAAACTCATCCACAACCAGCAGGAGGCAGAGTTCATCAAATCCTAAAGAGTGGATTTTTACTCTACAGGAATAAGCAAACTTATTCCTCGCTGGCAAAAAAGGTGTTGACTGGAATGGTCCCTGTTTTGATTAATAAAGATGTGTTTGAACCTAGTTATAATGATTTAAAATTCATGGTCCAAAACCACCATTACGTTTGCACCAACCTAACACCTGCAATGAATCCTTATGCTCAGGAATGTTCTAACATTTGAAACTGGTTCTCTGGTCTTCCTCCTCTTCTGTGTACCTGTAACTGATTTTCATAGTAAGTGGTTTTCATCGGTCTTCCCTCTCATTCATCAGCTTCTCTGAGAACACACCTAGAGTTTAGCAGACGTGGTCTGACTGGAGCAGAACTTGGCAGACTTCTCACCTCCAAGAGCTCCACTTGCTGCTTCTGCTGTGGCGGCTACTTCAGCAGGTACAGGGCCAGTGAATCCATGTCAAGCTCTGAAATTCAGCCAAAACTCCTACATCTTTTACAAGTGAGTTACTGTATAGCTAACACTCTCCTATCCTGCATTTGTGAGGATTCTAGGTGCTTTTTATTGCATAAATTGGGTTGGACGATTTTCACGTAAAAGAGATAAGCTTTTGATTAAATTTCACATGGTAAAATTTATCTATTTCTGTTTAATGCTGTCTGTCCTTTGAGAAACCAAGTAAGCTACCTAGGATATTTAGAGGTAAATAATTTATCCAAGCATTCTCATCTTAAAAAAAAATTCCTTAAGAAGGTAAAAGTACAGTTGTTAAGGCAGTAGTTCTTAAACTTTGTGGCACATTAGCATCACCTGGGAGACTTTTTAATGTTCCATCAGCTCAAGTTGGGCCAAGTGAAACAAAGCATGTGGGGGTAGGAGCCAGCACCCAGAAGGTCTTTAGGTGACAATTCCAATGTGCATCAAAGTTTGGGAAGCCCTGGTTTAAGACTTTAAGTCACATAGTGAGAACAGCTGGGAACAATAGCTTGGTTTCATTACTATTGGCTGTACTGCTTTGAGCCGCTACCTTCTCTAACTTTCCATTTCCTCATCAGTAATTAAACAACACACTTGTAAATAACCACTGAGTTAAAGAAGAAATAACTATTTCCTAAAGAAGAAAATAGAAAAACAGTAGAGAAAAATCAATGAAACCAAGAGTTGGATACTCAAAAGATCAACAAAACTGGCAAATCCTTAGCTAGATTAAGGAAGGGGGAAAAAAAGACTCCAAATCCAAAATGAAAGAAGGTACAAGACAATTTAGAGAAATAAAAAGGATTGTAACAGAATGCTATCAACAATTGTATGCCAACACACTGGATAACCTAGAAGAAATGGATACATTTCTAGAAACACATTGTAGGGAAATGACAATCAGCCAAAATGGCGGTGCTCAGGCTCTCATCCCATATTCTCTCTCTCGTCCCACGTTGTTTGCAAAGTCTGTAAACAATGACTTTGCATGGTATGACGCAACAGCTGATAACATTTATAGCAGAGCGCATGTGCATCATGCCTACATAGCACCACGTGAAAAGCCTTTGTAGCCCACTGCAGAAGCATCAACCATTAGTGAATGAAGCATTTTGGCCTTGCAGCTGCAATACTGTCTGCAGTACCTAGGGCTCCTCGTAGGGACTTTTTCCAGCTTTCCATTTCCTTCCAGCTTCCCTGCTTGTCTACCCTGGGTTTAGCAAACAATGAGACACACATAACCTACACCAACTGAACCATAAAGAAATAGAATATATAAATAGATTTATAACTAGTAAGGAAATTGAATCAGTAATCAAAACCTCAAACAAACAAAAGCTCCAGGACCAGATAGTTTCACTTGCAAATTCTACAGAACATTTAAATAAGAATTAACAGCAAGCATCAAATTCCTCCAAAGAATTGAAGAGGAGGTACCACTCCCAAAGGCAGTGTATGAGGCTAGCATTTCTTTGACACCAAAGTCAGATAAAGACAATATAAAAAAGGAGAACTACACTCCTCAACAAAACACTAGCAAACCAAATTCAGTAGGATTATATCCCATGACAAAGTAGAATTAATACCTAGTAAGTATGAGTAAGTCAGGGCTTCCCAGGTGGCATTAGTGGTAAAAACCCTTCTGTCAGCGCAGGAGATGTAACAGGCACTGGTTTGATCCCTGTGTCGGGAAGAGCCCCTGGAGGAGGGCATGGCAACCCACTCCAGTATTCTTGCCTGGAGAATCCCATGGACAGAGAAGCCTGGCAGGGTACAATCCATAGAGTCGCAAAGAGTTGACACAATTGAAGAGACTTAGCATGCATGCATGGGTGATTCAACATAAGAAAATAATATACTGCCTTACATTAACAGAATAAGGTCAAATGTGTAAAAGCATGTCAGTTGCTGCAGAAAAAGTATTTGACAAAACTTAATGTCCTCATATGATTTTTTTTTAAAGTTCAACAAACTAGGAATAGAAGAAAATGATCTCAACATAATACAGGCCAAGTAGGAAAAACCCACAGCTGAGATCATACTCAATGGTGAAAGACTGAAAGTTTCTCTCCAAGACCAGGAACAAGTGTGCCTGCTTTCAGGGTATACAGCCAATATTTTATAGTAACTATAAATGGAATCTAACTTTTAAAAATTGTGAATCACTGTGTTGTACACCTGAAGCTTATATCATATTGTAAACTACCATGTTTCAATTTAGAAAAATTAAAAATACTATGTGCACAGAGAGATGGAGAGACACAACACTGCATCAGAAACTGGGGTCCTAGTCAATGTCCAAGGCTGTGAACTGTGTTGGCACAGTTTCTGATGGTGGTCAAGTACAGGGTGTGTTCCTGGGAGTTCTTGGCTGAGCGGGAGATAATGATGTAACTTAATGGATGACATTTTTCATTTAACGAAGTAACTGGTAGCTGATAAGCTGTAGTTCAGTAGCTAAAGTCGTGGCCGACTCTTTGTGACCCCATGGGACTGCAGCATGTCAGCTTCCCTATCCTTTACCATCTCCCAGAGTTTGCTCAAACTCATATCCATTGAGTCAGTGGTGCCACCCAACCATCTCATCCTCTATCACCCCCTTCTCCTCCTGCCCTCAATCTTTCCCAGCATCAGGGTATTTTCCAATGAATCAGCTCTTCACATCAGGGGATGAAATTATTGGAACTTCAGCATCAGTCCTTCCAATGAATATTCAGGGTTGATTTCCTTAGGATTGACTGATTTGATCTCCTTGCTGTCCAAGGGACTTTCAAGAGTCTTCTTCAGCACCATAGTTTGAAAGTATCAATTCTTTGATGCTCAGCCTTCTTTATGACATCTGTATATGACTACTGGAAAAACCATAGTTTTGACTATACATACTTTTGCCAGCAAAGTGATGTCTCTGGTTTTTAATATGCCTTCTAGGTTTGTCATAGCTTTTCTTCCAAGGAGCAAGAGTCTTCTAAGTTTGTGGCTGCGGTCACTCTGCGCAGCAATTTTGGAGCCCAAGAAAATAAAATATGTCACTGTTTCCACTTTTCCCCCATCTATTTGCCATGAAGTGATGGGACAGATAAACTGTACTTTCAAATAAAATGGTTAAATGGGGATGTCCCTGGTGGCCCATAGGCTAAGACTCCATGCTCCCCAAGCAGGGGGCATCCTAAACTAGCAACCTCATTACAGCCCTCTTCAGAACAGGGGCTCAGAAGCCTGGAAGGGGAAGCAGTCGCAGGGCAGGAGGGGGAATCCAGGTGAAAGCAACACATCTGCCCCACAGACAGTGGTCCTTTCAGCTGGGATCTGAAGACAAGCTTAATCACACCCTCACCTGTTGTGGCCCTTTACGTCCCAAGCTGGAAATCAGCCGCACAGAAAAAAATATCTGTAAAACAGTTCACTTTAGTTTACAGGATTTTAGAAACCATGGGCTAGATAAGGAGCATACTTGGAACTGTCTGGTGACTTGAAAATAACAGCCTAGATAGGTAGGCCACCAAACACGGATTTCGTTTTAAACAGCTTTCCAGTGTTTTAAGAACCTGTGCAGCTTCTTTGGCACATGATAGACAGCTATACATTCTTTGGCCCAAATGTGTCCAAATTCGAGCTCCTTAAGCTGTGTCTGCGGCTGTCATCTCAGTGTGAAATTACAGCTCTATGTACTTCTCGTCCAGGTTCTCCCTGGCTTCCTCACTGGACACGGCTCATTGGGCAGCTGAAGTTAAACAGAGAGTGATGTCAGATTCCTGCCCGGTTTCATCAGCTGTGTTCTGTCACACCTGTAGTCAGGAAACTAAAACTTCCCAAGCTTGTATTCTAATCTCTCAGAAATTAACTTTTTCTCCTTTCTTTTGGGGAATAGCTCTCAAACATCTAATTGGCTTCTGTTTGGGGCAGATCCTGAGGCCACTGGTTTTGAAGTTACTAGAGATTTTTTTCCCTCTGAGATAAAAATTCACAACCAAATATTATTTTCTAAACAAGTAGCAAAGTTGGGTTTAAGAAGGTTACAAGGCCAAGTGGTCGCATAGATATATTACTGATTTGGTAGACAGGTTGAATTTTCTTTCTACTGTGACAGCTGTTTTAATTATAGAGAGTATTTATTTCAAAATAAGATACCTGTTTCCCATCTAATTCACAAGGAAGTGGTGACTGCAAATTAATATGAATTATGTGAATCATTTCTTATAAAAGGCCAGTGAGCCTGGTGGGCTACAGTCCATGGGATCGCACAGAGTTGCACATGACTGAGTGACTAACACTTTCTACTTTTTATGAATAAAAACTTTTAAAAGTCATTAAAGGAACAGAATTAAGAAAATTAAGTACTATCTTACATCATCCACAAAAAGAAAATATTAAAAAAGGCAGTCATAGTTTAAAAAAGAAACATGCTCTTATCAATGCTGGAAAAATGCTTGAGGTAAGTGGTGTAACATATTTATACATTCTTAATGTGAATTCTGTAATTTTTCGTTATCTCATTGTTCATAGAGCACGAATTTGAGTTGATTTTCTGCAGCAGGAAATTTTGGTTCTTAAGAACAGAGAATTTAATACATGGATCTTTGCCAGATTCAGTTTTACATTCTTTACATCACAAGTTCATAATGCTGAACACCTGTTCAACCACTGTTTTTCTCCAAAGTATGTTTGATCATTTAGCTGGAAAGGGACAGCTTTTCACTTCCATTTACAAATATCTTGCACTTTTACAAAACAGCTCTTCATCTTGCAGCTCATGAATTTTACTAAATAACATCACTACAGAGGTCACATCTTATGATCTCTGTCCTTTGTCCAAACTATGGTGCTGAAGGTAATCTTAACGGGGAAACAACAACAAACTTTCCTTAAGTCTTAAATAAATCCTTTTAAATAAAACTACTTAGAAAAATATGCAGTGAATTTTTATACTTAGTTCACTTTTAGTTCAGCCTCTGTTCTTTAGATCTTGAGAGACTGAAGAACATTGAGCAGCTTTTAAACTGAAGATGCTCATTTCCTATCTTAAATACTCTTTAAAGTTTAAGGCCATAAAACAGACTTACATTTCACACCCTGATTTTTCAATCATATAAGGTACGGACAGATAATTATTAGGCTGGTAAAACATTTATCTTTCACTTAGTACACTTTTTAATCACCAATAACTGATCAAAAACTATAATATATAGGCTTCCTCCAGAATGAAGGAATATTTGAAGCTTCTAGCTGAGACACTGGCCTCCTGGGAAAAATGTCAACATTTTGTACTACAAAAACCCCACATTCCATTTGTTACTACATCTAATTACAACATAATACAATGCAAGTCCAGTGGCAGCTTATGTAGTGACTCTTAATTTGTCACAATTAATTCATTACTGAACTACTCTGTTGCCTCACTCATTCACTGACAGGGAGCTTTAAATATTTCCCCGCAAGAAAAGAGGCAGTCCATTCACTACATGTAATTTTCACATCTCATTTTCTTAACAGATCTGAAAATGTGTTCTCATGGATATGCTGTTAACAGTGTAAAGGATGGGTAACATCTGTCTTCAACAGCTGACATCTCACCACGTCGACTCCACATGGACACGTACGTAGTGTGCTCAGCTTTTACGATGCCTGACAGATGTTCAGGGACCCTGAAGTAGAAACGACCTGTCTGAAGACATGCCTTCTACTTTCTTCCCACTGCGGCTGCCCTTGGCTGTAACTGACAATAGCCGCATTGCCCTCCGCGCCATTAATCTAGACAAAGAAGTTATTTATTTCAAAATGACGCCAACTCCTATGATTCATAAGTTAATAATTCTAAAGTGACTTGCAAAAAGTATCTTACGTGGAAATGCTTTCTTACCAAATAAAAGGAAATTTTTCCTAGAAAGCTGAGTCATAAACTTACCTGAAACAAGGAGGCATGAGGAGGAGGGGGAAGGAAGAATGGGCCAAAATATTTGGCAGGACCTCATCTGATTCTGTTACTTCACTGTGAGCAGGATGCCCGGCATGTTCAAAGTGTTTCCTGCCTCTATTCTCCCACAGAACTTACTCTTATTTGGAAACAATTTAAATTCATCTCCAAACAATCGAATATACAAAATACTACATGAAGATTCTAAACTGAACACAGCTAAGTGGATTAACCTAGAGAAGGGAATGGCTACCCACTCCAGTATTCTTGCCTGGAGAATTCCATGGACAAGAAGCCTGGCTGGCTATAGTCCATGTGGTCTTTGGTGGGAGTGGAGGGCAGTGGAAGGCAGGAGAGGTTCAGGAGGAATGGGGCTCTCTATGGAGGCTTGGGTCTAGACTGGTCCTTCGGGCCAAGGGTTTAAATACAGACAAGATGGGTTGTTTTTAAAATTTGAATGTGGTTAAGCTTTAGGTTGTTAGCAAAGAAGACCGGTTGTGTATTAAAGACAGAAATCCTGGGCAAGAATAATGAATACGAAAACATTGGGAAATCTTTTAAAGCCAATTGCAGATAAGTAGGCAGATTTTGAGTTGAAATCCATAGGAATAAAGGATGTAATTAACATATAATAACAACATTAATAGAAATGTTATCCATAAAAATGGTACCTCACCAATGATAATATTAAATTCCTATTTTCAGTGATGATTGAGACTTAACCAGTGTCTCTAATAAGCTTCTCCAGGAAAAGGAAAGACCTTTGATATGTTTTTACCTATTACCTTCCACTACCTAACATGCTTTCCTCATCATCTGATAGTTTAGATTCAGATTGTTACTGTGACAATACCATCTTTTATTCTGATGGCTTTTATTTTATGCCATTACTTTTAAAGAAATTCTTTCTTAATAATTTGATAAAATTTGAAAGCCCTATTATAATACAAACTCTTATTTAGCAAAAATTCTAATGATTTATTTGTTCGTTACTATTTCTATAACTCATGTTATTTTCTTTCTTATAATCTTCTGTTTTGCTGGAAAACATTCTAAAGTAAATTTTTTTTTTTTTTTTCAGAAAAGACTCATGGAGGATAACTTTCCTGAATCCCAATATTTCTAAAAGAACAATGTCTTTATTCCATCCTTACCCTCCACTCATTCAGGTGCTAGTTTTGCAGGATATAGAATTCCAGGATAAAAATGCTTTCCTTTAAAGACAGAAATATTTTTGTTCCATTTTCCTTAGAATTCACTGTGAATGATGTTAAGTCTAATACTGGTGTGATTCTTGTTCTTATATAACTTTTTCCTTTCCTTTAATTTCTGGAAATGCTAAATTTGAATTTGTGTCTAGGTATAGATAAATCGTTTTCCCTACTTGGCACTAAATGGATCTTTCAACCTGGAGACTAGAGTCTTTCTTCAACTCTTCAGCTTAGAGAAACCACCTCCTCCTTTTATAAATGACTGTTTATTCCTTTTGCTTTCCTTTTTGTGTGCTTACCATTCTTATTTTCTTTTTACATTTACTTTACATTTTTAGTTGTTTACTAGAGTTTATCATCCAGATTAATTGCTCAGTCATATCCCAGTACCATACATAATGTAGTATTTGTCTCTTGTATTAAATTTATTGTTTCCCAAATATATTTTTAATTTCCAAAAGCCCTTTCTTAATCTATGAATACTTTTTATTTAGCTATTTTGGGCTTAACAGTATCCCTTGGGCCATTCTAAGGATATTAATTTTAAAAATTTAATTTTGTCTTCTGTTCCTCTGAAGTTAGTTCTGCTTATCAGTCTTGGCTTGTCTCTAAAACCAATTAGCTTTTCTTAAAGATAATTAAGATCATTAAAGATATGAAAGATTATTTAAGGAGGATTAAGATCTTTCTTAAAGAATATCCTTAAAGAAATCCTTCAAAGATGTGTAGCAACCTTTCTTCAGTAGGCTTCTTACTCCCTAAATAATATCATTTATATTTTATATTAAAAATTTTTTGGACCTTATATAGCAGATTATATCTCTGCTTCTGAAACTTGCTTTTATTTTGGTGAGTATGTTCATGAGATATACTGATATTGATGCAGACACTGCAAGTACATTCATTTTTTATTGCAGCACTGGATGACATATTATGACTGTTTTGTCATCTTGTTATTCATTTTCCTATAGGCTGACATTAGAGGTGTTTTAATTTTTTCCTCTTTTGTTCTTATAAAAACAGTCCATTAACCAGTTTGTAATAAGTCTTTTCCAAATATTAGTATATATCACAATTCACTTTTTAAAATTACATCTAGTCACAAATATTAGGAAGATAGAGGCATGTTAAATTTATTACAGGAATTAAATGCTTTCTTTAAAATACTCGACAGAGAGAAATCTCTAGACTTTACATCTAGTCTTTATTAACAGATAATAAAAGTGCAATTCATGACATTATGTGACATTTTCAAGGTAACAAAGGACTTAGTAATTTTTTCACGGTAGTAAATCAGGCAGTAAATAAGATAGAGGTTATCTTGGGCTTCTGAAAGTAGCAGTAATGTAATTTTCTTTTCACCCAAGAGGTAAGAACAGTATACTTTCCTTCTCCTTGATGTACCTGCAGTATTTGTTTCAATCCCACCAGCCAGGTAGAACACGGTAAGTAAGCTCTGCCATTTTAGCCTAGTTTCATTTGACCTCTAAAAACTGACCAGGAAAAGGTAATGCTCAAAAATTATTTTGGCACAAAAGTTCAGTATTCTTTTTCCCAGGTAAAAATCTGACCATTAAGAAGCAAAAGCAGTTGGTGACCTGTGGTAACATCATTCACCATGGTATTAGAGATTCTACGATGGACTGACTTGCAGTCTCTTCTTACCTTTGCATTCTGGATGCAGGGACAGAGGGCCCAAGCTGCACTGGCCTTCACGTCCGGGTGAGGATTTTTAGCAGGGACCACAACAAACGAACTCCATCTAAGCGATCAATTATCCTATTGTGAAATAAACAATTAAAAAAAAAAAAACCAGAAGTATATACTGTAATTAGTACATGAAAATAAAATTTAAATTGCCTATCCACACAGTTCTAATTATTTTTTTCTCCATTTGACATTTTGCTTAGCACTTTTTTTCCCCCAAAACTTTAACAACAGCAGGGACTTAACATGCTATTGATTTGTCAGTTCTCTGATTTCAGTTTTACACTCATGATGCAGAAAGCAAGCTCTATGATTCACATAAACTAAAAACCAAGCCATGTAATTTTTTAATTAGCTGTATACAGACTGTTGCCTGAATGCAAAAATACTGATTTCTTTCATATAGTAACATCTAAATACTTTCCAAGACAAATATTTACGCCTCAAAACTGTGCAGTTACCTTTTTTATTTGGTCTATGTTTAATTGACTTACCGTACAGCATGACATATTTTAAACTCCTCCAGTCCTAATCTAGCACTAGGAATTAAAATCATTACGCCACACTGCCTCCTTTGTTGGGCAGCAATAACACGTAACTTGTTTTCCATGTGCTTGCTTCCCAGAGAGACTAACATTGCAGACTGTGTTATAATTACTTAAACACGCTGTAATCAAAATATCTTCTTGACTAGCTGAAAAATGAATTATCATCAGAGTCATCTCCACACCATCTGTCTTCTGTTTATGCATCAATCAGTCCAGGGAGCATAACCTCGCATTAAGGTCCGTTGAGTACTCACAGTTGAAAAGAAGGCCAAACAAAACTTAATATCCTTTACAAACATGGCTTTGTTCAGAAAGATATACTAAACTATGAGCAGATGGAAAAAGATAAAGAATATCAAAATTCCTTTGATTTTAAACCTTGAGTTAAATACATGTAGTACTTAGCCACAGACAGAATAAATACTCCTAGCTTAGTGCCATTCAATATTTTTCTTGAAAATTGACTAAAAATACTACATTTCTTGATTTTCTGAGATGAGTTTGCCAGAAAAAAAAAAAAAGTATTATTCAAAAGGTTCCAAGTGGGATATAAGTTTTCCATAACCTTAAAAATTTTGAAGTGCAAATAGCTTACAGTAAGATATAAACTATCTCTTTAAAAGATGATCTTTAATGAGAAAAAGTACATTGAGAAAGTGTTTTAACACCATGTTTAACTAAATAGTTTTCTAAAACTAAAGCTTTCTGTCACTATCTTGCTAAGGGAAATTAAAGATTTTATTTCTCAATTTACAGAAAGTATAAAGAAAGATGGTGAATACACTGTACTTCGCAATGAAGGATTTACTTTACCAACTTAAAAGCTTACTGTTTTACACATGTCACTGAAAGCATAATTAATGGAGATCCCTGGGTCTCTATGTATTTTTTTCACGTGTGATTTCCCAAAGAACAACAGTGAATGATAATCTGTTCTACTCTTTCACCAATGTAGTCAGAACTAATATTTGCATGAGGAATATTTAGCCATACAATGCAGGACATAGCTTGTCATTAGAGTGGAAGTCATTGGGAAGGCACACATTTTCAGTTATAAAGAGGGATAATTCAACTTTGGATCCCTACCCCAGGCAAAATTTCACAATTAACAATCGAAATTCACTGTTCATTCTAAAACCAGATATACTGTCCTTGACTGTCACCCCAAACCCTAGACAATTGCTTAGCTGCTTAGTTACAATGGATGAGGACTGTGTCCTCATTACAGATGACCTAAAAGATAGCATGGTACAGAGTAATTACCTGAGATGAAGAAAACATTAAAAAAAAAAAAAAAATTGCAAACAGAGGAACTAACAAAGTCAAGGGCAGCAAATTTCAGAGTTCAATCTTGTTCCTCCATTTCTCTCATCCTCGGGATCGAGTCATACTGTGGATTTGCTTCACAGTAAGTCAAGCGCCTCCCCTACTTCTCTTTCTCCCTGCCAGCACCCTAACTGTAGTCTCTGTTCCCTCACATGGACAGTCACAGTAGTAACTTTGTTTTGTGTCTTCAGTTTCTCTCAATTCCATCCTATAGATCCCTATAGGATGGATTCCAATCCATCCTATAGAAATTAATCCTGCTGAAAGAGTATTTTAGAGCTTCTGCAGTGTCTCCTTGCAAGCAAGGCCCCAGGGATATTCATTCTGTCCATCACACCAGCCAACACATTCAGTTAACGCTTGGTGAACAGTTCACAACTGAGAGATCACTCCCAGGGGACAGTCTCGGACGGCTTCCCACTGCCTGCGTGGTATTCACACCCCAGTCTGAACTCAGTATTTAACATTTCCAATGAGCTGGTTTATTCCTCCCAATTCCTATATTCAGGTGTTTGCTCATAAAACTCCGTGGCCGCCTACTAAACACTAAGTGCTGAGCATACAGAAGTAACAGATACACTCAATTCTGGTTGCTCAGGGTAGCTAAACTGTATAAAGTCACAGCGAGCAGTGAATTTGTAAATACTAAATCACTGCTCTCTGGGGAATGTGAAGTTTTGTTCCTAAGAGCCTCTGGTGAGAATACTTTCATTAACTGATCAATATATAATCTTGTTTTATGTGTTTCTGTTTAAAGACACTTTCCTTAATAATACATTTTTGATTCATTAACACTGAACCCACGAGCAATCCAGCACACACATTTTTCTCTGTAAGGCACATGGAAGTCTTCTTGTACTCTGGCATTAGACTTAGGGGCCATTTCAAACAGGAAGATCACCAGCTCAAAGCACAAAAATGCAAAACATGTGAATACTATGAAGACGACACATTTACAAAAGGAGAGTGGAAACAAGAAGGCAGAGTATGGCCGTGTTCAACTCCAGCTGGAAACAGATGCATGGTGTAACTGCAAAAGTGCTGTAAGGATTAATTAGGGGCATCACAAATACATTTCAGCAAGATATGAATACAAGAATAGTGAAGTGAAGTCACTCAGTCATGTCTGACTCTTCACGACCCCACAGACTGCAGCCTCCCAGGCTCCTCCGTCCATGGGATTTTCCAGGCAAGAGTACTGGAGTGGGTTGCCATTGTCTTCTCCAAGAATACAAGAATAAAGCCTCTGCAAATAAAAGGGATTTTCAGTGTCCTTCAGGAAACTGTAGTCTAGTGAAGGTGATAAAGAGACCATTGCAATCTATTCTGGTAAATGCTATAGGACAGTGGGGTCCCCAACCTTTTGGCACCAGGGACTGGTTTCATGGAAGACAATTTTTCCATGGACCAGGGGTTGAAGGGATGGTTTCAGGGTAATTCAAGCACCTTACATTTATTGTGTACATTATTTCTATTATTATTACATCAGCTCCAACTCAGATCACCAGGCATTAGATCCCAGAGACTGGGGACGCCTGCTAGGAGATGTGGGCATCAGGCTCCATGTGAACACAGAGGGGAGACACTGCTTAACTCACAAGTCACAGAGATTCTCCCAGCTCTAAACCTTTGCCCACACCACCTCCATCTTTCACTCTGACAATGCATATTTTAAGATCTACAATAAAACCCCCTCCTCAAATCCTCTGGCTTCTCCCCTCCTCTGAGAGCCTTTTGAGTTTTGCTGCCCTTGTCTCTGGCTCTCATCATATACTGCTTTGCAGTGTGGTCGTGTGTGTATGCATCTTATCTCCCCAAGTGCCATGTAATCTCCTTGACAGCAGGAATCTGCTACTGCCCACCATGCTTCGCACGCATGCCTGAGCCAGTGAATATTGGTTAAATGGACCTGAAACAGAAGTCTTTGCCTACTCCTTTTTTTTTACTGAATCAAAAATCTCTCTCAACACAAACACACTCATTTTTAACCTCATACTTGAAAAGCATATATTCAAATTCAAAATCTAACCAGTAAATTTTTATTGGGAGTTCCTTCTAGGTTGAAAGTGCATTTTCATAGATATTCTTTACAACTTTATTGCTTTTTGAATATACAATGATGGGCTTATAGGTGGTATTAATTACACCACTGTCCATTTTCAATGGACACAGTGTAGTGTCTCCTTTCGTATAGTTCTTTAATTTTACTAGTATCTTGCTCTGATTTCATTTCCAGCAATATGTTAACTCTTCTTGTTTTTATTATCAGTAGAATTTTACATTAATACTTTGGTATTATAAAAACAAAACTGAGTTACATGTTTCCAAAATCTTCAGCTTTGTCATAGAAATCAAACTGTGGGCTGACAAAATAACAGTTCTGGAAAGATGAATATGTTCATTGACTCTTTATAAAAAGGAAAAAAAAACACAGGAAAACACACAGTGGCTTGTTGTGAGTCTCAGTTTCTTTTGTTATGTTCACTCTTGTCAGGATTGTTAAGATGTCTGGCTGGCTTGCCTGCCCACCAAGGCCGCACATATGAACAAATGTGGACGGTCTGCACCCACGTGGCCAGTATGGCTGAAGTTGCAGAATTTCTGTCTGGAAATGCCAGTACATCTATTTTGAAACCATAATTTGATATCATGTCTAAAAATGTCATAATATTTGCAAATTATGCTGATAAATACCATTGTCAGACAATGGCTCAACCTAAATGTGGTTAGCCGGGAAGAACATGATGTTCTTAAGCCACATTATAAATTGCAACTGAAAACTATACATTTTAAAACCACGCTGGCAATTCTGTGAAAATGGAAACATAAATGTAGGTCAGGATTAATGATTGTGAACAAAAGTATGATTAGAAAAAATTAACACTTTTATAAAAATTCTCAAAGTTTTAATGTTTCTATCTCTACGTATTCTTTTAAAGAGACTATAGGAGACCATATAGGCAGCTGTGTGGCCCTGGAGCAGCTGTGAGGAGATAACCACATCCAAGAGCAAAGGAGAAGCCCCAGCAAGATGGTAGGAGGGGTGAAATTGCCTTTAGAATCAAACCCCATACCCGCCAGAGACACTCAGAGGGCTCAAAAATACCTTGTCCACACCAGCACCCAAGACCCCACAGAGACTGAGACAGAACTGTGTTTGGTTGTCTTCTGAGGAGGTGCAGGTCAGCAGTGGACTGCTGGGGGCAGGGGCTCCGGGTGCAGTGGACCTGGGAATGGCATAAGCCCTGTTGGAGGAGGTTGCCATTAACCCACCACAGAGCTGCCAGAACTTACACAGGGGCTGGGGAAACAGACTCAGAACCTTGTGTGCACCAAGACCTAGAAGAAAGGAGCCGTGACCCCACATGAGACTGACCCAGACTAGCCCATGAGTGTCCAGGAGTCTGTTGCAGAGGCATGGGTCGGCAGTGGCCTGCTGCAGGGTTGGGGGCACTCAGTGCGGATGTGCCTGCATGGGACCTTTTGAAGAAGGTCACCATCATCTTTATTACCTCCACCACAGTTTGTCCTCAGGTCAAACAACAGAGAGGGAACACAGCCCCGCTCATCAACAGAAAACTGGATTAAAGATTTACTCAGATTTACTGCCCATTTGAATAAGACCCAGTTTCCCCCTCAGTCAGGCTTCCCTGGTGGCTCTGATAGTAAAGTGTCTGCCTGCAATGTGGGAGACCCGGGTTCGATTCCTGGGTCAGGAAGATCCCCTGGAGAAAGAAATGGCAACCCACTCCAGTACTATTCCCTGGAAAATCCCATGGATGGAGGAGCCTGGTAGGCTACAGTCCATGGGGTTGCAAATAGTTGGACACGACTGAATAACTTCACTTCACTTTACTTTCCCCTCAGTCAGTCTCCCTCATCAGGAAGCTTCCATAAGCCTCTTATCCTTCTCCATCAGAGGGCAGACAGACTGAAAACCACAATCACAGAAGACTAACCAAACTGATCACATGGACCACAGCCATGCATGTGGGGCAACCCAAGACAGACAGGTCATGGTGGAGAGTTTCAGCAAAACGTGGTCCACCAGAGAAGGGAATGGCAAATCACTTCAGTATTCTTGCCTTGAGAACCCCACGAACAGTATGAAAAGGCAAAAAGATAGGACACTGAAAGATGAATGCCCCAGGTTGGTAGGTGCCCAATATGCCACAGGAGATCAGTGGAGAAATAACTCCAGAAAGAATGAAGAGACAGAGCCAAAGCAAAAACAACACCCAGCTGTGGATGTGACTGGTGATGGAAGTAAAGTCCAATGCTGTAAAGAGCAATATTGCATAGGACCCTGGAATGTTAGGTCCATGAATCAAGGCAAATTGGAAGTGGTCAAACAGGAGATGGCAAGAGTGAACGTTGACATTTTAGGAATCAGTAAACTAAAATGGAATGGAATGGGTGAATTTCACTCAAATGACCATTATATCTACTACTGTGGGCAAGAATCCCTTAGAAGAAATGGAGTAGCCATCATAGTTAACAAAAGAGTCCAAAATGCAGTACTTGGATGCAGTCTCAAAATGACAGATCTCTGTTCGTTTCCAAGGCAAACCATTCAGTATCACATTAATCCAAGTCTCTGCCCCAACCAATAACGCTGAAGAAGCTGAAGTTGAATGGTTCTAGAAAGACCTACAAGACCTTCTAGAACTAACACCCAAAAAGATGTCCTTTTCATTAAAGGGGACTGGAATGGAAAAGTAGGAAATCAAGAAATACCTGGAGTAAAGGGCAAATTTGGCCTTGAAATACAGAATGAAGCAGGGCAAAGGCTTACAAAGTTTTGCCAAGAGAATACACTGGTCATAGCAAATACCCTCTTCCAACAATACAAGAGAAGACTTTCCACATGGACATCACCAGATAGTCAATACTAAAATCAGATTGATTATATTCTTTGCAGCCAAAGATGGAGAAGCTCTATACAGTCAGCAAAAACAAGACCAGGAACTGACTGTGGCTCAAATCATGAATTCTTTATTGCCAAATTTAGACTTGAATTGAAGGAAGTAGGGAAAACCACTAAACCATTCAGGTATGACCTAAATCAAATCCCTTATGACTATACAGTGGAAGTGACAAATAGATTCAGGTATTACATCTGACAGACAGAGTGCCTGAAGAACTATGGATGGAGGTTCATGACATTGTACAGGAGACAGTGATCAAGACCATCCCCAAGAAAATGAAATGCAAAAAGGCAAAACAGTTGTCTGAGGAGGCCTTACAAACAGCTGTGAAAAGAAGAAAAGTGAAAGGCAAAGGAGAAAAGGAAATATATAACCATTTGAATGCAGAGTTCCAAAGAATAGCAACGAGAGATAAGAAAGCCTTCCTCAGTGATCAGTGCAAAGAAATAGAGGAAAACAATAGAATGGGAAAGACTAGAGATCTCTTCAAGAAAATTAGAGATACCAAGGGAACATTTCATGCAAAGATGCACTCGATAAAGGACAGAAACGGTATGGACCTAACAGAAGCAGAGGATATTAAGAAGAGGTGGCAAGAATACACAGAAGAACTGTACAAAAAGATCTTCACAACCAAAATCATCACGATGGTGTGATCACTCACCTAGAGCCAGCCATCCTGGAATGTGAAGTCAAGTGGGCCTTAGAAAGTATCACTAAGAACAAAGCTAGTGGAAGTGATGGAATTCCAGTTGAGCTATTTTAAATCCTGAAAGATGATGCGGTGAAAGTGCTGCATTCAATATGCCAGCAAATTTGGAAAACTCAGCAGTGGCCACAGGACTGGAAAAGGTCAGTTTTCATTCCAATCCCAAAGGAAGGCAATGCCAAAGAATGTTCAAACTACCACACAATTGCATGCATCTCACACACTAGCAAAGTAATCCTCAAAATTCTCCAAGCCAGGATTCAACAGTACATGAACCATGAATTTTCAGATGTTCAACTTGGATTTAGAAAAGGCAGAGGAACCAGAGTCAAACTGCCAACATCCATTGGATCACTGAAAAGAGAGTTCCAGAAAAACATCTATTTCTGTTTTATTGACTATGTCAAAGCCTTTGACTGTGTGGATCACAACAAACTGGAAAATTCTTCAAAAGATGGGAATACCAGACCACCTGACCTGCCTCTTGAGAAATATGTATGCAGGTCAAGAAGTAACAATTAGAATTGGACATGGAACAACAGACTGGTTCCAAATTGGGAAAGAGTACATCAAGGCTGTACATTGTCACCCAGCTTATTTAAATTATATGCAGAGTACATAATGAGAAATGCTGGGCTGGATGAAGCACAAGTTGGAATCAAGATTGCTGGGAGAAATATCAATAACCTCAGATATGCATATGACATCACCCTTATGGCAGAAAGCGAAGGACTAAAGGGTCTCTTGATGAAAGTGAAAGAGAAGAGTAAAAAAGCTGGCTTAAAATTCAACATTCAGAAAACTAAGATCATGGCATCTGGTCCTATCACTTCATGGCAAATATATGGGGAAACAATGGAAACAGTGAGAGACTTTATTTTTTGGGGGGGTTCCAAAATCACTGCAGATGGTGATTGCAGTCATGAAATTAAAAGATGCTTGCTCCTTGGAAGAAAAGTTATGACCAACCTAGACAGCTTATTAAAAGGCAGAGACATTACTTTTGCCAACAAATGTCCATCTAGTCAAGGCTGTTGTTTTTCCAGTAGTCATGTATGGATGTTAGAGTTGGACTATAAAGAAAGCTCATAGCTGAAAAATTGATGCTTTTGAACTTTGGTGTTGGGGAAGACTCTTGAGAGTCTCTTGACTCCAAGAAGGTCCAACCAGTCCATCCTAAAGGAAATCAGTCCTGAACATTCATTGGAAGGACTGATGCTGAAGTGGAAACTCCAATACTTTGGCCACTTGATGTGAAGAACTGACTGATTTGAAAAGACCCTGATGCTGGGAAAGACTGAAGGCAGGAGGAGAAGGGGATGATAGAAGATGAGATGGTGGATGGCATCACTAAGTCAATGAACATGAGTTTTAGTAACCTCCAAGAGTTGGTGATGGACAGGGAGGCCTGGTGTGCTGCAGTCCATGGAGTCACAAAGAACTGGACACGACTGAGTGACTGAACTGAACTGAACTGATAAGAGACCAAGTACCTAGGTACTCCTTGTCATGGAGAAGAACTCATTCTCAAATAAGTGTTAAGTGGAAGTTAGTCATCATTACAGTCATCAGATACTAGTGCTGTCGTAGCGAACCTCTACTCAAGTGCTTTCATTAAAAAACAAAAATAAAAACAGGTAAAGTGGCTTAACTAATGCTGTATAATGTATTTATTGTATAAGCAAATAAAACAATTTATCTTTTCTTACTCTCATGAAGAAAAGGCAAATGGTTTAGATGGGTGCATTAAAGACAGGTGAGGGAAGGTTCACTTAAAGCAGAAATAAAATGAACCAATGCAAATATTCATATGCTTGGTCACATCCATACAACCACCCTTCTGGATACAAAAGAATAATTTTGTGTAACAGTGGTCTGATGAAACTATAAACATCCCTAAACATTTGGAGTAGTAAAATAAACTCTTTCTCAAAGTAGTTAGACATTGTAAATCATTACTGGATACATCTACATTTGTATCTGTATTTGAAGGGTTTTATGATTATAACTTATATGACTGTGATCATATGATTTATGATATGTGTTATCACTGGGGGTTTTCCTGGTGGCTCAGATAGTAAAGAGTCTGCCTGTAATGCAGGAGACCTAGGTTCAATCCCTGGTCAGGAAGATGTCCTGGAGAAGGGAATGCTGCTTCTGCTGCTGCTAAGTCGCTTCAGTCGTGTCCAACTCTGTGCAACCCCGTAGATGGCAGTCCACCAGGCTCCCCTGTCCCTGGGATTCTCCAGGCAAGAACAGTGGAATGGGTTGCTATTTCCTTTCTCCAGTGAGAAAGTGAAAAGTGAAAGTGAAGTCACTCAGTTGTGTCTGACTCTTAGCGACCCAAGGGACGGCAGCCTACCAGGCTCCTCCATCCATGGGATTTTCCAGGCAAGAGTACCCGAGTGGGGTGCTATTGCCTTCTCTGGGAGAAGGGAATGGCTACCCACTATTCTTGCCTGGAGAATTCCATGGACAGAGGAATCTGGCAGCTACCGTCCATGGGGTCACAAAGAGTCAGACACAACTGAGTGACTAACACTTTCACTTTTTCTTTGTTACATGATTATGACTAAGTGGATACTCTTCAAATATTACAAAATAGACAAAGGAATAAATTTAAGAGTAATGAACACCTAAGTGTGTATCCTGTTTATTGAAAGAGCATAAGAACTGTGGTGTTGAATAAGACTCTTGAGAGTCCCTTGGACTGCAAGGAGATCCAACCAGTACTTCCTAAAGGAAATCAGTCCTGAACATTTCATTGGAAGGACTGATGCTGAAGTTGAAACTCCAGTACTGTGGCCACCTGATGCAAAGAACTGACTCACTGGAAAAGACCCTGATGCTGGGAAAGATTGGAGGCAGGAGGAGAAGGGGACGACACCTCCGTCGTCCTGAGATGGTTGGATGGCATCATCAATTCGATGGACATGAGTTTGAATAAGCTCCAGGAGTTGATGATGGACAAGGAAGCCTGGCACACTGCAGTCCATGGGGTCACAAAGAGTCGGACATGACAGAGTGAACTGAACTGAACTGAAACTAGATAATTATAAATCATGTATTCAAATACCAGACTACTACTTAGAAGCACAATATTGGGCAAATATTTAATCTCCTGAAGCTTGAATTTCCTCATCTATTAAAATCAGGTCATATTACCTTTCTAATGAGATATCCAATATAATTACAAATAGATATGCAATTAATGTTAGTTTATTCTGAGGTTAATAAACATGCAGATAAACTTAGATTGATCTGTGGCTCTATCTATATCCAGTAATTAGGCTAAGTCAAGATTTAAAGTGGATATTTATTCAGTGTATACTGAAACTTACTAATATACACTAGAAATATAGAGTATTGAACCAAAAAATTCTGATTTTATTCAGGCCTACAGCATCACTTGAGTATATGAGCACTACATCATCTGTAGAGATAGGAAAGATAATATAGTTGATTTGGATTTGAATTCAATTAAACAAATTTGCATTGACATTCTATGTGATCAGTGAAATAAATGGTTCTACTTTAGACAACAAAGATTTATCATACACTATTGATTAAAATATTGCAAGAATTCCACATTTTAGTAGTGAATTTAAATCCCTATTTCAACTTCATCAGAAATGTCAGAATTATATGTATATAGACTAAGAGAAATTAAAGAGGCATTTGCAGGCTAAGAAGATGAGCGGGCAGGGAAGGAGGCAATGTGGGCAGAACCAGAGAGACAAACACTGAGAAATGGAATCAATAGGTAAGGATTTTATATATTTTAAATTTAAATATGTATCAACAGATTGTCTTCCATAAAAGGTATGTTAATTTGATTCCATAAGTGCAAAAAATTTATCTTATTTTTTTTCCTCCCTTCTCACTATGAAAAATTTCAAACACACTTAAGAGTTTTCTTAAAAACAGTAAAATAAGCACCAATAGACACAGCCTTCAAAATGTGATCTACTTGTATCATCTACCAATATGAGTATTTATTTTTTCTAAATTTTTTGCAAGTAAGTTACAGATACAACAGCGTATAACTAAAACTCATGTTTTAAAAATAAGTACAATCTTTTGCATTATCATTATACTATTCTTACATTTAAGAAAGGTAAAAGTAATTCCCTGATATAATCAAATATCCAGCTCAGATTCAAATATTCCCAATTCTCAAAACTTCCTTTAGAGCTTTTAAAAAGCAAATGAAACCTGGATTCAAATAAGGATCATACACTATGTTTTTGATATATCTATTTAGTCTCTTTTAATCTAGAATATTTTTTTATGGCACTGACTCTTTTAAAAGATGAAGACTGCTGTAGAAAGTCCCACCATCTGAGTTTGTCTGGTCGCTTCCTCAAGGTCTCATTTGACTTTCCGCTCTTTACTCTGTGACTTCCCTGGTGGCTCAGATGGTAAAGTGTCTGTCTACAGTGTGGGAGACCTGGGTTCAACCCCTGGGTTGGGAAAATCCCCTGGAAAAGGAAATGGCAACCCACTCCAGTATTTCTGCCAGGAAAATCCCATGGACAGAGGAGCCTGATAGACTACAGTCCATGGGGTCGCAAAGGGTAGGGCACAACTGAGCAATTTTACTTTCACTTTCTTATCTCTGCACAGATCTTTCTCAACTGAATGATGCAGCTATATCCTAACAAAAATAAACCCATCGGAAGTCAAAAGGATCATACGTTGAAAACACATGTAACACATCTAACCTACTGAACATTAAGCTTAGCCTGTGCGCATGCATGCTCAGTTGCTTGTCTTGTCCAGCTCTTTACGACTCCATGGACTGTAACCCAGCAGACAGCTCTGTCCATGGGATTTTCCAGGAAAGAATACTGGAATGGGTTGCCATTTCCTCCTCCAGGGGATCTTCCTGACCCAGGGATTGAACCTACATCTCCTGCATTGCAAGTGGATTCTTTTATCACTGAGCCACCTGGAAGCCCTTTTACCCTGTTAGAAGGACTAAATTAAAAAAAAAAAAAAGAAGAAGAAGAAGAAGGAACACTAAATGTTGGCACCAATGGGAATGTAAAATTGTACAACCACAGTTGTGTACTATCTGGAAGTTTCTAATAAAGTTAAACTTCTACCCTATGAATCAGAAATTCTACTCGCAGAATAGGCAAAACTAACCTATAGTGATGGAAATGAGAAAGTGGCTGCTTGGGGTTAGGGTGGGGACTGACTGGTAAATAGCATGAGTGCACTTTCCTGGGTGAAGGACATGTTTTACATTTTCTTTTGGCTGGTGGTTATATGATTGTATACAATTGTTAAAATGCATCAAACAGAACAGTTAAGTATTAAAATAACCTATAATTTTGAACAAAAAAATCAGACAAAAATAAACACATACTACATGCTTCCATTTGTTCCCAAATAGAAATAAAACAGAACTATACTTTAAAGGGAGGCATTCTCAAGTGTAAAATGTGTAAAACACGGCAAGATAAAAATTACCATAAAAGGTAAGAGTGAGCTCTCCCCAGCCTGCAGGGAGATGGGCACGGGGTGGGCTGGGAGAAGGACAGGCAGCTAGGGGGGTCTTATAAGGCAACAATAATATTCTGCTTCTTGGCTTAGGGGACAGGTACATGAGTCTTCCCTTTTTAAAATTTACTAATGTATACACTTGCTAATGCATACACTAATGTATACATGTACTTTATGTATACAACATTTTACAAATTAAAAGCTTAAAAAATGTGTTTTAACTTCATTGTAAACACACACACACATACTCTTGAGCTCATACACAAGAAAGAATACTGAACAATTAATTTATCAGCTATTGAACTTATGCACATGTCACAACTAGATGAATAAGATATATAATGCAGATAAATAAAATCCATATAACCTTCAAATTCACATCCTCTGAGCTTGTTTAAAATGAGAAAACTAAGACTCAGAAGATAAAATGATTCACATAATTACTTTTCATGTGGCATTTCGGTATCTCAGTTAGATTCATATACTTTCAAAAGTATGCATACGAGAAACAAATAACCAAAAAAGGTAAAAAGGAAGGAAAAATATTCTTAATGACACAACATATGAAACATATACTCTATTCTATATCTTGCATAAGCCCTAAAAGGTCATAAGGACTGGTTTTGTGGTAAATGAAATTTCTGTGCGGCCTGTTTGTATGCAAACAAGCATAGCTTTATCTTTCCTCCCTTTTTAAAAAGAAGAAATAAGCCCAATGTAAAAAAAAAAAAACTATGTAAATACAACATAATTATGTTTAAACCACAGAAGACAGGAAATTTAGAGTTACAGATTCCATGGTAAGTTTTAATTCTATCCTTGTGTATATGTTTTATAAAAGAGTCTTTCATTACATGATCACATAACACTGGACTATGTAACAATCAGTTCAGCAATTGTTTGTTTTATAATATGTGGAAGGAAAATATTTTATAGGATAAATTGTAGGAAATTAGTATATTATTTAGCAAAATTGTTATGTAAAACTTCTTAGAATCTTGGGCATTTACAGAATATTAATATAAATATTTTTCTTGATTATCTTCTAAAAACATGAAATTTAACCCTTTTGTAGGCTCAGTAGTAAAGAAGCTGCCTGTAATACAGGAGCCACAGGAGATGGGGGTTTGATCCCTGGGTCTGGAAGATCCCTTGGAGGAGGGCATGGCAACTCACTCTAGTATTTTTGCCTGGAGAATCCCATGGACAGAGGAGCCTGTGGGGCTACAATCCATGGGGTCGCAAAATAGTCAGACACAATGAAGTGACTTAGCATGCATGTAGGCAGGCACTTACAGTTGAAAGCTGATCTGTAGGTTTAAGGTTATTCTTAAGTAATGAAAAACTTGAGACATTAGAACTTTAGCATGTTTTGAATCATGTGTGGCAGGAATTCTGTCTTAAAATTAACAGCAGAGACTGAAGTAAACCATGAGGATATATAAGTTCCTAATAAGTCCAAAAAACAGCCTTTATCATCACTGTTGGCACTTGCCAGGACTCCTGACAACTCAATCTGAAATTTGAATTTTTCAAAAAAGCATTTATCCTGATTTTTCTGTATTAATTCTATTTTCTGTATTAATTCTATTTCAGGTTAACCAAATGATTAGCCATGAACTCTAAGATAAACCTGGATGCGGATAAAAGTATTAGATCATAAAGGTAAAGAAAAATTTCTCAAGGCCTCCAAGCAAAAAGATCAAAAACTCACAAAGAATGAATTTGACTAATACCACAATTTTCACAAGAAAAGTATGAAGTAAGGCAACAGTGAAGCAGACTTTTTTTTAATTCAAGAAAGAAAATGGGAACCAAGAATTTTACATCTAGCAAAACTGAAATAAAGAGAAAAGCAGAATAACAGAATATGAATAATTATAAAATATTATGAGACCAAACATCAATGAGAGTATATGTGTTTGTCTCAATTATTAAAAATATGTTTAATTTGTTGTACAAAGCAAGACCCATCTATAGACTACATAAGACAGTACACCTGAAAGAATGTGGTTCAAGAAAGACTAAAAACAAAATATAGGCCAAGACACTCCCAGAAATGGAAAAAATATGAGAGCAGGGGTAAATATTCTTATATCAAAGTAGAAATATCAAGCCGAAACCCATTGAACATGACAAAGAAGAGCTCTTGAAGTATTAAAAGCTATAATTCACAATGATTAGAACATTTATGCACCAAACAATATAGAGTCTGCCTTTAGGTAGCAAAAGCTATATGAGCTGTCAGACAACACAGGTAGAAGCATGCTAATAATGCCATCACGTTCAGTATGAGACAGATTGTGTGCATGAAAAATAAAGAGTAAGGATAGAGGGCTTATGTAACATAATGAAACAGATCTTAAGAATATACATCAGATTCCACCCTCTGTTGTATATTCTTAAGATCTGTTTCATTATGTACCCTCTGTTGACCTCTGGTGGCTCAGGTGGTAAAGAATCTGCCTGCAACGTGGGAGGCCCAGGTTTGATCCCTGGATCAGGAAGATCCCCTAGAGAAGGAAATGGCAACCCACTCCAATATTCTTGCCTGGAGAATTCCATGGACAAAGGAGCCTGGCAGGCTGCATACAGCCCATAAAGTCCCAGAGAATCGGACATGACTGAGCGACTAAAACTTCACTTCACTTCTAGCCTCTGTTGAAAGGGAATATATCCTCAGCCAAAGCATCTATAGATGTTTTGTAAAAATTCATCTTATAGTATGTCATAAAGGAAACACCAGTATGTTCCATAAAAAGTAGAAATAAAACACTCTGAGTAAACTGCAACATAATAAGAAATAGCTAAAATAAAAAATAAAAGCTTCCCTTTTGTGGAGTTAAAAAAATTCCATTAAGCAACACATGGTCTAAAGGGAAAATGCAAATTGAATTTAAAGAATTTCTTAAAAATAATGATAATGAAATCACTACATATCAGAATGTACAAGGGACATTTAAAGACGTGTCAAAGAAATGTTCATAGCACAGACTACTTTTGTTATTATGAAACAAAGGAACTCCCTGGCAGTCCAGTGGTTAGGAGTCCACACTTCCACCACAGGTGGCCTGGGTTCAATGTCCGGTCAGGGAATTAGGATTCCACAAACTGCACAGCACAGCCAAAAAAATAAAATAAAATATCGTCCAAGCTCAAAAAATTAGAAAAATAGTTACAAAATAAATTCTAAAAAGACAACATAAAGATAAAAGAAATTTCTGAGGTAGAGAATAAAAGCACAGTGTATCTAATTAATTAAATTTTTTTCAGAAAAAATCAAAATAGGGAAACTATACCAGATAATTTGACCAGGGGAAAAAACAGGAGAAAGCTCACACACACAAACATAAATTAACAAGTGGGAAATAACCATTGAAAAAGAGAAAGTTTAAAAATCATAAGACATTGCTTTTCAGATCACTGTTTAAATAAATTTGATAATGTAAATGAAAATGATCATTTTATGAGGAAATGCAGATTGCCCAAACTGACCCCATTCGAGTAAAAAGCATCAATGGATCAGATTTCATAGAAGAACTAGAGGAAACCAATAAAGAACAAATAAAACACAAACAAATTGGGCCCACATGACTGGACAGTATACTTGTACCAAACCTTTATCCCATTGTTCAATAAATTATTCCCGAGCACTGAAATAAAAGAAAACTTCGTAATTTCTTTTTAAAGCAGGTATAATACTGATACCTAAATTTGATAAAGATAGTCTTTTTAAAAAAGAAAGGAAGGAAAAGAAACAAACTACAGACCAAAATTAACTTGATATCATTATCGAAATACTAAGATTACAAACAGAATCCTATACCACATTAAGAAATCAGCACATCATGATCAAGTGAAACTGACTCCCAGAATGGAAGGTTGGTGCAGTGTTTGGAAACCCATGAGTATTATTCATGATATGGATAGATATAAAGGGAAAATCATACTGGAGCAAATGGAGCATAATCTCCATAAATGCTTAAAAGATATCTGACAAAATCTAATACCTATTTCTTATTTTTTTCTGTGAAAAGTTTTTTCACTACCTATACGTGACTTAAAAACCACTCTTCAAAAATAAAAATTAAGAGGTTTTGAAAAATATGATAAAATGTATATACCTTAGTCCTCAGGACATTATTTCACCTAATAAAATAGCACTAAAGGCATGTCCACTAAAACCAGTAATCTCCATTACTAGTCAGCATCATGGTAGGAAATCAGCTAACGAAATCAAACAAGAAATCAATCTAAAGAATAAGAATTTATAAAGAAGACATAAAACTTCCTCAGGAATATCCTAGGAAAGAACTCAGCAATTTTTAAAAATTAAGCCCTGGTAAAGGAGATCAACCCTGGGATTTCTTTGGAAGGAATGATGCTAAAGCTGAAACTCCAGTACTTTGGCCACCTCATGGGAAGAGCTGACTCACTGGAAAAGACTCTGATGCTGGGAGGGATTGAGGGCAGGAGGAGAAGGGGATGACCGAGGATGAGGCTGGATGGCATAACTGACTCGATGGACGTGAGTCTGAGTGAACTCCGGGAGCTGGTGATGGACAGGGGAGGCCTGGCGTGCTGCGATTCATGGGGTCCCAAAGAGTCAGACACGATTGAGAGACTGAACTGAACTGAGCAAGTATATTAGTCTTTTTGGGTTATTTGGTCTTTGTCACAACTACTCAACTCTTCCATTTGTAACATAAAAGTCATCAAATACAATACATACATGAATGAGTGTGTATATGTTACAATAAAACTTTATTTACAAAAACAGGATTTGGTCCATGTGCTATAGTAAGTTAACAACTGTGCTAGAAAATCAATAATAAAGTGAACTTGATTAGAGAATTCTGTTAGGTAGCAGCATATAGAATTAATACACAAAATTCAATAGTTCTCATGAAGTGAAGTGAAGTCAAGTGAAGTCGCTCAGTTGTGTCCGACTCTTTGTGACACCATGGACTGTAGCCTACCAGGCTTCTCCGTCCGTGAGATTCTCCAGGCAAGAATACTGGAGTGGGTTACCATTTCCTTCATAGAGACAACCAACTGAAGAACATAATAGCAGTGAAAAGAAAATTATACCACCAATAAGGAAGATTAAATACTTGGAAATGAACTGAACAAAAAGGACAAAATCCACATACCACACTCTTCAAGTTCTAAAACATTAGACTTGAACAAATAAAATGTTTCTATAATTTCACCATGGTGTGTAGGATGTTAAGGGCATATGGGAACTCTATTCCATGCATTCTATATTCTTGCGACTTTTCTGTAAGTTTAGTGTTATTTCTAAATAAAAGTTTAGTTGGTGGGAATGTAAATTTGTGCAGCCACTATGGAGAACAGTATGAAAGTTCCCTTAAAAACTAACAATTGAGCTATGATATGATCCTGCAATCCCACTTCTGGTTATACATTGAGACAAAACTATAATTCAACAAAATACATGCACTCCAGTGTTCACTGCAGTGCTGTTCACAGTAGCCAAGACAGGGGAAGCAACCTAAACATCCACCGACAGAGGAGAGGATAAGGAGGATGCGGCACACATATACAATGGACTATTTCTCAGCAATAAAAAGAACAAATAATGTCATTTGCAGCAACATGGATGGACCTAGAGATTATCATACTAATTAAAGTAAGTCAGGCAGAGAAAGACAAATATTCTATGTTATTACTTACATGTGGAATCTAATAAAGAATGATACAAATGAACTTATCTTTACAAAACAGAAGCAAACTCACAGACAGGAAAACAATGTCATGGTTACCAAAGGGAAAGGAGTGGGAGGTATAAATGAGGAATTGGAAGTAACATATACACACCACTACATATAAAATAGATAAACAACGAGGACCTACTGTATAGCACAGGAATCTGTACTCAATATTTTGGAATAACCTATATGGGAAAACAATATATATATATATAAAATTATATAATATATATAATACATATCCTTTTTCAGAGTCTTTTCTTCCAGATTCGTGTGTGTGTGTGTGTATATATATATATATACACACACACATATATATGTATATATATATATATACACACACGAATCACTTTTCTATATACCTGAAAGTAACACAACATAGTAAATCAACTATAATTCAATAAATTTTTTTAATTTTCTAAAAAGTAAGTAAAGAGCCTGAGGTATGGAAAAGAAATTTTAGACGTATAAGTTTTTAGCTTCAATACTTTTTAGTCGTTTGAAATTTTATAGTACTTTATGAGAAAGTTACATTCCCCAAAACATAAGCGTTAACAATTTCTTGCAACATTCGTGTGATTTTTATATACTTGAAGGACAAATTACCTCCAGATGAGTTCTGTACATATCAAATAGGCATTAACAAGTCAACAAAAAAAGAAAATCCAGCATGAATAAATCTACTTTTTCATGAACCTAATATATCAGGATAGCGGCTGTTCATGTCAGGTCCTCAGGAAGGGCATGATTAGTATGAAACTATTTATACTGAGTCTTTAAGTAGTCTGATGTACTGAGAAAAGTCAGTAGAGTTTTCTGAAATCACTGGTGTCTTAAAAACAATTTTTGATTCAGTAGCTAAACTGTTATTTTTAACACGTTTTGTATTCTTACTGAAAAATAGATATGGGAATAGAATTGTGCATTCTATCACAGAGCTAATAAAACTCTGCTATGTGTATAGATGTTTACCCTCACATGCCACACCTAAGTTTTGGCCACAGCCAAAAAGCAACATAAAACTGCTAATCATTAAAACAAGTTCCTAACGTATGAATTATTTAAAACTTACACAAGAGAGAGGTGTTTGTCATTTCCTTACCATTTAACTTGAAGCTTGAAGACTCAATAAACCCTACAAATCTAGCAATAATAGCCACGTCCGAAATATGACGCCACATGTAACGCTGTTGGATCCTTACCAGACTCAAAACACTGTTTTCTAAAACTGACTTTGTGTGTTTCTAAAAATATCTGTAAGAAAACCATATCCACAAGTACAAGAGGCTTCATCAACCTCCTTGTTGCACAAGAAAGAACAGTTTAGTCTTTATCTTATGAGACTCCATCACAGAATGTGACACTTTTGACCACATTTCCCCTTACACGCTCTCTTCCCTTTTTTTCAGTAACGTGTTCTTGTGGCTTCCCTCACAGCTGGGGCTGTTCCTCTGCTATTTCTTTACAGGCATGTCTTCTCTGGTCCACCCACTCTCCTTAGAAGAGCAGGTTGAATACGATTCTGGTTTTGTCTTCTTTTCCCTTTTCTTTCTTTTCCTCACAACCTCACATATATTCATCACTTAAGTTGCCAAATGTTCATAATACTACATGCCCAACCCATATTCTATCCTAAGTTTTAGACATGAATGAATATCCAATTGATTAGTTATCATCACCACAAAACCTCAATGTGTACTGAATATAACTGAATTCATCATTCATTTCGTGTACTTATAAATGTTCGTTGAGTGCCTATCCTGAGCCTGGGAGTGGGCTAGACAATGAATGTACCATGATGAACAAACTGGCTTTGTTTCTGCCCTAGTGAAGTTCATTCTGCCTTTACCATTCCTCCAGCTCATTCCCTATATCAGTAAGTGGTACAAACATCCATCTCATCTATTCATAGTTATCCAAGTCAGAAACCTAATTATCATCCACGACTCCTCCCTCTTCTTTGCAACTGATGCTCAGTCATTCACCTGGTTTTATCTATTCTCTTATTTTGTTCTTCTTTAATCTTTCACTTTTTACTCTTTAGTATTATATATTATATTCCATATGCTTGGTGTAAACCACCTTCACCTCTGGCCCACAATGGTTTCCTAAATAAGCTTCTCTGTTTCAGGTTATGCCTAAAATCCTTTAGCAAACTTCAACCAACTTTAAAACAAAACCCAAGCTTAGCACAATACACAAAGGCCTGAATTATAATCACCTACTAACACGTGTATGTCACACCCTCAAAATTCCTGATTGTGGCTGAGAAGACCCATTCAAGATCCTCTTATTCTTGATTTATAGCAAGTTAAATAACATGATTAATTTGATAATTTGATAAAAGAGAAATGGACTTGTCTATAGATAAGTACAGATACTAGACACTCTGACTTTAATTTTGTATTTGTGTTATTATTGGTTTAAATTGCTATTAATTAAAGCTATTGCTATGTGAATGATACTAGCTAACACCCAACACTATTATTAAGTACTTTACAAATACATTAATTCACTCAATCATTACAACAGTCCAATGAGACAGGTACCATGACTGTCTCCAAGTTATATATTTAGGAGCCAAGGCACCAAGTACTTTAATAATTTGCTGAAGGACACATAGTAAGGGATGAGACTGGCATTCTAGGCAATGCCTCCAGAATCTATACTCTGAACCACTTGTACACTATTCAGGAGAAAATGAGATTGTACAAGGTACTAAACAAGACCTTTATTTTACTTTAAAGATGATACATATTTATCATACAAATTGTGTAGAAAATATAAAAAAGAAAGTACAAAGATCTCAAATACTACCATGCAGAAATAATAATCATTAAAATTATTCCAGGGCTTCCCTTGTGGCTCAGTGGTAAACAATCCGCCCGCCAATGCAGGAGACACAAGTTTGATCCCTAGTGCAAGGAGATCCCACATGCCACAGGGCAACTAAGCCCGTGCATCACAACTACTGCACTTGTACCTAGAGCCCTAGAGCCATAATTTCTGAGCCCACATGCGACAACTACTGAAGCCCACGCACCCTTGAGACCATGTGATGCAACAAGGGAGGCCACCAACAAGGGAAGCCACCACAAAGAGGAGCCTGCACACCACAAGAGAGTAGCCCTGCTCACTGCGACCAAAACAAAGCCCGAGCAGCAGAAAGACCTGGCACAGCCATAAATAAAATTATTTTTAAAAAATTATTTTGGCTCTTTATGCCTACAGCTAGATAAAAGGATGTATGGATAGGTAAGAGAGATAGAGAAATGCATGGATGGATGGATGGAGGAATGGACACATGGATCAATTCAGTTCAGTCACTCAGTCGTGTCTGACTCCTTGTGACCCCATGAATCGCAACATGCCAGGCCTCTCTGCCCATCACCAACTCCCAGAGTTTACCCAGACTCACGTCCATCGAGTCAGTGATGCCATTCAGCCATCTCATCCTCTGTCATCCCCTTCTCCTCCTGCCCCCGATCCCTCCCAGCATCAAAGTCTTTTCCAATGAGTCAACTCTCTGCATGAGGTGGCCAAAGTACTGGAGCTTGAGCATCATTCCTTCCAAAGAAATCCCAGGGCTGATCTCCTTCAGAATGGACTGGTTGGATCTCCTGGCAGTCCAAGGGACTCTCAAGAGTCTTCTTCAACACCACAGTTCAAAAGCAGCAATTCTTCGGGCGCTCAGCCTTCTTCACAGTCCAACTCTCACATCCATACATGACCACCGAAAAAACCATAGCCGTGACTAGACGGACCTTTGTTGGCAAAGTAATGTCTCTGCTTTTCAATATGCTCTCTAGATTGGTCATAACTTTCCTTCCAAGGAGTAAGTGTCCTTTAATTTTATGGCTGCAGTCACCATCTGCAGTGATTCTGGAGCCCAAAAAAATAAAGTCTGACACTGTTTCCACTGTTTCCCCATCTATTTGCCATGAGGTGATGGGACCAGATGCCATGATCTTCGTTTTCTGAATGTTGAGCTTTAAGTCAACTTTTTCACTGTCCTCTTTCACTTTCATCAAGAGGCTCTTTAGTTCCTCTTTGCTTTCTGCCATAAGGGTGGTGTCATCTGCATATCTGAGGTTATTGATATTTCTCCTGGCAATGACTCTACATATGGACCAGATGGTCAACACCATAATCAGATTGATTATATTCTTTGCAGCAAAAGATGGAGAAGCTCTATACAGTCAACAAAAACAAGACCAGGAGCTGACTGTGGCTCAGATCATGAACTCCTTATTGCCAAATTCAGACTGAAATTGAAAAAAGTAGGGAAAACCACTAAACCATTCATGTATGACCTAAATCAAATCCCTTATGATTATACAGTAGAAGTGAGAAATAGATTTAAGGGACTAGATCTGATAGAAACAGTGCCTGATGAACTATGGATGGAGGTTCGTGACATTGTACAGGAGACAGGGATCAAGACCATCCCCATGGAAAAGTAATACAAAAAAGCAAAATGGCTGTCTGGGGAGGCCTTACAAATAGCTGTGAAAAGAAGAGAAGAGAAAAGCAAAGGAGAAAAGGAAAGATATAAGCATCTGAATGCAGAGTTCCAAAGAATAGCAAGAAGAGATAAGAAAGCCTTCCTCAGCGATCAATGCAAAGAAATAGAGGAAAACAACAGAATGGGAAAGACTAGAGATCTCTTCAAGAAAATCAGAGATACCAAGGAACATTTCATACAAAGATGGGCTCGATAAAGGACAGAAATGGTATGGACCTAACAGAAGCAAAAGATATTAAGAAGAGGTTTCAAGAATACACAGAACTGTACAAAAGAGATCTTCACGACCCAGATAATCAGGATGGTGTGATCACTCACCTAGAGCCAGACATCCTGGACACATGGATAGATAGATAAAATTTCTGTTTTAAATACTATCTATTGATTTATTTATGTGCAAGACAGAATTTGTACACCTACTCATCCACTCTTCTCTTTTTGTCAGTTGTCTTATTATATTAGTTATCAATATCTATAAAATATAGATGATTCCCCTAATGACAATTCCACCACTGTTTTGATTGATCACTGGGTATTTTAGTCAGTACCCTCCAACTTATTCAAGGGAACAATCTGGCTTTGTAAGTCTGATTTGGTCACCTTGTGGTTATTTATAAGCACATTTTACTCTCTCATTACTCATGCACACCAATTCTAAGAGACGACACTCTCCCATGACTTCTCAGCATTTCTTCTAACACTCTCAAAACCTTTCAGCCTTGAGGATCACTTACATCATACTTTCGGGCTCTATCGCACAAGCACCAACCGCTTTTGTGACATTGACAAGTAGAGCTTGGTTTATCCCAACGAGGAGGTTCACCAGTGGCTGGATGCCACCACATTTCCGGATGATGACTCTGTTCTCATGTTCTTGGCAGCATTCTCCCAATGCACCAACCACGTTCACAAGCACTTCCTCGGGCTGGTCAGTTAAAAGTCCCACCAGGGTTTCGATGGCTTTGTATTCCCGAAATCTGGAGTTCATCACAAAGCAAAAGAGGGTAGGAAGGGGAGGAAAGAGGTGCACAGTGTTATTTCTGATATAAAGTTAGCTGATAGCAATCTTAGTGATAATATTAATTGCTAAAATGTACTAAATGCTAACTATATGCTCATTCAATCATTATAACAATTCTGTGACATGCATATTATTATTACCCCCATTTTCAAAAGGCTCATCTGAAGCTTGGTAAACAGTGAAGCCTGCATCCACACCCATTGTGTGCTCTTAAGTACCACACTGTACAGCCTCTGAGACAACTATAACTTTTTTCAAATCTGAGCATCGACAATCTCACTGCCCTAGGGGTTTTCCCTCACATTTCAGGAATTATTTAACATGAACAAAGCAAAATAAATCATCATTGTGTTAGACAGAACATGTGAATTTCTTGTCAAAGAAAATCATCACCCTGAGATAGGAAAAAGCTTCCCTAGAACATCCATCATAGAGTGTGTAAACTCTAAAAATATATAAAAAGATAAATTCAAAGATTAAAATCAATCAAATGATCATAAAGTTTACAAATACTTTAAAATTCAATGAAAGCGTATTTGACAATGACTACACTTGAAGATTAATTGGTTAGTTGGTCTTTCGCTGACTCATCTTGTTTATCTTTATAAAAAGAATAAAACCAGTTCCTTGTCTAAAGATTCTGTGGGAAATTCATTCTTTCACCTTGAAGGGTCTCTACAGGAAATATCAGGAGTGCTTCTCATTTAAACGGCTGCCCACATGCAAAACAGCCCACGGAATAGGGAGAATACGTCAGCCCCTTCCTTCTATTAATGCATGAAAATCATTTCCGGGTGGTGGGGTGAGAAGCAGGCACTTTCATTTCATTTCATGTAGTCCAGAATGTACAGCTTTCAAAATTATAGGAGTAGCATTAGAATCAACTCTTTATTAAAATAGCATTAAAATAGAAGGATGTGTTTTGATGGCCATAGCTTAATACAAAATACTGAATGCCTTCTCTTACTTGGTCACATTCTCTTTGCTGATGGAACATTTCCATATGGCCCCTGTGACTGCAGCCAACCGCTCTTTGTTGTCAGTGTTGTTGAGGAGGGAGGCCAGGGGTTTAAGTCCTCCATGCAGCCTAACCAGATCGCGGGTTTCCTCGTCTTCCGCACACTACACAAAAAGCCAAGTCAGATGCTGTCATGGTCAAGGTTTATCAAGCTTTCAGTGACTGCTACAGAGGCTGCCAATCTAGTTGCCACGAAACTTCTTTTAAAAAAGTGTCATTTTCTGAAGGAGCCTTCAAGTAAGACATAATTCTAGTCTATACTGGCCACTATCTGACAGTGTCTCTCTTCCTTTACGTGGTTTTGGGAATATTAGCAGTGTTTATATGCTGGGTTAACCTCCCAAGCCAGTTCTGGGGTAATCTGGGTTTCTACCAAGACAGAGGCAAGGTCAGTGAGGAACCTAGAAAACCACATGCACGGCTGGAGAATTTCTGCAGTGACGTAACCCACAGCCTTGGGAAAACACAGTAGAGAAGACAGATGAGGGAAGGGAGTTCAGCCAGATCTTTAATAACCCCCAAAGTGAGGAATTTCCCCAACAGAGCCCAGAGCAAAGGGTTGGATGGACAGCAACCGACATTTTATTCATACATGTTTATCCGTATGTTTGTGTTATCCTTTGAAATAACACTAAGACTGCATAGCTGTTCCCAACTCATGATGCTTCCCAATTTATAAAGCCAAAAGATGACAGATGTGGCAGAGATTTGATATTCTAAGCAACTGGTCTCTAAGGTTGTGGGCTGCTTGTCATGTACCATATGTGCCAGGCACAGCCCACGGAAGGACTTGAAGGGCATTACGCTAAATAAAGTAAATCAGAGAAAGATAAATACTGTATGCTGTTGCTTGTATGTGGAACCTAAAAAATACAACAAACGTGAATATAACATAAAAGAAGCAGACTCACAGATCTAGAGACCAGCCTAGTGGTTACAGTGGGGGAGAGAGGCATCCCGAGGGTGAATGAGGGGGAGGGATAAGGTACTGTGGATGAGACAGGATTAAGCATGCACTGTACCACATGGGAATGCAGCCAATATTCTGCAATAACTGTGCATGCTAGTCGCTTAAGTCATGTCCAGCTCTTTGCAACCCTATAGGCTACAGCCCACCAGGCTCCTCTGTCCGTGGGATTTCCCAGGCAAGAATACTGGAGTGGGCCACCATGCCCTCCGTGAGAGGATCTTCCCGAAGAAGGGGTCAAATTTGTGTCTCTACTATCTCCTGCATTTGCAGGTGGGTTCTTTATCACTACTATCACCTGGGAAGCTCTGTGATAACTGTATATGGAAAGTAACCCTTAAAATTATATAAAAACTAAAAATACAAAAGTTTATGATATATCCCTGCTATGTGTGAGCTGTTTCCTCTCACAACTCAGACGTTGAGGGCTTCACCCCCCTATGTCAGAATGTGATGAAGGTAGATACAGCTATATGAGATCACGAAGGTGGACTTGAGTCCAGAGTGCCAGGTGTCCTTATAAGAAGAGGACGTCACGCCACAGAGGAAGACATGTGAAGACAGGGAGGAGGGCAGAGGAATGTGAAGATGTCCATCCACAAGCCATGGAGAGACTGCCCAGAAGGGAACAATCCTGCTGACACCTCCCCTGAGACTTCCAACTTCCAGAACTGTGAAGAAACCTCCTTTCTTGTCATTGAACCACCCACTGTGCATGGCAACCCACTCCAGCATCTTTGCCTGGAGACTTTCCATGGACAGAGGAGCCTGGTGGGCTACAGTCCATGTGGTCACAAAGAGTCAGACACAACTGAGCAACTAACACTTTCACTCATGTACAGTTATGGCAGCTCCTGAAAACTAACACAACCCTTCACTGACATGAACCTTCCTCTGACTCCATCTTTCTGGCTCATTCTCTCACTTTGCACATTTAAAATGTGTTCTTCTAGGAAATTTACTCTGATTAGGCAGAAACTGGTGCTGCTTGTAGCCAGCCAGAGACAAATCTGCCAAGGCCAGCTCTCTGTCCCCTTTACCATTCTAATCTGGTGTTTTGCTATACTATGGAACTTGGAACTCACAAAGAGTTAATGAAGATTTTAAAAAGCAAATAAATATAAAAAGATAAAATTAATAAAAAGGTAAAACAGGAATACACACACTCATTCATCTATCGCATCTTGGTGGGAGATGTATTTCCCAAAACTATTGTGTTTGAATAGGCATATGAAATTCAACACAGAGCCATGATGTACATATCTGGCTATTTTACACAAAGCACATCATAACAGAATAGTAGTTCTCAGACCTATGTGTGCATCAAAATCCCTAGGGGTTCTTATATATGCAGATTCCTGAATCCCACCCCCAGGCAATGGGACCTCATGAAACACCACCTTAAACTCCACGCAGGAGAGCCCACTGTACCTGGTAGATGGCCATGGCGCAATGCTCCTGCAGCTGTTCGTTTTCACTATTCAGGTTCTTTACTAGATTTTCGATTATCCTTTCAGCTTTGATTGCAGCTCGGTAGTTTTCCTAGGAAAATAAACTTCAATAGTTATACAATGCTTAAATATGCATAAATGTGTCTATACACATTTGTTAATAACAACACTAAACAAACTTTGTTAATAAACACCATAGTCTGAGCTTAACATACTGATATAACAGTAAGAGAATTTAGTCAACATTTTAAAAAATATATCATCCAGGTACCAATGTAATTGGGCTTCCCTGGTGGCTCAGTCAGTCAAGAATCTGCCTGCAATGCAGGAGACCTAGGTTCAATCACTAGGTCAGGAAGATCCCCTAGAGTAGGAAATGGCAACTCACTCTAGTATCTTTGCCTGGAGAATTCCATCAACATAGGAGACTCGCAGGCCACAGTCTATGGGATCACAAAGAGTTAGACACGACTAAGTGACTAACACCATTGTAATTAATTTTCTATCTGATTAGAAAATCTCTTGCTTTTCTAAAAGAATGGTGACTTCTTAAAAAAATTCCCTAGCGGTTATGATAACTTCATAAATTATTTTTCCACTAAAGGAAGTCAAGGTAAATCACAGTACAGTGGGCAGAGCTGGCCTGTGTACCTCTGAGGCACATTCCTGCAACGTCCCCACCACCGGGATAAGCATGTTTTCATGAGAAGTCTTCAGGAGCCGAGCCAGCAAAGGGATGCCTCCTGCTTTACGAATGGCCTCTTTGTTCGCATAGCTCTTGCTGCAGCTCCACAGTGCCAGCGCCCCACAGCGGGCCACCTCCACGTCTTGGGTCTCATACAGGCTGGACTGAGCAGGTTCTGCAGAATGCTTCCCACAGTCAAGCAGAGCGACCTACGAGGGCAGATCAATACAACACAGACAGGGATCTTTAAACCATTCACAATAGCCAGGACCTGGCAGCAACCTAACTGTCCACCAACAGAGGAACAGATAAAGAAGATGTGGTGCACCTATATGATGGAATACTACTCAGCTATAAAAGGAATGAAATTGGGTCATTAGTAGAGACCTGGATGGACTGAGAGACTGTTACACAGAGTGAATTAAGTCAGAAAGAGAAAGACAAATATCATACCTATATTTACACATATATGTGGGTATATGTGTTAGAAAAATGGCATAGATGATCTTATTTGCAAAGGAGAAACAGAGACACAGACGTAGAGAACAAATGTATGGATACCAAGGGGAAGGGGTTGGTGGAATGAACTGGGAGACTGGGACTCACACACACACACACACACACACACACACACACACACACACAATTGATACTATGTACATAAAACAGATAATTAATGAGAACCTATTGTATAGCACAGGGAACTCTACTCAGGGCTCTATGGTGACCTAAATGTGAAGGAAATCCAAAAGAAGAGGGGATATATAGCTGATTTTCTTTGCTGTACAGTAGAAACTAATACAACATTGTAAAGCATTTATACTCCAAGAAAAATTAAGTTAAAAAAATAAAATACTATTTGAAAAAGAAAAAGACAACCCATCCTGCAATCACCTCAGGGTTGCTACTAAGCTCACCTCCCTCAAAAATAAGAATGCTTTAAGAAATTAACTTTCAGCAGTCAAAAAAACAAACAGAACCTTCAAAACAACGTCCTTAAGATTTGAGAGCTTTTATATTTCCTTCCCACATGAAATTTAATCCCGCCAAGATAGCATTTTCTTAATATGGCTCTAATGTCTAATGAGGAAGATTTGCAAACCACATCCTGATTCCTGGTATCTCAGAAAGTAGGCTCCCTAGAGCCGTGAGAACTTTACAGAGAGAACTGAAAAGTTCTCTGGCCTGCACACGCCTAAAACCATGAGGCCTTTCTGGAGGACACAGCCATCACCCTGCACTTTCGAAACCTACTGGACCAAATGTACAGCGGTCAGGACCCTCTCTCCTCTCTGCAGTAACCAGTTACCGAAGCCAGCAAGGGAGAGGGAAGGTACATGCACACAGCGGGGTGTCAGGCTGCCCATGAAGGACAGGGTGTGAAGCCAGCCACCCTGAGCTGTCTTTATCCCCCATTATGTCTCCTCCATTCCTCTCTCACCAGAGACCAAATTCCATGGATACTGTCCACTTAATCCTGACTGCCATTTAGAAGGGAGCAGCAGGCGATTCCTAATTCCACTGATTCCTATTTCCACTGATTCCTTATTCCAAGATCATAGAGAGAGGACATTGCCTTTAATTAGTGCTCACTCATGGTCTAATTGGACTTCTCAGGTAGCTCAGTGGTAAAGAATCTGCCTACCAACGCAGGAGATGCAGGAGTCTCGAATTTGATTCCTGGCTCAGGAAGATCCTCTAGAGAAGGAAATGGCAACTGACTCCAGTATTCTTGCGGGGATAATCCCATGAACAGAGGAGCCTGACAGGCTACAGTCCATGGGTGGCAAAAGTCCACTGAGCACACATACACAAGCACATGGTCTACACAGCACATGGTCCCCCCCAAGGACAAGGGTGGAGACTATTTAGTGGCTTTCAGGTAACTTCTGGGCACAGGACAGCAGGAAGATGGGCTTGATCACAGGGAGAACTTTCTAAAAGGACCTGCCCATTGGTTACTCTAACTGTACCAAGTCTAGTCTCCACAGCTTACTGGATAAGACTGTGCATGATCCCCATGGTCCTCTACCTTCATCTCCCAGCGCTCAGCCCATCTCATCCTGGGCCTGGCCATGTCACACCACCTACTTTCCAAGCATGCAGTGTTGTTTTCTAGCTCCAGGCTTTACCGGCACAGCTCCATCTTTAAACGCTTTTCCCTGATGTGTCTGCCTAATGCATACCTGTTCACCTTTCAAGATGCAAGTGACATCTCCTCTCTTCAGTCTCTCTTTTTAAATTTATTAAAAATTTTTTTGTCTTTATTAATTTAAGTGTTTAAAATTTTTATTGAAGTGTAGTTGATTTACAATGTTTTATTATTTTCAGTTGTACAACGTTCACTATTTCTATATACTCCATTAATTCTACTGGAATTAAAATTAAATAGATGTCATTATTTTGATTAGGTGACTGAAACTGTCCAAACTCCAGTCTATAACACACGTTGCATAAGATGCCTATAAAAACATTTTATTGTTGTATCATTCTTATGAAGTAGTTTTGGTAGACAGTCACACCAGCCTATTACATGAATTCATTATTTAAGCAGAATAATGATAATCACAGCAATAATTCCCTTTCTCTCCAACATTTTATTATGAAAATTTTCAAATATTCATGAAGGCTGAAATATTCATATGCCAACATCCACACATCCATCCACTAGGTTCTATAATTACTATTCTTCCACATCTGTTTCATTACATAGCTATTTATTCATCCATCTATCCAGCCACAAGTCCATCTTATTTCTGAGGCAAATAACTCTAAGCTTTAGTGCTCTACAGATTACAAGTGACCATATAGCATCTCTTCCAGGAAATTTCTGAACATGTGTCACCATGTACATATTCACAGGGAATCTGCATTGATTCAATAGATATTTCTTAACTGTTAATGTGTGTGAGGTCCTGGGTAAGGTGCTGAGGATGACACTGAGATGAATAAGACATGTCTCTCATCTTCAAGAAATGTAAAGTAGGAAAGCGGTGATGTCATCCAGTATGATAAATGCTGTGGGAGCGACTCAAGACACAGTGAGGATGAAAACGCACTTCCACACTGCACGTTATAAATATCCCTCCTGATGGGGCAGGGACCTTGAGCCAGCTTCTTTCTTCCAGTAACAGTTACTGAAATAATCATGTTTTCTGATTATATATGTAATATAACAAACTGGCCAATGTAGAATAGTAGGGAGGAAATTTGGTAGTCATTTCAGAGACCTCTTAGGGAAAATTTTGTGTATTTCAAGTGATTTTTCTATACTTGTTAGCTAAGGTCTTTAAAAATTGGAATCATGGATATCATTAGTTTTTAATCCTGTGATGATTTTATATAATATTAAACATATATTTGGGGCTTCCCTGATGGGTCAGATGGTAAAGAATCTGCCTACAGTGCTGGAGACTCAGGTTCAATTCCTGGGTCGGGAAGATCCCCTGGAGAAGGAAATGGCAACCCACTCCCATATTCTTGCCTGGAAAATTCCTCTGTTCGATAAGTATGGCAAGCTACAGTCCATGGGGTTGCAAAGAGTTGGACATGAGTGAGTGATTAACACTTTCACTTTCACACATACATTTATTCCTTGTTACTAAATAAACTTCTAATATACAATACTGACAGGTGACAATGGATACTTCTTATGGATGTGTCACTTACGGTTTTACTAATCTCATCCTGTAAAACATGTTGTTTTCAGCTGTCACTTCTGTAAGTAACAGTAGGATGAGTGTCTGCCACTCTGTCTCTGTGGGGGCAATTATCTCTATCTCCTCATAGGATGTGGGTCTCCAGATGGTGTCCCACTGCAGAGGGCTTCATCCATTGTCACCCTCTTTTTTTCAAACTGCTTATTTAATATTGGACTATAGTTGATGAACAATGTTGTGGCAGTCTCAGACTGAGTGAAGTCAGTCACCACCCTCTCGCCGCCACTGCCCACCCCCCATGTGAATGTATCCACACCTGTGTGATAGGTGAAAATGACATCTATTTTTAAAAACTCATTATTTCTTTGAAAAATTAGGTTGAACATGCTGTTTCGGCTGCTTGCCAATGTACATACACAAAAATAATTTTCAAGGGCATGTTACACAAGAAAAAGATTCCCAGAACACAGCCAGGTGTTACTGAGTGTCCAGGAGGAGCAGGGAAGGACAGGGGATGCCCGCCCCCATGAGTGGCACCTACTCACCAGCTTGGTGATGCCTCCATGGTGTCTTACCACCCGCCGGGCTCTCCTAAACTTGGCAACATTCGCAATTGTCTCAGCTGCCAAGCATTTCAGACTCTTATGTGGAGAATCAAGTATATTAACCATAACTGGTAAGCCCCCAAGGTCAACAATATTACGTCTGATTTGAGGATTATGACTGATTTCCTTCAGGATTTTTAATGAACCAATCTAAATGAGAAGAAAAAGTTACAGATGAATGGGTGCTTAATGCAGAACCAGTGCTATATTTTTAAAAATTCCAAGTCTACCTAAAATCCTTCCCCAATTAAGTTTTTTAAGGGAACTGTTTATTCCCAGGTGTTATACAACCCCCTGATTCTCTGCGTTTTCCTGCAGTTAAATAAACAAACATTCATCATTTAAGAAGCATAAGCTAATGGAAAGAAGCTAAAGAGACAAGGAAGAAAAACAGAGAGTTGACAAAGGTAGCTAATTGTAGTAGAAGTGAGTTATCAGTAAAAAACAAAGACCAGCAACAAGCAACAGGAAGGGCAGATGCCCAGCACTGAGGAGAGAAGCACGTGAAAAGACGCATGAGAAGCACGTGTGTATCAAGGCTGCTCGTCCACTGTGATCAAGACACTCACCTTACATTTGACTTCATCTGTCTCAAGTAAATTTATTAAAACTTCAAGGCCTCCAACATCCCTGATCGCCAGCTGGCAGGTCTCCTGTGCTAAGTTAAAATCCTTCATTGAACACAGTGCAATCACAGTAGCCGTCTGATTTCCTCCCTGCAAAGACCCAAGGCCACAGAAAGGTTAAATAAGATCACACTCCCATAGGAATTTACTAGATGTTGATGAATCCATGAACTGGGAAATGTGTGTCCCCATACACAGCATGTTTCGTTTTTTTAAAATTCTCTGAGTAGGTTATAATTTGTTAAATGGATCATGCTGAGCTAAAGCACAAGAAAGCTGTCCAGGGTGTCATAAAACATTATTCCAATTAAGAGTCAACCATGTTAAGGTGGTCTGTCTGCTTTAAACAACTGCAACATCACGTGGAATTATGATATTAAATAGAGTTAGGGGCAAGCCTCGAGAGAGATTCTGAGGAAGGTGAGGTTTACGTGGGGTTTACAGGCAGTCCCTGAACTGTGTGTGCTGCAGTGCAAACTGTGTCTGAAAATTATTCTTACAGATGTACACAGAATAGTCTAGAACACAGAAAACGTGAAGAAAGCAAACTGCCTGGTAGGCAGCACAGTGATCCATGTGGGATGGAGAATAAGCAGGGTGAGGCTGTGAGGCTGGGAAAGAGGAAGTGATTCCCCTAAAACCTGGGAACCAATGGGTGGACTAAAGGAGAGAAAAAGATCGTTTCACTGTCATGAATGAAATGCTGGCCGAATAACATGCAAATCAACGTCTGTTTAGCTAATCACCACATGTAAAGAGCAGTGGGGAACAGCTTCTTCAAAAAATCCAAGAGATATAAGTGTTTTTAATGATGATCAGTGAATCAGGCCTGCTAGGAAATTAAATAAGAATTCATTGCTGGGATTAAGTAACATCCACTGATCATTAATGCTTTGAAAAATTTTTAAGAACATAGCATATATTACTTCTACATACATATATAACTGCTATTGTTATTGAGAGTGGCTGCTAAATAAGAGTTCCTAGAATAGTTAATAAGACAGAAAAGCAATACTTCTAATGGAGCCAAGAAAAAGCTATTTTATATAAAAGGTGTCCATAAGACAGCCTTGGGTTTCTATGTCAAAACACAGTAGCAATGGCCTAAATACATATTTTTCTTTTTTTGAGGGAGGACATCTTCAAATTATATCTACTATCATTTGCTAACCATGGCTTTACATTGCTATATTATATATTATTATATAATATATATACTATATATATAATTATACAGTATATAATATATATAATAATATATAATATAATAACATATATTATAATAATATATAACAATATATTATATATATACTATATATATTATATGTATAGGTAGATAGACTTAGCACAAGAAAATGGAAATTATACTCAAGCTTCCCACCTTCGTATCATGCAAATACACACATGCCAATCCTCCTATAAATTCAACACAATATGTTTATAACTAAAGTGGGGTCTGTAGAGGGTGAGCATCAAAAAGTGAAGAAAGAAATGTTTAGGCTTCAGAGACTCTGCTTGCTCCCTTCCAGAATATTCCCTCCACATCTCTAAAAGTGCTCTGAATGACATTTCTGCTTTTTCTTCTAATTTTCCCTCTGGGTCATCTAGGCTGTCTTTTATATTCAAGATTAAGTTTAGAATGACAAGAGCTTTAATTTTATCACTTACATGTAAAATAATAAGTTTTGTTCTTAGAGCTTTTAGCATCTTTTCTCAATAACAAGAGAAATTTTAATGCCACCAATTTTCCCACAGTTGGTTTTAAAACATAAAGCACTGTGTCTTCTATCATTACTGTCAGCATCATGAACCCTCTGTTTGGGACACAGGACCCCGCACACCAGTTCCTCTGGTGCCTCTCTTAGAAAAAGGTAGATATTTTGTAAACCGTAAGACAGAATCTAAATACTAACCATAATTAACTAAGGAAAATAACACAGAAAAAAGAAAAGCAAAGAAGATAAAAGAAACAACTCATTAAACAAGGCTCTTTTTCTGAATTTAAATGGTGAAAAGGAGGCAGAAAGTTCCTCCCGGGCACCTGCAGGAACAGAGCTGGGTTCTTAAAGGTTGGACAATGGAAGCTGAGCGCCTCAGATCAAGAGGATTTTTCAGGCAGGGGCTTCAGGCTCAGCGCAAGCAGGAGTCTGAGCAGGAAGCAAGTAGTTGTCCAACAACGTGTCCTGCCCCAGTCAGGCCAGGAAAGCCCTTCCCACCAGGTCCAATTCCCTGAAGAAGAATTTCTGTCCTGCTAGCCCTAGTCACACATGATGGGGAATCTTCCTGACTCCCTATTCCTGTGTCTAGTTTCTCTGGTAGCAGTTTTCTGCTTAGACATTCAGCACCTCTTGGCTTCCTCTTTCAAGTTCTTTTCATTTTTCTCTTGTAGAATATTTCCACCTTTTGAGCTTTACTTCATTATTTACACTATAACGGATGACATAAAGTTTTAAAAGTCATGTAATTGCAGCTGATGCCCAAAACATAAGATCTTGTATTTTGGTGAACTATCTTTAGGTCAATTTTGAAACCAAATGATGGAAAATATACTTTATCATTAAGAAGTTAGATCTTTATAGAAAATTTTTTTTTCTGTAAATCATCAGCTTTTTTGAAAATCTGGAAACATATTCATAGGCTTGAGGGATTTTTTTAGAACAGTTTTTTATGAGGGAAAGTTAGTTTTTCCACATTTCAGGATTTACTTCTACTCTTGTCACTGACCACATTCCCCAAAGGATTATAAATCTTTCAGAATGAATACCAGCGGATGGGAGCCAAAATATTCAATGTACAGAGCCACAAACGTTAGCCAATTGCTATTCTTTAAATACCAGCTATGTCGAAGGATTTTCAAATGTCCATTCTACTTTGACCAGATGCCATAAACATCTTACTGAAGAGTAGTACAAATATGCCCCTTTTAAATTAAATCTCCCCGAGAATGTAATTAGTTGCCAATACTTATTTTCACATTTTATCACAGATTTACGTTTGTGAGGCTTTTTAAGAGCTGGAGAAAAACATAGTGAAGTATTATTTTACTAGCTTCTGAAGGGTTTTGAAGAATGCTTCCAGTAAGCTTTTCCATGTCTTGAATTAAGGCAATTCCTTTGCTAGTTGTCCTCCTTCACCTCCTGCTTCTTAAACATCTCCAACTTCTGTCGGCCTTCAGATATTTTACAGTTCATGCTCCTTTCCATGACCAGCAGGCAGGCCCTCATGCATGGCTGCAATCACGCTTCAAACACGATGAGACTGGATGAATGTTGCTTCTCTCTTTTCTCAAAATTTCTTCTTAAAAGATGAATAGAGGATTTTTAAAAAATAATAATAGTGATAATGTTTTCCTGCACTTAAATAAAATTATTGAAATAAGTATTACCCCATCCAGTATAGAGTAATATCCTCCCTTACTGTTGATAAAGAAGCAATACACATTGGCTAAGTTGAGATGAAGAATGTATTCAGGAATAAAACAGAGAGAAAGCTGCCTGAAATCACTTTTGTATTCTTTCATTCAACAAATTTGCTTACTATTTACTTAGCTACTTGCCAAGTCTGATGCCAGGTCCTGGAGACATCCTGGGAAACAAAAACAGACTTGGGCTCTGCTTTTATGGAGCTCACAGTTCAGCAGAGAAGAACGATTTTAATTTTCTAAAGTCCATCCCAGTAAAGGGAAACTTTAAGTCTGAGCGGTGCCATAAGGGAGAGGGGCACAGGGCCAGGGAAACCCACAGCAGGGAGGCTTTAACTGGGCCAGGGGGCATCAGGGAAGGTTCCCCTGAGGAAAGAATGCCTGGGCTGAGGTCTGGACAGAAAGCAGGCTCAGGTGATTCATCAGGCACTGTAACGGTTTCGAGTAACCCAGTTCAGGAAAGGATGCCAGAGCTGGCAGATGGGACTGAGATGGTAGACACACTCACAGAGTCATCCCTCCTGGCGTCCTGTGAGACCCAGGGAGACTGCAGGGTGGGCGGGGGTGGAAGGGGAGCAGAGGTCCCTCTGTTCCCGTCTCCATCGTCCACAATCAGAAGGCGGCGGGTGAAACCTGGGGTGGTGACGCAACCATCACAGCCATCCAACTGGCTTCCAAGGTCCTCAGCAGTTTCTCCTCCAAACATGCCACTCACCGAGCGAGAGCCATGACCCCTGCCAACGACTGTTTATTAATGATGACAGGGGGCAGGTACCCAACGCGGGGCTTGGCTCAGAGACACTTTGTGTCTCTCAGGAGCAGAAATGGTCGAGAGTCAGAGCCCCAAGTGAGTGGCACAGAACCACATAAGTTGAGGTAGTAAAACATATTGCTTTGCCTTCTGTTTATTTGAAGACTGATTCTGTGCTGAGATTCGGCACTCATAAACCTGGGCTGCAAGAGATGAGACTCAAAAGGAAACTGCAAGGAAAAAGAGAAAATATTGTTCCAGAAAAAAAAGAAATTAGGCTCAGATTGTTGGATTGCAGACTTGCTAAGAATTCTCTTTTATTTTTTTGGTCAGGAATGGTTAAGGAACAATGCAAGGATTCCCTACGCATTCTTTTTAAATCACCATGGAATATTTACAGAAATTGATGATTTACTGGAATGTTATGGCAATGAGGAAAAGTCTGTAGGAAATGTAACAGTCTTTCTAGAAAGATTCACAAGAATGAACTGAATAATTATGGTAATTAATAAAAGTAGCTCAGTAAAGTGACTGGATACAAAGGAAATACTCAAAAATGAGTAGCTGAGAAAAACAAATCAAAATATGTAATCTGAAAAAGTTCCCATGCCAGTATTGGCAAAATAATAGTAGTAAAAATATCTATGAGGGAATTTCACAAGAAATGTGCTGCAAAGATATGCAGGAAAAGCTATGAAGTTTTAATGAAGTATATTAAAGATTAAATAAGTGAATGGTCATACCATATTTCTAATAGGATAATTCAACATTATTAAAACTGTAATTTATCCAAAAATAATTTACAAATTAATGTAAACCAACCAAAATCCTAGCAGCATTTTTTTAGCTTTTTTAAAAAAAAACTTGGTTCTGGAATCATTGTCAAGATAATCTGGAATGGAAAATATGCAAAAGTAGTTTAAAATATTTTAAGAAAACTCTCTGGCCAAATATTTAAATATACCAAAGCTATAATAATTAAAACAGCATGGGAATGTCCAAATAAATCAATGTAGGAAGATCTGGACACAAACTCTTAAAGTGAAATGACAATATTTGATAAAAGAAGCAACTCAGATCACTGAAGGAAAGCGTGGATAAACCTGTCATCTGACTTTGATATATGACAAATTGAGAGAAATTTTCTCATAACAAAGGATTAATTTGCATCAAGAATCAAAAGACATCCACACAGGGAAACAGGCAAGGTACACAATACAAAACTCATATGTTAACTCATTTATCAATCTCAGTAACAATCGGGAACATGCAAATTCACATAACATACATTTTCCCCCTATAAAACAAAAAAGACTGCAGGTTAAAATTTATAACAGTAAATCTCAATCCTAGTTGAGTAATTTTAATACCCTGGGGAGATTTTAAAGACTATCAATGCCCAGACCCCATTCCAAACCAATTAAATACAAACTTCCATGAATGGTACCTGAGCATCAGGTCTTTGCTTTGTTAAGAGCTGGGCTGATTTCATTGTGTGTCTGAGGCTGTAAACCTTTGATGTTATTACTGATATAGTGTAAATGGATGTTTATTTTCTGAAGGGAGTTATCAAAAATTTTTATGTGGTTGATTACTTTTCATTATATTTCCCTCTAAAATAAAATTTAAAAAATGCAGTACTTCTCCAACTTCACTGTGCACATATTCTTTTTTAAAAACACATCTTTATTGAGGTATAATTGATATGCAAAAATACTATATATATTTGACGCACACAATTTAATGAGGATGGACACATTCATATACCTGTGAAATCAGGACAATTAATATACAATTAATATACAATCAAGATAATTAATATACTCATCAACTCTCAAAGTTTCTCCCCATTTTTTGTATGCTAATAGATGGCAACTGGAGCATGGCAACCCACTCCAGTATTCTTGCCTGGAGAATCTCACGGACAGAGGAGCCTGGCAGGTTAAAGCCCACAGGGTCACAGAGTTAGACACGCCTGAAGCGACTCACACGCGGCACAACACAATGTGAGATCTTCCCCTTACATTTTTAAGTGTAAACAGCATTGTTAACTACAGGTGCAATGTTACAGAACTTGCTCACCTTTCATAACTGAACTTTTACACAACTGAACAACAACTCCCCATCAGAACTATCAACATTTGAAATGTGCATACTCTTTCACGCAAGCAATTCTATTTCAAACAACTCATCCCATGGAAATACATACAACGTCCGAAGCATACATAAACATATTTGCGGCTGAATCATCAGAACAAAAATTGATTTGGGGAGAAAACCTAAAAGGTTACCAACAGGGAATTGTTAAATTACTGATATATGTATAATGAAATACTATGGAGCAATTAAATGGAGTAAGGTAGATATGAAAGATCACCAAGACAGAGTATGAAATATTAAGACAAAAGGTACAATGTAGAATCATAGTCTGACTTCATTTTATGTATGAAAGTTACATATGTGTATGTATATACACAAACATTTGGAGGGCGTTCACTTTTATTCTTTTGCATGGCTTGAATAGGTACAATGAGCATCTGTCAATGTGTTATTTTATAATACTCTAAATACAGAGGAGATAAAGGATGGACCAGAAGAGGAACACAAGCCTCTGACAGGCTCTGTGTGTCACGGAAGTATCGGCAGGGCATTGCCAGCCAGACCAAGAGGTGGATTAGGATCCACAGCCCCTGCCAGCAGGAAGCTCAAAGGCTATTGGATGAAAAAGGGACAGAGGATTTCTAGAAATATGTGAAATGAAACATCATTTATACCAAATCTGGTACCTCTTACTCCTCAACCCCTACATTTAGAAATTCTTCAGCATTCAAACTTCTGTAATATGTGTTTTTAACCCACAAAAGTGAAGCAATCCACTGGATTACATAAATCGGGAACTAGACATAAACTTCTTTTCTCTATTTAGCCTCTCAAATAACTTTGGGTTGGAGGCATGCTTTGAGGAATAAAAAATATTGTTGTTGTAAACACATCACTCAGCAAATTCCCTGAACAGATCTGTTACATTGTCAGATCATTATACAAAACTGCCTTAGATGTCAATATTCTTTCAAATCAAAAATTATATGAATTACTAGATGGCAGTGTGTATGCTCTAATTATGCTCTAGCTGAACTAGTTAGTGGTTCGTGTTCTTGAGAGAATGAATAGAGTTAAACTTTAAGAGACCTCCCTAGAGATTTTTCATATTGTCATTTTTCAGTAGTTAAGTGGATGCGATTGCATAATGCGAGCTAGGGGCCATATACATGGTTATGATTCAATGGTGTATTTACCATACCCATATAGTTATCTTTGCTTTTTCTCCACTCTTTTATATATGATTGCCCAGAAGCAAAGCAAGTGTAAAGCTCAAAAACTGAAAACAAGTTACTGTTGTATCTGTAGAGCTCAGAGGGTGAGGCCCCTTCACCACTTCCACCGTCTCTTCTGCAATAAAAATAAAAGATGACTAATCCTTTCTTAGTGGGCATTATACAAGTCACACATCTCAATCTGAATAAGTAAAATTCTTACACTACACTATTTAGGGGTTTCTCTGGTGGCTCAGACAGTAAAGAATCTGCCTGCAATGCAAGAGACCAAGGTTCGATCCCGAGTTGGGAAGGTCCCCTGGGGAAGGGAATGGCCACCCACTCCAGTATTCTTGCCTGGAGAACCCCATGGACAGAGGAGTCTGGCAGGTTGCAGTTCATATGGTTGCAAAGAGTTGTATACAACTGAGTGACTAACACCTCCACTTCACACTATTTAACAAAATGTACATGCAGACTCTGCTGAGTAGGAATTTCATTAGAAAATGGAATTGAAATATTGATAGTCTTTCTGATGACTATCAGGGAACTTTTTTAAAAGTCCTCCTACTCTTTATCTTGGAGACTATTTTCAAAATCAACTCCTAACAGTGTCAAAACATATGTATTAACTTAAAGCATGTTTCTCGGGAAAATGGTACTAATTTTCCTTCTCAACTACTGGAGTTTATCTGGATGCATAAGCAGTGACCACTGTTTCCCATTTTTGGAAGATTCTTTTTAATAACACTGCTCTGTCACATTCTTTTCCATCTTTTTAAGTAAAAACCTAGTGTACTCTGGATACTGCCTCCCAAAAACGAACACTGAATTCCTTTGTGCAGAAGTAGTCCATGCGTAACTAGTCACTTACTCAGAGTGAAAAAAAAACCAAACAAGAGAGAAAATAGTTCAACAGTGAGGCCTTTGGGTCCCCTGGGCTCTGAGCTTCTGGACAGAGGGACAGAGCAACCAGGCAACGAGCAATAACCATAGACCCTGGACGCCTTCCCGGCCCACAGCCACCTTCTGTGTGGCCTGGAGTGAAGTATTTCTCAACTTTTCCACCAATGAAACAGGGATCACACTACCTGCCACTCCATCCCCAAAACCAAGTAATGGGAAAGGAATTTAATTAACTGTAATTGACACAAAGTACATCAAAATTCCTCTGATGAAAAACCATATAACTCCCAGCTTCCACTTAGGAGAACTTTCTAGCCAATGAAGGTCGCGCACACGTGCGCGCGTGTGTGTGTGTGTGTGTGTCTATGTGTGTGTCTTAATCAAGTCGTGGAAGATCATGCAGGAACTGAGCCCCACAAATGCAGTCTTTAACAAAGGTTTTCAAGTCTGAAAATGTCTTTGCCAAGAATACTCCTCCAGAGAGGAAATCGAAACATTCCAGGGAAGGAGCCTGGAAAAGTCTCTTCAGAAGCCTCCTGGGATTTCTGATGTGACATTCTCTATTAATAGATGGTGCCCTGAAGCAGAGTCCTTGTCACTGCTGAGCTGGGGGAACCACCATGTATCTTCACATCTCATGGCCTGAGGATTCAGCACTTGTGGATACATAACAGAAGAACAACCAGCAAGATCCTTGGCTCACGTGAAGGGTGAAACTAACACAAGTTTAATCACATAGAATAAATAAATTAGTCACTATCTCTCACCAACACATCATGGATGGCAGGAGAGGATTAATATGTGATGCCTCGCCATGATCATAAGCTGTCACTCAGCAGCCCACATCAGCCACTGTCTGCTGAGTGACCTGTGATCAGATGCCATGGTCACCCTTCTAGAACTTGGGAACAAAGTTGGCCCCACCATCATACTCTAGGCTGATACCCCATTTCTGAATTTAAAAGCCCTTCTTTTCCCAGCCTTCATATATCTAGCTCTTCACAGTGTTAACATGTAGGAGTTATCAACTGAAGGGAAAAATGACTTTAAAATAAACATTTTTTTCTCTTATTGCTTCAAACTTTTTTTGTCTTGCTTTAATTAATCTTTTTAATCCACTAACTGGTTGCATAAAATTACCAAATAAAATGTTAACCCTTTTTAAAGACTTTTTTAAAAAATGTGGACCATTTTTAAAGTCCTTATTGAATTTGTTACAATATTGTTTTGTTTTGTTTTGTTTTTGGCCACAAGGCAATGTAGGATCCTAACTCCCTGACAAGGAATCAAACCCACAGCTCCTGTATTGTAAGGCAGAGCCTTAACCACTGGATGGCTAGAGAAGTCCCCAAATGTTACTTTATTGTAAGGCAGAGCCTTAACCACTGGATGGCTAGAGAAGTCCCCAAATGTTACTTTATTTAAGATTAAAAAAAAAAAAAAGACCAAAAAAGCAATCTGCTTATAAGGTGGCAAACTAATATTTAAAGGCTGCCATTTAACATAAATATTTTGCTTCATAAACACTGTGTTAGTTGTATGTACTAATTCAGCACTATAGTTTCTGATTAGCTTGTTAAGAGGTCACGTTCAATCATGAATAAAAACACACAAACAGGCCCATTTGCTCCACATTTTCCTAAGCCTTTCATTCCTCTACCAAAAGGTAACCCCATTTCTAACGAATAATTGGAGCATCAACCCTTTATTTTCAACTACCGTATGGACCTTTCTATTTGGATATTTCACTCTCTCCAAACTTAATCTGCACCACCCCAGACCCTCCTGAGAAACTGGCCTGCCTTCTCTCTTGGCCCTTTCCTGGCTGCTTCCAAGAACACTACCCTATTCCAAGGCCCCAAACACCCTCCATCAGGGCCACAGGTCACTGGCTTTCGGTCTTTCCACTGGAATTCACTTTTCAAACCACCTGCTGCTGAACTCAGCTTTTTAAAGCCATGCTTTTATCTGCCTGCTTCCCCAGGATGGACTCCGATCAAAATCTCAGGTGCTGTCCTGGCGGGAGGAGTTACATGCCCTGGGGATCACAGCCTGGATTCCTCCATTAGGGCAGCAAGTACTCAAGACTAAGTCCAAAGGAACAAAGCACTTCCCAGTAGGGCTCCAAGTCTGCTTGCTACTGTCATCCCAGATGAGCCTGGGGCTACGGAGGCAGAGGTCTTATCCTCAAAAGACATCCCTCCAAAATGCCCACAGGGTAGATAAAGCAGGATTCTAGAGCCCACCTCTGAGATCCCTTCCAGCTATCTAAAAGTTCACCAACCATTTTCTAGTCTCCTCTATGTTCTCTTGAATTTCTCGATCCTATAGTTTTAAATTCCATATCCAAACCACCTTCAACCCACAAAGAAATGGATTTCAACAGGCTTTCAACTCTGGATCCAGAAATTCATTCTTCAGTTTTAAGGATACTTACACCAAGGCAGTAACACTATGTGGATCACAATAAACTGTGGAAAATTCTGAAACACATGGGAATACCAGACCACCTGACCTGCCTCTTGAGAAACCTATATGCAGGTCAGGAAGCAACAGTTAGAACTGGACATGGAACAACAGACTGGTTCCAAATAGGAAAAGGAGTACCTCAAGGCTGTATATTGTTACCCTGCTTATTTAACTTCTATGCAGAGTACATCATGAGAAACACTAGGCTGGAAGGAGCACAAGGTGGAATCAAGATTGCCGGAAGAAATATCAACAACCTCAGATATGCAGATGACACCACCCTTAAGGCAGAAAGTGAAGAGGAACTAAAAAGCCTCTTGATGAAAGTGAAAGAGGAGAGTAAAAAAGTTGGCTTAAAGCTCAACATTCAGAAAATGAAGATAATGGTATCTGGTCCCATCACTTCATGGGAAATAGATGGGAAAGCAGTGTCAGACTTTATTTTTCGGGGCAGCCATAAAATTAAAAGACACTTACTCCCTGGAAGGAAAGTCATGACCAACCTAGATAGCACATTCAAAAGCAGAGACATTACTTTGTCAATAAAGGTCCATCTAGTCAAGGCTATGGTTTTTCCAGTAGTCATGTATGGATGTGAGAGTTGGACTGTGAAGAAAGCTAAGAGCCAAAGAATTGAAGCTTTTGAACTGTGGTGTTGGAGAAGACTCTTGAAAGTCCCTTGGACTGCAAGGAGATCCAACCAGTCCATCCTAAAGGAAATCAGTCCTGGGTGTTCTCTGGAAGGACTGATGTTGAAGCTGAAACTCCAATACTTTGGCCACCTCATGTGAAGAGTTGACTCATCAGGAAAAGACCCTGATGCTAGGAGGGACTGGGGGCAGGAGGAGAAGGGGACGACAGAGGATGAGATGAGTTTGAGTGAACTCTGGGAGTTGGTGATGGACAGGGAGGCCTGGCATGCTGCAGTTCCTGGGGTTGCAAAGAGTCGGACACGATTGAGTGACTGAACTGAACTGAACACCAAGGCAGAGGTCCCCAACCTCTGAAATCTAATGCCTGATGATCTGAGGTGGAGCTGATGTAATAATAATAGAAATAAAGTACATAATAAATGCAAATGTTTGAATCGTCCCAAAACCACCCTCTCATTCCTGGTTCATAGAAAAATTGTCTTCCATGAAACCTTTCCCTGATGCCAAAAAGGCTGGGGACTGTTGCACTAAGGCATATGAAATGTAGATCTATTTAGAATTATGATCTTTTAACATTTTATATCATGTTACTAAAGAGTACCTACATGCATGGGTGCTAAGTCACTTCAGTCATGTCCGAGTCTTTGCGACCCTATGGACTGTAGTCTGCTAGGCTCCCCAGAATTTCCAGATGGGATTCTCCAGTCCAGAATCCTGGAGTGGATTGCTGTGCCCTCCTCCAGGGGAACTGCCCAACCCAGGGACGAAACAAACCCTCATCTCTTATATCTCTTGCATTGGCAGGTGGTTTCTTCCCACTGGCATCAGTTGGGAAGCCTAAAGAGTACCTGCTTATATTAATAATATTAGAATACTTGTGATGAAGAAATCCACATTTCCAAGCCACAACAAATCCCCCAACTTGCCTCCTATCTCACAAAGGTGTTCAATACATTTCTGATTTAGAAATGAGTAAGACTTGCTGTATTTTTAGAGCATTAGTGTGGGGTATAGACCTTAACAACTATCTCCAGCAATCACTGATACTGCTGCTGCTGCTGCTGCTAAGTCACTTCAGTCATGTCCGACTCTGTGTGACCCCATGGATGGCAGCCCACCAGGCTCCCGTGTCCCTGGGATTCTCCAGGCAAGAACACTGGAGTGGGTTGCCATTTCCTTCTCCAATGCATGAAAGTGAAAAGTGAAAGTGAAAGTGGAGTTGTGCCCGACTCTTAGCGACCCCATGGACTGCAGCCTACTAGGCTCCTCCATCCATGGAGTGGGGTGCCATGATACTCATATAGAGTAAAATAATTTTGTTGCAAGATTTTGAAGCAACCATGAATGGGGAGAAGATAATATGCATACAAATGTGGCAAGGAAACAATATGTCTCCAAGGAGAAGGGAGCAAGGAAGGGAGGAGAAGGGAGAGCAAGAGAAGGTGGAGAACGACACCAACAGCAGAGAGAACAGCACTATTCTCAAGGAGCTGAGAGTGCAGGATGGTCTGGCCCTTTGGGAACCTCATTTTGTCACTGTCCCTCCTGAGCAAAAGATGGAGAGGCAAGCCTGTGCTCACTTGAACACATACTGCAAGATTTAGAAATGAGATTAATCAGCTGTAGCTAATAAGATAGACAAGCTGGGAGAAGATAAGTACAGAAGGTAGCTGAATAAGGAGCTTATTACTTCATTTAGAATTGAAGCCCAGAGTCATCAGTGATGTGGGGGAAAAGACATTGGAAGGCTGGTGAATAAAAATGCAACATATCCATTAGTTTAAAATTTAAATTGTGTTCTAAAACTCCAGATTAAAAGAATATACACAGATGTGAAATGTGCAAGTTGAAATGGATGTGTGTCAAAGCCAAATTATTAAAGACTTAGTCCCTTTATCATGTGCCAAGATCTGAGCTCATAGCTCTGGATAAATACTAAGCCGTATCACTCATTGGCTTGTTTGGGTATTAATGAACTCATCAAAACTTTTTCAAGAATCACAGACATTGCTGAACTTGGAAAACAGTAAGTGAAGAGTCAGCTCAACATGAACATTTCTCTGCTAGATGAAGTCTAAATTTACATAATTTTGTAAATGACAGTATCAGGTTTATTTATTTTGAGATTACCTAGAGACATTCAAATTTGCATTTCATAGATTTTTCATATCCTTTTGTGTCTCCACAGAAAATTATTTATCTGTGTTAAAAATCCTGAAAGCTTTTGTAGATATACTTTTTCTTTTATTGGTTATGTTAAGAATATTTACCTGTGGGGAACTATAATAATTTCAAGCCATTTACCGTCTGGCCAAAAGTATCACATTTGCACACGAGTTACTGAGGGGTAGCTTGTGTGAGTTTGAGTAGCACTTCATCAATACACGCTTTCCTGAGCTGTTCTGGGAGCACAACAGTGCACCTCTTTTGATCCACCACTATATGCATTTATCCCAAAGAGCTGAAAAATGCAAGCTGTTAGCGGTATTCATGGGGGAGGATACTGTGGAGGACGTGGGGCACCACCGAGCCACAGTCTGCCCCCTTATGTCCTTGGGGAGGAAATTCTTTCTGTTCTTAGCACCAGGATCAGTTACACTCATTGGCAAGGGGGTTGTTTTTACCTTATGATGGAAAGAGTCCCTCACTGTATGAACCCTGTATTTCTTCCTTTTATTGGTTACCAGAATCTTAAAGCAAAAGCTGAAGACCATCTGTGTGGGTCATTAGACTCCCCACCTTACGTTGTTTATAATAATAATGTGCAATAGAAAGAATTATCATTGCTAACAGGGGCTGAGCCCTTCATGCTAAAGCACTTAAATGTATTAGATCTCACCTAATACTAATAATAGTCCTAAAAGTTGAGATCTTTTATCCTGCCATCTGGAACAGTTAGGAAACCAAAGCTTATAGAGGATGGCCAGCACCCTCAAGGCTGCTGAGATACTAGGCGGTGGAAGCCCAACTCAGTTGAAGACTTGTTAACATTGAAGGTCGTGTCTCAAACTGCTCCATTATTCTGCCTCCTGACCTGGCTGATACTTCTGCTGTTTGGACTCTTTATTTCCTTTTGTTAATGAAAAAAGTTAATAGACCCAAATTCTATGCATAAACACCAGGGCTCTTCCAAATGCTCATCCAGAGGCTGTGTCCAAGCCCCAGCGCCTGACTCAAGTGTTGGTGGCAGAGATCTCTGTGGCCAGAGTGTCCTCAGATAACACACTCCTTGTGCGTACAGGCCATGGGTGGCCCTGTGACTCAGGAAAGGTCAGGAAGGTCTCCAGAGTCTGGACATGGCTGCCCTGCCTGCAGGACTGGCCACTGTGTTGATTGGGTGGTTTGTGCACAAAGACTCCTGCCAAGGTGGGGGCAGAACTGTGGGACTAAAACGTCAGTCTGTGCTCCACCAGACTGCCTCCAAATTCCCAGCAAATGTGAATCTTCCAGATTCCAGAATAAGAAACTGGAATTCCCAGCAGTGCTCAGGAATTCCTGAAACCATGTTATTTCATATGTGTTGCTTAATTTTAATTACATGCAACTAAATAGTAAGGATGACTATAATGATAAATTATTTCTGTAATAAACCACAAGTCTTTTTTGTGATAGAAATGCTAAAAATTTCAGAGTTTTTTTGGCAAGGAAAAAAAAACCACTATACATATTACAACCCCACGTAAAAGTGATCTCCACCTGATAGTTGATAACAGTAAACACTAGAAGAGGGCATATCACACACAATAAATGCTAAATAAAAGCCATTTAAAAAGTTGAATGAAAAAAAGTAAAATATTTATCATTTATAAGATATTCTTAAAATATAATTTTAAAATACACAAAGCAAAGCGTCAATTGTCCTATCCAATAGTCTTGATTTTTATTTCAGTACAAATATGCCAGATGTTAAAAAAATTTTCCTTTCATTTTGCACTGACAGCAGTCAAACTGTTAATAAGCTTCCAAAAGCAGAGCCAAGGTGGGCATTAGGGTTTGCTTCATATACCCTCATTTCTTTTTCAATGATGAAAATATTTTATCTGCTTGCCCTGATTCTGATTTAACTACTGAGGTTAAATGGTTTTCTAATTATCATTAGCTAGTCAGATCGTTTGCTAATTCAGATTTTAGATCAGTTTCTGGTATCAGGATGGACTGCTGCACAACCCACATTCACATCTTCCTCACTTTGCATTTCTTCTGTTAAATTACTTGCAAAGAACAAATTGTAATACACAGTATACACAATATAGTGAATATTTAAACACTGAAAAAGTGTCCAAGTACATCTAAATGACTTACCGTTCAGATTTCCAGGAAGTTCAGCAAGGCTACAAGAATCATAGGTCAAAATTTCACATTTAATGACTTATTTTGCTTCACAAATTTGTTATTTCTTAGAACACCACTAATAGGATTTGTGTAAAGGATAGGATGCATATAAATGCACCATTTATTTTTGCAAGAATGACTCACCATCCTGCACGTACACATTCACAGCACAGCAATAAGTGAGGCTGAACACCTGGGCTGGGACCACTTTTCTCTCACTGGCTCCTGTCCTGATGCCTGGAAATGTCTTCTTCCACCTTTGACGCTACTGCCAGAATTGTCTTTTTCTAAACTTTATTAAGGGATAATTGGCAAATATAATTGTATATCTCAGCAGTCCTCAACCTTTTTAGCACCAGGGACCAGTTTCATGGAAAACAATTTTTCCATGGACCAGGACGGCGATGCTTTCAAAATGATTCTCATAAGAAGCATGTAACCTGGACTTCTCACATGCGATGTTCACAGGAGGGGCCACACTCCTATGAGAATCTAGTGCTGCCACTGACCTGACGGGTGGTGTAGCTCAGGTGGTAATGCAAGCGATGGGGAGCTGCTGTAAACACAGACGGAGCTTCACGCACTAGCCTGCTACTCACCTCCTGCTGTGTGCCCAGTTGCTAACAGGCCACGGACTGATACAGGGGACCCTGATACATTGGGAATCCTTGGAATATCTAATGTGCACAGTGTGTTGCTTTGACAACCACAAACACTGTAGAATGACTACTAAGATAATCAACTTGTCCTGCTCTCCATGATGTCAGTAGATTCCTTTCAATCTGTCATGTCTTCAGGAAGATTACCAAACTTTAATTCTAATTTCCCATTTTCCCAATTTCTTGGCTAATTTTTCTCAGGATTCAGGAAAACATAAAAGAATTTTCTAAGAAGTGCTTAGAATTGCAGCTGAGATGATGCCAACAGAGGAAGTGGACATATATTTTTCTTTTAGGAAAAACTTTTAGCTTACTTATACCTACCAGACTGCTCACCTGGTGGCAGGGAGGAGCTTTTCTGAATTCATGAAAATGTGCATATAGGCTGTTTGAGCTGTCAGCTTGGGATGACCTCAAAGGTACAGGGAAAGTACACTTTAGTAGTTTAGGAGTCATGTAAATTTCTTTAAATATGCAAAGCCTAGCAAATGCAGGAGGACAAGCTGAGGTAAGTCAGAGTGTTGTTTTCATAAGGACTTCTGGATGGTAACTTTAGATAGGGCCTAGCTATTACCAAGATTCACTGTCCAACATCAGAAATTAACATTGATCTGGGTTTGAGCAAATCATTTTTCTTGCCCCACCCTTATTTGAGGACTTAAATACAATATTATATGGGTCATTTATTTATTATTACAAAATGTTTTCACACATGGCATCTCACTTAAGAGAGTAGCAGAAACAGACCAACACATATTTTAAGTACCTACAATGTATCAGACACCACACTACATCTTTCAAGTGTGTTTTCTCAGTCCTTAAAATAATCCTAGAGTGGATATTACTAATTTTACTCCGTGGGTTGGAAAGATTAAGGCTGCAAACCATACTTTTCAACAGTCACAGATGGTTAGCGACACAATCTAGAATTCAGTCCAAGTCCAACTTCAAAACCCCTTGCTCTTTCCATCATGCCATACTGCTAGTCACATAACGGTGTAAGTCACAATATCTGATGGCTGCCATGGTCCACTGCCTTCTCCCCACCTAGAGGAGAGGGCTGGTACTAGGCAGCCCAACTGCTCCATGAGGACAAATCTCACAATCCTCAGAGTAATAAGACCTTCCCATGTGCACACCTAAATAATAATAGGGATAGTTACTACCCTTACTTGAAAGAAATATATAGTAAACTTGAAAGCAGAATATATATTTTTGGGAAAAATTTTAAAATAAAACATTACAAATACAGTATAAAAGATTTGTCTCTCACCTTCAAGTATTTCACCAGCTTCTGAATTTGCCAGTATTCTGATGGCAAATCTGCATTTGCTTCCTGACGATGATCAGGTTGTTCTTCATCTTCCTCACTTTCTGAGGAGCTGTCACTAATAATTTCCTCTATCTTTCAATACTCTTACTAGGAACAACAACATATAATAAGTATGTTTATGCTATAGTATGCTTATGTTACTATTTCAGCAACATACATTGATACATAAGCTATGGATAAGATACCAACACCATCTGAATTGTGGAAGATCTTTGTTAATGTCTACATGAGGGGATGAATAAACACATGCTTTTATAGGAGGTGCATTTCAATATTATTGCTATGGTGCAATAATAATTTTTAAAAAGTAGTAAAAAATTAAAAACATATTAGGTAAATGACCTAAGACTCCCACTTGTCATAGTGATTAGATAACTTAAATAATGGGTGGCTATTTATATCTATGTTTCTTCTCCTTCTTTTCTTGAAATTGAATACAATTCAAAATTCAGTTTTCCAATTGCACTGGCCACACTGCAATGGCTCAACAGTCATGTATGTCTAGTGGCTACCACACAGGACAGCTCAGAAATAAATAAATCATTTCTATTATTGCAGGAAATTCAGTTGGGCAACACTGCTAGTACCCCAAAGGGAAAGGCATTTATTCCCTTACCAAAGAGAGTTCACTTTATTCCATTCTGCTCTGAGTCTTTTAACTCAATATCAAGGTCATGGACACACGGAACATATTGAATTCACTCTGATTTTCTTTCTTTCTCTCTCTGTCCCCCAGGTATGCTCTCCATAAACATCTTTTTATTTTTTCCTTTTCTAAGCATAGTAGGAGGATGGGTAGTTGTCCAGTTTCATTAATTCTAAAGGTTCTACCATTCTCTTAATTTCTCAAAGACTTTTGGCACAGATTACTCCAATTCTTGTACTTTCAAAATCAGAATGGTACAACTGTGCTCTCTGAGCCACAGTGTGGTGAAATCCTGAACCGAAGTGCCTGGTCCAACCGAACACGCCACATGAACTGTCAGTGTTACATATGCTCTTGTCCAAAAGATGTCAGGAAACCTGAACTGGTTACAGAGGAAAATCTGATAGATCAAATTAGTAGACTTGGAAGGCGTTATACTAAGGGAAATTAGTCAGAGAAAAACAAATACTATATCACTTCACTTATATGTGGAATCTCAAAAAAAAAAAAAAAAAGGCAAAAACAAGAAAATTCATAGAAATCAGGCTTGTGGTTACCAGGGTTGGAGGGAGGAGAAATTGGAGGAAGAAAGTCAAAAGCTACACAATTATAAGATAAATAAGTACTAAGGATGTAATGTACAACACGTTGACTACAGCTAACACTGCTGTGAGGTGTATTTGAAAGTTGCTTAGAGAGTAAATCTAAGTTCTCATCACAAGGAAAAAAATTATTTGTAACTATATAAGGAGATACCCCACGCTCAAGGTAATGCAAGAGGGCATCAGAGGGCAGACACACTGAAACCATACTCACAGAAAACTAGTCAATCTAATCACACTAGGACCACAGCCTTGTCTAACTCAGTGAAACCAAGCCATGCCTGTGGGGCAACCCAAGATGGGTGGGTCATGGTGGAGAGGGCTGACAGAACGTGGTCCACTGGAGAAGGGAATGGCAAGCCACTTCAGTATTCTTGCCTTGAGAACCCCATGAACAGCATGAAAAGGCAAAATGATAGGATACCAAAAGAGGGACTCCCCAGGTCATTAGGTACCCAATATGCTACTAGAGATCAGTGGAGAAATAACTCCAGAAAGAATGAAGGGATGGAGCCAAAGCAAAAATAATACCCAGTAGTGCATGTGCCTGGTGATAGAAGTAAGATCCGATGCTGTAAAGAGCAATATTGCATAGGAACCTGAAATGTCAGGTCCATGAATCAAGGCAAACTAGAAGTGGTCAAACAAGAGATGGCAAGGGTGAACGTCGACATTCTAGGAATCAGTGAACTAAAATGGACTGGAATGGGTGAATTAACTCAGATGACCATTATATCTACTACTGCGGGCAGGAATCCCTCAGAAGAAATGGAGTAGCCATCATGGTCAACAAAAGAGTCTGAAATGCAGTACTTGGATGCAATCTCAAAAACGACAGAATGATCTCTGTTCGTTTCCAAGGCAAACCATTCAATATCACAGTTATCCAAGTCTATGCCCCAACCAGTAATGCTGAAGAAGCTGAATGGTTTTACGAAGACCTATAAGACCTTCTAGAACTAACACCCCCAAAAGATGTCCTTTTCATTATAGGGGACTGGAATGCTAAAGTAGGAAGTCAAGAAACACCTGGAGCAACAGGCAAATTTGGCCTTGGAATTCAGAGTGAAGCAGGGCAAAGACTAACAGAGTTTTGCCAAGAAAATGCACTGGTTATAGCAAACACCCTCTTCCAACAACACGAGAAGACTCTACACATGGACATCACCAGATGGTCAACACCGAAATCAGATTGAGTATATTCTATGCAGCCAAAGCTGGAGAAGCTCTATACTGTCAACAAAAACAAGACCAGGAGCTGACTGTGGCTCAGATCATGAACTCCTTATTACCAAATTCAGACTTAAATTGAAGAAGGTAGGGAAAACCACTAGACCATTCAGGTATGACCTAAATCAAATCCCTTATGATTATACAGTGGAAGTGAGAAATAGATTTAATGGCCTAGATCTGATAGAGAGAGTGCCTGATGAACTATGGAATGAGGTTTGTGACACTGTATGGGAGACACGGATCAAGACCATCCCCATGGAAAAGAAATGCAAAAAGCAAAATGGCTGTCTGGGGAGGCCTTACAAATAGCTGTGAAAAGAAGAGAGGCAAAAAGCAAAGGAGAAAAGGAAAGATATAAGCATCTGAATGCAGAGTTCCAAAGAATAGCAAGAAGAGATAAGAAAGCCTTCTTCAGTGATCAATGCAAAGAAATAGAGGAAAAGAACAGGATGGGAAAGACTAGAGATCTTTTCAAGAAAATTAGAGATACCAAGGGCACATTTCATACAAAGATGGGCTCGATAAAGGACAGAAATGGTATGGACCTAACAGAAGCAGAAGATATTAAGAAGAGGTGGCAAGAATACACGGAAGAACTGGACAAAAAGATCTTCAAGACCCAGATAATCATGATGATGTGATCACTAATCTAGAGCCAGACATCTTGGGACGTGAAGTCAAGTGGGCCTTAGAAAGCATCACTACGAACAAAGCTAGTGGAAGTGATGGAATTCCAGTACAGCTGTTTCAAATCCTGAAAGATGATGCTGTGAAAGTGCTGCACTCAATATGCCAGCAAGTTTGGAAAACTCAGCAGTGGCCACAGGACTGGAAAAGGTCAGTTTTCATTCCAATCCCAAAGAAAGGCAATGCCAAAGAATGCTCAAACTACCGCACAATCGCACTCATCTCACATGCTAATAAAGTAATACTCAAAATTCTCCAAGCTAGGCTTCAGTAATATGTGAACCGTGAACACCCTGATGTTCAAGCTGGTTTGAGAAAAGGCAGAGGAACCAGACAGCAAATTGCCAACATCGGCTGGATCATGGAAAAAGCAAGAGAGTTCCAGAAAAACATCTGTTTCTGCTTTATTGACTATGCCAAAGCCTTTGACTGTGTGGATCACAATACACTGTGGAAAATTCTGAAAGAGATGGGAATACCAGACCACCTGACCTGCCTCTTGAGAAATCTGTATGCAGGTCAGGAAGCAACAGTGAGAACTGGACATGGAACAACAGACGGGTTCCAAATAGGAAAAGGAGTATGTCAAGGCTGTATATTGTCACTCTGCTTATTTAACTTCTATGCAGAGTACATCATGAGAAACGCTGGGCTGGAAGAAACACAAGCTGGAAACAAGATTGCCAGGAGAAATATCAATAACCTCAGATATGCAGATGACACCACCCTTATGGCAGAAAGTGAAGAGGAGCTAAAAGCCTCTTGATGAAGGTGAAAGAGGAGAGTGAAAAGTTGGCTTAAAGCTCAACATTCAGAAAACGAAGATCATGGCATCCAGTCCCATCACTTCATGGGAAATAGATGGGGAAACAGTGGAAACAGTGTCAGACTTTATTTTGGGGGCTCCAAAATCACTGCAGATGGTGACTGCAGCCATGAAATTAAAAGACTCTTACTCCTTGGAAGAAAAGTTATGACCAACCTAGATAGCATATTCAAATGCAGAGACATTACTATGCCGACTAAGGTCCGTCTAGTCAAGGCTATGGTTTTTCCTGTGGTCATGTATGGATGTGAGAGTTGGACTGTGAAGAAGGCTGAGCGCCAAAGAATTGATGCTTTTGAACTGTGGTGTTGGAGAAGATTCTTGAGAGTCCCTTGGACTGCAAGGAGATCCAACCAGTCCATTCTGAAGGAGATCAACCCTGGGATTTCTTTGGAAGGAATGATGCTAAAGCTGAAACTCCAGTACTTTGGCCACCTCATGCGAAGAGTTGACTCACTGGAAAAGACTCTGATGCTGGGAGGGATTGGGAGCAAGAGGAGAAGGGGACGACCGAGGATGAGATGGCTGGATGGCATCACGGACTCGATGGACGTGAGTCTGAGTGAACTCCAAGAGATAGTAATTGTGGGGCCCTAAATGGGAAACCTCAGAGGAAAAAAAAGGTGGGGCTAGCTTGACAGTTGAAAGCGGTCAGAAACTAAGATGGTGCCTGGCAGAAGTGATAGGAGCAGGGTCTATGTTTGTCAAAGCTTTTGATTGGGAGAAGAGAAAAAGATGGCGGAGGAATAGGATGGGGAGAACACTTTCTCCCTCTCTACCTCATCAAAAGAACATTTCAACGCTGAGCAAATTCCACAAAATAACTTCTGACTGCTGGCAGAGGACATCAGGCATCCAGCAAAGCAGATCATTGGCTTCAAAACCTGGTAGGAATTATTTTATTTTATTTTATTTTATTTTAAAGAACTAAGAGAGCGACAAAGGAGGTAGGGAGGGAACCCCGGCACGGGAAGGGAATCCCGTCCCAGGAAGAGACTCTTAAAGAGAGAGGTTCCCTAAAATTGGGGAACTTTCTCACAGCTGTGCATGGGGCGAGCCCTGGAAGCACAGAGGGCAACATAACAAGAAGGAAGAATAAATAAATAATTAAAACCAACAGATTAAGAATTCAACAGTATAACCCCCAGCGGATAAGCAGCGCAAACGCCTGCGTCCGACAACAGTGGGGGTTGGGCAGGGAGGAGCGCGCCCGCGACAGTGCTCTCTAAGAATTGGGCCGTGGGAGATGTAGGCTGCAGGGCTTTTCTCGAGAATCGGGCGTAACGGGGCCAGAATCGGGTCCGCGCGTGGATAGAACGAATTATCCCAGACTAGCAAACGAGACTGGGGGATAACTAACACGCGAAACACCCGAACATAAGGCACTGACAGGCCCGTGCACAGAACAAAGGATGGATCGGAAATAGCCGACTGCAGACCATCCCCCACCAGCGACAGGCAGCCAGAGCCTTAAGCGCTGGAAGAGGGCAGTCAGCAGCTCAAGAGAGACATTACCTACCAAATTGCAAGCGGGCCTCTTTGATGAGACTTCTGGGGGGTATCTGAGTGGTCATCATCTGCCTGAAAAAGAGCTCCGGAGGAGATCCCAGAAAATTGAGCGACCCGCAAAGCCCAGAAGATGCAACAATAGTCCGCGCCAAACTCCCTAGCCACTCGGACTTGGGACCAAACCCGGCACCCGGAGGGGACTTCCTGAGCGCCTATCCTGAGCGGCTAAAACCAGGGAATTGCATGAAACATAGGCCAGGCCCCACACGGTTATCCCGCGGATTGAGAAGGGGCAAGCCCAGTGCAGAGCTCACCACCACCCTCCCTGTGGCAAGACAGAAATCAGACACAGAAGAGACCAGCAAACAGAGGAAGGCAAACAGAGGGAACTGCCTTGGTAGCGATCCCACACAGTCCTCAACGACAGAGAAAGCGACAGATCGTCTCTACTTTTATGATCAAAAAAAAAAATTTTTTTTGGGGGGGTGATGTGGAAGCGTGATTTTTTTTTAAGAATTTTTTTCTTTCTTTAAAAATTATTTTTTTTCCTTTTTAAATTTGTTTATCCTTTTCTTTTTCATCCTTTTTTTCCCCTAAACTTCCTTAAATTTTAAGTCTTCTATATTTCTAGTTATTATTTTTATAACGTAATATTACTTAAGAAAAAAACCCTATCATTTAAGCAAACGCCGTATGTAGTCTTAATGGTGAAGGAAGTTGTCTTTTAATAATTCTGGAATCTTTTATTATATTTTACTTTTTTTTCTTTTTCTCTATTTTTTTTTAAAATGCCTCTCTCCTCATTCTTCTTCTCTTCAATAATCTATCTTTGAAAATCCAATCTATACTCCAGTTTTTTAATCTTGGCATTTTGGTATTTGTTGCCAGTTTTGTACTTTTAAAAACCTAATCCTCAGTACCCAGTTTTACATGAGTGCAAGACTACTGGCTTAACCACTCTCTCCACCTCTGGAATCTCTCTTTTCCCCACCAGGTGGCTTTTGTCTCCCTCCCCTCACCCTCCCCCTCTCTACCCAACTCTATGAACCTCTGAGCGTTCCAGAAGGAGGAGAACTCTAAGGGAACTGGTCACTGACCAGATCTGTATCCTTCCTTCCCATCTCCCTCTTTTATCCTCCTGACCACCTCTATCTACTTCCTTCCTCTCCTCTTCCAAGTATAACTCTGTGACCACCTCTGAGCGGTCCAGACTTCGGAGCACACACAAGAAAGTGGTTACGGGCTAACTTCCTTTTCCCTCTTTGATTCCACCTCATCCCATTCCACTCACCTCTAACTACTCCCTCCCTCTTCTCTCCTCCAAGTAACCCACCTATCCTCTAGGGACGACCCTCAAGGTGGAGAAACCTATCATCATTAACCTAGATGTTTTAACATTAGTGCTGAATAGATGGAGAAATCATGAGGCTATTCTAAAAATAAATCTGAAAACCAGAATCAGGAGGCTTAAGTCCAAATCCTGTGATCAACAAAGAATTCCTGAACACAGGGAACATTATCCAATTAGAGCTCATCAAACGCCTTCATACCTATACTAAAACTGAACACTGCCCAAGGGCCAACAAGCTCCAGAGCAAGACATACCACGCATATTCTCCAGCAACACAAGAACAAGCCCCTGAGCTTCAATACATAGGCAACTCAAAATACTCCAAAACCATTGACGTCTCATAACCCATTACTTCACACGTCACAGCACTCCAGAGAGAGGAAATCCAGATCCACCCACCAGAATTTCAACACAAGTCTCCCTGATCAAGAAACTTTGACAAACCAGTGATATAACACCAAACACAGAGAGGAAACTCTATAATAAAGAGAACTCCACAAATTCCCAGAATATAGAAAAGCCACCCCAAATGCAGCAATATAACCAAGATGAAGAGACAGAGGAATTCCCAGCAGGTAAAGGAACAGGAGACATGCCCACCAAACCAAACAAAAGAGGAAGAGATAGGGAATCTACCTGAGAAAGAATTCCGAATAATGATAGTGAAAATGATCCAAAATCTTGAAATCAAAATGGAATCACAGATAAATAGCCTGGGGTCAAGGATTGAGAAGATGCAAGAAAGGTTTAACAAGGACCTAGAAGAAACAAAAAGAGTCAACATATAATGAATAATGCAATAAATGAGATCAGAAACACTCTGGAGGCTACAAATAGTAGAATATCGGAGGCAGAAGATAGGATTAGTGAAAGAGAAGATAGAATGGTAGAAATAAATGAATCAGCGAGGGAAAAAGAAAGACGAATTAAAAGAAATGAGGACAACCTCAGAGACCTCCAAGACAATATGAAACGCTCCAACATTCGAATTATAGGAGTCCCAGAAGAAGAAGACAAAAAGAAAGACCATGAGAAAATACTTGAGGAGATAATAGTTGAAAACTTCCCTAAAATGGGGAAGGAAATAATCACCCAAGTCCAAGAAACCCAGAGAGTGCCAAACAGGATAAACCCAAGGCGAAACACCTCAAGACATATTTTAATCAAACTAACAAAGACCAAACACAAAAAACAATTACTAAAAGCAGCAAGGGAAAAACAACAAATAACACACAAGGGGATCCCCATAAGAATAACTGCAGATCTTTCAATAGAAACTCTTCAGGCCAGGAGGGAATGGCAAGACATACTTAAAGTGATGAAAGATAATAACCTTCAGCCAAGACTACTGTACCCAGCAAGGATCTCATTCAAATATGAAGGAGAAATCAAAAGCTTTCCAGACAAGCAAAAGCTGAGAGAATTCAGCACCACCAAACCAGCTCTCCAACAAATACTAAAGGATAGACTTTAGAAAGGAAACACAAAAAGGACGTATAAACCCGAACCCAAACCAATAAAGTAAATGGCAACAGGAGCATACTTATCAATAATTACCTTAAATGTGAATGGGTTGAAGGCCCCAACCAAAAGGCAAAGACTGGCTGAATGGATACAAAAACAAGATCCCTATATATGCTGCCTACAAGAGACCCACCTCAAAACAACGGACACATACAGACTAAAAGTGAAGGGCTGGAAAAAGATATTCCATGCAAATAAAGACCAAAAGAAAGCAGGAGTAGCAATACTCATATCCGATAAAATAGACTTTAAAACAAAGGCTGTGAAAAGGGACAAAGAAGGCCACTACATAATGATTAAAGGATCAATCCAAAAGAAGATATAACAATTATAAATATATATGCACCCAACATAGGAGCACCGCAATATGTAAGACAATTGCTAACAAGCATGAAAGGGGAAATTAATAATAACACAATAATAGTGGGAGACTTTAATACCCCACTCACACCTATGGACAGATCAACTAAACAGAAAATTAACAAAGAAACGCAAACGTTAAACGATACAATAGACCAGTTAGACCTAATTGATATCTATAGGACATTTCACCCCAAAACAATGAATTTCACCTTTACTCAAGTGCACACGGAACCTTCTCCAGAATAGATCACATTCTGGGTCATAAATCTAACCTTGATAAATTCAAAAAATTGAAATTATTCCAAGCATCTTCTCTGACCATAATGCACTAAGGTTAGATCTCAATTATAAGAGAAAAACTATTAAAAATTCCAACATTTGGAGGCTGAACAACACCCTACTGAATAATCAACAAATCACAGAAGAAATCAAAAAGAAATCAAAATATGCATCAAAACAAATGAAAATGAAAACACAACTACACAGAACCTTTGGGACACTATAAAAGCAGTCCTAAGAGGAAAGTTCATAGCAATACAGGCATACCTCAAGAAACAAGAAAAAAGTCAAATAAATAACCTAACTCTACACCTAAAGCAACTAGAGAAGGAAGAAATAGAGAACCCCAGAGTTAGTAGAAGGAAAGAAATCCTAAAAATTAGGGCAGAAATAAATGCAAAAGAAACAAAAGAGACCATAGCAAAAATCAACAAAGCAAAAAGCTGGTTCTTTGAAAAGATAAATAAAATTGACAAACCATTAGCCAGACTCATCAAGAAACAAAGAGAAAAAAAATCAAATCAACAAAATTAGAAATGAAAATGGAGAGATCACGACAGACAACTCAGAAATACAAAGAATCATAAGAGACTACTATCAGCAATTATATGCCAATAAAATGGACAACTTGGAAGAAATGGACAAATTCTTAGAAAAGTACAATTTTCCAAAAACTGAACCAGGAAGAAATAGAAAATCTTAACAGACCCATCACAAGCACGGAAATTGAAACTGTAATCAGAAATCTTCCAGCAAACAAAAGCCCAGGTCCAGATGGCTTCACAGCTGAATTCTATCAAAAATTTCGAGAAGAGCTAATACCTATCTTACTGAAACTATTCCAGAAAATTGCAGAGGAAGGTAAACTGCCAAACTCATTCTATGAGGCCACCATCACCCTAATACCAAAACCTGACAAAGACACCACAAAAAAGAAAACTACAGGCCAATATCACTGATGAACATAGATGCAAAAATCCTCAACAAAATCCTAGCAATCAGAATCCAGCAACACATTAAAAAGATCATACACCATGACCAAGTAGGCTTTATCCCAGGGATGCAAGGATTCTTCAGTATTCGCAAGTCAATCAATGTAATTCATCACATTAACAAACTGAGAAATAAAAACCATATGATTATTTCAGTAGATGCAGAGAAGGCCTTTGACAAAATTCAGCATCCATTTATGATAAAAACTCTCCAGAAAGCAGGAATAGAAGGAACATACCTCAACATAATAAAAGCTATATATGACAGACCCACAGCTAACATTATCCTCAATGGCGAAAAATTGAAACCATTTCCCCTAAAGTCAGGAACAAGACAAGGGTGTCCACTTTCACCACTACTCTTCAACATCGTACTGGAAGTTTTGGCCACAGCAATCAGAGCAGAAAAAGAAATACAAGGAATCCAAATTGGAAAAGAAGAAGTAAAACTCTCACTGTTTGCAGATGACATGATCCTCTACATTGAAAATCCTAAAGACTCCACCAGAAAACTACTAGAGCTAATCAGTGAATATAGTAAAGTTGCAGGATATAAAATCAACACTCAGAAATCCCTTGCATTCCTATACACAAATAATGAGAAAGTAGAAAAGAAGTTAAGGAAACAATTCCATTCACCATTGCAACGAAAAGAATAAAATACTTAGGAATATTCCTACCTAAAGAAACTAAAGACCTATATATCGAAAACTATAAAACACTGATGAAAGAAATCAAAGAAGACACTAATAGATGGAGGAATATACCATGCTCATGGGTTGGAAGAATCAATATAGTGAAAATGAGTATACTACCCAAAGCAATCTACAGATTCAATGCAATTCCCATCAAGCTACCAGCAGTATTTTTCTCAGAACTAGATCAAATAATCTCAAGATTTGTATGGAAATACAAAAACCTCGAATAGCCAAAGCAATCTTGAGAAAGAAAAATGGAACTGGAGGAATCAGCTTGCCTGACTTCAGGCTCTACTACAAAGCCACAGTCATTAAGACAGTATGGTACTGGCACAAAGACAGAAATATAGATCAATGGAACAAAATCGAAAGCCCTGAGATTAACCCACATACCTATGGACACCTTATCTTCGACAAAGGAGGCAAGAATATACAATGGAGTAAAGACAGTCTCTTTAACAGGTGGTGCTGGGAAAACTGGTCAACCACTTGTAAAAGAATGAAATTAGACCTCTCTCTAACACCATACACAAAAATAAACTCAAAATGGATTAAAGATCTAAATGTAAGACCAGAAACTATAAAACTCCTAGAGGAGAACATAGGCAAAACACTCTCTGACACAAATCACAGCAGGATCCTCTTTGACTCATCTCCCAGAGTAATGGAAATAAAAGCAAAGATAAACAAATGGGATCTAATTAAAATTAAAAGCTTCTGCACAACAAAGGAAACTATAAGCAAGGTGAAAAGACAGCCTTCTGAATGGGAGAAAACAATAGCAAACGAAACAACTGACAAACAACTAATCTCAAAGATATATAAGCAACTTATGCAGCTCAACTCCAGAAAAATAAATGATCTAATAAAAAAATGGGCCAAAGAACTAAATAGGCATTTCTCCAAAGAAGACATACGGATGGCTAACAAACACATGAAAAGATGCTCAACATCACTCATTATCAGAGAAATGCAAATCAAGACCACAATGAGGTATCATTTCACACCAGTCAGAATGGCTGCGATCCAAAAGTCTACAAGCAATAAATGCTGGAGAGGATGTGGAGAAAAGGGAACCCTCTTACACTGCTGGTGGGAATGCAAACTCGTACAGCCATTATGGAAAACAGTGTGGAGATTCCTTAAAAATTGCAAATAGAACTGCCTTATGACCCAGCAATCCCACTGCTGGGCATACACACTGAGGAAACCAGAATTGAAAGAGACACATGTACCCCAATGTTCATTGCAGCGCTGTTTATAATAGCCAGCACATGGAAGCAACCTAGATGTCCATCAGCAGATAAATGGATAAGAAAGCTGTGGTTCATATACACTATGGAATACTACTCAGCCCTTAAAAAGAATAAATTTGACTCAGTTCTAATGAGATGGATGAAATTGGAACCAATTATACAGAGTGAAGTAAGCCAGAAAGAAAAACACCAATACAGTATACTGACACATATATATGGAATTTAGAAGACAGTAATGATGATCCTATATGTGAGACAACAAGAGACACAGAGGTATAGAGTGGACTTTTGGACTCTGAGGGAGAGGGAAAGGGTGGGATGGTTTGGGAGAATGGCAGTGAAGCATGTGTATTTTCCTGTAAGTAACGAAGCGCTAATCTATGTTTGGTGTAGGATGCAGGATGCATGGGGCTGATGCACAGGATGATTCAGGCAGAGGATGTGGGGTGGGAGGTGGGAGGGGGCTTCGGCATTGGGCGATTGTGTTCACCTATGGCTGATTCGTGTCAATGTATGGCAAAACAAATACAGTATTGTAATTAAAAAAATAAATAAATTTAATTAAAAAAAAAAAAGCTTTTGATTGGCTCTCTTGATTTCCATGCAAGTGAGGATTTGACCTTTAACATGATTGGTGCAACTGAAGGCACATAATGATTTGACCTTTAACGTGATTGGTGCAACTATGGAAAGTCCCTCCTAAACCACCTCCTGCTTGCCTATATAAGCTGGGAGTTTGCAGCAATAAAGTGGAACTGCTTCGACGGAACCCCTGTCGCGTCTGATTGTCTCTCGCTCGCCAAGGGGCTGGGTTGGCGGACAGCAGGCTCACCTCTCCTCGGGACCCCTTGGCTTTGCTGAGGGAAGTTCCACTGCCTCTACTCTTCCTGCAGAGCGCCCCCCAGCAGAAACTGGTGCCCAACGTGAGGCGTGAAGCGGACGGATGGAGATGGTGTCACCGTGCAGCTCTGAAAGAGGAGCAACGAAGGACCCAAGGATGGTCACAGCACGGAGCTCCCTTTAGAGGAGTATCGTCCGAGGTAATCCGGATTTCAAGTGGGCCCCCTCCTTTATGAGGGAAGTGGCAAAAACTCTCTTGACTTATTTTCCTTCTTTTCTGATCTGTCCTTAATTCTTTTTTCTGGAATTTCAGTGAACAGGCAAACGGTTGTGAGGCAATTGATAAGTCCTGGCTAGGGCCACTCTCTGGTGGACTATGAAGGCCCCGCAACAGGTAAGCCTCAGTAACTAGAGCCCGGCCGGGTGAAACTCCCCTTTACTCTTTCTTAACTGAGGACGTGGCCTAAAATCTTCCCTGTGGGCACGGGTCAGGCACTTAAAGGCCATTAGGGCGCCTGCCACTTGAAGACTCCCGTGACAGGATAAGGGGGGTCACGGGACGGGCTAGAAACCTCTAGGGTGACCTCCCCAGCAAGAAAACTTCCGTGCAACGACGCAGGCACATAAACGGTTCCAAAAGCATACCATAAGCCCAACTTTCTGGCTGCCACCACTCACGGTAGGATTTTTGGAGGTTGTCTTCCGTGACTTTTCTTTCTATTCTCTCTCGGCAACATGGGAAATAACATCATCAAGTCTGATGAGCCTGTACTCAAGGCACTGAGATATATGCTCATAAGCAGAGAACTTGAGATTTCTGATGCTCAGGCCATTAAGGCCTGGGGGACCACGTCTAAGGGACCCCTAGTTCCCCAAAATCGAGTCGATGTTTTGGCTGCAGACAAGAGGGACACTTTAAAAAGAGTGCCCTCAAGGCGGGGGAAGACCTACCGGTCGGAGACCTCCCACTATCCCATTTATGTACACCCTCTTAGGGGTCATCAAAATTTACCTGGATTGCTTTCAACGGGAAATTCCCTGGCCGATACAGTGACCTCCCTTACAATCCAAGCTTGTAACTTACAAGATGCCTATGATCTTCACGATCTTACTCATATAAATTGGAGAGGGCTACATAAAAGGTTCCCACAGATCCCTATTAGAGAATTAAAGAAAAGTATACATACTTGTAAATCCTGTTTTCCTTATCTACAAGTACCTACAAGCCCCCCAGGAGTAAACCCTTGAGGGCTAAAACCCACTGTGCTGTGGCAAACTGATGTAACCCATTATTCCCCTTTTGGAAAACTTAAGTATGTCTTTGTGTCTATTGACACTTACTCTCATGCCTGCTGGGCTACTGCCCACACAGGAGAAAAAGCAAAACATGCTCAAAGCCATTTTTTACAATGTTTTGCGACGTTGGGCCTTCCTCATCAAATAAGAACAGATAATGGCCCTTGTTTCATCAGCCAGAGCTTACAGAAATTCTTCCAACAATGGTACATTCATCATAACACCAGAATCCCACATAACCCCCAAGGACAAGCCATAATTGAGCGCCATCATCAAAATTTAAAGGCTCAATTACAAAAATAAAAAGGGGGAATAAGCCCTCACCAGCAACTTGGAATGGCACGTTTTCCTCTAAACATCTTAAATTTTTCAAAAAATGAACTGATACCATGCTTTCAAAAACACTGGTCTAATCAAGAAATAAAACCTGAAATACAAGTGAGATGGAATGATCCCATCACTGGTCAGTGGAAGGGGCCTGATCCACTCCTTACAATGGGGAGAGGATTCGGATGCATATTCCCCATTGGGGACCCCAGCCCTACATGGGTGCCAGCAAGGAATCTTAAATTTACACCACAAGAGAGAGGTCAAATCTCGAAATCTGACACAGATTAAAGAGACAGTCACATATTGAGCCCAAGAACAAAAAGTTCTTGAGGCGATCTTTCTTTACAGATCATTGATGCAGCGACTCTGGTGGACACTGCTCCTGGTGATTGTCGGATTACCTATCCTCCTTGCTGGCCTTCATCATTGCCATCTCAAACCAGCTTGAACACCTGAGATCCGCCATAACGGGACTTCAACAACAGTTGGACTTTTATGCAAGAGCACTAGAGACTTTGACTGTCTTAACAAGGTTAAAGTGTGATGTTAGATATCATAATTTCTGTTTTATGGCTTTTCCGGTTCTTAGTGAAATGTTAAAGGTTATGCTTGCCCAGGTCATGAAAGAGGAGCCCCACGTTGGGGACCCACAAAACCCCTGGATTAATTCAGCCCTTCAAGAGATTAACCAAGACAGATAAATAAAAATAAGAGTTCTAGATGCCCATCGTCTAGAAAGATTCCGCCTAGCCCCCAAGAGGTGGCTGGATAGCCAATGACGGTAAGACCCTCAGAGGAGGGCAACCTAAGACAGGCACAGCCGCGAGAGGGGCTGGCGAGGCTGGCCACCTACAGCTTTATGCCTTGCTCTACAGAACATCAATACAAATGTCTCAAGGGCTTAGATAAAATAAAAAAGGGGGAGATGTGGGGCCCTAAATGGGAAACCTCGGAGAAAAAAAAAAAAAGGGGGGGCTAGCTTGACAGTTGGAAGAGGTCGGAAACTAAGATGGTGCCTGGCAGAAGTGATAGGGGCAGGGTCTATGTTTGTCAAAGCTTTTGATTGACTCTCTTGATTTCCATGCAAGTGAGGATTTGACCTTTAACATGATTGGTGCAACTGAAGGCACATAATGATTTGACCTTTAACGTGATTGGTGCAACTATGGAAAGTCCCTCCTAAACCACCTCCTGCTTGCCTATATAAGCTGGGAGTTTGCAGCAATAAAGTGGAACTGCTTCGACGGAACCCCTGTCGCGTCTGATTGTCTCTCGCTCGCCAAGGGGCTGAGTTGGCGGACAGCAGGCTCACCTCTCCTCGGGACCCCTTGGCTTTGCTGAGGGAAGTTCCACTGCCTCTACTCTTCCTGTGGAGCGCCCTCCAGCAGAAACGAACAGGGAGGCCTGGCGTGCTTCGATTCATGGTGTCGCAAAGAGTCGGACACAACTGAGCGACTGAACTGAACTGATATAAGGAGATGGGAGTTAACGGAACCTATTGCAATCATTCCACTGTATATATATATAAGTTATTAAGGGGTACATCATAAGCTTTGACTGTGTAGATCACAACAAACTGTGGAAAATTCTTCAAGAGACTAGAGTACCAGACCACCTGACCTGCCTTCTGAGAAATCTGTATGCAGGTCAAGAAGCAACAGTTAAACTGGACATGGAACAAAAGACTGGTTCCAAATTCAAAACGGAATACATCAAGGCTGTATACTGTCACTCTGCTTACTTAACTTATATTCAGAGTACATAATGCAAAATGCCAGGCTGGATGAAGCACAAGCTGGAATCAATACTGCTGGGAGAAATATCAATAACCTCAGATATGCAGATGACACCAGATGCAGAAAGTGAAGAGAAACAAAAGAGCTTCTTGATGAAAGTGAAAGAGGAGAGTGAAAAAGTTGTCTTAAAACTCAAAATTCAGAAAACTAATCATGGCATCGGGTCCCGTCACTTCATGGCAAATATTTGGGGAAACAATGGAAACAGTGAGAGTTATTTTCTTGGGCTCCAAAATCACTGCAGATGGTGACTGCAGCCATGAAATTAAAAGACACTAAAAGACAAAAGCTATGACAAACCTTTTTAACAGCACGTTAAAAAGCTGCTGCTGCTACTAAGTCACATCAGTCACATCAGTCATGTCCAACTCTGTGCAAAAAGGCATTATTTTCTGACATTTGTCAGAAAGGTATGCTGTCTAGTCAAAGGTATGCTTTTTCCAGTAGTCATGTATTGATGTGAGAGTTGGATCTTAGGGAAAGCTGTGCAGCAAAGAATTTATGCTTTTAAACTGCAGTGTTGCAGGAGACTCTTGAGAGTCTCTTGGACATCAAGGAGATCAAAACAGTCAATCCTAAAGGAAATCAACCCTGAATATTCATTGGAAGAACTGATGCTGAAGCTGAAGCTCCAATACTTTTGTCACCTGATGCAAAGAACTGACTCATTGGAAAATACTCCAATGCTGGGAAAGATTGAAGGCAGAGAAGGAGAAGGGGACAACAGAGGATCAGATGGTTGGATCACTGACTCAATGTACGTGAGTTTGAGCAAGTTCTAGGAGTTGGTGCTGGACAGGGAAGCCTGGCATACTGTAGTCCATGGGATCTCAAAGAATCAGACACAACTGAGCAACTGAACTGAACTGAAGAAAAGAGAAGTCTCAATTCAGTCATCTAAACTCACATCTAGCCCCAAGCATCCTGTATCCTGTATCGAACATAGACTGGCGCTTCGTTTCTTATATGATAGTATACATGTTGGGGCTGGAGCACGGGGATGATCCAGAGAGATGATATGGAGTAGGAGGTGGGAGAGGGTTTCAGGATTGAGAGCTCGTGTACACCTGTGGTTGATGCATGTCAATGTATGGCAAAACCAATACAGTATTGTAACACAGAATAAAGTAAAAATAAAATTTAAATATAAATAAATAAATAAATAAACTCACATCTAAAGAAACTAGGAAAAGAAGAGAAAAACAAACCCAAAGCAAAGAGAGAAAAGAAATTAATAAAGAAAAGAATGAACAACACTGAAAATAGAAAAAACTTGAAAAATCAGTTTTAAAAAACTGCTTCTTGAAAAGATCAATAAAATTGACAAACCTCTAGCAAGACTGACAAAGAAAAAGAAAAGACACAAATTTCCAGTATCAGAAATGAATGAGGTGTAGCATATCACTTCAGATACTGCTGACAACAAAAAGATAGTAACATTATGAAAAACTGAACACAAATTAAACTGATAATTTAAAGAAATTGATTCCTTTAAAGGTACAAATTACTATCACTTAACCAACATGAAGCACTTAATCTGAACAGCACTATGGCTACTAATGGAATTAATTCATAACTTAAGTAACAAGTGTCTTCAGTTTCAGATGACTTCACTGGAGAATTCTACCGAGCATAAAAACTAACACCAATTTTAAACACTTTCTTCCAGAAAACAGAAGAGAACTGAACTCATTTTATGAAGTCTGATATCAAAACCAAAGTGCATACGAAAACAAAACACTGCTATTGAATATCCCTCATAAGTATAGATGCAAAAATTCTTAACAAAATGTTAAGCACATATAAATATATATATATGTAAAGCTGGGCTGGAAGAAGCACAAGCTGGAAATCAAGATTGCCAAGAGAAATATCAATAACCTCAGATATGCAGATAACACCACCCTTATGGCAGAAAGTGAAGAGGAGCTAAAAAGCCTCTTGATGAAAGTGAAAGTGGAGAGTGAAAAAGTTGCCTTAAAGCTCAACATTCAGAAAATGAAGATCACGGCATCTGTTCCCATCACTTCATGGGAAATAGATGGGGAAACAGTGGAAATAGTGTCAGACTATTTTGGGGGCTCCAAAATCACTGCAGATGGTGACTGCAGCCATGAAATTAAATGACGTTTACTCCTTAGAAGGAAAGTTATGACCAACCCAGATAGCATAGTAAAAGCAGAGATATTACTTTGCCAACAAAGGTCCATCTAGTCAAGGCTATGGTTTTTCCAGTGGTCACGTATGGATGGGAGAGTTGGACTGTGAAGCAAGCCGAGTGCCGAAGAATTGATGCTTTTGAACTGTGGTGTTGGAGAAGACTCTTGGGAGTCCCTTGGACTGCAAGAAGATCCAACCAATCCTTCCTAATGGAGATCAGTCCTGGGTGTTCATTGGAAGGACTGATGCTAAAGCTGAAACTCCAGTACTTTGGCCACCTGATGTGAAGAGTTGACTCATTGGAAAAGACCCTGATGATGGGAGGGACTAGGGGCAGGAGGAGAAGGGGACAACAGAGGATGAGATGGCTAGATGGCATCACCAACTCGATGGACATGAGTCTGAGTGAACTCTGGGAGTTGGTGATGGACAGGGAGGCCTGGCATGCTGCTCTTCATGGGGTCACAAAGAGTAGGACATGACTGAGAGACTGAACGGAACTGAACTGAAAGCTATATATATGTAAAGAAGGACCAAGTGTGGTTTATTCCAGGAATGCAAGGCTGCTATCAAAAATCAACCAGTGTAATCCATTACAGTAACAACCTACAGAAGAAAAATGGCATGATCATACCAACTGATGCAGAAAAAGCATGTGACAAAATTCAACACCCAGTGGTATTAAAACTCTCAGAAAAACAAGAGTAGCAGGGAACTTCCTCAACTTAATAAAGAATAGCTGCACAAAAACTATCATCATACTTACTGGTGAAAGACAGAATGCTGTCCTCTTAAGACTAAGAAAAAGGAAGAAAGGCCTTTCACCTTGATCACTGTTAGTTAACACAGTACTGGTGTTTCTACTTCTGGATGTAAATCTAACAAAACATGCACTGGACTTTTATGCTGAAAATTACAAATTGCTGGTGAAAGAAAGCAAAGCCTTAAATAAACAGTCATACAGTCTACACAGTAAAGATATCAATTTTCTCAAAATTGATATAGGGTTTCAATGTAACTTCTATCAAAACTTTCAGTCGTTGCTGTTCAGTCGCTCAGTTGTGTCTGACTCTTTGCAACCCCATGGACTGCAGTACGCCAGGCTTCCCTGTCCTTCACTGTCTCTCAGAGCTTGCTTAAACTCATGTCCATTGAGTCGGTGATGCCATCCAGCCATCTCATGCTCTTTCGTCCCCTTCTCCTTCTGTCCCCAATCCCTCCCAGCATCAGAGTCTTTCCTAATGAGTCAGCTCTTCACATCAGGTGGCCAAAGTATTGGAGTTTCAGCTTCAGCATCAGTTCTTTCAATGAATATTCAGAATTATTTTCCTTTAGGATTGACTATTTTGATCTCCTTGCAATCCAAGGGACTCTCAACAGTCTTCTCCAACTCTGCAGATTAAAATCTTCAGTAAGTTTTTTCTTTTTTGTAGATATAGCATGATCAGTCTAAAATGTATGTGGAAAGGAAAATAACTAGAATAACTCAAAACAATTTTGGGAAAAAAAATAAAGTGAGAAGAATCACTTTACCAGAGTTCAAGAATTACTATAGAGCTATAATAATCAAGATTGTGTGCTAAGGCTAGATATAAAAATTAGCTGAACAGAATGGAGACTCAGAAATAGCCCCACCAAGTACACCCACCTGATGTTTGACTAAGGTGAAAAAGCAGGTCAAGGGCTGAAGGATAGCCTTTTCATTAAATGATGCTAGAGACACTGAACATCAGTAGGTTACAAAAAGAATCTTGACCTATATATACATTTTATATAAAATTAAACTTTAAATGAATACCAGGCTTTAATATAAAATTATTACAACTTTTAGGAAAAATCATTGGAGATAATCTTCAGGATCAAGGGCTTCATGAAGAGTTCTTAGACATGACATCAAAAGCACAGTCCACAAAAGAAAAACTGATAAATCAGATTTCATCAAAAACTGTTCTCCCAAAGGCCCTATTAAGAGGAGGAAAAGACAAGGTACAGAGAGGGAGAAAATATCTGCAAACTAACATATACAACAAAGGATATCCTAGAGAGATAGATGACGAGCTCTCAAAACTCAACATTTTGAAAAAACTAATGATTCAATCAAAAATGAGCAAAAGACATAGACATTTCACTGAAGAGCATAAACAGATAGCAATAAGTTCATGACAAGATATTAACATCATGAGCCATTAGGGAAATGCAAAGACTACAATAAGCACAGATTTTAGGACAGCTAAAATAAAACAACAAAACCAAATGTTGGCAAGGATGAGGGGAACTGAGTCACTCATACATCACTGGTGGGAACACAAAATGGTGCCACCACTCTGGAAAAGCCAAGTAGTTTCCTAAAAGCTAAAAACACAGTTACCATATATATCAGCAACTGGGCATTTATCCTAGAGGAATAAAAACTTTCATCTGTACAAAAACCTGTATCTGATGGTTTACAGCAGTTTTATTTTTAATAGCCAAAAGCTGCAAACAGCTAAAATGTGCCTTAATAAGTGAAAAACTTTAAAAGCTGTGGTGTATCCATACAATGGAACGCCACTCAGCAATTCAAAGTGACCGACTATCAATACATGTAACAATTAGGTGGATCTCAAGGGTATTATGGTGTTGGGAAAAAAGTCAATATGAAAACAATGTATGAAGCCATTTATACAGCAGTCCAAAATGACAAAATGATGAAAACAGATGGCTGTTGCTAGGAAGTGGGGATTATGGGGGAACACAAGTGGTTGTGACCATAACAGGGTAGCCGGAGGACATGTATGGGGTGAACAGTTCTCTAGCCTGGTCGCCACAGTCACCATAAAAATTACAGATGGTAAAATAACACTGAACTATACATTATACCAATGGAGGGAAAGAGCAAATTAGCCAAGATGGTGGTGGTCAGGCTCTCTTGTCCCACAGCCTCTTACTCTTGCCCCACACTTTGTAAATACATGGTTATGTGACAGCTGACATCACTTACAGCACTGCACATCCGTATCATGATGTACCCACCTGGCCGTGTGCCACTTCTGCTCTGATACCTGAAAAGCCCTGGAGGCTGCCTTATGTCTGTGTTACGGCCTTGCTTCCAGCCGCATTAAGGATGTGTTGTGGCTGTGTCTGCTGGGTCAACCACAAGAGAATACAGCGTGTCTGCTGCTACAGCTGCTATGCCAGTCAGGAGAGAGTAAATGTGCCTGCAGTTTCTACGATTCCTTACATTTTCTTCCAGCTTTGCTCGTTGCCTACCCTGGGTTCAGTGAATAGTAATACAGCAAAACACATATACATTGTACCAATGTTAATTTCCTGGTTTTGATCTTGTACAGTAGTTATGCAAGATGCAGGATTTAACTGTCGAGGGAAACTAGGTGAAGGGCATATGGGATCTCTCTGCACTGTCTCTGCAACTTTCTATGAATCTACAAATATTTCAAAGTAAGAATTCTTTAAGAATTATCAAAAAAATTGAATAATTTATTATTCCTTGGGAAGTTAGGAATAATTGTATAATTATATAATTGTATAATAAATGTATAATACAATTGTATAATTGTATAATAAATTACACAATTTTTTTGACAATTCTTAAAAATTCTTACTTTGAAATATTTGTAGATTCATAGAAAGTTGCAGAGATATGCTAGCAAATTTGGAAAACTCAGCAGTGGTCACAGGACTGGAAAAGGTCAGTTTTCATTCCAATCCCAAAGAAAGGCAATGCCGAAGAATGCTCAAACTACCGCATAATTGCACTCATCTCACACGCTAGTAAAGTTATGCTCAAAATTCTCCAAGCCAGGCTTCACCAATACGTGAATCGTGAACTCCCTGATGTTCAAGCTGGTTTGAGAAAAGGCAGAGGAACCAGAGACCAAATTGCCAACATCCGCTGGATCATGGAAAAAGCAAGAGAGTTCCAGAAAACATCTATTTCTGCTTTATTGACTATGCCAAAGCCTTTGACTGTGTGGGTCACAATAAACTTTGGAAAATTCTGAGAAATCTGTATGCAGGTCAGGAAGCAACAGTTAGAATTGGACATGGAACAACAGACTGGTTCCAAATAGGAAAAGGAGTATGTCAAGGCTGTATATTGTCACCCTGCTTATTTAACTTCTATGCAGAGTACATCATGAGAAACGCTGGGCTGGAAGAAACACAAGCTGGAATCAATCACCTCAGATATGCAGATGACACCACCCTTATGGCAGAAAGTGAAAAGGAGCTAAAGGGCCTCTTGATAAAGGTGAAGGAAGAGAGTGAAAAAGTTGGCTTAAAGCTCAACATTCAGAAAACGAAGATCATGGCATCCAGTCCCATCACTTCATGGGAAATAGATGGGGAAACAGTGGAAACAGTGTCAGACTTTATTTTTGGGCTCCAAAATCACTGCAGATGGTGACTGCAGCCATGAAATTAAAAGACTCTTACTCCTTGGAAGGAAAGTTATGACCAACCTAGATAGCATATTCAAAAGCAGAGACATTACTATGCCGACTAAGGTCCATCTAGTCAAGTCTGTGGTTTTTCTTGTGGTCATGTATGGATGTGAGAGTTGGACTGTGAAGAAGGCTGAGCGCTGAAGAATTGATGCTTTTGAACTGTGGTGTTGGAGAAGATTCTTGAGAGTCCCTTGGACTGCAAGGAGATCCAACCAGTCCATTCTGAAGGAGATCAACCCTGGGATTTCTTTGGAAGGAATGATGCTAAAGCTGAAACTCTAGTACTTTGGCCACCTCATGCAAAGAGTTGACTCACTGGAAAAGACTCTGATGCTGAGAAGGATTGTGGGCAGAAGGAGAAGGGGGACGACCGAGGATGAGATGGTTGGATGGCATCACTGACTCGATGAACGTTAGTCTGAGTGAACTCCAGGAGATGGTGATGGACAGGGAGGCCTGGCGTGCTGCGATTCATGGGGTCGCGAAGAGTCGGACACTACTGAGTGACTGAACTGAACTGAACTTCCCAAGATGGCATATGTGTTGTAGAGTGTCTTAAAGTTTGTTTTCTTTTGAACTGCGCAAATTTTATAACATGAAATTCCTGCCATATCTCCCTGCCTCCCAAACTTAAAAGCAGCTGAACTTTCTTCCCAGATCCCTAGTGGCTCAGAGTTTAAAGTGTCTGCCTCCAATGCGGGAGACCGGGGTTCGATCCCTGGGTCAGGAAGATCCCCTGGAGAAGGAAATGGCAATCCATTCCAGTATTCTTGCCTGGAGAATCCCATGGAGAGAGAAGCCCAGTAGGTTACAGTCCACGGGGTCGCAAAGAGTCAGACACGATTGAGCGACTTCACCACCACCATCACCACCACCATTGTCAAACTGAAAATTGGGTAAGAAGCTTAGCAGTTGGTCTTAGACTAATGGCTGTTTTAATGAGAAATAACATATGTCACTTTAGAATTAGCAGAGCCATTGGTGATCAGTAAGTAAGGCTCAGAAAGATGATGATTTTGCTATGACAGAGGCAAGAGATTAGCTAAGAGTCCTGTTTTGATACCATTCCCTGGGTTGGGAAGATCTCCTGGAGTGGGAAATGGTGATCCACTCCAGTATTCTTGCCTGAAAAATCCCATGGATAGAGGAGCCTGGCAGTCTACAGTCCAAAGGGTTGTAAAGAGTTGAACATGACTGAGCAACTGAACACACATGCAGTTAACTCCTTTTTGCATTAAATACATGTGTTTACAAACAGTTCACTAATAGCAGTAGATCACTCTATTTAACTACACATTAGGGACATACAGTTTTCTGGGGTAGGAGCCCACTCTACCCCTCTTTGCCTGGCCAAGCAATAAAGCTATTCTTTTCTACTTTATCCCCCAAAATAGTCCCACATTGAAAATTATCCTATATATTTAAAGAAACCCATTATTACCATTCTTACAGCATTTCTACTCTATCAATATAGATATCATAAGACCCTAATGTGAAAGTAAAGCACCATTAACCAGTATTAACTAGCTGTTATGTAGGAGTGGCTTTAAAGAACTGATCCTCAAGTGGTAAAGAATCTGTTTGCAATTCAAGAGACTCAGAAGACATGGGTTCAATTGCAGGTTGAGAAGATCCTCTGGAGAAGAAATGGCAACCCACTCCAGTATTCTTGCCTGGAGAATCCCATGGACAGAGAAGCCTACTGGGCTACAGTCCATAGGGTCGCAAACAGTTGGACGTGACTGAGCACACACACGTTAACAGAAACTCACCGAATTAACTGTGCTCTTCCAGGTGAAAGAGATGATCTGGACTTTTCAAGTTTTCCTCCATGTTTTTCTGCTTGGGTGTCTCTTAGTGTATTTCTGCTCCTAAAGAAATATTAATTGTATTAATTACTTTATGCTAATAGAATATTAACAATATAAATGTGTACAAATATTTCATCATCATCATGTACCCAAATGATGTGTTTTCCTGACAGAGAATGATTATGAGTATCAGTTTCATTCAACACCTGAGAAGTCCCTTCTGTCCTGCAAGCAGAGCCATGCATTTTATATAATGGAAAAACACTTGTCCAGTATTTCTTCGTGCCAGAACAGGTCTTCACAGGTTGCTATCACTGGAAAGGTCCTTCAGTCTATGTCTTCTTCCCTGAATCCCAACTGCCTGTGTTCTCCTTGCCCACCTGACATCACAGCAGGGCCTATGTTTGATTTTCTGGACATTCTCAAGCTTAGTATACTCTTTGGCACATACTGGTTTGCATCAAATCCTTGTTTAGTAAATTCTTAACTGAAAAAAAAATAAGCCCATGGAAAAAGCAGTATTTTATAATTCCATCCCTCAGTTAACAGATGAGCCCATACACTTATCATTTTCAGACTCACCCTTTCAAAGAGAGCCAAAGGTCAAATACTCCCAAATCAGGGAGAATCAGAGGAGCAAAGTGTCTCACCTCCCACAAGCCTCCCCTCTCTCAGCTCTCTGAGTCTATATCCAAAAGGTGATTGTCTATATACAATCACCTGTGGCTCTTGGAATCCCTATAGGTGAGTGTCCCCACATGACCAGTAGGGAGCCAGTTCTTGAATCAATAAGGGGACAACATGGAACACTAAAAATGACTGAAACTTGTAACCCATTTGCTAAACTTCACAAAGTGATCTAGGTGCTTCTGACTGCTTTGGTGTTGGTGACATTGGCCTTTATTCTTTGCTTTGGCACCAATTTACAAAGGATCCTGAATGGACCCAGGCTTGTACATTTCAGACTTTCATAAAACCAGGTCCACTTTACTCAGGCCTGTCACATGTTTCCGATTCTATCCTTTTTATAGTATTCACTTAAAGTTCTCTTAATACACATGGTACCACTGCTATGAAGTTTCCCTAATTAATTCCACATGATTTTATATTTATTTTTTAACTAATTTATTTAATTGGAGGCTAATTATTTTACATTATTGTAGCAGTTTTTGCCATACATTGACATGAATCAGCTATGGGTGCACATGTGTTCCCCATCCAGAACCCCCTTCCCACCATTGGTCATCCCAGTGCACCAGCCCTGAGCACTCCATCTCATGCATCAAACCTGGACCAGCAATCCGCTTCACATATGATAATATACACGTTTCAACACTATCCTCTCAAATCATCCCATCCTTGCCTTCTGCCACTGAGTCCAAAAGACTGTTCTTTACATCTGTGTTTCTTTTGCTGTCTCACATATAGGGTCATCATTACCATCTTTCTAAATTCCATATATATGTGTTAGTATAATGTATTGGTGTTTTTCTTTCTGACATACTTCACTCTGTATAATAGGCTCCAGTTTCATCGACCTCATTAGAACTGAATCAAATGCATTCTTTTTAATGGCTGAGTAATATTCCATTGTGTATATGTACCACAGCTTCCTTATCCATTCATCTGCATCTAGATGGGTATCTAGGTTGCTTCCATGTCCTGGCTATTGTAAACAGTGCTGCGATGAACAAGACGAACATTGTTATCTTTCAATTCTGGTTTCCTCAGTGTGTATGCCCAGCAGTGGGACTGCTGGGTCGTATGGCAGTTCTATTTCCAGTTTTTTTAAGGAATCTCCATACTGTTCTCCACAGTGGCTGTACTAGTTTGCATTCTTACCAACAGTGTAAGAGGGTTCCTTTTTCTCCACACCCTTTCCAGCATTTATTGTTTGTAGATTTTTTTGATGGCAGCCATTCTGACTGCTGTGAGATGGTACCTCATTGTGGTTTTGATTTGCATTTCTCTGATAATGAGTGATGTTGAGCATCTTTTCATGTGTTTGTTAGACACTTGTATGTCTTCTTTGGAGAAATGTCTGTTTAGTTCTTTGGCCCATTTTTTGATTGGGTCATTTATTTTTCTGGAATTGAGCTACCAGAGCTGCTTGTATATTTTTGAGATTAATTCTTTGTCAGTTGCTACATTTGCTATTATTTTCTCCCATTCTGAAGGCTGTCTTTTCACCTTGCTTATAGTTTCCTTTGTGCAAAAGCGTTTAAGTTTAATTAGGTCCCATTTGTTTATCTTTGCTTTTATTTCCATTACTCTGGGAGATGAGTCAAAGAGGATCCTGCTGTGATTTGTGTCAGAGAGTGTTTTGCCTATGTTCTCCCTCTAGAAGTTTTATAGTTTCTAGTCTTACGTTTAGATCTTTAATCCACTTTGAGTATATTTCTGGATATGGTGTTAGAAAGTGTTCTAGTTTCATTCTTTTACAAGTGCTTGACCAGTTTCCCCAGCACCACTTGTTAAAGAGATTGTCTTTAACACTGTATATTCTTGCCTCCTTTGTCAAAGATAGGTGCATGGATTTATTGCTGGGCTTTCTATTTTGTTCCATTGATCTATATTCCTGTCTTTGTGCCAGTACCATACTGTCTTGATGACTGTAGCTTTATAGTCTAGTCTGAAGTCAGGCCGGTTGATTCCTCCAGTTCCATTCTTTCTCAAGATTGCTTTGGCTATTTGAGGTTTTTTGTATTCCCATACAAATTGTGAAATTATTTGTTCTATTTCTCTGAAAAATACCACTAGTAGGTTGATATGGATGGCACTGAATCTATAGATTGCTTTGGGTAGTATACTCATTTTCACTACATTGATTTTACTGATCCATGATCATGGTATATTTCTCCATTTATTTGTCTCATCTTTCATTCTTTTCACCAGTGTTTTATAGTTTTCTATATATAGGTCTTTTGTTTCTTTAGGTAGATTTATTTCTAAGTATTTTATTCTTTTTGTTGCAATGGTGAATTGAATTGTTTCCTTAATTTCTCTGTTTGTTAGTGTATACGAATGCAAGTGATTTCTGTGTGTTAATTTTATATCCTGCAACTTTACTATATTCATTGACTAGCTCTAGTAATTTTCTGGTGGAGTCTTTAGCGTTTTCTATGTAGAGGATCATGTCATCTGCAAACAGTGAGAGTTTTACTTCCTCTTGTCCAATCTGGATTCCTTTTTTCTTCTTCTCTGATTGCTGTGGCTAAAATGTCCAAAACTATGTTGAATAGTAGTGGTGAGAGTGGGCACCCTTGTCTTATTCCTGAATTTTGGGAAAATGCTTTCAGTTTTTCACCAGTGAGGATAATGTTTGCTGTGGGTTTATCATATCTGGCTTTTATTATGTTGAGGTATGTTCCTTCTATTCCTTCTTTCTGGAGAGTTTTTATCATAAATGGATGCTGAATTTTGTCAAAGGCCTTCTCTGCATCTACTGAAATAATCATATGGTTTTTAATCTGTCAATTTGTTAATGTGGTGTATCACAATGATTGATTTGCAGATATTAAAGAATCCTTGCATCCCTGGGATAAAGCCCACTTGGTCATGATGTATGATCTTTTTAATATGTTGTTGGATTCTGTTTGCTAGAATTTTGTTAAGGATTTTTGCAACTATGTTCATCAGTGATATTGGCCTGTAGTTTTCTTTTTTGTGGCATCTTTGTCTGGTTTTCGTATTAGGTTGATGGTGGACTCATAGAATGAGTTTGGAAGTTTACCTTCCTCTGCAATTTTCTGGAAGAGTTTGCATAGGATAGGTGTTATCTCTTCTCTAAATTTTTGGTAGAATTCATTTGTGAAGTCATCTGGTCCTGGGCTTTTGTTTGCTAGAAGATTTCTGATTACAGTTTCGATTTCTGTGCTTGTGATGGGTCTGTTAAGATTTTCTATTTCTTCCTGGTTCAGTTTTGAAAAGTTCCACTTTTCTAAGTATTTGTCCATTTCTTCCAAGTTGTGCATTTTATTGGCATATAATTGCTGATAGTAGTCTCTTACGATCCTTTGTATTTCTGTGTTTTCTGTTGTGATCTCTCCATTTTCATTTCTAATATTATTGATTTGATTTTTCTCCCTTTGTTTCTTGATGAGTCTGGCCAGTGGTTTGTCTATTTTATTTATCTTCTCAAAGAACCAGCTTTTAGCTCTGTTGATTTGGGCTATGGTCTCCTTTCTTTTTCATTTATTTCTGCCCTAATTTTTATGATTTCTTTCCTTCTACTAACCCTGGGATTCTTCATTTCTTCCTTTTCTAGTTGCTTTAGGTGTAGTGTTAGGTTATTTATTTGACTTTTCCCTTGTTTCTTGTGGTAAGCTTGTATTGCTATGAACCTTCCCCTTAGCACTGCTTTTACTGAATCCTATAGGTTTGGGGTTGTTCTGTTTTCATTTTCATTCATTTATATGCATATTTTGATTTTTGATTTCTTTTTTTATTTCTTCTGTGATTTGTTGGTTATTCAGAAGTGTGTTGTTTAGCCTCCATATGTTTGTATTTTTAATATTTTTCCTGTAGTTGACATCTAATATTACTACATTGTGATCAAAAAGATGCTTGGAATGATTTCACTTTTTAAAAATTTACCAAGGCTAGATTTAAGGCCCAAGATGTGATCTATCCTGGAGAAGGTCCCGTGTGCACTTGAGCAAAAGGTGAAATTCATTGTTTTGGGGGTGAAATGTTCTATAGATATCAATTAGGTCTAACTGGTCCATTGTATCATTTAAAGTTTGTGTTTCCTTGCTTATTTTTTTGTTTAGTTGATCTATCCATAGGTGTGAGTGGGGGTATTAAAGTCTCCCACTATTATTGTGTTACCATTAATTTCCCCTTTCATACTTGTTAGCATTTGTCTTACAGATTGAGGTGCTCCTATGTTGGGTGCATATGTATTTGTAACTGTTATATCTTCTTCTTGGATTGACCCTTTGATCAATATGTAGTGTCCTTCTTTGTCTCTTTTCACGGCCTTTATTTCAAAGTCTATTTTGTCTGATATGAGTATTGCTATTCCTGCTTTCTTTTGGTCTCCATTTGCGTGAAATATCTTTTTCCAGCCCTTCACTTGCAGTCTGTATGTGTCCCTTGTTTTGAGGTGGGTCTCTTGTAGGCAGCATGTATTGGGGTCTTATTTTTGTATCCATTCAGCCAATCTTTGTCTTTTTGTTTGGGACATTCAACCCATTTACATTTAAGGTAATTATTGATAAGTATGATCCTGTTACCATTTACTTTGTCGTTTTGGGTTCGAATTTATAAAGCTTTTCTGTGTTTCCTGTCTAGAGAAGCTCCTTTAGCATTTGTTGAAGAGCTGGTTTGGTGGTGCTGAATTCTCTCAGCTTTTGCTTGTCTATAAAGCTTTGATTTCTCATTCATATTTGAATGAGATCCTTGCTGGGTACAGTAAGCTGGGTTGCAGGTTTTTCCTCTTTCATCACTTTAAGTATGTCCTGCCATTCCCTTCTGGCCTGAAGAGTTTCTATTGAAAGATCAGCTGTTATCCTTATGGGGATCCCTTTGTGTGTTATTTGTTGTTTTCCCTTGCTGCTTTTAACATTTGTTCTTTGTGTCTGATCTTCATTAATCTTATTAAAACATGTCTTGGGGTGTTTCACCTTGGATTTATCCTGTTTGGGACTCTCTGGGTTTCTTGGACTTGGGTGGCTATTTCCTTCCCCATTTTAGGGAAGTTTTCAACTATTATGTCCTCAAGTATTTTCTCATGGCCTTTCTTGCCAGGAGCCAGCACGGGAGAGCCCACCCATGACAAGGTCATGTGGAAGAGACCAGATGAGCAAGGCAGATCAGGACTCGAGGGACTCCCTGGACCTGCTCAAGCATCTACCCCAAAACCAGAATCTGTCTTACTATTTTATGGCTTTCACTAACTCTTCTGACATTAACAGGGAGCTATCCCCAACCACCTTTCTCTGGAGAAAATTAACTTATGGCTCTAGATAATAAGTCTCTTGGGTATGAAAGGAATATTTCAATTTAAACCCCCTCTGATGGTTTTCTAGCTTGCTTGGCAGGTTTACCCAGACTCTTGCAGCTACGCATGATTGTTCACAGCCTCCCAACTGTGAGAGGCACAGGAAGCCTAAAACATTCTAAAAATATAGAGCCTTTCAAAGAATTAAAAACTATTAGAATAGTGCTGGTGTAGGATTTCATTGTTGAGCTAATGCTTGCTGCCAAGTCCCCATATCTCTTATCCACTGTGCACCTGGGAGTGCAATAGTTAATGTAGTTGGAATTTAAGAAAAACAAGCAATAGCCTTGGAATTAACCACATCAGACCTTTGAACTAATTGGTTCTTTCTTTGTTGTAACTCACTGCACCTTTGCTCCATGAGAATGTAACTCTGTTTAGCACTTCTGAGGCTGACATAAATTAGAAATATAAAGAAAAAAAACATTTCAAGGGAAAATAAGTTTTATAGTTGAGCAGCCTTTATCAAAAGAGGGTCATTAAATGTCCACAGGCCTCCAAGGCCAGAAGATAATGTACACAACATTGTTTATGGGAAAGATACTCAGGAAAAAATCCTGGTTTCAATAAAGACAAAACAGATATAACGTTTGGTTTGACTCTGTATGAATTTGCATCTTTCATTTCTCTCTATGTACAAGTCAGGGTATAAAAGTTCCTTTTGAAAATAAAGTTACGGGCCTCGCTCACTGAAGCTTGGTCTCCCTGTGTCAATCATTCTTTCTCTCTCTCTTTCTCCTTCTCCCTCTCTCTCTTCTTCAGGCTGATCCCTTGGAGCACAGAGGCTCTCTGCATTCAATTTCCTACCTGGGCTTCTAAGACCCAATTGAGAAGGTGCTCTGCATCTTCATTCTGGCTAGAAGGTGCTCTGCATCTTCACTCCAGTGAGAACGTGTCTGTGGCCTCCGTGAACAGAGCTAGTCCCTTGTCTGGGGCTTTATTGGCTTTCTGTGTAAATCAAGGAATATTAGCCTCTATTCTTTCATCCATTCTGAAGGAGATCAGCCCTGGGATTTCTTTGGAAGGAATGATGCTAAAGCTGAAACTCCAGTACTTTGGCCACCTCATGCAAAGAGATGACTCACTGGAAAAGACTCTGATGCTGGGAGGGATTGGGGGCAGGAGGAGAAGGGGATGACAGAGGATGAGATGGCTGGATGGCATCACGGACTTGATGGACGTGAGTCTGAGTGAACTCCAGGAGTTGGTGATGGACAGGGAGGCCTGGCATGCTACGATTCATGGGGTCGCAAAGAGTCAGACACAACTGAGTGACTGAACTGGATTGAACTGAACTGATTCTTTCTTCTCTCCCCCCTCCCCCTCGCCAATGCCATCCATCCTGAGGGTACCCCTGGATCCTGCTGGGGCTGGACCCCAGCCATTTCTTTTTGTGTTCTTCTTCTGGGACTCCTATGATTCAAATGTTGGGGTGTTTGATATTGTCCCAGAGGTCTCTGAGGTTGTCCTCATTTCTTTTAATTCTTTTCCTCTTTTTTTCCTCTCTGCTTCATTTATTTCCACCATTCTATCTTCCATCTCACTTATCCTATCTTCTGCCTCAGTTATTCTACTGTTGGTTCCCTCCAGAGTATTTTTTATCTCAGTTATTGCATTATTCATTATTGATTGACTCATTTTTACTTCTTCTATGCCCTTGTTAAACTTTTCTTGCATCTTCTCAATCCTTGTTTCCAGACTATTTATCTGTAACTCCATTTTGTTTTCAAAATTTTGGATCATTTTTACTATCATTATTCCGAATTCTTTTTCAGGTAGACTCCTATCTTCTCTTTGGTTTGGTTTGGTGGTCATTTATTGTGTTTCTTTACCTGCTGAATATTTCTCTGCCTTCTCATCTTATTTAGATTGCTGTGTTTGGGGTGGCCTTTCTGTATCCTGGAAGTCTGTGGTTCCTCTTTATTGTGGAGGTTCCTCCCTGTGGGTGGAATTGGATGAGTGGATTGTCAAGGTTTCCCGGTTAGGGAAGCTTGCATCAGTGTTCTGGTGGGTGGAGCTGGATTTCTTCTTTCTGGAGTGCAATGATATGTCCAGTCATGAGTTTTGAGGTGTCTATGGGTTTGATGTTACTTTGAGCAGCCTATATATTAATGTTCAGGGCTATGTTCCTGCGTTGCTGGAGAATTAGCATGGTATGTTGTGCTCTGGAACTTGTTGGCTCTTGGGTGGAGCTTGGTTTCAGTGTAGGTATGGAGGCTTTTGGATGAGCTCTTGTCAATTAATGTTCCCTGGAGTCAGGAGTTTTCTGGTGTTATCAAGTTTTGGATTTAAGCCTCCTGCCTCTGGTTTTCAATCTTATTCTTAAAATAGCCTCAAGATTTCTCCATCCATACCACACCAATGATAAAATACCTAGGTTAAGGGAGAAAAGATGCTCCACAGTGAGGGACACCCAGAGAGGTTTGCAGAATTACAAACAGAAGAGAAGAAGGAGGAGGGAGATAGAGGTGACCAGGAGGAGAAGAGGAGGAATCAAAAGGGGAGAGAGCAATGTAGCCAGTAATCAATTCCCTATGTGCTCTCCACATAGGCTGGAACACCCAGAGAGGTTCACAGTCACATAGAGAAGAGAAGAGAGAGAAGAGAGATGACCAGGAGGAGAAGAGTGGGAGTCAAAGGGAGAGAGACAGATCTAGATAGTAATCAGTTCCCTAAGTGTTCTCCATAGCCTGGAATACCCAAAGATATTCACAGCACTGGGTAGAGAAGAGAAAGGGAGGGAGGAGATAGAGGTGACCTTGGGGAGAAAAAGGAAAGTCAGGGGGAGAGGGCAATCAAACCAGTAATCATACATCTAAGTAAAAATGAGTACTGGAGATTGGATTCTTAAAGGTAAATACCAAAAAGCAAAGATTAAAAATCTAGAGTAGAGGTTAGACTTTTAAAAATACAATAGTAAAAAAAAAAAATCACAAAAATAATTAAAAATATGTATGAAATTTGCTTTTAAAATAGGGTCTTTTTGTCAAGGTAATAGTAGGTTATAAAAATGAAAACTAAAGGAGTAATAAAAGGCTTAAAATTTTTAAAAATTAATTTAAAAGTGATAATAGTAAAATATATCTAGGAATTTCTTTAGAGCTGTTGTGGGTAGTATGGGGTCAGTTCAGTTTCAGATAGTTCCTTGTTCCAGCTTATACTTCTTCTCGAGGCCTATAGGCCCCTTCCAATGTAGTAGGTGCTAACTATAGGGTTTTAATCTGTTGCACCTGTCACTTCCCTCTGTTTATTTTGGCTTCTTCTGTTTGCAAGTCTCTTTAGTGTCTGATTTCCACCCTGACACACGAGGGTGGAGGTGGTCACTTACTTAGGCTCACTTGTTCAGTTGTGCTGTGGGGAGGGAGGAACACTGCAAACAAATATCACTAGTGTGTGTAGGGAGCACGCGCAATGTCTGGGCCACACTGGGTTGGCCCCCATTCACGGCATGTATGCCTTTGCAGTCTACACTGCTCAAGCTCCAGGTTGCTCTGCAGGGGAACTGTCTGAAGTGGGCCCTGCATTGCATGCACTTCCCAGGTCTAAGCCACTTAGGTTCAGGTTCTTGGGTGCTCCACAAAGGCACAGACTCAGTTGGACCTGTGTTTTGTGCTCTTCCCAGGTCCGAGCAGCTCAAGCAAAAAGGTCCTTGGCAAGTGCACTCTCCCCAGGTGAGGCAGTGTGTCTTATCTCCTCCCCAGTTCCAGCTGCTCTGTTTCCCGGGTGCACAGCAGGAGCGCCGTCTCAGGTGTGCCACGTGTCTCCTCTAGGGAGCTGATCACTGGCTGCAACCTTCCTGGTGGATGTCAACCGTCCAGGAACTCAGAAAGACTTGGTTAGCAACTGGGAGCCTGCTCAGAGTATGCCATCTCTGAGGCAAAGATTGCCCCTCACTGACTCTGGCTGCCGCCCGCCTGCCTCTCTGCCTCTGGTGGGAGATGGGCTGGTCTGGAGATGGCTAGCTGTCTTCTGGTATTCACTCAATCCTTTGTTCTGTGAGCGGCCTGGCAGTGTCTTAGGTTAGAGCTTTTCACGGGAAAGTTCTCTCTCTCACTTGTTTTCTTTTTTTTCTCTGGCTATCCCACAGTTTGGGTTGCTATCTCACGTTAGCTCCCCTCAGATTGCCCTCAGGGCATTCAGGCCTGGTCCGCAACCTAAGCAAGGCAGCCTGCACCTCCCTGTTCAGTCCCAGCTTGCTGGTGGCAGATGCGAGCGTCTGGGCTACTTCCCTATTGGGAATTAGGCGCGTAATCTGTGGGGTTTATTTATTTTTCCTCCCGGTTATGTTCCCCTCTGAGATTCCAAAACTCCCCTTAGACCTGACAGTGAGAGGGTTTCCTGGAGTTTGGATACTTCTTCTTCATGACTCCCTCCCCAGGATGGGTCTCTGTCCCTAACTCTTTGTCTCCCTTTTTATCTTTTATATTTTATCCTACCTCCTTTTGAAGACAATGGACTGCCTTTCCGGGTGCCTGATGTCCTCCAGCAGCATTCAGAAGCTGTTTTGTGGAATTTTCTCAGTGTTCAAATGATCTTTCAGTGAATTTGTGGGGGAGAAAGTGGTCAGGGAGACCACTTTCCTATTCCTCCACCATCTTAGGACTGCCTCTTGATTTTATATTTAATCACATAATTTAACACTACTTAATCAGGTCCCTACCACAGTGTTTACATTCCTCCATGAGATTCCTCCATGTATTTTATCATTTTCATTTGTTATTTTCCCTGACTCACTAAGCACATGAAAGTGAATTGTGCTCTCCTTCCGTGGTCCTCTGTACACAAACCCAGTCTGATGTCAAATCTTTCTGCTTGGAACATGAAGAGGGGAAAAGGGAACCAACCTGTAATTACTTTGGAGGGAGGTGTATGTATATACTCTCTATTTTCCTCCAATGAAATAAAGTTATGTGAAAAGTTAGATAAACATGTGGTAGGGAAGTATGTATCAAAACCCATTATGTTAATATCTACCTACTCTTTGGAACTGACACTGGTCCTCCAGTTTAAACTTGGCTCCAATCTCTTGGTCAGTTGACTCCTTCCCAGATTAATTCGGTTCTTCTCCTGTGTATTCCTGCGGGAAGTAATACTAGCTTTATGTGTAATGGCCACTTCCTCCTTAGGTGCCTCGTTAGGCTGATCCTTTTGTGGTTGTTCACTGAATTTAATTTCCTTTAATTAATAAAAAAGAAAAAAAAAGCTTATTTTTATAATGATACCACTTCTGAATTATCTCATGCTATCTGAAAATTCGCCACCCTGGTGATAAAGTCAAGATATCTCAAGATGCTCTAACTTGTGTTGCTTAGCAACACAAATTTAATCTGGGCAACTTCAAGACTAAGCCCTCTACTGGAGTTAGGCTGACAGTAATAGGATGATCCTAAACTCATAGCTCTTATGCAGCCCACACAGATACTGCAGCAGGGCTGGATTGACTCACTCCTCACCACCACCTGAAAAAAATTATACTCAAACCCTATAAAGGCTGAGATGCATCTTAGTCAAATTGCTGAGACCAAGGATAAAGAGATTATCTTGCAGGTAGCCAGAAACTGAAGACACTTTATAGACAGAGGAAAAAACATAACAATTAAAACACACTTCTCATCAGAGACAATGCAATCCAGAAGACAAGGGAGGAATACAGTTAAGGTGATGAAAAGGAAAAAAATTCACATCCTCTCAACTCAAAATTCTATACACAGGGAAAAAAAATCTCTTGAAAATAAGGATAAAATAGACATTCACAGATGGAGAAAAGCTGAGAGAATTCACTATCAGAAAGACCTAGGATAAAAATTGTTCATGGAGCTCTTCTGTCAGAAGGAATCTCATACTAGACAGAACATAGATCTACATAAAATAATGCTGTAATGATAAAAATAAATATAAAAGACTCTGTGGTGAGGGGTTACTAGCATGTTGGAAGTAAAATTCATGACTACAATAGTACAAAGGACTGGGAGTGGCATTTGAAGCCACTTGTAAGATTCTTAGACCAGTGGTAAAACTGTACAATATTGTTCAAAGGCACACTCTATAAATTAGACACGTATATGCCCAAGTGAGATACTTTTAAAAAGTAGCATAACTGATGAACTAATAGCATAAACAAAATGGAATCATTTCTAAAAGTTCAATTAATCCAAAAGGGAAAGAAAAAAAGGAGACAAAGAATAAATGGCACTAATAAAAGCAAATAGCAAAATAGGAAATTTAACTCTATCAATAGGAACTTTAAATGAAAGTAATTTAAAGACTTCAATTAAAATAAATCATCAGATTGGAGGAAAACCTAATTATTTGTAGTCTAAAAGAAACCACTTTATATATAAAGATATAAAGACATTATAAGCAAAAGGCTGAAGAAAAATATTCTATTAAATCAGTGATCAAAGCAGAAATGTCTATATTAACATCAGACAAAAAGTGACTTCAAAACAAATAATGTTATCAGAGGTAGAAAGACACATAATGACAGAGCCAATTACTATCCAATTCTAATTATGTTCACAATAGGATTTCAAAAGACATAAAGCAGAAATAGAACAGGAAAAACAGATAAATCCACAATTAGGAAACTTCAAAACTCCCCTCTCAGAAATCAACAAACTGAGCAAAACAAAACTTAATAAGAATATAAAAGACCTGAGGAAAACTATCAGCCACCTGAATGTAACTGACATTTACGGAACACACCACACACAACAGCAGAATACACATTCTTCTCAAAAGCACGAGGAAAAATTCACCAAACTGACCAAACTGTAAGCCATAAAACAAACATCCATAAATTTAAAAGAACTGAAATCATATAAAACACTTTCTCTTAATAAAATGGACATAAGCTAGAAACTCATAAAAGACATGTGGAAAATCTTCAGATATATTGATTTGCATGAAAACATATCAGAGCCTCTGGGAGACAGTTTATATGGTGCTGATAAAGAAACTCATAGCATAAAATTTCATATTAAAAAAATATAGGTCTCAAACCAATTCCTAAGCTTCCAACTCAAGAAATTAAATAAGAGCAAATTAAGCTTAAAGAGAGCAGAAGAAATAAAATTATAAGAGCAGAAATAAAATAGAAAACAATAAAGAAAATGAAACAACTGTTCTTTGACATGACCAGTAAAATTGATCACTTCTTTCCAGATGAGTTAAGAACAAAGAGAAGATATAAATGACTAATATTAGGCATGAAAGAGGGATCGTTCAGAGAGCAAATCCTCTAGACATCAAAAGATAATAGTGGAGCAGTATTTGATGTCAATACATTAGGTAACTTAGACAAAATGTACAAATTCGTTGAAAGCTATGAACCACCAAAGCTTAGCAAGAGAAGGAAATATGAATAATTCTGTATCTATTAAAGAAATAAAATTCTCAACATAAACTCTTTCAACAAAGAAACCGTCAAGTAGAGATGGCTTCCTTGGTAAACTCTACCAAACATTAACAAAGAAATAAGACTCAATCTATATGAAGAATTGCAGAAAGAGGAGAAATAGTGAATACTTCCAAATTCATTTGCAGCCACATTACCCAGATACAAAAACCAGACAAAGACATTAAAAGATATGACTATAGATACGAAAATCCTCAGTAAAATACTATCAAATTACACTTAACAATGCTAAACAGGGTAGGAGATCATGACCAAATCGGAATTATCCTGGGATTCAATATTAGTTCAACGTTCAAAAATCGATGACCATATCAACAGACTAAAGAAGAAAAATTATGTGATGATCTCAAGAGATGCAGTAAAATCACTACCTCCAAGCAGGAATGGACTCACTTCCCATGGTGTAAGTTGAGGCCCCATGGGAAGCTATGTCCTCCTGGCCAGGTGAGTGTAAGCAGAGACGCAGTGGGGAGACCAAACTTCTACTCACTGCCCAGTGGTGTTGAGGCACCCTACACTACTGGAGTAGGGTTCTCAATGGAGTCTAAGTGAGGAACTTGGATTTTTACATGCACTTTGCAGTACCCCAGACCTACACCATGAGACCTACACTTAGAGAAATCCTGCTAAAACAAAAGACTTCCATGAAATCCAAAGTTTCATAATATAATCCAAAAATGTCCAAGATACAACTTCAAAAAGATCACTCATCATACCAAGAGCAAGGAAACGTCACAACCTGAATGAGAAAGGACGATGAATAATTGATGCTTATGCCAAGATATAATAGATGATGGAATAATCTCAAACAGATGTTTGGAGTAAGATTTTAAAGTAGCCATCATAAAAATGGTTCAACAATCAATAATAAGACTTGAAACAAATGAAAAATTAGAAAGTTTCAACAAATAAATAGATGATATAAAGAAGAACCAAATAGAAATTTTGAAATTTAAATTTACAAACCAAAATAACTCCCTGAATAGTTCGGCAACAGGATGGAAAAGAGAGAACCCGTGAACTTGAGGACAAACAATAGAAATTACTCAGTTTGAACCACAAAGAGAAAATACATTGGAAAAAAAATAAACAGAGCCTCAAGATCTGTGGGACAGTAGAAAAAAATACAACGTTCATGTTATCAGAGCACCAGAAGAAGAGGAGAAATAAGGTCAGACTCTAAGAATGTCAGAAGTTTTCCCAAACTTGGAAAAAAGACATAAATGTAAGATTCTAGAAGTTGAGCAAACCCTAAACAGGATAAACCCAAAGAAATTCCTATCAAGAGACATAATAATCTAACTCCATAAAACCAAAGTCAAGGAAAAGTAACAGCAATGAGAGAGAAAAAATATTTTACCTATAAGACAGAAACAATTAAAATAAGAGCAGATTTCTCATTAGAAAACATGGAGGCCAGAAAGACTGGAAACATTTTCCAAGTGCTGAAAATAAAGAACTGTCAACAGAGAATACTATATACAGTGGAAATATTCATTAGGAATAAAGGAGGATTCAAGATGTTCTCAAATAAAGGAAAACAAAGAGAATTTGTCACCAACAGACCTACCTCCAAAGAAAAGAAGTTCTTAAACAGAAAGGATATGATAAAATAAGGAAGTTGGCAACACCAGAAAGGAAGGAAAGAATCAGAGAAAGAATAAAAGCATTCAGTTTAGTTCAGTCGCTCAGTCGTATCCGACTCTTTGCGACCCCATGAATCGCAGCACGCCAGGCCTCCCTGTCCATCACCAACTCAAGACTTTCATCCTCCTCTTGAGTTTTCTAAATGATGTTTGATGGTTGAAGCACAAATTATAACATTGTCTAATACAGTTTATCAATGTGAAGGAAATAAAGACAAATATAAATGAGAGAGGGTATAGGGACTTAAAAGAAGACATGGTTTCTATACTTTACTCAGGTGGTAAATATATCAAACCAGTATATTATGACAAATTATGTATAACACAATATCTATAACAACCACCAAAAACTCCACACAAATAGATATGCCTAAATACTATGGAAAAATCAAAATGGTATTAAAAAAAATGTTCAAGCCAAAGAAGACCAGGAAAAATAAAAAGATAAACAAAACAGAAAATAGAAGGAAAAAACAGAAAATAAAACTAAGCTGGCAGATTTAAGCCCTAATATCAATAAGTAAAAGTAAATAATCTAGGGACTTCTCTAGCGATCCAATTGTTAAGAATCCACCTGTCAATGCAGGGACACAGGTTCAATTCCTGGTTCAGAAAGATCCCACATGCTGCATGGCAACTAAGCCCATGTGCCACAACTACTGAGCCAGCATTCTAGGGTTCATCAACCACCACAATGCGAAGCCCTCACACAGCAACTAGAGAGTAGCCCCTACTCACAGAAACTAGAGAAAGCCTGAGCTCAGCAACAAAAACCCATCACAGCCAAAAATGAAAGAATGAATGAAAATAAATAGTTTTTTTAAGTAAATGATCTAAACACACCATGGATATGATACATCGATATACAGTGTTTCAGAAAGTGGATTTTTTAAATGACTCAACTATATGTTATTCACAAGAAACTCACTTTAAATATAATGATATAGGTAGCTTAAAAGTAAAAGAAGAGGAAAAGATATACCATGCAAACATTAGTTAAAAGAAAGCAGGAGTACCTATATGAATAGTAGATTAGCCTTCAGAAAAAAAAGAAAATCACCAAAGACAGAAAGGGAAATGACATAATGATAAAATAGTTAATCAAGAAAATATAATCCTAAATGTGTATACAGAACTGCATATACAAAAACAGAACTAAGAGAAGAAACAGACAAATCTATAATTACAGTTGGAGGATTTCAAGTCCCTCTCAAAACTGATAGAAAATCAGCAAGGATATGAAGAACTCAACCACACCAAAAACCAAGTTTATAAAGTTGCTCAGAATTTGTTCTCTGAATACAGTGGAATCAAACTAATAATGAATGGGAAAATCATGTAATGGGAAAATCTAACACTAAGTAACAAACTTCTGAATAATCATGGGTCAAAGAGGAAGCCTCAAGGGAAAAAAAAATTATGAGGTATAGTTGACTTAAGGGATGAGAATAAAACACCAAAACGTGTGACAGGTAGGAAGTTCTGCAAGGAAAATTTACAGCACTAAATACTTACCTGGAAAGGAAGAAAGCTCTCAAATCAAGACTCTAAGCTGTTACTCTAAGAAACTAGAAAAAGAAGAGCAATATAAACTCAAAACAGGCAGAAGGATATAAAAACAGACACATCTCTGAAGTGTCAAAGCTTTGCTGAGAGCAGGAAAGTGGAGTGTTCCCAACATCTTACCACTGCCATGCCGGAGAGAGGTGCTCACTGTGTCTGAGAGACAAAATGTCTGAATGTGTGTCCAAAAGACAAATAGCTTCTCTATAGATGAATGTAGACTAAAGATAACTCTTTATCTTAATATTAGTCATACCTGAAATCACCAAAATTCCTTTCAATGCAAGTATGACTAGATTAAATGTATAGTTTTAAAAAAAACCTGCTGTTGCTACTGCAGCTAAGTTGCTTCAGTCATGTCCAACTCTGCAACCCCATAGACGGCAGCACACCAGGCTCCCCCCCGTCCCTGGGATTCTCCACGCAAGAACACTGGAGTGGACTGCCATTTCCTTCTCTGATGCATGGAAGTGAAAAGTGAAAGTCAAGTCACTCAGTCGTGTCTGAGTCTTAGCAACCCCATGGACTGCAGCCCACCAGGCTCCTCCGTCCATGGGATGTTCCAGGCAAGAGAACTGGAATGGGGTGCCATTGCCTTCTCCAAAAAAAACTAGAGAAGAGTAAATGAAACCAAAAGTGACTTCTTTGAGAGAACTGAGTAAAATGACGGACATCTAGCCAGATGGATCAAGAAAAAAAGAAAACACAATGATTAATATCAGGCACAAGACAGGTAACAATAGTTACAGCTTCTATAGTTGTTAAAAAGTTAACAAAAGAATACTATAAACAAGTTTATACCGATCAGTTCAACAACTTTAGACAAAAGGGATATACATTCCTTTAAAAACAACCTAGCAAGCACCCTCAAGAAGAAACATAACCTGAAAGGCCCTATAACTAATAAGCACATTGAATTTGTAGTTAGAAACCTCCCCACAGTGAACACTCCAGGCCCAGCTGGCTTCACTGGTGAATTCTACACAACAGTTAAGACAGGACACCAATTCTAAGCACTCTTCCAGAAAACTGAATGGGAGATAAAATCTTCCAACTCATTCTATAAGGCCAGTATTAATCTGATACTCAAACCAGACAAAGATATTGAAGAAAAGAAATCTACACATTGATAATCCACACACTGATAATCCTAAACAGATGTAAAACTTCTTGATAAAATGTTAGCAAATTTAAAATTTTGAATAAATAAATAAAAGGATAATACACCCTGGACAAATGTAGTCCCAGAAATGTAAGGCTGGTTTCTCTTTCAAAAATCAATATAATTAACCAAGTTAAACTTAAAAAATAAATAAAATGACTAACGCAACAGGTACAGAAATATCATTTGATAAAATCCAACATCCAATCCTAATAAAGTTCTCAACAACTTTGATAGAGGGGAACTTCCTCAACCTTATAAATTTCATCTATGAAAAGCTAACAGGTGACAATAATTAGAAACTGAAAGTTTTCCCTGTACCACAAGGAACAAGGAACCACGTCTACTCAGTTCTGTACTGGAGGTTCCAGCTAGTGCATTAAGGAAAGAAAAAGAAATAAAATGATGGAAATTGGAAAGGAAGCGGTAAAATGATCTTTATTCAGAGACAATATGATCATCTATGTGGAAAACCCCTCAGAATCTACAAACCAGACAAAGCTATTAAGTGACTTTAGCAAGGTTTCAGGATATGAAATCAATATACAAAAGTGCATTTTATATAGTAGCAACAAATAACCAGAAATTGAAACCTTAAAGCTATTGTTTAACAATAGCCCCCAAATAGGAAATATTTACAGATGTTTCACAAGAGATGTGTAAGATGTGTATTGTAGGTTACAAAACAGTGCTGAGAGAAACTGAATAAATAAACAAAAAGGAGAATGCACCCTGCACAAATGTAGTCCCAGAAATCTAAGGATGGTTTCTCTTTCAAAAATCAATATAATTAACCAAGTTAAACTAAAAAATAAAATGACTAACGCAATAGGTACAGAAATATCATTTGATAAAATCCAGCATCCAATCCTAATAAAGTTGTCAACAACTTTGAGTAACATTAAACAGGGAGAAACACTGAGTTCCATGACCTGGAAACTCCAGTACTGCTAAGATGTCACTTCTTAAATAGATCTCTAGATTCAATACAGTATCATTCATAAATCCTTTGGGGTTTTTATGAAAAAACTGACAAGCTGACTATAAAATTGGAATGGATACATAATAGCTGGCAGCTGTGAAGAACAGCAGCAACACTGGAGGACTGACAATACCCGAACCAAGACTGACTGACTACAGTAACCAAGACAGCGTGGCTCTGATATAAAAATAAACAGACCAATGGAGTGGAAATACACCCATACAAATGGACAAGTCGGCAAAGAAAGGACAATTCTTTTTCAACAAATGATGCTGGAACATTAGGTGTCTGCATGCAGAAGAAAAAAATGAACTCCGATCCCTACCTCACAGCATGTACAAAAAATATATTAAACTGGATCATACGCCTAGATATAGAACCTAACATTTAAAAACTTTTAGAAAAAAAAACACTGGAGAAAATCTTTGTGACACTGGATTTGGTAAAGCTTTATTAGATACAGCACTCTAAAAAGTTAGTAAGTTGGACTGCATCAAAATGGAGGACATTTGTTCTTTGAAAGACTTTTTGGAGAATAAAATGACAAGCCACTACCTGGGAGGAAATATTTTACTGAATCCCCTCTCTGAAAGAAAATATAAGCTTATATGTATGCATGTATGTACGTAGGTAGGTAGGTATATATCTCACAACCAAATAATAAGAAATTTAAAAAAATAAGAAATGGGCAAAAGATATGAATATAATACTTTACCACATAAGATATATGAATCACATTCAATAAGCATAGAAGAAGATGTATTCAAGAAGTGTAAATTAAAATTCAGTGAGATAGTGGTACACACCTATTACAGAAAATCTAAAATAAAGGAATGACAGTACCACTCATTGACAAGTATGTGAGCCAGCTGTCAGTCTGGTGCACAGAGTGGATGGAAAATGTTACAATCACTTCGGCAAGCAGTTTACCAATTTTTTAAAAAGTTAAACATATAACCACCACATAACCTTGCTATTTCAGTCCTATGTTTTACCCAAGAGAAATGAAAGAATATTGTCTGAAAAATATAAACACCCAAAACAAAATGTTAAAAATATGAAAGCTTGAATTTTAAAGATTTACACAATGTTTGGAAGACAAAGTAAAGGTGTATTTCCAGAAAGTGGGGTGGGGTATATGAGAGAAAAGAAAATCAGAAGATCAACCTCAGAGGCCCCAAATCCAACTAGAATCGCATAAAGAGAACAAAGAGAACAGAGGGGGAAAAATGATTAAAGATATAATACAAAAATATTTTCCAGTTCTAAAAGACATATGTCATCATTAATGAAAAACAAACAGAAACCAGCACCAACCATATCATCATGAAAATTACAGAACATCAGGGATAAGAGAAAATCCTAAAGGCTCATTATATGAGAAAAGCCAAAACAAACAGGCCACATAGGAAAATGCCTTTAAAATTCTAAGAAAAAAATTATTTTGAAACTGTCATTATAGAAACAACAACTAAAAGAGAAGAATAAGATATTTTCAAATATGCTAACCCTCAATTTTTCTCCTCCTTATGTGCCTCTTTTACTCAGGAAGCACTACCAAAATGATGGGTTACACCAAGAAAAAGAAAACTGATGAAACAATAAAGGCCATATATGGAAAGCCCACAACTAACATCATATTCAGTAGCAAAAGCCTGAAAGCATTTCCCCTAAGATCAGGAGTAAGACAAGGAACCTACTTTTGTCACTTCTGTTCAGCATAGTTCTGACAGTTCCAGCCATGGAATTTGGTAAGAAAAAGAAATTTAAAACATCTAAATTGGAGGAAAAAATGTAAACTATCTCTGTTCACAGATGACATGATCTTATACGTAGAAAAACCTAAAGATACAAAAGAAACTGAATTAAATAAATTTGGCAAACTAGCTGGATTCAATTTTGGATTTCACATTCAAAAACTACTTCTGATTTTAACACTCAAGTATCAGTTGTATTTCTATATGCTAGCAGTGGACAATCAAAAGGAAATTAAGAAAACAACTCTATTTGCAATAGCATCAAAGATAATAAAATACTTAGGGATAAATTTAACTAAAAAGACAAAAGATTTACATGAAAGCTACAAAATACTGCTGCAAGAAGTTAAAGTAGACATAAACAAGTGGGAAAACATTCCACATTCATCGGTTAAAAGATATTATTAAGGTGACAATACTATACACAGCAATCTACAGAGTCAATACAATCCCTATGAAAATCTCAATGATGTTTTTCTCAGAAATAGTAAAACCAAGACTAAAACCCACACAGAAAGTCAAGGGATCCCAAATAACCAAAACGGTCTTGAAAAACAAGGACAAAGTTTGAGGATTCATACTTCCTGATTTCAAAACTAACAGAAAGCTATGATAGTCAAGAGTATGGGACTGGTACACAGATACACATACAGACCGATGGGATTGAATCGAGAGCCCAAAAATAAACCTTGAAATTTATAGTTAATTGATTTTTAATGAGGATGACAAGACCATTCAGTGGTGGAAGAATAATCTCTGAGACAAATGGTGCTGGGAAAACCAAACATCCATATGCAAAGGAGTGAAAGTAGACCCTAACACTATACACAAAACCTAACTCCAGATGAATCAAAGACTTAAACTTGAGAGAACTAAAACAAAAATTGTAGAAAAGTAGAAAAGTTAAGGGCAAATCTTTATTATGACAGATTTAGCAATGGTTCCTTAAACATGATACCAAAAGCACAAGTAACGAAAAATATAGACTTTATCAAAATTTAAAATGTTTGTATACCAAAGGGCACTATCAAGATGAGTAAAAAGATAACCCACAGAAAAGGAGAAAACATTTGTAAACCTTCTAGTAAAGAATTAATATCCACAATATATAAAGAACTCTAGCTCAAAAATGAGACAATTTAATTTTATAAAATGGACAAAGGATTTGAACAGACATTTCTTCAAATAAGATATACAAATCACTAACAAGCACATGAAAATATGTTCAACATCACTAATTATTAGGGAAATGCAAATCAAAACCACAATGGGATACACCATGTTCACACTTACTAGGATATCTACAGTAAACACAAATACAGAAAAAATATCAGGTGTTGGTGAGGATGTAAAGAAGCTGGAATCTTCATACACTGCTGTTGGGAATGTAAAATGATTCAGCTGATGTGAAAACAACTTGATGGTTCCTCTAAAAGTTAAGTATAATTACCATATGAGCCTGAAACTCAACCCTGATGTGTACACCCAAGAGAACTGACAACAGGGGCTCAAAGAGATACTTGTACACTAATATTCATAGTATTGTTCACAATAACCAAAGGGTGGAAAACCCAGTATCCATCAAAAGATGAACAGAGAAACAAAATTTGGTACATACATAAGTGGAATGTCATCCAGCCATAAAAAGGAATGACGTTCAGATACAGGCACATCACAGATGAACCTTGAAAACATTATGGTATGTGAAATATACTAAACACAAAAGAACAAATATTGTGATTCCACTTGTATGAAATATGTAGACTATGTAAATGCATAGACACCGAAAGTAGATTAGAGTTTACCAAGAGCTAGTGAAGAGGAACTAAAAATCTCTTGATGATCGTGTGAAAAGGAGAGTGAAAATGTTGGCTTAAAGCTCAACATTCTGAAAACGAAGATCATGGCATCTGGTCCCATCACTTCATGGGAAATAGATGGGGAAGCAGTGGAAGCAGTGGCTGACTTTATTTTTGGGGGCTCCAAAATCACTGCAGATGGTGACTGCAGCCATGAAATTAAAAGACCCTTACTCCTTGGACGGAAAGTCATGACCAACCTAGATAGCATATTCAAGAGCAGAGACATTACTTTGCTAACAAACGTCCATCTAGTCAAGGCTAGGAGAAGGCAATGGCACTCCAACTCCAGTACTCTTGCCTGAAAAAGCCTATGGATGTAGGAGCCTGGTAGGCTGCAGTCCATAGGGTTGCTAAGAGTCAGATACAACTGAGCGACTTCACGTTCACTTTTCACTTTCATGCATTAGAGAAGGAAATGGCAACCCACTCCAGTGTTCTTGCCTGGAGAATCCCAGGGATGAGGGAGCCTGGTGGGCTGCTGTCTGTGGGGTTGCACAGAGTCGGACACGACTGAAGTGACTTAGCAGCAGCAGTCAAGGCTATGGTTTTTCCAGTGGTCATGTATGGATGTGAGAGTTGGACTGTGAAGAAAGCTGAGCATCGAAGAATTGATGCTTTTCAACTGTGGTGTTGGAGAAGACTCTTGGGAGTCCCTGGGACTGCAAGGAGATCCACCCAGTCCATCCTAAAGGAGATCAGTCCTAGGTGTTCTTTGGAAGGAATGATGCTAAAGCTGAAACTCCAGTACTTTGGCCACCTCGTGCGAAGAGTTGACTCATTGGAAAAGACTCTGATGCTGGGAGGGATTGGGGGCAGGAGGAGAAGGGGATGACAGAGGATGAGATGGCTGGATGGCATCACCGACTTGATGGATGTGGGTTTGGGTGAACTCCGAGAGTTGGTGATAGAGAGGCCTGGCGTGCTGCAATTCTTCATAGGGTCGCAAAGTCAGACACGACTGAACGACTGAACTGACTGAACTGAGGGGGAGAAGGAAGGAAGAGTTACTGCTTAATGGAGTTGTTGCTTAGTTTCACATGATGACGATGATCTGGAAATAGTAGTGACGGTTGTACAGCTTTGTGAATGCACTTCATGCCGTTGGATGCTACACTTAAAATGGTTAACAGGGCACATTTTGTATTTTATGTAGATATGTGTTTTATGACAACAACAACAACAACAATGGAAAACTGGGGTCCAGGAAATGGGTGATCAAAGACCAGGAAACAAAAAGAATTCACGAAATAATGACAAGGAGCCATGATGAATGACAACAGTCTGGCAAGAAAACAGAGCAGAAGCAGCAGCAGCAGAAACACGATGAACCTGATCAATGAGCTCCTGCCAGAGTGTCTATAGAGTTGCCATTAGCCTGAGAATCAGCCCAGAACATAAGTGGATCATGTTAGTATTCTTAGCATTTTGTTTTCTACCTGCATCAGCTTCAACCAAAATTTTATTTCACAAAATATCACATTGACTGAATGCTTTGTTCGGCACTATTTTATAAACCATGAAAGACATAAACACTGTTCTTATGCATGTGCAGTTGACACATTTATCAAGGCAATCCAACTAGGTAGTAATCATGGATTCCCAGAAAGGATGAAAATAATCAAAACATGAAGGCTTCATTACCAGGACTGAGTCCTATTTAGAAAGTCCTATTTGGAAAGCACTTTGAAATATCATTCCTGTCACCTAAAGAAAACCAGAAACATTCTTAAGTTGCTACATTTACAACATGTATTACTTTATACTATATTGTGGAAAACACTCCAATAATTGAAAGTACTGTCCAAAACAAGGCAGCATTAGTCTCCAGTTTTTTATACTACAGAAAGTTGCAGCCAAAAACTATGATGATATAAAATTTCAAAAGAGACTGTAAAACTTACCTGTTTAGACATATTTTCTGAAAATATTGCTGATTTTTCTTTTAAAAGTGTGACAAGGTCTTTATAAATTTCTCCTTTTCTCTCATAATTAACTTGCCCTTCATCATCTGTTTTGCCCTTTGGAAGAAAAAGTGTGGGTGCTGTAATTAATGGACTAGCAACATAAGAACCTGATCAATAAATCACAACCCAACCACAAGTAATGTTTTCTTCTCTAAAGGATCCATGTGCTTGTCTTTACACATGAAACGTGCAGGCAAAGCCTTCCCTCTTAATAGAATGTAAACCCATTTATTTATTCACTCATTCAGCAAGCCTTTACCAAGGGCCTCCTAGACACACAGGGCTTCTAGACACATGGCTCGCTGCTTCAGCAGAGACCTGAAAGCCCTTCCCTCTACCCTTCTGTCGTGTGAAAACGCATTACGACTTCATGAGACATTGACGAAGTCATAAAGGCCTCTGAGGTGAGAATGTGACCACACAAAAGCCTGTGTTTCTGTTGGTCACAGCCTGCTCTTATTCTGTGTGGAGCATGATTACTGTTGGCTCATTTCCCAGGGGCTTGACCTCCATGTATCATCCGTCCCTCTTCCCTTGGCCTCTGTCTGGCTTTCTTGTCTCTTTCCGTCCCTGTTCCTATACCATATATGTGTGTTTGCATATATGTATACACATACACACACACTGTAGTGTGCTACATGCGTAACTGTGTCTGTCTGTGTGTATATGTATGTAACTTCCCAGGTGGCTCAGACAGCAATGCAGGAGACGTGAGTTCGATTCCTTGGGTCAGGAAGATCCCCTGGAGGAGGTAAAGGTAACCACTCCAGTATTCTTGCCTGGAGAATTCTGTGGACAGAGGAGCCTGGTGGGCTTTAGTCCACGGGGTCACAGAGTTGCACACCACCATATACATGTATACACACACATACACATATATATATATGAAAAGTGAGAGTGTCAGTTGCTCAGTCATGTCTGACTCTTTGTCATGTCCCCTGGAGGAGGATTGCCATTCCCTCCTCCAGGGGATCTTCCCAACCCAGAGATCAAACCAACATCTGCTGCATTGCAGGGGAATTCTTTTACTGATTGAGCCATCAGGGGAGCCCCCTGTGTGTGTATATATATATATGTATATACATACACACATATATAACATAGTTATACATATCAACTGTAGTGTCTGATACATTTCCTTGTTATCACTGAACAGCTTCAGTTCCTTGTCTTCCATTTATTAAGGAGGAACACCCGGATATTTCCATATCAAACCAAGCTGTATGTGCATCAACAGCCTTTTATAGAAGCAAAGGCTCCTCACCCCACTCTGGAAGGCCAAAGAAGAGCATTTCTCTTTTTTCTCAATCTCTTATTTTCCAACTGGATATTCTGCTTTTCTATTAATAAAAACAAACTGAAAGCAAAATCATATTTAGATTGTCTGCTTCCTCTGTGCCGAAACAAGCCCAGGGTCGCACTGACAAGATGAGCACCGAAAGGCAGGTTAGAAGAAGTGCCTTCTGCCACTAAGAATGCGGCTCCGCATCTCGATACCCACCCAGGCCGAGGCATGAGCACTCTCCAAACAGTCCTCTGGGAAGGCTGGGTCCCCGTTAAGGAGTTGGATCCTCCCTGCAGAATTTTGCTGCGAGTCCCAAGTTTACATGAAGACAGCAAGGGCAGGGCTTTGCAGAGAAGAAAGCTGAGCCGCTCCTTCCAGCCAAGTTCAGTAAGTAGGTGTGTGGGTCTCAACATCCAGGGTTTAATCCAGAAGATTCAGAAGGCCATCTGCCACCTCCCTCAGGTGGAGGGCCACCCACCCACACTCTGCTGACACTCGGGCCGAAGTCTGTAGAGCTGTTTCTCCATTGCCAGGCCGGCTGAATTTCCATCAGCAAGAGAGGAGAGGTTGCCGGGAGGCTGGACGAGGCAGGAGGGACTTTCTCCCTCCTACATCCTCTCAGAGTCACCCAGCAACGGCCCCTCACCCCACAGTGGCAGTTGCTTCCAGTAGCAACAGTTGGTTCTAGTCTCTGGGGGCTTCTCCCAGAGGCCCAGAACCAGGCTCATCAGGATCCCTCAGAAACACCAGCAACAGCTGCTGGGGCCCCTCCTCAGAGACCTGGCTCTGTCAAATCCTACTCAGCCCCTGAGATGCCAGTTGCTAACCGGGCAGCACCCACTCTTCAGGGGCCCCAGCTGGTTTCAGGGAGATACCTGGGCTCCGAGGGGACCAGCACTGCCAGGAGCTGCCTGTTCTGCAGATGTGTGAGCCCCAGCTCTGTGGGCACCCTCTGAGCATCTAAGGAACCACTACCAAATGCAAGCAGGGCCCATTCTTCAGCGGCGTAAGTCCCAGTTCTGTGCAGGCGCTATCCTGAGATGCTGAGGTCCCAGCACAGCCTGGAAGCCCCTCCCTGGGTTGCAGGGTCCCCTCTGCGGGGAGCCCCTCCTCTGTGGACCCCCTCCTCTCTTCTGTCGGTCCTGTCAGGCGCTGAGGACAGAAGCCAGTTACCGCTTTTGTATTACCTTGGAGCTCCTTTTTAGGCTTATTTTTTTCCTCTAATACTTGTATCATTAATCAGCGAACTAATCAGATTAAAGAGGTTTTAGTTTTAGATAGCACAATGGGTCACTATGAAGGTCACTTCCTAGAATGCTGACTTGAGGACCTGTAGGGGACACTGAGGCAGCAAACACAGCAAAGGGGTCTGCTTGACCCCACAGGACAATCCTTCAATTGCCTGGTTTTGGGGTTCAGTCCTGGAGACATGCCTGCACTTACGAATCAAACTCGGGACTAAAGTAAATACTAGTTTTTTTTTAAAAAAATTACTTACACCATTTAAAAACACTCCTTCTTTGCTGCAAGTAACGCACAAAGTTTCAGCATCGTGAGGTTTCACCAGCACGTAACAAATTTCGCCTTTAATCTGTCTCCAAGGTGGGGCTCGACATCCATTTGAAAATTCATAATCTGAAACCAATTATCACACAAGTAAAAGGAGCTCCTTAACCTCAACTTGTAACATAGCTTGGCTTCAAAAAACAGGATGGATATTTCAAGTTTTTGTTTCTTAAATATTTAGCTATTGAAGCATTTTGAAAATGTAATTATGAAGATAAACAGAATGTAACATGAACCTGAGGTATACTCGATAGATTCCAAGACTGTCTGTTCTCCCTTTCCTGAGAACTGTTTAAGCAGCTCTATGTCATTCTTCACAGTCCCTGGATTTAATCGTATTTCTCTGAAATAAATGTTTAAGAAATTCATTTTAAATACTTTAAAAGAGAATCCATAGAAAGCAACAAGAAAACATTCTATTGGAGAATATTATTTTTATAATTAAAATATCAGTTAAATTATACATCAACAAAATTGTAGTGAATTTTAACCATGTTACAATCTCATAACATTGCCAGACATTAAAGAATTAGTGATTTGCATTTAATGCTGAGAATGTTGAATGTAACACTTAAATACTCATTTAAATAGTCACTTCATTTCTTAATAAAAGTATCAAAGTACTAGAAAAGACTAGAAAGATGAACAAGTTTTAAATCTGACAAACTCTACATGATAAGTGTATTGTAATTTTAAATTTTATCTAATGATTTAAGAGACTTTGGGGATAAAAAGCCACATAATGGCTTCAGAACTAGATGAAATTCTACTAGAATGTTTTAGCTGAAAATTTTACTATTTGGAACTAGAAATATTCATGTAAAAACTGAGATTTTATTTCAAATAATGTAATGTTAAATCAATAGCAAACACTTCTAAACATTATTTTTCTTATGTTTTCCTCTAAAGCACTAAAAGTACTTTTTAGAACCAATTTTCAAAGGTTTATTAAAAAAAAAAAAAAAAAAGACTCACAAGGAAATATGTTTCAGAGAATGATTGAGTAAGTGCAGATCCAGCTGCTTGAGTTGCAAGGCAATCTTCATCTTAATCTCATCTTCAGAATCATTATCTTTGGTAATTTTGTCAAGAATACTAGATACAAATGAGTTTCCTTTTTTTCACTTATTATATTATAATCCAAGCCCAAGATTTTTGCTACTGGATTTCTGTTTGCTGACCAAAAAGTAAATTTTGAAAATTATCTTCTTGTTGTCTATTACTAGAGCTATATAGAATATCAAGTCCTTCAGAGCCCACTCAAACATGTTTATTTCATTAAACTTTCTCTGACTGGCCCAACTTGAATTAACCTCTATTTCTCAGATTCTATTGTACTTAGAAAACTTCTTACTCCTCTTAACATGTTCACCTTGTGCTATAATATCATGTATATATGTCATCACTCTAATAGGCCAGAAGCCAAGAGGTCTGTTTCTTTTAAGTTGACTATAGGGTCTTATGGGAGAAGGCGATGGCAGCCTACTCCAGTACTCTTGCCTGGAAACTCCCATGGACGGAAGAGCCTGGTGGGCTTCCGTCTATGGGGTCGCACAGAGTTGGACATGACTGAGCGACTTCCCTTTCACTTTTCACTTTCACACATTGGAGAAGGAAATGGCAACCCACTCCAGTGTTCTTGCCTGGAGAATCCCAGGGACAGGGGAGCCTGGTGAGCTGCTGTCTATGGGGTCGCACAGAATCGGACACAACTGAAGTGACTTAGCAGCAGCAGCAGCAGCAGCATAGGGCCTTATTCAGAATAGGCATTCAATTAATACATCCAGAATCGATTTGAAGATAAATATTGGTCTCCTTAGAAAAATGATCACTAGAACTATGTGTGTCTGTGTGTATATCAGTGAACAGTATTCACAAATGTTTTCTCTCCAAAATAGCATGTTTTTCTCAGTCTACACATCTACTGCCAATCTTTTCCACCTGTTTGAACTGCTTATATTTCCAAGTCCTTAGATGTTAACTGGGAAAACAAATATAACAAGTATTTATATAAATGTTAAAATTATAGTGAAAATTTTAAATCCTAACTCATAACCAAGGCTGAAAATTGAATCTAGAGATGTTGAGAACAGAATTTAATAAAGGCCAAATTGAGGCTTCCCTGGTGGCTCGCCTGCAACGCAGGAGACCCAGGTTCGATTCCTGAATTGGGAAGATCACCTGGAGAAGGGAAAGGAAACCCACTCCAGTATTCTTGCCTGGAGAATCCCATGGACAGAGAAGCCTGGCGGGCTACAGTACATGGGGGTCACAAAAAGTTGGACATGACTAAGCCACTAACACTTTCAAAAAACTATGGTTGAAAATGAGGGAGAAATGGGTAAAACCATGTTTAGGAAGGAAAAATTCAAGTCAGATGAAAATATATATGCATTTGGATTGAGGGGCAATGCCCATGGGACTAATTCAGAAAGCATGACCTGATGGACATGAAGAGAAGACGGCAATGGTTTTTAATTTCCCACAGGAAATGGATTGTTAGCAGGAGAGGCTGGGCGCTGTTAGAAAAACCTGCATGGGGTAGGGTTCAGGCATCACAAGAAGGAGACCCAGGGACCAAGCACTTAGCGAGGATCTCCATTCATCACCTTACAACTGTCATCTCTAAAGATTATGAAGAGAAATATTAGGTGAATTCTGGGGAAAGACACAAGCTGACTTCCAAACTGCCAGGTACTATACAATTTGGACCTAAAATCAAGAGCTTTACCTAGAACTCTTACAGAAAGGGCAAAATGCAGCAAAAGTTGCATATTTAGCCAGATTGGGTATATAACACTTTGTGGATTTAAGTTTACAGATTAAGTTGAATTTAATGAATGGGCTGTGCCCTCAATTAACTCTTCTGAAATTCAGTTTTATTCTCAAGATATCATCCCTCCTCAGAAAAGTAAGTTTGATGTTTAGGAAGAAAGACAAGACATAAAAGAAGCTGCTGTCCTAAGGTTCACATCTTTCAAAAAATCAAAAGAATATAAAATGACCAACTTTCCATCTCACAGACACAGACAGTGGCAAAGAATGATGAGAGACAGAACCTATGTACAGTATGCCTGGGAACCACATGTCACATGATCACAAAGAAGCAAAGCACACACATGACATAATTACCTACTATTAGGTATTTCTACTCATAAGAAATATTTAAAGCCCAGTTATAGCAGGCAATCACATTCTGTTTTGCATGTCAGATGATTAGGCAATAAGAAGAACATTCTATAACTTTAGTGAAGAGGAAAAATATTTCCTGCTTAATGAATGTAATAATTCACAGAAAGCTGTGTATTCAGGCTGAGACAAATGGGAAGTGAGATTATTATGGGTTGTCTGCTAAAGAAAGAGGCTACATTCATTTTAAAGGAACCTGATCACCATCTGGTACAGCAGAATGTGAAAGGATGGCTCCTAACGCTGGCCCTGGACATCTGTCTCTTTCCCTGACATAAACCTTAAAGGCCACAGGTCTTTCCAGAAACTAAGAAGGCTCGCTTTAAACCACACACAGAGATTAGAAATCTAGAAGTTGACTAATGGTAAAGCATTAGGGTTTTCATTTAAAGTGGAAAGCTGATATGAACATAACATTTCAGCCAAGAAGAATCAAGGACATTTTTATGAAGCTGAACTTAGTACTTTTTACCTTTTAGTTTAGATAATTTTTCAAGAGACTATAACAAATGATTCCCTCCCCAGCCCCGAAGATTATGTTTCTGAAAGTTCAAATCACAGAGTGGAGCATAAATATCACCTTCAATACACGCTTGTGCTTCCTTCAGCTTCATATTTTTAGCAATATGTAACATACGTGACAGTTGCCCAAAGCTCCTAATTTTAATTTGTGGTACAGAGAGATATAGCAAAGGCTCTCCATTTTTATCAACTTCTTCTGATTTGACTGTTGTTCCACTAAAAAATGAAAAAGAATTTTTTTTCTTGAAGGCTTAGGGTACCTGAATGCCAGTAGAAGTTAATTTAAGACATCTCAACACATTATTTCCATGTCTCATGATAAAACACAGAGAACATAAATAGGTCTTGTTAGAAGCTCATCTATTTTCCCACTTTCATCCACATTTAGGCCCTTAAATCCCCAAACTTCTTTAGCAATAATGATATATCCAGGAAAAATTTTTAAGCAATCTCCTGAATACCTATGTAAACTCACAGTTTGGGGTTTTGTTTTTCTAATAATGCACTGGACATCTTTTTAAAATCACTAGTTCTGTGGGAATCATTTATGTTTTGTGGATTTCCAATGTTATTTTATTTATAAAATTTTTATACCATAGTAATTAGTGGTTAGGAACTTTCTTGGCTACTCTGTTTCTGGAGCCCCCACCCAAAAGAATGCTATGAAAAAGACAAACTAGATCCTCTCTGTGGATTATTTTCCCCCTCCAAACCCCTACTTTGGTTTACTTTAGGATAACAGGCAGTTTTTCTAACTAGGCTTTTTCCTGATCAGAAATTGTTAGCTCTCTTAGATCAAAATTTTTCCCATTTTAACTTTTTTAGATTGTCATTTCTAAAATATTCAGATTTTTTTCATGGCCATGATATATGTATACTACTTACAACATTATGAAAAATGCCCAGTTTTTCATCACATACTGATAATCCCTAGTAAAAGTGTCCACGTCTGATTTTTTTAATTTTTTAAATATGTATCTATTTATTTATTTGGTTGTACTGGGTCTTAGCTGAGGCATGTGGGGATCTAGCTCCCTGACCAGGGATGGAACCCTCACTCCCTGCTGTACTTAGTCACTCTGAAACGTCCGGCCCTTTCCGAACCTAAGGACTAGCCTGCCAGGCTCCTCTGTCCATGGGGATTTTCCAGGCAAGAATCCTGAAGTGGGTTGCCATACCCTCCTCCAGGGGATCTTCCCAACCAAGGATCAAACCTGGGTCTCCTGCATTACAGGCAGATTCTTTACCATCTGAGCCACAAGGGAAGCCTTGCATTGGAAGGCAAAAATCTCAACCAGTAAACCACCAGGGAAGTCTCAAGACATGCTATTTTAAATTGTAACACAGATAAACAGTTGTGAGATGTTGACAGTTCATCATAAAAGTAAATCGACAGACTCAGTCAATCTATTACTATTTCACTAAAATAGAAAGAGGGCTGAAACTGGGGGACGGGGGGGAGGGGTGTCCCTGGAACCTTATGTGGCAAAAGGGACTATGCAGATGGCTGACATTAAAGACTGTGAGATGAGACAACTGCTCTGGGGTACCTAGGTGGGTCAAGGTAATCAAAGGGATCTTCAGAAGAGGCAGGTAGCAGGGTCAAGTCAGAGATGGCAACATGACAATGGAAACAGGGTTCAGTGATGCGGCCCACAAGCCGAGGGATACAAGTGGCCTCTAGAAGCTGCAGAAGGCAAGAATGAAGGGAACATAGCCTTGCCTACACTCATTTTTAGAAATTTTGTCACCTGGAGAACTGTAAGATTTAAATCCATGTTGTTTTAAGCCATTACGTGCATTGTAATTTGCTGCAGCAGCAACCAGAAGGAAGACAGGAGCTTTATTAGTCTCCCCACTGCTCTGTTCCTAGAACCTTGAAGAGGAACTGTGCACAGAAGGTATTTGACAGATGCACGAGGAATAAATGAAGGAACAAAATGGTTTTAGATTTGCCAGTGCTGGGCATAATTTACAGAATGTTTATTTTCCCTGGAATAAAGCTTTTGAAAGAAACTCCTTTAGGACTGAGAAGTGATCTTAAGGGCCTGTACTGGAGCAGGGCCACTGGTGCACAAAGGATGAGGAGAGGATGAAGTCACAGGCTGAATGAATACCCACAGGATCAAGCTCCTGAACTTGAGAAAGTGAAACTCCTGGGAGACCACGAGAACGGCAGGGCATGGGGACATGTTTCATTGTCCTGCCAGTTGAAGCCTGCAGCTGAACAGACCCGGAGGAGCTAAAATGCCAGTGACCGAGAGGATTCTTAAAAAGCAGGCTCCCATTTCAGGCTCGCAGTCTCTAGCCCTGAATACAGAGCTCTTTGGAAGAAAACTACTGTAGACATCTTGATAAGGTTAAGAAGAATGAAAGAATAAATGAAATCCATCGGCCTGATCAAGAGACTTTTAAATTGGAATTGAGGAGGGAGCTAAAAATGCTCAGCTTATACAATAGAAAGCAGGAAAAATGTCTCATTTATTTAATCCCCAACGTCAAGTTCCATGTCTAGAACACAGTAGTTACTCCACAGATACATGTCTGAATAGTAACATAGGAAATAAGGCTATAGTTGAGAAACTCTTCAGTAATTCTCAGGGATGAGAAGCAAAGAGTTCAGTAACAGAATTTCAGGCCACTGATCTGTGACTTTGAAATTTTATCAAAATAAAATAATCACTGTCTCATCAAACAATACCATTTTAAGGCTGGAGATCATGTGTTTCAGCCCTTAGTGATATTGATCAGAAGATTAAGGACCATAAAGGTATGAACTGGGTGTGAAATGTGCATTTCCAACAGAGGTGTCCTGCTCCAACGTCTTGATGTCTCATCCACACAGAACTTATACCAGCACATAATTTCTCCCAAATCATTTATTTATAACAACTGAGACACAGCAGACAGTCATTCATAACTAACATACAGCAATATTAAAGCAGACATGATTCAAAAATCCTAGTTCTACCAGAGGGAAGGAAAGAATAGGTAACATCATTTTCACCAAGTGATTCTGAATGCTTACCCAATTAAAAAAAAATATGGATACTAAGGGGGAGAAAGAGTAGGTGGAATGAACTGGGAGACTGGGACTGACATACATACACTGTTGATACTGTGTATGAAACAGACAACTAATGAGAACCTACTGTACAGCACAGGGAACTCTACTCCATGTCCTGTGGTGACCTAAATGGGAAAAAGTCCAATAAAGAGGGGATGTATGTATACGTACAGCTGATTCACTTTGCTGTACAATAGAAACACACATGGTAAAGAAATTATACTCCAATAAAAATTATAAAAAGAAAAGAAAAAGGGCAAAGGACTTAACATACATAGCACTAACAGGGGATTTACAGATGGCAAATAAGCAAATAAACTATTCAAAAATAACTAGCAATTATACATATTCATGAATCGATTATTTTTCAAATTTTTTCCCATTTAGGCTATTACAGAGTATTGAGCACTTTGCTGTCCACCTGAAACTAACACAAGCATTGATAATCAACAATGCTCTAATATAAAACAGAATTTTTTAAAACAAGAAAAAAAATGTCCAAGCTACTCTGTAGAGACTCTAAGTAACTAAGTTCTGGGTACCACCCACAGACAGTGTCACCACTGAGTGCTGTCACCCTGTCCTGTTCATTCTGAGGTGTTTTAGGAAGATTATTAATCTCATCCTGTGTGATAAGAAAAAAAAAACTGAAACAGTGATAAAAGAGATCTACGATTTCCATCAAAATGAAAGCAGAGATATTTCCTCCTCAACACTGAATGTGGAGAGATAATACAGGATGAACAGGTGCACCTCGGGAATGAGCCTAAAAGAGATCACACAGTCAGGCCAGTGCTGTGCTTACCTAGTCAACTAATAACCAACTGCACAAAAGGAAAGAAGATGGGGGATGAAACATAAACTTCCCCACTTGTGTGACTAAAGGGTCAGCTTCAACGTCATATACCAGCAAGTCTAGCTCAGAAGAAGGCTCATCACACCTGTGCTGGCGGCTACAGAGTGTGCTCTTGGGGACGCACAGCAGCTGAGAAGGAAGGCCACACATAAAAGTGTGGCCTCCAATATATCTGCAGAGATCAGCAAAAGTTGCGGGGGTGGGGGGGTCATTTGGGCGGCTTTAACAGAGTTTTAGTATAGATGAAAATCGCCTTGCTTTGGAAGAAGAGGACTGAGAGAATGAACAGCCCCCAAGAAGAATCGGCCTTTGTTCTGAAACATCCAAGGGTATTACTATTTGGTAGAAACATGTCTGGAAACTCCAGGCTTAAATTCTGATGATGACTTGGGTATCCATGTGGTCTTACAGATATGAATCTTGACTCAGGGGCCTTCCTCCACTTTAAATAAATGAATCAATGTGTTCTAAGGCCCTGCAGCTAAGCAAAAGAGTACATATGAACCAAAGAGCAAAGAAAGAGGCAGAGGGACTGTTTAATTATACATTATTCTTGCCATTGAGGGGGCATCACTGGTTTACATCACGTAATGTGCTGCTGAATGGACCAAACACCATATGACTTTGGGTGCTAAAGTTTCCTTGGTTTAGGGATAGAGCACAGAGTGGATCAGGACCTGGATGTGAGAGCATTTGGTATTCTCCTTCACTCCCTCGTAGTTCAATCGGTAAAGAATCTGCCTGCAATGCAGGAGACCCAGGTTCAATTCCTGGGTCAGAAAGATCCCCTGGAGAAGGAAATGGCAACCCAGTCCAGTGTTCTTGGCTGAAGAATCCCATGGACAGAGGAGTCTGGTGGGCTACAGTCCATGGGGTCACAAGAGTAGGACATGACTTAGCAACTAAATGATGATGAACACCAAAATCTCAGCTAGATCTTTGCCTCCTTTGGGTCAGTCAGTATCTACCTGGTTTCCATCAAGACACACAGGAATAGTTTCCACTCTATGCAGCAATGGCTACTATCACACTTCTCTTGTTTCTTCCATCATCAAAGAGATCATCAACCAAGGTCAGAAACAGGAACGACAAATAGAAAAACTGGCCCACCGGAAGAGCTGCACGGTAAACTTGACAGAAGCAAGACAACAAAGGGGTAGCTGGTTCAAAACATACATGGTGTCAAAATGTCCAAACATCCTGCTTGATGCTACACTGAACTCAGGTGAGAGAAATAAAACACTTTGGGAGAAAGTGACCATTATCACAGTTAAACATAAAATATAATTTAAAAAAAAGATTTCTGAAAATTCAGAGAGAAATTAGATCATGATATCAGAACCAAAGAGCCCTTGAAATACAGTTCAAGAATGATTTTCCAGGGACTGCTCTGGTGGTCCAGTGATTTAATGCTTCCAGTTAAGGGGTACAGGTTTGATTCCTAATCAGGGAGTTAAAAATCCCACATGCCTTGGGGCCAAAAACCCAAAACATAAAACAGAAGCAATGTGGTAACAAATTCAATAAAGACTTTTAAAAAAAGAATGATTTTACAGTTCTAAAAATTAAATTCTGAGTTTATGCTCAAAACTAATCCCAAATGGAAAAGGCATGTATAGCAAACTTTGGCCAGAGAATTGTTTTTCATAAGATCAGACGTTAAAAGTTCATATGCAAAACTAAAGAGGAACAAAGGAAGAGGGTCAGAATGCCTAAAGTGACACATAAACTGAAGGTGACCCCCAAAAAATAATATATGAATTTACATATATTTATCATCTACAATGTATACTTACAGAATACATTTTATACCAGTATAATTATATTTATATGAACCTATGTAATTTATATAAAATATATATTTAGCTACGATCAAAAGAGATAAATTGCTAGCCTGCTGTTTGAGGTGGAGGTAGGATTTTTTTTTTTTTGAATCTCAGATTTGGAAAGTTCTCATTTAAGGACAATGCTAATTGTTAAGAAGTCTTTTCCTTATATTAAGCAAAATGTACCATTCTCCCTTTGCTGCCCCACAGATTTTACAGATTTAAATACCAGAAGGGGTTTTGTCTTTATCTCAGGTCATGAAATCAATGCCTGGTGGCATCTGGCAGCTCGTGTGAGTGGAAAGACCAGTCACAAAGCAACAGCAAATGTTGGAGAGTGCAGTGACCTGGAAACACATTCTCTATCAAAAGAAAATTCAAATGTCAAAATTAGATAAACAGTGTATCGGCCAAACTACACATCCTCAGATTTCACCCAAGTGCCTCCAGGTTTCTGAGATTTCTGAGATTCACACAGGTTAAGCGATTTGCCTTAAACCTACAACCAATCAATAAAAAACATGCAACCAAAGACATTAAACTCTAGAAGCAATTCACTGGCTTACCTGACAGCATAGCCTGGATCCAAATGCTGAGGGGTCCAAATTTGTTTTCCATTCCAGCGGTTCTACAAAAACATAGTTTGCCTCTTGGGGATATTTAGAGCTAAAACTCTCCACAAACATAATAATTTCCTTCATTATAGCCTCATTGAGAGGAGTAACTTCCAGGGTCTTAGCCCCATGCCCTGCAGCAGTCCACTGCGCAGACCTGGTCAGTGCCACGCCCATGGGATCCCACGATGCTCAAACCTGAGCTCAGCACACACACTGCATCAGAGCAGAGAGAGAAAGACAATAGCATCCATCTTCCTAGAGGAACATTTCTCATTTTCAAGATTTTAAGCTAGTACTTACCCAACCCACATTCTGCTTGTTCATCTTAGAGATGGATTTTAAAAAAATTATCCAATTGCTCGTCAAGTCAATAAAATAGTTAATGTTCCCTGAACCAGCTTTAAGTAAAATTGACCCAAGGACATAAGGATTTTCCAGTATCTGCCTGCCCTGGAATGAATAACTTCTTTCTCATTTTCAGCCTAAGACAGAAAATTCCAGTCAGAAAATAGAAACAGAAAAGTCCAAGAGCAGAAAAAAAAAATCAGAGGAGGCATGGCTTCTGGTTTGCAGCTCTGCTGGGGCCAGCGATGATAAGAGATGCTCTTTTGAGTTGGGTCACACGTTGTTTAGAATTATGATATTAAACTGAATTCTGTTATTCTTTGTTGTAACATATATCTGTATCTGTGCAATGATGGCTGATGAAAGTTCCCCAAATGCCATCAGAATTCATAAAAATGGAATAAGAACATTAAGTAAAATAGAATTTTTTTCTGAAAATTGGTAAGGTACATATTGATGGTATTAGTCAACATATTTGAGTAATTCAAATTCCATACTCCCTGCATATATCCTGCCCAAAATATTTTATCATAATTCATAACTTGCTTAAGAGCAAATGTGAGCATGAATGAGAATCTTTTTAGCTTGTTTATCTAAATTGATTATCAGAGGATTCTAGCATTAAAATGTAAAACAAATTGAAATAAATTTCACTTTCAATAAAAGTAGCCTTTAAAAGAGTTATCTGAAAAGATAACATTATCTGCACACTTAAATAAGAGCCAAGTTAATAAATAAGTCCTGATATTACTATATTATGGAACTTTGTCTTTTTTCAGATAATCTATACTTGTTTATTTTCTCATTGGCAATTAACATTGATCATTAAAACCTTTCACCTGGAATAATAGAAGAATGGTTTAAAAGTTAAATAAAAAATATAATTAGCTTCCTGCTTCCCATAATTATTACAAAAGCTCAGAACCAAGATTTTATAGAAATGGTTTGGAGATTTTACTTTCCTTCCTGTTATATCTTCAAATCCAGTAACAGGGACATTTAGATCAGAGGTCCTCGACTGGGCAGTATTGGCTGCTGAACAGCAGTGAAGAAGTATCGTACAGATGTTTTATTATCAAAATGATAGGGGACATTGTGAGCACTTAGTGATGAAGACTGAGAATGCCAGATGTCCTGCCATGTGCAGGACAGTTCCCTAGAAGGAAGAACTATGATGCAACTTCCAACATTTAGCACGTAACCAATTTCAGATAATTCATACCTGAGCCTACAACCTATTGCTACTTTACAAATAATCACAAAGGATTTTTCACAGTTTAAATATGCATTGAATTTTCCAGAATTGAAACTACCATATAAGTCAAAGGATGGTTGTAAATATTTTATATGGACCTTTACCAGGAGGTCAGCATTTTGCAAAATTATATCATTGAAATTGATATTGAAATTCTAGTTACACAATTTAAGTTTGTGACATGACTGTATTTGGGGCCACTGCATACACAGCAATTCAACATAAGGCTGGAGTAATTGATTTTGTTGTTCAGTCGCTAAGTTGTGTCCAACTCTTTGTGACCCTATGGACTTCAGCACACCAGGCTTCATTATATTCTGCTATCTGAGCATTTGCATGCTGATATTTTATTACAATTATCTTCTTTTATTTTACAGTTAGAGCACCATTGAGATTTAGAACTATGATTTTGATTTCAGAGAGTAAAGTGAGTGTTACAAAATATTATAAGAAGCAAGTATTGGATCAGAAAAAGTTTAGAACAATATAATATACATACATACACATAATATACATACACATACCTATGTATATCTGTAAAAATGCTAGTGAAATAAAATGAATACCAAAAATGTATAAATTTGTTCTGTGCATTCATTTTAGTATTCCAGTTTCTATTGCTAGATTCTGAACACATAAGCAAGCACTGATGTTTATGTGTGACACTCTTGAGTTTCCCAATACTATGAAAGAAAGTGCAGACAGATCTATTTCATATGGAAAGGCTCAGGTGGATGGTTCTGTTTGTTTTTAAACTAAAGGTAAATTTGTTTCAGTTTATAAAGTTATCATTTAAATTATTTCCTTCTTGCACCTTTTTTAAAAAAATGTGAAATTACATAAGCCTATAGCAGTCCACATACCAGATACTAATTTTCTGGAAGACACTTAAAAAGGAGCTAAGAAATGTAAAAGTTCTTTTTTTTATCATGATACATTTTTCTATGAACATGTGTAACATATTTGACACTATTCAAATTGTTTTTCTGAGTCTAAGAAACCCAGGAGCTGCAGCAATGGATAGGTTTGACTTAAGAAGGCCTAAGAAAAACTGGGGCTTCCCTGGTGGCTCAGTGGTAAAGAATCTGCCTGCCAAGCAGGACATGCAGGTTCGATCCCTGGGTCGGGAAGATGCCCTGGAGAAGGAACTCCAGGAGTAGCAATGCACTCCAGTATTCTTGCTGGGTTAACCCCATGGAAAGAGGAGGAGCCTGGCAGGCTACTGTTCACAGGGTTGCAAAGAGTTGGACATGACTTAGTCAATGACCATCCAGAAGACAAGCACAATATTATTAGAATTAGTATTAGGGGGAAAAAAGTGGAAAAGAATAGCAAAAAGAAGACCATGTATAAAAGATTTTTTTAAAAAAGGCTTCGCAGACCCAAGTGAGTTTTAAAAAAAAAACAAGTAGTCTTGTATTTTTTTAAGTACGAGAATTTCTAATGACCTCTTAATCTGCAAGGAGAACAAAAGCTACAGCATTTATTCCTCTAATTCCAGTAATGTTCCAAAATTTAAACACTAATTTTTTTTTATCAAGATAGGTTGATGAGACGTTTACACCCAGCGCCAATCCATGAGATCTTAGGGCCTGAGAACCATGGTTACAATGAACATATGTGAATACATAGTACTTATTTTGAGTTAAACCAAGATTTTGACATTTAACAATGACAAGGAAAAGGTTTTTGTGCATGTTTGTTTCCATAAACTGAGAAATCACTTTACACTCATATTGTCTACTTATCAAGAAGTTTGTTTTTTTCTTTTTAAGGGTCCGTTGCAAGCCTCCAGTATCATTTATAAAATAAAACCCATTCGTGAATAACTTTGGAACACCTTAGGAGAAGCAAAACTCAATTCTTTACGAGACTAGGGAATATAAGCGTCCACTCTTAAGATCTAGCGAGTTAGGAGCAGTGCCTGCGCTGGCGTCCAGAGAACGAGGATACCAGGCGATGAAACCTGCAAAAAGATTGGTTTCATGACTGACAGGAACCGAGCCTGGAATAAAAACAAACAGACCCGATATGAAGATGCGCAAGGATGGCACCAGCCGGTCCTCGAACTGAGTAAAGTCGAGTCAAGTATTTGCGCGGGAGGCCGCGGTCCTGGGCTGGGAGGACGGAGACAGGCGCGAGGAAGCGGCAGCGAAGACGCACGGAGGTGGAGGCAAAGCTGCGGAGACGGAGCGGGGAGAAGGGAAGGCAGGCCAGGAGCAGCGGGAGCGGCAGCCGGGGAAGGGGGGACATGGATGCGGACCGGGCTGGGGGGCTGCAGAGTCAAGGTCCCAAGCCCGGGAGGAGCGGGGTGTCCGCGAGGAAGCAGGGGCTGGACGGGATGGGAGAGACGCGGAGGGGGCGGATACCGGGTCCGAGGGAAGAAAGGGAAGCCGGGAGGGGACAGAAGCGAGGCCTGAGCGCGGCTCCTCAATTTCTCCATCCCCGCAGACTGCTGCAAAGACGCCAGCGCCCGCCGGTCGCACTCACCGCAGCACCCGGCTCAGCGCTCCGCTCCGCCCGCGCGCCCGCCGGTTGCTAGGACGCCGGGTAAACACGGCGCCGGACGCGCGCCCGCGTCCAGCCCGGAGTCCCGCCCCCGCCCCAGCCCCGCCCGGAATCCCGCCCCTGTCCCAGCCCCGTGCCCAGTCCGGAGTCCCGTCCCCGCCCCGAGCCCCGCATCCAGCCTGGAGTCCCGCCCCCACCCCCCGCCCTGCGTCCAGTCCCCGAGTCCCGACCCCGCACAGAGTCCCGCGTACAGTCCCCGAGCCCTGCGCCGCCTTGGAGACAAACGCGCTCTGTACTTCTCTCTTCTCTAGCAACCAGAGGTCGCGTCCTCCTGGCTCCACCAGGTGGGAAACCTGTCACCTTCCCTAACGCGCGGTGAGAGGTTTAGGTAGGTTTCGGTAGAACCGAAAACAAATAGAAAATAGTCATTGGAAACGCCGTTTTGTTTCCCCCTAGGCTTCTAGACAGAAGTCCCGTCGCGTTCCTTGAGTTCTGTGTACCCGAAATCTTTCCTGGGTTCTGAAAAATAGCACAGGGCCTCTTACAGGATGTTTGAGATGCACATTTTTCTCTCCAGAAAGCAAATAAACTAGAATTCTAGGATATTAACTGGAAAAGCAGAACCTGCTCTTGGATATATTCGTTCGTAGAACTAGAATGAAATGACATTTCCCCTTGTTTCTAAATGCCTTTCGCCTCTGTGTGCCAAGATGACTTTGACCCCACCAGCAGACACTCTACCATCAGGAGTTGTTAAGTCTTAGTTGGGTTAAGTCATGTCTGACTCTGCGACCCCATGGGCTTTAACCCTGCAGGCTCCTCTGTCCGTGGGATTTCTCAGGCAAGAATACTGGAGTGGGTCACCGTTTCCTTCTCTAGAGGATCATCCTGACCCAGGGATTGAACCGTGTCTCCTACATTGGGAGATGGATTCTTTACCACTGAGCCACCTAGGAAGCCCACTAACAGGAGCCCAACCTTGAAAAACCAGAGGGAGGGAGTGGAAAAAAGGAAAATATTTGTTGGGTGAAAAAGAAAAAAAGAGAGGGAATGAATGGTGTACTGTCTTGGCTGATGGAGTGTTTAGGGACAGCTCAGATAGTTGGTGGGGGGAGAGTGGAGGGAGGAAGGGAGAGAGACAGTGTTAAGGAACTAGAACTGGATTGTTTTTCGTTAAAGCCAGCAGGTCTGTGAGGATGTCAAGTGAGTCATGTGAGGGTAGTATGTTGTTGCCACTCAAAAACAGCTTTCTGCAGACACAGAGAAATTAGGTTGATGTGGCCTTTGCTTGGGTTCTTATCTTCTCTTTTTTGAGATTGTGAAACTTGTTAGGAGTGGAATCTTTTTGCCTGAAGGGACTTCCCTTCCAGAGAGGCCTAGAGTTGCAAACACCAGAAAGGAAGATTATGTGTCAGTAGTGTAAGGGGCCCAATAAAAATTTTTTTAAAGGTGGTAAGATTACATTCAGGAGCACAGGATCACACCTGTAGAGCTGAAGCAGGGTCATGACCTGGTGAAGGTCAACAAGCTGGGGAAGGGCCACCTTTCAGAGGCATGAAGCTTCTTCTGGTATTTGATTTCACTTATGGTTTTTAATCAGCTGTAGAATATGAGAACACATTCACTGGGCCTACTGTAGAAACTGGCCAGAAATCTACAGAGTGCTGGACAGTGGACCTTGGTTTGCAAAGCAGAAACAAACCAGCACCAACCAAGATCTGAGCATTGGCCAAATTCATGCCAAGTCAAAATCTATCATTGCTTAATGCTTTTCCAAATTGGAATTTATTAGCTTTGAGATTAAAAAAAAAAAATTCTAACAATATTTAAATTTGTAGAATTCCCAGCGGGCTTCTTCCAGTTTTTTCCTTGCCACGTGGAAACACTAACTTGGCTGACCTTCAGCTCTCAGCTAACTGACCATTTCTCAGGATACGCACCATCCCACCTAAAGAAGCCTCCAAGTAGAACTTAACTCCTCTTAGTCTTTTTGCCTGTCTCCTGCCACTGCAGTCAGCACCATGAAACAGGGACCTTTTCTGTTTCCTTCCAGTGTGTATCCCTAAGAGCTGGAAGACAGACTGACCTGCAGAAGGAGCAAAAGTGATGAATCATCTGACCGAAGATGGCTTGCTACCTGGCATTCTTTGCTGAACCAGGAAACAGACAGGTAAGGCCCACGTTTCCCTGGACACACTTGATAGAACCAGTTTGATGATTCTGAGTGGCTGTGTTATGGAAAAGAGCTTTCAACACTGAGAGTGCACAGGTGTTTGCTGTAGCAGAGGGCTCTCCCAGCATTGCCTACAGCTGAAACATGACCCAGTTTTGCCCAGTGGAACTTTAGAGAAAGTCTGCCATGGGCATCTAAGAAAGGTTGGAACATTTTTGGCTAAATAAGCTCTCCATGAGACCATCCACCCGGACTCAGAGTGGCTCAGCCTCCCTGGTGCACAGTAAATGCTGAGGCACAGATTCCATGTAAGCACTTGCTAGGACTGCCTAACAAGGTACCATAGACCTTAAACAACAAAAATATATTGTTTCACAGCTCTAGGAGCTCAAAGTCCAAAATCAAGGTGTTGGCAGGGTTGATTCCTCCTGAAGGCTGTGAGGTAAAGATCTGTTCTGGGCCTCTCTCCCTGGCTTGTGACAGCCATCTTCATGTCTTGGGATGTCCTCTCTGTACACTTGTCTCTGCAAAAGGCCCCTTTTCCAAAGACAATCATCGTGTTGGACTAGGGTCCGTCCTCATTAACTCACTTCAACTTGCATTACCTCTGTAAGACCGTATCTCCTACAGGTTTGCATTCTGAGGAACGGGACTTCCATATATGAATGGGGAGAGGAGAATACAATTCCAGACATGGCATTCTGTAAGCAGGGAGTTGGTGGCTTTTAGGGGCCCATTCATCTGTGTTAGAGTGGGGCACCCTGGTGTGGGGCAGCCAAGAGGAGCATATATGGGCCAGAATCAGGTGAAGGTTGGTCTGAGTGTCTGATACCTCAATCCAGAAAGGACTCACAGTGGAACCTCACAAATCTAGCCGAAAAGTACACTCACTCTACAATTGCACTCTATTGTGCAATAATGGAGTTAAGTCTCAAGTGGGGACAAGATCTCCTGTTAATAGAATTTTTCAGACTTCAACAGAATTCTGATGGTGAGACATTTGCATGAAGTCTGATGAAGCTCTAAAGGCCAGATTCCCGGGTCCAACCTTTGTTTAGAGACAGAGACCAACCATTTAAAGAATGGCAGCCTCAGCTGATAGACTATGGACCAAGTCTGGAAATGAAATAGCTCTTTCTGTGTACATTCTAACTTTCTAGACTTTCATTTATTTGATTTTTTTTTTTTTTTTTTGATACTGGTATGTGCTGCCAGGCACTCTGTTCACAGAACTGGGTTGTCCAGTTCCAGTTCTGGGGAAAAAAAAAAAAAGGAGCCTGTTAAACTCTATTCAAAATCCCTGGAGTAAGGCCTGTAGCAGGGAACACAGTAAGCAAAGAGGAAAAGAGCTTTCAAGGTGGGCAGTCACAGAAGGTAGTACCTTGAAGCCATGATGAAGAGGCAGATTGTATTCCAAGAGCAAATGAAAGTTATTGGAGGGTTTTAAGGAAAGAGTGGCATGATCTGATTCATGTTGCTAAGAAGTCTAGCTGTTAAGGTGCAAGAGTAGAAGCAGGATAACTATTAATAACCTACCACTGTGGGTCAGGCCCCTAAGAAATGGTCCAGGATGGAGAGAGGCCTGTGAAGGATGCACTGAGGAACCCTTCCAGGGGAGTGAAGGCAACAGGACTGGACGGAGAGAAAAGCTAAATTTCCCTGGGTCTGGGATGGCCCTACAGGGTTTTCCCATATTAAGGCAAGGGGACTGGTGGGCCTTTGTATCTCGTTATCTTTACATTTTTTACCCCCACATCCAAATCTTTATTCATTTGTTAACCTCCATTGCACACTAGGTTCATCTTTTTGTCTTCCAGTGTTACTGACATATTTATATACAGCACTGTGTAAGTTTAAGGTGTACAGCATAATGACCTGACACATCATGAAATGATTGTCACAGTACCTTATCACAATGTCTTATTGTCACAAGTTTAGTGAACATTCAATCATCTCATATTGATATAAATTGTAAACATAGAGAACAGTTTTCCCTTGTGATGAGAACACTTAGGGTTTACTCTCTTAAGAACTTCCATATATAACCTACGACTGTGTTAATGATATTTATAATATTGTACATTACATTACTAGTAATTATCTGTCATGACCACCTTCATCTAATTCCCCTCCTCTCACCCTCTGCCTCTGGTAATCACAAATCTGATCACTTTTGCTATGAGTCTGCTTGTTTGTTTTTGAAGTGTAATTGGCCTGCAACACTATGGGTGCATATGCTCAGTGGTGTCTGACTCTGCCACTCCATGGGCTATAGCTCACTAGACTCCTCTGTCCGTGGAATTCTCCAGGCAAGAATACTAGAGCAGGTTTCCATTTCCTACTCCAGGGGATGTTCCTGACCCAGGGATTGAAACTGAGTCTCTTGCATCTCCTGTATTGGCAGGTGGATTCTTTACCACTGCACCACTTGTGAAGTTTCATCTACCAATATAGCACTGATTTAAACAGATAAGTGTATCCATGGGAAGAACTATTACACAACTGTTTTAGAAGAGTCAACCAGATAGTGTTTATTGTGTGTGTATACCACATTGCTTTGATTACTGTAGCTTTCTTTGTAGTATAATTTGAAATCAGAGTGTGATACCTCCAGCTTTGTTCTTTCTTGTTTTGATGATTCAGGATCTTTTATGGGTCTGTACAAATTTTAGAATTATTTGTTCTAGTTCTATGAAAAATGCCATTGATATTTATAGGGATTGCATTGATTCTATAGGTTTCCTTGGGTAGTATAGTCATTTTAACAATATAATTTTTCTAACCCATGAGCATAGTATATTCTTTCATGTGTTTGTATCATCTTCAGTTTCTTTCATCAGTATTTTATAGTTTTTTGTTTACAAACCTTTTCCCTCCTTAGGTAGGTTTATTCCTAGATATCTTATTGTTTATGATGTGATGGTAACTGAAATTGTCGTAACTTTTCTTTCTGATAATTAGTCACTAGTGTATACAAATGCAACAGATTTCTGTATATTAATTTTATATCCCACAACTTTACCAAATTTGTTGATGAGTTCTAGTAGTTTTTTGATGGTGTCTTCAGGATTTTCTCTATATAGTATTAATATCACGTCATCTGCAAACAGTGACAGTTTTACTTCTTCCTTTCTGATTTGGATTCCTTCTATTTCTTTTTCTTCTCTGATTGTCATGGTTAGGACTTTTAATACTGTGTTGAATAAGAGTGGTGACAGTGGGCCATCCTTGGTTTGTTCCTGATCTTAGAAGAAATGTTTCAGCTTTTTACCATAGAGTATGATGTTAGCAGGACAGGGAGGCCTGGCATGCTGCAGTCCATGGGGTCACAAAGAGTCAGACATGGCTGGGCGACTGAACAACAGCAGATGTTAGCAATGGGCTTACCATATATGGCCCTTGTCATGTTGAGATATGCTCCTTCTATACCCCTCTTTCTGGGGGAGTTTTAATCATAAATGGATAATAAATTTTGTCAAAAGCTTTTTCTGCACCTATTGAGATGATACAGTTTTATTCTTCAAATTGTTAGTATGATGTGTCACATTGATTGCTTTACAGATATTGAACTATCCTTGCATCCTTGATATAAACTCCACTTGATCATGGTGTGTAATCTTCTTAATGTATTGTTGAGTTTGGTTTGCTAATACTTTGTTGAGGATTTTTGCACCTCTTCACCTGTATTGGCCTGTGATTTCTTTTGTGTGTGTGTAACATCATTCTCTGGTTTTGGTATCAGGATGATACTGGTCTTATAGGATAAGCATGGTCAGCTTCTTATTTGTCCCTGGTCTTCACTATTTACTGCCTGTAGTCCCCCTCTAGCCCTTTAGGTGAGAAAGGACAGTGAAGGGAAAAGTAGAAGGACAAGAAGTCTCTATAAATTATCCTCTCAAAAACTAACTCTGCATTCTTTGCATTTAGCCCGATCTGGCTCTTTCTCTTATGAATGTTTTTCTTGGGATTTCAAAAATCTTGCAGTGTTGGTGTCCTTCTCACTGTATTTTGTGCCATCCCTAAACAAGCTTCTTCCTCTGACTTTATTCCTGGGAATTTAGCTGTTCATACATTTATTTCTGCTAAGGTTTTATAGCTGCCATCCCACCTACTCCAACTCCCACTGTATTTTTCACCCACAGCCAAAATTTGACCCATGGGAAGCACTCATGCATTATCTGCTCAACTAACTGTGCAGGTCAGTCCTGTCACAACTGAGGCTTTCCTCAATTGTACTCTGCACGTCTCTCATCCCCCAGGCTCATCCACTGGCTCCTCCCCCACTCACAACTGCACAGTATAAAGGACATGTATTATGCTCTCTAAGTAGTCTTCTTAAAGTCCCTCTTCTTCCTTCCTTCTAAACTGAGGTTGAGGGGCACGTGAACAGAAAAGAGATGGCCAGCACAGCTCTCTCCAAAAGCTCTTCCCTGGAAATCCACTCATTTCCCTTCTATAACTTCAATATGGGTAAGGCAGGAAATTGACTTTCCAGTTATAACCTCTACAATTTTACATCTCAGCCTAGTGCCTTACTCTGGAATAAATTATCTATTGTATCTCAAATCCTAATGTCTTGAATGAGTGAAACAATTTAAACATACTATTTCTTAGTTGTATGTTCAGATCGTGGATGATGTACAGAACAAATCAGTACTATACGTTGCCTCAGAAAGTGGGGATGGATGGGGAAGAATTATAAATGTCTTTGTTTCTATACCTTCTTATCTTTTGGTGTATTGCAATGAGCCTGTGTTCCTATAGTAAATGATTAGGACCGTGTAAGAAACAATAGACATAGAATGCATGAGTAAATTTAAATTCTTTATACAGATAATTCAAATTTAGGCCATATATCAACCATCATTTCATATGCGTCAAACAAAATGATTTTTATTCTAAGGTTATAAAAGTGTAAGATTACCTTAAACATTTGAAAACACAAAAGTATTTTCTCTGATCTTTATCTCACATTTACATGTTGTGCAATTGACTGGCCTTTAATGAGTGAGAAGATAAAATAAGAGAAGTCTAGGGTGGGATGATTTGGGAGAATGGCATTGAAACATGTATACTATCATGTAAGAAACAAAGCGCCAGTCTATGTTTGATAGAGGGTACAGGATGCTTGGGGCTGGTGCACGGGGATGATCCAGAGAGATGATATGAGGTGGGAGGGGGGTTCAGGATTGGGAGCTCGTATACACCGTGGCGGATTCATGTCAATGTATGGCAAAACCAATACAGTATTGTAAAGTAAAATGAAGTAAAAATAAAATTAAAAAAAAAAGAAAAGTCTCTAATTGAATGGGAGGAGGGGGGACTAGGGCTAGTATGTTGTATGCTTCATTTCCATATAAGTGAAAAATGAAAAATAAACCCAGAGAGGTGCATTCTTATCAGTTTGAGCCACATCTATAATAATGATAAAAACTGGTCTGTAGGATTAACTAAACCTAAATTTCTAATCAAATATGTGCATTGTGCACATCACTAAAACTCACAAAAATGACAGTGAGGAAAGAGAATGGGAGGGAAGATGAAATGGATGAAACATACCAACAGAACATGGGTAATAGAAAACAGAAGGGTTGAAATGGCTTAACCGAGAGGAGAAAGCTGAATCCTAAAAGCTTGAAGGGATCAAAGCCAATAAAAATAAAACATTTGCAGAAAAATGGACCCTGGAAAAACTCAGAACTTGGAGGCATCTCTGAAGGTGCAGAGTGGACTGAAAACAGGAAGACAGCTTGAAAGCCTTGTTCAAGGAGTAGCTGGACATATAAATTCCCCCCCGCCAATCTAAAGGTTTATCACTCAGAGCACCAGGAACAGCTGAAAACACTGTACAGAAATCATGGAACTAAGGAAATATGGGCTCCCAATTACGCACACACACCCTCACCCTCACCCTCCCTGCTGTCTCCTGGCCCCCTTCCTCACACTGGCAACCCGATGTCTACTTTCAGGCAGGCCTGATGCTGACCAGCATGGACGCAGAGATCAACAGGTGCTGACACTTGAGAGTTCTTCCAATCAAATAGACAAGTGTTGCAAGAGGGGACATGTGTGGGTAGCAGGGGGCAGGAATGGTGCCAACAGAATTATGCCCTCTACTTCCAAAGTAAGAAGTCAACAATAATTCCTAAAAAGGAAAACCAAGCCATAGCAGTTTAAGGATGTCATTTAGAAATTTAGAAACATTGAGCAATACCAAAGATGAGTAAGAGTCTCGCCCATCTCTGTGATTTTTATGGAAAAAAAAGGATTCAATCAATTTCTCCAAGAAGAACCAGGGCCAACCACTTTGTGGAAAGCTTGTGCTCCATCATCCATCACACAGACTTAGAGACACCCGGTCCTGATGAACTCAGACATCAGAAGAGGCAAGGCTTCTGTGACAAGTAACTAGTGCTGTAATACTGCTGCGTAACCTAGCACCCACTCAGTAGTACACATGAATTCATACTTGCACTCACAGACCTGTAGGTCAGGTGCAGCTTCTTGCAGTTTGGCTCATCCAGATGAGGCCAGAGTAAGTACTCTGGTTCAGGCTGTGCTTCTAGGCTAGGTTCCAGACTGTGAAACCTGTTCCACATCTTTCCAGAGCTCAGGCAGAGGGCCAGTGGCTATGTATGGCATGTACTTATCATCGTGAATCACTTTCATGAACATTCCAACTGACATCCCATGGATCCAAAAAAATCCCCTGGTCAAGCTCAGAGCTAGAGGCTGGGGAGCTGTTTTTTGCCCACTATGAACTCATGGCCAGGGTGTAGATAATCTGACACCACTTCAGCAGATGAAGAAATCGCTAGGACTGATAATCTAGTCTACCAGCACACCTTCCTCAGTGTATCATTCAACAAGTGTGTTTTGATATTGGTCTTCATTCCCATTACATCATCATGGTAGTTCTGTCACTTTATCATTCTCTGTCCTCTAGCAGGCAAATCTACGATTGTATACAAATAATTTAAACACATTGTAATCATGTGTTTAAAAAAAAAAAAGAATAGGATGAATAGCTTAGAGAAGTGTTCTGATTTGTCTCTTTATTTTTATGCAGTTATTTTGAGTCTTTAAAAGTCTTTTTCTAAATTACTTTGTTCAAAGTCTCTCCTTTTGTTTTAAACTCTCTTATCTAAATAAGAATACAGAATACCATAAAAAAAATGTACCCCATTTTATGTCAGGTAGCACTTGGTCCCTGTTCTGGATTTTTAAAAATAGAAACTCAGAGCAAAATACACTGGAATGCAGGGAAGGTTATTTGATATAGAAAATGTGTAGTCTAGCCAAGAAGTGATTACTCCAGAAATCCTCATGGAGAATAAAGGATTTAATGTGAGACTTGATATTTTGGAAAAACAAACTGAGGATTAATAATATCCGGGTGATGTCTCCCAAAAACACCAAAGGAAATAGTGAAGACGTCTTAAAAGAATGGCTTCCAGATGCCTAGTAAATCATGTGTCTCTACCGAATGAGAACATGACTAAAGGGGGATATTACTTATTTTGAGAAAAGAAGCATTCTTTGAGTGACTAGTCGTCTTTTGCCCGTCAACTCTGTAATACTATTAAAGATCTAAAAGCCAAGAGTATTATCCTTTTCAAATAATGAAATGATGGATACATTATTTACAATGAAAATTAGTTTAACTGCACAGTGTGATTTATTTGTAAGAAAATAAGTAAGGGTTTTATGATGAGATGAATTGTCTTCTTTGGTGACTGGAATACATCTCGGAGTTTTGTAAGGTGGAAGAAGGATGATTGTAAAAAGAGAGGATGGGAAAACCAGGATGGGGCTTATTGCTTCAGAATATATTTAGGTATATTTCAGAAACAATTTGTAATCTGGAAACTGATTTCCTATAAAGTATCTAGACCCACAGACCCTTTTGCAAGAGTTCATGTGTTCCCAGTTTGGAAGCCACTCACTTGGTTCATTGATGGAGTGTCTCAGGTCCCATGTTCCTCTGCCTTTCGCGGTCTTAAGTCACACCCCCAGTAGGCTCCAGTATGGATCTGCACCAGTGACAATGTGCCAGAACCCATTAGCTTTCAGAGTTAGGGTCCTGAAGAGCAGTTATTGAAGTCACTGGCATTGGTTTTCCATATTGAAATCTTTCTTTGACTTTCTCAGTGATTCATAGTCTTATGCCTGTAATATTACCTGGCAAGTGTTTGGGCTCGAAGCAGTTCTTCTCTGGGTTTTGTCACTGGATTAAAAAACAACAGCAACAGCAGCAGGAATGAAACTAGTCTCTAGGGATGACAAACAGATTGTAATCTGATATCATAGAACAGAAATTAGAATGCTTACATTCTCTCTGCGGGCTATTGCATTTACTCAATTACATTTCCTATAGAGGATTTTAAACACAAATGGGCCATTTTGTAATTTCCATGGATATTAAGTTCTTAAGGTAGAAAAAGGCGGGGGAAAGGAAGTCTAAATGAACTAAATTAATCTTCTATTTCCTTCCTAACTGACAAATCAGCTCAGAGGCAGAAGCACGATTAATAAACCATATGCAATACTTTGCCAGTTGTCATTTGAGGAAACTGTTTTTTCTCCTGTCTTATTGATTACCTAAGTGTTACAATAACATTACAGGAGCTTTTTGGGATTAGGAAAGCCATGATGATTTTTTTCCCCCTCTTTTGCAAAAGTGTCTACTTCCTTGACTTCTGTAAGCTCACTCTGTATTAGTTAAGATTAGGCTCTGGTGTGAGAAAAAAGACTCCAAAAACAATGGCTTACAGAGGACAGAATTTTATTACAACAGTAGCCTGCAGCAGCAGTCAACTCTGCAAAGTCCTAGGGGATTCAGGCTCCTCTTCTGCTGGGCAGTACTCACATTTCCAAGGTCCCCCTCCTCTCCAGCATGAGGACACTTTCCAGCCAACAGGAGGGAAGAAAGCATGAAGAGGGGCGAAGGTCCTGCACTGGCTTTCTTTTAAGGAAATTGCCATACCACAGTTCTACTTATATCTCAGTGGCCAAAATTAATCACATGAAACATTCTGGCTTTCTACATTCTGAAGTTATCTTAATAGATACACAGAAATTCCAATGAACCAAATTTAAGTTTTCTTTCTTTTTTGGCTGCACTGCATAGAGCAGCATGTGGGATCTTAGTTCCCTAATGAGGGAATGAACCTGGACCCCCTGCTTTTCAAAGCACAGAGCCTTAACCACTGGACTGCCAGGGAAATTTCTTGTCTTTTCTGAAGGTCTGGCCCTTTTATCATTAAAAAGTTACCCTGTTTTTCTCTAGTAATGATTTTTGCCTGGGAGTATATTTTGTCTGATTTTAATAGAGGTACCTCAGCTTTCTGTTTGGTGTTTTCCTGGTGTATCTTTTCCTATCCTTTTACTTCCAATTTTTCTGGAAACTTACATCTTATATATGTTCATTGTAACAGAATATAGCTGATTTTTTTTTAATACAGTCTGACAGTGTTTGGAATTGATATGTACATGTTGCTATATTTAAAATGGATAACCAACAAGGACCTATTGTATAGCAAAGGGAATCCTGCTCAGTACTCCATAATGATCTAAATGGGAAAAGAATTTGGAAAAGAATAAGTACATCTTTGTATATGACTGACTACCTTTGTAGCACACCTGAAATGAACACAACATTGTTAATCAACTATACTTCAATATAAAATAAAAAAAATTTTAATAAAGTAAAAAAATATATAGATATAGTCTGACAACCTTTGTGTTTAATGAAGGCATTTAAGATATTTACATTATGTGAAATCTTATTTTATGTCTCCATTTGTCCCATCTTTTCTATGATTCTTTTTCTCTCCTCTGTTGCCTTTTGAATTGATTAATTTTTTCCTAATTCTTTTTATCTACTGCTATTTAGAAGTCGTGCACTCTGATACTGTTTTTTTGTGGTTACCCCAAAAATAACAGACATAATTAACTTATCAAAGCCTCAGATTAGTGTCTTTGCCCAACTGCTGAGCCCTCATCCATGCTGGAGTTGTGTCCCTTCTGGCACAACATGCTACTGCTGCTTTACACAGTTGTCATTTCATATTGTTTGTTTCTATGCGTATATTTATCACTTTCTCTGCTTTCCTTTTCTTTGGAAAAAAAGAAACATTGAGGTATGACTGATGTTCAATAAACTACATGTTAAAAGTGTACAATTTGATAAGTCTCAACATGTATGAAACAGTCACTACATCTAGGAGAATGAACATACTGTCACCTCTAAGAGGCTTGCATGCCCTGTTTTACTACTTAATCCAGCCTCTATAGTCTATTGGGGGTGGTGGTGCTTCAGGCAGGAGACTAAACTAGATCCTGTTACTTTGTCATGGCCATTAGTGGACATTTCTCTCCAATTGTATCTCGGACTTTGAATATGATATCACTTTCCTTCTCTCTCTCTTTTATACATGTTAGATTTTTCCTTAGTAGAGGTCTGCTGGAGAAGAAAATGGCAGCCCATTCCAGTATTCTTGCCTGAGAAATCCCATGGACAGAGGAGCCTGGAGGGCTACAGTCCATGGAGCTACCAAGACATGACGTAGCAAGTAAACCACTACCCAAAGATCCGCTAATGGCAAATTCCCCTCAGTATTTGATGACCTGAGAATATCATCAGCTTCAGTTCAGTTCAGTAGCTCAGTCGTGTCCAGCTCTTTCCAACCCCATGGATTTCAGCTCACCAGGCTTCCCTGTCCATCACCAACTCCCAGAGCTTGCTCAAACTCATGTCCATTGAGTTGGTAGTGCCATCCAACCATTTCATCCCGTCATCCCCTTCTCCTCCTGCCTTCTGTCTTTCCCAGCATCAGGTTCTTTTCCAGTGAGTTGGTTCTTCGCATCAGCTTGGCTTCATACAGAAAAGATTTTTTCCCCCTAAGAATAGAGGTCTTGGTTAAAATTAGTTTTCTCTTTGTACATTGAATATATCACTTCACAGTCTCCTGACTTCCTTTTTTGTCATCAAGAAATCAGCTGTTGATTCGTTACTCCTCTAAAGGTAGTACATCTCCTTTTAAGATCTCTTTTCATTCTTTCTTTCTGAATAATAAGCATTTATAAAAGCCATAGGGCATAGACATAGAGAAAAAGCTAGTAACTACCAGTAGGGAGAGAAGTGGTGGAGAGGCAAGGTAGGAGTAGTGAATTAAGAAGTACAAACTATTATTTGTACAATAAATAAACCATTAATACAAAATGTATTGCTCAACATAAGACATATAGCCAATATTTTAAAATAACTAGAGTATAACCTTTAAAAATTGTGAATCACAATATGCTGTAATTGTAACTTTATAATATTGTGCATCAATTGTATCTCAAATGTTCAAAAATAGCTGAGAATAACAGTAGCATAATAATAACTAAGAGCAAAAAAAAGCATAAGATGTATAAAGATCAAATACAGCTTACTTCTTTTATGTAAGTGAGGATCTCTTGTTCTTTGATGCTCTACAGCGTCACCATGATTTTTCTAGTTGTGAGTTTTCTTCTTATTTATCCTGCCTGATTTTTGCTTTGCCCTTGAGTCTGACCAAAGATCCTTTTCAATGATTCTGGAAAATTCTCAGCTATTTTATTCTCACACATTAACTCTGCTCCCTCTCTCTTTTCTTTCTGAAGCTCTGTTCGTCCTAAGTTGCTTCAGTCGCGTCCAACTCTTTGTGACCCCATTGACTGTAGTATATCATTTTAATTTATTTATTCTTTCTTTTAGAGTATTTTGTTTTTGTCTTTTTAGGGTATTTCTTTTAATGGAATTATTTGTGTATTCATTCACATACTGAAAGATATTTCACTGTTACTTTAATTTCCATTTCCCTAATGACATATGGTGTTGAGCATCTTTTCATACAATTATTTGCCATCTGTAATCTTCTTTTACTTTGGCCGCCTCATGAGAAGAGTTGACTCATTGGAAAAGACTCTGATGCTGGGAGGGATTGGGGGCAGGAGGAGAAGGGGACGACAGAGGATGAGATGGCTGGATGGCATCACGGACTTGATGGACGTGAGTCTGGGTGAACTCCGGGAGTTGGTGATGGACAGGGAGGCCTGGCATGCTGTGATTCATGGGGTCGCAAAGAGTTGGACACGACTGAGCAACTGAACTGAACTGAAGCATAATACTTATTTATACATGCTAAGCATAATTATGTTATATGCATAATATAACAGTATCTGAAGTCCTGTGGTTTTATTTCTAATATCTTTATTCTTGCTGCTTCTCACTCATGGTACCTTGTTTCCCTGTGTGTTGAATGATATTTTGCTGTGAGCTGCTCATTTCCCTTGAAATTTTTTTTTTCAATGAATTCTTTGAGAACTGGGGAAAAAAGTTTCCTGTAGAGAGGATTGGCCTTTGCTTCTGCCAGATTCCTGTATATCTAAGGCTACTTTGAATTCCTGGTATCATTTTGTATATTTGGTCTGTAATTTTTCATTTAACAATATATCATGAAATCTGTGTTACTCTAGATAAATTCACCTACTCATTATTTTTAATGTTGCACGGTATTCTGTAACAATGATATATTATAATTTATTTAATCCTTTGACTGTGTGGAACACAACAGGCTGTGGAATATTCTTATATAGGAATACCAGACCACATTACTTGCCTCCTGAGAAACCTGTATGCAGGACAAGAAGCAACAGTTGAACTGGACTTGGAACAATGGACTGGCTCAAAATTGGGAAAGGAGTATCTCAAGGCTGTATTTTGTCATCCTGCTTATTTAACTTATATGCAGAGTTCATCATATGAAATGCTAGGCTGGATGACTCACAAGCCAAGCTGGATGCTGGGAGAAATATCAACAATCTCAAATATGCAGATGATAACACTTTAATGGCAGAAAGTGAAGAGAACTAAAGAGCCTTTTAATGAAGGTGAAAGAGGAGAGTGAAAAAGCTGGCTTAAAACTCAACATTCAAAAAATGAAGATCATGGCATCCGTCCTTTCACTTTATGGCAAATAGGGGAAAAAGTGGAAACTGTCAGATTTCATTTTCTTGGCTCCAGAATCAATATGGATGGTGACTACAGCTAACAAAATTAAAAGATGCTTGCTCCTTGGAAGAATAGCTGTGACAAACCTAGACGGTATATTTTAAAAAGCAGAGAAATCACTTTACTAACAAAGGTCCATAAAGTCAAAACTGTGGTTTTTCCAGTAGTTTTGGAAACTAACCATACATAACTTAATGGAAAAACCATAGATTTTTATGGTTGTGAGAGTTGAACCATAAAGAAGGCTGAGCGCCAATTGATGCTTTCAGACTGGTGCTGGAGAAGATTGTTGAGAGTCCCTTGGACAGCATAGAGATCAAACCAGTCAATCCTAAAGGTAATCAACCCTGATTATTCATTGAATATTTGAAAGGACTGTTGCTGAAGCTGAAGCTCCAATACTTTGGCCACCTGATGCAAAGAACCTACTTATTGGAAAAGACCCTGATGCTGGGAAGGACTTAGGGTAAGAGGAGAAGGGGGCCACAGAGGATGAGATGGTTGGATAGCATCACTGACTCAGTGGACATGAGTCTGAGAAACTCAGGGAGATAGTAAAGGACAGGGATGCCTAGAGTGCTGCAGTTCATGGGGTCGCAAGGAGTCAGATAAAACTTAGCAACTGAACAGACCAACAATATATCCTTCAACTGTTTACTTTTTAGGAGATATCACTAAAAATGTGTATCTTTATATACATAACTTTACATGCTTGCATAATCATCTCTAATTTTCATATACATATAAAACATATATACCCTCTAATCATATACATTCATTATTCAATAACATATATTGAATGTATTCATTTATACATTCAAATATATGTAATACGTACATTATGGTATATACATATATATATGTTCCAGAAAGTTGGACTGCTATGGCCAAACAAAATGTGTACTTTAAAAATGTTTAAAACATGCTACACATGACCTTCTAGAAAGATTCTGTCAATTTGCAGCCCACCAGTGTATACCCATGCCCTTGACAATGCTGCTGCTGCTAAGTCACTTCAGTCGTGTCTGACTCTATGCAACCCCATAAACAGCAGCCCACCAGGCTCTGCCATCCCGGGGATTCTCCAGGCAAGAACACTGGAGTGGGTTGTCATTTCTTTCTCCAATGCATGAAAGTGAAAAGTCAAAGTGAAGTCACTGAGTTGTGTCCAACTCTCAGCGACCCCATGGACTGCAGCCTACCAGGCTCCTCCGTCCATGGGATTTTCCAGGCAAGAGTACTGGAGTGGGGTGCCATTGCCTTCTCTAGATATTATCAATCTTTGAATTTTGCTGATCTGCTGAGAATATTGTTATTTTAATCTGCTGATATCTCATGACTAATGAGGCTGAACACATTTACTTACATATTTGACTGCTTTTCTCTTCTATATGATTGCTGTTTATTTATTTTGCCCATGTTTATAGTTTTTTCTGAGTCGTTTCTTACAGTCCTTGAACCTTACAAATTTTAACATCTTTCCTTTAAACATTTGATCCAGAAACAACTTTTACAATGTAAATATGAACTAGTATGAATTAGAATTGAAATGCTTTCATAATAGATTCTGTTCTTGGGACAAAGCTGTGCAGTGAATAATTGTAAATGGTGTACGTGGTGATGGTCTGCTCCATCAGCTCTTTCGTAGTCTCAGGTTTTACACCACAAATATTATAGTGCTCTTTGTGTCTACTTTTAGAATCTGTATTTTCTCATTTCCTGTTTCTGATCATTACCTAAAGTGAGTGCTTTACTTGAATAAACAGATATTTGAACTGAAGCAAAAGAACCTACCAGTAGTGACTATATATTTTATTGTTGAGAAAATTAAGCCTAATTGTTTCCTGAATCTTTGAAAAAGGTATTAGGCATTCATGTACTAATAGTCATACTTAGGGAGCTATTTCTGGTCAGATTTCTGATGGTTTACTAGAGATAAACTTATTTTCAGAGACCTTAATTTTTTTTAATTTCAAATGTTTTAACATGTAGCCAATTTTCACCAGATGTTTCCATCATCATTATTTATCTAAAGCAGTAATATTTATATTTAACAACTATTGTTGGAGGGAGATTATAGCATTGTTGTAATTTGAAGTTTTATTAATGCATATTTTACTCTTTTGGAAATGTCTAGTATTTCTAATGACTGTTCAGATCTGTATTTCTTATGAAATTCTTACTTGGTTTCTATAGTGAATTCTTTTGAGCTATGAATTTTCTGTAAAGTTATTGGAAAAGCCATTTTCTGACAATTATAAGGCATTAGCTCTAGCCATTGATGATTTTTATAAGTGTTTATAGTGTGAGAGAAATTTGACTTTGCATGAAATAAACTGAAAATTATGGAAAGTTTCTTAATTCTTCCATAGAAGTGCATTCCTTAGTCATAGAATCATACAAAATGATATAATGCCAAAGATTTTTTAAACTTCTTTGAATTCATATCTTATATAGTTCACTTCCCTGGTGGCTCAGACGGTAAAGCATCTGTCTACAATGCGGGAGACCCAGGGTTGGGAATGCAGTTCGATCCCTGGGTTGGGAAGATCCCCTGGAGAAGGAAATGGCAATCCACTCCAGGACTATTGCCTGGAAAATCCCATGGACAGAGGAGCCTGGTAGGCTACAGCCCATGGGGTCACAAAGAGTCGGACACAACTGAGCGACTTCACTTCACTTAACTAGGAGCATTTAGGACATCATCAACTCAAATTGGATACGGAATGTGTAAATTGTCTTAAAAATAAAATCTATATTTTAAGAAATAAAATTAGTTAAGAATCATCAGGGCTTAGAAATTATATTTTTCAGAATTTTCCCATGAAACTTACAAAGAAGCATGCTAAACATACAAATTCATCTGATTCGAGACTGATCCAAAATTTAAAAAGATTGCAAAGTCTTAGCAAATTTTGTATCTCACTGAATATCTAATTAAAACAATTTAAACATTTTTGGCATTTAAATAAAGTCAGATATTCGTTCTTATTTATTATCAGAACATATAATTTAAGGTTACAAAAGTTTAACTTATGCTTATTTGAAATGTCAGATCCATTTGACCATTTAAAATTATTAAAAGCAGACAGGATAGAAGGCTGATACTGAATTCATGATTCAGTATGAATTTGGCCTGAGAGAATAAATGACTACACGTAACTGGCTTTCTCAAAATAAGCTACTGAGAGATAAGAACTATAAACCTTGCACTTCATCAGCTATGTGAAAGCATTTTTATCTGGTATGTTGTAAGAGATACTGGTCCTTATAAATGAGATAATCAGATTATTTGGAACCTGGTCCTTATAAATGAGATAATCAGATTATTTGGAACCAAGTAAAAATTACCTTGCTAAGTTATCAAGCAGCTTCTGGAATTCTCTGGATTTAGGTATCAGCCAGGGCCAAATGAGGAGAAGGCAATGCACCCCACTCCGGTACTCCTGCCTGGAAAATCCCATGGATGGAGGAGCCTGGTAGGCTGTAGTCTATGGGGTCGCTGAGGGTCAGACACGACTGACTGATTTCACTTTGACTTTTCACTTTCATATTGGAGAAGGAAATGGCAACCCACTCCAGTGTTCTTGCCTGGAGAATCCCAGGGATGGGGAAGCCTGGTGGGCTGCCGTCTGTGGGGTTGCACAGAGTCAGACATGACTGAAATGACTTAGCAGCAGTAGCAGGGACAAAAGAGATCAAGACCAAAGGGAACCAACATAGCAAGCAGAAGAAGAATTCAGAAATACTGGGGAAATAAAATCAAGTCAAAAGTAAGAACCTGAGCCTCTAGAGATACACAAGTACAACCAAGTGTACAGAGAAGGTGGGTAGGCAGAACTCAGTGGGTTATACTTTTACCCCAGCCCAATAACTATCAGAGAGATACTGTCACAGAAAAAAAGGAGTAAAGAACGATTTACCTTATAATCTACCCCAAGGTAAAAACTTCAGCTACCCTAGTTCAGTTCAGTTCAGTCGCTCAGTAGTGTCCGACTCTTCGTGACCCGCAGCACGCCAGGCCTCCCTGTCCATCACAAACTCCTGGAGTTCACCCAGACTCACGTTCACCGAGTCCGTGATGCCATCCAGCCATCTCATCCTCTGTCGTCCCCTTTTCCTCCTGCCCCCAATCCCTCCAGCATCAGAGTCTTTTCCAATGAGTCAACTCTTCACATGAGGTGGCCAAAGTACTGGAGCCTCAGCTTCAGCATCATTCCTTCCAAAGAAATCCCAGGGTTGATCTCCTTCAGAATGGACTGATTGGATCTCTTTGCAGTCCAAGGCACTCTCAAGACTTGTCTTCTCCAACACCACAGTTCAAAAGCATCAATTCTTCGGCACTCAGCCTTCTTCACAGTCCAACTCTCACATCCATACATGACCACAGGAAAAACCATAGCCCTGACTAGACGGACCTTAGTCAGCAAAGTAATGTCTCTGCTTTTGAATATGCTATCTAGGTTGGTCATAACTTTTCTTCCAAGGACTAAGCGTCTTTTAATTTCATGGCTGCAGTCACCATCTGCAGTGATTTTGGAGCCCCCCAAAATAAAGTCTGACACTGTTTCCATTGTTTCCCCATCTATTTCCCTTGAAGTGATGGGACCAGATGCCATGATCTTCATTTTCTGAATGTTGAGGTTTAGGCCAACTTTTTCACTCTCCTCTTTCACTTTCATCAAGAGGCTCTTTAGTTCTTCTTCACTTTCTTCCATAAGGGTGGTGTCATCTGCATATCTGAGGCTATTGATATTTCTCCTGGAAATCTTGATTCCAGCTTGTGTTTCTTCCAGTCCGGTACTTCTCATGATGTACTCTGCATATAAGTTAAATAAGCAGGGTGACAATATACAGCCTTGATGTACTCCTTTTCCTGTTTGGAACCAGTCTGTTGTTCCATGTCCACTTCTAACTATTGCTTCCTGACCTGCATACAGATTTCTCAAGAGGCAGCCAGGTGGTCTGGTATTCCCATCTCTTTCAGAATTTTCCACAGTTTATTGTGATCCACACAGTCAAAGGCTTTGGCATAGTCAATAAAGCAGAAACAGATGTTTTTCTGGAACTCTCTTGCTTTTTCCATGATCCAGCGGATGTTGGCAATTTGATCTCTGGTTCCTCTGCCTTTTCTAAAACCAGCTTGAACATCAGGGAGTTCAAGGAGTCTTCAAATATGTTCTAGTCTTAGTGAATCTGGAAAGTTAGCTTGTATAACCGACCCTAAACTTTGTAACAATAAATGTGTAAGTCACATTAAGTATTGTGTGTGTCATATGTAACTATTTACTATTATTTCAACAATCAGATAATTTTCTTTTTAAAATCTTTTCATCATCTATGCTGAATATTTATTAGTAGCAACTTCTGTGACTATTTACAAACTAAATATTTAACATAATTCATGTATTACTTGGCAGTGTATAAGCAAAGAATCTAGTCAGTGCTACATTTTGCTTTGCAGAAGTATTTAATTAACTTACCTCTGTACTTAAATCAGTACATACAAAGTTCAACAAGGCCTGAAAATCAATAAGTAAAACTATATTTGGGGAAAATACTTCCCTGGGAAGAAAATGTTGTAGTCTTCATTTTCAAACTGGCAGACACCATCGACTTAATTAACTTTCAGTTGTCTATTAAAGTTAATTCAATCTGATCAAGAACCAAAATACTAATAAAATGTTTACCTTTGTGAAAGCTGAAGTAGTAGGTGTTTCACTCAATACCATTTTCTATATTTAGAACCAGAAAGTGACATCAATAGCCCTCAACAACTTATTGTCTTATTTTTGGTCTCCAAACGCATCCATACACCATGTGCTCTGAACTTTCAGTCCCAAAAAGAGAATCCCAAACATTCACTACATACATATGTCTGTGATTACTTCTGACCACAACAAAACCTTCAAATGAAAGTGGAAAATAAGAATGCAGGAGTTTGTTTCTCTATCTTGCAATTTTGTTATAAGTACACACAAACACATTAATATCAACTTCACCAAGCAGGATACAAAAATTGTATGTAAATGATGATTACAACTATGTAAAAACTGTAAATGAAAAAAGATGGGAGGCTAGGAATCCACTGAAATTGTAACAGTGGTTATGCTAGGGTTAGAGTCAGGGGCCTCTTGCTTGCCTTTTGTTGACTTTCCAGATGCCTGGCAGTGTGTGGATACTGCTGTAATGAAGCGTCTACTGTTCTCTTGTCTTCTTTACTGAACACCCCCAAAAAACTTTACTCGAAAAATACATAGTGATCAACATGCAGTTTATTGGCAGTTTGGTAGGAGAGGATTTGCATCAGAATTTGCAAGTCCCTATACAGGCTGTTGTCTAGCATCCCTTTTGTGCTTTAGTATCAGGAAAGCTCTTCTTCCTTCCCCTCGCCTTCTTGCAGCCTTACTGCTCTCGTCTTTAGCCTCCAAAATGCCATGCTTCTCCCATCAACTTTCTTCCTCTTGAAATTATCTAGGAAGGTTTAACTATGCCTTACATTCTCCCTCCAAATTTGCTTATCAAACCCATCCCATCAAAGCACTCAGGGCACAAATGGATTTTGGAGTCACCAGTAGCCACCCTCGTTATGTTTCTGTGAGTGTAAACTGGCATGATATTCTGAGAAGAAAATATATCAGTCTCTCTCATAATTTAAAATATACATACCTTTTGGCCTAAAATCCCACAGTTAGAAATTCATTCTATGGAATTAGATCACCAAAGATCACCAAAGGAAAATGTACACGGATATTTATTGCAACAGCATTTGTCATAACAAAAACTGGAAATACATGAACTATCCAGCAGTATGTGTGCACGGCAGTCATGTCAGGCTCTTTGTGACCCCATGGACTGTAGCCCACCAGGCTCCTCTGTCCATGGGATTCTCCAGGCAAGACTACTGGAGTGGGTTGCCATGCCCTTCTCCAGGAGATGTTCCTGACCCAGGGATCAAACCCGAGTCTCTGCATCTCCTATATTGGCAGGTGGATTCTTTACCACTGCACCACTTAAGAAGCTTCATCCACCAATATGGCACTGGTTAAACAGTGTATCCATGGGAAGGACTATTACACAGCTGCTTGATGAGTGAGTGAGAACATGCTAATCCAGAAAGCACTTGAGATATGTATATCTATGTATATATAATAATAAATATCCATATATATATTAAAGTCAAGAAATTAAACAATCTTTAAGGATTTTTCAGAGGGTGAAATGCAAGCTATATACTAAACCAGAGGTTCCCAACCTCTGGGATCTAATGCCTGACAATCCAAGGTGGAGCTGATGTAATAATAATCAAAATAAAGTATACAATAAACATAATACACTTGAATCATCCCCAAACCATCCCCCACCCCACTCTTAGGTCTGTGGAAAAATTGTCTTCCACGAGACCGGTCCCTAGTGCCAAAAAGCTTGGTGACCTCTACACTCAACCAGATCCTAAAAAGAAAAAGCAAGTCTATGGAGGAGTACAGTGGGTCCTGCCATGAAGTTGCTAGGCCTTTGTCAGCTGCAGACTGCAGGCGGGGAAGTGAGGCTAGCCTTTCCAGCCCAAGTCCTGGGCCAGCCATGTGATCTTTTGGGAGATGCATTAGTAGTGCAAGTAGCTGATGTGGCCAGCACAGCAGGTAGTCACAAAAGATAGCAGGTCATTTCTGCACAGCTGCCCTCAGGTTTCCCTACTGTGACCCACACGGGGCAGCCCCATGGCCAGGACGGGCAGGCTGAGACTTGCCACAGGGAGAGGCTCCGGTGAATTCTGCCACGCTGTGCACTTTTCATTGTTTGGGCCTTGTGTATTCCTGTTTCTTGGGGAGAAGCCAGATGGACCTGATTTGTCTGGTGAGTTACCATCACACATGACCTGTGTTCTTTAGTTTCTTTCATTATATCGCTTTGAGATGCTGAAATATCACCCCTGCACTTTAACAAATAGCACCTGGACGGTCTCATCTTGTTTCTTTGTGAAGCAATCGCAAAACACTTTAGTAAAAAGATTTATGACAGCTCTTCTATTTTTTTCCATTTTATATGTCTGCTAAATTCCATTTTTTAAAAACATTATAGAGAAAGCCACTGGTGGAATTGCAATGTCTAGAAACGTTAACGTCTCCGTAAAAATAAGGCCACTCGAATCTTGTTAAACTGATATTGTATTCATTGAGCTTCTTAATGCCCACGTTCATTCCAAAGGACTTATAAAGTGAAATCATCAAAAAGTTCCCAGCTGCACAAGTCTTTTGAAACTTTTCTGTTGTAACAGAGTCTGCGTTACCCATTACAAAAACATGCAAGGGAGCTTAAAGATAGTTTAACAAAAAGACTAGAAACGGAGAATAGCCAGGTGGCTTTTTAAGTGTGGAACATAATAAAACAGTGTTTGGAAAGTACGATGCCAAGATATAATAAATAGAAAACAAAAAGTCCATTTATAAGCTGAAGTGTAACTTTCAATCATAAATAGAAATGTCGAGCATGCAAGGAGGGGAAATAACATGAGCACTTAATAAATATGTAACAGACGAAAAGCCTTCAGATGTAGAAGAGCAATAGGACAGTATGTGCTGGGCCCATCCTTCTGAAGCTCTGATCTAAGGCTTTGAGTTACACTATCAGTCAGGGCCTCCTCAAGGAAGAGAAATCACTTGAATATTTAAAACAGAGGGCCTGATGCAGAAAACTGGTCACCCATGGGAAAGCAGAGCTGAAATGCCCAATAGCAAGACAGGGAGGCAACCCAGAGGTTAACACACTGGGCCAGACTGAAGACACGAAAGGCGAAGGTAATCACCGAGGAACCAGAAGTGTCCCACTGTTGATCAGATGTTCCCAGGGACAGAAAGGGAGCAGGAGAAATACCCTGGCTTTTCCCTCCTTCCTCCCCCCTATCTCCTGCTAGTATCTGCCTGGCCACTCCCAGCTTGGGAACTGGACTGCCGGGCTCATTGCTGTTGCAGTACAGAGGACTAGATCCCAGGACAGACGGATCCAGGACCAGCACGAATATTGCCGTATTAGTGGATGTTCACCCTTTCTCCAGTGTGTTAGGGGAGAACTTTCCTTGAAGGGACATGTACCACACCAGGATGACCAGGGATTCTGCCCTGCACATGATACTTCACTCAAAGCAAGTAGAGTCACCCCTGACTGCTCCCTGCGTCTTGACAGAGTTGCTCTGCTGCATTACTTAAAGTAATATTTCAGTTTGGTCACACACATTTTTAAAGGGCTCATTTGGCTTGTAGTCTGGATGTCCTGTTGTAATTCATCCACTGGCCTTTGGGTACAGCACACTTCATAACACCAAGGGCAGGTTAAGTGGAAGCCCAAATTCCTCCAAAGGAGATAGAAGTTACTTTATCTGGTTGAATGTTGGAACCCACTTGCAGACATTGCCTCATCCACACCCTCAACCTAAAACTGCTTTTAAGAACAACCAGGAAGCCAAATCCAAACAGTAAAGGGAATCTGTTGGCTCATATAATTTTTAAAAAGATGAGTCAAGGTGACCTTCAGGCAAGTCTTGATCTGCAGCCCAGTGATATCCCCAGGCCCATGCCTTCCTCATCATTAGCTCATGGCTGTAGGAAGACTCCCAGTGGTCTGTCCACGAGGTGAGAAAAGCCCTCTTCTCTCAACACGAGATATTCAGGGTCACCAACAATTATTGGCCAGGCTTGGGCTTCTTGGGAAATACAGTTTCCTTAAAAATTAGTGTTTCCTCCCAATTCGTCTGGTCGCTAATGCATAACTTAAGGTGTTTGAAATGAATACAGAGAGTGGGAGGACTCAGAACTAAGCCTACTCACATTTATGAGAAATTCCCACCTTCCTGCTTTCTCTGGCACCTACCTCAGCTTGTGAAGGAGAATTAGCTTTTCCAGCCTGGAGAGGCTTCAGATGTCTGGGCCCCCAGACACTATGGATGGCCAGTTCCCTTAAGTATCTCTTAGCAAAGTCAAACGGTAGAAACCTCTTAAACATAGTGGGAAGGACTGCTTATAGCTCAATTTAAATTCAAAAGGAAACATAAAGAATAAAAATACATTATAAATATTTTATTTTCACTCATCCATTCATCAGTGTTTTGGCATGAGGCCAAGGCCTATTCTTCAGATGTGAGTCTTTTCTCACATTAAACCTTAGATGTAATGCATTGAGGCATAAGATTTAGTTTCTTCTATTCTTGTTTTCTTTTAATGTGTAGTGAGAATTTAAAGGAACATGTGATGTGAGGAGAGAAAAATCCTTTAAAATTTTTACAATTTCCCCCAATTTTTATAGTTTGGGAGCAATTTTTAAGCTGTTGACTTTTATCAAGTTTTCCAAGTGTTTAATCTAGCTTTCCTAGGGCAAAAAAAAAAAATTCCCTCTGTTGTCATACTCATGGCTCATTGGTTTCTGTAACTTTTTATTTCTTACTAACATAAAATTATAATAAACATAACTGGCATAAATAAGTTTAGGAGAAGACACAGATAAATTGGGAGCTGTAAAACTCAGTTGGTGGAAACAGGTGCCTAAACCCATGAGCATTTGGAGGACTATGGGCTTATGTTAAGATGTTTTACAGAAGAACAGAACATATTAAATGGCCAAGTATTCAGCTCAGCAGACATTGGTTGAGACAGCAACTACTGCATTATGTTCCCTTTCTGCTTTCTGAAAGGCCACCTGCAGCCTAAGCTTGTGTCACTCACATAAGACCTACCTCAAGGTCACAATACATATTTAAAATCTCCAAAATCCTTATTTCTTTATACTAGATGTCAGGGCCACAGCCTTGTTAGAAATGTACGCAGAGTCTGGAAACACAATAGGAAATATTTTAACCCACTCTTTGCTGCAAATACAAAGGTGTCCAGCTTCCCTGTTTGAGATCTGTAGGATCATCCAGTTACCCTCCAGCCCACCTTGTCAGCTCATACAGTTCCATGTTTTTTAATCTATTCTTTGTAACACCTCATTTTATGGTAACAAATTCTGTGTGAGTTGTGAAAATAATAGAAAAGATTTAAACTGGCTTAATCAACAAAGGAAATATATTGGCTCATTTAAAAACTTCAGAGGAAAAGCAGGTTTCAGGCAGGGCTCAGAGATCCAGTGTATAGCTGCACAGTCTGTGTACTGCTCAAAGGTGTCTGAGCAAGGAAGCAAGTGGGAGCTGGATCCAGCTCACAATCCATATGCCCAGGCATGGAGCTGGGTCTTCCTGGAGGAAGGGGTGCTGTTTTATTCACACAAAGGAGCCATGTAGTTAGCAAAGCCACGCTCCTACAGGCAGAACTTTTCCAATTCATCCAGCCAGAAGTACTTTCGGTCCAAACAGTGGGAACCCTACTAACCCAGCAATGTCAGCCAAAGGTCCATTTCTTTTCCCCTATCTTTTCTACATTTTCCTTATGTTAGCAACATCCATAGGTTGACTCCACCCGTGCTTACCAGGTAAAGACCAGCATTAACTCAGTCATCCTTTTTCTTGGCCAGTGGGAGACTGATTCCCTGATTACTGACTAGGCTAACTTTATATTGGGTCAATCTGGGTCCCATATCCATTGCTAAACCAATCACTGCGGCAGGTGACTGAAATACACTAGTTGGTTAAGGTAGGATTTACATCTGCCATTTTGCTATTTTTCTTTCATAAGTCTTTTCATTACTCTGTTTCTCTAGTAGTACCTTCTCTTGTGTTAAACAAACATTCGCTAGTATATGATTTTAATTTCTTTGTTCTTTCTTTTAGAGTTTTGTGTGTGTGTGTTTTTAGGATATTTCTTTTAGTGGAATTGTTTGTTTATTCATTCACCTACTGAAAGATATCTCACTGTTACTTTAATTTCCATTTCCCTAATGACATATGGTGTTGAGCATCTTTTCATATAATTATTTGCCATCTGTAATCTTCTTTTACTTTGGCTACCTCATGCGAAGAGTTGACTCATTGGAAAAGACTCTGATGCTGGGAGGGATTGGGGGCAGGAGGAGAAGGGGACGACAGAGGATGAGATGGCTGGATGGCATCACCGACTCAATGGACGTGAGTTTGAGTGAACTCTGGGAGTTGGTGATAGACAGGGAGGTCTGGCATGCTGCGATTCATGGGGTCGTAAAGAGTCGGACACAACTGAGCAACTGAACTGAACTGAATCTTCTTTGGTGAGGTGTCCAGGTCTTTTGCCTATTTTTCAATGAGTTGATTCATCCTCTTACTAATTTTAAAGAGTTCTTTACACATGTTAGATAACAGTCCATTACCAGATGTCTTTTATAAATATTTTCTCTTAGGCTATGGTTTGTCTTTTAATTCTCTTGACATTATCTTTTGCAGAGGAGACTTTTTAATGAATTCTACCTAATGAATTATCTTTTCCATAGATTGTGCCTTTGGTGTTAAAGGTTGTTTTTTTTTACTGAAGGAGTTTGAAAATTCTTTATATATTCAAGATTACTCTTTTGTCATATATGTGGTTTGCAAATATCTCCTCCAACTTTGTAACTTAAAAAAAAACCTTAATATGGTCTTATAGAGCAAAAACTTTAAAAATTCTGATGGAGTTCAGTTTGTCCATTTTTTTTTCTTTTAGGGATCAAGGTTTGGTCTCAAATTTAAGAACTCTTCAGAGATGCAAGCCTTCATCTCCTTTTTTCTAAAAGTATTTGTAGTTCCGTATTTTACTTTAGAGACTATTTTAGTGATCTGTTTTGAATCAGTTTTTGTTTTAGGTGTAAGACTTAGATCACCTTTTTTTCCCTGATCTCTGGATGTCGTATTGCTCAAATAGCAGTTGTTGAAATGCTATCTCTCCTCAATGGAATTGCTTTTGCAACTTCTCCAAAAATCAGTTGAGCTTATCTTTTTTTTCTTTTTGGAAAGGACAATTTATTTTTTATAAAGCTTTGATTTATAGCATTATCTAAGTTTCATCTGTATGATATTGTATTTCTACTTCTGTATACCCTACAATTGGAGAAGGAAATGGCAGTCCACTCCAGTAATCTTGCCTGGAAAATCCCATGGACAGAGGAGCCTGGTAGGCTACAATCCACGGGGTCGCAAAGAGTTGGACACAACTGAGTAACTTCACTTCACTCACTTCATACTTTATCTATGGAGAAGGAAATAGCAACCCACTCCAGTATTCTTGCCTGGAGAATCCCATGGACAGGGGAGCCTGGCAGGCCATGGTCCATGGGGTCGCAGAGAGTTGGACACAACTGAAGTGACTCAGCAAGAGAGAGAGATACCCTACAATACAATATGCTCACCACCAAAACTTTAGTTTCCATCTATATGGAAACTCACCACACAGTTGGTCCCCTTTATCTGTTTCACTCACCTCTTCCTCTACACTGTTCTATGTAATGTATCTAAGTCAAATTTCTTTTAATACATTAAACCTAACTGGTGCCATTGGCAGTATCAAGAGAGCATTTATAATAATTATTTTGAAATTGCTCAGTTTAGATTGGGACCAGTTGAATCTGATGACATGTCATCCAAGAAGAAATGACCTATGTGCAACTGGAATAATGGAATTAGGGCTCATTTGTGAAGTACAATATTAAGCTTACTAATCTTACCACTTTTTAAAAGAGAATTTTGCTTGCTTTCTTTTTGCTCATAATGTTTTACCTAGACTGAGTGTAGTTTACTGTGGTGAAACAGAAATCAAAATGAATACCTGGCTTACTCCTCTCTAGGTTGTGTGTACAATCATACATAGGAAGGAAAATAAATTTTCTCTGTACAGTTTAGAAACTTTGCTTGTGTCCTTTTTATACTGCTGTTACTTAGGCTATGAATGCAAGGATGGATTTCAGAGAGAAGCCAAAGCTGAAATGCTCTGTTTTTCAATTGAGGTTTAGTTGATTTACAATGTTGTGTTGGTTTCAGGTGTACAGCAAAATGATATTACACGTTCTTTTTCAGCTTCTTTTCCATTTTTCTACTATACATTATTATAGTGATTATAATTCCCTGTGTAATACAGTAGGGACTTGCTATTTATCTGTGTTGTATTTAATAGTTTACATCTCTTAATCTCATACAGTAAGTCCCCTCCATACAGATGAGTCCATTCTGAGAGTGCGTTCATAAGTCCAATTTATTCCTAAGGCAGACAAAGTTAACCTAGGTACCCAGTTAACACAGTCAGCTATATAGTACTATACTGTAATATGTTTATAATACTTTTCACATGAGTAACACATAAAAATATATATACAACATTTTAAATCTTACAGTACCTTGAAAAGTACAACAGTACAGTATAACAGCTGGCATCCAAGGGCTGATATTGAGTGAACAGGCAAGAAGAGTTACTGACTGGAGGAGGGAGTGGGAGATTGTAGAGCTTAAGTATCGAAAGTTGTAGATGGAGGGCGAGCAGCGATTTTGCTCACACCTGATGTTGGTGTCACAGGTTCTGGTTCCTTGCTGCATTCATCTGTAGCTACCCTCTTGAAAAAATGCTCCAGTGATGTCTGGGTTAAGTAGCTTTCTTTTTCTTAGCATAGATGACATGGTATCACTGGATTGTATTCTGAACCTTGTGTACCATTTTACATTTGGGTTCTGTGCCTCAAAATTGAATAGTGCCTCCTCAAATAAAGACAACCCCCTCACCATTTCCTGCTCATAGATCTGTTTGGTTCTTCAGTTACTTCTTCTCCCTCTTGTCTCTCTTTGTCCTTTCTCTGAGTCTCCAGTTCCTCCAGGTCTTCATTAGTAAGTCCTCACGTTGCCCAGCAAGGAGTTCAGTGAAGTTGTCCTCTAACAGATCTAGTCCCAGCTTCTTGCTGAGGGTTACTCAGTTGCTGAAGACCTCTTTGGACTCGTCATCCACCTTCTCAAGTCCACGAAAATTGTGAATAAGCTGTGGGCAAAGATTATTCCAAGCCCCATTCATGGTGATGGCCATAGCTTCACACCAAGCAAACTCAGTGTTTTTATGGACTTGTAGGTGTTAGAGTCCTTCCAAAATTGTTGCAAGGCTGTTCCTGATTCATCAGTTGCCTTCTGAAAAGTCATGAAAAGTGTGACATATATATCTTGAAAGTCTCTGCAGTATAACTCCCTGGTCCATAGGTTGGATGAGCAACACAGTACTTGATGGCAGATGCACTACTTTGACGTTGGGATGAAAGTCGTCCATGAATGGGGGTGGCCTGGAGCATTGTCAAGCAGCAAAAGAATGTTGAATAGGATGTTCTACTTCAAGCAGCATTTCTCTACCTGCAGGATTAAGTGGTTGAAAAACTAGTCCTGGAAAATGGCCTGTGTCACCCGGGGTTTGAAGTTACTCTTCCACACGACAGAAAGAGAGCCCGTGGCTATATATATATATATATATATTTTTTTTTCCCCCGTCTTTCTTTTCTTTTCTTTATTTTACTTTACAATACTGTATTGGTTTTCCCATACATCAGCATGAATCCACCATGGGTGTACATGAGTTCCCAATCCTGAACCCCGCTCCCACCTCCCTCCCCATACCATCTCTCTGCGGTCATCCCAGTGCACCAGCCTCAAGCATCCTGTATCCTGCATCAAACCTAGACTGGCGATTCATTTCTTACATGATATTATACATGTTTCAATGCCATTCTCCCAAATTATTCCACCCTCTCCCTCTCCCACAGACTCCAAAAGTCTGTTCTATACATCTGTGTCTCTTTTGCTGTCTCACATACAGGGTTATCACATACAGGGAGAATAGTGTGGAGATTTCTTAAAAAACCGGAAATAGAACTGCCTTATGACCCAGCAGTCCCACTGCTGGGCATACACACCGAGGAAACCAGAATTGAAAGAGACATGTGTACCCCAATGTTCATCGCAGCACTGTTTATAATAGCCAGGACATGGAAGCAACCTAGATGTCCATCAGCAGATGAATGGATAAGAAAGCTGTGGTACATATACACAATGGAGTATTACTCAGCCATTAAAAAGAATACATTTGAATCAGTTCTAATGAGGTGGATGAAACTGGAGCTGATTATACAGAGTGAAGTAAGCCAGAAAGAAAAATACCAATACAGTATACTAACACATATATATGGAATTTAGAAAGATGGTAACGTGGCTATATTTTTAAGGGCTCTTGGATTCTCTGAATGATGAACTAAGAGAGGCTTCAGCTTCATTTTGCTGGAAGCATTGCCACCAAACAAGAGTTTGCCTTTCTTTTGCCACTTTATAGCCTGTCATCAGCTTTTCCTCCTTACTGATGTAACCTCAGTCTGGCATCCTCTTCCAGTACAGTCCTGTCTCCTCCACCTTAAAAACCTGCTTAGTTAAATATGCATCTTCATCAATAATTTCTCAAAGCTTTTCAGGAAATTCCTAGGCAGCTACCGTATCTGCACTCACTGGCTCGCCGCTTATGTTTATGTCGTGAAGGTTGGCTCCTGCCTTGAACCATCTGAAACCAGCCATGGTTGGGCATTAGAAGATGAGCCCTCTGATTCTTCACTGTATTTCTTCTTCAGGTCTTCATAAAGGCTTTTAGTTTTCTCTTGAGTCAGCATTAAGCTGAGCAGGACTCGACATTGATGCTGATCCTGCCTCTGCACCCTGAGAAGTTTCTCCATCTTCTCCATCACTGTTCCACACTTCTTCGATATACTCATCAACATCATGAGCAAAGCAGACTTCATGTGTTCCATGATCTTGCCCTTGTTCTTTAGAATCATGCTGATGGTTGAATGATCCATGTTAAAAAAATGTGTGACTCCTCCTATCTATTCACCTTGCTCCACTCTCTCATTTTCACTTTTGTTTCCATCGTTACTGCTTTGCTCCAGGATGTGCAAGGCTTGGGAAAAAAGATACTATATGGCAACCCACTCCAGTACTCTTGCCTGGAAAATCCCATGGATGGAGGAGCCTGGTAGGCTGCAGTCCACGGGGTCTCACAGAGTCGGACACGACTGAAGCGACTTAGCAGTAGCAACAGTACTCTATACAGTACTGTACAATAAAGTACACAAGAGTATAACCACTTTTAGAGGACGCATTCACAACAATGTATGTCAGACACATGAACTGATTTATGTGATTGGACGTGGGAACATGTATTCACATCCCTGAAAGTTTACAATTTGAAGGTTCAGATGTAAGGGACCTCTGTATTCCTAATTTACCCTTTCCTCCACTTTTCCCTTGGAAAACCGTAAGTTTATTTTCTATGTCTGTGAGTCTATTTCTGTTTTGTAAATAAGTTTATTAATACCATTTCTTTAGATTCCACATATAAGTGATATTATGTGATATTTGTTTTTCTTTGACTTTATTTAGTGCAGTTATCTCTGGGTCCATCCATGTTGCTGTGAATGACAGTATTTCATTCTTTTTATGAAAGCAGAATTCCACTGTGCATGTGTTATGTGGGCATATTTTATATGCCGTGCTGTCACTCAGTCGTGTCTGACTCTTTGTGAGCCTGTGGACTGTAGCCTGCCATGCTCCTCTGCCCATGGGGATTCTCCAGGCAAGAGCACTGGAGTGGGTAACCCAGGAATCGAACCAGGGTCTCCTGCATTACAGGTGGATTCGTTACCAGCTGAGCTACCAGAGAAGCCCCATATGTGTATGTGTGTGTGTATATATATATATACACAGATATACATGCATAACCTTCTTTATCCATTCATCTGTCACTGTACACTTATATTGTTTCCTTTTCTTGGCCATTGTAAATAGTGCTACTGTGAACTTTGGCGTGCATATCTATTTTTGAATGATAGTTTTTGCTTTTTCCAGATATATGTCCGGGAGTTGGCTTGCTGGATCATCTAATAACACTTTTAATTTTTAAGGAAACTCCATACTGTTCTCCATAGTGACTGCAACAAATTTATGTTCCCAAAATATAGGAACATTCCCTTTTCTCCACACCCTCTCTGGAATTTATTATTTGTAGATTTTTTTGATGATGACCATGCTGAATTGTGTGAGATGATGCTTGATTGTAGTTTTGATTTGCATTTCTCTAATAATTGGCACTGTTGAGCATCTTTTCATGTACCTGTTGGCTACCTATATGTCTCCTTTGGAGAAATGTCTGTTTGAGTGTTCTGCCCATTTTTTGATTGAATATTTTGTTTTTCTGACATTGAGTTGTATGAGCTATTTGTATATTTTGGAAATTAAGCCCTTGTCAGTCTCATTTGTAAATATTTTCTCCCATTCTGTATTTTGTCTTTTTGTTTTGTTTTTGGTTTCCTTGGCTGTGCAAAAGCGTATAAGTTTGATTAGGTCCCATTTATTTGTTTTTGCTTATATTTCTTTTGCCTTGGGAGATTGACCTGAAAAACATAGCTACAGTTTATGTCAGGGAATGTTTTGCCTATGTTCTCATCTAGGAGTTTTATGGTGTCATGTCTTACACTTGAGTCTTTAAGCCATTTTGAGTTTATTTTTGTATATAGTGTGAGGGAGTTTTCTGACTTCATTAATTTACATACAGCTGTCCAACTTTCCCAGCACCACTTGCTGAAGGGCCTGTCTTTTCTCCATTGTATATTCTTGCCTCCTTTGTTGACTGTAGGTGTGTGGGTTTATTTTTGGATTTTCTGTTCTGTTCCATTGATCCATATGTCTGTTCTTTTTGTGTCAGTAGCATGATATTTTGATTACTATAGCTTCATAGTATTTTCTGAAGTCTGGGAAGGGTTATGGCTAAAGCTTTGTTCTTTTCCCCTCAGAACTGCTTTGCCAACTCTGGGTCTTTTGTGGTTCCATATACATTTTAGGAGTATTTCTTTTATTAATAGTTCTGTGAAAAATGTCATGGGTAATTTGATAGGGATCACACTAAATCTTTAGACTGCCTTTGGGTGGTATGACCATTTTTAACAATATCAATCCTTCTAAAACAATGGTATGAGATATCCTTCCATTTCTTTACATCATCTTCAATTTCCGTTATCAGTATTTTATAGTTCTCCATGTAGTAAGTCTTTTAGCTTCTTGGTCAGGTTTATTTCTTGATATATATATATTTTATTTTCGATGCCCTTTTAAAGGAGATTTTTTTTTAACTTTCTCTTTCTCATACTTCATTGTTAGTGTAAAGAAATGCAACTGATTTCTGTATGTTAATCTTATATTCTGCTACCTTGCTGAGTACGTTTATCACTTCTAATAGTTTTTGTATGAAGTCTTTCGGGTTTTCTATATATAGTGTCATGTCATCTGCATATAATGAAAATTTTACCTCTTCCCTTCCAATTTGAATACTTTTTATTTTTTTCTTCTCTGATTGCTATGGCTAGGACTTCCAGTATTATGCTGAATAGAAGTGGTAAGAGTGGGCATTGAAATCTCTTACTTTTATTGTGAGATTGTCCACTTGTCCATTTAACTCAGTCCAATTTTGCTTTGTTATAATGTATGTTGGAGAAGGCAATGGCACCCCACTCCAGTACTCTTGCCTGGAAAATCCCATGCATAGAGGAGCCTGGTGGGCTGCAGTCCTTGGGGTCATGAAGACTCAGACACAACTGAGCGACTTCACTTTCACTTTTCATTTTCATGCATTGGAGAAGGACATTGCAACCCACTCCAGTGTTCTTGCCTAGGACAGGGGAGCCTGGTGCCGTCTATGGGGTTACACAGAGTCAGACACGACTGAAGCAACTTAGCAGTAGCAGCAGCAGCATGTTCCCTCTATACCCAGTTTGGTGAGGCTTTTACCATGAATGGGTATTGGATTTTATAAAATGATTTTTCTACATCTATTGAGATGATCATGTGTTTTTTAGTTTTCTTTTGTTGATGTGGTATATCACACTGGCTGATCTGTGTATGTTGAGCCATCTTTGTGACCCTGGGGTAAAACCAACTTGATCCTCTTTATGTGTTGTTGGATTTGGTTTGTTAATATTTTATTGAGGGATTTTGTAGATACTGGCCTGTAACTTTTTTTTTTTTTTTGGTAGTATATTTATCTGGTTTTAGTGTCAGAGTGATGGTGGCTTCATAGAATGATTTTGGGAACATTCCTTCCTCTTCAGTCTTTTGGAAGAGTTGAAAAGGATCAGTACAAGTTCTTTGTATGTTTATTTGAATTCCTCAGTGAAGGCATCTGGTTCTGGGCTATTGTTTACAAGGTGTTTGTTTGTTTGTTTTAATTACAGAGTCTGTTTCATTTCTAGTGGTCAGCCTTTTCAAATTCTATATTTCTGCTCGATTCAGCTTTAGTGGGCTCTATGTTTCTAGAATCATGTATGTATTCTATATGCTTCTAGAATCAGTTGTTATTTCTCCTATTTCTTCTTTTTTTCTTCTTGGTGAGCCTGGCCAGAGGCTTGTTGATTTTATCCTTTTAAAATACGAACTCGTGGTTTTACTGATTTTTTCCCTAATCTCTGTTTTACTTATTTCCTTCTTAATCTTTATTATATCCTTCTTTCTCCTGACTTTGAGTTTATAATTCTTTTGGATGGTAGGTTAAGTTGTTTATTTGAGTTTTTCTTGTTTTTTTGAGGAAAGTCTATATTGCTGTGAACTTCCCTTTTAGGACTGCTTTTCTCCATCTCACAGATTTTATATGGTTTTGTTTTCATTGTCATTTGTCTCAAGGTATGTTTAAATTTCCTCTCTGATTTCATCACTGACCCATTGGTTTTTTTAGTAGCATGTTGTTTAGTCTCCATATAATCTTTTTTAAATCTCTTGTTTCTGTTTGTGTGGTTGATCAGTTAAGCATGTTTTTTGTGAGTCTATTTCTGAGTTCTTCATTCTGTACCATGGATCTGTGTGTCAACTCATCCATCAATACTACACAATCTTGATTACTACAGCAATAAAGTAAGTTTTTGAAATCAAGTAGAATAATTCCTCATACTTCATTCTTCTACTTTGAAAAAAATAGTGATTTAATTTCCTTGAACTTCAATATAAATTTTGCAATAATTTTGTCTATACCTAAAAATGTCTCACTGGGATTTTGAAAAGAATTGCATTAAACCTACATAACAATTTGTGGATAACTCATGTCTTTACTGTGTTGAGTCTTGTAGTCAATGAACATAGTATGTTTCTCCATTTATTGAGGTCATCTTTGATTTCTTTAATCAGTATTGTGCAGTTTTTGGCATACAAGTACTGCTCTTGTTTTGACAGATTTACACCTAATATTTTAAGTGATTATAACAGCATTGGATTTTAATTTTAGTATTCATGTGTTTATTGCTAGTATACAGAAATTATATTTCATCTTTCTCTTGTAACCTGTGACTTTCTTGAATTTCCTTAGTTGCTCTAGTTCTTTTATAGAATCTTTGGAATTTTCTATGTAGACAATCATTTTATCTTAACATGAGGACAGCTATATGTCTTCATTTTCTATCTCTATGTCTTTTATTTCCTTTTTCTTGCCTTATTGCTCTGAATAGAACTGCTAGCACTGTGTTCTATGAGAATTGTCAGAACAGACATCCTTACCTTGTTCCAGGTCTTAAAAGGAAAGCATATCATTTATCATTAACTAGGTCTTTTATCATTAACTAGGATGTTAACTGTAGTTTTTTATACATATTCTTTATCAAGTTGTGGAGATTTCCCGCTCTTCCTTTTTGTCTGAGAGTTGTTTTTTTTTTAAATCATGAATAGGTGTGGAACTTTATCAAATATTTTTTCTCTAATAGTTGATATGATCATATGGTTTTTCTACATTAGCCTATTAAAGTATTGGTCCATTGATTGACTTTTGAAGATTCTAACAACCTTGTATCCCTGAAGTAAACCCCACTTGATTTTGTGTATATTCTTTTAGGTTCCTAATATTTTGTTAAAGGCTTTTGTAACTATGTTTATTTTGTAACTATGTTTAACATACTTTTTGTAACTATGTTTATGTTATAACTATGAAAGCTATAGTTTCCAGTAGTCATGTATGGATGTGAGAATTGGACCATAAAGAAAGCTGAGTGCCAAAGAACTGATGCTTTTGAACTGTGGTTTTAGAGAAGACTCGAGAGTCCCTTGGACTGCAAGGAGATAAAACCAGTCAGTCCTAAAGGAAATCAGTTCTGAATATTCATTGGAAGGACTGATGCTGAAGCTGAAACTCCAGTACTTTGGCCAGTGATGTGAAGAACTGACACATTGGAAAAGACCTTGATGCTGGGAAAAATTGAAGGTGAGAGAAGGGGACAACAGAGCATGAGATGGTTAGATGGTATCACCGACTCAATGGACATGAGTTTGAGCAAGCTCTGGGAGTTGGTGATGGACGGGGAAGCCTGGAGTGCTGCAGTCCATGGGGTCACAAAGAGTTGGATATGACTGAGTGACTGAATGGATGAGAGATATTGGTCTGAAATTTTTTTAATTGCATTTTTCTGGCTTTGGTGTCAAGGTAATAATAACTTAATAAAATGAATTGACAGGTACGCTTCCCTCTTCTGTTTTTTGAATGACATTGTATAGAACTAGTGTCAATGTTTTACAACCTTTTTCAGTAAATGATCTGAATCTGGAGATTTCTTCTTGCATGTTTTAAATTTTTGAATTCCATTCTCTATTATAGGAGGTGGATCAAAAAAGATTTTGGTGTGATTCATGTGAGAGATTGTTCTGCGTATGTTTTCCTCTGAAAGTTTTATAATACCTGGTCTTACATTTAAGTCTTTAATCCATTTTGAGTTTTGGTGTTAGAGAATGTTCTAATTTCACTGTTTTACGTGTAGCTGTCCAGTTTGAGACTTCTGTTTGATAGATGGTTTATTGGGAAGTATGTTATTTAATTTCAAGTTTTTAAAGATGTTCTTTTTTAACATTTTATTACTGGTTTCTAGTTTGATTCTATTGTGGTTAGAGAACATATTCTTATGATTTCCATTCTTTTAAAATTTGTTGAGGTTTCTTTGATAGCTCAGGATGGCATTTGTTGCTTGGATGCTTAAGAAGAGTATATATTCTAACATTGTTGGGTGGGCAGATCTGTAGATATGGGTTGTATCTTGTTTGTTGATGGTGTTTTCAGTTCTAGTCATTCTATCAGTTTCTGAGAGGGATTTTGAAGTCTCCAGCTATAACTATGGAGATATCCACTTGTACTTTCAGCTGTCTGTCTCGGTTTCACATAACTGGAATCCTATTTTTTGGTTCAGGCACGTTTTTGATTGCTAGATCTTGGTGGCTTGATCCTTTTATCATTATATAATGCCCTCCTTTGTCTCTGGTAATTTTCTTTGCCTGAGATCTATTTTATCTGTTATTAATTAAGCCATCCTGCTGGTATTTAATTAATATTTATGTATCTTTTCCCATGCTTTCAGTTTTACTGTGCCTATATTATTATATTTTCTTCTTGAGCCTCAGTCCTCAAAAGCTCTGATCCAATCATGTGGTGCTTCTTCCGTATTCCTACCCCTGCACCTTCAGCAGCCACCCCTCTGCTCTGGATAACTCTGCTGACTGTCTTTAGGTGTTGGCTAGGATGCCTTCTTCTAAGAACACTTCCCAACTCCACAGGCAGGCAGAAAATAAATACATTTTACTTTATACTGTTAAATTAACTTGATGAAAATGTAAGTTTGGGTAAAATTGAGAGAACAAGAGTAGAGGGTTTTATTTATTTTCTGCCTGCCCTGGGTCTTCATTGTGACATGAAGGCTTTCTCTAGTTATGGTATGCAAGGGCTTCTCTGTCGTGCTGCACGGGCTTAGTTGCCCTGTGGTATGTGGGATCTTAGTTCCCTGAACAGGGATCAAACCTGCATCCTCTGCTTTGGAAGGCATATTTTTAACCACTGGACCACCAGGAAAGTTCCAAGAGTAGAGGATATTATTTATAGGAGTGTCAAAATTCACTATCTAGACAGACATTTTTTATTTGACTTAAGAGAAGAAATCGACACATTAGGAGTATAACAAAAAAAAAAATTTTTTTCATTGTGCTCCTGGCAACAGCCTGGAATAATTCTGCAAGAACTCCAGCTGTGAAGAAAGTCACTCTGACTATGTCACGTCATCTGAGTGCCTGCCACTGTGCTTTGTGCTTGGGCATTTTTCACCCACCTGGTTCTAATCGCCTGAGCAGGGCTTCCATTCTATGTGGGAGAAGTGAGGCTTCCCTAGTCTCATTTTACAGGACATGCCAGATGTATGATACATACAGGCTCTGAAGGGTAGAGAATGGGTGTAGCAAGCCCTTTGTCTTGGGTAACTATACCCCAGTGTCCTGTATGCAGATCAGTGGTTCTCTCGGTGTGGTCCCTGGACTGGCAGCATCAGCCTCACCCAGGCACAAGTTAGAAATGCAAATTCCCAGGCCCCACCCTAGACCTCCTAAATCAGACATTCCAGTGCAGGGCCCAGAAATCCATGTTTTAACAGACTTTCTAGGTAATTCTGCTGCTACTACCATGGAGAGCCCCCCTCCTTCCCTAATCTCAGGCACCTCAGATCAGGAGTGGAACCCAGGTCCTGTGCTTGCCTAGTTAAAGTAAATGTCTTGACTTCATCAGAAGCTCCCAGAAGACTCCTGTTCTTCCAACTGCCTTGGACTCAGTTCCTTGTACAGCTGGTTTGTAATCCCAAATGGAGAACCTGTCTGAGAATGAAGCCAGTGAGTGGAAGAAAGCCTCGTGAGCTGGGCCAGGCCCTGCGCCTTGGGCAGAGAGAACCAAGTCCTGATAATACTGCTGGAGCCCGACATCCAGCACACTCAAGCCAGCTCTGCCGTGGGCTATCCAGATAGAAACGCAGATTACCTTTTTACTAAAGCCAGTTTGGCCTGCATATCTTGACACTTAAGACTGAAGGAATTCAAAGGAATACAACATGCAAACACTATTCTAAGCCACTCAGTGAAGATAAGTGTCTTTAAAAAAAAAAAAAAACACTAATCTAATGAGAACTCACTCTTAGCAGAGAACCCTCTCTGATTGATGGATAAAATTAAGGACACCTGGACACTTTACCTCACTGTGTTGCATTCAACAACATGGCCCTTTTCTTCCTCCTTTCTCAGATACGGTGCTAACTCCTGGGGAGGGCTTCCTCACCCCTGTGCCTGTGACCCTCTGCCTTCCTGCGCCTCCCAGGACCTCGCCTCTTAGGTCCCTTTTCCCCCTGCTGTGTGCCCACCTCTCCATCTCTGAAGCCTCGTTGCATAAATATACTCAGAATTCCCATTCTTGGAGTATGGTCCAGCTTAACCACCACTTCCCACTCAAACCTTACAAGTAAAGTAGCATCAGTTTACTATTTTCATTGCCCTACTTCCTAATGTACTTTTATTTGACTTCTCTCATCACCACTTATTTGAAAATGTTTCCATTAGGATTACCAGTGGAATCCTAACTAGTGGGTTACCAGTGCCCAACCCACGCTGAATCTAGTGGATAATTTCTTAAGTTCTCGCTTGTGTTTGACATCATTGGTCATTCCTTTCTTCTTGATATCTTCTAATTCTTTGACTTCGATGATACCACTCTTTTAATTCTCTCCACAGTTGTGCTTTCCCATCACTGCCTCCTACATTACTCCCTCTTCCATGTACCTGGTGAAAGTTGGCATTATCTAGGATTCCGTTTTTAGCACGTTATTCCTTTCCTCTTACATGCTTTCCATATTCTCTTATCCCATTCTTCTCTCTTGACTAGCACTGTGTTCCATGGATTCTAGAATCCGGATGCTTATCCCAGACTTCCCCTAAGCTTCCACCTCTGACAGCCTACTTGTCTCACATTCAGCAGGTCCAAAATGGACCCAGTAATACTCACCCAGCCCCATCGGATCTTCCTTCTATTACACATTTTCTAGTTCAGTTGGCAACAGATCACCACCCAGGCACTCAGGTTAGAAACTTGGCCCCTCCCTCTTCTTGACCTCTCACTTCTAATCCAGCACGCATCCTACAGATTTTGCCTTCCAAAGACTTCCAAAACGTTTCTTTCCTCCGTCTTCACCACTTCTCCAACTTCACCACTTCTCCACATCCAAACCATAGTTTGGATTATTGTCATTTTCCCCAAGGATTAGGTCTTTCTTTTTCTGTTCAAATTAAGCATCTTACAAGCCTCCAGAAGGCCTAGTATGGAAACATACCCAAGCAAAACTCCACTTGCTCCTAGCCTGTGCAGTTTCCTTCATTGCCTCCTCATTGCCAATAGCGTTTCTCAGATTGTCAACCAGATGGTATCCTCATCGGGCTTACCTGAGCTGCTTGTGACAGTCCTGATTCCTGAACCTTACAACAGTCCTGCTAAACCATACCCTCCAGCAGCTGCCTAGAAATTTTGAGTTTCCCCACATGTACCTCAGTGATACACACACTAAAATGTTGGAACCTTTGGCCTGGTGATACACAGGCCCCTCCTGATCCTGGCTCTTGCTTCTCCCATCTTCTTTCTCACTGTTCACTGACTTTAGCTCCACGTTTTTATGGTTCTGAATGCCCATATTTAACCTCACTGTGTTGCATTCAATGATTTTGTTCATGTCTCTACTGAAATACCCAGAAAACTGCCCCACACTCTACACCCTCCTTGCTTAGTTATCTCGTATGTATTCATTGAGATTTTTAGCTCATGTCTCCTTTCTTGCAGCAAACCTTAATGTCTTATCCTCCCAATCTTCTTCTCTCCCTCATCTTTTCCTCTTCTGTTCAGCAGGCCAGATCTTCTTTTAAGCTTCCATGTGTATATCTCCATTATTGCTCTTATGATGGTTCTCAAAATGCCCAGTTTGTGTGCCCCTTTCTCCCTCTACAATGTGAGCACCTTAAAGACAGGGCTGTGTGCCATTCACCTCACTAGTCCTCATCCCAAGCACAGGCTGGTAGACAGCAGGCACTCAAATGTTTCTTCCATAAATAAAATGTGCCTACTTGTTCTCCCTACCCTTGCTAGCTGTTTCTCTGCTACAGAAATGGGATATTTGTTTATAGTATAAACAGACAGAGGGGCAGATGGTAAGAGAGCAATGAGGAGATGGAAGGTGGGAGTAATAGTTACAGTGTTAAGAATGAACCAAAAGGGAAGATGCTCATGAAAAAGGGGGCCATTAAGCCATTGTAATGGTGGAGAAAGGAGATCATGAGCTTCTGAGCACAGAGGGAATTTTCCTCTTTTCCTAGTTTATAAAGTCAGTGAACAGTGAGAAAGAAGTAAGATGGGAGAAGCAAGAGCCAGGATCAGGAGGGTCCTGTGTATCATTGGGCCAAAAGTTTATGTTTTTATTATGAAAGGGTGTTGAATATTATCAGGTATTTTTGCATTTATTGAGAAGTCCATGTGATTTTTATCCTTCATTCTGTAATATGGTATATCACATTAATTTTCATGTTAAACCGTCCTTATATTCCATGGATAAATCCCATGTGATTATGGTGTATGAGCCTCTTCATCTGCTGCTGAATTCATTTTGCTAGTATTCTGTAGAGGCTTTTTATATCTATATTCATTAGGGATATTGGTCTGTAATTTTCTTATAGCATCCTTGTCTGACATTGCTATTGGAGTAATTCTGTTCTTATAAAATGAGTTTCAAAGTGTTTCCTCCTCTTTGGTTTTCTGGGAAGAGTTTGAGAGGGATTGGCATTAATTCTGCTCTAAATGTTTGGTGAAATTCACCAAGTGAAACCATCTGGTCTTGAGCTTTTCTCTGTTGGAAGGCTTTTGATTATTGATTCAGTCTTCTTGCTAGTTATACATCTGTTCACACTTTCTATTTCTTTGTGATTCTGTCTTGGTAGGTTGCATGTTTCTAGGAATATTTCCATTTCTTATAGGTTATGTAGTTTGTTGGTATATGTAAAGGCCATATAAGAAAAATCCATTGCTAATATAATCAATGATTAAAAAGTGAAAGTTTTCCCATTAAGATCAGAAACAGGATAAGGATGCCCACTCTCACCACTTATATTAAACCTAGCACTGGAAGTCCTAGCCAGAATATTTAGGCAACAAACAAACAAAAGCAGAAATATAAAGATGTTAGCCTATTTTAGGCTGCTCTAACAAACTAGCATAGACTGGGGTGGTTTATAAACAGCAGAAATGTTTTGCTCCTAGTTCTAGGGCTGTAAGTCCAAGATCAGGGTGACAACATGATCAGGTAAGGGCCCTCTCTGGGATAGTAGACTTCTCATTGTTATTCCCACAAGATGAAAGAGGCTAGGAAACTGGGATTTCTTTTTGAAGACCTTAATACCACTCATGATTTTCCAACCATACTTAGAACCTAATCACCTCCCAGAGGGCCCACTTTGTGGGTTAGGATTTCAACATATGAATTTGGAGGAGACCCAGACATTCAGACCATAATGAAAAGGCATCCAAGTTGAAGTAAGTAAAATTGGCCATGTATGTCCATGGGGTCGCTAAGAGGCGGACACGACTGAAGCGACTTAGCAGCAGCAGCATAGAAAACCTAGACTCCACACAGAAGAACTGGGAGAGCTAGTAAATGAATTCAGTTAAGTTTCAGGATAAAATATCAATCTACAAAAATCAGTTGAATTTCTGTACACTAATAGCAAACTGAAAAGGCAATTAGGAAAATAATTTCATTTACAGTAACATCAAAAAGAATTAAATAGAAATACACTCAAGACACTCAAAGACAAATGGAAAGACATCTTGTGTTCATGGACTAAAAGACAATATTGTTAAAATGTTCATACTACACAAAGAAATCTATAGATAAAATGCAATTGCTATTAAAATCCCAGTAGTATTTTTACATAAAAAATTCTAAAATTCATATAGAACTGAAAAAGACCCAAATAGGCAAAATGGTCTTAAAAGAGAAGAACAAAACTAGAGACATCACAACTCCTGATTTCAAAATGTATTACAAAGTTTTAGTAATTAAAACAGCATAATACTATATATATAGTGTATATTGGAGAAGGAAATGGCAGCCCACTCCAGTATTCTTGCCTGGAGAATCCCAGGGACGGAGGAGCCTGGTTAGCTGCCGTCTGTGGGGCTGCACCAAGTCGGGCATGACTGAAGTGACTTAGCAGCATAGTGTATATATATCAGTGGAACAGAATAGAGGGCCCAGAAATAAATCGACACACATATCTTGTTAACTGATCTTTAACACATGTGCCAAAAATACACAAAAGTTTAGTTGTTAAGTCATGTCCAACTCTTGCAACCCCATGGACTGTAGCTTGCCAGAGTCCTCTGTCCATGGGATTCTCCAGGCAAGAATACTGGTGTGGGTTGCCATTTCCTTCTCCAAAAAATACACAATAAATAAAGAATAATCCTTTCAACAAATGGGGTTGGGAAAACTGGATATCTGCATGCAAAATAGTGATATTGAACCTTTATCTGACATCATACAAAAAATTCAACTCAAAATGAATTAAAGATTTAAGTGTAAAACCTGAAACAATAAAACTCCTAAAACAAAACATAAGGGGGAAGCTTCATAACATTAGTCTTTACAGTGATTTCTTAGATGACACCAAAAGCACAGATAAGTGGAACCACATCAAACTTCAAAGCAGAGCAAAGGAAATCCAACAGAGTGAAAAGGTCACCAGTGTAATGGGAGAAAATATTTGCAAACCATGTATCTGATAAGGGATTAGGTTCCAAACTTTGTAAGGAACTCTTATAATTCAATTTAAAAAAAAATCGTCTCAGAACTTGCTTAGACATTTCACCAAAGATTTACAAATGACCAACAGTATATGAAAAGATATTCAGTGTCACTAATTATCAAGGAAACGCAAATCAAAACAAAAGAGACAAGAATTGTGGAGAATCAACTCTTGTACTCTGTTGCTGGGAATGTACATGGTGCAACCACTATGGAAAACAGTATAGAGGTTCCTCAAAAATTAAATGTAGAACTACCATATGACTCAGAAATCCACTTCTAGCTACTTATCCAAAAGAATTGAAATCAGGATCTCAAAGAGGTATCTTAATTTCCATGTTCATAGCAGCACTATTCACAATAGCTAAGATGGGAAACAAATGTCCACTGATGGAAGAATGGAATTTTTAAAATGTGATATATACACAAAAGGCTTCCCTGGTAGCTCAGATGGTAAAGAATCTGACTGCAGTGAAGGAGACCTGGGTTCAATCCCTGGGTCGCGATGATCCCCTGGAGAAGGGAATGGCAACCCACTCCAGTATTCTTGCCTGGAGAAGTCCATGGACAGAAGACGCATAAAACAGCATGATATTCAGCCTTGAAAAGAAAGAAATCCTGCAGTATAAGATAACAAGGGTGCACCTTAAGGAAACTATGCTAAGTAAAATAAGCTAGTCATGTTATGCCCAAGTTTCGAAATCTCCCAATGACCACCAGGGAGCCGATATCCAATGCAAAAGCAAGAGAGTTTTTATTACCAAGCTCGAGCTGTGGCTCCCACTGTTACCGACGCAGCAGCTATAGGGAGGAGCCCTGGGTTTTGGGTTACATTGCTTATATAGGGAGTGTTCATAAAAGAAAGAATTTCTAGGTAGGGGGACGTCTGATTGGTCACTTCCTTTCGAAGGGTTGTGTGTTGGTTTTTGATTGGTCCCTATTTCCTAGGTAGACCACCAGTTCCTGAACATTAAGTCAGGAGATTCTGGTCTGGGGTCCTATTGGCTCATGGGTGGTAGGGTGAGGTCAGGGGATTTCCAAAGGCTCTTTTCCTGGAACCTTACAAAATAGAGTTTTTCTGTTAACAGAATGGAGTAGCTTAGATTCTTCATTCCCCCTTCTCTAGGATCCAGGACAGACCCAATCATGGGTCTGGGGTCAGCTCTATATTGTCTCCCGCTAAGGGGTCTGTTGGCAAGGCCGTATATTGGGATCTGAGTACCATGAGCTGCACCATGTTGATACGGCTTTTAATGAAGGCCACCAATTTGTTTAGCAAGCATGGCCTGAAGGTGAGTAACAGTAACAAGATAATCAGGGGCCCCACCAAGGAAGATGTGAGAGTTGCGAACCAAGGGGATGAGTTGAACCAGGATTCAAACCAATTTTGAGACATTTATCTTTCTCTTTTCTCTGACTCAGCCCTTCTCTTATCTTGGCCAGGGACTCCCTGACTACCCCTGAGTGATTCACATAAAAACAACATTCTTCCCCTAATGCAGCACATAGGCCCCCCTGTTAGAGAAAAACCAAATCCAATCCCCTTTTATTCTGCAGTACCACTTCTGCCAGAGAACTCAGTGACTCTTGGAGGTGGCTGATTGAGCTTTCTAGTCTTTCAATATCAAGATCAGTGGCTGCTCTTAGGCTAGAATAGCGTTGATTCTGCACTAGTAAAGAGGATATCCCAGTTCCTGCCCCTGCCGCCCCCAACCCCAACAAAACTGTAAGGGTTAAGGCCGAGACTGGCTCTCTCTTGGACCAGGGCGAGGCTTTTTCTAGTTTTAGGAGGAGTTCATTGGAGTGATAGAACAGTCAGGGGATTAATAGCACCAATACACAAAAATCTTTGGAGTCATTTAGCACCTGCCTGTGAATACAAGTTGCTAAGCCCGTGGGGCATGCCCACCAATTTTCTTGGGGAGACACCAGGTACTCGGTTGTTTTTATACAGTCCGTGGAATTGCAGAGGTGTTGGTAGGTTTGGGGAACATTTCCTATGCAAAGGCCCTGCCCGGTTACTCGTTGGAGGGTTAATCTGGTGTCTCCTTTTTGCTGCCATCGGCAAGCTCTGTGGTCTCTTGTTTGAATGTAATTTCCCGGGACAGCTATGTCGTCATAATAGGGGGTTTGATGGCATAACATAACCAGCAACTGCTAGTCAGGTCTGGGCGAGTGGAATTTAGGACCGGATAGGTGTTGATTATCATATCAAATAATGGGTCCTGATCATCTTTAATATTAGGTCTCTTAAGGCTAACCCGAGGGGAGCTGTTTTGTGCTAGTAATGTAGGGCCTGGGAGGCATTCGGGTAGGCTTTTGAATGGGGCTGTGGGCAGGCCGAATGGGGGCGTGGGTAGGCTCTCATACTAAGACTGAATTGGGCCTTGTGCCCTGAATTGGGCCTTGTGCCCTGAATTGGGCCGATCTGTATGGGTCCTACTTTCAACCTGACGGTAAACAGCAACCTATTATCACATCCTGACTGATATAGCTGGAGGCCCCAGGATTGGCTGGCTTCCCAACCGGGGAACTTTTTTCCTTCAGTTGAGAATTTAAACCTCACCGGATTGCAAAGAGAGTTCATACAAGGCCCAGTTATGAGGGATTCCCTTCCATGTCCCCCAGTTGACCCAGTGGGCCCTGGAATGTGACCCAAGGTAATCAAGTCACCATGAATAGGGAGCTCCCAATCGACCGTTCCCATTGACTTGCGTCCCCAAGCGGCGCAGTAAAACTTGTCAGCACCCCTGCAGTTATTAATGGTCGCTCAGTTCTGTCTCCCTTCGGGGCACACATAGAAGGGTGTTTCCCATAAGCTTGCCCGTTGAATGTAGTGGCTGCATCCAGGTCCTGAGTTAGTGGTGGGGGCGGGGGGGCGAATATTGCACCTATTAGTGCCAGCCCCACATTCGGGCTTGCTGGGCGTCTTTACCTCCCATTCACTGATGTCCCAAGATCCCGTGGCCAGAAGACAGAGGTTGAATTCCAAGTCCGGCCACCAGGTGTTTTTAAGATGAATGGCCGAGGTGGAGTTAATTACTTTTCCTGTAGTTGCACTTAGAATCATCCAAGTCAGGTTCATCAGTTGATGAGGGTTAGCAGCAGCACTAAGCCGTAGGGACAACAGCATACACAGTACTTTTATCACCTTTGTAGCTTGAGTTTGAGTGGATTTGTTTTGTCCAGCTTGGTCTTCCATTGGGGAAGGAATTCTCCCTTAGAGCGAACAGGTCCGCAGGCCATACATGGGTGTAGTGAACCCAAGTGGATATGCTGTCAACTTTGAGAGCAGTGGGTGTCGTCAAGACAACTAGGAAGGGCCCTTTCCACCTGGGCTCTAGGGTCTCTTGACGATGGTGGCGCACGTACACCCAGTCTCCTGGTCGGTAGAGGTGGGGTTCAGGTGGTGAATCTGATTCATATAATGCCTCGAGCCTCTTCCACGTGTCCCTATGGGAGTATTGTAAGGACCAGAGACAAAAGAGTAATCTTTGATCATCTGTTTCTTTTAGCACCTCTGTTTTTAGGTTAGGAATTATTGGGGTAGGTATCCCATACATCATTTTGAAGGGGGTAAGTCCCAGTTGGTAGGGGGAGTTTCTCACTTGGTATAGGGCAAAGGGGAGGAGAGCCACGCAGTCCCCGCCAGTCTCAGCAACTAGTTCTGTTAATGTTTCTTTGAGTGCCCTATTCATCCTTTCTACTTGCCCTGAGCTCTGTCTAGGGCCTATAAGTGCAATGTAACTTCTACCTAGCCCCCAAAGCCTGGGCTACCCCCCTGGCTTACCTGAGATCTGAAGGCTGGCCCATTGTCTGCCCCTACCTGTGCAGGAAACCCGAACTGTGGCAAGATGTCTTCAATCAGCTTTTTGGCCACCACCTGTGCTGTTTCTCTCCTGGTGGGGAAAGCTTCTACCCCCCTGAGAAGGTATCTATGAATACCAGTAGATATTTGTATCCATATTTAGCTGGTTTTACCCCAGTGACGTCCATCTCCCAGTATGCTCCTGGCCGACTCCCGCGTTCTCTAGACCCATGGTTGGCTGGGTGACAGGGAGCGTTAGTGAGCTGGCAGGCCTTGCAGGTTGATATGATATTTTCTATCGTCGATCTGACGTCTCTCATGATAATTTGGCATGTCTGATCAGGTCCCCGTCTTGCGGGTTCCCAGGTGAGTGGCGTGATGCATCCTCAGTAACACCTGCTTTCCTAGTTCCTCCAGGAGGGTGAGGGAGCTGTCTGCTGCCCTCCACCACCCAGCCAGTTGTTGGGTCATAGGTAAACTTTTTATCCAGTCTAAGTCTCTTGGTGAGTAGTTGGGTAGAGCTGGCAGAACAGGGCTCCCAGGGTCGGGCAATTGAAGGGTGGCTTCTATCACGGTGCCCTGGGCTGCATCTCGGGCTGTTTTGCCAAATTGTTTCCCTTTGAGGTCAGGGTGTCTGACTTTTGGTGTCCCGGGCAGTGTATTATGGCTAGTTTTTTAGGAAGCCATAATGCCGAGAGGAGGGCTTTTATTTCTTCTTTCTTTTTGATCGTTTTACCCTTGGCCATGAGTGGTCCTCTCTCTCTGTAGATGGCCCCGTGTATATGGGCAGTAGCAAAGGCGAATCGGCTATCGGTAATGATGTTAAGTTTTTTGTCCTTCCCCAACTGGAGGGCTTTTGTTAGGGCGATTAGTTCAGCCCTTTGAGCCGAAGTGCCTGGAGGTAGTGGTTTCGCCCACACGATTTGGGTTTCTGTGCTTATGGCTGCCCCTGAATACCTGAACCCATCTTGGATGAAACTGCTTCCATCTGGAGGGTGATCTTGTAAGTCCTCTTACATCCCATGTACCTGGGCTAGTATGTTGCTGCAGGCATGGATTGGGGCTTCCAAATCCAGGTTAGGAAGCAGTGTAGCCAGATTGAGAGCAGTAGGCTGCAGAAAGATGCTTCTGGAGGGGTTTAGCAGTAATCCCTGGTAGTGGGTCAGCCGAGTGTTGCTGATCCGCCTATCTGGGGGTTGTTTTAGTATGCCCTCAGTGGCATGGGGGGCAGTGATATGCAACTCTTGCCCCAGTGTCAGTTTGTCTGCATCCTTGACCATTAGGGCCCCTGCTGCAATCATGCGGAGGCGGTGGGGGCCAGCCTGACGCCACGGGGTCTAGGCGTTTAGACAAGTAAGCCACTGGCCGCTTCCAAGGTCCCAGATGCTGCATCAGTACCCCTTTGCCACTCCTTGTTTTCCATCTACATACAGGAGAAAGGGTTTTGTAACATCAGGCAACCCTAGGGTGGGGGCTGACAGCAGGGCCGTTTTAATAGTCTTGAAAGCGGTCTCCATCTGCTCTGTCCAACTGAAAGGGGTGGTACTTTTTGTGGCTTCATATAAGGGTTTAGCCAGTTCCGCATAATTTGGGATCCAAAGACAGCAGAAACCGGTGGACCTCAAAATTCTCTCACCCTTCGAGGTGAATCTGGGGTAGGGATTTTGAGTACCGTCTCTTTTCGTGCCTCTGACAGCCATCTCTGTCCTTCCTTTAATACATACCCTAAGTAGGTGACCTCTGGTCAGCATATCTGAGCCTTTTTGGCTGAGGCTTGGTACCCTAATTTTCCAAGGGTCTGCAATAGTTCTCGGGTGCCCATAAGGCAAGTCTGTTGGTCCTTTGCTGCAATTAAGAGGTCATCTACATATTGTAACAAGGTTAGTTGTTGGTGGTGTTGTCTGAACTCACCCAGGTCCTCATGGAGGGCCTCATCGAAGATGGTAGGAGAATTCTTAAATTCCTGTGGCAGCCGGGTCCAGGTCACCTGGGTGTTGAGTCCTTCTTCCGGGTCGAACCATTCAAAGGCAAAAAGCTCCTGGCTTCTGGGGCCCAGGGGAAGGCTAAAGAAAGCGTCTTTTAAATCTAGGACCGTATACCAGTGATGGTCTGGTGGGAGTGAGCTCAGGAGGTTGTATGGGTTCGGCACCATAGGATGAATATCTAAAACTCGGCAGTTGACTTCTCGTAAATCCTGTACTGGCCAATAGTCATGAGAATTTGTTTTTTTGACAGGGAGCAGTGAGGTGTTCCAGGCCAACTGGCAGGGTCTCAAGATTTTCTGGGCTAGGACTGGATATGAGGGTGATCCCCTGTCGGGCCTCCAGGGTCATGGAGTATTGTCGGACCCAGACGGGGTCAGCCCCTGGCTTGAGATCTATATATATAGGAGGGCAGTGTCTGGCCACACCGGTTCCCCCTGTCTTGGCCCACACATCAGGGAATTCGTCTAGCCATTTTTGAATGTCTGCTTGGGGGAGCGTTGGTTTTTGGTGCAACCGATACTCATCTTCTAATTGAATTGTCAGTACTTGAATCAGTCTGCCCAACTGGTCAAGTATTTTAGTTTCCCCCTGGAGGAAGTGAATCTGGGCCCCCATTTTGGTCAACAGGTCTCTTCCCAACAGCAGGAAGGGGCATTCTGAAATGACCATGAAAAAGTGGGATACCTGGCCCGCACCCAAGTCCACTGATCTTCAGGTAAGTCCATTGGTATTGTTTCATTCCAGTAGTCCCCTGCACCCAAGAGGTCTTTTAGCCAGTTTTCCCTGGGGCTCTAGCAAAACCAAATATTGAGCCCCTGTATCGACAAGGAAGTCAATTGGGGTCCCCTCCACTCTTAGGGTTACCCTGGGTTCGGGGAGGGGCGCCGAACCCTGTCCTCCCTAATCGCTCAGTTCTTCGACGGCCAGGATGGCAGTCTTTCGTGGTCCCTTCTTTTTCTTAGGGCGTTCCTTGGTCCAATCTCCTTCCTCTTTACTGTAGGCACACTGGTTCTTTCCTAATGCTGGTCGCATAGGGGACGGCTCTTATCTTCAGTAGCCAGGCGGCGCAACTGGCTCTCCTTCTCTCCCAAGTCAGGAACTGCTGCAGGCAGCAGGATGCGTGCCATGTTACAGGTTTGGCGATCTGCTGCTTTGGCTTGCTTTTCTTCAGGGGTTTCTTGGGTGTTGTAGACTCTTTCTGCTACTGTTATTAAATCCTGGATACTCTTTTCACCCAGGCGTTCAAGTTTTTGTAACTTCTTCCTAATGTCAGGAGCCACCTGGTTGACAAAATGCATTATCAAAGCAGCCTGAGTGCCTTCTGCTTCTGGATCCATGGGGGTGTATTGTCTAAAGGCCTCCATTAGCCTCTCCAGGAAGGCTGCTGGACTCTCGGTGGGGCCCTGCTGAACATCTCCCACTCTAGCTAGGTTAGTGGGTTTCCGTGCAGCTGCCTTAAGCCCCCCAAAAGAGTCTGGCGGTAGACCCAGAGCCTCTCCTTACCTTGTGCCGTATTGTAATCCCAGTCAGGTCGTGATAAAGGGAAAGAGGTGTTAATTTCATATGTATTAGTGGTGGGTTCTCCATTTGCCCCTGGGACCCTTTTACAGGCCTCATTCTGTATTCTCTCTACCTCTTCTGTGGTGAAGAGAATCTGGAGCAGCTGTTGGCAGTCATCCCAGGTGGGCTGATGAGTAAAAAGCACAGTCTCTAGAAGGTTAGTTAGATCTCTAGGGTTGTCTGAGAACTTAGCATTCTGGGATCTCCAGTTATATAGGTCACTAGTAGAGAAGGGCCAATATTGATGAGGTTGGTTTCCTTCCTCATCGGAGGAGCCGGCCACTCATAAGGGGAGGGCAACGGTTGAGTCTGCTGGCACATGGCTCGCCTATGGCAAGTATTTTGTGCAGGCCCCCCTTCCTGTGTTTTGGCCCTGGGGGGAGGGATGGCGGGGGCCCACGGTGGTTCGTGGGGTTGGTAAGGGGGAGGGAAGAGGAGTTCTTCTCTTCCCCTCTGTAGGATGGGGTATAGCAGTGCTGTTGGTTCAGGCTCCTTGGCATTCTTCAGGTTCTTTCCTACACATGTCACCAACACCTGAGTGGTAGAAAATCCCTGTTGAGGCAAAAAGGTTTTATCCAAGGAGGGGGCCACAATATGATATTTTCCCATACTATGATATAGGGAACTTGGTCAGGGTGTCCGATCCACGGTCAGAAGATGATATTCCGGACTCGGTGTACAGCTTCCCAGTCAAAGGTGCCTTCTGAGGGCCAGCCTACATGGAAGGTCGGCCATTCTGCACTGCAAAAAGTGATTAATTTATTCCTTTTAATTTCTACACTGAGGTCACGAGCATGCATCTTGACCTCCTTAAAATGGTCAGTGATCAGAGATAGAGGAGTAGGGCTAGACTGATGTTGCCCCATCGTTCCTGGATCAGTCAGATGTTGGTAAATTAACACAGACAATACAGACAGCCACACAGACAGACACAGAGACAGGAGAAATAGACCTCCGGGAGTCCAGAGGCAGACTGAGAGTAAGATGATGGCCTCCGGCCATTCAGCGGGAGCAACCCGCTATTGTTTACAGAGAACAGGGGCACTCTGTCCCCTCTGAAGGGGTCGGGGACATCTCCCAACGACCCACACGGGTGACCAGTAGGTGCGTCCGCCTGAGTAATATACCGGTCTCAGAAAATAGGCCCTGTCAGAAACGAAAAGAAAGAAAGAAAAAAAGCTTATTGGCTGTAGATGACTCTCCGGATCAGTCTTCCCGTGGAGCTGGTGGGAGATCCCGGACGAGCCCCCAAATGTTATGCCCAAGTCGTGAAATCTCCCAGTGACCACCAGGGAGCCGATATCCGACGCAAAAGCAAGAGAGTTTTTATTACCAAGCTCTAACTGGGGCTCCCACAGTTACCGATGCAGCAGCTATAGGGAGGAGCCCTGGGTTTTGGGTTACATTGCTTATATAGGGAGTGTTCATGAAAAAAGAATTTCTAGGTAGGGGGACGTCTGATTGGTCACTTTCTTTCGAAGGGTTGTGTGTTGGTTTTTGAGTCACAGAAGGACATATATTGCATGATTCCACTTCTTTGAGGTATCTAACATAATCAATCTCCTAGAAGCAAAGAATAGAACAGTGGTTGTCAAGGGATGGCGAGATGTGGAAATGGGGGATTACTAATCAACAAGTATATTTTAGTTTTACAAGATGAGTATTAAAAATATTAGAGATCTGTTTACAACATTGTGCCTATAGATGACAAGAGCATATTGTAAACTTTAAAATTTGTTCATTTTAGTAGCTCAGTTGTGTCCAACTCTTTGCAACCCCATGGACTCCAGGGCTCCCAGTCCATCACCAGCTCCTGGAACTTGCTCAAACTCATGTCCATTGAGTTGGTGATGCCATCCAAACATCTCATCCTTTGTCATCCCTTTTTCCTCCTGCCTTCAATCATTCCAGCATCAGGGTCTTTTCCAATGAGTCAGTTCTTCACATCAGATGGCCAAAATATTGAAGCGTCAGCTTCAGCATCAGTTGCTAGGTTTTAAGTGTTCTTACCACAATAAAATAAGAGAAAAAGAGAATGTAGGGTGGAGTTAAGAGATTTCTGATAGGATTCAGTGGCTGAACATCCTAGTTTCTTATTCCTCAGTAACACTACAAACTTAGTAGTTTAAAACAACACTCATTTTGAGCTCACAGTTCTATAGGTCGGAAGTCCAGGCATGGCTGAGTTCTCAGCTCAGAGTCTCACAAGTCTAAAGTCAAGGCTTCAGCAGGACTCAGTGCTCATCTCACCTGGAGCTTAGGATTCATTTCCAAGCTCAGCAGGTTGCAGGCAGCATTCAATTCTTAGTTTGAAGACCGAGGTCTTAGCTTTGTTGCTGTCAGCCAGGGGCTGCTCTCAGGTCTTAGAGGCTAATTGCATTCACTGCCTTGTGGTCCTTTCCATTGTTAAAACCACTAACAGGGAATCTCCTCAAATCAAATCCTTCTCACACTTCAAATCTTTGTTGTTCAGGAAAAGCGGAGTCAGTTTTCAAGGACATACTTTGTTAGACCAGGGTAAATCCCGCCCCCACCCCTTTTTGCTTCAAAGGCAACTGATTTGAAACCTTAATTGCATCTGCCACATGCCTTTCTAGGAGCACCTAAGTTAGGGTTTGGTTGAACAACTGAAAGTGTAGGTACACCAAAGGGTGGGGGTTTGGGGGTCAGCTCCACATTTTGCCTAACACAGTGGAGAGGTGAGGGTAGCCTGGGAGAGTCCTGGCTGGAGACACTGGAGGGAGCCTATCCTAAAAGAAATGTTAAAGGTTCTCATGAACTCTCATAGTTTTTGCTTATCTGAGTTTTTTTTTTCTTTTAAATCTCTCCTATTCTAAATGATTATCTTGTTCAGTAGATAATCCTAGGTTGCAGGTTTTTCCCTTTCAGCATTTTATATCAGGCCACTCCTTTTGGCCTGCAGTTTTTGCAGAAAAAGCTAATAGTCCTGTGGGAATTCCCTTGAATGTAACTCTTTTGGTGATTTCAGAATCTCTCTAACTTTTGCCATTTTAATTATGTCTTGGTGTGAATGAATTTGCACTCACCTTGTTTGGGACCCTCTGTATTTCCTGTAGCTGGATATCTGTTTCCTTCTTCAGTGACGTTTTCAACCTAATTTCATCAAATACATTTTTGACCCCTTTCTCTCCTTCTGGAATCCCTATAATGTGAACGTTGGCATACCTGATAGTGTCCCAGAGGTCCCTTAAATTGTTCTCATTTTTTAAAAATTTGCTTTTTGCTGTTCTGACTGGATAGTTTGCGTTATTTTGTCTTCCAGATCTGTGACCTTTTTGTTGCTGTTCAGTCACTCAGTTGTATCCGACTCTTTGCAACCCCATGGACTACAGCATGCCAGGTTTCCATGTCCTTCACCATCCCCTGGAGCTTGCTCAAAGTCATGTCTATTGAGTCGGTGATGCCATCCAACCATCTCGTCCTCTGTTGTCCCCTTCTCCTCCTGCCCTCAATCTTTCCCAGCATCAGGCTCTTTCCACCTAGTCTACTACTGTCTACAGGACCTCTATCTCCTAATCTATTATTAATTCCTCCTATTCTATTCTTCCTTTATGACTGGTCCTTTTTACATTTTCTAGTTCCTTGCTAAAGTTTTCACTGTGTTCATCTATTCTTTTCCTTAATTGAGTTAGCCTTCTTATTGCTGATGCTTTGAACTCTGTATCTGGTAAATTATGTATTTCTGTTTCATTACGTTTTCCTTATTGTTTCAACTGAAACAAATCCTTCTGTCTTCTCATTTTGCTTATCTTTCTCTGTCTGTATGAACTGAAGTGAGATAGTTGCCTCTTCCCGCCTTGAAGGGATGTGCCCATATGGGAGTGTCCCTGTACAGTCTGCAGGTGCCCTGTAGCTTTGGTGGGTCAGCTGGAAGAGGTGAGCACCTGTCAAGCTTTCTTCCGGGTGTGCTGGCACCTATTACCTTGGTAGGAAGTGGGACTTGACATGGATGGGCCAGAGCCATACTAGCCAGGCATGTGTGCCAGTGCTTCTCCTCTGGTCAGTGACCAACCTCACCTACTGCAGGGTTGCTGAGGTCCTAAGATGCTGGAATGGAAGTCCTGAGGGTCTGGTCAGAGACGACTCTGTTCCATCCAAGTGTGTATCCTCCTGCCTCCTAGCATCAGCACCTTTGCCCCAGAGAAGTAGTGCTGGAGCAAGAAGGGGCTGGAGTGAGCGCTTGGTGTATGGACAGTGCCAGTCCTGGCCCCAGAGTCCTGGGCCTCTCTGAACACCAGTTATGGTTGTCCCTGCTCCATTCAGATGCCATTCCAGGCCCAAGCCAACTCCATCCGTCCCTCCCTGAGCAACCCCTTCAGCCATGCCAGCTCTCATGCTAGTGTGGAGCCATGCCACAGGGCAAATGGGGCCTGAGTGGGCACTTGGCTCAGGCTGGGGCATGCTGCAGCTTGGTTGGGGGAAACTGGCTAGAGTCCCGTGCAGTTGCAGTCTTCCTCCACTTCGTTTCAGGAGCAGGCAAGTCTGTGCCCTCTCTTCACAGGCAGACTCTAGGTTTCTTACAGCCCTCCTGTTAGTCCCACTGATTTTCAAGCCAGCTGAGGCGACTCGTCTTTCCAGTGTCAGACCTCAGGGCTGGGGTGCAGAATATGTGGCTCGAAGCCCTCATTTCAGGGAGAATCTCCACCTACGTAACCCCCATCTTCTGTGTCCCCTCCCAGGAGCACAAAGTCTCAGTCTGATCACTTCCCTTCCCACCTAATTCCATGTGGATTTTCTTGCAGCCTTGTTTGTACAGGAGTGTTTCTGCCTGTCTCCAGTTAGTTTTCAGTGAGAATTGCTCCACATGTACATGTACTTTGGGGGTGTTCAGTGGGGGAGGTGAGTCTGTCCTCCCACTCTGCCATCTTGATCTCCTCCTTTTGGATTTACCTGCCATGTCTCATGATTGTTCTCAAATCTTATGCTGTTAAAATTGTGTTCTGAGAGAGTCTATGATCTTTTAGTATTTAGGTCTGCAATAATGTCTCTTCTCTTAGTTAATTCCATTACCTAGTTTTGGAAAATATTTTAAACTGTAAAGCTATTTTCTTCTGCAAGAGCCTATTTGTAGCAGCAGTATACTCAAGGATACTACTTAATACTCAAAATGTGTGTGTGTGTGTCCACGCAGCCTCAGTTGTATCTGACTATTTGAGACCCCCATGGACCATAGCCCACCTCTATCCATGGGATTCCTCAGGCAAGAATACTGGAGTGGGTTGCCATTTCCTCCTCCAGGGATCTTCCTGACCAGGAGAACCCACATCCCCTGAGTCTCCTGCACTGCAGGCAGATTCTTTACCACTGAGCCACCAGGGAAGCCAAGTGCAAACAACAGATACCTTCTAATATTGTAGCCAAATTTCAATGTAACTTGATGCTCAGTTACATATTAATCATATCAAAACATAATATTTTTAAAACAGCTAACTCAAAGTCTGCAACGTAAATGGGATCTATATGGCCATCTGTCTGAAGCAGCAGTAATCACTCCCTATCATACTCAGTGTTCCTTGTCTATAAGAGATTTTGTCCCAGAAACTTGCCTGGTGGTCCAGTGGTTAAGAATCTGTGCTTCCACTGCAGGGGGCACGGGTTCAATCCCTGGTCAGGGAACTAAAACCCCACATGGCACATGGTGCAGTAAAATGAAATAATACAATGGAACCCCATTATAATAAAAGGGAGAAAGAAAAGGAAAGCAATGGAGAATAAAATAGTTCACACTGTGAGATATAAATGCTCAAGCAGCAGCCCTCCAAAGACAGTGGTGACCCATGCATAGGGTAGGTTCATACACTGTGGCATGGGTGTGTCCAGACACGCCGTGCAGGAGACTGACACCACGAGTGCTATTGCCATTAGTGACATGATGTTCCAAAATAGTGAAGAAAACTTGGTAAAGTTCTGAAAAAATGAAGTACAGCCTTCCTTTGATTTACATAGTAGCGCATTCCTGGAAAAGTCAGTGTATATTATAACCTAGCCAAAATACCACACATGTTATTCTTTCCCGAGTTGCTTGAGCCAGTGTTTATTTTTATTTTTTTCCCCTTGAAAAGCTTTTAAGGCAACAAGTTTTCCTGAGCTTAGTTTTTCAGTCCTAGTCCATAGATTCTGATAGTGACATTGTTAGCCTCTGAATAATCTACAGTTTTATTTTTAATTCCTCCATGACCAGGATGTTTTGTTTTGTTGTTTGAGTTTTTCTGAGAGGTCTGTTTTGGTGTCTACTGGTTATTCACTTTAAGTTCTATTGGACTGTAGTCATTAGATGTGATCTGAAGTACTTAAATATTTTGGAATTTAATGAGGCTTTTCTTGTGGCTTGCTTTAGGATTGGGTTTTGTAAATTTTCAGTGTGGCTCTTGAACCGAAGGTGTAATCTGTTTGCAGGAAAAAGCATTCTTTCCATGGCTATGAGATCATCTGAGAAATACGAAATTTTGTGGGGGGCTGTGCTGGGTCTTCATTGTGGCATGTGGGCTTAGTTGCCCTGCAGCATGTGGTATCTTAGTTCCCCAACAAGGGTCAAACCCATATCTCCTGCATTGGAAGGTGGATTCTTAACCACTAGGCCACCAGGGAAGTCCCTATATGGACCTTCTATAACCACTTCTTTTTGAGGTCTAAGAGAAGTATTTTAAAGATGACCAAATAATGTGGTTTTATTGACTGCACTCCTCGAGGTTTTACTCTATGTCTTTAACACTCTTCCTTTTTGGCTTACACCACTGATTACTAAAGAATGACTTTTTGCCCCAAGCATTGACCTCAGTTTTGATATTATTATCGTGTCTTCTGCTCTGTTTCCTTCTGCCTTGCATTTGCACATTTTTGCCAATCCTCTTACTTTAAACCTTTCTCTTCTTAAAGAATATGGTTGATGTCCATTTTTGATGTAGTTGAAAAACGGTCTCTTACTACATGAGTTTATGCCATTTAAGTCTGTAATAAGAGACCCATTTGGCCTTTTTTGTCTTCTCATTTTGTCTGATTCCTCTCTGCATTTACTTTCAATTCCACAAATAATTGCCTTCAAATACCTAAAATATTTTAACTAATATTTAAGCATGTTTGTTTTCGTCCTTCTTTCTTCCATCCTCAGCTGTTTTGGTATCTTCTAGGTTCCTAAGAGCAGTATATTTTCCTGTTATTACTTTACGCTATATAGCTTTAATTAGCATGTACAGTAATTATATTGTTTTGTAGCCATTGTTATTTAAACATATTTCTATTTAGGTCTTTTATCTGTTTAAGTGGAGCTGATGATCACAAACAGGTCACCTACTACTAACAAGCAGAGTGCTGACACAGGGCAGGGGCATGACAAATGGAACTTTCAGGTATTACTAGTGCCCAGGTCAGATTTAATCACAGAGATATCACTTTGCCAAAACTGTTGACTCACAACCATGATCAATTTGTAAATCCCAAAACACAGAACAAATTTCCCCAATCTTAAATGTTATATTGTGGAGGGAAAAAAAAAAAGTGAAACACAAGCAAAATAAAATGTAAATGGAGTTTCTTGCTTTATTTTATGCTACAAGTTACAGAATGTTTTAAGGTTCAATGCGTCATTGCAGGACAAGTGACATTTTTGGTAAGTGATGCAGACACTGGCAGTGGCCAGTGGGTGGTCATGGATACTGCTTTCCATTAGGAAAGCTTCCAGCAGCAAGCAAACAGCAACCTAAGAGCAACACTTTTAAGAGACCATCTTCTCCAGTTTTGATATAATTAACATAAAGTTGTGTAAGTTTAACATGTACAGTGTGATGGTTTGATATATGTATATATGGTGAAATGATTACCACAGTAAAGTTATTTAACACTTCCATCACCTAACCTTGTGTGTTAATAACATTTAAGATCAACTCTTTCAGCTACTTTCAAGCATGTAATACAGTGTTGTTAACAACAGTCACCATGCCATCACATCCCCAGAACTTACTCATCTCATACCTGGAAGCTTGTGCCTTCTGACCAACATCCCCTGTTTTCCATCCAACCCCTGGTAACTACCATTCTGCTTTCTATTTCTGAGTTCAGCTCTTGTAGATGCCTTATACAAGTGATTGTTGTTCAGTCGCTCTGTTGGATCTGCAGTGCACCAAGCTTCCCTGTCCTTCACTATCTCCGTGAGTTTGCTTAAACTCACATCCATTGAGTCAGTGATGTCATCCAACCATCTCATCCTCTGCCACCCCCCTTCTCCTACCTTCAGTCTTTCAGGGTCTTTTCCAGTGAGTCAGCCCTTTGCATCAGGAGGCCAAAGTATTGGAGCTTCAGTTTCAGCATCAGTCCCTCCAGTGAATATTCATGGTTGATTTCCTTTAGGATGGGCTGGTTTGATCTCCTTTCTGTCCAAAGGACTCTCAAGAGTCTTCTCTAGCACCACATATCGTTATTTGTCTTTCTCTGACTTATTTTACTTAGAATAATGCCTTCAAGATACATCCATGTTGTCACAAAAGGCAGAATTTATTTCTTTTAACCATTGAATAACATTCCTTTTATGTGTATGTAAATGTGTATATGTACATCCCCTAGATCCTTCATTCACCTGTTGATGGACATGTTGTTTCCTTGTCTCAGCTGCTATGAATAATCTTGCGGTACATGTGGAAAGTCGGGGTGCAGATCTCTTTTAAAAATAGTGATTTCATTTCCTTCAGACATATGCCCAGGAGTGGGACTGCTGGCTCATATGGTAGCTCAATTTTCATTTTTTTGAGGAATCCCCCCACCCCACCCAACCGATTTCCATAGTGGCTACACCAATTTACATCCCCACCAACAGAGCATAAAGTAACATTGTCTTGATTTGCATTCTGCTAATAATGAGCAGTATTGAGCATTTTTTCATGTGTCTGTTGGCCATCTGCATGTCTTCTTTGGAGAAATGTCTCTTTAGGTCTTCTGCCAGTTTTTTAAATTGGGTTCTTTGTTTTTCTGATATTGAGCTTCATGTTTATCTGATACTGAGCTTAATGAGATGCTTATATATTTTGAAGATTAATCCTTTGTCAGTTTCATTTGCAATTATTTTCTCCCATCCTGAGGGTTGTCTTTTCATTTTAAGTTGCTGAATAACACAGGGAGCTCAACCCAGTCCTCTGTAACAGCCTAGAGGGGTCGGGTGGGGAGTACGAGGGAGGTTTCAGAGTGAGAAGCCAAATGTATACTTGTGGCTGATCCATGGTGTTGCATGGCAGAAACCAACACAATATTATAAAGAAATTATCTTTCAATTAAAAATACATTAAAAAAGAACATTGTTTATTCAGTAATTATAGGAAAGAGGTCCCAAAGATTTTTTCAACAGCTCAATGACGTTATGGATTTAGGATCTTTTCTTTTTTTACACACTCATCTATAGATTGACCTTTTTCATCCATTGTTTTAGGGTTAGGATTCTGGCTGTCATCTTGTTAAGCACCACAATGTAATAGAGGCATTACATTACCTGGAATCGAGTGGCTGGACCAACTCAGATCAATCCTGGCAGAGAGGAGATTATCACAACTGATTAGACAAATCATGCTCCATCATTAAGGACTAGGACTCAGACAAAACAAAAAATTGCATATTATATTAACTTTTTTGTATTCTTTTGATAATCGTCATTGTTTGAAGTTCAATTCAGTCTCTCAGTCGTGTCTGACTCTTTGCGACCCCATGAACCGCAGCACACCAGGCTGTTTCAAGATTAGCCCACAATAGAGCCATAGAGAAATCAAGAGCTATCTGACTAAAGCAACAGTGTTCTGAGAAAACTCTTTGTAAATTGCCTATGCATAAAAAGGATGAATAATCATTCCTAATTACCAAATCTCACCTATTTCCAGAATTGGCTCAAGTTATAGCAACACCAGCAAGCAGTGCAGTAAAAACATCCTGGTGTTAGAGGAGCCTGACCACAATTAAACCCCGATCCTTACTCATCACCCCTGTTACCTCAGGCAAGGCACATAAGCCCACACTTCTATATAAGGCACTATACTTCCATGTAACGTGCTACTACCATATAATGTAGTTATGAGGATTAAATGAAACTGTATATAAATCCTACAGATGTTTGATGATTAATATGACTATTTTATCTGGCAGTATGTAGCCCATGTAGGTATATGTGAATAAGAGCTGTTATAAAAGTACAATATTCCTTGCCCTCCAGATAACTAAGTGCAAGTGAGCATGCATCTGGAAAGGTGTAGCAGTCTAGGAAAGGCCATGATTACAGTTAAGGGACACTTCTTTCACTTGATATCAGATATATTCCCTATCAGTGGCTAAACATAAAACTTGGTTCACTTTCCTGTTGAGGACCACAAAAGCAGACTGAGAGCTGACTGTGGCTTGGATCATGAACTCCTTATTGCCAAATTCAGACTGAAATTGAAGAAAGTGGAGAAAACCACTAGACCATTCAAAGTGAAAGTGAAGTTGCTCAGTCGTGTCCAACTCTTTGTGACCCCATGGACTGTAGCCCATCAGGCTACTCTGTCCATGGGATTCTCCAGGCAAGGATACTGGAGTGGGTTGACATTTCCTTCTCGAGGGGATCTTCCTGACCCAGGGATCGAACCTGGGTCTCCTGCATTGCAGGCAGATGCTTTACCCTCTGAGCCACCAGGGGAGCCCCTAGACCATTCAGGTATGACCTAAATCAAATCCCTCATGACTATACAGTGGAAGTGACAAACAAATTTAAGGGACTAGATCTGATAGAGTGCCTGATGAACTATGGATGGAGGTTCGTGACACTGTACAACAGACAGGAATCAAGACCACCCCCAAGAAAAAGAAATGCAAAAAAGCAAAATGGCTATCTGAGGAGGCCTTACAAATAGCTGTGAAAAGATGGGAAGCAAAAAGCAAAGGAGAAAAGGAAAGATATTCCAATTTGAATGCAGAGTTCCAGAGAGTAGCAAGGAGAGATAAGTGATCAGAGATCAATGCAAAGAAATAAAGGAAAACAATAGAATGGGAAAGACTAGAGATCTCTTCAAGAAAATTAGAGATACCAAGGGAACATTTCATGCAAAGATGGGCTCATAAAAGACAGAAATGGTAGGGACCTAACAGAAGCAGAAGCTATTAAGAAAAGGTGGCAAGAATACATAGAAGAACTGTACAAAAAGATCTTCACGACCAACATTATCACAATGGTGTGGTCACTCACCTAGAGCCAGACATCCTGGAATGTGAAGTCAGGTGGGCCTTAGGAAGCATCGCTACGAACAAAGCTAGTGGAGGTGATGGAATTCCAGTACAGCTGTTGCAAATCCTGAAGGATGATGCTGTGAAAGTGCTGCACTCAATATGCCAGCAAATTTGGAAAACTCAGCAGTGGCCACAGGACTGGAAAAGGTCAGTTTTCATTCCAATCCCAAAGAAAGGCAATGCCAAAGAATGCTCAAACTACCACACAATTGCACTCATCTCACACGCTAGTAAAGTAAAAACTAATAATAGGCAAAGCCAAACTTAACAAATTGCTCCAGATCCCATGTTCCTAACAGATCATGTCTCACTGGAAGCAGGGCTGGGCTAATGGGCTCAACCACTGAAGCCAGGCCAAAGCTAATTAGCTTGTCTGTAAGAGGTGGCAATGGCACCCTACTCCAGTACTCTTGCCTGGAAAATCCCATGGATGGAGGAGCCTGGTGGGCTGCAGTCCATTGGGTCACTAAGGGTCAGACACGACTGAGCGTTTTCACTTTCATGCATGGGAGAAGGAAATGGCAACCCACTCCAGTGTTCTTGCCTGGAGGATCCCAGGGGCTGGGGAGCCTGGTGGGCTGCCATCTATGGGGTCACACAGAGTTGGACATGACTGAAGTGACTTAGCAGCAGCAAGAGGGTGGTAGTTTGTCTTCGTAGGCTCAGATGATGGTTAAAAAAAAATATGCCTGCAATGTAGGAGACACGGGCTCGACCTCTGGGTCAGGAAGATCCTCTGCAGGAGGAAATGGCAACCCATTCCAGTATTCTTGCCTGGAGAATCCCATGGACAGAGGAGCCTGGTGGGCTACAGTCCATGGGGTCACAAAAGTTGGACACAACTGAGTGACTAACACTTTCACTTCAACCTCCAACTCAGGCAGAGGACATGGGTAATGTTCCATTCCTGACGGGAGGAGGAGGGGCAGGGCGTTTCCACCGTGGAAGGGCTGGGATCAACCATCCCATTTTTTCCTCCACATCTTTGATTGGCTGGACTGAGTAAGATTGAGGCTAGTGGATTTCATTTCTCCAACAACTCTGATGAAACCAATTAATGTCTGAAACAAATACGAAATTTTGTTTTAGACAGAAGCAGTTCAAATCACGTGGTGTCAGTAAAAAAACAACTTGTTCTACCATCAGAAACAGTGAAGTAGATACCAAGTGCAAGAGCAATCTTCAAGAAAGTATACATATAATTTGAAGATACTTTATTACGCTCAAAGGTTTTCCATTCCTTTTATTTATAAACTCTTTCTAGTCAAAAGAAAATAAATAATAAAAATCTATACTTCGGGAAACTTTTAATAACATAGTTTTGCTTTATATGCTTGTCAATTTTAAATTATTACAATTTAGATACATTCATTACATGATACCATGATACCAGGAAGGTCAGCCTTAAAGATATTAATAATGTCTATACCGGTAAATAAAATAAGGGTAAAAAACGGTATTTCAATTTCACCCAAAAAAAAAAAAAAAAGTGAACAGATTCCAGTTTGTTATTGATGGGAATACAGAGTTATCTTCTTAATCTTGGATATTAAATATGTGGACTTAAAAAAATAAATATTCCTGTTCTCTCAAATAGTGACTGACATTGTCTTGAGAGCAGGCTGCCTAAAGAACCAGTCTCTCCTCCCTCAAGAGGGTGCCAGGGGTACACCAAGTACAGGATCGAGGGCCCTTTGCAACATTTATCCCCAAGCCCATGGAGCTAATAGCCTTACTAAATTAAAGAGAACGTAATCTCTTTCTAAGCATCAAGGTGGCTATGGAGATGTCACTAGCAAGACCACATATGTGTACTACTGATGAAAGAGTTTTCAAATTGCTGAATTGCCCCTTTTCCATTATTTTAAAAATACTTTTCAGCTCTAGTGTAAAAAGGGAGAGAGATTGGACAATTATATTTTTATAACACCTCCGTCACCACCTCCACCACCAAAAGGGACTCCATTGTTATCACACACTCTCTACCTCCACAGTAAAGAATTGAGGCAAAAAAAAAAAAAGTTCTATTTCTGAACAAAGAATTCGGACTACCTAAATTATAATTCATTTCCTAGAAAGGCAATGTATTGGAAATTTCGATCAGTGTTCAAAAGAATATTACCCAAACCATCCAAGGAGACTTGTGCTTTCCTAGACCAGCCATACAACCATGAAGTATGGCTTCAGTATTAGACTTGGCAACCCCAAACCTCTTTTTAAACTGAATTGGTTGCTGTTTACCTAATTAACTTAGAATTTGCTGTTTGGATTAGGCTGTCAGGTAACATTGGTTATCTAACTGTTTAGCTGCGAGTGTGTATCAGGTATGAAATCTCACAGGTATGAAGGAAACCACTGAGTCATGCCACCAGATGAGCACAGAGCACACATGTGGATCTGAGTACAAACAAAGGTCAAAATATTTACATGGAATGTTGACCCTGATTTAAAAAACTACTTTAAATTAACGACATCTTTACATAAAATTTGTTTTATGAATAGCCTCATTTGATAATTAAAAAAATATGCCTTTCAAATATTTCATAAATATATAAAATTTCACTACACTATTTTTCTTTAAACAAGACATCTAAACTCTCTTTAGAATTCAACAAAAATATTTTTTTCTGTTTAAAAATCACAGATATGATGATTCTCTGATTGGCAGGGTCTTACTGCATGCAAGAATGGGATGTATATTCTCTTATACAACTATGCACATTTCTAGTATTTTGAGCTGTATAGTTTACTTGCGGAAGGTCAGTAGTATCAAAGAAAAATGAGAGATCCCAACTACCTATTTACAATATGAGAGTCTTTCTTAAACTTCTTTAAAAACAGCAAGATTAGGATACCTCTGGCCAATGTAAAGAAATATTTTGATGACAAATAAGTTAACATTACATGAACAGTTTTCTAAAATACAATTTATAGTGAAATTTAAATATGGTGATCAACTGCACATATTTGGGGAAATGGTCACATTTTCTTTAACTGTATCAGTAACATGTAAAACCTACATTTAGAATAGGATTCATTCTTGTAATCTACTTGGAAAATGCAAAGTCAGATAACTGGCTCCAGAATTTCTGTTGAGTCCAGAAAGAAATGTCTGAGAATTTATAAATAAAATTGTCCTTTGTAATCAGTGCTTTTGGGTATATAATCACCATTCTAACAAGGAAAGGTTTTTAGTTTCATATGTAATAATGTTCAAAGCCTACCCTCCCTTATTAAACATTTATTGAGTCACTAGTATATGTACTCACAAAGCCTTCTCAAACTATAACATGAAGGCCACTCGCTAAGACAGATTTTCAGTAATTCCTTTAAAGAAAGATTCTTGAGTGCACACACTGTGACTATACTCTGTCTATGCAAGAGAAAATGTTGCACTTTTAAGACAGTTAAGAGGACTCCACCTTACTGCCAGTCCAGGTGCATCTATGATGATCCACCCAAAGTACACCTAAGCTGTCTTGTCTGGAGCTGCTCAAAGCTGTAAACTTATCATCTTCAAAGGCTAACATGCAAATAGCAAAAGCAGTGACCACATCTGAGACCAGCAGAAGCACTAAACGCCCATGTATATACTCTAGCTAAGACTTCCTATTAAAAGTTCCACCTCCTCTTGGAGGTAGAGCTTTGGACTCAAGATAGCCAGACGGTTCAAAGCTCTGCTCAGAATACAGTACTGTGCACATTTTAATTCTGGATCTTATACTCAAACTACTGTGTTTGAAATAAGACTATAAAAAGATACAAAACCAACATTCAATTTTAACCAAGATTGCACATCTCTAACAGTGATATAGATTTAAAAAACCCTACCACCAAAATGGTAACTGATTTAATCATGCACTCTACTAAAAAAAGATAATTATGAAAACTTCCCTTAGTTATGAATGTAACCAACTCACTGGAACCCAATGAGTATCTGTCTCCAATTTGTCAAAAGTTGTTTTCAGCTCATTGAAGGCCACAGCAAGATCATCATTTACTATAGTTTTGTCAAAAAGATGACCATACTGACTCTCCATTATCTGGGCAGATTTAATCATTTCTTGAAAGTCATCTTCCTACAAAAGTATTAAATAGAATTGGTTAACCAGGCAGTTCCATCACATCGGTGCAGTTATCACACAGCTAGTTTATCTAATGCTGTTCCCTGTTCACCATTTCACCTCAGCCATGAAAGAAAATTACCCTCTTTAACTATAAATTCTTCAGAAGCCATAATTTCTAATATTCTCTATTTGCTAATAACTAAAACTCCCACCTTTCCGGATAATTAGTCACTTATTATCACAAGGATGTTTCAGTATTAAAGTAGTAGTGTTTATCCTGATGCTTTGCCTGCATCATCCACATTTATTCACAGCAAGGAATGTATAAGAAAAACTACTTTTTCAGAGTTGGATACATTTATGAAAGGACATGTATACCATCTCCTTCTGTGTTTCGGTACAACTGGGTAGGGGCCCTGCATATAACCAATTTTAGTTGGTTATATAGCAAGACCATATACATAAATTTGAGTTAAATCTTTGGACTATGTTATCATTTATTATCTTCATTGAGAAACCTTTACATTGTAAAAGACTGTAATAAATAATACAGTAATTCTTTACACTGTGACATCCTGAAGTCATTTCAGAGTCGATATCTCAAGGTCACAGAAGAGTTTCACAACAGAGATTTTAATTTTAGTGTTAATCCAGAGTAATTAATATCATATAACAGTACCTACTTAGTATGGTTGTATACTGTCAGTGCTTTTGAAAAAAAGATATTCTAAAAATACTGGAAATCAAAAACATGTATTTGATACCCACAATTAATAGTTTATAGATTAATATGGACTAAGATTAAAGATGAGTTACTTAAAAGAGGGAGGGAAAAATGCTTCTGCCATTCTCTTGATCCTAAAGTATAATACACTGTCTCAAGGTTAAAAACAAAAAACAGAGACCATGCCAGTCATTCTAATCATTAAGCCAACACAGCTGTGATTTCTTTTTAAACCTTTTATTTTATATTGGAGTACAGCCCATCAACAATGTTGGCAAGTTTCAAGTGCCATTTCTAACAACAGTCAAAGGAAATACAAATTGAACAATACGAGTCTATTTGTCCTATACCCCAAATGATGCTTTTTCTTTTATTATGCTATATATGATGTTGGTACAAAAGGCAAATTATTAAATTTTCATCTAGACTATTAAAGAGTAATAGTAACCGACTGATATTTTCCCCTTTAAAAATAAGGCTAGTTGAAAAATCACTGGTTTTTGTTACATGTGCCTTCAGAAATTTTATAAGTACGCATAAAAGCATACAAAATAGTTTTTGAGTCAGTGTAATATGAAGATCGGTTCACAATAGCAGAAAAAACAATCAGGGCAATCACTTAAAATATATGTACCCAAATGCAGTTCTGTCCTGCCTGGATGTTGGGACCACAGCCTCATCTCTCAGTCTCCTTAATGTGGTCACTACTGCATATATGACTTTAACTCCTGCTTATGTATTTTCAGTAAAGCAACCTCATACTCACCGTAAAGGGCTTTGCAGCACCTTGGTCGTCTCTGCTTGAGATAATCTTTGCATTTTTCTTGTCTCCCTCAAACGCTCTATTGATGGAGGCTTTATAAATATCACAAACGGCTTAAATTCTAGTGTCCTTAAGTGCTTCACCGTCTGCAAGGAAGGAAATACATTTTCTTTCATTTCTTCATAGTATCAGGAGTATGTTTTTGCAGTAAAACTGAATTTTCTTTCTAAGGAGAAAATTCCTTAAAATTATTTCCCAATTAAGGTTAGCAGGCCTTTCACTATATTATTGTTCAATCATTTGTTGACAATTAGATGTTACTAGATACCTCTAGACAAATGGAGAATGTAACCTGTCTTTAAAATGCTTTGAAACATGCCATCATTAAATCTTGAGTAGAAGCAGCTAAAAACAGCAGAAAGCTAGTTCTTAGATCTAATACCCAAAAGACACTGAGTTAACTGTCTTTACATATAAGTCTTCCAGCCATGCCATCTAAGCCTCCTCCTGCCCTCAGAATGAGATGTCCCTTCTCTTTCATCCTGCCTTCAGAGTCCCCTTCAGGAGCAAGTCTCCTGCTTTGAAATCAGCACGGCTCCCGGGTAGTGAGGAGCATGCTGTGGGTGGGCCTCTGCAGGGGTAGGGTGGTGGGGGGCTGATGGAAGTGGTCTATGGTGAGAGAGGAAAGTAAGCTGCTTCACCCGCTGTCTCTCAATCCACCTGTACCGAGTCCCCAGGGTGCCAGGTGAGCTCTACCAGGCAGCTGTACAACTCCTGTGAGGCGCCCAAGGCTCTTGCCAGGGTTTTACATTTCGAGGCTAATTATAGATCCAAAATCCATGAAAGAGGACTGAGAACCAAAATGTCCATTGCCAACAATTAGGAACACTTATAATACATATAGGAGAATACATTATACATACAATGTAATATATTTTTATATATAAAATACATAGAATAAATAAGTCCTTATACTTGGCAAACACTGAATCTAAGAGTTACAAACACACATCTCCAGGCTTTCTTCTAACATGGGTTTGTTTTTTTTTCAGCAGAGCCATCTCAAATTACATTTAAATGCTTTTGTCACCTTAGGAAAGGCACCTAAATCCCCAAAGTGAGTAGATTTCAAATTTACCCCATAATGAAATGCTCAGATGGGCTAGAAGTGTGTTGATTAGGTCACTCTTCACTTACATGAGGCTGAACATCCAACAAACAAACTTTGTTTTTAGCCAGGACAGACCGAACTGAGTCTATACTTGTGCCATAATAGTTGTTTTTATATTCACCATATTCAATAAACCTGTAGAAATTAGAATCACTTGTGAATTACATGTATATACACACACACACACACACACATATATGGCAGACGTAATTCATATATAGAAAAGATGTTTTGCTGAACATGTAATTTTCAAACTGTTTTTAATAAAATAACTAGGTCCAAGTACTTCAGAATGTCAATTTCTAAAAAATCTTCTATTTTACTTTTTCAAATCAGTAACACTTGCTTGTATTACACTTAAGCAGAAAGAAGTACTTTAGTCCAGCAGTACTCTAATGTTTTCCATCACCTCTTTTTCAGAGCTAATGCAATGCAATAAAACAGTGAATAAACCAAACAATAGAAACTACTGAAATTTCACTACACACGAAAGAATAACCAAGCTCAGCTTTAGCATAAGAGGAGGGACTGGCTGGTGACTAATGGAACCAGGGCGGCTGATCACGTGCTATAAAAACTCAAAATCACTATGCCAAACATGAAAAAGCATTTTGATGTTTCAGTAAAATCCCACAATCTTGCATTAATACACACATTGCTCCCTGATAGTCTAAAACATTCATCCTTAAGCAAATGGAAAACCTGGGGGTGGGAGACTTAGGGCTTGCATGAAGCTATGGTATAAGCAAGATGCTTAACATTATTTTTTATTTAACTTTTTGAAAAGCCAGTGAGAGACAGAGGTATGTGGCAAATGCTGGAACTGAGGCAGGAGGTAGATGGGCCTTACCCACACCCCCATTCTCCTCCACCATCTGCATAAAGAGATTGGGAGATTCATTCCCTATTGACTGTAACTCCAGGAGAATAGCAGGGCAATTAAGGGAGGAGTCTGGGCCCTGCCCAGATGACATATTTCTCAAAGTCAGGAGACCTCCCTGACCATACACATGCAAAATAGACTCCTTGGAGGCCAAAGGCAAGTTATGTTAAGGGATGTTTCCTACCCATATGCCTTTGTGGTAGGATCCATCTTGGCTAAGGGATGCATGTGCACACATGGAAGGATTCTGAGATATACCAAATATGGACTGAGAACCAGGCAAATCAAAATGATTAATAAAAGGAAACCCAGAAGAAAAGTCCATAAAAGTAATTCAGACTGCCACGAGGGTGCAGCTCAGGGACTCTCTTGCCACTCGTGTCTGTCCACACATTATACTGTACCATTTCTTTCTGGTTAATAAATACTTCAGTTGCTTCACTTCTTTCCGTCTTTGTGGAAATCCTTTTCCGCAAAGCCGAAGGGCCAGGGCCCTTGTCACTGACCATTGGTCTAGGGGCTACTATCTGCTGCTTCCACCATCATGACCCAGCCCCATCTCTGGCTGGGAACCAAGCCCCGATTCAAGCTATTACAGGCCAAGGCCACCCGAGATCGTATCTAGGGATCTATTACACAGTTACTAGTTTTTAAAATAAAGTTCTATACAAATTCTACGTTAAGCTTCAGTTAGGGGGTGGGAAGACGTGCCAGGAATACACTAGCAACATTCCCTTACTCTTCAAAATAATCCCTACACATTCAACGTAACAGCTCTAGGTTATTGAAAAGTTAAAGGCAAAGGTTAGTAACAACCACTAATTGAATTATATTTGATCAGTTTCAAGTATTATTATAAAAGTGAAAATTCACTTCAAATGGAATTGCTTATAACTGCATATATGGCCACATGCTTAAAAACAGTAGTTTCATGAAAATTCTTTAAAAAAAAACTTCCACATACTTGTTATTTTGTACATCTGTCTCAAACAAATGCTTGGAAATGAAAATATATTCAACACCATCACTCTCCTGGCTTCTTCTTGGTCTGGTGGTATCTGTGATTTAATTTAAAAGAGTTCAAAAAGTATCTACATCATCCAGCCTAACAGAAATACTAAAAAGAAATTATGTATTTGATTAAAGGATTTTTCGTAAATAAGATTTAAAACTTTAAAAAGCACATTAGCTAATAAAATATAGGAATCCCATTAATTCAATTTTTCCACTAATACTAAAGTTATATTGACTTGAGGGTGGATTAAATATTGAGCTGCATTGTGTTTATGCCATTAGTTATTCTGAAGGGGCATTAATATGTCAATTAAATAAAATGGTATTTAAATCTGAGGGAAATTTTCCTTTTTGCAAATAATACACTTATTATCTTTTACGGATTCTTTACTCATTGAAGCAAGTTTACTGCTCACTAGGTTGAAAGGTAAACTCTGAAATTATTTTATTTTACACATGGTACATAGGGTATGCCATTAATGTTTGCGTTACTAATCAAAGACCTCTATTCATTTCTCCTTTGCAAAATTATAAACATCTTCTTGAAATACAAGTAAACTTCTAAACTTTTTAGTCATTTTGCCTAATTATTTGCTACGGAATTATAATGGAGCAGAAAATACAGTATTAACTTTAAAAACAAAAGTAAAACCCTCAGGAATTGCAGTGTTGAGGTGGCAAGTATAAAACTGACTGCAGTCCATCCCTCCTGATTACAACTAAAAACTCTGAACCCCAAACATCTATTTTTGTTTTGAGCACTTTGAAAAAAATAAAGGAGGTAGACTACGGAAGAGAGTCAGTCTCAGTAAGGGAGAGTTTAACTTTTATTTCCCTTTAGCTTTGCCCTATGGGGGACTTCCTGGTGGCTCAGATGGTTAAGAATCTGCCTGCAATGAGGGAGACCCGGGTTCGATCTCTGGGTTGGGAAGATCCCCTGGAGAAGGAAATGGCAACCCACTCCAGTACTCTTCTCTGGAAAATTCCATGGAAGGAGGAGCCTGGTAGGCTACAGTCCATGGGGTTGCAAAGAGTCGGACATGAGTGAGTGACTTCACTTTCCTTCACTTTGCCCTATGGGTGGGCTCGTTCCCAGAGTAGTATGGAGGAATGTTTGTCTAAATTCCAACAGAAGCCCGGACTTTCTGGTGAAAAGAACCAGGAAGAAAACTCCCCTGTGTGTTGAAGAGTGTGCAAGGAATCCAGGAAGGGAGAAAGCTGGAGAAGGCAATACTCCAATTTTGTGAAGAAATCAACACTATTCTAAGAATAACCCCTAAGCTGTGCACAGAAAGCCCTGACTCCAACCAGCAAAGGTTTAAGAAGTGAACTAACGTTAGAATGACTTCCCTGGGGGCTTGGTAATAATGAATCTGCTTGCCAGGCAGGAGACTCAGGTTCAGTTCCTGGTCAGGAAGATCCCCTGGAGGAGGAAATAGCAACTCATTCCAACATTCTTGCCTGGGAAATCCCATAGACAGAAGTGCCTGGCGGGCTACCGTCCAGGCAGTTGCAAAAGTCTGACACGACTTAACAACAAACAACAACAAAGATTAGAATACACAAGCTTCAATCTAGCCCACGAGTAGCAGAAGCACAGAACATGCCCAAACCAATGTACAGAAGGCAGAGAGAGTGGAGCTGAGACCTGCGCTATTCACGCAAGTTGCAGACGGATCCCTCAACTGCACAGGTCAGGGCAGACTCAAACCAACATAGCAAAGCTTAGAAAATTGAAGTGAGATTTAAACCATAATTTATAGAAAATGAGATAAAAGCTATGGTCTAAACATAAACTAGTTGGTTACTTGCTTACTATAACCATTACCATTTTTCAGGATATTATAACAGGACCTGGAGTCAATACAACATAGCATTCATAATATCCAGGATCCAATTTTATATTATTCAACATAGAAGAACTGAAAAAAAAGGGGCATTTATTTCTCTAAGGGAAAGATAATAGAAGGCAGCCCTGAATGACCAAGAAGTTAGATCAAAGACTTTATCAGCAACTATTGCAACTCTGTTTCATAAGGTAAAGGGAAACACACCTGAAATGAATGAAGACATGAATTCTTAGCAAAGAAATAGAAACTATAAAGAAGAAAACAATGGAAATTTTAGAACTGAAATATATTTTACAAAACCCAACCACTAGATAGGCTCAATAGCAGAATGGAGATGACGAAAAATAGCCAGTGAACTTGAAGACAGATCAATAGGAATTATAAAATCTGGGCAACCAAGAGAAAGAAAATTGAAAAAAATAAATAAATAAATGGAGCCCTGTAGAGAACTGTATGAAAATGCTGACTGAAATGTCTAACAGATGTGTAATGGGGATGCCAGAAAGATTGAAAAAGACTGAGGCTTAAAAAAGTATTTGAAGAAAGAACGTCCCAAACTGCTAAAATCTGATTAAAGACATACATTTAACCAATTTCAGAGCTCAACAAATCCCAAACAGGAAAAATTCAAAGACAATAATGCTTGCACATAGCACATCCAAACAATTCAAAGTGAAAGAAAAGTAAAGAAAAAAATCTTGAAAGTATCTAGAAAACCACAACAACAAAAGCAAAATCACAGTACATACACAGGGAATAGACACATGAGTTCAGTAACTACAGATTTCTTACCATATGCATAAACATCAATGAAATCACATCTTTAAGGCACTAAAAGACCAGACCTTCGGCCAAAATACCTTTCAGGATTAAAGGCAAAATAAAGACTTTCTTGAATGAAGAAAAATTAGTAGAATTCATCAGCAGATCTGTCCTAAAGGAAATATTCAAGGAACTTTTTCAGACTGAAAGGAAATGTTAAGAAGGAAGCATATCTTCAGAAATGAAGAAAGAACAGGAAGAATGCATAGTTGAGTAAAAATAGAAGTCAACTTTTTTCTGCTTAAATTCTTTACATAAAACAGATTTAAAGTGAAAGTTATAATATCATCTGCTGGAGTTTTCAATGTATGCAAATATAATACATTTGACAACTACACAAAAAGAAGAGGTATAGGGACTTACATAATTGCAAGGTTTCTATATTTTATGTAAAATGTCACAAAGTTACTTAAACTGTGAATGGTCAGATATATGCATATTGTAATCCCTAGAGCAACCAGTAAAAAGCAATGCAAAGAGATAAGCAGAGAGCCACTAGGTAAATTAAAATGGAATACTAAAGAACATTCAAATATCATCCTCACAAAGTAAAAACGAATTAGAAAACAAAGGGAATAAATGGAAAACAAATAATAAAAGTGTGGCTTAAATCATTTCATCAATTCAAAAAATGTTAATGGTCTATATATTTCTCTTAAAAGGCAGAGAGCCATAGAATGGGTGAAAAGCAAGATCCCAGTACATACTATCTACAAGTCTACAGGGAAGATACATTAAATATAAAGACACGGATATGTTGATAATAAACACAAGATGACATACCATATAAACAGTAAGCATAAGAAGGCTGAAGTGGCTACTTAGATAGGATACTTCAAGGAAAAAAAGAATATTTTAAAATGATAAAAGATATATGTATTCTGTGCGACCCCGTAGACTGCAGCCTACCAGGCTCCTCCGTCCATGGGATTTTCCAGGCAAGAGTACTGGAATGGGTTGCCACTGCCTTCTCCAACATACATAATAACAAAGCAAAATTGCACTGAGTTAAATGGAGAAGTGGATAATCTCACGATCATAGTAAGAGATTTCAATGCCCCTCTTGTAACATTTGATAGGACCAGACAAAATGTCAGCAAGACAAAGGTGATCTGAACACCACTACCAACTTCCTGGGTCTAGTTAATGTCTGTGTAGCATCACGTCCAGTAACAGCAGAATACACATTCTTTTCACATGTAAAATAGTAAAGAACAGAAATTAACAAAATATTTTTAGAAAACAATAAAAGAAAACAAAATTTAAAAACTGAGTCACACTGATCAAGATAAAAGAGAAAATCAACAATATAAAGGATGAAAAGGGGGTTGTGGGAATGGAGATTATGGAGTTAAACATCAAACAGAATAGTGGTGGTATAATCAAAGCAATTTTTCTCCAAATAATCATGACTCTGCCTAATAAAGTCTTTTACCTGCTGCGTGTTAAGTTGCTTCGGGTTGTGTCCAACTCTGAGACTGCATGGACTGTAGCGTGAGGCTCCTTTGTCCATGGAATTTTCCAGGCAAGAATACTGGAGAGGGTTGCCATTTCCTCCTCCAGGGGAGCTTCCCAACCATCAGTTGGCAGATTCTTTACCACTAGTGCCACCTAGGGAGCCCAAACCTCTCTAAAATTCTAAAACTGCTCTTAAATATATCTTCTGTAATTAATTAAATCATCCACATTTGATACTATGGCTGTTTTCCCACACATGTCTAAGACAGTGAATCACCTGGGATGCTGTCTGTGAACACAGATTTTCAGGAATTCTGTCAGATCTCCAGGATAATCTCTCTGGAATCTCAAGGCATTCTTATTATCAGGCAAGTATGGAAAACATTGTTCTGGGGATCTTTTGACATTACCACCTGTTTAAGAAGGATAATTACTCCTTTAGGGATTTTTGGGGAGTCTCAGCCCTAGAACATTTCTGGATGTTGTTCATTTCTGTAACAACTTTAGATGTAGATAATATTTTAATAGATGGATACACTGAGTCCAAGGTGTAGTGGTGACTCTTTCTGACCCCATGAACTGTAGCCCACCAGGTTCCTCTGTCCATGGAATTCTCCAGGCAATACTCGAGTAGGTTGCCATTTCCTTCTCCAGGGAATCTTCCCGACCCAGGGATTGAACCTGGGTCTCCTGCATTGCAGGTGGATTATTTACCATCTGAACCAACAGGGAAGTCCAAGGTGCCTTGAATAATATCAAAACTACTGGGGAGGGTTACATTTGTAGACACTCTTACTAAGATTTATCCTCTTCAAAAGAAGTTAGTTTTTACTCTAGGTGGTGCTAGTGATAAAGAACCCACCTGCCAATGCAGGAGACATAAGAGACATGGGTTCGATCCCTGGGTCGGGGAGATCCCCTGGAGGAGGGCATGGCAACCCATTCTAGTGTTCTTGCTGGGAGAATCCCATGGACAGAGGAGCCTGGTGGGCTACAGTTCATAGGGTGGCAAACAGGTGGACACGACTGAAGTGACTTAGTGCACACACACTCACTGGGCTACAGTAAAGAGGATCTGGAGCTGGAAAGGCTTGTGTAGTGTTACGTGGGAGGGAGAACATGAAACCTGGTTTCAAATCAAGTGCGACTGCTGCCTACAGAACTTCTGGGTAAGTCAAAGTATCCTTTTTACCTGTTTCCTCCTCTGTGAAATGGGGATATTGACCATCTTATACCATTGTTGGGAGGACAAAATAAGACAAAGGCAATGAAGAAACTAGTAAATTATTAAATTTGTTTTTTCCTTTATAATCTGTTTTCCTCCAGGATTCATCTGTAATCACTCACTTGTAAGCTTATTAATTGTTTTTCAAGGTTTTCTAATGACTTGCATATTACGATTCAGCTTTTGTGAGAGTAGTGCATAATTAAAGGAAAAATAAAAAGAAACTGTTTAATTACATATTTCCATTTTTCCTTTACTTTCATCTCTTTTGGTAGAAATTAGCAACCCTGTAACTTATGGCTGAAAATGATTATAAACAATAACTTGGAAAGATGTAGTAATGAGGTAACAGAAAACTATAATTTTAAAATAAAGTCAAACTCATCCAAAACTGGAGAACACTGCTAACTAAGGGCAATATACAAATAACTTTTTTTTTTTTTAACATTACTGAAACCAGTCAAAAAGCCAACATTTCAATCTAGTCTTTTAGATGGCTCCCTAATATCAACAAATTATTTATTCTGAATATCAAAATGCTTGCAGGATCATGTTTCATTTGTAAGCATGCCTGTGAAAACCAGTTTTATAAAAACAGACTTTAGTCTCTATACTGAAAAGAAGCCTACCGTGTTCAGATTATATGGCCATGAAAAGCTCATTCTACTATATGTCAATGACTACAGTATGAAAAGTAATTAAGAAATATTTATATTACAAGAGGCCTCCTTTAGCTCTCTGTAGTTTGGTCCTTCTGATCTTAAAACTTGTTGAAAACTCTGGAAATTAAAGAAGTAGAATACACTTCTATTTAGAAGAAAACTTGTAAGTAATAATTAATGTCATACATGCACTAAAATTCACCAAAAAAACTGAGTGGGAAGCTGAAATCAACAAATACCTTGCCTGTGTAATCTGGGGCTTTTCCCTGAACTTTCAGGCCTCAGTTTTCTCCTCTGTAAAATGTGGATAAGGTCACTCTGTCCTCGCCAGGGCTGGGTGAAGACTAGCTATGAATGCTGGCAGCCAGCTTGCAGCACGCATGCTGTGTAAGTGCTGGGCCAGCATGCGCAGCATCAAACAGGACAGAACTTACGGGGCACTGTCACGCCATAGTGCTGTGTGTCACTGATCAGCAGCTTTCGTTTCAGTTCATTCAAACCTACTCCGACAGGACCTGAAAGACAGGATAACAGAAATTCACCCCTCAACAAAACACCACAGAAACATTCCTACAACTGACCTGAATCCATGAGACAGACTGACAATGTGTATCCAACTTCATATGCATCCCAAGTAAAGAGATTATCTCTAGTCAAGTCCTACATAAGAAAAAACTAGGGAGTTACCTGTACATAAGAAAAAGCTAGGAGTTATCCGGTGATTTTTCTACTTTTATTTTAAAATTATTATTTTTGTATCTCACTTTTCTACTTTTCAAATTTAAATTCCCACCTTGCCATTAAAAAGATTAGAAACCTTTGTTTTCAGTGAAATATACTCAAGAGTGTTTGAGTACATTAATAGGTAACAGTATCCAGAAGAGCTTAAAAAATAGGTTCACCTTTAAAAAAGTGGAATTACACAGTCTGGATAGGGATCCCTTCAATTTTAAATATTTTTTGATCTTCATAAAAGAAAATCTTTGAACCTTGATTTTAGGTGCAAACCTAGTTATCCATTTTAAATCTGCACGACTGGCAGTACCATGTTAAGACCCTCTGCAACCCTGGATATTCTCAGTTGGTCCTTAAGTCTTTGAAAACTTGCAAAGACCTTGTGCTGTTCTGTGTGCTTGGTCGCTCAGTGGTGTCTGACTCTTCGCGACCCCGTGGACTGTACCCACCAAGTGCAGGGGCTGCCATGCCCTCCTCCAGGGGATCTTCCCAACCCGGGGATCGTACCCAGGCCTCTCACACTGCAGGTGGATTCTTTACTGTCTGAGCCAGCAGGGAAGCATAGACCTTACATATTCAAATCAGTGTGCACATACTGAACCACCTGGAGCGAACAAGGCATATGTAAAAGCTGTGAAGAGTAAGAGGTGATGCATGAAGTTTGCCTTCAAAGAAAAATACTTAGGTTAGGAGAGTGACACGAAACGATTAGGAGACGGGGGCCAGAAAACAAAAAGCAGTTTCAAACACAAGTCTGAAATCGAAAGTCAGAAGGACACAAGCCCTGGACAGCTAGCTGCCCACAGCACTGGCATCAGGGTCTGTTCAGTGGCCTCCACTCTTCCCTTCAGATGCAGCCCCAGGTGGCTTCCCCAGCGGCTCCGGGGGGTAAAGAATTGGCCTGCAGTGCAGAAGGCCCAGTAGTTCTGATGCATCCTTCAGAGCTCTGCTCAAAGAACCCTTTCTCAGGAGTGTCTCTCCTGCCCCTGTGTCTCATCCTTAAGTTATCAGAGTATCCTGGTATCTCCCTCATAATACTTAAAAATTGTAACAAACAACTGGAAGATGCATTGCTTAATGGCCTAGCATCTGCCTATAATGCAGGAGACCTGGGTTCGATCCCTGGGTCGGGAAGATCCCCTGGAAAAGGAAATGCCAACCCGCTCCAGTATTCTTGCCTGGAAAATCCCATGGACTGAGGATCCTAGTAGGCTACAGTCCATGGGCTCACAAAGAGTCAGACACAACTGAGCGGCTTCACTTTCTTTTCTACCACCAAACAGAGGCACTGTGAGAACAGGAATCATATTCTGTTGTTCCCCCTTCCCCATAAGGTCAGCCCTCCAGATTGTCGCTGAATGAACCTAACTTCTAGGGCTCCCATCACCACATGAGGCTCAAGGAGACCTCAGCGAATATTCATGCCTCAGAGTCCTCCCTGAAAACACACACATCTAGATCTGGCCACACCACCCCCAACAGCCTCCTCTCCAGGCACACTGCCCAATGCCTTCTCTTAGGAAGGCATCTTCTCTTTCCTGCATCTTCACCGCTCTTGCTTTCTGTTTCAAGCTCCTTCCCAACAATACTCAAAAGTTAAGATTGTCACATACCTTACAACAATAAGAATGACCAGGAAAACTCAAAAACACCTCCTCGTAACCTTATATTCTCCTCCAAGTCACTGCACACTCCCGTCCCAGCATCTCTAGGCTTTAGTCACTTCTCACCAGCATCACCCATTCTTCCTCCACCGGGAAGAGAGTCAAATATGAATCCTTTGACAGGTCTGCACAGATTGCATGTTGGGAGCCATGTGTTTCTCCATAACCTTCATTCTCACCTCTCTCAGCACATTCCAGCTACATGAGACCACCCCCCCACCCCACCCACCCCCCGTCCTGGAATGTAGCAAATTCTCCTTTGTGCTGCTGGGTCCTCATCACATGCCTGTCACTTTTGCAGAAACAGTCCTGTCCCTTCCTGGCCTACTAAGTCATGCCTGTTGTTCGGGATTCAGCTTAGCTGCGGGATTTTTCCCTAACACTTTAAATGTGGGTTGAAGGCCATTTTCTTGTGCTCCCTGTACTTCGCATCAATAGATCACTCTGCTGCAGTTGTCTATTTGTCTTTCTCCTCTAACAGACTCAGCAATGTCATCTGTTTGTTCACCAATTGCTTCATTTGGCAAAATGTAGACACTTATTCAGTTCAGTTCAGTTCAGTCACTCAATTGTGTCCGACTCTCTGCGATCCCATGAATCACAGCACACCAGGCCTCCCTGTCCATCACCATCTCCTGGAGTTTACTCAGACTCCATCGAGTCCGTGATGCCATCCAGCCATCTCATCCTCGGTTGTCCCCTTCTCCTCCTGCCCCCAATCCCTCCCAGCATCAGAGTCTTTTCCAATGAGTCAACTCTTCACGTGAGGTGGCCAAAGTACTGGAGTTTCAGCTTTAGCATCATTCCTTCCAAAGAAATCCCAGGGTTGATCTCCTTCAGAATAGACTGGTTGGATCTCCTTGCAGTCCAAGCGACTCTCAAGAGTCTTCTCCAACACCACAGTTCAAAAGCATCAGTTCTTGGGCACTCAGCCTTCTTCACAGTCCATCTCTCACATCCATACATGACCACAGGAAAAACCATAGCCTTGACTAGACGGACCTTAGTCGGCAAAGTAATGTCTCTGCTTGTGAATATACTATCTAGGTTGGTCATAACTTTCCTTCCAAGGAGTAAGCGTCTTTTAATTTCATGGCTGCAGTCACCATCTGCAGTGATTCTGGAGCCCCCAAAAATAAAGTCTGACACTGTTTCCACTGTTTCCCCATCTATTTCCCATGAAGTGATAGGACCAGATGCCATGATCTTTGTTTTCTGAATGTTGAGCTTTAAGCCAACTTTTTCGCTCTCCTCTTTCACTTTCATCAAGAGGCTTTTTAGCTCTTCACTTTCTGCCATAAGGGTGGTGTCATCTGCATATCTGAGGTGATTGATATTTCTCCCAGCAATCTTGATTCCAGCTTGTGTTTCTTCCAGTCCAGCATTTCTCATGATGTACTCTGCATATAAGTTAAATAAGCAGGATGACAATATACAGCCTTGATGTACTCCTTTTCCTATTTGGAACCAGTCTGTTGTTCCATGTCCAGTCGAACGAAGCTAGTGGAGGTGATGGAATTCCAGTGGAGCTGTTTCAAATCCTGAAAGATGATGCTGTGAAAGTGCTGCACTCTATATGCCAGCAAATTTGGAAAACTCAGCCGTGGCCACAGGATTGGAAAAGGTCAGTTTTCATTCCAATCCCAAAGAAAGGCAATGCCAAAGAATGCTCAAACTACCACACAGTTGCACTCATCTCACATGCTAGTAAAGTAATGCTCAAAATTCTCCAAGCCAGGCTTCAGCAGTATGTGAACCGTGAACTTCCAGATGTTCAAGCTGGCTTTAGAAAAGGCAGAGGAACCAGAGATCAAATTGCCAACATCTGCTGGATCATGGAAAAAAGCAAGAGAGTTCCAGAAAAACATCTCTCTCTGCTTTATTGACTATGCCAAAGCCTGTGACTGTGTGGATCACAATAAACTGGAAAATTCTTCAAGAGATGGGAATACCAGACCACCTAACCTGCCTCTTGAGACACTTATTAGTTTGATTTATTTCAGTTACATTCAGTAATTACTGAGCATCTAATGGCTCAGATGGTCAAGAATTTGCCTATAATGTGGGAGACCCAGGTTTGATCCCTGGGTCAGGAAGATTCCCTGGAGCAGGGAGTGGCAACCCACTCCAGTATTCTTGCCTGGAGAATTCTATGGACAGTGGAACCTGGTGGGCTGCAGTCCATGGAGTTGCAAAGAGTTGGACACAACTGAGCAGCTAACCCTTCACTTCATTTCAGTTATTATGCTGTGACAGAAGTAAAACTATTTGCCAAATGAACCCAAGGCGTGGGAGTTAAAGGAAGAAGTGTTTGCACCTAGAATGTCTGGATGTGCTGGTTAGATAACATGCTCAAAGTCATAACAGAGGTTGGTGGAGCTCACATTTGAACTTGGCTCCTGAATCTTAAGACAAGCAGAAGAGAGGGTGATAGATTTGCCTCTGCAACAGTGAGTTTAAGGGACAGAAATCTGTCCTCCTAAGTTCAAGAAAGGAGTACAGTGTGATAGGAGGTGTAGGGTGGGGGTCTCTCTGTGAGTGAAGCAGAGGGGAGGAAAAATGATGAGCACTGATCGGTTGTCTCCAAAACCCAGGCACCATGCAGGGGCTGATGTGTTTTATCTCCTCTGAAGGGACCAACAACATTTTGAATAAGTACTCAAACTTCCTCCTTTAAATAAAAACAGAAAACAAACAAGAAAAACAAGGGGTTTTATGATGCTTTGTGGATGATGCAAACCTGATTGTATATGCTCCAAAAAAAATGGAAAAAAAAAAAAAAAGGCAAAGAAAACACTAAAACTTAACTAGTGGGTGGGCCCTGGCCTGCCTGCTGCCCACCAAGGCACCAAGAACTAAAGGGGGACATGAATTCACTGCTCCTTCAGCAGGTCTAAATTCTGGAGTACTTCCCAGAGTGTGAGCTAATTTGCTGAGTGAAAGTCTAGCATTTTTTCTTTTTTTCCTTTCTTCTTCTACCCATGCCAAAAAACCACAGTGATTTATTTTAACTCTGGAGGAAAAAACTAGGTATGTTTGAATTAGTGGGGGGAAAGTATGCTGCTTTTTAATGTGATACCCTTAAATTTGGACTACTTTCAATTCCAGCCCTTACAACCTAACTCTTACTAGGGACCTTGCTTTATTGCACACCCACAGACCATGCCAAGAATGTGCAGTGGCAAACAATTTTAAAATTTCCCCTAGATTAGGTTATTTGAAGACATTATCTTCACGGTGGGATACTGTGTGGGATACTCTCACAAAATAACTAAAATAGGGACGTAATTTTAATCATTCTTATACAAAATTGCCTGGCAGACCAATAAACAGCATCCTCCCTGCCAAGTCCTTGAATCAATTCTATTATCCATACTGGTGAAGTTCTAGGTGTTTTCCTCTTTTAGATCCTGACCTTAAGATCACATCTTATATATATGTGCTCAGTCGCATCCAACTCTTTGCAACCCCTGGACTGCAGCCCACTGGGCTCCTCTGTCCATGTGATGCTCCAGGCAGGAATACTGGAGTGGGTTGTCATTTCCTTCTCCAGGGATCGAAGGGCATACACTCTCATTTTTAGCTGAATGGTTTGCATTTAGACTACTTACACCACAGTTGGCTTAGGGATGCACACAGAGTTAGGTTCATTCATATGCCTGTAAGGAGACACATTCATCTGCTTTGCAGTGTATCAATTTTTACCACAATTGGTGAAATGCACTGACACATATGTAAACAAATAAGTTACTCTAGAGTTCGTGTCCAGCTGTGGTTGTTCAGGGCTTCTCTTGTGGCTCAGCTGGTAAAGAATCCGCCTGCAATGTGGGAGACCTGGGTTTGATCCCTGGGTTGGGAAGATCTCCTGGAGAAAGGAATGGCTACCCATTCCAGTATTCTGTTCTGGAGAATTTCACAGACTGTATAGCCCATGGGGTTGCAAAGAGTCAGACACGACTGAGCAAGTAGTTGTTCATGCTAAAGAGAAGCAGAAGACAGTCTAAATAGCACATATTTAAATCACAGACAGCAGGCTTTGGAAAGGCAAAGATGATGATGATACAATGAGGTCAGGCTTGTATCACGTGGTTCACATACATCATGACTAATCTTCAAAACATCCCTGCAAGAAAGGTATTATTATCCTTGCTTTACAGATGAGAAAACCGAGATGATGAAAGGGCAAGTAATTTTCCCAAGATCGCACATCTGGAGTGTGGCTTAGCTGGTATTCAGAAGCCTGTGTGTCTGCTCAAGAGTCCACATTCTTTCCACTCAATCCATCATCTTATCGAAAGAATGCTGACAGGACACAGGCTCAGGTAACGAGGTGCTCAGCTGTTTGTAGCTGTGACCCATAACTTCACAGAGTCTTTCACCCCATTCCAAGTTGCCTCGCACTTTAAACAGTGATGAAAAGTTATACTTGTGGAATACAAGACTCAGGCTACAAAAAAATGGCAGAAGTCAAATTTGGTGAACTCAAATCTTACCCTGTGCAGAACTTCTGAGAACTCTAAACTAAACGAAGATGAGAAGCATACCAGGTCTGGACAACATAGACAGGGCATGTGTATTCAGATTCTTGATTCAGGACTAAGGAAAATCAAACGGACTGATGATATCAGAGGAGAAGCCAAAAAAGCACATTAAAAAATCATTTGGAGTTCACTAATTTGGAATGCATGTGGTAAATGTTATTCATACAGTGGATGGGCTTGCTAGCTTTAAAAACAAAGGAATGACTCTATTCAAAGAAGAAATGTAAATAAGTGTTTTTTAATCTCATAAGAATTTAGAAAATCATTTTGCATGCAAATTCTAGAAAGAATAAAGTCATGAGTCATCTGCATTAGTTGAAATTCTTGTAAAAATACATTAAATGGAGAAGTAAGATAATTAGAAAGGTATATATTTTTCTTTTTTGGCTGTCGATTATGATTTTATTATGTATTTTCACCCAGAATACCACAGCAGTGATAATATGTCTTGTGTTCTTCAGAAAGGCATATTCCTTTCAATACTTGAATGCATTTAATTAGTAACTCCTTTCTGAGAGTAGGCAAATGTGTTGTGTGTGGTTTTATATAAAGGCTCATTCATTTCAGCCACAGAAATACAGCCCATTTGGGGGTTAATAAAATGATGCTAGTAAAATTTCTATTTAAAGCTTTACATTTAGGAAAATATGCACATTAACTAATGTAAAAATGCCTTTATTTTTATCTTATAAAGAAAGATTTTGGAGGGTGGGGTCAAGATGGTGGAGTAGGAAGACTGATCTCACCTCCCACCATGAGCACACCAACATTAACAAATATTTACAGAGCAGCTATCAATGAGAACAACCTGAAGATGGGTAGAAAAGATCTCACGCAACTAAAGATATAACAAGTCCACAACAAGATGGGTCAGAGGCGTGGAGATAAGGTATAGTCAAGACCCACCCATCCTGGGTAGGTGACCCACAAACAGGAGGAAATTTACAATTGCAGAGGTTCTCCCCAAAGAGCAAGGCATCCGGGTCCCACATCCAGCTCCCTAGCCTGGAGGTCCTGCATAAGAAGATGAGCTCCCAGAACTTCTGGCTTTAAAGGCCAGAGGGGCTTACTTTCAGGAGAGCCAGAGAGCTGTGGGGAATAGAGACTCCGCTCTTAAAAGGACAACTACAGAACCCTACACACTCTGAATCCCTGCATGGGCAGAAATTTGAAAGGAAATTTGAAGTCTTTCCCATTCTATTGTTTTCCTCTATTTCTTTGCATTGTTCATTTAAGAAGGCCTTCTTATCTCTCCTTACTCTTCCTTGGAACTCTGCATTCAGTTGTGTTTATCTTTCCCTTTCTCCTTTGCTTTTGCTTCTCTTCTTTCCTCAGCTATTTGTAAAGCCTCCTCAGACAACCACTTTACTTTCTTGCATTTCCTTTCCTCAGGGATGGTTTTGGTCACTGTCTCCTGTACAATGTTACGAACCTCTATCCATAGTTCTTCAGGCACTTTGTCTACCAGATCTAATCCCCGAATGTATTTGTCACTTCCACTGTTTAAAATCGTAAGGGATTTGATTTAGGTCTTAGCTGAATGGCCTAGTGATTTTCCCCTATTTTCTTCAATTTAAGCCTGAATTTTGCAGTAAGGAGCTGATGATCTGAGCCACAGTTAGCTCCAGGTCTCGTTTTGCTGACTGTATAGAGCTTCTCCATCTTGGGCTATAAAGAATATAATAAATCTGATTTCAGTATTGACCATGTGGTGATGTCCATGTGTAGAGTTCTCTCTCATGTTGCTGGATGAAGGTGTTCTTACACTCTATGTAAGAGGCTATGAGATTCTTACATCAAAAAAAATAAAAATGCCATGCTCTCTGACAGTGTACTTTTAAACTTCAACCATCTGCTTACTTATATTATAGCACAAAGCCTGAGTCACTGAACAGTGAATAATTATTTACTAGAACAATAATGCATTACTATTGTGAAAATCATGTTTACAGAGACCAATGAAATATGGTATTTTTTTCAAATGACACTCACGATGTAGTCCTGCAAAGAGTTAGCATAAAGTAATTTCTCATTTGTAAACATCAAGCACAGAATTTAGTTATAGTTTTTCTTAAGGCTGATGAATTTAATAATGTATGTCAGGATGGGTGGTACCTTACACATAAAAGGTCAATATGCTAAAAATCATAGTATTAATCTGTTAGGAAATCAACTTCTCAGAAAGAGATTCAGGTAGGTAGAGATTAGCCCAATTAGTTTTAACATACTGTACACTCATCTAAAAAGCCATAGTGTATGAATAAGATAATTTTTATTTGTGTCTAATAGTAAGTTGTATATTGGAAAGAAATCTGTTGCTCTGGCCAAGTACTATTCACTTCTGTTCCTGATCTTTGGACAGGCTGGCACAAACATGAAGACGGTATATTATGAGGAAAGCAACTGACGCAGATGCAGCTATTACTGCGTGTTTACCTCCAGTGTACCTGTACTGCTTAACATGACAATCCTTCTGCATTTTCTCCCAGACATTGGCCAGACCTGTCACTCTTACTATCCGATGAAACATCAGAATTACTGAAGACTGCAATAAATATCCAAACTGTTTTTGTGACCTAAAAGCCACACTTACTCATCTGATTTATTGCAAAACAAATCAAATGAAATCTCTGGGTATCCCTTGGGTCAGACACATGTTATAAAAGTCTACTTATCATATTGTAGCACTACTGTATTTGCTGCTCAAGGCATAAAATAAAAACAATCAAGCTATTTGGCTCACAATCTTATAATGATCACATTAGTGGGTGGCTGAATTTTTGTGTTGGGGGAGTGACAGAGCTGTTTATAAAACTCCATTTAAAGTTCCCTGGGAATCAAACTATATAGAAAACATAGCAACTTAGCAGTTCATAACGAGCCTTGAGAGAAATTGATTTTCTTTCCTCTGTTGTTCTATAGTGAGAGAAAAATGCAATTAATGAGGCATCAATTTTTATATTGCTGTCAGGAGGAAGAGGAGAAGAAAAAGAGGAGAAGGGGAACAAAAAGAAAAAGGAAGTAGGAAGCTTATTGAAACAGCATTATTTTTTCCAAAGCAGCTATTACACCAGACTTAGATAAGAATGACTTTTAAGTATTTGTCTTACCCTTGACTGAGGGTTATGACAAGAGTGCAATAAAACTAAAAGACAAGATAAAACCATCCTTGAGTCTTCCTTAGCTGAGTAGAAAGAGCATGGATAATTTCCTTACTTGTTCAAAAATGCAACTTTTTCAATGAGGCTACCATGATCTTTGTTTAAAAGAGCCAATGCCCAAGTCCCCTGATTCTACTCTGCTTCTATGTTCTTCTACATCATTTATCACCCTCTAAGTACAATATGACTGACTTTATTTATTAATAATTTATTATGAATAAGTTTTCTGTCTGTATGTCCTTCCCAGGGAAACAATGTTTGTGCTCTTCAGTGACAGACTCACGGATCTAGAACAGTGCCGGGCACCGCCTGCTCCGTCCCACACAAATGCACCGAACGAACATCAGTGTGATTTATGCCCAGAAAGGCCGCCAGAGTGTAAACATGTAAGACAGACCAACAGCATAGAAAGCCAACTGTGGTTCTAAAAAGGATCATATTTACCTCTTATATACAAGGATTATAATTTTAAATCCATCACACACTCATAGACTCAATTATAACTTTGGTGTTTACAGTTGTCCATATAAAACCCTGCAGAGCAGACTAATTCCCACCAACATTCAATCAACCTTCAACAAAAATTATAGGAATTCTGATAAACATATTAACATTTACAGTTAGTCTTGACTGCTTACTTTCCTCTCTGCTTTATGTGGAAAACTTTTTGTTTTGCCAGTTTTATGGGAAAATGGTGACAGTCTTATAAAGGTCGATTTATTCAAACTACTTCCCCAAGGCAGACTTGAGGCGACATACAAGACTCCGCAGAAAGGAGAAGGAATAGTACTTCATGCTCAAGCTAGAAATGTGAAATATACAGAAAGATTTATTGTCAGTTTCCTCCTATGTCTCATAACCAGACAGAACAAGTCACAAATTGTCTGACTATCCGCAAGATGAATTTGTGCTCTTTACTGCCTTAAACTGTGAAATGTTTTAGTAGCTTTTTAACACCAAAGCTTTCTCCCTGCAAACACACACTTAGTATTTGGCTTTATTACTTTACTCTTTAAAAATTCAGGTTTCGCTAAAGATAACACTTATATAGAAAATACACTAAATTTAGTATACTTAGTTTTAACATACTTTTTGGAAAATACTTTTAAATGAAGAGGGAATATAACAGAAACTGTCACAGAGATGTTTTAGTGACTGAAATGTAGCTTGAAATAGCATCTTTTCAAAATGAAGAGAAAATGAAATACTTCTGATCAAGGTTCAAATTCCCCTGTCATATTTTTGTCATGTGAACACTTTGGATAATTTTAACTTCCTGAACATTAAGCCCAAGAATTAAAATCACACAGTATTATTTTTTAAAAATGTAGAGATTCTGAACAGCCTTTTAATGATACTTATCTAACAGTGCCAGGGCAAACACCTTTATCCCAGTGGCTTTGCAAATACTGAGAGAGAACAAATGAGGCTGGAGGAATCTGCTTATATTCTTTCCGGCTCTGTACATTATGGGCTTCCCAGGTGGCGCTAGTGGTAAAGAACCCGCCTGCCAATGCAGGAGACATTAGAGACGTGGGATCGATCCCTGGGTTGGAAGATCCCCTGGAAGAGGCATGACAACCCACTCTAGTATTCTTGTCTGGAGAATCCCATGGACAGAGGAACCTGGCGGGCTAGAGTCCATGGGGTCACAAAGAGTTGGACACAACTGAAAACTTAACACACACAGGTTACAGCATCTGAGAACTATTTTTTAAATATAATTTTTACAATCAGGAAAGGCAAACAGTTAATGCAGGAACAATGAGAATTTCCAAAATTTTAATTCACTGCTGGACACATTCTTTTAGATGATGATAAACGGCTAAATGATCTAATTTATTAAGTATTTTGAACATTGACCTTCCAAATTAGCAGAGGCCTATTCATATTTGAAAATTTCAATAGTATTTTTAGCTAAGATACAAGAGCTCCATTTTATTAAAAGACTAGTAGGGCCAGGTACTGGTCTAAACCCGTTGTAAATATTTCCTCTAGCTCTCAAACAAACTTAGAAAGCAAGAAAGTGATCTTGCCATTTTCATTTTTTAGATGAAGAAACTGCAGCCAGAGGACATGGAAATGTGCAGGTGTCATGTCCCCAGATACTGAATTACAGAACTGAACAGGGATGAGCCTGTCCTGCCCAGAAGTCTGCTTGTCACCGTCCACACTGTCCTGCACTATACCATCATGGGACCTAAAGGACAGAGATTCCTCCAGACAATAAATGGATACCTTCAGCTGTACCATATGGGACAAGCTGGAAGATTTTCTGAGTGGTAAGCACATAGAAGAAAGTGAACAATGGGAAATTCTTAGAAGTCCAGTCTACAGAGACCACAGCGCGGAGAAGACAAAAGACACAGCTGAAGGCCACTTCCACACCTCCACCTGTACAAGCATCCCTGATTTTAAAAGGCTTCCAAACCCTTCCTTTAGTAGAAACAAGAGAAATAGCTTGTGTGAATTTAGTATTTTAACATGATTTTCTTTCTCTATTTCACATAGAGATTCAGGATATTCTATTTGCCTGGGTATACTATGTACTTTAACATCACAAAAAATAAGACCAGTATTCTCCATTAAGTCTGTTCTGCTATAATGCAATAATATGGACTTTAAAAGTTCTGCATTATTAAAAACTATCTTTTACCAGCACTTGTTCCCAAATAGGGAAATGAAGTATAAGGAACTAGAGTTTCATATAAACTTATTTTTCCAATAAAAATTTCAGAATACTAAAAATAATAATAAACCAGTTGCTCTCAATAGATAAATATCACTGAGCAAATTCATAATAGATTAAGACAATAGATTGTCTAGTAAGACAAAATCAGAAGTTTTAAAACCATCACTGTAACATATCCATGACAAAGAACAAAATGGAAATGTGATGTTAAGAAAAGTAGAAAATCAAAATATTGGGTTGGCCAAAGGTTCGTTAAAACTCAAATGAACTTTCCGGTCAACTCAATAACTGCAGCCAGTTGGCAACAATCAACAAAGAACCCAATGGCAACTGAACCCAACCAACCAGAGCAAGGGGCTTCCCTAGGGTATATGGGCTGAGCACTTCAATGTCACACAGGAGTAACAGGTAAAAGCAAAATGCAGAATCTCTGGCCTCGCCTGGGACTCCCAGATCAGAACCTGCATTTTAACAAGATTAACAAGTGACTCAAATGCCTTTTGAAGTTTGAGAAGCACTGGAGTCTGGGCTGGCTGAGTCGGTGTTGGTGGCCTCAGGGATAGCGGGGGTCTCTGTCTACACCAGCATGACAGGACTGGGGGACTGAAGCCTGTAGACAAAGCAGATAGTAAAAGCAAGCCCAGAAATCCTCCCTGGTGGCCGAGAGGGCTGCGGGTTGGGGGCCAGCCGAACATGGGAACAGATCGGAGGAGAGAGCAGGCAAACCTGCTAGGATGCTTTAGGAAAGTGCTGGCAAATTCAAGGATCAGGAAAGTGGACCAGTCATGCCGTGTGCAACGTGGTGCCCCATGTGGCCCGTGCAGGGGAGGCAGAGCTGACCGGACCCTGGCCCACCCCCTCCTCCAGAGGAAATGTGACTCAGGCTGGGGCTCTTGTGCACAGAGAGGCTCTCAAGAGACTGGGAACTGAACTTTCACAGAACGTCGAGGTATCTGTTAGAAAAATGAATGGAGGGCCCTAAACCAAAGGAAAAAAGAGAAAAGTAGGATATTCAGGACTAGCACACAGTGTCGACACAGCCCTGATTTTGCAGATCAAAGCATTATTCCACAGGGAGATGAGGAACAGGCTCTGGTCTTGAACTGTCTGGGGAAGAATGGGCTCCACAGCTTAGAAGCTGGATCCAGGGCCAGTGACTTACTTCTCTCATCTGTGTGCTTGAGTTTCTTCTTCTGTAAAATGGGGACATGGAAAGTATTTACCTCATAGCCACAGTGAGGGCTGAGGAAATAATAACAGCAGACCCCTGAGCACAGTGCCTGGACTCAATACAGATCAGCCACTGTTATGACACGAGGGCTCAGGAAGGGCGGGACCTGCCTAAGAAACAAGTTAAAACTGAAAAACAGTTGGGACAGTTTCAAAGCAGTTGGGTACAGCAGAGAGTAAGAAAACATTACAGTTAGATTTCAGTTTGTAATAAAGAAACCTAAGTCACAAAAAGGGGTGTTTTAGTTGTTGATGAAGAAATTCAGTGAATTATTTACTCAAGGCCTGGAAAACTCCAAAGAGGAAGGACACGTTGGTGGGGAGAAATGCATAGCAAAGGAAATGAGACTCTTCACTGACTACACTACTTTGAAGCATCAACACTGAGCATCCCCAGTGTAGGAGTATTGTGGAGTTAACACCCCTTTGGGGAGATGAAAGGAGAATTTCCCCTAAGAATCAGGTCTCCAGAAACCTCAGGAATTCCAAGAAGGAGACAGTTAAGAGCAGTCACTGCAGGCTGAGTGATGTCCCAGGCCGAACAGCTAAAATTAAAGTGAAGAAAGCCCAGCCTAGAGCATGAACATACAGTGACAAGAGCACACAGTATGTGGTTAGAAACTACGGCACCTGGCTTACTAGACAGATCCACATTCAACTCAGAGGTCAGGTGCCAGGAACCCAAAGATCAAGGGACAAAGGGGATTTAGGGCAAGATAAGTGCCCACAATTAAATTAGCCTCAGGACTCCCTTGGTGGTCCAATGGTTAGGAATCCACCCTCCAACGTGGGGGATGCAGGTTTGATCCCTGGTCGGGGAACTAAGATCCCACATGCCACGGAGTAACTAAGCCTACACACCACAGCTACTGAGCTCATGCGCTGCAACTAAGACTCAATGCAGCCAAATACATTTAAAAAATTCACTTCTTCATTAAAGATTTTACCCAGATATACTTTAGTTCAGTGATCGTGGATCTAGACAATCAGTGCTCATGTAAAGCGGTACCCAAAACATGGCAGATCACTGTGATTGGACTTCACAGTGGAATGCTGTGATACAGTTTTCTGGGAGCATTAATTTACCTGAAAAGGTAGTTGGGGTGATGCTGTGTTTTTATTCTGTCCCAACGCCCTTTAAAACTGGGTAGGAGATATGTCAGTGAGGGCTGTGTTGTCCAGTTCTGCGGAGGCTGATTGGGAATGCCTATCTCCACAGAGGCAAGCTGTGTACGATGGGAGTTCCAGCTTCACGCTGGTGGGGAAAGCCTAACACAGCCTGTGTGTCCCACTGATTACAACTGAAACCTCTGGACAGCATACAAAAAGCAATGATCTGGGGGTTCTGGAGAAACAAAAGCAGGCAGAGTGTAAAAGGAAGTCAGGTCCTGAGAGGTGAGCCCCAAGGAGGTGTGATGGTGGTGGTTTCATCACAAAATCGTGTCTGACTCTTGCAACCCCATGGACTGTAGCCTGCCAGGCTCCTCTCTCCATGGGATTCTCTCCAGGCAAGAATACTGGAGTAGGTTGCAATTTCCTTCTCCAGGAGGATCTTCCCAACCCAAGGATTGAACCCAGGTCTCCTGCATTGCAGGCAAATTCTTAATCAACTGAGCTATGAAGGGAAGCCTCCAAGGGGTGAAGGTTCCCATTTTATTTTTCTTCTCTTCTTTGACTTTGCCCAGAGGATGAGACTCTATCTCAGAGCTGCACCGTGGAGCAGGAGGCTGTGCAGCTGAGATCCCACAAAAGTTGTGATGACTGAGATGAAACTGAAGCAGCACAACAGAGGCTCTAAGAAACGAACTAAGATGTAAACCAATGTCTAAGTCTCTCTTACCCCATGGGTCATATGCATGGCACAGCCAGAAGCAGTGAAGAGCCTGGCCTAACCTGGGAGCCTAGCCAGGTTAATAGCTTGCTAAAAACAGCATAATCCAGAGGAATTTAGTTTGCCAACTAAGGTCCATCTAGTCAAGGCTATGGTTTTTCCAGTGGTCATGTATGGATGGGAGACTTGGACTGTGAAGAAGGCTGAGCACCGAAGAATTGATGCTTTTGAACTGTGGTGTTGGAGAAGACTCTTGAGAGTCCCTTGGACTGCAAGGAGATCCAACCAGTCCACTCTGAAGGAGATCAGCCCTGGGATATCTTTGGAAGGAATGATGCTAAAGCTGAAACTGCAGTACTTTGGCCACCTCATGTGAAGAGTTGACTCATTGGAAAAGACTTTAATGCTGGGAGGGATTGGGGGCAGGAGAAGAAGGGGACAACTGAGGATGAGATGGCTGGATGGCATCACTGACTCGATGGACTCGAGTCTGAGTGAACTCCGGGAGTTGGTGATGGACAGGGAGGCCTGGTGTGCTGCAATTCATGGTGTCGCAGAGAGTCGGACACAACTGAGCAACTGAACTGAACTGAAAGTCTGTATCCAAATAATGTTCAGAACATCCAAGAGATGGAACAAATGATTCGACAAACAGAACATGGTAAAAGTGAACAATTTTCAAGGAGAAAGACAATCAACAGATGCCAACCCTCAGATAACCCTGATGCTGGAACCATCTAAGATGAGAGAGTAGCTAAGCTTCAGGAGGTAAAACTAAACACACTTGAATGGAAACGTACAGTTCTTACAAAATAAGCAAAGACTGTGAAAAAGAGCTAGTAATTTCCCAAATGAAGAAAATACCTGAAAGAAAAAAAAAATTGCTCAGTGGGCTAAACAGCAAAACAGATAATGAGGAAAAGAGTCAGAGATCTTGAGGGGGGGAAAAAAAAAGAAATCATCAAATTTGAACAGAGAAGCTCTGGGAAAAAACTTGTGAGAACTTGTGAGACCACCTTAAAGGGTCTAACATATGTGCTACTGGAGTCTCAGAGTAGAGGGAAAGAGGTTGGGTCAGAAAAAAATCTTGGGGAAAAAAATGGCCAAAAATTTGATGAATGTCGTAAATTTTCAGATTTGAGAAGTCTGGGAAATCCAGACAGGTTAAATTCAAAAGACATATCGTAATCAGTGCTAAAAATCAAAGATAAGGAAAAAACTTGAAAACAGCTAGAGAATAATTACACATAGAGATAAAGCCAAAAGTCATCAATATATTAATATAAAATAAGAAAAAAAAAAATCACGCTACCCAAAAGAAGCCAGGAAAGAGGAACAAAGACAAATTTTGAAAAGTACAAGGGGCCAAAGAAAACAAATCATAAAATATCAATAGTAGGCTTAAATCCAACCATATCAATAGTTAAATTAAATGTAAATTTAATATGAACATGTATGTGTGTGCTTAGTCGCTCAGTTGTGTCAGACTCTCTGCAATCCCATGGAATGTAGCCTGCCAGGCTCCTCTGTCCATGGGGATTCTCTAGACAAGAATTCTGGAGTGGGTTGCCACGCCCTCCTCCAGGGGATCTTCCTAACCGAGGGATCAAACCCAGGTCTCCCGCATTGCAGGTGGAGTCTTTACTGTCTGAGCCACCACAGAAGCCCTATCTTAAACTTTAAACATATCAATAAAAGACACTGATTATTAAATTGGATATCTAAAACAAGACCCAATACTATCCTGTCTGAAAGACACAGATGGAGTTAAAGTAAAAGAAAGTGATGTACCAGGCAAACAATAAGCAAAGAAAGCTTGAGTGGCTATGTTATATATCACATAAAGTGACTTCAGGATAATGACTATTACCAGGGGTAAAAAAGAACATTACAAAATAAAAGTGACTTCACTAAGAAAACATAATACTCCTAAATGTGTATCCACCCAGCAACAGAGCTTTTAAATCTATTAAGTGAAAGTGGACTAATGTGAAAAGAGAAATAGACACATCTACAGTTAGAGAATTTGACAGTCTTCTCCCAACAATTAACAGAGCAAGTGGACAAATAATTAAAATACAGAAGACCTGAATAATAATATCAACCTACTTGACTTACATAATATGTATAAAACACTCTATTCAACAACAGTGGAACACATTCTTTTTACAAATACAAAGAACATTCTTTGTATTCTGGGCTAAAAAAAGAAAAAGAAATTCTGACAAACTTAAAAAAATAACTGAAATCATACAAAGCATATACTCTGACTATGATGGAATTAAATAAGAAATCAATAGCCAAAAGATACCTGGATAATCCTAAGTATCTGAAAATTAAATAACACATATGTAAACAACTCACTGATCAAAGAAGTCACAACAGAAATTAGACAATATTCTGATCTTAATGATATGTTATAAAAACACAATAAATCAAAAGTTGTAGGATGCAGTGCTTAGAGGCAAATTTAAATTTATGCCCAGTTAATACTTAAACAGTTTTAAAAGGGTTTTTGCTCAGTGATCAAAAATTCAACTTGATAAAACTAGAAAAAGAAATCCAAAGAAGGCAGAGAAAGGGGGCTTCCCGGTGGCACTAGTGGTAAAGAACCCACTTGCCAATGCAGGAGACACAAGACACGGGTTCGAATCCTGGGTCAGAAAGATTCCCTAGAGGAAGGCATAGCAACTCACTCCAGTATTCTTGCTTGGAGAATCCCATGGACAGAGGAGCCTGGTGGGCTACAGTCCGTATAGTCACAAAGAGTCAGACACGACTTAACTTACTTAGTATGCACACACTGCTACAGAGAGAAGGTCCAGTAAAACGCCAATCCCATGACACAGGTATCTTGTAAAGTCTCAATATCATAAGTAGAAAGACTACAAAGATTTCATTTTAGAGGCCAAAAGGTGTTCAAGATGAGTTTTTGTTTTGTTTTGTTTTCACTTGAACACTTCCAGCATTGTGCCCTCTGAAGTTAAATTCTCACTGTCTTACTTCCTCAGCATCACATAAGCTATCACTTACCAACCAAGACAACAAGTCTGTATTTCTCATTCGTCTGCCGACGATAGGGTGTTACTTCCTCATATGTGGGCACATCAGCTGTATCGTACTGGTCACTCCTCTTGCACTCATACATGGATTTATTTGTTTTCTTATCTTTTCTACTAAGACGGAAACTTCTTCTAAAGCCAGCTGCAAATACAAAAAAAAAAACTTTTTAGCAGTTAGAACTAAAAAAGACACCCCCTCTAAAAAAAATTTTTGAAACCCCTCGAAGTTGGGCTGGATTTTATTTATCATAATAGCATTACCAGTGCACTGAGTAATCAAAGGGCAATAATTCTCCATGATTTCATTAAACAACTGATAAAAGAACCATCTAACATTTAATTATATAGTTATAATATTTTAAGTTTTGTTTGCTTCCCAATCATAAAGAGTTCTTTTCAAAAATCAGGAAACAAAATACAGAGGTCAGATATCATGAAGAACATTTTTGCACAGACTGATGAACACAATTGTAAGAAAAATTAAAAGCACTACAGAAACCTTTTAAAAATAAATGATGGATTCTCCCATTCATAAATACTAGAATCTTTTACATTGTGTTTTAAGCACAGCCTAACAACATCCCTGTGGCATAGACAGCATCTATTGTTAAACAAAAAGAAAACTTAAGTGTACAAAATGTGTCCTACAAGTGGCCCACAAAAGTGGCCTAATGTGTCCAAAAGACCTCTGACTGGATCAGGCAGACAGAACCAGACTATCACTGACCGCAAGTTACTTCAGCGCTCTGAGACCCCAGTAGGTGGAGTAAATGACCAAGCCTCAGGTTCTTTTCTCCTATAGAAATTCTGTGCTAATACTGAAGTGAATAGCCATTCCCTCCTCTGAGGCATCTTCCTAACTCAGGGACCGGACCTGGGCCTCCTGCATTGCAGGCAGATTCCTTACTATCTGAGTCTTTAGGGAAGCCTTTATAATGTGAAGCTGACTGAAATTTGAAAATAAGTTTCTGAGCCACAGTTGTGTACTCTTTTTAATATTGTGCCATATTTTACTAAAATACCTTTTCAAGTATTTAAGTAAGTTTCCTGTCTGCTTAAACAGCTCCCTCCAGCACATTGCTGTCATTTGAAATGCTGGCTTAGAAAAGCGAAGGCAAAAGCTCCTTGTCTCAGGCAAACTCTATTTCATTCTGCTTGTTCTTCACATAGTTATATCATTCTGGTTTAATGTCTTTTCTTGAAGAGTGGTATTTACCATATACATCATTCAAGGGTTCTTGTCCTAACCAACACTCTCAAAATCCAGACTTTAAAGGGAGGCAACAGTCTGTTTATTACAATATGATAAATATTCTATATCAGTTTCATAACATAAAACAAATGCAATCATATTTTTAAATGTATAAAAACAGATTCTTTTTAAAAGAATACTAATCAAATCTGGTAAACAGAACAAAACTTTAATAAAGGTATTTTATAAAATGCAATAATGTGAATTTTAGAGAACACAAAGAAAAACAAATATTACTATTGGATTTAAAAATAAATATTCAAAATAAAGGCAGTATTAAAAAAACAATTAATGAATGTCCATGGAGTTCTATCACTCACGTTATAGATTTACAGTTTAATAAAAATCAAAATATTAAGAATGGAGTGATAAATATGTTCCTGGAACCCACTAAGAACCGGTCTGATCTTGAGATACTCAAATTTTTTTAAGAGAGACGATTTACAAAGAATTTGAAACAAGGAAGACAGCTGCTCTAATAATCTATTAAAGACAAAAGGAAAAAGCAAACAGAATAAATGATGAAACATATCTTACAAAGAAAGATGAGGTTTCAGGGACAAAGGAAATGTACCAACCTGGTCCTAGAATGAAGAAAAGATGGGTGAATTCTAAGAATCTTAGCTGCACAGAGAAGTCAGACTTCTATGGTGAGGGACAGAGGACAAACTGTAACTATGTTTTGTATTTTTTGGGGGAAAGACTCAGGGAGACATCCTGTAGGATTAGCAGGTAGAACTAAAAATCCCTTCACTATTATTCCTCGTATGGAGGGAAGGATTTCCTCAAGTCACTACAAACATCTGGCACAGAAATGGATCGAAGACATACATGCCTCATCCACAATGAATCCAAAACCGGAAAAATTCCTGATCGACGAATCCCAGCTAAATCCTGAATTTCAGTGGAAACGCTTACCTAATGGAGTCTTTATAACTAACTGAAGTTTTCACCTTTGTCGTAAACAGTAATGATATAGTGGGGGAAAGAGAAAAGAAAACCAGATTTCTAATGTGAGATCTCCATGGACATGCAGGGTGAGGAGCTGGGGGTCACTTGGGGGTGTGAGCTGTACAGCACTTGATACAGAAAAGGTACTTAATTAAAATCTCTGGTGGTTCAGTGGTAAAGAATCTGCCTGCCAATGCAGGAGACATGGGTTTATTCCGTGGATCAGAAAGATCCCTTGGAGAAGGAAATAGCAACCCACTCTAGTACTCTTGCCTTGGAAATCCCATGGACAAAGGAGCCTGGCAGGCTACATATACAGTCCATGGGGTCGCAGAAGATTCAGACATGACCTAACAACTAAAACCATGACAACAGATTTTCTAAACAGGATTTTTTAAAAGCAACCCCTAAAATTCTACTATTGTTCCTGTTTCATTTCTTTAATGTAAATTTCGACAAAGAAAGCTGGACACATTTGGGATTTTCACAAAGATAACTGCATGAAGCCGACAAAAAGGGCACAGCGCAGCGTCCATGAAGGTTCAGAGCTGGAGCAGCCGCGGAGAGGAGAGCGTCAGGTTGCTGGGACCCCGCCCGGCCAGCGCATCGGGGACACCCCTGCACTGGCCCGCGCACCACGACACGGCCCCGACCTCGTTCACATGTTTTCCAGGTGGCCACTCCACGCATGCAGAATTCCCACAGGTTCTGAGGCCTGAGTGTCTTGGCCCAGCGCCTCGTTTAGAAAACAAAGGGGGAAAAGTCAGCCAGGTCCACTGGGATCCCATGGGTACAGGGGCTCTTTGCTGAGTATTAAAGGCTCAGACCTGGGTCACTGGCTTCCTTACCAACTTGGGTGACTCGCCAATGTTTTAAAAACTTTCTGAAGCCTCATTTCTCAGCTTTAAAATGAGGATAATACTATCAACCTCTCACAGGATATTAAGGATTAAACAATTTATGTGAAGCATTTGCCCAGGACCTGGGGTATGGTAAACGCCTTACTCAGTAGACAGAGATTAGTGCACCCCTGACTGGGTCCCACCTAACCTGAAAGTGTCTCCAAGGCAGGAACACACTATGTTCCCTGTTGTTCCCATAGCACACGTCTAGCAGGAATGGGAAAAGCAAATGAAGGGGCTTCATGTTTGAGTAATGTCATAAAAGCAACAAAATATTAAATCCAGATTTAAATATGTTAACTATTAAAAGTAGCTGATTAAAGCAGTAAGGCATTTTTAAAGAGATAAAGATTCAGTATATGTTACCTATCCTTTCTTTTTTTTTCAGATACTCTTTCCAGGGATGTGCTATCTCTGTTATTACAGTTACATTTAGAGAGCATCTCTCTCTTCTGTCCTTACTTATGGTCCCTCACTCCCTCAACACACACACATGTATCTATGTCACATATTTACACCACACAATAAATATATACACTCCTGTACCCATACATATGGACACACACATACATACACATATATGTTGTTTTGCCGTTTATGTTACTCTGTGTCTGACTCTGCGACCCCCACCCATGGGCTGTAGCCCACCAGGCTCCTCTGCCCAGGAAATTCTCCAGACAAGAATAGTGGAATGAGCTGCCATTTCCTCCTCCAGGGGATCTTTCCAATCCAGGGATCGAACCCACATCTCCTGTGTCTCCCACATTGTAGGCAGATTCTTTCCCCACTGAGCCATCGAGAAAGCCACACACACACACACACACACACACACACACACACACACACACACACACACACACACACACACACACACACACACACACCTATGCACACACAAAAACAGAGTCAGAAAACAAGAAAAATCCCCAACCCAGAACAACAAATAAAACAGCCAGAAGAGAGGATATAACAAAAGGTATGAAATACAGAGTTGTTACTTGTTTCTCAGATAAAAACAAAGCCAAACCAGGTAGCATAGAAGCCTGCCACTCAAGGCAGCGTAGAGACTGTCATTTTCAAATTTCAGTGACACAGTGCGGGCATGTCAGCACAGCTTGGGTAAGTCTAAGCTTAAAGGAGAGTGAGCTCTACGTCAGGAAAAGGGGTTAATCATTTCTGGCCTTCGGGTCTTAGGTGGTTGTCTTATTAAAAGGAAGCTCAAGAATGTGTACTTAAATTGAAAGCAAGCAGAAGGTTCTTTCCAGTAAATGGGAATAAATCACCTAGAACGTATTTCATTCTAGTTCGTTTTTGGTGCACAAGTCTTAGCAAGAGCTGGCTTTTAGACACCAGGAGCGGCAAAGCAGCACTAACAAGGAATTTGGAGTTAAGGAACGGTTTCATGCAAAATATATTTTTCCTTATATTTCACATTTTTGTAATTTATAATTGGCTCAACATTTTTATGGACAAGCTTTTTCCATGGCTCTTACCCACAGCTGCTAGAGATTTGTGTTTTTTAAGAGAACAGCACGTCAGCTTTATTACAATAGGAAAGTGGCTTCACAGAGAAACCGCAGGTGCGGGTCAGCCCTTCATCACTCGGAGACACTTCTTATCTAATATTTTCCAGCAGGAATAATTTACGATAACTCGCTAACTTACTTAGTTCCGTGGTTCTGCTTAAATTTTATTTTTTTATTATAAAAGATGACACAAGTTGCAATAAACATTCCTGTACATTCCTGTTACTCTGTGTCACTGATGACTTCATTAGGACAAATTGCAAGAAGCTTGATGGATCTTGTCCAAATGCTTCTCAGATGGGTTAATAAGAACATACATCTCCACTGGCAGCAAGCACAACTGCATGTTTTACCATTGTCTCATCAAAGGACTTGTATCATTAAAAAATCTTTAGTGATCTTACAAGTGAAAAATTGTATACCGTTTCACTTTAACTGTTAAGTTGAACCTGTTTTTCATATTTGTAACTGATTTGCATTTATTTCTTCTATGAACTGTTAGTTAATACTTGTTGATCATTGTGGGGGTCTACATGAATAGCATACACATTCATGTATCTTTTAAGGTCATAACACTTGGCCTTATTTATTGCAAAGACATTAAGATTTTCAGTTTTCCTTTTCAAAGAAATTTTAAAGGTTTATTTATTTGAATCTGTGAATTTCTTTCCTTTGTAATTTCTTCCACTATTTTTATGACTTTCCTACCCTTAATGTGATAAACATCCAAATATTCTTAAATTTAAAAAATAGGTTACATAGCTTTACAGTTAATTTTTTAAATTCATCTGGAATTACTCAGGTATGATTATGAGATCAAGTTTGTGAGATGAGGCTGTAACTTTATAGTTTTCTAAATAATTAGCCAATGGCCCCAGAAATCCTTACTGAACAACCCTTTACCAACTTTATGTTAATACACACTTTGTACTGAAACACCAGATAGTGAGTTATGATGTTTTGACGCCCCCCAAAAAAAAAGAAAGGTGATTCTTGGTTTGAGTTTAGATCATTCCCCTTATTGTTAATTTCAATATCAAAACAACAGAAGCAGTGGTGGTGGTAGTGGGTATTTGTTGAGAACTTACAGATGACAGACACTGTCTGAAGCACTTATATGGATCGGTTCATTTAATTCTCACAACAAATGGGGCAGGCATAACAATCTAACAGGTTTAAGTAACTCCTCTTTTAGTGTCATAAAAAGAAAACAATCTTGGTTCAAATATTAAATCTTGAAAGTCCAGAAGAAAGCTTGAAATGTTATTCTGCACACACAGATGTTTAAGAGAAAAACTGGTAAGCTTTCAATGACTTTTGTTTTTTACTCAACTTTTAATTTTGTACATGAGTATGCCTATTAACAATGTTGTGATAGTTTCAGGTGGTCAGCACAGGGACTCAACCATACATATACTTGTATCCATTCTCCCCCAAACTCCCCTCCATCCAGAATGCCACACAGCACTGAGCAGAGTTCCCTGTGCTATACAGTAGGACCGGCAGTGGTTTTATGAAATAACTTACTAGGAAAAGTTTATCAAAGAGAAGCAACAGTTTAATTTAGGGAGTAAAAATCATAAGCTCTTTTTCTGTTAGAAGATACTTTTCAAATATAATTAAATATATATATTTGATATTCCTCTGCAGTTAAGATGATGTGTAAAATAGAAAAATATATGCAACAGTGTCACCGCCCTCAAAGTATTCCTGATCTACTAGGGGAATAGAGATTATTCCAAATACTTATAATTTAAGTTTTTTTCACAACATAGGCTCAGGACAGAAACTAAAATTTTTAGCAAGTACTTCTAATCTGATTTGACTTGACATTTCTCTTAAGAAGAAAAAAAAAAAAAAAAACAACTCAGGCAGTTGTTAATTGGTTATTTTCAAAACTACTTCACTATATTTGATATAATAGTATTGCTATAACACCATGGATATAACACTATTCATCAAAAAGGGTATTAAATTTAATGCTTACATATGTAAATTAAGAATCACTTGGTATTAAAATTAACTTCAAATAATTATAGATAAGTATTAAATATATCCATCCTATAATTTCAGGCTTCCCTCTGGCTCAGCTGGTAAAGAATCCACCCACAATGCAGGAGACCTGGGTTCGATTCCTGGGTTGGGAAGATCCCCTGGAGAAGAGAAAGGATACCCATTCCAGTATTCTGGCCTGGAGAATTCCATGGACTTGTACAGTCCATGGGGTCACAAAGAGCTGGACACAACTGAGCGACTTTCACATCCTATAATTTCAAATGTTAGTGATATTTTTAATAGTAAAAAACACCTTGAAGCATTCAAAATATATATAAGTTTGAGAATAATTAACTATGAAACACATTTTCAAAGAAAGGGGGCTTAAGACACTGCTATATTTAAAATATATAACCAACAAGGACCTATTGTATAGCAAGGGAAATGCTGCTCAATATTCTATAATAACCTAAGTGGGAAAAGAAAAGGAATAGATACACGTGTATATATATAACTGGATCACTTTGCTATACACCTGAAACTAATATAACACTGTTAATCAACTATACTTCAATGTAAAATAAAAATTTTAAAAGAACTATACAACACCACTAAGAAATTTATTTGCTATAGCCATAAATGGAAAAAACTGGACATATACAATAGTCATAATTATACTGAGTTTTACTAATATAAAAACTGGTATGAATACAGAAAAAAAGTATAAAAGCAGACAATATACTAGGGAGAGAGGGCTGTGGGCAACTATTTTGTCCTATTTTTTAAAGACTTTCCATAATTTTACAATTTTAAAAAATACACAAAAACACCAAACAAATGAAATCCAGGATTGATAGACGTATCTGCGAGGTTACATCAATATATAACAGAAAATACATTTTGCCTGTGTCTCAAAGGCAGGTTCCACTTTCCTGTATTTTGAAATGATTATGAAAATAGATCAAATTTTTATATTCTTAAAGGTTAGGAATAGCCAATAGATTAAAACACTTAAATACTTAAAAGCAATGAAAGCAAAAACAATGGCAAAAAAATTTTAGTGAGACTATAGTATAAAAACTAAAGATCAAAGATCAAGGAAGATAAAGAGAGAACCAGTGGACTCAGCTAAGAAGTGAAGAGGGTAAAACAAAAGCAGCCTGGGTGTTGGAAATTTAGAACTAAACTAATAAAACTGAATGTGATTTTTAAAAATCACAAATTGTTATCAGTTTCTTTGGCTCCTATAAATAGTTTCAGTGATGATTTTTACAATGTAAATATTTATCATTTTAATGATCTTATTTTCATAAAATTTTGACATTTATGATGGCATTTTATTTTTAAAAATACATGATCATTTTATGGGCAGTATCTGCATTAACAAAAAAGGCCTTCCCCTCCAACAGAGTCGTGGTAATTCACCACCAACACTAACAGCCTCAGAAATCACAGGTGTGAACGAGAGTGTGACCTGCCTCTCTGTTAACCATAAGAAAATACATACTAGTATGTGACCTTTTGGACTTTTCAAATGGTACAGGTTCCATCTTTGGTGATATTTCTATAACCAGTCTGGTAGTAACATTAGAAACTATGCATCCTCAATGTTTCTAAGAATATAAGCTTTTAATACGTTAAATGTTACAGATGCCTACAGATTGGGAAAGAGTTTCAGTGAAACCTGCTTGATTTAATAACAAAGCAGTATCAGTCATAAGTATCTCAAATTTAAGAGATTTATAGAAGTTCCTAATTTTTTGAAGAAATACATTTATTTTATGCAAACACAGTGAAGAAAAGGGCTTAGTTTCTTAAAGAAAATAAAAATAAGCATTTTAATGCTTTCTTCTCCTATAAATATACTAAAATATGCTACTTTTAAAAATCAGGAGAACTGCCAAAAATACTGTATGAAAGTTATTTTCTTAAAACAATGAATTAATTTGACCAAGCAAATATTTAATGAGTTCAATAGGTACCTTAATTACAAGGAAGAGAAAATATTATAATGAATGAACTTTTTAAGACTTTTTAAAAACTCATGTACACATTAATAAAAACGAAGTGGCTGGAAGTGATTATATAATGATAGGCTTCTGACAACAAAATGTTGAAAATTTCCATTAAAATAAACATTTTGAATATAATGCCAATCTTATTATGATGATATAAATCATAACAGACATGTAAAAACTATGTAGTAACATGATCCCACAACAAAGTTATTGTTGAAGTGATGCTCCCAGAATATGCCAGCCATAAAACTATCCCAAAGACAAAGAAAGATAATTAAGAACATCTTAGAACAACAAACAAGTAAAAATCTTGGGAAGAAGTTTAAACTGTAAAACAATGCCAACGTAAAACTGTAAAAGTTACAGAGATCTGGAGATGGAGAGACTGATTTAGTCACCTTCTACATCCACCTTATAAAACAGTATCAGGGAAGGGAAAAAAAAAAGAGAAACATGAACGTCATCATGGGTTATATTAACTGGCCATACAATGCTAATTTTGTATATAAAGGAGGAAAAGGCTTTTGAACAGGGAAAATTCACTTCTGGACTATTACAAGTACAAAGTTGCTCTGAGTATAAAAGAAATGTTCAAATGCCATAAATACCCTTGAATTTTTCAGCTCATCTCCAGCTAAAAGTAAAAACAGAAACTCAAAGTATCTAATGAAATCATGGAAGCTAATATAAAATATCAACCTGCAATGTCCAAGAAAAAAAAAAAAATCACCTAGGTCTTAAAAAGTTTTCCTGATACCATCGACAATTTTTTTAAAGTATAGCACAGTATTACCATTTAAGAAAAAGAAAAACCATATGAGAATTTAATCTTCTTCCAGCCAGCTAATAAAGAAATGAGTCTTACTTACTCTTTCAAAATTATAAGAAAATACAGTATGCACACATAAAAATGAATATAAAAATATAATTCTGAAAAGGGGAAAATTGGTTTGAAATTTTAATGTTATTTTTTAAGTTGAGTCTATGCAACCTAAAATTCTCCAAGCAGGAATGGTTTCTGTCAGAGAGAATATTTCTAAGTAGTATTCCAGACATGTTGAGATTATGCAGAGTTCTTTCTTACTCAAGAAAGAACCTGTACCACATTTGAAAGAATACTTCTAAATGTTCTCTTTGTATAAATTTTATTTTTTGGAAAAATATTAAAGCAGTATATTTTGACATAGCTGTACTTACCTACATAACATTCTTTAATAAAATGAGTGAATACTGGAACAAATGGAATCTCATGCTAGATTTATACAATAGGCAATGTAACTAGAGACTCACTGGTACTTAAACATGGGACAAATAAGAAACAGGATTAGGAAGAAATATAGAATTAGAGATGGGTAAACAGTTTTAAAAGAAATAACAGCAAATGAATTGATTTGTTTTTACTGAATTTTATGGTAAACACTTTTGTTAAATAGAAAGAACAGTCTTAACTTACAGAAGTCCCAAAACTGATCTTGTTTTAAAGAATGCATGAAGTGCTCCAGCAGGAGCAGAAGTGGAGAAAAACTGATGATTTTTCAGGAGATCATTTGCAAGAAATTGTGTTGGAAGACAGATGCGTGATAAGCAGTGCTTTGTGAATTGTTTATAACACAATTTCTATAATGAATTAAACAGAGCGAAAACATTCTGCAATTCTTTACCAGTTAAAGAAAAGGCAGTTATTCTTCATAAGAACTATTTTGTACTGTACAAAAGGGAGACAGAATCTTTAAAGCTTGCATTTCTACCACTGAGAAGCAATCACGCCGGAAGTCAGCATATGCATGTGTGTACACACACACCAAAGACACACTAACTCTCACACCACCCATCAAAACTAAAGGAAGGTGTTTAGCGTTTATAGGAGGAGATGAGGTGATGAAGTCACTCAGTTGTGTCCGACTCTTTGCGACCCTGTGGACTGTAACCTACTAGGCGTCTCTGTCCATGGGATTCTCCAGCGTTTATAGGAGGAAGTGAGTTATTAATAATTCACATGGGTGTATATGTGTGTATACTTTAAGTATTTACATATATACACACACACACTTTCAAAGGTGTAATTTTCAATGGTTCATATTTATAGCATACTATCAATTTAACCTCAGTTTATTAATTTTATGCAAACAATGCACAACTTACACTGCCTCAATAGTAAGCTTTTTCCTTCCCTCCACTAATAACCAAACATCTTTTATCGATAAATACAGTGACCTTTAAGAAATCCAGTGTTACACATTAATAAGAATCCTACAACCCAGTGTACATTCATATCAGTGATGGCTCACTAAATACAATTTCAAGATATAATTCTTATACAAAGAGACATTCAATGCTTGGAGTATTACAGTGCTACTGCTTTCAAGAGTCAACTTAGATCAATTTGACATGGAATGTATTTTTCAAAAATGTAATCAGTCATCAGGGAAATGGCTACTTATACTGTTTTGTGCTTGGCTTTATGCACATCAGAGAAAGTGAAAGCAGTCAAATGTATTCACTAAATGATTATCGGCCTCACTTAGATCAATAGCGACCCTGGGCATTTCCACTTGGGGTCCAAGAATATTCTGTCTGCAGGGTAATCACTCCCACTATCCTGCATCTGTGAACTCAGGAAATAACTGTGTGGAGGCAGATAAGGAGTGAGGGGAAGAAATTCTTCTATGTAAGAAGTCCTTGGAAGTGACCTCATGAGAAGGCAGACTTTCTAGGAACTCCATTGGCCACATTCCAGAGGGGTCCTAGAGCTGGAGAAGTGTCCTGTGCTGAGGATGGATACAGACGCATCCTGTGCAAAGGCTGTTCTTTAGAACCAGGCATGTCTGAGAAAGCAGCGGTAGTGGCTGAGCTCTGGAGTCACCAGAGTACTGTATGACTTGTCCTAATCGCCTGAAATGTCACAGATCCATTCCATGTTGTTGACTTGTATGGTTTAAATTACTTCTTTTAGTGAGAGAAACATTTGATGTGCAAGACATATCAAATCTCCAAAGTGTAAATTTTCCCTCACCACAGTAATTACCATAGATGTATGTAATGTAGAGTAAGAGAATGGAGAATTGTGACACTTAATCTTACGTGTCAACTTGGCTGGGTCACGGTGCCCAGATGATCAAACATTATTCTGGATGCCTCTGGTAAAGGTGTTTCTCGGATAAAGGCTAACTTTTAGATCACTAGACTTGGAATAAAGTAGGTTACTTTTTCTTTTTTTTTCTTCTATTTTTTATTGGAGTATAATTGCTTTACAATGTTGTTAGTTTCTGCTATATAACAATGTAAATTTTTGCCTGGAGAGAATCCCATGGACAGAGGACAGGTGGGCTACAGTCCATGACGTCGCAAAGAGTAGGACACGACTGAGTGACTACTCAAGACTGAGTGACTGAGCTATAAGTTTACATATATACCCCTCCCACCATTCCTCATCTAGGTCTTCACAGAGCACCAAGCTGAGCTCCCTGTACTATATACAACAGCTTCCCACTAGCTATCTACTTCACATGTGGTAATATATATACGTCAATGCTACTCTCTCAATTCATCTCACCCTCTCAAAGCAGATGACTTTCTATAATGTGGGTGGGCCTTATACAGTCAGTTGAAGATCTTAATAGAAAAGAGACTAACCTCTCCCTGAGCAAGAAGGATTTCTAGCAGCAGACAAGCCTTTGGCTCAAACTGAAGCTCTTCCCTGGTCTCCAGTCTGCTACCTAGCCCCTATAGATTTTGACTTATTAAGCCTCCACAGTCACATGATCCAATTCCTTAAAATCTCTGTGTGTATGTATATGTATGAGTGAGTGATAGTCAATCAGCCGTGTCCTACTCTTTGCGACGTCATGGACTGTAGCCCACCTGTCCTCTGTCCATGGGATTCTCTCCAGGCAAAAATACTGGAGAGGGCTGCCATTCCCTTCTCCAGGGATCTTCTCAACCCAGGGATCAAACCTGGGTCTCCTGCGTTGCAGGCAGATTCTTTACTGACTGAGCCACTAGGGCCACCTCTGCTGATGACATTTTGGTTCCATCTATAGTCACTTCTTGTCTGGATGACACACAGCTGCCCGCCTCCGCCCTGGCTCTCTTACAGCATATCCTCAGCAAATCAGCTGGAGTGACCCTGAAGCTCACAGCCAGGCACGTCACTGTGCTCCAAACCTCTGTCTGACTTCCCATCCCACATAAGTAAGAGCCAAAGGGGTCAGCTCATTGCCCCTCACACCAGCATCCTGTTACCTCCCCAGCCTCAAAGCCTGTCGCTCTTTCCTTTGTTCACTCTGCTCGGGTCACGCTGGTCTCCCTGCTCCGCAGATCCCCCGGGGGCCTATCTCAGGGCCTTTGCACATGACTGCCCCACTACTGCTTTTCCACAATGCCCCCTCAGGGGTTTTCTCCACCATGCCTCAGGGAGGCCTTCAGTGATCACCCTGGGGAAAACTGAAGCTGTGTGTTCTGACCTCTCCCAGCGGCCGTTCCAGCTTCACTTTTCTTCATGGCATGTCTCACCACTGAATGTATTAGGTAATTTATTTGGTGCAATTTATCTAGTTATCTCTTCACCCCACTTCCTCACTCTATGAAAGGGAGAGGTCTGCTTTTGATCTCTGTTGAAATGCTGAGGGTCCGGAATATAACAGGTGCTCAATAAATATCAGGAAACCAATCCAGAAATACCATTACAAGAAAGTTGTATTCTGCAAATACCATAAGAATTTGCTAACCAGAGCTAAAGTGGGATCTTTTGAAGGAAGACATGACACCAAGGAGGAAGAGGGGAAAAGGATCCTGCTTTTGCCTGCAAGAACTTAACAATGCCATTTTACTTTTCAAACAATTTACTAAATAGAGCTGTATGAAACTGCTGACATTCTGATGACTTTTGACCTACAAAAAAAAAAAAACAAAACAGCAATTTCACATGCTTTGACCTAATGTACATATTACTTTGCAAAAGATATAAATTAAAGATTTTGGTGTGGGGAATACACCACTCTGAAAACAGAGGAAAGAATTCATAGATTTGACTATGTAAAAATTAAAATGTCTATATGATGTTAAACTTGACATTTAAAAAAATAAGGTAAAATGCAACCAAAGGACCAGAAGAAAATGCACAGACCAGAGAGGGCTAATGTGCATAATACAGAAAGGCCTCATAACATTAACAGGAGACTGATAAAGAACCCGATAAGAAAAAAACAAATAGGTAAAGACATGATTATTCAGCGGGAGAAAAGAAGAAAAGCTAATAAAATGTCACACTATTGCATTAAGTCACCATATTTAAGGTGAAAGTGAAAACTGTTAGTCACTCAGTCATGTCCAACTCTTTGTGAACCCATGGACTGTAGCCCACTAGGCTCCTCTGTCCATGGGATTCTCCCAGGCAAGAATACTGGAGTGGGTAGCCATTCCCTTGGCCAGGGGATCTTCCTGACCTAGGGATAGAACCTGGTCTCCTACACAGGCATTTTGTATATTTAAAGGTGTTTATCAAATAATATTTATACCAAGAAAATAGCTTTGCCGTAAATGTTAGCATTCTGCTTATGAGACTGCTTTTAAAAATGTATAAAAATCTGTAGCATTTTGAGGGTTTGGTTCTTGGTGGGAGACAAAATAGCATTCCACAAGGCAGCCCATTTGCTTAGTCTATTTATAACAAAATATGTCTTTAATTGGAGAAGGCAATGGCACCCCACTCCAGTACTCTTGCCTAGAAAATCCCATGGACAGAGAAGCCTAGTAGGCTGCAATCCCTGGGGTCGCTAAGAGTCGGGCACGACTGAGCAACTTCACTTTCATGCATTGGAGAAGGAAATGGCAACCCACTCCAGTATTCTTGCCTGGAGAATCCCGGGGACAGAGGACCCTAGTGGGCTGCCGTCTATAGGGTCACACAGAGTCGGACACGACTGAAGCGACTTAGCAGTAGCAGCAGCAACTCTTTAATACCACTAAAACTAGCCAGAGAAATACCATCAAACTTGTGTATCCCCTAAAAAGACACAATTTCTACTCAGTAGTCATTCACTGAAGGACTTCCTTAAAAGAAAAAACTTATCAGAAACACTATTAATTTCTGTAACCTACTATGTCATATCAACACAAAGTTGTCTTACTGTACGCTTCTCTTCTCAGATACCTGATCCCACATGAACCTCTAGGTGCCTCGAATTTGTGGCTCTCTTGCTGCTATTGTATCAGAACAAGCATTTAGACCAGAAAGAAGAAAGATGTCATGACACATATCTACAAAAACATGTCTACCTTGCTCTCCTGTTGGGCTAGTCAGATATGGAAAGGAAAACTTGTCTCCATGACCAGGAGTTGAACAGAGTCGAGAGTTAGGCTCTGTAATCAGGGCTTGCAAAATCCAAAAGCCAAAAGAAGCTAGACAGGCAGAAAAATCTTAAATTGCATTCTGTCAACACTAACACGATTTGTACAGTATTCACTCCTCGAAGAACTAGGTGGTCCCATTTTCCCTTAACTGCTCTTTGGTTACTTTTATTTCCCCACGTTTGAGAACTGGGACATAAAGAAAGACTTCACTGTTACATAGCACAAGCATCAACACGACTGTTACGAGAGTGTCATGGGATCCCGTCTCCGGGCTGGCTCAGCCACAGCATGGCGAGGCTGTGCTGAACTGGAGAGCTTGTTTTCATTTAAGGGGCCACTTGTAACTCAGCCTCAGCTAACTCTTAACACTGGAAAATGAAGGCCTAGTTTGGTCAAATCTGTTTTGTCAAAGGAGCCAGGAAACATGAAATTTCTCATGTTTGTGGGTCTACAAAAATGGACCTTTTGCCTAAACACAGCCTGATGACTGTGAACCCCTGATGCAAGTTATTAAATGCCTCATGATACTCCTCCCCGCCGTTCACCTTGCTTGTGCCCTATTTTTATCCATAACTGGCGGGGGCAGGGGAGGGTGTTGCAAAGCGGGCCTTCCCAGGTGGTGCTAGTGGTAAAGAACCCACCTGCCAGTGCAGGAAACATGAGAGGCAAGGGTTCGATCCGGGGTTGAGAAGATCCCCTGGAGAGGGCGTGGCACCCACTCCAGTGTTCTTGCCTGGAGAATCCCATGGAGAGAGGAGCCTGGTGGGCTACAGTCCATAGGGTCAGAGTCGGACACGACTGAGGCAACTGGAACAACCACAGAGCAGTCTCTTGGAAGGACTAAGCCCTCTGCACTTTCTAAAGAATGTTTCCCTGGCACCTGTGGTATCTGCAGGCTTCACTTGATCTAAGTGATAAAGATCCTATGGTCTTAATTCCACCCAATCTCATCTGCTTTGGGATTTTGATCAAGGAACTACTTTCTCAGAACTTAATCCTTTACCATCAGTCCTTTATCTCTGCCTGTAGATATGAACCAATTATCCTCTCCCACTAAACTACTCCAATCCTCAACTACACAAACCACCTTGACCTCAGCTGACCTCTCCCTTCACGGTCCACCCTCACTTGCAAGGCTTTGGCTTCCAGTGAAGTCATTTCTCAGGCGTCAGCAGTGATTCCGAGTTGCCAGATGCAGTGGCATTTTATCAGAACTCATGCCCTTTGAGCTCTTGAAAGGAGTCCATTGTGCTAATCACCTTTGCTTTTGAGTTTCAAGTCATATCTACTAAATATTAATTTTATAAAACCCTACATTCTATCAGAGAGATGTAGAATAAAACCTGTATTTTATACTTTGGATAAAATTTTATACAACGAATTACGTGAGTCCAAAAACCAGGTAAAATGCTAATAAAGTGTGTAAGTTACTTGGCCTGCTGCTGAAGATCTCACACCATCAAGCATGATGGTCAGCTTTCAGCGCTGCCATCCACCTGTCGCCCTGTGCTCTGCAAGAGCCACCCTGTCCACACTGCTACTCCTGCCCTCATCCCCTGGCATTTCAGCGCTGCCATCCACCTGTCACCCTGTGCTCTGCAAGAGCCACCCTGTCCACACTGCTACTCCTGCCCTCATCCCCTGGCACTAACTGATTCCGCCTAAACCACCGAACCTGTTCCAGCATCCCCTCTCATGGGACTGACTCCCTCACTGCCCCAGCCTTAGATGATCATCACATCCTCTGAATTACCGTATTTTATGTGAAGTGAAAGTGTTAGTCACTCAGTCATGTCCGACTCTTTGTGACCCCATAGACTTGCAGCCCACTAGGCTCCTCTGTCCACAAGATTCTCCAGACAAGAATACTGGAAAGGTTTGTGGGTCCCTTCTCCAGGGGTTCTTCCCCACCCCGGGATGAAACCCGCGCCACCTGCATGGCAGGCAGATTCTTTACCATCTGAGCCACCAGGGAAGCTGACATTCATCCAGTAATGCTTTATGCCACAGGTCTTCAGTTCAGTCGCTCAGTCATGTCTGACTCTTTGTGACCCCATGGACTGCAGCACATCAGGCTTCCCTGACCATGACCAACTCCCGTAGCTTACTCAGACTCATGTCCATCGAGTCAGTGATGCCATCCAACCATCTCACTTACTGAGCATGGCCCTGCCCATCAGAACAAGACCCAGATTTCCCCTCAGTCAGTCTCTCCCATCAGGAAGCTTCCATAAGCTTCTTATCCTTATCCATCAGAGGGTAGACAGAATGAAAACCACAATCACAGAAAATTAATCAAACTGATCACATGGACCACACCCTTGTCTAACTCAATGAAACTATGAGCCATGCCGTGCAGGGCCACCCAAGATGAACAGGTCATGGTGGAGAGTCCTGACAAAGTGTGGTCCACTGGAGAAGACAACAGCAAACCACTTCAGTATTCTTGCCTTGAGAACCCCATGCACAGTGTGCCACAGCTCTTCACTGGATAGATATACACAGACCAAGGATAGGTGCCCCTCTTTCTAGTTCAGAGACAGGCAGAAGTTTGCAGTGACAGCTTCTCCCTGTCCCCCACCTTCCAGGGCAGTCCACCCCTCAACCCCCGACAGACTCTGGCATGGCCACGAGACTTCTTCTGGTCAATGGGCCATCAGCAGATGTGATATAAGCAGAGGCTCCATCGCACTTACATACTAGCAATGGTTCTCTCTGTGGCTCTGCAGAGTCCCGAGACCTCTACATGGGTAGCTTACTGGAGGGTGAAAAACTATGTGGGATAGAAACACGTTTGCCCAACTGAGCACTCCTGCCCCCAGACCAGGCAGACCCCAGCCAAACAACCAGCCTGCAGCCATCTGTCAGGCTGACACAGACCAGAACTGCCCAGCTGACCACAGAATCAGGAGACTAATCAATGCCTCTGGTTAGAAGCCATTAAGCCTTCTAAGATTGTAAGAGAAGATTGATTAATATACAGAGTATCTGGCACATTGTACTGTTCTGAATTGAGTGAAGAGTTGAGGAAATTTTAACCTCTCTCTGATCATCCAATTCTCTCTCTGTAAATTATATAGTTTTCCCAGCATATAATTAAAATACCGTATGATCTGCAATATTTTTGTGGTTTGTTTTGTAGAATGAAAAGCTAGAGGGCAGCATACCATAAAAGACACAGTAGGTATTATACCTACATAGCTGTGGATTTGAAACCAGGATACAACATGTATTGTCTTTGGTAAATCCGGTAAGATTTCTGTGTCTCAGTTTCTTTTTTAAGTGGATAAAATACCACCAATTTCACCATATAAGAGATAAGATTTAATTTTACTTTAAAAAGGGAGGTAAAATATATACTAAATAACAAATACAGGATCTGGCACCATTCTTCAATAACCAAGAGATATCATCATGTACATAAATATTGCTAAATATTAATCTGAAAATAAGGAGACTGAAAGATTTCTCTCTCAAACTGAGTTTCCATGCCACTATCCCTCACGACTGCAAGTGAAGAATTTGTCAGTGTTTTGACATACAGCGGGGCAAGGAAAGGTCTGAATTGAGATGAAGATAACTCTGAAGGCTTTAACAATCTCTGGATATCCTGACTTTTGTTTATAACATCCCTTGGCACCTCCAAAGTGGAAAAATTTCCATCCAAAACAGAGGAGCAAGTTAATCATAAACTTTAATTGTACAGGGATCTGAACAGTGGGTATTCTGAGGGGGCGTTATGGGAATAATAAGTCATTAGAAAATGGAACCAAAGTTATTTAGGAAGATGCAAGTTATTTAGAAGTTTTGAATAATTTACAGCTAGCTAGACAATTTAGAGAAATCCAGACACAACTAATTCAATAAACTTACTTAGCACACACAGATGCTTTGTCATCCTCTATCAGAAAATTAGCATGGTTTTAAAAAACAGAGCATCTGGGAAGCTTCCTGAATAATAAACCAAAGCACATTTTGAATACCTTTGTGTCCAACCAATTGAGCCAGTTTAAAATAAAGGTTCATGCTACCCCTGACTGATACCAGAGCATGCTAATGTAAATATGCTAATTTAAGACAAAACAGTATAATGGCTTTGAAGAAAGCAACAGAAAGAACTCCTCTTCCATGACTAATTGCTCACCTAGATAGGTTCCACTGCTGATACCACCATATTCAGCATCTTCTGGATGGAGTGTAAGAGCAGACAGAACGAAAGCCAAGAAACAAAGCAGAACAGTTAGAAGCCCAGCCACAGATGCAAAAAAATAAATCACTTCAAACGATCATAAAGCACAGCAAAGACCAGCCCTCACAATGCTACTCTTAAACATAAAACATTTTGTTTTATATTTAAGTTTACAGTAACATTTTGAAACATCATGCAATTCTTTTTCACGCTTCTTCGGAAGTGCCTTAATTGTAGTTCCAAGAACATTTTAACAGACTTGTCTGATACATTTATATTTTGTCAATCAAGAAAATTACACCACTTGATCCCGAAAGTAAATTTATTTCTGTAAATCAGGCTCTTTGAGGATATGTAAAATATAGCACTTATTTTGGCTCACTGGAGTAGAGAGAAAGGTTAAAATAAAGACACAGCCCTTCTTTTGATAAAAAAAAAAAGAACAGATGAAAACATTTTAAAATAAACAATATGCTATTAATTACTGCCAAGAATTAAACAAATACTGGGTTATGGAAATCTTGAATTTTTAATTTAAGTAGTGGGGTCCTAATTATTTTAGGCTTTTCATCTTTACACAAATATACTTCTAAAACTAATAGCACAGACTGTGCAGAAATCAAATAGCTAAGACGCTCCTCACATCCTTAGGTAATAAGTCTGCCAGTAGATATGAATAGCACTGTTTTCTTCATTTATCTTTATTTGAGTCTATTACAGGTAAGGATAATGTACTACATTAGAATATTGTGTATATGGCTGCTTTATGAAGCAAAAAAAAAAAAGCATACATTTCTATCTAAAACAAAGTCCAACCATGACTGCGGGTACTATAATGTAAAGATGAAAGTTAGGATGTGCAATTATATAAACTGCTTACTATGGTCAATTTAATCCTCTACATATGTGCACTAAACAAAATTACTAGACTATGCAGGGAAACTTGTATACATGTACCTTTAATTTCCTCTGAGAAGCACAAAAAAAAAAAAGAGGAAATGATTAAACGTGCAGAAAATACAATTAAAGTAGGAAGATACTGCACCCAAGGGACAAAAAAAAAAAAAAAAAAAAAAATCCACCTACCACTCTCAACTGTCTCCTCATCTTAGAAAAGCCAAAGGGAAAAAACAAATGTATTTGAAATATTTCAAAATAATTAGTCAATGAATAAAATAGAATAGAATCTGAAAAACTACATTTTAGACTACACTGTAGTTACGGTCTAAAAATAATATATACACTTAAGCAGTAAAAACACAAAAGTCTTCATATAGTTTATTAAATACCCAAAGGGAAAATAACCGGAAAAAACCATCAGCATTTCTTAAAAATACCTTCTATAAGGGAATTATATTAATTTTCATGGCACAGTTCTATTTCTAAACTATTTAGAACTAAGGCTATTTCATGATGAAAATAGTAAAAAGAAGTAAACATTTTCGAAGCAACAAATTTTGCCCTTAAAGTGTCTATATATCCTATAAATGTAACAATATCCTGACAACTGTTGTCAACTTATTATATATATGAAATGAGTCAGACAGAACCCTTTATTTTTATTCTGTCTATATTACATGATGAAAAGTATTTTAAGAAGTAATCTGAAATAATTCTTAAGTTACTAATAAGGCATTATGAGTTAGGTTTGACCTAGGAGACTCCTCTTCAGTTAATGGAAGAGTGAGAACTGGATATTTAACAGAAGAACATTGTAACCACAAGTCAAGGCAGGAGATGTTTTGCTACTTGACCTTACTGAGTGAACAGGACCAATCAGCATAGCTCTCTGCTTGCTTCTCTCTTCACAGGACAGCACAGAAGCCAAAGAAAACACTTTGGAGAAAGTGTGCACAACATCTTATTTTTACTTTTCAAATACCCACGGGTCTTCACACTCCGTTAGCTTTATTAGGACAGTCATTTGCCAAGATGACAAGCAAATTATTACTATTCAGGTTTATAGTATGAGTCACTCAAGTTGTGAGTTTATTTATCCTCATTTCTTAGGAGCTCTGAAATACCAAGTGCATCTAAACAAATGATTAGAAAACAAACAATGAAGGGGTGTGACACAGGATAGCCAAGCCCAACATCTAAGCAGAAATAAAAACAGGTCATGTTAAACATTGATCAATCTATGATCTCAGACATTTCTGCTGTAAAGCATTAATAGATTGTTAAACAGAGGGTACTCTGTGGTAATACACAATAAGATAGACTGAATAGTGCACTCTTGATTAAAGACTCCACATTACATAAATCAGATGATAAAAAGCCATGTCTCTCACTCTCCACACACACACACACACACACACACACAAATTAAAACACCAAGTCCATCCACATAAAAATAAAATCTGTAGCTTAAAATATATGCAGCATATGTACATTTCATATTCTAATGAAAAGTGAAAGTGAAATTGATCAGTCGTGTCCGACTCTTTGTGCCCCCCATGGACTGTAGCCCACCAGGCTCCTCAGTCCATGGGATTCTCCAGGCAAGAATACTGGAGCGGGTTGGCATTTCCTTCTCCAGGGGATCTTCCTGACCCAGGGATCGAACCCAGGTCTCCCGCATTGCAGGCAGGCGCTTTTAACCTCTGAGCCACCAGGGAAGCCCCTAATAAGAGGTCCTAAATATGCTGTATAAAATGTCAAAAGAACATTTCCTCCTTGCAGTTCTAAAGTAGGAAGAGATGGTATTTTTAGCATGACACAACATACACGTAAATATCCTATAGCAAGTATCATGCTTAATAGAACCCAGTAGAAAAAGCAAAGAGGAAAAGGTGGACCTCAGAAGAGAGCTGGGGTAAGCTGCAGGACTCTTGCTTCAGTTAGGCACTGCTGGATGCACATGAAATGCATAACGTTACATAATTCTCTAACAACCCTATGAGGCTGGAAGTTTTATCCCCATTTTACAGATGGGAAATCAGAGGTAGAGAGGGATAAGGCACTCATAAGTGGCACAACTGGGATGTGGACCCATGCAGTCCAGTTCCAGAGTCTGAGTTTTGAATTACCATGCAGTCACACCAAAAGTCACTTTTTAATACCTGGAGCTTCGAACTAGGAAACGTAAGTCAAGGGACAGGTCCCTGGAAATAACAGATTTCTGTCAAGTTTCCTGACTACCTCCCTCCACCCTCCACTGCTCCAGCCTCCTGCCCACCCAGAATCCTCAGCCTCGTAGGTCTTTGCTTGCCAGGGGAGCCAGGGAAGGGCCTTCTCCTCTCCCAACCGCAGCAAGAGTCTGCTCTACGTCACTGAGCACCAACATGCAGGATGCAACAATTAGAAAAAGCACAGCAGAGAGACAGACCAAGGTCACAATGAGAGAGAGCAATGTTCTCAGAGGAAGGAAAAGCACTGCATCCCCAGCAGGATGGACTTGTTGCTGAAGGTTACCAGAGTGGGACCCATCAGATGCTCCTGACAAGTGGGAAACTGTGTCTGTATTGATGGGATATTCTCTGGGGCAGAGTTAGGCCCTACTCTAGAAACTGCTTTCTCAGGCCACTCACACCCTCACTGTAATCTCCCCTAAAGGCTGCAGTGATCCAGGACCACAGAGCAGACCTCTAACTGCTGGTCAGCTCTCTTACCTGTATGAACCAGGGTCCCAGGACGAAAGGCAGAAGACAGTATGGTTGAGAATCTCTCATATGGAAAAGCTAAACACACACACACCCTGACAGTCTTATCTTTATGTGTGTGAGGAGATCACAGATTATTGAGATGAAAACTAAGCAACAACAAGAAAGGTCTTTACCTCAATCATCTCATGATCAGATGTGCAATCTACAACTTAATTCATCTACACCTCTTTCTATACAAACTGGTCTTTGCTATCTCCCCAAAGGCATCAGGGCAAAAAAGTATTTCCCATATTTTTAAAACCTCCTATGCTTCTCTTACACACAATCCCACTAATATTCAGCAAGTGTGTGACAAAGTATTAGACACACAAACTTAAGAACATAATCTATTTGTTAATTTCTGAGTTAAATGTATGTGTGAAAACAGTAAATAAACATTATCTAAGATGCCAGGAAGAAGGGGCTTACTCAACTTGGAAAGTCTGTTACAACAACCTGTAGAGTAATGATCTATACATATATATCTTATTCTCAAATGTTTGGCCTTCTAGAACACTGGTACCATGTGAATGAATTCACTCTTTTCCTCAATGTTTAAATTTTATTGCTAGTAGACTGTGATCTTCAGTTCACAAAATGTTTGTCTTTGAATGAACCTGGTGACTCTATTTCAGCGGACACCCTTTGACTGCAGTTAAATGTTTTCTTTTTACCCACATGATAACAATCAAAATTGGTTAAAACAAATTCTAAAATATTTTATGTCTCTACCTTCTAATTTTTAAAAAGTCAGTAAGTTGTACAATTTTGTGTTTTTATAACTGGAATTCTATTAAAGCTATTTTGTAAAAGAAAATATTTTCATTAATATTCAATCATCATTATTAGAAATATTCAAGTATTTATACTTTGATAACTAAAAACAGGAAAATAAGCACTGTAAATAAATATCATACTTGAACATTCTGCAGTAAAATAGACTCCATGAATAAGAGCCTTTTCTGAATCCCACACAGACTCAATTTAAATATAAATTACATCAAATTCAAGTTAAAGTTTATGCTACTAAGAAGTAATTCCTAATTTATATACTTAGTTTCAATAGAAAGGGAACAAATAATATTTCAAGTAATCAAAGAAATTCATATTTCTTTTTAGAAGTTAGGTGACATCATATGGCATTACATATGCAAATAAACTATAAAAATCAGTTTTGACAGAAGAAACATAGTTCCTTTAAATTATATCGACACAAGTATTGCAAGCTGCCAAGTTGTCTGTCAGGATATCTATCCCTGTGTACCCCTTGAGACATAAAATGTGCTCCTACTCAGCCCCAAACACCCTGTGTCCTTCTGGTAACTATCTAAACCCTCATCACAGCAAAGAATACCTGTCAGCCTTCCAGCTCTGTTCTTCTGTCTGTATTATTAATATTCATTATGTGACAGCCTAGCATTAGATGAAGCAGGGAAGGCAAGCAGACAAAATTCTAAATAAACTTCTTTGTTTGAAAGACCTACTGTACGGCACAGGGAACTCCGCTCAGTGTTATGTGGCAGCCTGGATGGGAGGGGAGTTTGGGGGAGAATGGATACATGTATGACTGAATCCCTTTGCTGTCCACCTGAAACTATCACAACATTGTTAATCAGCTACACTCCAATATAAAATAAAAAGCTAAAAAAATTTCTTTGTTGGATAAGAGGAGGAGGAGGAAGTGGATGAGGAGGAGATGAGTTGCTATGTCAAACTTCTAAGATTCAGGAATGTTTTAGTTTTAAGAGTTCATGTTTTAGTTTTAAAGAATATGTAAGAAGCAAATTATTTTGTTTGAGGAGCCCATTTTTCTGGATATGTATTAGATATACATGGATTCTGAAGGAGAGGAACTATAACTAAGCATCAAGGTTGAATACCACATACACTCAGAATTTTGCATATAAGGATGGCAGTTGTAAAGCCTGAAGAAGTCTTCTAATTTTATTCAGAATAAAATTGATTTACTTTATTCTGGGTCTAATGGAGCCAGGAACTAGAGTTCTAGCACAAACACAAAGGCAGAGATAACACAGCCCTGGGATGCTCCAACCCTTCTTGACTTCTACACTCACACTAACTGAACCCCTATAGTACCAGGGCCATTTCGCACAAACTTTTCCCTCCACGCACACTTCAGTTATAAAGTGTACTAAAATAAAGAGTAAAACACTAGTAATGCAAAAGCAATCACTTTGTGAAAAAGTTAACTGGCTAATTTGACATTTTTAGACTAATCATTTTTCTAAATTCCATGCCTTAACCATTATCTTCCTAGGTTTTAAGTGCCCTTGTGAAATTTTGTGAAGAAAATTTTTATAAACGAGTTTTTTTCCATAAATTTATAAACCCCAAGGTAGATTATTCTTTTAGAAATTTTATATTAAATCAGAAACTTGAACATTTATTATATGTTATTCAATGTAATTAAATAGAATGATTATAAAATATATATAGATTTTTTCCATAAAATGAAATATAAAAATAAAAGACTTTATATTAGCTTTCTGCTTTTCTTCATAGTATTATTCTACAATTCAGCAAAGGGAATGAAAACATGAATATTCTACTCCAACAATCTAAGTACCAAAAGTTGAAGTCCAGGAAGTGTTGAGTCAGACAGCTTTTATGAGATTCTGTTACATTTTTTAAAAATCATTTTCAAATACACAGGCTACAAAACAAAAGTGCTTTTAAATGCTTTTAAAAATGTTCAGATCCAGTGCAATGATTTTTGCATAACTTTTGAGTTCAGGGGTTTATGAGACAACATCCAAAGAAATTTCAAATGGAATTTCAGTTCTTTGAGAATAAAGACATTGGCTTTCTATTTAATTTTCACAAAAATATAATGCTTCTCTGAACAAGGCTGTATTTACTATATGCTAGTGATTTACTTCAGCTAATATTGAGCAGATTTAGTTTTGTTTAAAAATAAGGAACGCCTAAATATGAGAACAATGCATCTCTCAGTGAATCAAAATCTAGGTTAAAAAAAGAGAGAAGAAAAGGAAAGGGGGTGAAAGGACTTCCACATTCCATAAAGACAAGTCCTTGGGCTCAAATACTAAAGTATTAACATATAAAAGAAATTATGTACATTCAAAGACAAAAAGTCTCCATTATGATTAGTGCTTCCACACACACACACACACACACACACACACACACACACACACACACACACACACACACACACACACACCCTCACACCCTCACACACACACACACCCTCTTACATTCACAAACATTTATACCGAAACCAGTGGGGAGAGCTATTAAAAAGACCACCTCTCTACTTTGTACAGTTCTTTGAAAAAAAAAAAATACATCTATCAAAAATTTTACTAAGTGAACATTCATAATTATAACCAATTGTACATTTCTACACTGTCTAAAATTCAAGCCAATTTGAGTATGCATTCAGATTTGAGTAGAATCACATATACTTCATTTTCAGGTTACACATATTTTGTCCCACATATATAAGAAGTGTGCAGGCCCTCAAATTCAAAAGTCCCTCAGAGAGCAAGTCAGGTAGGGGCCTCAAAGCTCCTTTCCTCTGGATGTGCTCCCAGTGAAAATTCATCACATTGAACAATGCAACACACTCTGGTTAAACTTGAAGCCCTCAGTGTCACAGTCCACGTGGCTGTCTACGGTAAGGGTTTCTTCCTTCTGCCCAGACTGAACAGAGCAAGAACAAGCAGGCTTTTGCATCAGCGCTCTGCTTGAGGCCTGCTGGTGAGACTTATACTCGACTGCAGCTTGGCTGCCTTCTAACATGACTCCTGGGCTCTATGCTCCTACTAACCGACAGACATAACAGGAGATGTGAAAGCGCAGCGATACCAAAAACAGATGTTGGTGTATAATTCCAGGACCGCTTATTTGCTCATTTCACCTTTAATGTACAATTTCTATGCTGAAAACAAAGGGCTTTTCTTAAACTCTTAAAATACCTAGAACCATGAAACAAAGAAGAGAAGGCAGGACATTTAAAGATAAGCTGGGGACTTATAAGAGGTGGGAGATGGGAAGTCCAAAGAGGCTGAGAGAAGGGTAGGTTGGAAAGAAAAACCACACTATCTCTTCCAGCAATCCTACATCCTTGTTTTTCTTACTCTTATTTTCTTTTAATCTAGTCTGGTAATAACTCTGAACAGACAGGGTGAAGGTCAGAGCTACTATGATGTCAAAACAAACAAGGAACAAAATAGAACAAGAACAACTGTTTTAGGCACAAGTGCTTTTGTGCCCAAGAAAATGATGGATTTTTTCCCCCTCTAATCTTTACCAAGAATTATCTGAACCAAACCTCTTAGCTTTAGAGAAATAAGAGATGCATTTTAGGCTACAATATAAAATACCTAAATTCCGAAAACAAAAGAGTAGCAATCTTTTTTTTCCTTAAAGAGTGAGTCATGGGTTTATTATAAACAACCCCAAAGACCCCTTTCTTCTTCAAAAGATTCACTTTGCCATTCCCATTATGAATTTCTTACTTGTTGGTTCTTATGAAAAGATGATCCAAAAGTTACCACACATAATAGGACCTCTTATTCTACCACAAACACCTGCTGTAATAGTCAAAAATAAACAGCAAGGTTTAGGTTTTCTTCATTCTTATTAACAAACTTACATGATTTCCTACTGGAAACTTTCAGGGGCTGGACTAATATTTCTGGTCGTCCCAGAGCCAGTCTCCTGGGGGAAAAGAAGGTCAATATGCCTATCAATTTTCAGGACAGATCCAAGACTAATATAATACCAAAATACTAAAAGTCTTAAGAAAAAATGGAAAGTTGGAGGAAAAAATGAATACAATGCAATCTACTCAAATTAAGAAATAAATCCTCTAACTTCCAAATTTTTATAAATTCTCCTGACTCTGAAATCACTTTTTTTTCTTCTAGCTTTCACATCAGTGCAGTTTCAGATATTAATGTGCTATTTTCCATTTGCTTCATAACAAAAAAGTGAATATGACCTGAGACTGTCATGTTATTTTTGGTCATTATTCATACTTCATTAGACAAAACAGAAACCCAAACCTGAGGGATAAAGGCTTCGAAGGCAAGGCTTCAGGGCTTATTTTATCACAACTATGCTGAAATGGTATTTTGCAGGGAACAAAAGGTCAGCTGCAGACACGCCGTGATTCTGCGCCAGGAACTCACCTTTCCTGGAAATGCTTAGAGGGAATCAGTCCTGCTCTGGGGTTGGCATCGCCTTCATGCTTCGCTTGCCACCACGTTGCATCATCTTGGCTCATAATCTGAAGAATATCTCCCTTTTGAAAGAAAGCCCAGCTTCCTTACATGGAATTGCTTTATCCTCATTAGGGTCATAGTCAAAGAGTGCTTTGATAAACATCTAGAAGAGAGTTCCGTTTACGATGAATAAATATAAGAGTAAATGTGAAATGGCCAGTATTCTTCTAACTGATTTATTTAAAAAACAGAATATTAAGGTCAACTTGCTGAGACAAAGAAGATATGTATTGAATGGAAAAACATTAGTTTCTCCTGGGGGAAAGAAAAAGGATTTTTAAGGAATGATTACCTTGCCTTCCTTCGACGGGTGTCTCTTCTTTGATGCTGGGTATAATCTTAAATGTTATTGCACCCTGAGACTGAGCCTGTTATCAGAGGAAAGAAAGTGTTATAAGAAAACCTCGGGAAACAAAGAAAAAGGAACTAAAATAGGTAGAAAATGAAATAATTCTGAAAATTTACAAGCTTGGGATTTTCTACTCTTAGATAAAACAAACCAAGGAAACTATTTTTGTAGAAATTCCTGTAATGTGAGAAAGTGCTAAAGTTTGTCAAATAAGTTAAAAAACATTAACCACTAAATCCACTTTTACCTCCTGTGCACTTTAAAAACGCCGGTGAATATATTACCATCCGTGTTACTTCAAAATAGAAACAGAGAATGTGCGCAGTGTCTTACACAGACAGGATTAAATGCAAAGAACAGACTGCGTGTGAGGCTCAGACCTTCACATCCAAGGATCTCATTTTCAGGGACAAAATACCTACAACTGTCAGTAATGTGGTTATAAACACAGGACTCAATCAGTTGCAAGGTTCATCAGAAAAATAATGAACACTCATCTCTATAGATTCTGGTTAGTAAGTCAAGTACCAAATGATGTAGATTAATTCAAAGATGAAAAGATTATCTAATTTAATGAAAACAAGCAACAATACCCACAATTCTTTGCTGACTACCTCACACAATGGTAGGTAACAAGGACCTACTGTCTAACACAGGGAACTCTGCTCAATATTCTGTAATAACCTGTATCAGAAAAGAATCTGAAAAAGAATATGAGTGTGTGTTACTCAATCACTTTGCTGTACATCTGAAACTGGCATGACATTGTAAATCCACTACACTTCAGAAAAAAATTTTTAAGAGTAGGTCTTCCTTTAACACTCTTTACCATGCTTTCCCTTGTTTTTAGCATTTGTCATAACCAGATCTATATAATTACTTATACAATTATTTCTGAATGTCTGTTGAAGAAATTGCTTCCAAGTTTTACTGATCAAACTAGTTATGTTTCGAGGGAATATGGAAGGTACTGAAAGTGTTAGTCACTCAGTTGTGTCCAACTCTTCACGACCCCAGGCTCCTCTCTATGGAACTCTTGAGGCAAGCAATCTGGAGTTGCCATTCCCTTCTCCAGGGGATGGAACCTGGGTCTCCTGCACTGCAGGTGGATTCTTTACCTTCTGAGTCATCAGGGAGGCCCTACTGTCTGTTACCCCACTACACTGTAAGCTCTGTGAAAGCTCTAAATATGTGGTACACATTTAATAGGAAATGAAGGATGGAAGAAAAGAGGAAAAGGTGGAGACAGGAAGGGAGGGAGAGAAGAGTGGACCTCTCTGAGGCTCACCATCAGCAAGTGCTGTAACCAGGACACCGTTTGGTTAAAAAGGCCCCGACTAGTACTGTCTGTCAATTTCCATGGTGTGAATACTCCCACCATAGCCAATATCAGCATAAAGTCACTGAAAGCCAAGATGGGAAAAGCTGCATAGAGTCAGCCATTTTTCACTTTTTAAAGTTTTTACTAGAGTACAGGTGATTTACAATATTGTTAGTTTCTGCTGTACAGCAAAGTGAATCAGTTATACATATACCTATTCATTTTTAGATTCTTTTCTCATATAGGTCATCACAGAGTATGGAGTAGAGTTCCCTTTGCTCTACAGCAGGCCCTTATTAGTTCTCTATTTTATACATAGCAGTGCATATACATGTCAATCTCAACCTCCCAATTTATCCCTCCGCCATCGCCCCCTGGGAACCATAAATTTGTTTTTCACATCTGTGACTCTGTTTCTGTTTTGGAAATAAATTCATTTTTTAAGAGCATAGAATAAGTTTTTGTCAGCCTATGGAAGCAACTCTAGTGCAGCTTAGACACTCAGGTAAAATGGGAGTTTAACAGCATAAATATCAGAATTTCATAAAGCAGTGCTCAAAATGATAATATTGTTGCTACTGCTTATCATAAAAGTAACTCACTAATCTTACTAAGAATATTGAAAGAAAGTAGCAAGAAAGCAAGTCTTCTCAATAATCCCTTCCCATTTTTCTAGTTTGTGCACGTGTTTTAATTTATGTAAAGCCCTTACAACAGTATCACTAAGGGCTCAATCAGTGTAAGCAATCCCTAGTACTATTGTTATTACTAAATCATAAGGTCTATCAGCCAGTGTGAACACTTGACAATAATCCATCACTTGGATGAACAATTATTCAATCAGTGCAACCTTAAGAGTTTCTAGATATTTTTAAACTATCTTATATATACACATTTGCCAAATTATTTCCTTAGGGGTTAATCTGCAACAGTTGAATTTCTTGTAAATACTTTTGTGTCTGTGTGTGTATATGTGTGTGAGACCATGCTTCATGGCATGTGGGATCTTTGTTTCCTGACCATGAATTGAACCCATGCTCCCTGCAGTGGAACTGCAGAGTCTTAATCACTGAACTGCCAGGGGAAGTCAATAGCTGAATTTCTTATTAAAGAGTACACAGATTTTGAGTGGATAGTTTCAGATAGCCATCTCAAAAGATTCCATTAGCTTATCCTACCGAACAAAAGCATATGAACATTATTTCCTTATAATCTGGCTAACTCTAGGCATTATCAAGCTTATTTAAATAACCACCAGTCCAATATTTTTCAGACATCATGTTTTGGTCATTTTTGTCTGTACATATGCTTTGCTGTTCTATAACTGCTTTTTTCTTAATGATTGTTAAGAAATCTCATATACATTAAAACATGAGCCTTCAGTCATATAAATTGAAAATATTTTGCCTGTAATCTCATTTGTCTTTTAAATTTTATGTACAGCATCTTTTCCTGTAGAAAAAGTTTTTAGTTCTAGTCATTACATCTATTTGAATTTCACATCAAGGTCAGAAATTCTTTCTTGGCCTTTCGGCTAAGATGAAGTGTAGTATGGGGACTTCTCAGGTGGCACAGTAGAAAAAAAGAAAAGAAAAGAAAGAAAGTAGTGAAGTAGCTGCCTGCTAATGCAGGAAACACGAGATACAGGTTCAATCCCTGGGTTGGGAAGATTTCCCTGGAGTAGATAGCAACCTGCTCCAGTATTCTTGCCTGAAAAATTCCACGGACAGAGGAGCTGGTGGGCTATATAGTACATGGGGTCACAAAGAGTCAGACATGACAGAGCACAGTGATCTTTTTAAAAACAATTTGGGGGAATTTAGTTTTGTGTGAGTTGTACAATAAGGACTGTTTTTCTAACTGAATAATCAATTAATCCAATACCATTTATGAAACAATCTCACTGCTTTCACACTCATTTAAAATGCTCTCTTAATCATTTACTAAATTTTCATATACACTGAGGTCTGTTTTGAGATACCAAGACTCTTGACAGGTTAATAATACGTTTTTATACGTAACAGGGATAATCTCTATTTTGTCCTTATAAATAAACAAATGAATTTGAGAATTTATATTGCCAAGGCCTATAGTAGTTTCATTCCATTTTAGACTTAAGACATCTAAGTTAGTTTCACTACTTTATATACCTGGAAAATATAGGCCCCAGAGATAAATGTATCACTGGCAATGTGTATTAAAGACCTAATTTGGGACAGGTCCTGTCAAACTCCTGTCCTACAGGAGCTCATTCAATCTTTGAATGCTCCAGTGAGAGATTTACTTCTTATTCTCATTTAGTAAATGAATACAGGGAAGCAATAAAAGATGAAGGTATTTTCCAAGGGATTAAGTTAATAGAGTCAGGACCCAAATCCTGGATTGCCGAATCCAAATCCTGTGTTCATTACCAGGTCTGAAACACAACGATTCAATTTCATTTTCATGGCAATTTTAAAATAAATTTTCAGCTTACCAAGATCTGGATTATTTCCTCAGGCCTTTTATCCTCGACCGGTATCCCATTCACTTCCCTAAGTTCATCGCCAACATGAATAAGACCTGGAGAAAAAGCAAATTCAGAAAACCAGCAGCATTACCTACAAAAGAAACCATGGTTTGTGACTGTGTCCACACTGAACGCACCATGTGGTCCCCCAGTGCCTGTGAGGGCAACATACCTCATGCCTCTCAGGTTTCAGAGGCTGAGCCCCCAGAGAACGACTCTAAGACCACAACCTCACAACTCTGCCAAAGGAACAGCACCAGCATCTCAGTCTTTTTCTAAAAATGCATATTACTTTCATCTTCAAAATAGTATTTTTAAAGGCTGCATGCTTTCAGTAGTACTTTTGAAATCAGAAACATGGAAATAAGTCTTATAACCTTGGAAGCCCATATAAGTGAAGGCAGTAAAGCAAAATGAGATTTATCATGTATTTAAATAGGTTCATTTGAACTATGATGCTGGAGAAGACTCTTGAGAGTCCCCTGACAACAAGGAGGGCAAGCTAGTTAATCCTAAAGAAAATCAACCCCAAATATTCGTTAGAAGGACCGATGCGGAAGCTGAAGCTCCAATACTATGGCCACCTGATGTGAAGAGATGACTCACTGGAAGAGACCCTGACGCTGGGAAAGATCGAAGGCAGGAGGAGAAGGGGGCAACAGAGGATGAGATGGTTGGATGGCATCACTGACTCAATGGACATCAGTCTGAACAAGCTCCAGGAGTTGGTGATGGACAGGGAAGCCTGGATGCTGTAGTCCATGCGGTTGCAAAGAATCAAGACAGGACTTAGCAACTGAGCAATAACCACATTTGAACACAGAGAAAAATACCCTATTGCTGTTTTGTTGTACTGCCTAAATCCTGCTCTCCTCTCAGTTATGTACCGGAAATGTGACCCATAAAACCCGCGTGACTCGCCCACACCCGCCAAACGTGTACACTCTCACCGCTCCTGTCGGCAGCGCCTCCCCTCATGATCCTGGCCACCACGATGGCCCCCGTCTGCTCGTCCTTTTTAATAGTGGCTCCCTTAAAGAAAAAAAAACAGAATTTGTGGGTAAGTGCACATACCAGGTGGTAAGAAAGAGGGCAGAAACAAGGACCCTATCTGGAAAATGTAAAAACAGCTACAAAAATTAAAAGGAGGCAGAAGGAACAGATACCATGTCAGGCACCTCACTAAACACAGTCTCCTACAGCATATATCATCTAAGGTTTTCAGCACAGTCCAAAAATCTTTGAATCTTTATTCCCTTCAATACTATGGAGGATACAAATATCTTCTTTCCATTATGAACCTGACATTTGAGTACTATTTGTTTTTACACTTTGACAGTATTTCCTCATTTCACTTTATCTTTAACCCAAGCCCTATAAGAAGGTCATGTACATAGAGAAGGTGAAGTGAATAGAAAATAAACTAGGAAAACTAAAACCCAGACCACCTGACCTTTTGTTCAGCAACCCTTCTACTACAGTATCACAGTAAACAAACTCAGAGATGATAATAAACAAAATGGAAAGAAAAAAAAAAGATCTGATACTCCTAGTTTTTATGTACTGGGATTATACTTAGCACAAATGGAACTAACATTCTGGCAGGAGATTAGGAAATAATTTCAAAAAGAATCCAGAAATTTTCATTTATGGGTGTTTAGAAGCAAATCAACTGAACACTTTTTGTCAGCATAGCAAGCACAAATGGTTACTTTGAATGCCTCTTCATGACTTTCTTCCAAGAAACTGGTAGTGGTTTAGACAAACCATCTATGTCACATTACACAGCTGGAGAGAAGCACATTAGGTGGGGCAAGGTTCACCCCCCAAAAGAAGTTTGATAGTGAACACATTTATTTACAGCATTACAAAATAGATATTACAAAAGGATTCCTAGTCTTATTTTATAAGCATTTTATACATGACATTTTATTTTATATGTGATAGCTATCAAATACATACCTAATAACAGCAAAAATTAAATAATTCCATGCTAGGATGATTTTGTGGCATTTTTAATCACCTACATACACCCTCAGGCTGAAGACTTGAATGAGTACCTCTCCATGGTTATAAACCTTAGACTGTCCAATTTCTGGTATTTTCTGCAGGTAGCTTATAGCCAAGATGACTGGAAATGTAATATTCTTACTACAACTAATTAGTGTAGTTAGATCAACTTTTACTTTCTTTAAGAATGTGTCTCAAACTGACTAAAGTATGCCTAATGATCAGAAAGGTCTAGTAATCTAAAATTGTTTATTGTTGTTCAGTTGCTAAGTCATGTACGACTCTGAGACCCCATAGGCTGCAGCATGCCAGGCTTCTTTGTCCTCCACCATCTCCCAGAGTTTAATTTAAGACTACTTATCTATCTTTTATAGATGAGAAATTGCATGACAAATGGTTATGACTTGTCTAAGATCAGACAACTAGTATGTAGCAAAGTCAGAACTTATCTAAGGCAAACTGAACAGAATTGCTGTTTCTAACCTTATCATTCAAAACTAATAATCTTCTGAATCCTTCTATAACCCTGTATTCATAAGGTTATAAATATACTACTTTTGCAGATGCAGATTATCAGTTCTTCCCTCTTTGAATGTGCCTGTCAGGTCCCTACATCGAGTGGTGAATAGATTCCAGGGCATCTAAGGCTGTGGGAAGACTTGCAGCTGGGTCCCTGGAGACACAGTATCTGTGGGATGTCAGATGCTATGGCTTTTGGCTGAGTACCTGGAAAGATGAGACTGTCCAATGGGGAACCACAGGGTGGAACAGATTCAGGAACAAAGACTGGCTGACTTTTGGACACATGAGGACTGAGATGCCTACCAGACACCCAAATGGAGATACTGGGCAGAATGATGGACATACAAACTTCAAAGATTAGAAGAAAGATCTGTAAGAGAAATGTGACCTGGGAGTCACCGGCACACAAGTGGTTTTTCAAGTCACACCTGGAGGGACCACTTCCAGAATATGCAGAGAATGGAAAGCACTCAACACTTCAAGGACTTGTTAAAGACCCTGAAATATATTTATGCATCAGTATAGATAGGACCCTGGAATAGAAATGCTGGCTACCTGCTGATTCTCCTGATCCTTGAAGACATGAACCTGAGAAATGGTGTCTCACTTTCTACATGGCACTATTAATAGCACTTAACTCAATCTTCTTTTTGATCCTTACATTCCTGAAGATTTTCCATTTCCATATTGCTTTCCAAACCCTTATGAGCACACTTCCTTGAAACATTCTTAGTGCAATGTACTTGCATAAAAATAAGATCAAAACCCAATAAAACAAGGGCACATTCCATGCGGCATTGTACAGAAGCACCCCTCGGCTCCTGGTCTCATCACTTCAGCTCTTGCGTCGTCATCACATCTCTTTGTAACTCTAACCCTTCTGCCTCTCTCTTTCACTTCAATACGAACCCATATGATTATCTTGGTCCCACCTGACAATCCAAGAGACGGTCCCCACGTCAAGATCTTTAATTACAAAAAGTTCCTTTTGCCTTTTAAGGAAGATTTAAGGGGGTGGGTGGGAGGCACTGTCCCACTGCCACAGGCCCTGGACATGACGCAGAGCTGCCTAAATCCCAGTGCAAAAGCAAATAGCTACATCTACATTTTGAACTATCAGATTCCTGGTTAATTTCTCATCACTTTAAAATCAATCTGCTTTCTAGAAAAGCCATAAGCAATTATTTTCAGATGCACTTTTAATCTCTAATCAGCTGCAGTTGGTGCATGTCACGTCATCCCTTATAAATGCCAACCAGTAAAGAAAAACACCAATATATGGAATTTAGAAGGATAGTAATGATGACCCTCTATGTGAGACAACAAAAGAGACACAGAGGTATAGAACGGACTTTTGGACTCTGAGGGAGAGGGGAGAGGGAGAGGGTGGGATGATTTGAAAGAATGGGATTGAAACATGTATACTATCTTGTAAGAAACAAAGCGCCAGTCCATGTTCAATACAGGATACAGGATGCATGGGGCTGGTGCACAGGATGATTCAGGGAGATGATATGGGGTGGGAGGTGGGAGGGGGGCTTCGGCATTGGGAGATCGTGGACACCTGTGACTGATTCATGTCAATGTTTGGCAAAACAAATACAGTATTGTAATGTAGAATAAAGTATTAAAAAAATGATTGCTATTTGTAACCAAAAGAATGCCAGTTTCTTTGGCTCTGTTTTTATTTTTCTCCATCATCTCCTTTAGATGTGAATGCTCCATTTATTTCTGAGTTTGAAGACACAGAGGAAGCATATTTTAAAGAGAGGAATAAATGATATGCACCCATCAGACTGGTCTTTATCATGGTATCCACTCTTGCCTGAGCATAAAAGATGGACCAAAACTCACCAGTGGTTCTCTATTTTTTGACCAGGCGGATGATTTTCACTGAGTCTTCCTCATCATCAATGTCATCAGGCATAGGAGGCAACACAGGATCATAATTCTTCTGAGCCACAGTGTCATGCACAGAGAGCAAAGCCTATCAAAGTCAAAAGTGAAAAATGTTCAATATAAAACCCTAAACACACCCAACTATGAGGAAAATGAAATCAATGTTCTAATTGTGGCACAGCAAAGATAATAATGCAACTACTTGGGAAGAAACCTCTTACAAATTGGGCAAAGGGGCTGCAGAACAGCAGAGACAGCCCTCCATGGTCACTAATGGACAACAAGAATCAGCATGAGGCACCTTCTGAGCTGCGTATTCTCTGGTTCATCCTAGAAGGGTGGCAGCTGGGGAGGGGGTGTGTGTGTTGGGGGGTGGGGGTAGGGTTACTTTTGAAGGGAGGGAGAAAATGAGGCTATAAATACACGATCAATGGGCCAGTAGGAGACTGGGGAAACTACGCATGTATTTTTTTCCTTTCCTTCTATTAGCAGAAAACACAAAAGAACTGATAATACAACTGACAAGTTTTCATTCTTCTGTGGTATTCTCCCTTTTTAATGTTTGGTATAATAGGTGACTAATGTGTATTTTTAAAAAGGTATTTCTAGGCATGACTGTTATGGTGGTAAAAGTTCTCAAAACAACTGCATTGTCACTAGAGACCAAAGATGAGAAAAACATGACAGATCAGAATATTTGGGGTGACTGGGTCTAGCCTTTAAACTGATTTGTTCCCCAATCAGTATGATCCATCAGTTATTCCAGCCAAAAGCTTAGAAATCCTTGAAATCTCTCCTCTCAGCTACACTCCCAACATCCAGCCCATATTCTGTTAAATCTGCTTCTAACATGTATGCTACACTTGTTATCATCTCTCTAGTCCAGGGCAGAGGTTGGCAGACTATGCCACCTAGTTTGTAAATGAAGCTTGGTTGGAACACAGCCACACTCATTCACTGACGTATGGTTTGTTTATGCTGGCTGTCATGTTACAATGGTGAAACTGAATAGAAGCCACACACACTTTTACATAAAAAGTTGGCATATCCTTAGTCTAGATCATCGATGCCATCATTTTTTACCTGAGGCATTTTTACCTGGAGCGCCAGCTGGTCCAGCTGCATTCACCTTTGGTTCATTTTCAAATCCATGACTCACAGTGTGGCCAGAGTGATTGTTTTGAAACTTAAAAGAGCAAATCATGTAACTGGTCTACTAATAACTCCTGTAAATCTACACTGGTTTGGGGATGAAGAATGAATGAATGAAAGTCGCTCAGTCATGTTTGACTCTTTGTGACCCCATGGACTATACAGTCCATGAATGAAGAACATGGGATGAAAAGCAAACTCAAACTCTGAAGCATGCTCTAGTCTTGTATTTGTCTCCAACCCTACCTTACCTCCACTGTCCTCCTCACTCAGCTTACACAACTGGCCTCTTTCTCTAGAGGAGTGACTAAAACATCTGATGTAAAAGCAGACCCCCCAGGTTCCTTGATCTCATAGCACCATCTTCTTTGCTTTAATACATGCTCAGAACTTGTAACTACCTTTATGTTTTTATGTATATATTTGCTACCTGGTGAATCAGAAGCTCTTAAGAAGGCAAAGAAATGGTTTCTTTATTGACTATAAGCTTTCTTATTGACTATAATAATTCATAAGCATACTGTAATGTGACTCTTCAAAACTGTCTATGTCCCTGTAAATATCACCCAAGCAAGAAACACAACATTTAACAGAACTCCAGGGGCCCCTCAGTATGCTCCTTCCTAATCATCATAACCTCTATTTAAATAGTGCATAAATGGAATCATAAGCAGATGTTTCTTTTTCCTGCTAATAAGTGAGATTCAGCCATGCTGTTACTGGTAGTCATTCTGTTTTCATTGTTGTGCAGCAGTCCAGCGTGTATATATTTCATAGTTTCTTTACCCATTATGCCTCTGAGGGACACTGAGGTTGTTTTCACTTTTGGCTATTAAAGCAATTCTACTGTGCACACATCTGTTGATGCATAGATACACAAATTTGGGTTAAGTGTATTTAAGTGTATAATGTCTGGGTCATTCAACACAGGCAGATGAGACAAGCAGGTTGCTCCAGCTACACTCCCACCAGCAGCTACGTGAGTTCTAGCTCTGTCTCAGGATCCAATAGTTTACAGTATCAGTTTAAATCTGACCATTCCACTGAGGTAAACAGTGGTATCTTCTAATGGTTGAAAGTTCACTATTCTCATAACACCTTTAAGAAATGCCTGTTCAAGATCTTTGCACATTTTTCCATTCCATATATCTTTCTCTTCTCGATTTGTAACAGTCCTTTATAAAATACACTGGATCCAAGGCTTTGTGCCATAAATATATTCGCTCATTCTCCCATTTGGTAACTTGTCCTTTCACTTTCTTATCACTGTTTTTTTATTTTAAAAAAGGATCCAAATTAATGAGCCCAATAATATTTTTTCCTTTACAGTTTGTGGTACCCAAGAAAATTTTCAAAGGGATAGAATGAACAGCATCAAGATGATAAAATATCTAAAGAGATAATAGCTGCAGATTTTTGACAGTTGATGGGAAACACAATCTGAAGATTCAGGAAGCAGGAAAAATAAAAAATTAACCCATGCTTACATACCTCATAGTGAAAAGACAGAATGCCAGAAACAAAAGGAAGTTCTTAAAAATATCAGAGAGAAAAACACAGATCATAAAAAAAGAACTAAATGATCAAGCAGCAATATAACTAGAAGATAAAAACACGTTAAAAAATAATAGTCAGCTCAGAATTGTGTATCTAGCAAAAGTACTGTTCAAGAATGAGGATGGAAACGAAGGTGAAGTTACCAGGTACCTATTAGAGAAAATGTTCAGAAAAAGATAATGAGGCAATGATTTTTTAAGACATTGGACATGAAATAAGAGAAGGACAGTGACCACTGAGAGACAGGAAATAACTGTGGGCCCCAAGACTGCCCAGCTTACCATCTAGAACAAGGTTCCTGGCTGTGTTGGAGGAAAAGGAACCCAGGTGGAATGCATTAGTCTTCCTTAGTGGAGATGAGAGAGCTGGGAATCTAGGGAGGTCAAGGGGTTAAAGTTCTCAGCGAAGGGATGAGAGTAGGGTGAGCGACACAGACACAGAGTTTCTTGAGTCTTTCCTCAAAGCTTGTGTATGGACAGCTCCCAGAAAGGATCAGAAGAGTGACTGGGAGCAGAGGGGTGTCTGGGGGACATCTTTGGTTTGTCATGTTTCAAAGGATGCCACTGCCATCTGGCTTCTCAGGTGGCTCAGTGGTAAAGAATCTGCCTGCCAATGCAGTGGATGCAAGAGATGTAGCTTTTATCCCTGGGTCAGGAAGATCCCTTGGAGGAAGAAACAGCAACCCACTTCAGTATTCTTGCTTGGAAAATCCCATGGACAGAGGAGTCTGGTGGGCTACAGTCCATGGGGTCACAAGGAGTCAGACACAACTGAGCGCACATGCATCCACTGCCATCTAGTGCACAGAGGCCAGAGATGCTCCCAGGCAACTGATACCATACCGAACAATCCCCGCCCCGCCCCAGATAATCTAGTCCTCAAACTGAAACAGTTCCGAGGCTGAGAAACCCTGCATGAGAGGAAACGCTCCCTGAAGCTTACACAGGGCAGGAATAGCTCCTGTTTCCACAAGTTAAAATCCTCACAATTTGCAGGGCATTGAGGAGAATTAGTAGAAGGGCACTGTCTTCAGAGTGGGAAATAATTAGCCCAAGATTACACACTGCTAAGATCTCACCTAACACAGCTTAAAAGCAAGCTTCTGAAGGATCAAAATGTTTCCAGGTTACTTAACTGCATGATGTGAACTCAAGAATATTATCTATAAAAAAAAAAATATCCAGCATCAAAGGAAGTAAAACTCACAATGACTGTCAGTCAAAAATTACTAGGCATGGAAAGAAAGCAGAAACTACACAATGATGAAAAATATAAAGCTATTAACTAAACCCTGAAAAATTACACAGATGTTAAAATTATACAGAACTAAATCTTATAATTACAGACAAAGCACAGAAAAGAAAATTAACAGGTATAATTGCACTCTAAATGTTCAGAAAGCTAGAAGGGCTGAACATGAGACTTGGGATATACAAAAATATTCAAATCAATCTTCTATAGATTAAAAGGTACAGTGAATGAATGAAAAAAAGTACACTGAATGAGATTAACACTTGTACGCAAAGCAAAAAATTATGTAAAATGAAACACAAAGAAAATATAATGAAAAACTATGAACACATGATTACTGAGCTGTGGGACTTCAGTGGTCTATTATATGCACCTAATTGGCATCTCCAAAGACAGGAGAGGTTCTTTAAAAAGTATGAAGAAATATGATAGAAAATACTCCAAATTTGATGGAAATAAAAAAGCCCATATGTTTCAAAGCACAACAAACAGAAAATAAATAACATCAAACTGCATAAAACTAGTGAAAAATGAAATCTTAAAATCAGTCAAAGAAAAAAAGCACATTACATACAAAAGAAAAAGATAAAAATGTCTCCTCACTTGCCATCAGCAACAATGTGAGCCATGGGACGATGGAGCAACATCGTTAAAATACTCAAAGAAAACTACTGTCAACCTAAAATTCTATACCTAGCAAAAACACCTTTTCAAAGCAAGGAATATTGTGAACTTCTTAAAGACACACAGAAGCTGAAGGAATTCATCACCAGCAGACTTGCATTACCAAAAATGTTATAAGAAGTCTTTCAGACAGGAGTAATCGCAGATGGGAACACAGATCTAATAAGAGCACTAGAATTGTTCACTATCTGTGTATTTATGGTAACTATCTTGCACATAGTAAAAATAATAGTGAATGCTAATGAACATATTTTAAAGTAGATATGATGGCTGGGGCTTCTGTGATGGCTCAGACAGTAAAGAATCTGCTGGCAATGCAGGAGACCCAGGCTCAATCCCTGTGTCGGGAAAATCCCTGGAGAAGGGAATGGCTACCCATTCCAGTATTCTTGTCTGGAGAATTCCATGGACAGAGGAGCCTGCCGGGCTACAGTCCATGGGTCACAAAGAGTCAGACATGATGAGCAACTAACACTTTCATGATGGTTGAAAGGCAATGATAAAACACCAGCTATGTATTTTTCCTCCTTAGTGTTGTATTTTCATATCTGGATTCCAAAATAAAAACTTTTAAGATTTACAGATACCAAGTTTGTAACTTTTAACAGCTTTGCTGCATAAGTAGTTTTGGTTAGCAACATTTTTATTTTGGACAAGTAAAAGTAACTTTGTTTTCCACTCTTCTGTTTTAACCAACTTATTCTTCACTATACAGATTTTCCTTTCAAAAGGCAATACCTAAATGAAATTGTGTTTCCATATGCCATAGCCACCAATCACAACTGATGGGTTTACCTGTTGCTTAGAAGAATCTGCAGGAAATGGAACACTGGGCTTTGTAACTCATCAGGCTCCTGAGCTCTTGCTGCCTGGGACCCCCTGGAGTCAATTCTATGTTCTAAGTATCTGTCAGGTCCTTAGAATTAAGTGTCTAACTCATAAGGATGAGTAACCCTGATTTATTCCTCCAGAAGGAAGCTTAACTTTTCCCTTCAGTATGCTTTAATGAAGTCTCGTCCATTGTGCATGCCCGGGCAATGAGTAATTTCTGGTAAGTGAATGTTTTGGAAAGCTAAAAAATTACAACAAATCTTTTTATTTTATTGCCTTTTTAAAAATCTACCAAATTTTCCCTGACTTCCTAAATTATAAAACCATGTTCTAGAGATGATGTCACCTCACTTTTATCAAAAAGAGCCACTGAATGACAACTCAAAGAGGCTGATTTGCCTTTAATGTGGCAACATGATGCCTAGGAAGTGCTTTTATTTACTGATGATTCTGCTTTCTCTGGAAACACAGTCTCTGTGGAAATCAGGCTCCCTCCTTCAATGCTCCTAGATGGGTCCTTGCCCCTCCCCCACTGCATCATGCTTTAGAGTGTGTTATATCTATGTGGCTTTTGTGACACCACCATCACCATTTTCTCACCATGTGGATTCCTTTATACTTTACTCTTCCTGGACTTTAAGATTTGGACAATAAAACCGGATTTTATAGATACTACTGAATAACTATTAGTTTTTTTGTATATGGCAACTGATCAATTAAAAAATTTAAGACTGAGTGTAATCCAATACAGGAAGTAGTACACCCTATTACCCCATTTATAATGGTGGGAAATGTATATGCAATATTTTTGTATACAAAAAGAATCAAAGGTAATGTAGTCAGTTAAGATGAACTATCACTAAAAGTATATGAATACATGATTTATAGAAGAAATAAAAAGTCATTAAGCATATGAATGGTCTTCACTAGGAAAGCAACAGAAGAGACTTCTATTTTCTAGTTTAAATTCAAAACACAATTATATATTATGCAAAATTGCTTTCTGCTTATTTCTTAAAGTTTTATCAAGTCACTTGTTAAAGGTAAAACTAAAGTCAAAGTAGTAAACTATTGGAAAGACTGTTGCTGAAGCTCCAATACTTTGGCCACCTGATGCAAAGAGCCAACTCACTAGAAAAACACCCTAATGCTGGGAGAGACTGAAGGCAAAAGGAGAGGGGAGCAGCAGAGGATGAGATGGTTAGATAGTATCACCAAATCAATGGACACCAATCTGAGCAAACTCTGGGAGCCAGTGGAGGACAGAGGAGCCTGGCATGCTGCAGTCCACGGGGTCGTAAAGAGTTGGGACACCACTCAGCAACTGAACAACAACAAATAAACTAGCATATCTTATTAAAGGCAATATCATAAATCATTTATAAAGATGTTATTCCTTCCAGCCTCATGTATGAATTTTTTTAACTTTGTGTGTGTGTGTGTCCAACTGTCCCTGGAGCTGCAAATGCTCTTCTTCTATCCCATGATTATGGTTCAGTTTTTACACTTCCATCTTTAATATGTTTGCATTTCATTTTAGTAGGCCTCTTTCTTATTTTCCCAAATAATTAAGCAGCTGTCCCAACAACTCGTATTGAAGATACATCCAATTCCACCCATTCCCTTGCCTTCATCCTTCACATTCTTTGTTAGGACCACAATCACATGTTACCCTAATCATTTCTACAGGTTCCCACCTTGGCTTCCTCCATTCGGGACCTATTCCTCTCATCCTGCCGCCACCCCTCCACCCCAGGGAACTGCTGTGCATATTACACTCAAGACTGATGGCGTCACTTATTCAAACCCTTCCAATGACTTTCCACTGCTCCTAGAATGAAATTCAAACTTCTGAATAAGCCCATAATTAGAAAGTCCATAGAATCTATCATCTAAATAAGGAAACAAGGAAAATTAAAAGGGAGGCTGTTAATAACACTGGAACCAGTCTGGTAAAAACAAGACTGTCCTGGGCAAACCAGGATGTCCAGCCCTGAATCACAGGCATTACTGTCCAGCTCTTGCCCTTGCCTTTATTACAAGCTGTTGATCAGTCACAGTTTGAAGTCTGCTGTACATCCTCGAACTTGACAAATTATTTTCTTTGTGGGACTTCACACACTAGTCACTGTACTGAGACCTTTCTTTCTTCGCCTCCCACTCCTGACTGATTCCTGACTCTTCTTGTCACCTCACACTCAGTCTCCGGCTGTCACCTTATATGGACCACATCCTCTGTCTGCAAAGTATTCTTCAACCCTGTCTCCATTCCTATGTGCTCCACACTGTTTCTGGGTGTTCCCTCTTTTTACCCACTATTTCTCCTATCACCTTCACTATTCTTCACATGTGTTCATGTATCTTCCTCACGGTGTATCTATGGGGATTGCACAGAGTAGGCACTGAATTTATGTAAGAACAAATGAACAAAGATCCACCTGTGCTGACATTTACAATTTACCAAAGAAAGTTTTAATGCTTTTCAAAAATGAGTTGGCAGATCAATAGAAATCACATATTATCATTTTATTGTTGGCTGTATACTTGGTTGTATATATATATATGCATGTTTTTAAAAATCATTATATACTTCGGAGGTACACTTGAGGTTTCCTTTCAGTATTGTGACTTAAATACTTTAACTGGAAGACCAATCTTCAAAAAGTAAATAATTAGTTCCCCTATCTCCCTAATTAGGAAAGGAAATGGCAACCTACTCCTGTCTTCTTACTTGAAGAATTCCATGGACAGAGAAGCCTGGTGGGCTACAGTCCATGGGATGGCAAACAGTTGGACCCAACTGAGCAACTTTCACTCACTTTTCATGTATATATGTTATATTCTACTGCACCTTGCTTTGCTCTCAGAAAAAATGAAAAAAGCAAATATTTTCATTTGTTCCCAAGACAAAAAGTATTTGATTGTATTTTGAAATAGCTTAAAACTTATTTGGGGACTATACCTCTTAAAGTAATTACCTTCAAAAGAGAGATTCAGCGTGACGGTGGTTAGCAGAAATTATTTCGAGGAAAGTAATGTTAAATGTTAGGGCAAACTGCAAAGAAAAATATTTTCTTCTCAAGACTGGTGAACTAGAAATTGTTGCTGTCGACTGTACCATCACGAGTCTGCAATATTACCTGTTTTCTACATGTTATTTTCCTACATGGAAGGTGAATACACACCTTCCATGCTGACTTCTCACCCATTCCTTCGCCACTCTGTTATATAAATGTGAAAATAGACAAAATCATTCATCTGAGGTATTTTTGCCATAACAAAGTTTAAGCACTCAATTATAAAACTTCATCCAATGGTGCTGCATGATGCCATCATAAAGGGAAGAAAACCCACATTTCTCTTCCTTCTGGAGTCTGTTTCCTTTCCTCCTGTGTGCCTCCCTTTCTGCTCACACAAAACAAAACTCTCATTACCAAATGTATGTGTGTGTGGGGGGGTGGTTCTTAACACCACGAATTTTCTATGATGCCACCTGGGTGTCCTGCAATTCAACACAGTTGCGAGTTTATTTTCTGGGAGAGAGCACTAGGTCACCACTTCAGGTGGCCACCTGTGCTTCTGGTCAACCCACTGTAGATGAGAAGTCCCCATAACCCCCTCCATGGGTTTGAACAATTTGCTCCAGCAGGTCACAGGCTTCAGGGAAGCACTTAGATTAACAGTTTATTAAAGGCTATGATAAAAGACATAGATGAACAGCCAGATGAAGAGTTACCCAGGGGACGGTAGGAGTTTCTGCCCCATGGCATTGGGTGCATCCCCTTCCTGGTACACGGATGTGTCCTGAGCCTGGAAGTTCTCTGGACATTACACGTTGGGGATTTTGTGGAACTTTCTCATGTAGGCATAATTAATTCATCTATTATGATGCTTCCATATTTGTAACATGAAGTCAAACCGGGGAGTGGGCTCATCATTACTTAGAACTCATGTGAAAATGAAAGCTTTGTTTCCCCAAATAACCATTAACTTTATAAAATCTTTAATTTCTAAAACATAATTGGTTAGAGAGTAAGGCTGAAAATTCTAAGCTTCTAATCCTGGTGTGGTCTTGCTGGTGACCAGCCTCCAGATAGGAGCCCACCCAGAGTTACTGCATTAGAACAGAGATGCTCCTATTGCCCTTATCACTTAGAAAGTTACAAGGTTTTCAGGAGACCTGTGCTACGGACTGGGTCAGAGACATATGTAAGTACAACAGATGTGCCCAGTGCTCTCATCACTCAGGAAACTATTTAGGAACCTGGGGCAGACACATCTTCTATTAGATCATAACCAACTGAGATCCAGCACCACTCTCTCCAGCCAAACACCAGTTTCCATCCAGTATACCCTCCTAATTACTAGCTATTCCATTTCAAACACTCTTCAATGGAATACGAAAAACACATTTTGTTTGCTGGTCAAAAACAAAACACACTTTGTTTGTTTGGGGGTCAAAAACATTCCTCTTTAGTTTCTAAAATTCAAACCAAGATAATACTCTCAAAAGGAGCTTACCAAGCACCTCAAGGCTACTCTCCCTATGTTCTGATTAATATCAACTTTCCATGTGCAGAACATGGAATGGCCCAGTGAAGAACGTTTCAGAGCATTCACAAATCTCCCTAAGCTCTTCACTTTCTGTGTACTCTCTCTTCAATATCAGGCAACCATTTTACAGTAATAGGATCTTTCTTCTTCTAGAACTAAATGTGACAAATCTTCTCTGTGCCAGCCAATTCATCTCACATCACTAATCATAGTTCATTTACCCTTTACAGATATACATTCATATGCATTATATTTGCTTATATGGTTGAGAAATCATAGGCCATACATGTTCTCACTTTATGTTTTATTTAATACTTTCTTTTTCTGAATATCAGCTTCAGTTCAGTTGCTCAGTTGTGTCCAGCTCTTTGCAACCCCGTGAATCACAGCACGCCAGGCCTCCCTGTCCATCACCAACTCCGGGGAGTTCACTCAGACTCATGTCCATTGAGTCGGTAATGCCATCCAGCCATCTCATCCTCAGTCGTCCCTTTCTCCTCCTGCCCCCAATCCCTCCCAGCATCAGAGTCTTTTCCAATCGTATGAGGTAGTCAAAGTACTGGAGTTTCAGCTTTAGCATCATTCCTTCCAAAGAAATCCCAGGGCTGATCTCCTTCAGAATGGACTGGTTGGATCTCCTGGCAGTCCAAGGGACTCTCAAGAGTCTTCTCCAATTCCACAGTTCAAAAGCATCAATTCTTCGGCACTCAGCTTTCTTCACAGTCCAACTTTCACATCCATACATGACCACTAGAAAAACCATAGCCTTGACTAGACAGACCTATGTTGGCAAAGTAATGTCTCTGCTTTTCAATATGCTGTCTAGGGTGGTCATAACTTTTCTTCTAAGGAGTAAGCGTCTTTTCATTTCATGGCTGGAGTCACCATCTGCAGTGAGTTTGGAGCCCCCTGCAAAAAGAGTCTGACACTGTTTCCACTGTTTCCCCATCTATTTCCCATGAAGTGATGGGACTAGATGCCATGATCTTCATTTTCTGAATGTTGAGCTTTAAGCCAACTTTTTCACTCTCCACTTTCACTTTCATCATGAGGCTTTTTAGTTCCTCTTCACTTTCTGCCATAAGGGTGGTGTCATCTGCATATCTGAGGTTATTGATATTTCTCCAGGCAATCTTGATTCTAGCTTGTGTTTCTTCCAGCCCAGCGTTTCTCATGATGTACTCTGCATAGAAGTTAAATAAGCAGGGTGACAATATACAGCCTTGACGTACTCCTTTTCCTATTTGGAACCAGTCTGTTGTTCTACGTCCAATTCTAACTGTTGCTTCCTGACCTGCATACAGGTTTCTCAAGAGGCAGGTCAGGTGGTCTGGTACTCCTATCTCTTTCAGAATTTTCCACAGTTTATTGTGATCCACATAGTCAAAGGCTTTGGCATAGTCAATAAAGCAGAAATACTCTCTTGCTTTTTCCACGATCCAGTGGATGTTGGCAATTTGATCTCTGGTTCCTCTGCCTTTTCTAAAACCAGCTTGAACATCAGGGAGTTCACAGTTTACGTATTGCTGAAGTCTGGCTTGGAGAATTTTGAGCAATTACTTTACTAGTGTGTGAGATGAGTACAATTGTGTGGTAGTTTGAGCATTCTTTGGCATTGCCTTTCTTTGGGATTGGAATGAAAACTGACCTTTTCCAGTCTTGTGGCCTCTGCTGAGTTTTCCAAATTTGCTGGCATATTGAATGCAGCACTTTCACAGCATCATCTTTCATGATTTGAAATAGCTCAACTGGAATTCCATCACCACCACTAGCTTTGTTCGTAGTGATGCTTTCTAAGGCCTACTTGACTTCACATTCCAGGATGTCTGGCTCTAGATGAGTGATCACACGATCGTGATTATCTGGGTCATGAAGATCTTTTTGTAAAGAATATCAGCTTAAGACCATATATAGTATCACTGCAAAGGAGATTTTTCAAAAAGGTAGAAATCACCAGTTTTTGCATTTAGGTGGACATTTTCAATTCAACAGTCTATAAATGCTTAACAGAAATGCTTAACAGATACCTGATCACTTTAATTACATAATTACCTATCTATATGTTATTCTGATTCCTGAACAATCTTTCACATACAAGTACATTAGTTATCAAGTCCAAAATGTATAGGTTATGTTGACCAATCACAGCTAGAGGAAAAAATAAGTGATAAACTTGTACAAAAATGGTGGGGAGAATCAAGATGGATCTACCGATATTTTACTGGAAAACTGCTTTGCTCTGTAAAATAGCAAGGTGCATTAAAACACAAATTGATAGAGGGGGGGCAGGAAATGGAGAGGAAGCTGGAGGAGGAAGAGGAATGCTGACAAGTTCCCACAGAGAAATAGATATTGTTGTCAAACATACTGGCACACCATTAACTAGCCAAGTAAAACAAACCTACACAAAATCACTTAATAGGTTCTGTATCCTGTACTCTAAACTTCATTTAAAAGAAAAATGATCTTGAAGCTCCATTCTGTTTTCCAACTTAAATCATGAGCCTCCCAATTTAAGTATTTTATAGATTGTCACAACATCATTATCAAAAATTCAACTCTTCTTCCTTAACGGGATTAAAGTGATTAAAATACTGTGCACTATTCAAAAATACATTTACTTGAAAATTGATGGTTGAAACAAAATTCATCTCAAGTCCCAGAAAGTGGCCATTTTTTGAGATATTTATTACGGGTGTCACACGTCCTCACCTTCACATTGGGTTTTGACAGTAGCTTCAACAGCTCTCTGATCTCACTGTTTAATGGCTTGTTCTGAAGCTCCTCCGCCAGCTGCACGGGAGATCACATTGATATGAAGAACAGTTAGTGAGAACAGGGTGTGCACCACCTGTGACAACTGAGAAGCTATCTTGCTACTTTCCAGCGATTAAGCTCAAGTCAGCAAGAAAGAAAACAGACTATCAATCACTGCTCTTCTTTTGGGGCTCTTAGTAGCCCTGCTTTCAGACTCCAGCTCTCGGCTGAGTACAACTCAAGAAATTGTATCAGCCAGATCCCTTTCTGATTTATTGCAATGAGGGCAAACCCCAGCACTTCATCTGCAAAATGGTCTTTTGCATGCAGACAAAGGACTACTTGTAAAAAGAACTGGATCAAGCATTGACACCATAAAAAGAAAAAAAAAAAAAACAGAAAAAAGAACTTCTGAATGAGGTGGTGAAATCTACAGGGTTTCCAAAAACCCACAGTAGCTTGCTGTTTAGAACTGGGGTAAAAAGTACGAGAATGCCCCTAAAAGAGCAAATGATGTGAAACTTTTATTATGTTTACCTACACAGTCTGTTACATATAAAATAGGTTAATCATAAAATGACTTATAATAGCTTGACAACTATGCTGGTCCCACAGATCCTGACTGTTCTCTGACCAGGATTATAAATTCCCATTGGTCACTTCCAGCTAGATAAAGGAGCAGAGCTTGGACCCTATCTGGTATTCCTCATTAACAGGGCCATTTTATCAAAATCTCTATGCAATCTTAGGCTCTAAGAAGGACCATAACATTTTCATAAGAAGAAAAGCAAGATTCAAATAAAAAAAAAATTCAAAATATGAAAAATGCAGCACAGAATGCAAAATATCTACATATACTTTCATTTAAAAACCTTCTCAAAATATTGCATCAATTTTCCATTTGTCCCTATAGTTTCTAGCAAGTTAAAAATAATTGTTCTTATCTTGGGAAAGGACTTTTCTCTAAATGAGGGGTGTAATAATAAATTATACACAGAAAATAAGACCAGATAAAATTGATACATTTACTGAATATATTTCTAACGGTACTTTTCCTTTTTCAAGGTAACAATTTCACAAAATTTTTAATTTACAAAAAGACACAAAGGGCTTTTGCACTTTTAAACATTTAAATATACTTTTGAGATGAATTACGAAATGCTAAGATTATACTTGCACAAAAATCTCTAATTTAAAAAAAGTGCAATATGTTGTAACATGATTGGGCCTCAATTACATTGTTTTATAAATAAATATTTCCCCAAACTCTCAACAGTAAATGTTTTAAAACTGGTTTTCAAGGTTTTCTCAAGTGTCAAGTGTTTAGGTTCTGCAACTCAGAGGTAAGCTTCTTCACAAAACATGTATATTGCAACATCCTTGTAATTTGTAATCTCTGTAGCTACAAATGGAGAAAAAAAAATGTTTGGGAACTAAACGGAAAATATACAACTTGGAGATTCACTATACAAGCTTTCTTTTTAAACTAGAATACACAGTACTAACAAAGAAAATTAGCCTCTGAAGATGGTTAGTTTTTGTTTTTATAATTACTATAGCTCTAATCTCTTACTAAACTGAACTATAGTTTTATCATAGTAGTTTAAAACATTAAAAACAGCAGGCTGAAGGATGTCACTAAAACCAGCTTCCACACCACCTGTGCTTCTTGTCCAGCTTAAGTGTGCCCTCCAGTTTATCCAGGTCTGTGCTCAATTCATCTGAGTCCCGAAAGTTAACAGTAAGAAACAGCAAGTTAGTTCCTGTTCCACATTTAAAATAAAATTATAGCTACAGGAAATTAACTACTCCATCAATGCCAACTGCAGCTCAAATTTATTTTTTGGTTATGAAGGTAATTTGGAAAGGTCTCACATCCATAAATCATTACCATGCTTTATAATCCATTTTAAAAACAACCCTGTCTTTTTATGTATTTCATCTGCCTCATTCCTATGCTAGCATCTGTCGTTTTCAAGACTGTCAGCAATAGAGCCATCCCATTTGTCTCTATTTCTCCAAAGCGTTTCTCTTGCCTGGGACTTTCTCAGACACTGACAGCTGGTAGCATCTCTCCCCACAGAGGCACAGCCTAAAATTTCTATTCTGTAGTTACCAAGGCAGGACTAGAGGGCATCTCCATGCAAAATCTTTAAGACAGGGAAGTGAAGGAAAATCTGCCTAGGGTCAGTGTAAACTCAGTGGTAAACTCAGGCCTTTTAGAGGCATCTGCAGCTTCTTTCAGTTTGCAGTCCCAGAGCACACACATCCGTCTACACTAGGATGAGTCCTGCCTCAGGGGGTCAGGGAGGACAAGTCCCCCTGAGCTGGGAAGGCACACTTACATCATCAGCCAAGGCTGCCGCACCCTGGAGGATGGGCACGGGGTTCTGCTTCTCGTAGTAGTGAAGTTTCTCATGAATCTGGAAGAAAGGCAAACGAATATAAGTTCACCTGCTAGCGAACCACCTGGGACATTTACACATTCTGATCATTTCAATAGAAACTGGTCTACTGGACATTCTAGACAAACATGTTTCTATAAACCCACAGATGACAATAGGTGTGCATAAGTCATCTAGTATGACGCTTCCATGTTTATAACATGAAGTCAAACTGGGGGGCGGGTGGGATTATCGTGACACAGAACTCATGCGAAAGTGAAATCTTTGTTCCTCCAAATAACCATTAGTCTCACACAATCTTTAATTTCTAAAGCATAATTGCTTCAGTACTTAGAGCAGCGGTCATAGGCTATATTCCTGCTAAAAACATAAATTATGATTAAAGCTAAGCAAGAAACTGGCAGCCACATCCTGACAGTTGGTGTGTAATAACGGCCCAGAACGAAGAACCAGGCGACGTGCAGACTAAGGGCCAGCCCTCCAGGAAGACATCTCACCCAGCACAGGGCTCCTTCACTCCTTTTTTTCCCCCTGCACCCATTCAAACTTCTACAAAACAAAGGGATTTCTCACAACTAGACACATCTCTCATAACTATTCAGCTTCAGTTTTTCATTTTGGAAAACCAGTAAAAATTCTCTTAATACAGGATAATTTTATTCTTCATTTCCCATCACCATTACCCCAGGAACACAAAAGAATATATTTTAATGCATTATAAGACAAACTGAGTTCTTTTTTAAAAAAAATCTAGCATGATAGTTAATAAAAATAAATTTAAAAATACAACCAGAAAGATAGTTAAGAAATGAAAGGTGCTTTGACAAATGTATAACTCTTAGCACCTAAGTGTAATCTATTTCAGCTCTTACATGGGTGCCTTCACATGTTTATGCTTGAAAATATACTTTAGCCTCTTTGTATTTACATTTGAGATGACTGCTCCCCACTTATATATGAAAAACGGTTGTATCTCATGATTTCCTATTTTTAATAGGTATCAAGTAAAATCCTCTCTTAATTATGCTTGAAACTAAGCAAACTCTCGTAAAAAGTCTGGAAGACAGATTTTATTTTGATTAGCCAGATGCTATTGCTGAGAGAGGATTGTCTTACCTTGTTGGCAACCGCAATGCAGAGCATCAGGGAAAGAGTTTTGACACTTATGATATTACCAGAATGATCAAGGTAACATTCTTATTTAACATCTTGGAAGCTTGCAACTTTTATTGTATTATGAAAATAAACAAATTTTGGAGAATACAAGCTATGAAACAAGTAATAGTTGATTTGAAGAAACTATTAAAGTATACTCTAAAATAAAAACCAACCATCCTAAAAGTTAAACTAATTTTGCTTAAATAATTATCAAGAATTAGGTCACTTGAACAGATACTATCATGGAATACTAAACTTCCTTGCTCATCTAACTGTATTGCAGCTACCTCTTTAAGCATCCTGCCTTCCCTGCAACAATAAACCAACCCCAAGGCTTATCCAGACCAGGCTTTCACCATATGCCTGTACTACCTCAGACTAGTCATTAGTACTCGTAATAATACAAGCTTCAATGAGTTTAGTAGATTTTAATTCCGTGATCCTCATAAGAACACTGAAAGGTAGACAGCACCATCTTACAGATAAACAGATACACAGTTAAATGACTGGCTGTGGTCCCACAGATAGTAAATGGAGGAGCTGGGATTTAAAACTCAGGCCATCTGGCTCAGCATCAGAGCACTTAATCACTCCACTAGTCTGTCTCAGACTAACATCTCATCCACATTCTCCACTGACCTCATGCACAGCTGAGTGAATATGACAGAAAGGAGGCTGGATAGAGAAGTGACAAATCACAATGGCTGTTGCCAATGACAACAGGATGACTGACAGTTCCCGTCCACCCTCCCCCTTAGTTTTTCCTTTCTTCTGGTTGCTCATTTTTCTAAATTTATCAAACTATTATAATTATAACCTAAAATTACATGCCCCAGATAAGTGCTTTATTTCTCCATTTAATTTGCTGCTTCTGTCTTTTAAAAACAGCTTCCTCTTCCTACATCATCCTCTCTAGATCCTCACTCAAGGGTGTAAGAGTCCATCCCTCCCTGCGCACCCCTGGACTCTGTACTACACTGCTGCTGCTGCTGCTGCTAAGCCGCTTCAGTCGTGTCCGACTGTGTAACGCCAAAGACAGCAGCCCACCAGGCTCTGCTGCCCCTGGGTTTCTCAGGCAAGAACACTGGAATGGGTTGCTATTTCCTCCTCCAATGCATGAAAGTGAAAAGTGAAAGTGAAGTCGCTCAGTCGTGTCCGACTCTTAGCAACCCCACGGACTGCAGCCTACCAGGCTCCCTCCGACCATGGGATTTTCCAGGCAAGAGTACTGGAGTGGGTTGCCGTTGCCTTTTCCAGCTATACTATACTAGCAATATTTTAAATGTTCTCCTAGAATTTCCAGATACTGGAAACCCTTTGTTCAAAGGTGTGCTACTTGAAACATAATTTTAAAAATTGTTGGTTAGCAAAGTAAAAATCACTCTAAATAATTTTGAACTGTTCACTGTTTCCAAACATACTGAAATTCTGATTTTTTTTTTACTAGTATTTATAATGGCTGTTATTTAGTAGCTCAGTTGTGGTCACTCTTTGCAACCCCATGGACTGAAGCCCACCAGGCTTCTCTGTCTATGGGATTTTCCAAATTAGAATAACTGGAGTGGGTTGCCATTTTTTCTTCTCCAGGGGATCTTCCTGAGCCAGGGATCAAACCCAGGTCTCCTCTATTGCAGGCAGATTCTTTACCACTAAGCCACTAGGGAAGCCCAGTATGCTAGGAACAAAACTTTAAAACCAAACTGATGTTAAAACTATAATACACAAACAGGTAAAATGTACAGACGTGACCCCAAGGTTCACAAAGAAACATTCTGAGGCTGGACTTGCCCTGCTTGCCCAGGAGCTGAGTCACTAGCCATGGGGTTCCTGGACTGAGCATGGCTACTGAATGTGAGGAACTGAATTTTTTACTTTCATTTAAAAATTCCTATGTGACCAGTGGCTTTTATATTAGATAACATGGCAACACTTTATATTATTCACTCTGTAATGCCCCAGGAAAGTTCACGCCGATATACAGTTTGGCAAGTTCCCTGAGGGATAACATTCTAGAATCCAAAAGACAGATAAATAATCCAAGATGTCCTTTAGCAATAAGACAAATAGCATCCCTTACTAAATACAATGGATCACCAAATCTGAAAAATCTCATTTATTTTAATTAAACATTTCCCTTTGCAGATTCAACTACATAATAAAACTGTACTTTGCTTTTCTCCCTTGAAGAATAAGACAGCAAAAATAGAAGAAACTGAAGATAGAAAGAAGCTATGGGTTAAAAAAACTGGAGAGAAGAGGAAACTCTGGTTACGTTAATTTCATATGATAAAAATATATGCAATTATTCAAAAAAATCCTAAAAAGGAATGGCATATGTTAAAATGTTTACAACACACTATTAAGAGAAAAGGACAATTCAAAATATATATACATTTATGCTCCATTAAATAGTGCTCATAAGGGCTTGTTTTCTATAATTACATATCTAAACAGGAGAGACATCATTTAAAATAAAAATCATTTCTAGATGTAACCAAGTCTTATAGGAAAGCTCTAAGTACCTTTATTTACATTCACATCTTGAAAATAAATGTTCAATGTTTGTAAGGAAATCTGGTGCCAATATTCTCACTTTGGTACGTGTACAGTAGAAACTGCCTTAAATAAGCTTAGTAAATAATGCCTGACTAGTCTCGATGCAATCATTTGTTTTAAATAACATCTCAATGACGTGTAGAGGTAAACTGCCAAACACAGCCAAGGTTATCTGAATGACAGTAAATAAATCAAAGCCGTAAAATCCTTTCCTTGCCTTCCATTATGAGTATTAAAAAGCACTGAAAAGAACTACACGGTAGTTTGAATCTCTGCTGTGTTCAATCATAGTACTCATCCAAAAGTGGCACATGCTTGCATACAGACACTACATGCACGCACATGTGTGCACACACACCCCTGTCGCCCTCCTTTATTTAAAACACAGAGAGAAGGGAATTCGGTATTAAAAGAAGACCCACTGGGCACAATGACAGCCAAGAATTACGCATGATATTGTGTAAATATTTTTTTAACGGCTGAGACCCTCTTTTAAGACTAATAATTTAATCTTTCTCCAAAAGGGAAAAAAACCCTTTAGCTCAAGAGAACAAAAGGGATGAGGAAGAGAAGTTGTGAATTTAAAACAAGAAAACACCAAAGAGCAGAGGCAGTGGGGCCAATGGTGCCTCCTCCTCTGCGCCTCACACGCCTTATCTCCCTCTCAGGGCTAATTTTCTTGGCTGACACCTCCAGAAAAAAAAACAAAAAGGGTATAAAACTGATGAGAGTTGAATGCTTGTTTTCTTCTTGCTTTTAAGGTGACAAAATTTGGCTTTACAGCGCCACAGACACTATCTTGTGAATTCAGTATCTACATGCTCTGAATTTATTAAGAGTACTTTTAGAGAATGAATGCTCAAATCCACAAAATGTTTTATAGTATATACATACTGTTTTTCCTATATGACCGATTAATATGAGTTCTCTCTTTTTTTAAATTTATTTATTTATTTTTTAAATTATAATACTGTATTTGTTTTGCCATACATTGACACGAATCAGCCATAGGTGAACACAATCTCCCAATGCCGAAGAGGTTTCCAAATACCAACCCACCCCTGCTGTAACACATGAACTTCATGTGTTACAACATATTGTTCTTTTAATCAGTGGAGAATTCCATTGACCAATACTCTATTTAGAATTTCTGCATCAATATTCATAACTAATACTGGTACTTCTTTTGGTCCCTACTGGGTCTTTGATATCAAAGCTACGCTTATTTGATTATTTTGAAACTATGGAAGCTTTCTCCCTTTATGTGCTCTGGAAACATCTAAATACCAGTGGAGTGATATCTTTCTTAAATATTTGATGGTGTTCCCCTGAGAAACCAGCTGACTCTGGTATTTGGATATTTTATTTCCTCTGCTTTGTTAATAGCAATTTCTCCAATTAGTTGTTTCTACATGTCCTAGTAGATGCAGAAAATACTATTCCCTAGAAAGTTACCCATTTTTGTCTGGCTTTAAAAAGAGCTATCTGAAGCTACTCACACAAAATAGTCTCTTGAAAGTCTTTGAATTTACTCCATAGTTTTTCTCTTGTTACCATTTCTTATTTGGTGTTTGTACTTTTGATCTACACTCTCGATATTTAGTAAGACCAAACTTCTTAGCCCTTTATTCTTATACAAAGCTTTTTGGATCCTATAATCAAAAGAACCACCAAGTAGGTATGTCTTAATTTCATTCTCTCTCTGCATCCTGGGAGTTTTCCTGAGATCTAATTTCCCTTTTACTTTGCTCTCTTAAGCCTTGTCTAATCTCTGATGAACCTAGACACAGATTTTGGAAGATTTTTTTTTTAATGACTATACTTTTATTTCTATAGTTCAAAGAATTTGACAGATCTTTCTGTTCTCTTTTCCTACCACCAGTTATTGTCATCAAGGCCTTCTTTTGTGACTAATATCACTTTAAATGTCCTTATTTTATAGGCTATACAACATTAATTATAGAGAGTGCTTAGGTTTTAATCTTGCTGTTGGTGGTGTCTGCTGACTAGACGCTGAAGATAAACTGTATTCTCAAACGCTCTGTAATTGAGGGTTGTTAGAAGTCTTCAGTTGGGGTGTTATATGAAGGAATCCTAGGTAAAAGGTATACCTTTACAGAAATATTTTTATTTGCTTCTGATAGGTGAGGTAGAACCATCATTAGCCCTTCCGCTTAATGTCTCAGCCCATGGCGCTTAGATTTTGTAGGTAAAAACTCAAACCCCAAGCCATGGACCAACCAACTCATGGTTACCATTCTTAAAGTAGGCTTTCTTCTGTTCCTACCTAATCCCAAGAAGAGACAGATCAGATTTCTCACCCTCTCCCTAGAAAGGGACTCAGAATTTTCCTCCCCTGCCCATTCACTAACTGAGTAACCATTTCCTCTGTTTCTCAATATCTCCTGCAACCCGAACGTCAAGACAGTGGCCCCTTACCCCACCTCTGGCCATTCCCCTCACCACAGACACAACAGGAGCTCAACACCAGTTACCTACAGAGCATTCAGTTTCCACCTCATTTCTAAAACAAGTGGTTTTTAAATAAATAAATAAATAAAAATAAAACAAGTGATTTTCCTTTCTGTCTTACAAGCTCAATAATGTATTTTTTAAAAGCTTGTGATTCTTACCCAGAACTTCGAAGAACTTCTTGTAAGAATTACAAGACTGGGTCAGTAATTTAGTGTAAATTAATTCTGGCATCTAATAAGGTAGCATCCAGTTCCCTTGTGCAACATTATTAGAAAAGTGAGGGGGAAAAAATCACTTTTGCTTCCAGGAGGAGATTCTAGGTACCTTTACATTTGAACTTTCATGAGTAATTAGTTTCATTTGGCCAGTGAGATCCATTTTGGTCAGTGTTTCTACCTGATCTTAATGGTTTGTTTGTTTGTTTTAAGTTGAAAAGAATAGTTCATTTAATTTGAATTAACATTTTGATGGTTGAAGGAGAGATCCTTACGTTTGTCTTCAGACTGCTGTTCTCTGTGACACGAGTTTATGAGTATGCTTGTGCTTACAAGCACAGCTAAAAAACAGAACTTTGAGCCTGTAACTATTCCTATGACACAGCCAGAAGGGGGAGAGGGGAGCCCCTGCTACTTTGCCTGCAATTCAGGCCAGGATGCTGGCAACATTGCTACAAAGATTCTTATAAGGGACATGGGATAAAGTGGTTGTAAATACAAAAAAAAAAAAAACACAACAGTTTTTAGGCTTAAGATAAATTATAAAAAGCAACAAACTTGATTTTGGTTGACTATGTAGTGCTTCTATTTGAAATTACTTCCCAGAACTTTCTCGGCAGATCGGATTCCTTTAGTTCCCAGAACAATATTCTAGAGGGAGTATCCAGGGCATTAAAGTGTCTTTGGAATGTGTTAGTGATTCAACAAAAACTGAACTTGAATTATTCACTCCAGAAGTATATAAACCATCCAATATTGGTACATACCTCGTTCATTCTTCCCCTCATAGTGAAATGATCAGATTTGCCATTAAAAAAGATCTGTTATTTCAATAATAATTGAAAAGCCAGGAACTGCTAAATATTTGTTCATCAGAGAGATGGAAGATAGTATCGCGAATGGCAGATGGGGTAATGTAAGGACATGGAACTGGGACAGGTCTCAGAATACAAGTAGCAATAATTATGTTCTAGGCTTACTTGGAGTTTACATGTTAACATGTAAGCACTGTCATTACAGCTCTAAAAGAAAGTCTTCATGTTTCATATGTTGCCACTTATTCCCCTAACGTGATGTTACCAGGAGGTGGGTCTATAGGGGGTGATCAGGTCAGGAGAGCAGACATCTCCTCAAAAAGGTTAGTGCTCTAATAAAAAGACCACAGAGGGTCCCTCCCCCTCCTTCCCCAGTCCACAGGGGAGGACACAGAACAAAACGAGGGATGGTTATGATCCAGGAAGCAGGCCCTCACCAGACCTCAAATCTGCTACAGCACTGATCCTGGACTTGCAGCCTTCAGATCAGTGTGATAATAGTACCTAGAGTACCTACTATTGTTGTTTAGTGGCAAAGTTGTGTCCAACCCTTTGTGACCCCACTAACTGCAGCCCACCAGGCTCCTCTGTCCATTCCCCAGGCAAGAATACTGGAGTGAGCGGCTTGCCATTTCCTTCTCTAGGGGATCTTCCCAGTCAGGGATAGAACCTGGGCTTCCTGCATTGCAGGTGGATTAGTTACCACTGAGCCACCTGGGAAGCCCTAAAACCTATATGACATAGGGGTATTGTGAAGATTAAAGTAACCATTAAAAAGAGCTTCATGCTGTCTCTAGAAAATAGAAAATACCCCCAAAATGAGAGCATATGTCCTGATTTTCCCTCAGACCCTCCACTAACATTCCAAGGAAAAGACACACTAGTTTCTCCTTGACAATATCACATCGCACACACATAAGATACAGTTAATGCTTGAAGACAAAACATCAAAGCAAAATTACCACCTCGGTGCAAACAGAAGATACATGTTTCTGATTAAATGCCATCCCCCATCCCAACATGTCCTCAAAAACAAAGTAAAAGAATAAATGGACTTGAATGAAGGCAGTGGCCACTGGGTTAAGAAAGCCCGGGTGAACGCAAGAAAAGGCAGACGTTAAATCTGACCACAGCAAGTAGCAAATGGTGGAGAGGGCACAAGACCCACGGGAATTCCTGGCAGAACGTGGTCTGTGATGAAAAATGTAAACGGGCACATTTGTCCTCATGTGAAAAAGGGACCCGTGTAAAACAAGCATCACCCTGGATGCCCTGTTCCCAAAAGAGAAAGTCCTGTCTTTGGGGAGAAGAAAGGACAAACTCCTCACACAGAAAAGAGTTTAACTGCTAGATGGAAGAGTTCTTGGAAAACGGACAGTCGCCACCAGAATACTTCAGAGACCACACCAAACTAGCCATCATGGTTGGCTCTCATCTCCCTATGGGAATTTAAAGACCCTTTGCCCACAATCCCAAGTTCTACTGAAGTTGATGAGGAAACACATAGTTTTGAGATGAGCTAGGATCTGGTAAAGAGAGTGCAGTACATTCCAACGTGACTATATGGAAAACGAGTGTTAGAATCCAGACCTCACTCACAGTAGAAACACCCAGCAATCATAAATTACTTGTCACTTCCTTACTCAGATCTGTCTATGCTTTGACACTGCACTTGAGATTAAGGGTAGGGTACCAGTGCACCCTGAAATTCAAGGTAGCTGGGCTCCTGCATGGCCCAGGCCCTACCTGATTCCAGCTGGAGCTGTGCCCCCAACAAGTGCCAACCACAGGGAGTTTAGGCTAGCTCCTCACCCCCGGGCCTCCTCCTCCATCAGGGCATTCACTCTGCCTGCTATGCTGCTGAGCTATGCGGGTGCCCACACACAGCTTTGGGTCTCAGCTCAAATGTCACTTATACAAAAACACAGTCCCTGAGGGTCCCACCCACTCAAATTAGCACCCCACACTATCTGTCCTGATATTCCCCCTTTTTTTGATCATTACCCTTACCAGACTTCAGATTCGCTGACAATTTTGCTATTGGCTTGCACCTGTCCCCATGAGATAATGAAATCCATAAACTAAGGCCAATAGAGTTCCTACTATATCCTTCACTCCTAGTCCAATACCTCTCATAAAACAGAAGCTCAAAAGTTATTATTATTCATGATAAAGGGATCTATGAATCTTGAAATCCCGACTAGCCAGTAACATTCTAAGATCACAGTTTAAGATGGTGTGATTTTTTTTTCTTTCTTGCCCCCAAACCGATGTCTAGTGCCCGTAGCTGAAGAAAAAGTGTTAAGTCCACGTGCGTGCTAAATCACTTCAGTCATGTCCAACTCTTTGCAGTCTTATGGACTGTAGCCTGACAGGATTCTCTGTCTATGAGATTCTCCAGGCAAGAACACTGGAGTGAGTTGCCATGCCCTTCTCCCGGAGATCCTCCCAACCCAGGGATCAAACCCCCATCTCTTATGTCTCCTTCAATGGCAGGTATGTTCTTTGCCACTAGCTGTTGGAAGCTACCTGAGAAGCCAGTTAAGTCCACAGTCTAAGAAAATACCCAACGACTAGAAATGTATCTGTCGAGAGCTGTAGAGGTGGTTGAAGTATAACCATCGACCATGGCTACTGTCCTATCCGTCCCTTCCCTGTGTGTGCATGTAGAGAGTATGTGTGGGTGTGTGTAACTCTATACAAAAGAAGACAAAGAGAAATCATGTTATCAAGACAGGAAAAAGAGAAAACTAAGAATAAGGAGTCTTCAGCCTAGCAAAGCAATCCTCTAAGAGAATCCTCGCAGAGAACGAAGTACAGAAAACAAAAGATACTGAAAAGACACTCTCCAGCTCAGGCGGCCAACTAGTTGGTTTAGCCTTTGTGTCGATCTAACCAGAGGATGGAGAGCAATGAGAAGAAATGGCAGGATAAATCTAGAGTGGTGGGGGCACTCTAGCTTGGTCTGCAATGACATCTGGATTTCCTGGGTGGGTAAGGGGCCCCCATTGAAGGAAGTAGCTTGAGCTGCCTTGCTGGTAACCCAGCCAGTGCAGTTCAGTTCAGTCGCTCAGTCATGTCCGACTCTTTGCGACCCCATGAACTACAGCACACCAGGCCTCCCTGTCCATCAAAAACTCCCGGAGTTCACTCAGACTCATGTCCATCGAGTCCGTGATGCCATCCAGCCATCTCATCCTCGGTCGTCCCCTTCTCCTCCCTGCCCCCAATCCCTCTCAGCATCAAAGTCTTTTCTAATGAGTCAGCTCTTTGCCTCAGGTGGCCAAAGTACTGGAGTTTCAGCTTTAGCATCAGTCCTTCCAAAGAAATCCCAGGGCTGATCTCCTTCAGAATGGACTGGTTGGATCTCCTGGCAGTCCAAGGGACTCTCAGGAGTCTTCTCCAACACCACAGTTCAAAAGCATCAATTCTTCGGCACTCAGCTTTCTTCACAGCCCAACTCTCACATCCATACATGACCACTGGAAAAACCATAGCCTTGACCTGACATTACTTTGTTGGCAAAGTAATGTCTCTGCTTTTCAATATGCTATCTAGGCTGGTCATAACTTTTCTTCCAAGGAGTAAGCGTCTTTTAATTTCATGGCTGCAGTCACCATCTGCAGTGATTTGGGGGCCCAAAAACTGCACAGCAAAGGCTGTCATCACACCAACTGTGCCCCAGGAGAGATGTAACTTTTGTGTCCTTAACACAAAGAGACGCACATGCCAGGAAGTGTGTCAGTCTGAAAAGCAGCAACAATGTGGACAATTAAGCAAAAATAATGTCCCATCCCCCCCCACCTCTTTTTTTACTCCCAAACTTGATCTGCCAAGAGTAAACCAGACCATCTCCAAAGGGGAGACAGAGAAAGAGAGACAGATGAGGGTGGGGGTGGAGGGAAGAGGGTGGGGGAGGTGTGAGTGTGTGTGTGTGCGCGCGCGCATAGAGCAGTGAGGGGATGAAACGACATACTGTCCACTCCACCCCATCAGCTTGGCTACCCCTGGCTGGCCCTAGGGAAGGAAGATAGTGAGATATAAATCCAATATGACAAAGGAGCCTTAAACTGGTCCTTTAATACCTGAAAAGGTCTTGAGAGTTATAGACACTGAAAGAATTTTTGCTTAAGAGATAGAAAAGCTAGTCTCAATGTAACAAAGTTTGGTATAGGAACTGGAAGAAAATTAAAACTGCCTTTTATTTGCACTGAGCTGTTCAATGTGCTAATTACAGTGGTTCCAACCAACTGCCATCTCATACTTTCTGTATCAGATCCCCTTCATCCTCTTAAAATTCACTGAGGACCTCAAAGAGTTCTTGAAAGTAAAAGTGTTTCTCGCTCATTCCTGTCCAACTCTTTGAGACCCCATGGGCTGTAGCCTGCCAGGCTCCTTTGTCCATGGAATTCTCCAGGCAAGAAAACTAGAGTAGGTTGCATTCCCTCCTCCAGGGGATCTTCCCCACCCAGCGATCAAACCTGGGTTTCCTGCATTGCAGGCAGATTCTTTACCATCAGATTCCTATGTGAAGCAGATTCTTCAGTTCAGTTCAGTTGCTCAGTAGTGTTCGACTCTTTGCGACACCATGAATCGCAGCACGCCAGGCCTCCCCTGTCCATCACCATCTCTCGGAGTTCACTCAGACTCACGTCCATCGAGTTCATAATGCCATCCAGCCATCTCATCCTTGGTCATCTCCTGCTCCTCCTGCCCCCAATCCCTCCCAGCATCAGAGTCTTTTCCAATGAGTCAACTCTTCGCATGAGGTGGCCAAAGTACTGGAGCTTCAGCTTTAGCATCATTCCTTCCAAAGAAATCCCAGGGTTGATCTTCAGAATGGACTGGTTGGATCTCCTTGCAGTCCAAGGGACTCTCAGGAGTCTTCTCCGACACCACAGTTCAAAAGCATCAATTCTTCGGCGCTCAGCCTTCTTCACAGTCCAACTCTCACATCCATACATGACCACAGGAAAAACCATAGCCTTGACTAGACAGACCTTTGTTGGCAAAGTAATGTCTCTGCTTTTGAATATGCTATCTAGGTTGGTCATAACTTTTCTTCCAAGGAGTAAGCGTCTTTTAATTTTATGGCTGCAGTCACCATCTGCAGTGATTTTGGAGCCCCAAAAATAAAGTCTGACACTGTTTCCACTGTTTCCCCATCTATTTCCCATGAAGTGATGGGACCGGATGCCATGATCTTCGTTTTCTGAATGTTGAGCTTTAAGCCAACTTTTCCACTCTCCTCTTTCACCTTCATCAGGAGGCCCTTTAGCTCCTCTTCACTTTCTGCCATAAGGGTGGTGTCATCTGCATATCTGAGGTTATTGATATTTCTCCTGCAATCTTGATTCCAGCTTGTGCTTCTTCCAGCCCAGCATTTCTCATGATGTACTCAGCATAGAAGTTAAATAAGCAGGGTGACAATATACAGCCTTTACAGACTCCTTTTCCTATTTGGAACCAGTTTGTTGTTCCATGTCCATTTCTAACTGTTGCTTCCTGACCTGCATACAGATTTCTCAAGAGGCAGGTCAGGTGGTCTGGTATTCCCATCTCTTGAAGAATTTTCCACAGTTTATCGAGATCCACACAGTCAAAGGCTTTGGCATAGTCAATAAAGCAGAGATAGATGTTTTTCTGGAACTCTCTTGCTTTTTCCATGATCCAGCGGATGTTGGCAATTTGATCTCTGGTTCCTCTGCCTTTTCTAAACCCAGCTTGAACATCAGGAAGTTCACGGTTCATGTATTGCTGAAGCCTGGCTTGGAGAATTTTGAGCATTACTTTACTAGCATGTGAGATGAGTGCAATTGTGCGGTAGTTTGAGCATTCTTTGGCATTGCCTTTCTTTTACATTGGAATGAAAACTGACCTTTTCCAGTCCTGTGGCCACTGCTGAGTTTTCCAAATTTGCTGGCATATTGAGTGCAACACTTTCACAGCATCATCTTTCAGGATTTGAAACAGCTCCACTGGAATTCCATCACCTCCACTAGCTTTGTTCGTAGTGATGCTTTCTAAGGCCCACTTGACTTCACATCCCAAGATGTCTGGCTCTAGATGAGTGATCACATCATCATGATTATCTGGGTCTTGAAGATCTTTTTGTACAGTTCTTCCATGTATTCTTGCCACCTCTTCTTAATATCTTCAGCTTCTGTTAGGTCCAGACCATTTCTGTCCTTTATCAAGCCCATCTTTGCATGAAATGTTCCCTTGATATCTCTAATTTTGTTGAAGAGATCTCTAGTCTTTCCCATTCTGTTTTTTTCCTCTATTTCTTTGCATGGATCTCCGAAGAAGGCTTTCTTATCTCTTCTTGCTATTCTTTGGAACTCTGCATTCAGATGCTTATATGGGTCTTTTGTGGGTCTTTTTCATTGATATTTGCAGCACTGAAATTTAAACTAAGAATTTTTAAATTTTTAGTAATTTAGAATAACCACCATGTTAACATTTTTCATAAAATGCAAACATTTTCAGAATAAAAATTTTAGAAAGTTATACTACTTTACAAATTTATCAGTATCTTTCCATTCTGGCTGAAGCAGCTGAATTTTCCAATGTGCCTCTGCATTCAGTGTCTTGGGACAGGTCACTTTGGTTGAAATAAAAGAAGAAAATCAGGCCTCACACAAACTGGGAGGAAGAAGTCATATTATTTCCAGTGATTGTGAAGAGTCTTGGGACTCAGTGATAGAGAAATGGCTACAGGTGGCAGGTAGAGCTGCAATGTGAACTCTGAGGCGATATCCATGAGCCTCCCAGATTCCATCACAATTATGGACCTCCTCTGCCCTCCCACATGGCCCTCTGTCCACATATAATTTTGTGACTTCAGGCAATGTTCATGCGGAAAACAGTGCTTCAATGAGTTACACGAGTTTTCCAAATGTTTACACATTTCATGGCACAACAATAGAATCATATTCACTAATATAACCACCGACCTCATGGTGTTGGCCGACACAGGTCTTCAAAATTCTAGCAACTCTTTTGAAAGGTTGAATTTTATCATTGGCAACACTATGGTGAATCGCCGCCCCTGAAGTGACAGGCTGACTTCAATTACTTGAGAAAATGTTTTCCAAACATCACCTCATCTGAATAAATGTAGTTTGTGTATTGGCCATTCTGAGAGGTACAAATGGCATCCTATGAAAAAGGCAGCTGGTTTAGTTCTCAATCCTACAACTGCTCTGATCCAAAGGGCTTCTGAGTACATCTCCCATCTTCTGTGTTACAAGGAGGGTAGGAAGACACGTCCTCCATAGTTGTAATTTAATGCAATTAATCTTTTTTGCTTGATCAAGCACATTCTTAATTAAAACTGGCATTTGTTTCTTACTGTGTGTGTGCAGTAGTAAGAATGGAATGATGACCAACTGGCACCATGTGGGACCACTGCCCCGACTTCTGTGGACACACCGGTACTCTCACCCACTAATGCAAATGCCAAGCCAGTGATAAAAAGCAAATAGCATCATAATATTATCACAAAGACAGCTCTGACCTTGCAGACCCCTCAAAGTCTCTAGGACCCTCAAGGTTCCACAGACCACACTTTGAGAATCAAGTCGCCCCTATATAAAATTCTGAGTGCCTATAGTAAATGAAAGCAGAAGCTAACATTTCTTTGTGGTTGTCCCACCCACAGTGAACTGTTTGACTCTAGAAAAAGAATGTTAATATTTTCTACCTTACTCACACTTTCTCTGGGATCCAGTATTTGACCTGAACCCGCAGGTCTAGGTTCCTGATACCTATTACTCTCAGAATGAGCTGGTGCATGCTAAGTCACTTCAGTCAAGTCCGACTCTTAACGACCCCAGCTGACTAGTCCACCAGGCTTCTCTGTCCATGGGGATTCTCCAGGAAAGAATACTAGAGTGGGTTGTCATGCCCTTCTTCAGGAGATCGTCTCAATCTAGGACTGAATGCATGTCTCCAGCACCTCCTGCACTGGCAGGCGAGTTCGTTCCTGATACCTATTACTCTCAGAACCAGGTGGTACTTTTCTATAAAGCCATGTGTTCCAAGTCTGAAAAGTGGTGACGAGAAGCTTTAAATGAAAGACTGGTGGTGGTTTAGTTGCTAAGTAGTGTCCAGCTCTTGCAACCCCATGGACTGAAGCCCGCCAGGCTCCTCTGTCCATGGGATTTCCCAGACAAGAATACTGGAGAGAGTTGCCATTCCCTTCTCCAGGGGATCTTCCCAACCCTGGGATTGAACCGGCATCTCTTGCATTTCCAACTGAGTCACCAGGGAAGCCAAGTAAAAGACTAAGTATACTTTAAAGAGTTAAACTCTTGCCTGGAAAATCCCATGGACAGAGGAGCCTGGTAGGCTGCAGTCCATGGGGTCGTGAAGAGCTGGACATGACTGAAGTGACTTAGCAGCAGCAGCAGCAAAGAGTTAAGGAGAGACACACAACAGGTTTCAGCATTACGTGAAATTTAGGTTGGCTCCATCCCTAAATGTCTCATTATTCACATTTTTGTCAGAGTCCTGACATTTGATGTCTTTCACTCTGGCCTGTTGCTGCAAATGTTAGTACATTTAAACCTATGCAATTTATAACAGTGTCCCAGACCAAGTGCCTCTGGCATCAGCCCAAGACTGCTCTTATCATCTTCTTTTATTTATTGCACTGTTTCAAAACTGTTCTTTCTCTCACACATTTATGTAAGTTTTTCAATTTATATTTTTTCTTTTACACATTTTTCTATTCTAAAATGCTCTTTTATTTTTCTGCTTTTTCTAATAACATAAAAAGCCATTAGCTTGTTCTACTACCATCAGAGCTAGAATATTTTAATGCCCTTAAATAATTGTATTTGCAGTTGTAGCCAATCGATGGCAAGTGTACCACATCTACAAAAAAGGCATTATTTTTTTTCCTCCTCTAAGTTTTATATAAGACACAGCTAACCACTCCTCTCTTATTCTTGGCAGAGCTAACTAAAATGTTTGTCTTTCTATGAAAAAGCATTTTTAAACAGAAAAACAAAGCAGCTAATATAGAGGCTTTGCAGGCATGAATAATCAAATATACCTCTTGGTCAATAAGGAACAAAAACTTAAAATGACTTTGCTTATAGGGAGATGGTCTCTGGGTGTGCTGGAGAAATTCAGACCAAAATTACCATTTTAATCTTGCTCCAAAACAAAATTTTCCAACCACCTCAAAGCTAAATGTCCTAGACTTTTAAAGTGTAAGTTTAAGTATCTGTAATTTATTTCTATAAAAAAAAAGAACCCTCAATTTTCTGAGATTATTTTTCCAAATTTTCACTCTATTAAGTCCTTAGAACTAAAAGGGTATATGTGAAAACATCTTTATGGAAATGAAGCTATAAACCTTTTATGCCTTTCTACTAGCTTTAAAACTATCTCAGATACCAAAAGGTACATAAATATAAAATCTAATTATTTTTAAATGGTAGAGGTTAAAACAGAATTACTGGGTTTGGTTTAGGCCTCCAAATTCCAAGTCACAATTCAAAATATAATCCAATTCAATCTTCAGAGCTGAATCCGTCAAATCTTACCTCTGAACTTTAAAAGATGGAGCTGAGCTTCCCCTCAAATCAATTAAAAGAAAGTATTGTTTAATACTGAAACCTGAATGAAACAAGATCTTAAGAGATGCAAAGATAACTCTCTGTGAAAGCAAAAGAACCGTTTTCCCATCAACTTAATATTTCACGTGGAAACATCAACAATCCCAACTCCAGGACAGAAGAGCTTCCATTTTAGAGACGGTGAACTGTGTCCACCAGTTCATCACCCCTCTTACTCAGGGTCCCACTGAAATGCCCACACAAGCCACCAGGGAAGCCTAATTACAGACACTGAAATAGAACATTAACCTGGGTCATTCACGTGGGCCCAGGGTAATCACAGGGTTCATATAATCAGGATGCAGAGATATTAGACAGAAGGCCATGTGATGATGGAAGCAAAGAGGAAAAAGCCATGTGATACAGGCCCCAGGGAAGAGAACAGCACCTAAAAGCTGGAAAAGGTGATGGACTCTCTCCTCGAGGGTCCAGGAAAAAAACCACTCCATGGACACCTTAATCTTAGCTCAGTGAGACTTCTGGCCTCCAGACTGTGAAAGAATAAATTTGTGTTCCTTTAAGCCAACAAGATTGTTGTAACTTGTTGCAGCAGCAATAAGAAAGTAATACGTACAGGTTTAGGAGGCTTAGGAACTGCATCAATGCAGTGGACGCAGCATTTGCTCAGAATATGTACTTAGTATAGACAACAAAGCATCCTAAGTCTTAAAAAATCCCCCAGCCCCACCACCCAGCTTGTCTGCAAGGAGCAAAAGTTGGGAGATCTCTTCAGGCCCATTCATCCTATGAAGCCAGCAACCACCACGCTTAGAAGGGGAACGTGGCCAAACCATCTCCACTTGTCAGACTGGACTCACGTATTTATAAATGAAGACGCACCAAATTCAGAATGAAAATCACAGAAGGCTAGTCACTGAAGACATAGTGCCAGTGGGTGACACTGAATATGAGCCCTGTCCGACAGTAGAAGGACAGGATGACTGTGGTCACAAAGATTTTAAAGGCAGTCAAAGTGCATCACATCAAAAAGAAAGAATCTGGGCATGACGTCTTCCAAACATCATTCTGCTAAGCACTGACCCTGTCAGACCAATGAAAATAAATTAGAACTGGGATGTAGTTTCCCACATCGTCCTGGAGATCCTTATCTTCCAAGCAAACCAGCAAAATTTTTTCTCTTAAACAAATAAAAAAAACTCCCTGTAACTTGTATGCGAATGTTTCACTAATACAGTGTTCATGTTCAGGTTTGCTTGTTTGTAAGCCTCACAAAATAATATCAGACTGTAAGCAGTTTTCTGGGACTTGTCATCCACACTCAACATTATGTTTTGAAAATTCACTCGTTTTGTTGTACATCGTCTAGATTTTTTTTTTTTGCTGCATAATAATAATACTTCTTTGTACAAAGAAAGCCCAAATTATTATCCATTTTCTTTTAATGGGTTTCTGAGTTATTTCAAGTTCTGCTGCTGCTAAGAATGCCGCAAACTTTCCTGGCACACAGAACTGCTGGGTCACGGAGTATAATTATTTTTAACTTGATGAGTTAATGTCAAATTGCTTCTAAAATGGTGGTATTTAGTTACACCCCCACTAGCAAAATGTTCATCCACATATCCAACCAATACTTCCTTTTAACAGAGTCTTAATTTTTGCCAGTCTCATGGGGTAAACAAACAGCTACCTCACTGTGCTATTAATTTGCAGGCCATGCTTACTGATAACTACATTTTCTATGTCTCCTGGTCCAGTGGATTTCTGTTGCTTTTACCCGTTTTCTACTAAACTGTTTTTATTCCTCTCACAGGCAGTTCTTTAGATTTTCAGGAAGTGAAACCTTTGCCAATTTTAAGTATTATATACCTATGGCTGATTCATGTTGTTATATGGCAGAAACCAACACAATACTATAAAGCAATTATCCTCCAATCAAAAGTAAAACATTTTTTGAAAGTATTATAACTCTCAATTTATGGCTTATCTTTTCACTTATTTATGGGCTACTTTGACAAACCAAATTTCTTAGTTTTAATGTGATCAAAATTTTCACATTATTTTTATGACAAATAGAATGATACTCTCCCATCTCCCCCAAAGATTTTCAAGTTTTGCTTCTCACTTTTGGATTTATAATCCACTGAACACTGGTTTTCATTATGAAATGAGTTAGAGATCCAAACCCTCTCTTTTTAATGTTGATAAACCAGGGTGACCCTGCACTTGAAGGTCTGTACCAGGAACTCCTGTGTCCTCGGTTCTACCCTATGCCTGTACCAAGACCAGGCCATCCATCTTCACAATAGAGATTTCATGATAAACCTTGATCCCTAGTAGAAAAAGTACCACCAAACCCACCATCCCCGCCCTTATCTGCATCTCTGGTTGGCACTTTGCTGGTCTATATAAACTAAAGCTGTCTATATAAACTAAAGCTGGGGGAGACAAATGGCAACTTGACAATTCTGAGTCTTCCTACAGGAACAGCGCATCACTCTCTACCTGCCGTATCTTCTCTAAAATGGTTCCATAAAGGCTCATAATTTCTTGTGTAGAAGTCCAACATTTTTGTTGCATTTCTTCTTTGGTAACATGGCTTTTGCTGCAATTGTCAACACGGTAAAAAAAAAATCTCCATTTCATATTCATTTTGTTGCTGGAGACTATAATCAACTGATTTTTGTGTACACCTTGCAGTCAGCCCCCCAGTGTTACCCTCTCTGACAGCCTGTAGAAGAGTTGGCTCTGTGGGGACAATTGCCTCCTTGGTGAAGGATGACAGCTTTGTGTCTTTTCCCACTCCTTCATCCCCTTCTCTTATACCTTTGATTAGGATCTCCATTACAAAAGAAATTCAAGTAATCATAGAAAATACTTTTCATTTATTCTGATTTTAAAAGGAATGGTTCTAATTTTTCTCCTGAAGAAAATGAATTTCTTAAAACTTTGATAGACATCTCCAAGAAAGTTTCCTCCCATTCCTCCATACAATCATTCCTCAGTATGGGGATTGAATACAGTTCCAGACACTGAAGATGACAAAATCTTCAGATGCTCAAGTCCTTAATATAAAATGGCAGAGTATTTGCATATAACTGACACACCTCCTCCCATATACTTTAAATCATCTCTAGCTGACTTACAGCTTCCCTGGAGGTTCAGTGGTAAAGAATCTGCCTGCCAATTCAGGAGATGTGGGTTTGATCACTGGGTTGAGACAATCTCCTAGGAAAGGAAATGGCAACCCACTCCAGTAATTCTTGCCTGGAAAATCCCATGGACAGAGGAGGCTGACAGGGGTCGCAAAAGGGGTCCAAGGGGTCGCAAAGAGTCAGACATGACTCAGCAACTGAGACTTACTTACTTACATATGATCAATTTGTATTATACATCCTATGTGTTGAAATCCTACTGTAATGAATCTGTTGAATTATCTCTCCTTAATACATTTTTGCTTATTCATTTTGAGGCAGTTTTGTTGTGAAACTTGCCAGTCAAGTTTTGAAGTGAATAGTTGTTAATTCATCATTTTATAATGACCTTCTCCATCTCTAATACTATAATGGCATTTATTTCAATTTCTACTTTGCTTAACAGTATTATAACTTTCCCCACTTTGGTTCAGTATTTGCCCTAAGAATTATTTTCTACCTTTTTACTTTAAACTTTGTTTTAGGCATGTTTCTTACAAATAGTATATGACTAAATTATACTGTTAACAGTCTGTGGGGTTTTCTAACTCCCACTGATACACATGAACTTTACGTTTACATCTCCTTGTTTCTTTTCATACTACTTTTCTTTTTCTTGCATCTACTTTTGTACTGACTGCCTCATTTTCTTGTGTTGCTCTTTTTTCTTTTTCTTATTTTTCTTCTTTTTCCCCCTCTCTGAATGGTTGGAAACTTATGCTCTCTATTATGTGTAGGGTCACCTTACATTTTTCCATGAACATTTAACATAAAGTGAATCACCGTTTTAATTACCATCAGAATACTACATGGACTTTAAAACCCTTTAAATTCTATCATTCCCTCCCAACTTAAATGCTACTGGGTCCAGACATGCTGCTCACAGTATTCTAGCTTTGTCTTTATTTTAGACAACCAAGTCTGACCTTTCAGAAGTCATTTTACATAAACAATATTGTTTAGAGGGACATATATGATGCCATTTTTATTTGATCATCACACCCTGCATCATCTCAAGTCATCCACTTCCATCTGGAATTCCATCTCCTCCTAAATCCACCCCTTAGCTGTTCCTTCAGTGTAAGCCTCAGGTCAGCAAGCTTGCTCAGTGCCCCTTATACTGCTGACCCTTGAAAAATGAAGGCATTAATCCACATGTAACTTAAATTGTGCCTTCAGCATCCTTGGAGCCAACCAACCATGGACCTTGTAGGACTGCAGCATTTATTACTGAAAAATAATAAATATAAATGAACCCAGGCAGTTCAAACCCACACTGTTCAAGCATCAACTGTACAGCATTTCTATTCACTTCATTTCTAGAAAATAATTCTGCAGAGCTATGTCTAGGTTAACAGTACTTTTCTTTCAGTACTCGAAAGGTTATTACTATCTTCTGGCTTATATTTTTTGATTTTGAGAAGTCTGCTAATGCTTGAATTGTCATTCTTAGTCCTTTCTCTCTGGATCCTTTTACACCCTTCTCTTTTTTTCTTTATTGCTCTGTGGTTTCACAACAAGGGACCTAGACATGGAGATACTTTAAAATGTCTTATATATGTATATATTTTGAATACACTGTGCTCCCTGAAGCTGTGAAATCATGGCTTCCTTCAGTTCTGGAAAACTTATAGCCACTCACTCTCAAGTCTCTCCTTGTTCTTCCGATCAGCTATATTTTTTTTTTTACTTTTTTAAATTTTTATTTTTACTTTATTCTACGTTACAATACTGTATTGGTTTTGCCATACATTGACATGAATCAGCCACAGGTGTACATGAGCTCCCAATCCCGAAGCCCTCTCCCACCTCCCACCCCATATCATCTCTCTGGATCATCCCAATGCACCAGCCCCAAGCATCCTGTATCCTGTATCGAACGTAGACTGGTGCTTCATTTCTTGCATGATAGGACACATGTTTCAATGCCATTCTCCCAAATCATCCCACCCTCTCCCTCTCCCTCAGAGGCCAAAAGTCCGTTCTATACCTCTGTGTCTCTTTTGTTGTCTCACATTCAGATCAGCTTTAAAGTTCACTAATTCTCTTTAGTTGTATCTAATTCACAATCTAAGCTATTAAATCCACTTAGGCTTTTAATTCAACAGTTACATTTTGAGAAGTTTCGTTTTCTACCCAAGTCTGCTTGTTAACCATTAATCTCTCACTGTAGCTCATTTCTGTGACAGCATCCTTTGTATCTTTGTTTTCTCCCTTTTAGTTTCCTGCTGAGGTAATAGGCTGAGGAAGGTGTTCTCTGACATAACTGCTACTGTTGCTCAGCCACTTAGTTGTATCCAACTCTTTGCAACCCCATGGACTGTAGCACACCAGATTTCCCTGTCCTCCACTATCTCCCAGAGTTTGCTCAAGTTCATGTCCATTGAGTTAGTGATACTATCTAACCATCTTATCTTCTGCCGCCCTCTTCTCCTTTTGCCTTCAATCTTTCCCAGCATCAGGCTCTTTTCCAGTGAATCAGCTCTTCGCATCAGGTGGCAAAGTACTGGAGCATCAGTCCTTCCAATGAGTATTCAGGGTTGATTTCCTTTAGGATTGACTGGCTTGATCTGACATCCTTATGTAACAGTTATGTAATAAAACCTAATCACTCTGAACTGATTTAAACAACTTCAGCATCCCACAATGGTTGGAAAAGATAAACTGTTACAAAAATCTAAGAATGTCACATTATATACATACAAATAAATAACTATCTACCAGGTGTCAAGTAATGTGGGCTTCCCTGGTGGCTCAGATGGTAAACAATCTGCCTGCAGTGCCTGAGACCTGGGTTTGATCCCTGGTGGGGAAGATTCCCTGGAGGAGGGCATGGCCACCCACCCCAGTATTCTTGCCCGGAGAACCCCCATGCACAGAGGAGCCTGGCAGGCTGCAGTCCATGCAGTCACAAAGAGTCGGACACGGCTGAGTGACTAAGCACAACGTGACACGTCAGGACCAAGGATATTCAGGGATAAGAGATAAACACAATACTTCCTTGAAGTTTACAGTACACCAGTTGACGGGAATGACAAGCCACTCACTTCCTACAATTAATTACAGTTGCTTTAAATTGCTTTTTAATCAATTTTCTCCAAAAGAAAATGAACAGATGTGAACAAAAGAAAATAGAAACTGATGAAAACCAGAAGCAGGAAAGTCAGGGAAATTTTTGTGCCTGCTACCTCTAACTTGTCTTCTTTTATTTTTAACCTCAGAATCCTACGCTGTGGGAAAAGTCTATTTTCCTTATGGTTTTATATTTTAATAGCTGAAGAAAAACAAGTTCTGGGTAGGCTTGGTGGCAATAAGCAAAAGAAGCCAAACTTTGGAGTCAAGAACACTTCAGATGAGGCCAGAGATTTTTTAAAGTACAAAATATGCCATCTCAATGGAAAGAGCAACTAAAATTTAGCTGGGTCTTCTCTACATGTCTACTGAAATTTTCAAACAGGTTGTGGTTAAAAGAGTATGCTTGGGACCAAACTTTTTCAGCGTACCATATTTTCAACTTGGCAGGTGAAGTAAGAATTTTATAGAACCCTCAGACAAACAATGAAGAAGGAAATAGCAACCCACTCCAGTATTCTCGCCTGGAGAATCCCATGGACAGAGGAGCCTGGCAGGCTACAGTCCATGGGAGTGCGAAGAGTGAGACACAACGAGCGGCTAAGCACATAGGCAAACAAATCATGAGGAACGCTTGCACATGATCTTTGTAAGTCTCAGTTATGACATCCTACACTTGCACTGCATTTCTACACTTGTGATCAGTCTTTCTCCAGAGCACACGTTTGATAGCTTTGTAATGTCTTTCCTTTCTGGCCCATCTTACGTCTTGCTCATGTCCTGTTCCAGAGAGGGTCTCATGAGAAACGAGAGAGGGAGAGCGGCTGGCCTCCCCGTCTCATGCAGTTCGTCAAGCACCAAACTCCTTTCCACCCCAGTGGCTCCCCGTCCCCTAGATCATTGCAGTCCTTCCCTGGACACGCTCAGTAGCTTTGCCAAGGCCAAGTCATCACTGTCCAGCAGCACGGGGGAGCATGTGCTAACATCTCTGCAGACTCCACAGACTGCCAGACCCAGATGATGCAATGGACTTTCACTGGCCTACAGAGAGAATGATGTCACAGACCTTGGCAGCATGGCTTCCTAAAGTTGCAAGATACCGAATCAAACTGTCCTAATGAATTTCAAGAGCATATTTTACCAAAATGTAAGTTAGGGACTTCAATACACCATGGATAATTTTAATATAGTAGAAATAAATATATCACTAGATAAAATGTGTGATTTTGAAACTACAAAAAAAAGGAATACTCTTGGAACTGTATGAAAAACTGTAAAAAAAAAAAAAAGGCTAGACATTATTCAATCCTCTCCCACTTCTGATTTATATAGGAAGATTAAAAACCTCTGGGTAGCACATGTATAAATCTTATTTCATTCTAGACTCCTGCTCTGTTTTCTACTTCTGCCAAAGCAGCTACTGTTCAGGTATCAAGAGTCTGATACCAACTCAGATAATGTGGGTCTAACAAAATACTTGCCAACAAGAGGTAGCAGAGAATTGCTTTTCCAGCTGAGATGAAATAATGCTTTTCATCACGTTCCAAACGAGAAAAATAAACCTAATAAAACATTAAGGAATGCAATATTCCCTCAAAAAGGGCTTTCTGAGTTATAGAAATTATACCAATTATACTGATTGCTCCTTGTATATCTAATTATACATGTTCGCCAAAAAATGAGTCATACTAGTAATAAACTAGTCCTATTCTCTACATTTTTCTTTGAATCACTACCAACTTTAACTCTGTATTCAAGTAGTTATTTACTTTGTTGAGTGTATGAATATGGCATTTACTAATTATTACTAACAACTGTAAGACCAACCAACACTATGTGCTTACTGCAACCTGGTACTGTTCTTGACACTTCACGGGGGTCGGTTCCTCTAATGTTTTCAATAATCATATAAGCATTATGATTTCTCACATTATAGATTGTATATCACTGGATTTGGTTGAAAGGACATAAAGTGTTTCAAAGATCTTTAAAAAAATAAATATAAGCCCAAGTGGAGGCAAGATGGCAGCACAAGTTCCCTCGCAAAAAGAGAGACCGCGAGACAGAGATGCTGGAAAGAAAAGCAGTGTGAGCAAGACAGAAGCCTGGAGGGACAGGGCAGAGAGAGCTCTGAGTCAGTGCAGGGGGCCAGAGAGGGCAGAGTCTGCAAGGAACAGAATGGCACCTGTGTGGAGAAGAGCCTTTTTGATCATTATCCACATTTCATAGCAAGAGAAGCAACGGGAGGCGCAAATCTAGAAAAATCACTCTCGAATATCACCCAGTCTCACACAGCTGACCTCCCTCCACCCTCTAAAGGCACGAAGAGGCTCATTTCACTCAAATACGGAGAGAGATTAGAAAGACAAAAAGAATGAATGACATACAGAGACACAATGAAGGCATGGCAGAAAAATAGGACCGAAAAGCAAATGAAAATCCTAGCCTAACGTTTCAAACTGAGTTAATGGAAATGAAGAAAAGATTGGAAGCTATTAGAAAATAGCATGATCAGAATTAGAAAAGGCTCAGAAAAGAGATGATCAGAAAACAGGATGATATGAAGAGAACTGGAAGGCAGGAGACACATATTTTTCAGTCATGAAGACTAAATGAGAAGCAACCCAAGAGACATAGAAAGTTACAGTTAAGGGAAATAAACAATGAAGAAGCAAAATTTACATCAAGTAGTAATGAAGAAAGGTGGAAAAAGAGAATTCGTGGGGAAAGACTCATTATTATACTGTCCATTTAACAATCCTACTAGAGATCCTGGAATGAAAAGCATGAGGTAAATACACAGAAAAATAAATGACTGATAGATGGATAGATAATATAAGGATGAGAATGGAAAAAAAAACTGCCACTATTAATAACAACAAAACTACAGTAAATTAATCAAATTTCTAAGCAAATTAGGCAAATTGCAGGTACAAGGACACTATACTGCATCAATACATTTCCATGTACCAGCAGCAAACAATCTAAAATAATATTTTAAATACCTAAAAAGAAACTAATGATGGATAGTGAAGTGAAGTTGCTTCAGTCCTATCCAACTCTTTGCGACCCCAGGGACTGTAGCCTGCCAGGCTCCCTCCGTCCATGGGATTTTTCAAGCAAGAATACTGCAGTGGGTTGCCATTTCCTTCTCCAAATGAAGGATATATGCAGGATGTAAATTAAAATTATAAAGTGTTACTAAGAGAAATTAAAAACCTAAATAAATGAAAAGATAGACCATACGTGTGAATTATAAGATCCAGTACTGTAAAGGTATCTATTCTACCCAAATTGAACTAGGAATCCAACGCAATAACAGTCAAAACCCTAACAGGTTTTCCTGTACTTAAGACAGCAAGACACTGACATAAGGACAGAAAGACAGAAAAGGAGAGAGAGCCCAGAAACAGACTGTGCATATCTGGACACAAGATTCATGAGGAAGTCAGTGCTGCAGAGCTGTGGGGAGAGGCTAGCCTTTCCGCAAATGGATTCCTATCTCACGCCACAGCACAAAATCAACTCGAGAGAGATGGCAGATCTAAATGTGGAAGGCAAGATAATAAAGCATCCGCAAGTGATGCAGGAAGTATCTCCATGATCTTGAAGTACCCGTGGTTTTCCTAAGTAGGACACAAAAAGCACTAACCACCGACGGAAAGATGAATAAACTCTGCTATGTTACACCTGGGGACTTCAGTTCACCAAGAAAAACCATAGAGGGTAGGAAGTATTTGTAAAACACAAAACCAGAGAAAACTGGGCAGAAGACCTAATAATCTTAACTGATCCTAACTTCATCAGAAAGGATGCCCAAATGGCCAACAAACGCCTGAAAAATTGCTGGGAATCCAAATTTAAAACCCATTGAAATACCACAGGTAGTTTAAAAATGAAATAAAATGAAACAGAACCCCTTACGACACCAGGATGAGTGTGGAGCAGCAGCAACTGCCCCGCGTGTGGAAGGAACAGGAACAGACACTTTGAACAAGACCCTGTTGCCACTGTTACTAAACACACACCCCCAAGAAATGTGTGTGTGTGTGTGTGTGTTGTGTGTGTGTGCCGCACTGCACACACCCAACACATCCAAGAGTGAGCCAAAGACTTGTATGGCAGCTTTATCCACAGTCTAAATCAGAAATATCCATCAACAGCTCCATAAACTGCAGTGTACTTACAGAACAGAATATCCTTCAGCAACAAAAGCAAATGTGAACTCTCTACTCATAACGTAAGTGAACCACATGACTATCATTCGAGTAAATGACAGTCAGACACAGAGATACAGTTACATACCGTGCAGTCCCATCAAAACTTCTAAGAACAGTCAAGTGTATGTGTGCTCAGTTGCGTTCAATTCTTTGCAAACCCATGGACTGAAGCCCAACAGGCTCCTCTGTCCATGAGATTTCCCAGGCAAGACTCCTGGAGTGGGTTGCCATGCCTGCCTCCACGGGATCTTCCTGACCCAGGGATCGAACCCATGTCTCCTGTGTCCCCTGCACTACAGGCAGATTCTTTACCACTTGAGCCACTGGCATATATTCTGGTTTCTCTTCTGATTATATAAATCTTTTGCTTTTCACTTGAGCCATAGGGGAAGGCCAAAATGAACCCTAAAGTTTAAAGTCAGAATAGTATTTTGCCCTTAGGAAGTAGAGATTAAGAGGGTGTATTTTGGGGGGCTTAAAAAACTACCATGAAATAAAAGCAAGTGATAAAAGGGCAATTGAATACTTGGGAAAACTAACAGCCAACACTGAGAATGATTCTTTAAGAATTTAAAAATAAAAGGAAAATACCCTTTAATCATCAAGACAAAAACAGATATAAAGGAAAGAAGTGATGTTGGCATCAGACTCCGGCAGGAACACTATGCCAGGAGTTGAAGAGGGAACATACTTAAGATACCCAAGATTTTCATTTCAGACAAACTGACCCTCAAATATTAATACAAAGACCACAAGAACTTTTAGGAAAACTGTTCCCATGAGCCCTGCCCACGAGAAAGCTACTAGGGAATGAATTTCCAAAAAACGTACAGAAGCTTCAGGATAAAGACTGTTGGTCACCAAACAGTCCAACGCTAGACGAATGGTGGGACTAAGGGTGAAAAAGCAGATCTGGAATGTGGGTCAAATACAAGCACCAAAACTAGAAAGAGATGGGAGAAAATACACGGAAAATAAATAAACTCACAGATCACCTAGTAGGCATTAAAGGAAGTAAGTGTGAGCTGCTCAGTGGTGTCCGACTCTTTGAGATCCCATGGACTGTAGTCTGTCAGACTCTTCTGTCCATGGGATTCTCCAGGCAGGATACTGGAGTGGGTTGCCATTCCCTTCTCCAGGGATCTTCCTGGCTCAGGGATCGAACCCAGGTCTCCCTAATTGCAGGCAGATTCTTTATCATCTGAGTCACCAGGGAAGCCAATAGGCATTAACTGGAAGTAAAAACAGAATAAAGCAAATGAGAAGCTGTGAACAGCAGAGTAAAGGAGTTTCTATTGGTCACTGTTAGGAACTGACGGTATCTGAAAAAGACAACATCCCATTTCTGTGAATCTCCCTTAAAATACACAGGGCAAAAAACGTGTATTTTAAGCCTGAGACACCCTCTCAGGCTGGAAAACAAGGGAGCACAGTCCAACGGTGCTGTGTCAAAAACCAAAGAGCCAAACTGAAGAGGTTCCCATGGGCCAAAGGTGGAGTGACTGGAGCTTCAAAAGGAATGACTACAATAATTGACACCTACCAAATATTTTTTTAATCCTTAATTTCATAATGAAACATTAAAAAAAAAGAGATTATTGACTAACTTTGGCAAATGTTAAGGTACCAAAACAATATTCTGAAAAATTTTTAATTTTTTTAAAGGTTTTTTTGATGTGGACCATTTTTTTTTTAAGTCTTCATTAAATCTATTACAATATTATTTCTGTTTGTTACATTTTGTTTTTTTGGCCAAGATGCATGTGGGATCTTAACTCCCCAAGCAGGGATCAAACCCACATTGCCTGCATTGGAAGACAAAGTCTGGACCGCCAGGAAGTAATTTTTAAGTTAAAGAAAAGACTCTAGCCCATGGCCCCAGTATAAGCTGCATTTCAAAGTAACCTAGGACTTGATAAGAAAAACTTCTAAGAAAATGAATAAATTTTGGTATAAGCAGCTGATGGATTGCAGTATTAATAATTATGCCTGTGACATTTATGGTTACTAAGTTTAGTGATTTACACCAGACAGGAATCTCTTCTCCAACCTCAGATGCACTAAAATGACGCTTTTAAGAAAAAAAAAGAAAAATAGTGGTTATGTGGCAGTCAGAAAACTAGACAATGAATTTCTATTAATAGAAAAGGGAAGCCACAACACAGCACTAGAACAGATTGGGAGCCGTGCAGAAGAAGCAATCTGGCCCAGGGATACTGGGATGCTTAGAGTCACCAGGCGTGGGGGGTGACGAAAGCTAGACCTGACGGGGTCTTTTCCCTTCCCCTCCTTAGAGTGCCATGCACCAGCCACTTGAGTCTCAGGCAGCAGACCTCAGGTTTCCATGATGAGAACACCGGAAACTGCAGAGGAAAGGCCTCTTCATTATGCAATATGCAACCTTCCACAACCAACAGAAGCTAATTTTTCTTCCCTTCACTCCAAAGCTGGGTTTCTCCACCCTGACACTGCTCATATGTTAGACTGGATATGATACTTTGTTATGGGAGCCTGTCCTGGGCTTTGTAGCAGCACCCCTGGCCTCTATCCACTGAACGCCTGCAGCACTCTCCCTTCAAACCCTGACAATCAAAAATGTCTTCCAAATATTGCAAAACCTCCCCTTCCCCTCGGTTGTCTCCAACTCCCCTCCCAATGTGAAAAACCACTGTTCCAAGTCCACCAGTTCCAGACCAAGAGCCTCCCACGAGTCTCTTAACATCTCACTATTAAATACAGGCAGATAACCAAGAATGAACAGACATCTGACAGGAGCCTTCAACAGGACAAACACCAAGCAGACCAACAGAAATAAAGTCCCAGAGTAAAGAAGGATTTATTAACAAAACAGAGAATTGAAAATAAAATCAAAACCATTCCATTGAGTATCTATAAACCAGCAGAATAGCTTGATTTTTTTAAATTGAATTGTAGTTGACTTATGATATTGTGTTAGTTTCAGGTGTACAGCAAAGTAACTCAGTTTTATCTGTGTGTGTATTCTTTAAGATTATTTTCCATTATAGGTTATTATAAAATATTGAATATAGCTCCCTGTGCTATACAGAAGGTCCTTGTTATTTACTTACTTTATATATAGTAGTATGTCTCTGTTAACTTCAAACACTGTATTTGTTCCTCCCCTAGCCACTTAGCCTGCTTGTTTTCTATGTTTGTGAGTCTGTTTCTGATGTGTAAACAAGGTCATTTGTGTCATATTTTAAATTCCACACATAAGTGACATCACATGCTATTTTTCTCTTTCTGACTTACTGAACTTATGATAATCTTGAGGTCCATCCATGTTACTGCAAATGGCAATATTTCACTTTTTTTTGAGGCTCAATATTCTACATCTTCTTAATCCATTTATCTGTCAATGGACATTCAGGTTGCTTCCATGTCTAGGCTGTTGTAAATAGTGCTGCTATGAACAACTGGGGTGCAGATATCTTCTCATATTAGAATTTTTGTCTTTTTCAGACAGATGCCCAGCAGTGGGATTGCTGGACCATATGGTAGCTCTGTTTTTAGTTTTTAAAGGAACCACCATACTATTCTGCATAGTAGCTGCAGCAATTTACATTACCACCAACAGTGTAGAATGGTTTCACTTTCTCCACACCCTCTCCAGCATTTATTATCTGTATACTTTCTGAAGATGGCCATTCTGACTAGTAGGAGGTGATACTTCGTGGTTTCGGTCTGCATGTCTCTAATAATTAGTGATACTGAGCATCTCTGCATGTGTTTATTGGCCATCCATATGTCTTCTTTGGAGAAATGTCTATTTAAGTCTGCAGAATGGCCAGATGTTAAATTCACAGAACCAACCCAGGTTCCAGACCAGATCCACCACTTAACTGCTTGTGTAACCTCAGTCAAAGCAGTACGTTGTTCTAATCTTCACAATAGGGATAAAGACTAGTTAGTACACATCTTTCAGAGTTACTCGAAGAACTAAACAAGGCACGTAAAACTTTGAAAAGCACGTGGCACATAATAAGCAATCAATACATAAGAGGTTGGGCATTCTGTTTTAATTATTCTTAATTCTACAGTGCACCCATGGTATAAGATTAGGATGTTATGAAAAGGAACAATGACACAGACATGCAAACATATTTGGAATTATAATTTTAACAGCATATTTTTACAAATTAAATAGAAAGATGGAAAGTAAAAGTTGAGGATATCTTTCAGAAAGCAAGAGCAGAAGGAAAAAAAAATCAGACTGCTAATCAAGAAAGACCAGTATATAGCTAAAATGACTTCCAGAAAGATGCAAAAGAACTGAGGAAAGTATCAAAGGCATAAGAACTGAAAAACAAAGTCTCCAAACTGAAAAGGACTACTGGATCTCTCTACAACATTGGGGTTCAGTCACAGAACCCCCAACACAGTGATGCTCCTTGTGAAATTCCCGCCTCAATCCACTCTTACTTGGCTAGTTCTTAAGCATCCCTTAGACATTAATAAGTGAAGTGAAGTCACTCAGTCGTGTCCAACTCTTTGCGACCCCACGGACTGTAGCCTACCAGGCTCCTCTGTCCGTGGGATTTTCCAGGCAATACTGGAGTGGATTGCCATTTCCTTCTCAGGGGATCTTCCCAACCCAGGGATCGAACCCAGGTCTCCCGCATTGTAGACAGACGCTTTACCATCTGAGCCACCAGGGAAGTCAACTAGCTCAGTAATCACTTCTCCAGCAAAACTTTCCCAAACATGAGCAAACACTCCTACCACCCCCACTCCTACACATTCTAAGTACCAAAAACCTCTCTGTATATGGCTATAAAATTTACCCTTATTTAAGTGATTATTTCGGAGAAGGCAATGGCACCCCACTCCAGTACTCTTGCCTGGAAAATCCCATGGGCGGAGGAGCCTGGTAGGCTGCAGTCCATGGAGTTGCTAAGAGTCAAACATGACTGAGCGACTTCACTTTCTCTTTTCACCTTCATGCACTGGAGAAGGAAATGGCAACCCACTCCAGTGTTCTTGCCTGGAGAATCCCAGGCACGGGGGAGCCTTGGTGGGCTGGCATCTATGGGGTCACACAGAGTCGGACACAACTGAAGCGACTTAGCAGCAGCAGCAGCAGCAACAAGTGATTATTTGAGTATTTATTTCAAGAGTCACATAGAATACAGACCACCATGTCTATTTTTTTGCCATCATATCCCAACCACCTAACACCAGATACGAGAAATGTTTAAGTACTTTTTATATGAAGGACCTATATAATAAAATCACTTGGAAATATATTACTAATAATAACGACCTGTATCACAAAGTTCTATGGCTCTTTATAGGACATAAGGAAATTTCACATGTTATTCATACTGCTTTGGCCTGCATTTGCTTCTTTTTATTTTTAATCCTTCAGTAACAACCAGCAAGTTCCCTGAACGTTCAGGTTTCCCTAAAGGAGCGAGCGCCACCTAGTGGAAGGACAGAAGATCAAAAACCATGGTAAGGCAACGATCTGAATCTTGGTAGGCACACAATAGAGACCACACAAATATTTACTCAAATTGGAAACCAAAGATATAAGTCAACTTTATCACGTAGTGAAAATCAAAATTTTATCACCTGCATAATCTAAAACATACCAACCTGAACAAATGAAATGTATAAATACAGCGTATTTTTAAAGTTGACAGTTAACACTGTTCCGTTTGGCTTCTAACTGAACTAAACACAGAAATGAAAATAAGGGGAAAAATCACGTATAGCTGCTATTCTACCAAGGTATAAAAGAAAAGGAAGGCACTATTGAAACACTAATTGCATGCAAAATACATGACTGGATATATTAAAGGCCATTTTTTAATTAGGAAAGGTCTTTACCAGAAGATATGTACATACACACATTTTATATTCTGATCTTGAAAGTCCTCTTGTCAACCCAAAACAATCTCATGAAATTTAGTAAGAAAACAAGGAACTGTGAGAATAACATAGATGTAGTCATGATGAGCAAGAATATGAAGTTAGAGATGAAGGACCCAGGCCAGCACACCCTACTGCACTGGGAACATCATAAAAACCAGTGAGACTGTAAAATGCACATCTCCTTTCCTCAAGCCTTGCCATAGCAGTTAGGAGGGAGATGCATGCATATCAAGAAAGAAATATTACTAAGTTTTGAAAGAAAACAAACTAACTTTTTATGCATCTTCTTTACTGTGGTAAAACATGCATAATATTTGCCCTTTTAACCATTTTCTTTTTGCATTTCCATATAAAAAATTTTTATTGGAGTACAACTGTGTTACAATGTTGTGTTAGTTTCCACAGTACAACAAAGTGAGTCAGCCATACATATTCATATATCCCCCTCCCTCCTGAGCCTCCCTCCCCCGACCCATCCCCAGCCTCTAGGTTATCACAGGGCACCAGGCTGAGCCTCTGTGCTACACAGAAGCTTTCCACTAGCTGTGGAAAAGCTACATATGGTAGTGTATATATACATGTCATTGCTAATCTCCCAATTCATCCCACCGTGCCCCACGTCCACACATCTGTTCTCCATGTCTGTGTCTCTATTTCTACCCTGCAAACACTAACTTTTTATAGCACGACTGTCAGATCAACAGCAACCACTTAAAGGAACAAGCTTCAAGTGAAGCCTGCACTGTGAACATTCATTTATCTTCACCGCTACATCACCCAGCTGAACGTGAGAAATAGAGAAACACCACACAGCAAAGGCCCCTGTTGGGTCTGAGTTGGGTAACCTGTGGTGATAACCACCCCTGAGTCTTAGTGGCTTCTAACAGTGAGGCCTGTGGTCCCGTTAACACTGCAAGTCCTGGGGACTCTGCTCACATGCCCACCTGCCAAGCCAAGTGGAGGGCGCCCCAATAACTCATACCCCCAATAACCAGCAATGGCCAGAGATGAGGCGGGCTCCTCGGGGCTCCCTGGCTGTAGTCACATCTCATGTTCACTCACATTTTATTGACTCCACAAGTCTTTTGCCCACATCAAGGGACACAGCTAATGTGACCTCACATGGGCCTGCAAATAGTATTATCAACGGAGAGATGGCATGATAGATGTTTCTGTGACTCAGTGTGAAATCATTTAAAATTAATTCATTGCATTTTATATATACAAAAGCCTATAATTTCACTTAGAGGGTTTTTTTAAATAACAAAATTGCATTAAAGTCTTGGTTTTAAAAATTCCAATAGAGCATCTTAAATAACATTTTTAAACCTTTGAAAGTACTTCATTTGAAAATGTTAAAGATTTTCTAAATATTTTATGTGAAGATGGAAAGAAAAATAAAATCATCCATACACAACATTCAAATCATGACCCCCAAAGAACACCTCTCATTCCTACTATCTGTACTGACATCTGAAAAACATTAACAGTACCTTTCATTTTAAAACAGGTAGATTAAAATCTTTACTGTCATCTATCTGTAATAAAGATGACAACTTCCACAACTTGAATTCTAACTGAAAGTGATTTAAAAAAAAAAAAAACTACAGTATCAGTTATTTATGAAGGACCATAGTATTGTCATAAACAAATTCAATGGGATGTGAGCAAAAGTCACTATGCCCCCAGCAGGCACTCGAGTATTTGTAAAATAAATGGAAACCAAACTAGCAAGATGAAGCCTGCAAGGGAAGGTGTCCAGTCCCTCTCAACAGCAACCCTCCCCTAACACCTATATCACCTGTAAGCCACGTGGAATATGCAAGGATGGATTATGCACAGCTCCTGCCAGAAAGGACTGGCTTCAATGAACACCATACCCATAACTACAGTAGGTGCCAAGATACGTCACATAGATGCTTACAATATTAGATCAGTGCAAACAGTCACAGAATCAGCATTTAAAAATAACTCAGACCTCAGTCTTGGGCGAAGGCTACACACCTCACACCCTACTACATGTTCTCCTAGACCCACAAGCGAAGGATTTTGTACTGGGTGGTGGGTCTGTCCAAGATGCTCTGTCTTCTGCGTTTAAGACAAATAGAATCTGTGCAAATGTATGTTTGGATGCAATAAACTATCATAAAAAGTGAATGGAGCACAGACCAGAAGATACAACACATACAAACAGAGATCCCGTATCAGATACATGAAGTAGTTCCCACAAATCAACCAGATGAAGACACGTAACAAAAGAGAAACAACAGGCAAAAGATATATAAAACAGCATAGAAAGGAAACTGGAATAGCTCAATCTCTAGTATTCAGATGAGTAGAAACTAAAATAAGCGGACAGTATTTCAAACTGACCCTGTTGGCAAAAATTCCAAGCGTTAACGCAGACATAAAGCAATAGAGACTCTCCTTCTGCTTCGAAGAGTAACCTGGTAATACCTAAAGGAATGTGAGATGCACCCACTCCAGAACAGCATCTCCTGTCTGCACCAGAGGACTCTTTGTAGTTCAGTCGCCCACTCGTGTCCAGCTCTTTGCAACCCCGTGGACTGCAGCAGGCCAGGTCTTCCTATCCCTCACCCTCACCCTCTCCCGACATTTGCCCAAGTTCACGGTTTGCTCAAAGTGACATGGAGACAACACTGGTTTCCAAGTGAAGGCATCTTGAATGTAAAGGACACCTTTCAATATAAGCAGCCATCACCAGAATAAACAATTTATAATTAAGTCAAAGAATGCCATATAGCCATGGAAATTACTGAATCAGAGTTAACTGTATCACCATAAATACATCTCAAAATATACAGCAAAATGTTAAACAACAACAACAACAAAAGGCAGAAAGTTGTTGACTATCATTCCAATTATTAAAAGTTTTCAAACACACAAAGTAATATTTCGTATTTTTCCAGAACAGAAATTCAAGATAAAGTGACCTCTGGCAGGCGAGGAAAAAAACAGAAACAAGAAGGGACACTCAGGCTTTAGGGAATCTGCAGTGTTTTCTTTCTTATGCTGTGTGGTGAATATGCAGGTATCCAAGCTGTGGTTCTGCCTTTTCTCATGCCCCAAATATTCTATGACATTTTTAAAGTGAAGGAAAAGTTAGAAAACACATTTAGCCAACTCAAGAACTTTTTCAAGAATTTCAAATCATAGACTATATTAATTTCCACTGCAATTTCACAGAGTGAGAGCAAGGAAGTAAAAAGGCAAGAACAAAAGTTTATTAAGGCAAGACAACATCATCATGAAAAAAGCAGAACTGTAGCCAAAGTGATGATGAAAAGAAAATAGTGTAAATTCTGGGATAAGCACTGAACACAGCAAACAGAAAGAAATGCAGGAGGTTTAAGATGATAACAACCACAGCGACTTATGTACCAGACCATTTAAAGCGTGTTTCACATATTCATTCATTCAGTCCTTATAACTACTACTGTCTCGACTTAATATATAAGGAAAAGGAGACACTGTGAAGTAAAACACTATGACTGTTACTGTCGTCTTACTGTTGGTACATGTTCTTGGCACAGCCAGGATTTGAAACCCAGCAATGTGGCTCCAGGATCCCAGCTCTGAGCCACTACTGCAGATGTGTGTCCACACAAAGGGCAAGAGTGGTTACGGAACACTCCTCAGTATCCCCAAAAGTCCATGATCATGCACTGCTTGCAAAGCAGCTAGATGAGCACAAGGAGAATGAAATGACTGCAAGAGTGACAGAAAAAAGAAAAAAGAGGCAGACAAAAGTCCAACTGCAATCTGAATAATCAAAGCTGTCCCTGGAGCTTCCAAGATTCCTCCCTCTGGAAACTACCTGTTCAGCCACAAAGGGAACCCACTCATTCACTTAATGATTATGAGCTGAGTGCCTGATGCACCAAACTAAACTCTAGGGAATATTATCCAATCCCTCCCTCCGGATCAAATGGAGTTTACCGCAAAAGTTTACTTCTGCTAATATTTTTTTTCAAGATTTGGAGACACATGCTAGAAACTACCAAAGTCTAAGACTCATTGGAAAAGTCCCTGATTCTGGGAAAGATTGATGGCAGAAGGAGAAGAGGGAGTCAGAGGACAAGATGGCTGGACAGCATCACTGGTGCAATGGCTATGAACTTGGGCAAACTTTGGGAGATGGTGAGGGACCGAGGCCTGGCGTGCTGAAGTCCATGGGGTCGCAAAGACAATTCTAGAAACACTGTTTAAAATGGCAGCTAAGCCTCCAAGCCAGCCCACAAAAGCATGTTTAAATCTGTTATGTGAAATTCCACCTCAGCCTTGAGTCTTCTGTGAACAGCATGTGGTTTCCTGCACGCCTTCCAACACAGCCCAGAGAGGCGAGGACCTAGCTCTAAGTGACCCTGCCACCGCATAGTCCATCGGGGCCCTGGGAACAGGCCCCTCCCTTTTCCTCTCTGGGTCCACAACCATCTACAGTCAATGTACTTTGAGAACCAATTCAGAGCAGGAAGACCACACTCATGGCCCAACAGCATCCTAGTAACGGGACACAGACAAATGCCTGCTCTCGCCTTACGGTGAAGTCTCCAAAACCACCACAGTCCAGGGACTGGGATGGAAATGAGAGCCGATCCAGGCACCAGAACTGCAAACATACAACTCCCTGAGCCAATCATTCCCTCGCTGGCTATGTCCAACCACACCTACCGAACAACTCCGCAGAGCCTAATGAAGGGGGGATGCACAACTCTGCCAGGCACCCCACTGCTAGGCAGAAAGTCCAGAGAAGTTCCATGTATTCCTACTGAAATTCCAGGTCTCTGGAACTGAAGAATAGCGGGAATCACCTCCACAAGGGAAGAGAGAGGATTACTGGTGTCCTGCCTCTACCCATTCTAAGGAATACATTGTTCTTTCCTTTTTTACTATTTTATTGGAATAAAATTGCTTTACAAAGTTATGTTAGTTTCTGAGTTTCTGCTATACAGCAAAGTGAATCAACTGTATGTACGTGTGTGTGCATATATATATATATATGTATAAATATATATATATCCCCTCCCTCATACCCCTCTAGGTCATTACAGAGCATCGAGCTGACTCCCCTGTGTTATACAGCAGTTTCCCAGTGGCTACCTATTTTACACAAGGTAATGTATGTATTTCAATGCTACTCTCTCAATTCATCCCACCCTCTCCTTCCCCCGCTATGTCCACGAGTTTGTTCTCTATGTCTGCATCTCTATTTCTGCCCTGCAAATAGGTTCATAGTACCATTTTCTAGATTCCATATGTATGTGTTAACATACAATATTTATTTTCTCTTTGTGACTTACTTCACTCTGTACGAGTCTCTAAGTCCATCTAGATCTCTACAGATGACCCAATTTCATTCCATTCGATGGCTGAGAAATAGGGAATGAACTGCTCTTTAAATCAGGTAGGATACCCCACACGTGTGTGTGGAGTAAACAGACTCCCTGTTAGTCAATTATGAATATATGCAAATTAAGATGACTGCTCTAAAGTGAAGCATATTCAAATGAATATCGAAATCTCACAGCAACTTTCAAAAGGTACTATTCCATGATGTGAAACACACACCCAGCAAGAGGATGCAACCCCATCAAGTACCCGCAGTCCTGGCCCCTGAGTCCCCCATCCCCAGTCCTGAGCAAATCTCTAAGAAGGATTACATATGGCCTCTGTTTTGAGAGTGTGAATTACAAAGGCAACAATTTACTCAGGGTCTCAGGAATTCATATCTTCAGCAGACTTTACATGTTTCTGTGCCTGAAAAAATGTAAACTATAACGTAAGAAATAACTTCGTCTGGCTCCTCCAACAGAGCTGGCCCAACAATTACCTTTGATTGGCCGAGGAGCGTTACCAGCTGCTGACACCCAGCTCTCCCCTCCGTCAGCCCAGGTGGCCGGGGATCATTCGCAATGTCTGACTGCCTTTTCCTTTTCCTCCCACCAAGGCAAATGGGATTGCAGAGGCAAGTAACATAACCTCCCCAGCGGGATTTCCCTCTGAACCCCACACCCCCTCTCCCCTCCAAAACAGCACAATTTGTTTCTAAAGAGCTGGGACCAGCAAGCTTCTTGTAAAATAGCCTTTCAGCCTTGAAGCTGATTTACTACCGTGTAAATATCACCTTCCCCAGCCCCATACGATGCTTTCCATTGCTTCTAGATGAAAAGAAGAGAAGAACGTGGAGTAGCCTGCATGATTATAAAACCACTACCCAATAAAATTATCTGTCTCTCTCCTTTATGGCTTGACTATATCAATTATCCTGGAAATAACTACTTTCCAGGCGAGTCTCATGGTGCTAATGATTAAGAAAACTGGAATTATTGGAAGATTAAGATCAAGCATTACCTTCAAGCTGGTTTTTCATTTCCTGAAGTTTCCAGGTTGGAGATATAAAAATTTTAAAGTACATTCTCATTCACAGGTTGTTTTCTGAGTCTCTGCTCAAGACTTATTTTCAGATTCAAGAGTAAGGTTTTCACTTTTAAAATCCTACCTAACTTCACAAGCATTAAAGACTTCACGAATTCACATTCATATGGAGATGGAAAATAAACTGCCGCTAAGTCATCCCTCATATCTTGCTTCCACGTGTCAACTACCCTGCCCATGACATCATGTGTTTCATTAAAAATAAAACTGCAAGACATCTTTAAGAAGAGAAATTAAATATTTTCAATTATAATTTGGTAAGAAGCATTTATCCAAAATAAAGAACTCTTGCAAATCAATAATGAAATCACAGCCAAAAAAGAGGGCAAAGGAAGATGTCTGGTTTCAGCTCAGACATGTGAAGAGAAAGGAACTTGCAGGACAAACTGTCACCTGAAATCAGGAGGGAAAATCATGGCTGAAATCAACTTAGCAGGGGTAGAAACTGCTGGAGCCAGAAACTTGCAGGAACCCTTAACCAGTCATTTTGACAAATTAATGCTGGGCAAAGGTAACTAGTCTGAGGGACTTGGTCTTGGAGGAGAACCTTGCACTTTCCTCAAAGAGCTCTACCCCCCACCCCCAAAAAAGAGCCCTACCAGTTCTCTTGCTGAAAACAGTAGAGAAAAATCCCCTAGTGTTTCAAGCAGGGGAAGGAGAAAAGTAACCATTTTAGAATACAAAGGCCAAGAGCTCTCCCCCTCCAAGCATGCACACCTGCTAAGCTGCTTCAGCTGCTTTGTGACCCTGTGGACTGTAGCCCACCAGGCTCCTCTGTCCATAGGATTCTCCAGGCAGGAATACTGGAGTGGGTTGCCATGCTCTCCTCCAGGCGATATTCCCAACCCAGGAACCGAACCCATGTCTCTTCGTCTCCTGCACTGGCCGGTGGGTTCTTTACCTTCAGCACCACCTGGGAAACCCCTTCCCGCTGAGTGAAAGTCGCTCAGTTGTGTCTGACTCTTGCAACACCAGTCTGTTTCAGTCTGGGGTTTCTGTACAGTCCATGAAATTCTCCAGGCCAGAATACTGGAGTGGGTAGCCTTTCCCTTCTCCAGGAGATCTTCCCAACCCAGGGATGGAACCCAGGTCTCTCGCATTGCAGGCCAATTCTTTACCAGCTGAGCCACAAGGGAAGCCCAAGAATACTGGAGTGGGTAGCCTATCTCTTTTCCAGCAGATTCCCAACCCAGGAATTGAACCAGGGTCTCCTGCATTGCAGGTGGATTCTTTACCAACTGAGCTATCCCTCCAAGGGAGTGGCTTTACTTATCAGAGCTGAATTTGACCCAGGAAAAGGGCAGTAAGAAAACTTAACCACATCCCCACCTCCCGGCCTTCCTATCTCAAATAAGGGGGAAAAAGGAAAGAAAACAAAAAGGCTAAAGAAATGCTTTTGAAGGTCCTCATATCCCAGGGACTGACATTTAATCAGAATATTATTTAACAATTCCTCTCTCCAAGACCTCACCATCACCAATAGGGCTCCAGTAAAATAACACTGGGTTATAACTGAGACAGCCAAAGATACAGACTCCAACAGCATTCTTAAGGAAAGACAAAGGGGAACAGGAGTGGGGGAGACATTAAGGAAACTGGAGTCTTGGGTACTGAGAGCTTCAGCAAACATTAAACACAGCCTGGTCAATGCCAAAACTCACATGTAAAGCCTAATCACCTCAGTACCTATTACCCAATACATCATGTCCAACTTTCATTAGAAAATCACAAAGCATAATAAAAGGCAATAAAAGCACAGTCTGAAGAGATAAAGCAAGGATCCGAAAAGACTCAACTCTGACACAGAAGTTGGAACTATGAAATAGGGAATTTAAAATACGCATGATTAATAGGCTAATAGCTCTAATGGAAAAAGTGGACAACATGCAAGAACAGATGGAAAATGTAAGCAGAGAGATGGAAACTCTAAGACGGAATCAAAACGAATGCTAGAAACAAGGAACACCATAACAGAAATGAAGAATGCTTTTGATGTGCTCATCAGTAGACTGGACATGGCCAAGGAAAGATGAAAATATGTTAGTGGAAATTCCCCACACTGAAACAAAGAGAATGGGATGAAATTTTTAAAAAGGAATAGCATATCCAAGAACTATGGGGCATGTTCCATACATCTTTTGTAACAAAGAGAAAAAGAAGAAATACTCAAAGTAATAATGACTGAGAATTCTCCAAAATTAACGACAAAACACCAAACCACAGATCCAGGAAGCTCAGAGACTATCCAGCAGAATAAATGGCCAATAGTCTACCCTTTGGTACACCATATTCAAACTGCAAGATCCAAAAATAAAAGAGAAAATATTGAAATAATTCCAAGTGAAAAAACACCTTCCCTATAGAAGACAAAGGCAAGAATAACATCAGACACCTCATCAGAAACTATGTAAGCAAGGAGAAACTGGAGTAAAATATTTCAGTGTTGAAAGGAAAAACTACCACTCTACAATTCTGAATCCAATGAAACTGGACTTTGAAAGTAAAGGAGAAATAAACACACAAACTTGAAATCTGCTGCCAGTAGACCTGCCTTGCAACAAGTGTTAAAATAAATTCTTTAAGAGACAAGTAAAGTGATATAGGTCAGGCACTAGAAATACATCAAGAAAAGAAGAGCATCAGAGAAGAAGTAAATACGGTCAAAAAAACTTTTTATTTTTCCCACTCTTAATTGATCTGACAACTCTTTGTTCAAATAACAACAGCAATGCATTGGGTGACGACAGTATACGGGGAAGTGACATTAATGACAGCTGTGCTATAAAGGACACAGAAAAAGGAATTAAGAATATTCTTTATAAGATGCCTGCAACTACCTATGACAAGGTACGGTGTTACTGCAGAGTAGACCCAGATTAGTTGTTAATGTATGTAGCAAACTCAATAATGGCAAGCATTAAAAAAAATTTGATATGTTAGGAAGGAATTGATGGAATCATATAAAATGTTCACCTAAAAGCAGAGTAGGAAGAGAGAGGGTGATTTAAAAAAAAAAAAAGAACAAGAACAGAAATCAGTGGCAGACATGGCAAAATATAACCAGTTATATCGACAAACACTCTAAATATGAATGGTCTAAATATATCAATTGAAAGACAAAGACTATGAGAGTAGATTGAAAAGGGAAGAAACTATAAAAATAGAACACACCCAGGAGAGCTAGGTGTGACAAATATATCTATAAATATACATAGATTAAAACACAGAAATAGAGAAAGATAGACCATGCTGCTGCTGCTGCTGCTGCTGCTGCTGCTGCTGCTGCTTCAGTTGTGTCTGACTCTGCACGACCCCATAGACGGCAGCCCACCAGGCTCCCCCATCCCTGGGATTCTCTGGGCAAGAACACTGGAGTGGGTTGCCATTTCCTTCTCCAATAGACCGTGCTAACACTAACCAAAAGAAAGCTGAAGTACCCACATCAGTTTCAGACAAAGTGTACAGCAGAACAAAGAAAACTGTAAGCAATACAGGAGGGTATTACAAGATGAAAACAGAGTCAACCCTCTGAAAAAACATCATAATCCTCAGTGTGCATGCATCTAACGAGACAGTGTCAAACACATGATGCAAAACTGATAAGATGGCAAGGGGAAATAAACAAAGCCACTTTTGTACTAGAAAACTCCAACACTCTTTTATCAGTGATTGACAGATCCAGCAGGCAGAAAATCAGTATTTAGCACCAGCAGAATACACATTCTTCTCAAGCTCACACAGAACAAGACAGACCGCATTCTGAACCATAATACACCTTAACAAAATGGAAATCATATAGCATATGCTCTCAGGTCACATGGAGTTAAAATAGAAATCAATAACAGAAAGACAGCAGTAAAACCTCCACATGTTTGGGAACTAACCAACAATTCTAAAGTGCTCATGGGCCAAGGGAGAAGTTTCAAGATAAATTTTTAAACATTTTGCAATAAATGAAAATATGGTTTAACAAAATTTGTGGAATGATGCAGAAGTAGTGGTTAGAGGGAAAGCATGGCATTGAACATTAAAAAAAAACAGAACTAAAATCAATTTTCTAAGCTTCTACCTTAGGAAACTAGGGGGAAAGAGCAAGGAGGAAAAAAAGAAAGAAAGAATAAAATACAAGCAAAAAGCAACAGAATTGAAACAGGAAAAAAAAAATTCAATGAAACCAAAAGCTGGTTCTTTGAAAAGATTAACTGATGAACCCACAGCCAGGCTAATGAAGAAAACGAGGCACAAAGTCCTAATAATATCAAAAATGAAAGAACATCATTATGGATCCTAAGGATATTAAAAAGATAATAAATAATTATAAAAAGACTATAAACAATTCCATGCCCTCAAATTTGATAACTTACATGATTCCACCAATTCCTTGAAAGATACAAATGACAAAAACTCTACACAAAAATAAATAGATGATCTGAATAGGCTTATATCTACTAAAGAAATCAATAGTTAAAAACCTTCCTAAACAACTAGCACTAGGACCAGATGATTTCAATGGTGAATTTATGGGAAAAATCCTACCAATATTCTACAAACTCTTCCAGTAAAAAATAGAAGCAGAGAGTGCACTTCCTAACTATATGCCAAGCATTACCCTCCTACCAAAACCAGATAAAGATATTACAAGAAAGGAAAACTACAGACTAGCATCTCTTATGAACAGAGATATAAAAATCCTCAGCAAAACATTAGCAAATCAAATCCAACCAAGGATAACATGAACTATATACCAAAACCAAGTGGGATTTTTCCCAGGAATGCAAAGTCTGGTTCAATATTCAGAAGGAATAAAGTAATCCATCATAGCAACAGGATAAAGAAAAGTCTATATGATCAAAACAGTAGATGTGAAAGAATCATTTGAAAAAAAAATCCAACATCCATTTATGATATTAAAAAAAAAAAAAACAACACTCAACAAACTCGGAATAGAGATTTCTTCAACATGGAGTTTTAGCTGAAAATACCAGTTCCTCCTCCAGCGCCTCTCTGAGGCCAGCACTGAGGATGCACCTTCTGCATATCAAAAAGCTGAGATGTGGGCCACCATGATATGCGCATCACCATGTCCTCTGGGGGCTGAAGACCCTATAAAACAAGGCGCTAAACCTGCTCTATTAGAAAGCTTATCCCTGATGTCCTACATACTGTCTGGCACAGAGTGAGACCTCAGCAAAGACAGCATGAACAAAATAGTCAAGCATCAGAAATTAAAACTACGTAACTAAATGTTATCAGGGTCTGGTCGAGTTTTACCATGACTCCTTTAAGACTGAAATCACAAAAATACACATAACAATGCAATCATAACAGGAAATTTTCCTTGGAAATAATAGTTGTATTTTGTTGAAATACTTCAGAATCTCCAAAAGAATAAAATTCAGATTGCTACCTTTTTTTCTCCTGCCCCATACAAATATGCAACTATTTGAAAAGGCAAGGGAAAAAAACATAGGCAGCTATTTAAAAAGTACTAAAATTTTTATATTCTTATCCTAGAAATCCAACACAATTGTGAAATAAGAACAAAAATTTCTTGAAGAAAGAGAACTACCGATCTTTTTAAAATAGTTAAGTAAGTCTTTAAGCCACATCTTGTTGGCTTAAAATGAACTTAATTCAGATTATAAAAATACACACAATGTAACTGAATAATATAAAATTTAAAGTAAGTAAAGGAATTTCAAAAGGAAAAAACACAAGGATAGGAGATAAGATTTGGAAATGAGATTTGGGCACCAACAACATGCTTCATGGGTCTATAAACTTGCAAAAACACATTTCCAAAATGTGGCTCTGTGCGTCCATCACCTTCACTAGATAATGTGGAAACTGATGTCCTTGTCTGGTCTCACATTAGATAGGATATTTCCATTCTTATATATAATATTTCCAAGGTCTTCAATAGGTACCATCTTTCTTCTTTTTTATTTTTTATTTTTTGGCCATACCACACAGTATGTTGGATCTTACGTCCCTGACCAGGAATTGAACCCGTGCCCCCTGCATTGAAAGCACAGAGTCTTAACCACTGGACTGCTAGGGAAGTCCCGATATCAACTTTCTTCTGATTCAACCTTAATCCCTTTTTGGAATCTCATATTCATGGTTTTTATTATTCACCTTTTCTATTTAGAACTTTTTCTTTAAAAAAAAATCTTCAGTTACAGTACAGGATCATCATGGTTCTCTTCCAATGACAACTCACAACCTACAGTATTCCCCTCAGAGTGGAGCTCAAGATCTTAAGGTGCATACCACACCTGCTGCAGACCCCAGCACCAAACCTACCTCTTAAGTATATTTTACATCAGATCAGCAAGTTGTCTGTATTTAAAACTGCGAGGCAATTTAACAACCACTTTCTTTTCTTAACCAAAAGATGAGAACTGTGAAGACTGGGGGCTAGAATAAAATCAAGTTTTCCGTTCACCCAGTTCTAAATCACATACCAACAGCGTCAACTGCAGGCAAAAGAGAGTCACATCAAAGCACACAAAATGAATCTTTTCAGACAAATTCCTTTTGCTCTACCGAGATTTATGTATAGAAGCAGAAGCCTGCTCTCCTCCACCCTGCAGTAGAGGCTCTTGGAAGACGGGTAAGCAGATTGTTCCAGCTGTTTAAACTAGCTCCTGATCCCGTGAGACCTGCCTTCTGGAGGCATCCTAGGTTTTCCTACTTGAAAATTAACATAATGGGTCAGTCAAAGGACACCTTGAGTCTGCGCATGAGAAAAGGCGGGGGGGCGGGGGGGGGGTGGCAGCATCTAGTAAGAAACTGAGAACATACTAGAATTACATAATAAAACTAATTAAAAAAATACATTTTATGACAATTACTGAAAAACATTTGGAATAGAGCACATGTTACTATGCTATTTAAAGACTAGCAACATCCATTTATTTGCTACATTGTTTTTATAAACCAGATATTGGTAACAGTATGCTTCCTAGCCACTTAATTATGGACACATACTTTGAATAACAACTTGTGCTGAAAACTCAACAGCTAGTGTAACTAACAATTTTTACACTTTAGTTTTATTCTTTTAATATTAAAAATAACAACCATCTCTGCCAATTCTTTTTGGTCCTTCACATGCTATGATAATTAAGCTTCATCGTAATAATTTATTCACCTAACCTATATAACTACCAAAAGAACTAAGATCTACACTATTTTATTTGAAACTCTCTGTCAACAAACAGCCTTGTCAAACAGATACAGACTCACAGACTTAGAGAACAAAGTTATGGTTGCAGGGGGCAGGAGGATGGGGGGGAAGGGATAGTTAAAGAGTTTGGGAAGAACAGGTACACACTGATACATTTTAAATAGATAATCAACAAGGTCCTACTGTGTAGCAGAGGGAATTCTGTCAATATTATATGGCAGCCTGGCGGGGGGGAGTTTGGGGGAGAATGGATACATGCATATACATGGCTGAGTCCCTTTGCCGTCCATGTGAAACTATCACAACATTGTTAATCGGCTATTCTCCAACACAAACTAAGTAGTTTAATTTTAAAAATCTTGTCAATAGGTAATATAATTTCCATTTATAAGCAAGGAAACTGAGATAGCAGCCACAATATAAATAAATACAAACATACACATCCATTGTTTGGGAGGCATATTTGTTTACTGATTAAGAAGTGATGGTGCTATTTGAAATGTATTTTATTCCATCAAGAGATCAAATCAATCTAAACAAGCCATAACTATCCAACTTCCAAATATTTAATACAGGAGTATTTTCATGATTGCTTCACTAAGTCATAAACTTCACCAATTATTAGCCCAAGACCATTTCTAATACATCCCAAGAGAGTAACTAAACTACCTAAAATTATTTAGAATACAAAGATATCTTGGCAATAATACAAAAACTAAAAAAAAAAAAAAAAATTAAAAGAACAACACACACAATAAAGCACTCTTAAAATGTAAAGCTAGGAAAATGCCACAGATCAACACTAATTTCTTGAGAATTGCTAGACTTAAAAGCACACAAATTTCAGCAAACTTGACCAAAAAAAAAAACCATGCAGTAAGAACTGTCCTGTCCTGTGAAACAATGGTGCCTCATTTCCAAATACTATACATCAGTCAAAAAGCCTCTTATCACAACAGACAACCATAACAGATGGAGCTGAATTAAGTATAGGATCAGATACCGTTGAAGCCTAAGTTTCTATCTCCTGCAGACTCTGTAAGACTTCAAATTCCTTTCAGCTTGAGTTAAATGGGAGAAAATGCAATTCATATTTCCAGAAGCAAGAGTGGCATATTTTCCAGTAAGTTCCTTGTTCTCGTTTTACTATTTTAAGACTCCTGATCACTCCCAGCACTGCTGTGTGGCAAGATCTGATTTCTGGTGGTTGATCATTTCCAGGGTATGACGCTTGGCGAAACTGGTCTCCAAACACTGTTTTTATTCCTATTTAGCGTCAGTGTATTTATACACAAAATACCATGTCAGTGGCGCTGGGCCAAGAAGAGAAACAGCTTGCTAGAATTTCATTTGACTTTGTTAGAGGAAATTATTTTAAATTAATGTGGCTACTGAACAGCTGCCATCCTTAACCTCAGAAAATATATTCCTTCTAATTTTTGCTGCGAACATTTATTTATTTAAGTTAAACTCCAGCTCATGAACGTTGACCATGAGGAGTCTAAACCTTCTTGCGACTATTTCACATTCTTTTTCTAAACAAGGGCAGGCGCAGGCTTGCTCCATTAGTATGCACAGCCAGGTTGCCACCATTAAGTGAAATCATCTATGTGTTTTTGGTAGAATCTTTTTAACAACTTCCATGCCTGTCAGTGAAATGGAACAAGGCTGTTTTGTTTTTGGAGGGCAATAATTTGATCTCTGGTTTACTGGATGGCGCTCAAAATATTTTTCCATATGTTTTTCCGCAAAGAAAAATCTGACATCAGCATGGTTTACCTTGACTAGTGAATGCAGGCTCTTTTCACCAAACACATCCCAGAGGAAGGTCAGGTCTTCCTGGCTGTCCACATGTGGCTGCAGCTGGGCTGGCAGAGCCACCAACAGCTCATACAGACCTATAAAACGAAAATAAAACACAAAGTGTAATCTCAGAGTGATCTCATTAATTTCACTTAAGGTGTGTGTAATTGACAGCTGGAACATGTCGTTTTTACTGGATCTGTATTCTGGGCCATCAAGCAAAACTCTTCTCCAAAGAAACAGAGGAAGCTTTTGGATTTTTAAATTCTAAAGATATATGCATAGCAGGCCTGTTTTTACCTCCTGTGGTGGTCAACATTTTACAGTCCTCCAAGTTTACATAACCCGAAACAAAAAAAAAAATGTACAAGCTTTCAAAAAAAAAAACTGAAAAGAAGAAAACGCATACATTCCTTCCCTTAATCGTTATTACATTTCCCTCGACGTTAGCCAAAGAGTGAAGTGAGTCATGAATAGGAAAAACTTCTTTAGAAGAGCAGAAAATTGATAGCGTGGGCCATTAAAAAGGTTTTGTGGTTTCCAAACAGCTCTTAATAATATATAGCTTCAAAAACATTTGCATTATCGAACATCCAAAGTCAAGTTCTGAAAAGTAAGCCAGAAGAAACCGTACTTGCTATGGCATTCTTTGTAGTCACCCTTTTTTAACAACAACAAACTCTGCAGCACTAAGCCTAAATGCAACTGTACTTTGAGGGTCTGTGATGCCCTTGGGAAGAGTCAAGGCAACAGATGCAGGTCACGCATGTTCTTGCTGGAAGCTCCCTCGAGCAGACAGTAGCGCAGCAACCCGGCAGCAGGCTGTGCAGACCATCCATCGCGTTCAGGGGCCGGCAGATTCCTGTCCAAGAACTGTTGCAACAGTGCTTGCCCGGACTCTTCAGGGAGGTGACCTGGCAGAAGTCAGTATCAACTCAGAGCACATGTTTCATTTTCCAGCGGGATTACATGAGGTAAAAAGGACAAAATTCCTTTTATTTCTGTCTGCTGTCTACAAAAACACCGAGACCTCCTGGGATTTACTAGCACATGGGACTGTTGTTATTTCTGGTCTGAATAAGTGCTGCTGTTCATCAGAGAGACAGCTTTACAAGATATTCCACCAGCAAAGATTCGTAAATTATGGCCTTTTGATCAGTGTAGCTGTTATCTTCCTAAAGCGTTATAATATTCTGATAACGTGATTAACTCACAACCAAATGCATTCGGTACCACTTTGGAAGTGAGATATGTAACTTGGAGATTCCATTAAATTGAAACATTCCTGGGGCTATATTTGGCCACAAAGATCTAAAATACTCTAGGGAAAAGTAAATAAATAAAACCTTCTCCCAATTACATTCTCAAGTATTGGTGGTTTATATTTGTTCCCATAAAAACCTGGCACCCTTCCTAAACTAGCACTTCTTTACAATTCAGTAAAAATATTTTTAAGGTATCTCAACCTAAGTCAATGTGCAGGCCTCAGTTTATACAAATACATACACACACACAACCACCAAGATCAGCGTTTAAGGTCAGAGGTTCAAACTATGAAATTATGTAAAAAGAAGGTAGAATTTCACTATTCTATTACTGATTTCAGGAGTAGTAAAAATGATTACCTATTCCTTAGTAATATGATTAGAGCTGAATGATACAAATTCAACTGTGATATAATTTATATGGTACAGTTCTTGGGGGGATTAAATGAGTTCGTACACTTTAACAGTCCTGGCACATGGTAAATACTTGATGTTTCACATGTAATGCAAGTTTCAGCCATTGTATTACTGATTACAACTGTTATCCATCATTATTATTACTAAAAAAGCAAAAATCTGGATCGAACAGGCCTAGATGTAAACCCCAGGTCTCCACTTTAAGCCTTTCACACAATTTATATAAGCCTTGTTACCCTCACGTGTTGAAAAAGAAATGATAATCTACACATGTGGTAGAACTGCATAGAACTAAATAAATCCACACACACAGAGACACGCATAAGCACGTGTAAAACCAGGCAAACTGACAAAGGTCAACTACTGGTGTGGATGACGCTCTCCCAGCTGTGACACACCACCACAGTCATGAATAATGTAACCACAGGGGAACTGGTGAAAGTACACAGGATTTCTCTGTGCTATTTCCTACAACATGTGACTCTACAATTATCTCAAAATAAAGCTGAAACAAAAGAAGAAATTGTGGTAAATACAGTTGCTGTAAGGATTCAGCGAACAATTCACAATTCACAGGCATTGATTAAAAATAACAATATCCATCTTTCCTCAGTTTGTTTCCTAACAAGGAAAATCTCCGTGCAATGCTTCTAACTAGACACCCAGCTTAGCGATAGGTGCCAACCAGACAAAACACCATATTCAGAAATGAAACCACTCTGGTCTTCTATATATGGAAACTGTTCACCTTACCTACATACTCCTTAGCTTTTTGTGGGAATAATCTATGTTAGGCTCAATTTTTAAAATAATAATAACTTCTTGGTCAAAGCATAGAAGCCTGAGTTTTCTGTGCTTCTCTAGCTCTATGCAATCCTAACTTGCATGGTCCACTACAGCGCAACAACACTCACTTCTCTTCCTCTCCCTGATCTTGTGTGCTGTGCTTAGTCACTCAGTCATGTCTGTCTCCTTGCAACCCCATGGATTGTAGCCCAACAGGCACCTCTATCCATGGGGACTCTCCAGACAAGAATACTAGATTGGGTGGCTATGTCCTCCTCCAGGGATCTTCTCAACCCAGGGATCAAAGCCAGGTCTCCCACGTTGCGAGCAGATTATTTACTGTCTGAGCCATCAGGGAAGCCCAAGAATACTAGGGAGACTATCCTATCCCTTCTCCAGGGGATCTTCCCGACCCAGGGATTGAACCAGGGTCTCCTGCATTGTAGACAGATTCTTTACCAGCTGAACCACAAGGGAAGCCCCTGGTACCCATATCTTGTACCACAAAACAAAGCCAGAGAGACAGGACCATGCCAATCAGAAATTCAAAAGATGGTAAAAAGAGCTGCCAGCAAAGAGCATTGCTAGCTGCATGCAGTGTCAATGCAGGCAACAAGGACAAGCACTTCCACTCAAACCAGTGACCTAGCCCCAGCAAACACCTCAAGTCCACGTCTAAAACTGGGTCTGTGTACTAACATGTGCTTTAAAGGAGTCCTAAACTCAGTTCCTTGAGTCCCAATCATGAAGAACACTATGAAATACAACGGTCCTTGAAATTCAGAGAGCCAAAACAAGAGTTGAGAAAGCAATGTGTGTCTTTAAAAGTTTTTCCTAAATCCACCTGTTCCTTGAACAAGAACTGGGGCCATGAAAGTCAATCTGTATTCTTCTGTAGTCATCCAAGCTCATTTCCATAAACATCTAGGCACTCATGAACCCCAGAACATCCACAGCTCTGAAGGTCTAAAACAAAGCGGCCGTGATTTCTGTCCATAGGCGTCTACAACAAAGTTATGTGCGGGACCAGGTTAGACTGTGGGGCAGAGGCGGGGAAGTGGTCAGTTCCTCCAGGGGGAGGAAGATGATATCAAGAAACCTTCTGGCAGGAAGAACACCTGAGTTGGGGCCATGAAGGATCCATTCCCAAGAATCAGCATGTTATGAGCTCTCAGAGTCAGAGCCCCGGGCACAGAACTAAGCACATAATGTAATGCTATCTCTCCCCAGAGAGCTCACAACCTTGGATGACACAGAATGCACTCCATACATGAGCAAGCATCTTTCAGTCCTAAACATAATGATCTCCTATTTTCCCAAGTTAAGATCTGAAACATTTCTCTCTTCCAAGTAAAATAAATAGATGTTCAGGCAGCCAACAACAGAAACAAATGTCAGTGATGTTACTAAGATGGTCATGACCGCCTCTAACATTTAAATTGCAATTATGTAGAAACACTTACTGTGAACTACCTATGAAGTAAAATACATTAATGTAGATAGTGTTTTTGCCCCGTTTGCACATTTCACCACGACGATTTGAATTCTTCAGAGTGAGATTCTTCCTCATCACAAGTGGCACTTGAGAATTAGAATAGATTGTTTTTCACTTCCAAGTCAGTTGAGATGCAACACCATTTTGAATATATGAGATGCCATCACTGAGAATCTGGGTAAAGCTGATTGGTTTTTCATCAACAAACCTACTTACCTACTTTTTAAAATTCTATCAACTGCAAATGTGAGGTTTTTAACCCTTCTTCAAGGGATAATTAAATCTAGTCTAAATTTCATCTCCTTTAAAAAAGAAAAATCTGTCAAAGGAACTCTCAATAATTTCTAAAATTATGAATTTCATTATATGTGAATACTTTCAGTTTCTCCATTCCACACACTATTGTGCACGTGAATAAACAGAGAAAGTTATCCGTAAGAGATTTTGTATGGACCTGACTATAAGCCAGCTCTCTCTTCTCTAAGAGATCATTTTATGGAGGAAAAAACTCAAGTTATATTTGGGCACATACAGAGGACGCTGTCCAGGATACCTGTGAAGGGTTTCAATAAACTTATTTCATAAAAATATTCCAACAGAAAAAAAGATACTTTTAAATTAGTGCATTTTATATGCTGAGAAAAAGAAATCAATAACAGCAAAACTAAAATAGGTTAAGGGTCATCTGATTAATATATATATATATATATAATAATAATTATAGCAATTTTAAGCAGAGAGCTATCAGTGGGGTCAGAATGAAGCTGGCAGGCCATGGGCTGGGGCCCGAAACGAAGAAAAGCCCAGGAGGGTGAGTCTAACTGAGGTAAGGAAGTTATTCACAGTAATAGGAGCCAATTGCAGAAAGATGCAAAGATGCTCGAAAGATCTCTGAGTTGGTACTAAAGCCTGCTATCTACAAGCTCAGTGGTAACCTCTTTGGCCCTTTCCAGAAGAAAGTGAGATGACAAATGCTGGGCGTCTGACGTCATGAAGAATAACATCCTACGGAGAATGCTTTCCATACAGTATAAACTGCCCGTTCCACCAGGCAGTTCATTAAGCCAGCACACATGTGAACCACCACATTAGACTTAGGTACCTGACTAGAGCTACATGTGCTGACTTCTCTGAGTTTTGCTGCACTGCAGGGTGAAATACTTGTCATTTTCTTTAAAGATAAATCAAAAACAAACAAACAAACAAAACCACTGACAGTCGTCCCTTGGTATCCAGGGGACCCACAGAAGATCAAGCATCACAGCTGCCCTCTATATCTGCCATCCACAAGAACAGATTCAACCTCATGCTGACTACGCAGTACCATATTTATTGAAAAACTCTGCATGTAAGTGGGCCTGCACGGCTCAGGTCCATGTTGTTCAAGGGTCAACTGTACATGCTTGTTCTCTCTCAACAATTTATGCTCAGAGTATGATCTTGATGCCTTCTGAAGCCTGGTAAAACAAATGACAGAGGGTCAGCTGTAGTGTTTTCGTGGCCCCATGGACTGTAGCCTGGTGGGCTCCTGTGCCCATCGAATTTCCCAGGCAACAATGCTGCAGTAGGGTGTCATTTCCTACTCCAGGGGATCTTCCCAACCCAGGGATCAAACCCATGTCACTTGCATTTTCTGCAACAGCAGGCAGATTCTTTGCCACTAGCACCACTTGGAAAGGCTCACTGCTTTACATACAGATATAAAAACTTTGGACTCTTAACCTCTGGTTTCTCAGGTGGCACAGTGGTAAAGAATCTGCCTGCCAATGCAGGAGACACAAGAGACAGAGTTCAATCCCTGGGTCAGGAAGATGCCCCAGAGGAGCAAATGGCAATCCACTCCAGCACTGCTGCCTGGAAAATACCATGGACAGAGGAGTCTGGTGGGCTACAGTCCATAGGGTCGCAAAGAGTTGGACACAACTGAGCACTCATGCATAAATATACTTTGGTGCTTTAGCAACTTCAAGTAAGTTGTCTTTTTTTTTTTTGCAATATTTAGATAGTAGTATAGTAAAGCTTTCTATCAGGATCTTGAATGTAAGTCAGAAGCAAGAGATTTGATTAAGGATTGTGAAACGCAGATAACACTGACCCTATCATGCTGAATAAACAATTCACCCGAAGTCATAATACATTAACCAGAAGAAAATTATAAAATGTCATCCTTACATTAAAATTTCATTACTTTGTAAGATTTACCAATTTACTAAAATATATGAAAGTGAAGTCGCTCAGTCGTATCCGACTCTTTGCGACCCCATGGACTGTAGCCTACCAGGCTCCTCTGCCCATGGGATTTTCCAGGCAATAGTACTGAAGTGGATTGCCATTTCCTTCTCCAGGGGATCTTCCCGACCCAGGGATCGAATCCAGGTCTCCCTCATTGTAGACAGACATTTTACCATCTGAGCCACCAGGGAAGTCCATAACATACATGATAGTAATTCTAACTGTGCATAAAGTTTGCTATAATCATGGTCAGACCCTGAGTGATTCTCACCCTGCCTAAAACTGTGCTATGCTGTGCTTAGTCGTGTCTCTTTGCAACCCCATGGACTGTAGCCCATCAGGCTCCTCTGTTCATGGGGATTCTCCAGACAAGAATACTCGAGTGGGTTGTCATGCCCTCCCCCACAGAATCTTCCCACGCAGGGATCGAACCCAGGTCTCCTGCACTGCAGGCCAATTCTTTACCAGCTGAACCACCTGGGAAGCCCACTTAGCTGCTAAAAATTACATCTATTTCTTTTGTCTCCCCCTCCTTAATCTATCCTTCCTACCACCAACCCCTAAAACTTTCCAAAATAATATTTAGTAAAAATTACTACTAGAAGCAGTTCCCAGTATTAACCATACCTAATACTGTGGTATGAGCTATGGTAAAGTGCTTTACAGGCCACCTCACTTAATGCTTTCCATCAGCAGGTCCTACTCCTGTCTCCATTTTACAGGAGGACATACACTTAGCCAGTAAGTGGCAGTCAGGACTTAAACTATGTCTCCCAGAATAACCCATCACATCAACCTTCTACTCAAAAACCTTCAAGAGATCCCTCAAAAGAAAAGTTTAATGTCCAACTGGACACCCAAATTACAAATGGATCAAATATTTCAAATATAATCTAGAGGACAATCTCAAAGAGTATTTTTATCATCTTGGAGTTAAATGTTTGTCTTAGAAAACAAAGAACCTAGAAATCACAAAAAAATTATGGTAGAATTTGTGACAAAATTTTCATGCATCAGAAAACCAAGGAAGTTTACAGAGAAACGGCCAAAAATTATCTCCAACAAGCAAGTGATTGATATCAAGAATAATAAAAGATGAGTAAAAGAGAAAGTAAAAGAGAAAAATGAGCAATAGCACATGAACAGTCAAATGGTGGCAGAATAAAGTAATGTTCAATCTAAGAAATAATATAAAATGATTCGTATAAGTCAAAGCGGGATTTCACTGGTGGCCCATTGGTTAAGAATCCACCTGCCAACACAGGGGACACGAGTTCAATCCCTGGTCAAGGAGGTTTCCACATGTCGTGGAGTAACTAAGCCCATGTCCCACAGGTACTGAAGCTTGTGTACCTGAGGCCTGTGCTCTGCAACAAGAGGAGCCACACGCAATGAGAAGCCCCCACCTGCTGCAACTAGAGAAAAGCCTACATGCAGCAACGAAGATCCAGTACAGCCAATACACAAATTTTTTTAAGTTAAGCACATCATTTTTCTTTTATCAATTTAGGAGATAATTAAGTTCACAAATACCCAGTCTTAGCACATGAGAGTGGTTTCCCTGGTGGCTCAGACAGTCAAGAATCCACCTGCAATGCTGGAGACCTGGGTTTGATCCCTGGGTTGGGAAGATCCCCTGGAGAAGGGCATAGCCACCCACTCCAATATTCTTGCCTGGAGAATCCCATGGACAGAGGTGCCTAGTGGAATACAGTCCATGGGGTCACAGAGTCAGATACGACTGAGTGACTAAGCACAGGGCATGAGAGCAGACACCTATCCCACTTGGTGGGATGTATTCATTCAATCAGCATCCACTGACCATTGTACATTCTCCATGCTAGATGCTATTCAAGGTGTCTGGATAGATCAGCAAAGAGCCCTAGATAACATTTCCTATGTGTGACAGTCACTCAGTCATGTCCAACTCTTTGTGACCCCATGGACTGTAGCACCCCAAGCTCCTCTGTCCATAGAATTCTCCAGGCAAGGATACTGGAGTGGGTTGCCATTTCCCACTCCAGGAGAACTTCCCGGCCCAGGGATCGAACTCGCATCTCTTGAGTCTCCTGCACTGGCAGGAGGATTCTTTACCACTGTGCCACCTGGGAAGCCTAGATGACATTCTAGAGGGAAAGCAAATAATAAACACAAGTAAGTAAATTATACAGTATGTAAGAAGGAGACAGATATTGATAGAAAAAGAGAAACCCAAGCTGTGTACGCAGATTCAGGGCTGGGCCACCGGCACGGCAGAGGAGGTGGTCAGGGAACACACTCTGGTGGTCAGAGACAGGAAGGTGACAGAGTTGGTGGGCATCTGAGGGATAAGCACTCAGGGTGAGGGACCAGATGACACGGAGCACCCAGCCTCTAAGCCTGGAGCGTCGGAGGAGAGCAAGGCGCCCAGAGTGGCAGGCACAGGGAGAGAAGGGGGAGCGAGTTGATGTCAGAGAGGAAACGGGGACCAGGTCTCGCAGGGCCTTGTAGGACAGACACTGCAAAGAACCTAACTTTTATTTCATAGGGACACTGCCATTGCTGGGTTTTTGAGCAAAGGAGTAACATGATTTGAGTGACATTTTAAGAGCATTGCTCCAGCTGCTACATTGAGAAGAGGGGGCACAGAGGCCGAGAACGAGTCAGAGGGTCGGCAAGTGACCCAGACGAAAGAAGACCAGCATCCAGGCAGTAGCCAGAGGGAGGTATAAGGAGCGTGGGGATTCTGGACAGATTCTGAGGGAAGAGCCAACGATGAATTTCTGTCTGACTAAAGGCGGGCTATGAGAAGAAAAAAAAGAAACAAACATGATCGCCAACACTGAAGCTGCTGCCAAGGGAGATGAGAAGCTCAGTTTCAGACTCAATGAGCTGAAGACGTGGACTGAATGTCCTGGGGGAGACGCAGTGGGCGGCGGCAAGGAGGGGTCAGGAGCTCAGCAAGAGGCCTGAGCTGAAGACAGTCACGTAGGAGTCCTGGGCAGGGGGCTGGTATCTAAACTCAAGAGCCTGGATGAGCCCCCGAGGGTGTGAGTGTGGACACAGTAGAAAGAGGAGCCAAGGACTGAGTCCTGGGGTCTCCACTGTCTGGCCTCAGAGTTTCACAGACAGGTTTAAGATAACACACCTGGCATGAGGAGGAGGAACACAGACATGCGCCATCCTGGTGGCCCAGTGTGGCGGGAAAGGATGACAGACCTGAGGCAGGAGAGGCCATGGTCAGGGCTGGGAGAGCTGCCCAAGAGGTCCAGCCGCCTGGACTGGCGATGGCTGAACAGCATTAACAATAACAGGTGACACACTGGCAAGGGCAAATATCGACTGCTCTTAGGAGGACGGCTGGTACAAAAGAGAATCAATGTCTGCAGGGGTGGGGGAGAAAGAAGGTTTTTAAGATAAAAAAAAAATAGACCATATGTGCACTAAGGGCTCTGATCTACTGCAGGGGAAATGCTGACCACGGGGGCACTGCTGGTGGCCCCCTCTCAAAAGGTGAGAGGAACAGGGTCAGTGCACATGTGGATAGGGTACCCAGGGCTCCCAGGAGGGAGGCAGATATTGGGGGTGGGGCGGGGGGACCTGCAGTGACTCCCTCAGGATGGATCGTAGCAGTATTTTCAGTAAACTATGAAATGCAGTTGCCCACGGGGGAGTGAGGACACAGGATCAAAAGTCTGTGTGAGAAAGAAAAGGTTGGAAAGAGTCACCTGAGAGAATGGAAAGATGAATAAAGCAAGGAAATCATAAATTGGTAGTTTACTGGCAATATGAGGATTTTAAGCCTACGTGAATTCCCTTTGATCCGGCTCGTTCATTCCCTCATTCATCCCACTTCCAGGGAGCCTAAATCTATATCCAACTCTATCAGCATTTAATCCAGGAAGAGAAACTAAAAGAACAGGAAATAATTACTTACATTTTACTATATGTGTGTATACTTCATACTTACTGTGCATATATATACACACACATATTTTTGCATTGATTTTTACAAAATAGACATTATTTCTACAATTTTAAAAGTTTCATGCCTCACTCCCCAATTCTGTTCTAGCCACAGTGGACCGCTGCTACTGGTTATCCCCTGAAAGTGTAACTGTTTCCAGGTATCTTACACCAACTTGCTAAATAATTAGCTTCCTGGAGATCGCTACTGCTGTCACAGTCCCCTCCTGCAGGACCCGAGATTATCTGGAAGACAAAACAAGCACGGTAACTGTCTGACCTCTGAGTTTCAGGAACAGGCTTAACATAACAAATGGACCACGTCTTGAATGTGTGAAAGGGAGCTGGCAAACTCCTGAATTCCTCTGTATTTCAAAATTCCTCCAGGTCCTTTCCAGCCGTCATTCTGCAAATATGGAGTGCTCACCATGGACCAGAGTGTTTAGGGATGGGAATACAGGGGGAGGGAGAGAAAGGGAAGCAAAGACAGTCATGCCGCAGTGTGCCAGTGGAGACAGGCATCATACATTGTAAATACACACGTGAAGCTGTAACTGTGAACTGCCGCAAGGGAGGGGTTGTAAACCACGACAGTGTAAGAGTGGGACGTGAACAAGTTCAGAGAGAGCTTCCTCAGGGAAACGAAGCTTGTGCTGAGATGGTCAAAGAACAGACATCAACTGGGGATGATGAAGGAGGAGGCAGAAAAACCCTATAGGGAAAAGAAATGCACAGACAAAGGCCCTGGGGTAGATGCTTAGACTCTGCAGCCAAGTAACATAAATACAAGTCCCAACACTGCAGCTGTTAATTGGTTCACATCTCTGTGCATCCAGTTTTTAAACTGTATAAGGGTACAGTTATACTAGCCTGACTAGGGTCATAATAATGATTAAATGAGCTATTCGTAAAGCTCAGAATGATGCCTCATTTCACTGTATAGCCTCATAAGCATGTTTAAAATAAATTCCAAATTAAATGTTAAAAAGTATGTATATGCCAAGGCATCACAGAGGAGAAAATGTGAGTTTATACTGCTGGACAGCTTTCCACAACAGGCCATAAAGACAGGCAGTGAGAGACCCCACGTACTGGGTAAAGTGTGAACTAGAGAGAAGGGAAATGAAAAAAGTGATCTGATCCCCGACGTGGGTCAGTCTAGACAGCTATACAGTAAGGAAAGTGAAGAAGAAAAATGCCAAACAGTCCCAGCTTTAAAATAGCTTAAAGCTTTCTCAGTAAGCATTATGCAACAATCACTTGCAAGAAGTGGCAATAACTATAATTTTGATTATATCAATGTCATGTAATCATTGACAAAGTTCTCATGACAACGGCTTATGTATGTTTGTCGACTTACAGGCTTAATTCAAAATCCAGACTGAAGCTCCTGGGAGCCCATCATTCGTCATTCAGTCTAAACAGGCTGAATAATTGGACTCATCTTAACATGCTTCATGTGATTACAGAAGAATACTAATGATCCCTTCACTGAGATAATTATATATACTCCTCGCTTTGTCCACCCTGCCAAGGTCAGACATAACAAGGAAACACTCTGGAGATGAAGAGCCACACCACGCCGGAATGACCCCGCAAAAACAAATGACTCAGAGCAGACCTGACAACAGATGTTCATTCAAATTATTCAATCACTCTGGATCCTGGGGTCATTGCCTCTTGAGAGGACAGTGGAAAATGGCTCATCAGATACTGGATCAGCTTTGTCATAAAATCACTCATATCGTCCTCCTTTTGGCGAAACTAAGCCTCAGGGAACCCGGCTGCATGCAGAGATAGAGGCAAAACCAGCCAGCAGCATAATCCATCTCAAGAGGTAGTAGTTGTCTTTAAAAAAAAAAAACAGATCTTGTCTTTGAGCCTTTTAACAATTGGTCTCTCAGCAATTTTTCCCATTAGTTCTTGATATAATTAACATTTTCATAAGAAAAAAGCCAAGAATATAGCAGAAACTAATACAATATTGTGAAGCAATTATACTCCGATCAAAAAAGAAAAAGAAAAAAAAGCCAAGAATTCCTCTTTAAGGATTCCTGTTTACAGTTTAAATGCTGAAACATCTCTGACTTTTATCTTCCATTTCAAAGTGATACAGTTCTATCAAAATATAAAAGATTCTGGAATTTGAAACTTAACACAGACATCCTTCACGCAGAATACAGCATCTCCAAAAGTCAAGAAAACTGCCTCAGTCAAGAACTTATATCAAAAAGTCACAAAGAGACTTCACCATTTGGCACAAACCACTTCACAAAACTGATCTTTCTTGTGAAAATTTTCTTCTGAATCATTAAAATAGAGTGGTGGATGGGGAACACGAATAATGGATAAAAAAGAAATCAGGCAACATGTTTATTTCCTGCACAGATGAGAAAAAGGCCTAACGCTTTGTAACAGAGGAAAGTGACCAGAGTTATCACGTTTGTCAAACAAGGGAGAAGTGTCTTTTATCAAGAAGACTGTGAAGTGTGAGACACACCATCTGGACCACATCAAAAGTAATCTAAGGGCAAAGCAAAAACCAGAAGCCCCTAACCTACCCTAGTGTAGGAGTTCAGAAAGGCTGAAGAGAAGTGGGCAAAGGGCAGGGGGCTATGATTTTACTACTCATTAGAGGGAAGATGGTTCATGGCTGCTGTTGTAAACTTGAAGTCTAAATGAAAATAACAAATCCTACTGCAACTTAAAGTCCCTCGGCAGTCAGATCAAAGTGATGAGTAGATAACCATTCAAAGCAGGAACAATGACTAACCTCACAGCAGTGGGGACGGGATGCCCACAGTCTGATGGCAAAGTGGCCGCGGGCCCCCTGAGGTGGTGGTGGAGTGGGAGCATGGCCAGGCGGCAGGAGGGGTGGGCAGAACATTGAGCATCGTGATTTAGTGGAGGAAGAAGGAACCTTCAGAGTAAAGTACAGATAAGACACTAAGACTACTACCCATCCAGAAACCCATGCTCCTGGACACACTGTGTGTAGGAAGGAGGAAGGGCCCCCACAGGCCTCGTGTTTCATCTGAGCTGATGATGGACAGCAGGTGAGGCAGATGCCCACAGACTAAACACCGCTAAACTGGGAAGCAGAAGAACATCTTACCTAAGTGAACAAACTACTGAGCTGTTACAGTGCTGCTGCTGCTAAGTCGCTTCAGTCGTGTCCAACTCTGTGTGACCCCATAGACGGCAGCCCACCCGGCTCCGCCGTCCCTGGGATTCTCCAGGCAAGAACACTGGAGTGGGTTGCCATTTCCTTCTCCAATGTATGAAAGGGAAAAGTGAAAATGAATTCACTCAGTTGTGTCCGACTCTTTGCGACCCCATGGACTGCAGCCTACCAGGCTCCTCTGTCCATGGGATTTTCCAGGCAAGAGTGCTGGAGTGGGTGGCCATTGCCTTCTCCGATACCTACAGTAGGTATCCACAATGCATGAAGTCACTAGTAAAACCTAATAGGAAGCAGTCCAATCAAAGATGCTGGCTCACGTCTCAGGCAATGACACCTACCTGTTCTGCCGTAACCATCAAGCCCAGCCTCAGCAACACTACATCCAAACACAAGGACAATAAAGTATCAAGACTCAGGAGAGTCTCATTCAGAGTTAAAAACTTACTGAACAGGGAAAAAGGTTTTACTGTCTTTAAACACACACACACACACACACACACACACACACACACACACACACACACACACACACACGAATTAAAAAAGAAAACAACGAGAAATTTCTACCAACTTAAACTTATTGTAAACGCCCAGCATGATCCAGGGCTAATCAGAAACTTGACTCCAGATTTGAGAAACGTTTTCACCAAAACTTAACAGAGAATTTTGCACACTCCTTCCTTCCCTCTCCAGAGCAAACATTTGAAGAATTACCTCTATGCCATAATATAGGTAGAAAGTATCACAAATACATATTGTAGATATTCTGCAAACTGAAGAAATTAGATGACAAAGTATAGATCATAGATTTACCTATATAAACCAGAAAGAAATCTTTGTTTAAAACAGTTTATTTTCTATTGCTTTTTCAAAACTATATTTGGACAAATATAAATGATTAATATAAATATAAAAATAAATTAATAATATAAATTAAATCAATGAAAATTAATGACAAGATGTAACACTAAATCTCAAAATAACATCTCAAAAACACAGAATACATGAAGAAGTGAAGATATTTCCCCAGTTCCAGAAAAGTGCCTCTGTAAAAATATAATATTCTGTACAGGACAGTAGTTCCTAAGAGAATAAATGGCTCAGAATTTGATGACAGTCTTCCCGCCGTGAACAATTCGCTCTTCTCACAGATTCCAGATGCTCAAGATTCCTGCCATCAGGATGGAAAAATTTACTGTGAGTCTAGAGAAATTTAAAACCACCATTCTTGTCATTTCCCTCATAGCTTCATTATTAGAACAAGTCTGGGGAAGCTATTAACCTACGTTAAATGATAAAAAAGATGTTCTCTGTGTCCAATCATATTAGATGCCATACACAACCAAAATATTTAGAAATCATATAGAAAAAGACTTGGGGAAGAAAAAGATAGAGATTCAATTTTTTTCCCCTTCGTTTTAATATTTGCATTCTGTACAGAATAGCCAGGCATAGAACTAAAACGTTTTACTATAACCATGGGCTAATAAACACTAAAGAACATATATCGACGCCCAGAACAACACTATAAAACTTTATTATATTAATAAAATGGGATACACCAAGCTTTAAATTTTCCACTTTGTCAAAGGTAAAATAATCAGCACTGTTCGGTGCCATTCATAACAGGCCTCAATTTTTCTCATTTAAACCAGGTTTTATTTCCAAAAGTACCTATACTACTAAAATATTTTAATTCAACCCTGAACAGAGGCATTCTCTTTTTCACATACTCTCTCCCTCTCAACTGCAAATAACTTATTAAAGCATTCGGCAGGCTGGGTTTTTAACTATGCAAAATATTAATAATTTAAATAATTATAAACTGGCAGATTGCTTAGGAACAGCTTATAGGATTACAAGCCTACCTCGGAGACACTACACTTCGGTTCCAGACCACCATAAGACAGCAAATATCACTATTAAGTGAGTCACACAGATTTTTTGGTTTCACAGTGCACATAAGAATTATGATTCACTATACTGTGGCCTATTAAGTGTACAACAGCATTATGTCCAAAAACCCAATGTGCTTGCCTTAATTAACAAACATTTTATTGCTAAAAATGCTAACCATCATCTGACAATGCAGGGTTGCCACAAACCTTTAATTTGTAAAATCAGTACGAAGTGCAATAAAACAAGGTATCCTGTACCTGGAAGTCTATAAATCAGGGCAAATTAACAGAGGTAAGCGTACACACTTGCACGTAGCTTCCATTTTTAGACACCGTCTCTAAGTTCAGGTCAAGTCCAATGTGTAACCAACTATGCACTGGCAGTCCATGGTCTTGCCCCAGTGTCCTCCACCCCCGGCCAGTGTGACGGAACTCTGATTCCAAAAGATGAAGATGAAGCCACAGCAAAGGGGCAATTATCTGTAAAACTCTTATTAAGTACAGCCTAAAGCTCTCTTCTAGAAAACTGGATGCATTTATACTGTATTTAACTAGTTACAGGGCCTCCTGGCCTGGAACCATTGGCCACAAAAGCTAAAGCACTGTATTGCAGTTAATGGTACAATAGGATTTATTTCCATTTATTTCACTATTTGTAATATATTTAAAATTTAGCATAGCATGTAGTGAGACCAAGTCAAGCAGTATATCTGGATTTTAACTTACACTGCAGGACGGCAACCTAATCTTAACTCTAATCTTACTCCTGTAGCTTCAGTGTGTTAAATGGTAAATAATGAACAGACCACAAGGTACCAGCGTTCATCAAGAAGAGAAACCGAGTAAGCAGAAGGTTGTTCACTGATTGTACAGAAAGAGAGGTAAGCATTTCTCCCAGGACAACTGCAAGAATCGCAGAGATAAAGAAAGAGCTCAGCACCTAACTTACACCTCCCTGTTCTACAGTGGAATGAATGAAAGAAATACACCTGAACCACCCTTAGTAGCTAAACAGGTAACTGCCACTATCCTTTTATCATTTCTTCTTGGCAGGCAGTTTGTTAGCTGAATTAATAAACAATTAAGTGAAAGGAAAGTTCTGAGCCAAGTTCAAGAAACAGAATCATCTTCAGTGGCTTCCCTTTCCAGGATTCGCCTGCAAAACCCTTCAAAATATCCCCAAGAACAACCTGCCTCACAATCATGTAATAGCTGTACTCCAAAGAAAACCTAGGTGAGCAAAAACATTTAAAAACTGTTTCCATGGGGAAAAGATGTGGTAGGTGAGACAGTTTCTAACTAATGAGGACAAAGCACTTCCAAAAATGAATTTTAGTAATAAATGGAATGATCCTATAGTGTAACTACATTTTATTTTAAGCTGAAAATAACCTGGTGGTTTGAAACTGATAACTGCTAACCTAAACACTTCCTGCCCTTCCAGTCTATCTTCTTTAAACTGCTTGAAATTTTGTCTGCAACAGAAATTATAATCACCAGAGGTAAACCTCACCCTCAAAACTCCAAGAGGGGCCAGTTAAAGCTGCTGAAATGTAAGAGAACATCCGGAAAGAGATCTAGTGCACATAAAGAATTGAGTGTAAGATAAAGGTAGCCTTGCAAACCAGGTGAGTAGTGAGAAATCATTCTACTATGAGTGCTACATCAATGAATTACCTTTCCAGGAAAAAAATGAAATCAAATATTACACTAGATCCCTACATAATGAAGGCAATCCTAAATAACATTTTGCATTCAAACTATGTCATAAAAAGTCAGTCTAAAGAATATCGGCTATCACAAAAACCCTTTCACGATATTTACAAGAGTGGTTTTTTCCCCCACAATCCTCACTTGTCAAAAAGCAGCTAAATATATAGCCTTGAGCTAGTCTATCCTGTATCTTAAGACATGTTCACACATACTTCTTGAACAGTCTTTAAAATTTTAGGAGGTTCAAGCATACTAAATCAGAAAGAGAAGTTTAACATATAATGTGAGTTTGGGCAAATAAAATGTTTCTAAAATTGTAGTGATTTCAATAGCCTTATAATTACTATTCAATCACACCTTAACAGCATAAAACCATCTTCCTGGTTTTGTTACCAAGGTGGACATCCCAGAATTATACTCCTGCTCCTCCTAGAAGGGACACCAATCGCTCTTATCTAAGTTTCAGGAAGAAGCTGCAAAGAGAAAAACAAGGACTGGCTGGAACCAGCTAAACCAAAAATGGTGGAAGATTTACCTTCCAGTGACCTTGGGCCTCATGCCACAGTTACTATAATGCATTAGCTAAATGACACACCCGTCAGCCCAAGACAGTTGACAGTTGCCATGACAATAACCAGAAAAGCCCATACAAGAATTGAAAAGGAGTGCAAACCACACTCCTGTTCTCGAATAACTCATGAATATTCCTCTGTCTCTTCCCAAGTCCTTCCCTTTTACCTCGAGCCCCTGCCCCCATATGTGGTGTCTTAATTTCATTTGGCTTGAGAAATTGATATTCAAACTAGGTTCCCATTTCTCCATCCTTTGACCATTTAATAAAGCTAGTTCTGTTGCAGTATCAGCATTGATTTCATTATTGGCTGCACGAATCCAATCAGAAAAACAGCTTCCTTGGCTAGGACAGGGGGTTAACCAATTTGGTGACAGTTTGGTTTTGTAACTGCTCACTGTATGTCCCTCAAGTTTTCTTCTAAAAGGAAAAACCAGTCACATCTCTTGCATGCCAAGTTCCCAGGGCAATATAAACCCACTAAATAAAGTTCCAACTGTCAAAGAGAAAAGAATATTTTATAATGAACAATTCCATGAAACAAGGATTTAAAATCTACCAAGGTCACTCAAACTGCCAATAACCCCCTTTAAAAACTAAACCCTAAGATTATATTAAGAGTGTCTTTTTAGGCAAAATTTCTTTTGTGATAAGGAAAAATATTGCAAAACAAAGCTAGTGATTTGGCTAATTTTAGTTAGCACATATTTGTTATCATTATGCAGTTGCTAAGCAGTATCTGAGTCTTTTGTGACCCATGAATTATAGCCTGCCAGGCTCCTTGGTCTATGGGATTCTCCAAGCAAGAATGCTGGAGCAGGTTGCCATTTTCTTCTCCAGGGGATCATCCCGAACCAGGGATCAAACTCATGTCTCCTGCATTGGCAGGTGGATTCTTTACCATCTGAGCCACCAGGGAGGCCCTAGCACATACATGCCATACACACAAGTATATATGAAATTTGAGCTGTAAAAAGAGACTCTTGATATAACTGCTGCTGCTGCTAAGTCGCTTCAGTCGGGTCCGACTCTGTGCAACCCCACAGACGGCAGCCCACCAGGCTCCCCCGTCCCTGGGATTCTCCAGGCAAGAACACTGGAGTGGGTTGCCATTTCCTTCTCCACCCTCATTTATTTCATAGAAAGAACACCAAAACATGCCCCCTTTAATTTAAATGTCACTTAGCACAGTATGTTCTACCAATCAAGAGATTGCTGGGGAAGCAAGGAAGGCACTTTTCCAAGTTTGGAACTGGGTTTAAAGTCTTTCACGAAATAATACAAGAGAACAGATTAATTTTACTTATTATTATTATTGAAATAAAATTGATACAACATATGTAACTGTATTAGTTTTAGGTGTACAGCATAATGAAAGAGCAGATCAATTCTTCTTTCTTAAGGTGCCTCCTGCTGAACATTTCAAGGTCCAATGGTCCCTTAGATAGTCTGAAGGCACTTTTTCCCACTAGGAATTTAGCACTGTCCAAGAGAAAAAAAATCAAAATTTTGTTGACCCATATTCAAATTTTCAACAAAGGGATGTTTTTTTGCAGAAATCTAGTGCTATCATTGTTACAAAAGCCATACAGGTGATGCAGAGGTTATGCCAGTCAGAACTTTTGTTCCTTCTCGTCAGCTTCCATGGTATCTCCTTATTGCTACTTGTATTTGGAAAATTAACGCTTTACACAACGACAATTATATCAAGTCAGATGTTCAGACTCACAGAAGCATAAAACAGTGATGGAAGATAGTAACACAAACATCAAGGTTTCTGATCTTCCGAGTGTTTATGATCTTAGTACCAAATGTTCAAGGTTACAAAGGCAAGCAAACATAATATTCACTAACAAACTTACAGCCTACAATATTAACCCTCATTCAGTGTCCTTTCCTATCAAATACATGCCCGCTGCACTAACATTATTGGCTTTTATCTTTGATGACACAGGTAAAGGTGAAAATGATGAGTAATGAAGGCGATGTATGAGCTCCTGAAAGAGGTCTTTCCTTTTCAGAAAGGAAGAAAACACAGGCCTGACATTGCATCGCACTTCAAGAGGGAACAATCTGAACACCAAACTTAAAAAAAAATCACTTCAATAGAAACTGAAGACTTCAAATATTTTTGTTAAAGTGCCCTTTTTATAATCCTGCTGGAAAAGTTCAAGTGTCATTATAAAGTGTTGTCAGCCATATATCATGCCAACAAAGAAAATTTCGGGATGCTCCATTCTTCGTTCATGTTAAGACTAGCACAGAGTTGCAATTATACTATACGCTAAAACACTGTTAATTAAAATGTGGTCACAGCGGGGCTCATACCCATGAGACCCAGTGGACTGTGGGAAACTGAGAAACAGCCCTTAAAGGGGTCCCACACAGATTTGCCCACCTCAGGACCAGCACAGAAGGAGCCTTGGAGAAATCACCTAGACTTAAAGTGAAAAAGATTTATTTGCTAACTTTAAAGTGTTGGTCTGAGGGGCAGGGAGCTCCTAGGATTCTCTCCAAGGACAAAAGCTGGTGGGGACCATCTCCCTACTCTGCTGCCTTGTATGGACAAAGTCCTCCATGAATATCAGTAAACAAAGAATGAGGCAGCCATCAAGCCATCAGCCACCGCAGCTATTCCCCACCCCGGCAAACTCCACCCTGAGGGAGATTCAGGATGGAGAAAACCAGGATAGATGGCCCTAGATAGCTAAGGTTCATATCAAAGGAATGGTTTCCAGAGAGTCCAGATGTTCACATCCTCCCATACACAGAAAACTGGCAATTTCATTAACATGAGATGTCTTGTTTTTTTAATTATCAGTAATCTTTTGATGTTCCAACTACCTGATTTTTGTTCCAAATTCCTATATATCCTGGCACCTCCCTTACCTCTTCAGAACAGTCTTTCAAAGTGGTCTGAGAGGCTGCCTCGGGCTTAAGTGCTCAGAAAGTTTGCCAAATAGAATATAATTCTCAACTTTCAGGCTGTGCACTTTTTCAGTAGACACTTGCTAAAGCCAGCAGATGCCTTTTTTTCTTTCCTTTCTGATGGGTGTCATCTTCCATACTCTCCCTCTGCCTTGCTAAGACCAGTGAGCATCATCTTATTTTTCTCATTTTTTTCTTTTTCAGTAGATGCCAACTATGTACACCTCCTCTCACTCCAGCCAGTATGCAACATCTTCACGCTCTCCAGAGCACTAACATCTCCAAGAGGGAAACTTCTACACACATCTAATGACACAGTTTTTGTGGCTACCACCCAGGGGACAGCTCCAGCTCACCTGGTCTGTGAGACAGCAGGGCTTACACTCACAAGATGTGATACACAGCTACATCCTTTAAAAGCTACTGTTTGAGGGTCTGGCTTCCAATCAGACCCTGAACCTAGGTGCTGACCAAGATCCTCCCCGTTGGGACAATGACTAGTCTGGGCACATCCTCAACAACTGGAAGCTCCTAAAATAGGATAGTTGGAAAATCACAAAGGTTCTAGAGACAACAGCTAGGGCAGGGTTGAAAAATAAGGTTCATCTCCTACACAAGGCCAACCCTTCATGACTTGGAAAGGTAGCTATTTCATCTAATACACAGAAACCAACAGAGTCAAGCAAATGAAGATACAGAGAAATACACACCAGATGAAAGAATAAGGTAAAAACCTAAGGAAAAAACCTTAATGAACAGTGATATGTCACTTACCTCATAAGAAAGAAAATATAATCATGATAAAGATGCTCCCTTGACTCAGAAGGAGAATGGATAAACACAGTGAGAAGTACAACTAAGGGACAGAAAATATAAAAAGTACCAAAGAGAAGTAACAGAACTGAAAAATAAAATAATGGAATTAAAACTACATTAAAGGAGTTCAACAGTAGACTATATGAATAAGAAAAAGGATCAATGAACTCAAAGACACAGAAGAGGAAATTAGAAGAGAAGGAAATTTTAAAAAGGAGGGGCGGGGTTAAGACAGCTAAGGAACTTATGGGACAACATTAAGCAAACTAACATTCAAAATATAGGGGTCCCAGAAGAAGAGAGAGAAAAATGGCAGAAAACTTATTTAAAGAAATACTAACTAAAAACTTCCCTAACCTGGGGAAGGAAACACCACCCAGATCCCTGAAGCCCAGAGAACTCCAAATACAATGAACTCAAAGAGAATCACACCAAGACACATTACACTTAGAACGTCAAAAGTTAAAGACAAGGAGTGAATCTTATAAGCAGCAAGAGACAAACAACTTCTTATGTAAATAGAGCCCCCATGATATTATCAGTAGGTTCTCAACAGAAACTGCAGCCCAGAGGAAGTGGCATGATACAGTCAAACTGTTAAAAATAAAATTTTCAACCATGAATATTCTACCAGGCAAAATTACCACTCAGAATTAAGAGTTTTCCAGACAAGTAAGAGCAAAAGTAGTTCACCGCTAAACAGGCCTTACATTTAAAGGGACTTTTTAAGCTGAAAAGAAATGATGCTATTTAATAATAGGAAAATCTGTAAAAGTAGCAATCTCATTGGTAAAGGTAAATACATAGAAAAGGTAGTGAATTAATCACTTAAAAGTCAATGTGAAGTTTAAAAGGCAAAAGCTGTGAGCATGACTATAACCACAATAACTAGTTAAGGGATACAAGATAAAAAGATGTAACACCAAAATATGTGGTCATTAAATAATATGCTACTTAACAACTAATCGGTCAATTTAGAAATCAAAACAGAAATCAAAAAATACCTTTAAAGATATAAAAATGGAAATACAACATACCAAAACTTAGACAATGCAGCAAAAGCAGAGGGAATTTCACAGATATGAATACCTAACTCAAGAAAAACCTCAAATAAACAAACTTTATAACTCAAGGACCATAAAAAGAACAAAGGGGGGGAAGAGCAATAAAACCAAGAGCTGGTTCTTTGAAAAGAAACAAAACCAACTTACAAGGAAAAAAAAAAAAAGGACTCAAATAAATAAATAAATCAAGAATGAAAGAGTAGCTGTTATAACTGATACTACAAAAACAAAAGGATCATTAAGGGACTACTACAAACAATATACACCAACAAATTGGACAACCTAGAAGGAATGGGTAAATTTCTTAGAAACATACAACCTACAAAGAGTGGATCATAAAGAAACAGAAAATGTGGACAGACATTACTAGTAAGGAGACTGAATTAGTAATCAAAAACCTCTCAACAAGCAAAGTCCAGGACCAGATGGCTGAACCAGTGTATTATACCAAACATTCAAAGAATCGACACCAATTCTGCTCAAACTCTTGCAAAAAATAGAAGGACCACTTCCAAACTCATTTTACAAGGCCTGCATTACCCTAATAGCAAAACCAGGCAACGACAATGCAAGAAAAGAAAATCACAAGCCAATATCTCTGATGAACATAGCTGTAAAAATCCTCAACAAAATATTAGCAAACCAAATTCAACATTACATTAAAAAGTTGATGCACCATAAGAAAGTGAGATTTATTCCAGGTAGGCAAGGATGGTTCAGCATCTGCAAATCAATGAGACACACCACATTAACAGAATAAATAATAAAAATCATGATCATCTCAATAGATGCAGAAAAACCATGTGACTAGATTCAACACACCTTCATGATAAAAACTCTCAACAAAAAGGGGTACAGTGGAAACACATCTCAATATAATAAAGGCTGTCTATGACAAACCCAGAGCTAATATCATAGTCAGAGGTGAAAAGCTGAAAACATTTATCCTAAGATGAGGAGCACAACAAGGATGTTCCCTCTCACCACTTTAATTCAACAAAGTATTAGAAGTCATAGTCATGGCAATCAGACAAAAGAAGTAAAAGCATCTAAATCAAAAAGGAAGAAGTAAAACTGTAACTCTTTACAGATGACAAGATATTATATATAGAAAACCTAACAACTCCACCAAGTTAGAATAAATCAATGGATTCACAAAAGTTGCAGGATAAAAAATCATGGACAGAAATCTACTGTGTTTCCATTCACTAAACTATCAGAAAGAGAAATTAAGAAAGCAATCCTATTTACAATTGCATCAAAAAGAATAACATACTTAGAAATAATTTTTACCAATAAAGTTAAAGACTTGTTCACTGAAAACTGTGTCAGTGATGAAAGACACTGAGAAACACAAATAAATGGAAAGATATTCCACATTTATGGATTGGAAGAATTAATATTGTTAAAATGTCCCTACTACCCAAAGAAATCTACAAATTCAGTGCAATCCCTATGAAAATTTCAATGGCATTTCTCACAGAAATAGAACAATCAATCATAAAATTTGTACGGAACTATAAAAGACCCCAATAGCTAAGGAAAGCTTAAGGAAGAAAATAGTGGAGGCATAATGCTCCCTGATTTCAAACTATATCACAAAGCTATAGTAAGCAAAACAGTATGGTAAGATGATTTTAAAAAGACACATAGTCCAACTGAACAGAATAGAGAGCTCAGAAACAGGCATCTATGGTCTTTCAATTTATGACAAAGGAGCTAAGAATATACAATGCATAAAGGCGAGTGTCTTCAGTAACTGGTGTTGGACAGCTAAGACAGAAAAAAAAAATGAAACTAAATCATTTTCTTACACCTTACACAAAAGATTAACTCAAAATGGATTAAAGATGTGACTCTAAGATCTGGAACCATAAAACTTCTAGAAGAAAACATAAGCTGGAAGACTTTTTGACATGAGTCTTAGCAATGATTATTGGGATTTAACCTAAATCAAATCCCTTATGATTGTACAGTGGAAGTGAGAAATAGATTTAAGGGCCTAGATCTGATAGACAGAGTGCCTGATGAACTATGGAATGAGGTTCGTGACATTGTACAGGAGACAGGGATCAAGACCATCCCCATGGAAAAGAAATGCAAAAAATGGCTGTCTGGGGAGGCCTTACAAATAGCTGTGAAAAGAAGAGAGGCAAAAAGCAAATGGGGAAAAGGAAAGATATAAGCATCTGAATGCAGAGTTCCATAGAATAGCAAGAAGAGATAAGAAAGCCTTCTTTAGTGATCAATGCAAAGAAATAGAGGAAAAGAACAGAATGGGAAAGACTAGAGATCTCGTCAAGAAAATTAGAGATACCAAGGGAATATTTCATGCAAAGATGGGCTCGATAAAGGACAGAAATGGTATGGACCTAACAGAAGCTGAAGACATTAAGAAGAGGTGGCAAGAATACATGGAAGAACTGTTCAAAAAGATCTTCAAGACCCAGATAATCATGATGATGTGATTACTTATCTAGAGCCAGACATTTTGGAATCTGAAATCAAGTGGGCCTTAGAAAGCATCACTACGAACAAAGCGAGTGGAGGTGATGGAATTCCAGTGGAGCTGTTTCAAATCCTGAAAGATGATGCTGTGAAAGTGCTGCACTCAATATGCCAGCAAATTTGGAAAACTCAGCAGTGGCCACAGGACTGGAAAAAGTCAGTTTCACTCCAACCCCAAAGAAAGGCAATGCCAAAGAATGCTCAAACTACCGCACAATTGCACTCATCTCACATGCTAGTAAAGTAATGCTCAAAATTCTCCAAGCCAGGCTTCAGCAATACGTGAACCATGAACTCCTTGATGTTCAAGCTGGATTGAGAAAAGGCAGAGGAACCAGAGATCAAACTGCCAACATCCGCTGGATCATGGAAAAAGCAAGAGAGTTCCAGAAAAACATCTATTTCTGCTTTATTGACTATGCCAAAGCCTTTGACTGTGTGGATCACAATAAACTGTGGAAAATTCTTCAAGAGATGGGAATACTAGACCACCTGACCTGCCTCTTGAGAAATCTGTATGCAGGTCAGGAAGCAACAGTTAGAACTGGACATGGAACAACAGACTGGTTCCAAATAGGCAAAGGAGTCTGTCAAGGCTGTATATTGTCACCTGCTTATTTTACTTCTATGCAGAGTACATCATGAGAAACGATGGGCTGGAAGAAACACAAGCTGGAATCAAGATTGCCGCGAGAAATATCAATAACCTCAGATATGCAGATGACACCACCCTTATGGCAGAAAGTGAAGAGGAACTTAAAAAGCCTCCTGATGAAAGTGAAAGAGGAGAGTGAAAAAGTTGGCTTAAAGCTCAACATTGAGAAAACGAAGATCATGGCATCCGGTCCCATCACTTCATGAGAAATAGACGGGGAAACAGTGGAAACAGTGTCAGACTTTATTTTGGGAGGCTCCAAAATCAGTGCAGATGGTGACCGCAGCCATGAAATTAAAAGACACTTACTCCTTGGAAGTAAAGTTATGACCAACCTACATAGCATATTCAAAAGCAGAGACATTACTTTGCCGACTAAGGTCCGTCTAGTCAAGGCTATGGTTTTCCTGTAGTCATGTATGGATGTGAGGGTTGGACTGTGAAGAAGGCAGAGCGCCAAAGAATTGATGCTTTTGAACTGTGGTGTTGGAGAAGACTCCTGAGAGTCCCTTGGACTGCAAGGAGATCCAACCAGTCCATTCTAAAGGAGATCAGTCCTGGGTGTTCTTTGGAAGGAATGATGCTAAAGCTGAAACTCCAGTACTTTGGCCACTTCATGTGAAGAGTTGACTCACTGGAAAAGACTCTGATGCTGGGAGGGATTGGGGACAAGAGGAGAAGGGACTGACCGAGGATGAGATGGCTGGATGGCATCACGGACTCGATGGACATGAGTCTGAGTGAATTCCGGGAGATAGTTGATGGACAGGGAGGCCTGGCATGCTGTGATTCATGGGGTCGCAAAGAGTCAGACACGACTGAGCAACTGAACTGAAATGAACACTAGAAGCCAAAGCAGCAAAAGCAAAAATAAACAAGCAAGACTATGTAAATTTAAAAAGCTTTTCATGTCAAAGGAAACCATCAACAAAATCAAAAGGCAACCTACAAAATAATAATATTTGCAATTCATATATCTCATAAGGGGTTAAAAAGAAGGCAGATTATCCAAATAGAAATTTTTCCAAAGAAGACATACAGTGGGCCAACAGGTATATGAAAAGATGTTCAACATTGCTAATTATTAGAAAAATGCAAATCAAAACCACAGTGAGATAACACCTCACACCTATTAGAATGGCTAGTATTAAAAGGTAAGAAGTAAGTTCTGATAAGGATGTGGAAAAAAGCGAATCCTAGTACACAGTTGAGGGACTGTAAATTGGTGCAGCCACTATGGAGAACAGTATGGAGTTCTTCAAAAAAATTTAAAAGTAGAACTACCATATGATCCAGCATATCCATTTCTGGGTATTTACTCAAGGAAAATAAAAACACTAACTCAAAAGATATATGTTCATTACAGTATTACTTACACTAGCCAAGATATGGAAATAACCTAAATGTCCACTGACAAATAAAAAAATAAAAAAAATGCCCACTGACAGATGGATAGAGAAAATATTTCACACACACACACACACACACACACACACACACACACAGGCATACTATTCAGCCTTTAAAAAAGCAAATGAAATCTTGCCATCTATAATAACATGGCTGGACCTTGAAAGTATTATGCTAAGTGAAATAAGATAAAGACAAATACCGTATGATCTCACTTACACATGGAATCTAGAAAACAACAACAAGCAGCTCACAGATAATAAGAACAAACTGGTGACTGCCAACGGCAAGGATGGGAATTGGACAAAATGAATGAAAGGAATAAAAAGGTACAAATTTCAGTTATAACAAAAATAAGACGTGGGGATGTAATGTACAGAAGTGTAATGATGTAGAGAAAAACTGACCTGTGTCATTCAAGGGTCAACTGTACCAATGGCCAACAAGCACATGAAACAAAGCTCAACATCATTAGTCATTTGTTGTTCACTTGCTAAATCATGTCCAATTCTTTGAGACTCCATGGGCTGTAGTATGCCAGGCTTGTCTGTCTTTCACCGTCTCCTAGAGCTTGCTCAAACTCATGTCCACTGAGTTACTGATGCCATTCAACCCTTTCATCTTCCTTTGTACCCTTCTCCTCCTGCCTTCAATCTTTCCCAGTATTAGTCACTAGGAAAATGCAAACAAAAACCACAATGAGCTATCACTTCACAGCTACTAGGATGACTGTAACTTTTAACACGTGTAAAATAACAAGTATGGATGAGGATATAAACTCTTATACTTTGCTGGTGTAAATATAAAATGGTGCAGACTGCAGAAAACAGTCTGGTGCTTCCTTAGAAAGCTAAACTCAGAATCTGACCAAGAAACTCTGTCCTGAGGTACACACCTAAAAGAACTGAAATCAGAGATTTAAACAGATACTTGAACTGCAATGTACATTACAGCATTACTCACAATAGCCAGAAAGTAAAAGAATCTCAAGCGTCCATCAACAGAAAAATGGGTAAGCAAAATTTAGCATACAGAAGAACCCATATATACATACATAGAGAAGAATATTCTCCAACCATAAAAGTGAATGAAGTTCTGATACATAGATCATAATGTGGATATATCTTGTAAACATTATATTAAGTGGTGTAACCCAGTCACAAAAGGACAAATATTGTATAACTCCATTTACAGGAAATCTCTAAAACAGGCAGAACAGAAAGTAGAATGGTGACTGCCAGACACTGGTGGTAGGGGGCAAGTGGAGTTATTGTTAAGCGGATACAGAGTTTCTGTTTGGGGTGATGAAAATGTTTTAGAAATAAACAGTGGTGATGTTTGCACATTTTGAATATAATGAATGCTACTAAATTGTACACTTAAAATGGTTAATGTATCAAATTTTATATACATTTTATAATTTTTAAAAACTTAAAAAAACTATACAGACATCACTAAATACTGCACTCATTATAGCTAAATAAGGAGCATAGCTAAAACAGGTCACACTGTAGCCATAAAGATTGCAAAATTAGCCTCAGACTGAAAGACAAATATTACGCAATGAATGAAAATTACTGGCAAAATTACTGCTTGAGATGATTCTGTTGGACTCCACAATGGTGAAGGTATGCACGAGGAAGAGTGATTGCTATCACGTAGTCATGCTGGCAGATCCTGACCACAGCTTTGCAAGAAACTATGGGCAGGACAGAAGCTGAGACACAGACTCCACTTGTAAGCCCCTGGGAGAAAATGCCACACGGTGATTTTTCTATTTGCCACTGAAAAACCCACATTACTTGGAGAGAATCTCTTCATTTAGCTCATAAACACTGTGTGAGCAGAGACAAGGATGAAAGTAAGTACACCGCTTCAGCTTAAAGGGAGCACAAGCACTACATAGACTATAATCAAAAAAAAAAAAAAAAAAACCTATACCCAAACGTGGATTCACACGCTGATTTTTGTTCACAGAGAACAGCTACCAGTTAACCACATGTCAAATGAGCTTGACTTGCTGTGAAAGGGAACCGTGAACACACAGAGCCTAACAACTCATTTCTATACAGCAGCTTTTAAGATATCCTGTGTTCACCTTCTGGCTCTTAGTACACTGAAAAGAAAACAATACTAACCTAGAATTCTATGCTTAGTAAGAATACCTTTCAAAATGAAGGCAATGGAAGCATGATCACACAGAGAGCTGCACATCAGTAGACCTTCACTGATCAATAGATAAATGAAGCAGACCTTCGATAGTGGAAGCTCTAAAGATTTTTACATTAGAGAAATTATTTTGGATTAAAATACCAAATTGTAAGATGCTCTAAGGATGAAATAAAAGACTCTTCATTGTTTGGATTTTTTTAATTGTCCACGTGTGCTCACTCAGTCAAGTCCAACTATTTGAGACCTTATGGATTCTAGCCCACCCATGGGATTTTCTAGGCAAGAATGCAGGATAACAATAAAGGTACAGATTAAGAGGAGATTTTATAATAAAGAGTACATGTTGTAATTTCTAAGATAGCTACTAAGAAAGAGAAAGTATAACTTCAAAATAATTGGCCAGGAAATTTAAAATGATAAAGGATTCAAACGAACAACCCCCCAACCAAAAAGAAACAGAAAAGAACGGTAGTAAAGACTCCTTCCAACACACTGCATAACTGTGAAAATCTGAGATAATAAGAAAGGAGAATTACAGGCTAAACTCACTCACAAACATAGATATTAAAGTTGGACATAAAACGTGAGCAAATCAAATTAAGCAGGCTATATGAAAAGGATGATAAATTGTGAGCAAATTGGATTTATCCCTAAAATGCCAGTTGGTTTGACATTCAAAACTTAGTGAGATTAGTCAGTCTGTTCAACAAATGGTGCTGGGAAAATTGGACATGTTAAAAAAAAAAAAAGAAGAATGAAATTAGACCATTCTTTAACACCAAATACATAAATAAGCTCAAAATGGATTAAAGGCCTAATGTGAGACTGGACACTACCAAACTCTTAGAGGAAAACATAGCCAGAATACTCTGACATAAATCACAACAGGATCTTTTTCGATCCATCTCCCAGAAAAATGGAAATTAAAAACAAAAATAAATAAATGGAACCTACTTACACTCAAAGCTTTTGCACAGCAAAGGAAACAAACTAAATGAAAAGACAACCCACAGACTGGGAGATCATATTTGTAAATGATGTGACCAACAAGGGATTAGTCTTCAAAATTTACAAAGAGCTCATGATATGTAACAGAATTAAAACAAGCAACCCATTCAAAAAATAGGCAGAAGACCCAAATAGACATTTCTCCAAAGACAACATACAGATGGCCAAGAGACATATGAAAAGATGTTCAACATCACTAATTATTAGAGAAATGCAAATCAATACTACAATAAGATATCACCTTACATCAGTCAAAATGGCTATCATCAAAAACTCCACAAATGATAAACGGTGGAGAGGGTACGGAGAGAAGCGAACCCTCCTACACTGTTGTTGGAGGGTTGATACAGCCACTATGGAGAATAGTAGGGAGGCTCCTTAAAAAAAAAAAAACTAAAACTAAAAACGGAACTACCACATGACCCTGCAATCCCACTCTTGGGCACAGATCTGGAGAAAAACATGATCCGCAAGCATACATGCACCCCAGTGTTCACTGCGGCACTGCTTCCAAGACATGTAAGCAACCTAAACGTCCATTGAGAGAGGACTGGACAAAGAAGATGTGCTATGTGTATCAGTTCAACTCAGTTCAGTCGCTCAGTCATGTCCGACTCTTTGTGACCCCATGAATCGCAGCACGCCAGGCCTCCCTGTCCATCACCATCTCCCGGAGTTCACTCAGACTCATGTCCATCGAGTAAGTGATGCCATCCAGCCATCTCATCCTCGGTCATCCCCTTCTCCTCCTTCCTTCAATCCCTCCCAGCATCAGTCTTTTCCAATGAGTCAACTCTTCCCATGAGGTAGCCAAAGTACTGGAGTTTCAGCTTTAGCATCATTCCCTCCAAAGAACACCCAGGGCTGATCTCCTTTAGAATGGACTGGTTGAATCTCCTTGCAGTCCAAGGGACTCTCAAGAGTCTTCTCCAACACCACAGTTCAAAAGCATCAATTCTTTGGCGCTCATCCTTCTTCACAGTCCAACTCTCACATCCATACATGACTACTGGAAAAACCATAGCCTTGACTAGACGGACCTCTGTTGGCAAACTAATATCTCTGCTTTTGAATATGCTATGTAGGTTGGTCATAACTTTCCTTCCAAGGAGTAAGCGTCTTTTAATTTCATGGCTGCAGTCACCATCTGCACTGGTTTTGTAGCCCAAAAAAATAAAATCTGACACTGTTTCCCCATCTATTGCAAATGAAGTGATGGGACCAGATGCCATGTTCTTCATTTTCTGAATGCTGAGCTTTAAGCCAACTTTTTCACTCTTCTCTTTCACTTTCATCAAGAGGCTTTTTAGTTCCTCTTCACTTCCTGCCATAAGGGTGGTGTCATTTGCATATCTGAGGTTATTGATATTTCTCCCAGCAATCTTGATTCCAGCTTGTGTTTCTTCCAGTCCAGAGTTTTTCATGATGTACTCTGCATAGAAGTTAAATAAGCAGGGTGACAATATACAGCCTTGACGTACTCCTTTCCTGATTTGGAACCAGTCTGTTGTTCCATGTCCAGTTCTAACTATGGCTTCCTGACCTGCATATAGGTTTCTCAAGAGGCAGGTCAGGTGGTCTGGTATTCCCATCTCTTTCAGAATTTTCCACAGTTTATTGGTATATATATGTACAATGGAATATTACTCAGCCATTAAAAATAATGAAATAATGCCATTTGCAACAACATGGATGGACCTAGAGATTGTCATACTAAGTGAAGTAAGCCAGAAAGAGAAGAAGTATCATATGACATCCTTTAAACATAGACTCTAAAAAGGAATGATACAAATTAACTTACGAAACAGAAAGAGACTCACAGACTGGGTGGATGCCAGAGGAAGGGATGGGAGGATACAGAGTTTGGGATGGACAGGCACACACATCTAAGTAAGATGGAAAACCAACCAGGACCTATTGTATACCATATGGAACGAACTCTGCTCAGTGCTATGTGGATGTGAGGGGAGTTTAGGGGAGAATAGACACATGTACGTGTATGGCTGAGTTACTTGGCTATTCACCTGAAAGTATCATAACATTGTTAAGCACCTATACCTCAATACAAAAAAAATAATAAAGTTTTTTTAAAAATCAGTGAGATTTGTTATATTGAGATTTACATGAAACAAACCATATTGATTACAATGAATAAATAAAAAGCACTTGACAAAATTCAATGGCTAATCATTTTAAAAAAAGTTTTTGCAAACTAAGAATAAAAGGAAACTTCCTTAATCTAATAAAAGGCATACATGAACAAAACCTTGAGCAAATATGACAAAGAAGAAACAAGAAACACTGACGTAATTCCTTTTTGAGACCTAGAACTAAAAATGAGGATGGTACAAGTCACACTGACATCAACACTGTAACCAGGGTACCAGTGGGCAGCGGTGTGAGCAGGGGAGAGAAGGTGGCTTTCACAACCTCATGGTGGGACAACTGGACATCCTGGAGCCCAACTCACACCTTATATGAAAATCTGTTCTAGAGCATTCAAATCAAAACGTAAAAGAAAACAGGAGCAGCTTCCTGACCGTAAGCTAAGGAAATATTTCATGAATAAAATACAGACATCACTAACCATTAAGTCCATGGTAATGAGCTACACTGAAATGGGTACCTTCTACATGAGGACCAGGGAAGAAAGCATGAAGGAGAAGATAGCCCCAGATCGAGAAAGGATGGTCTCACACGGGTAACCAGCAAAGCTTTTGAAGCACAGAAACCGTAACATAAAAACATGTCCTACACAGAAGACCAGGCACTTGAAAAATGAGTGGAAGATTTAAAGTGGTACTTCAGGAAAGAGGAAATACCAATGTGAAAATGTGTCCAACCTCATAAATAACCAGGAAATGAAAATTAAAACTATTCAATACCATGAGCTATCACTACACATGGACCACAGTGAGCAACAGATACAAGAGATGAAGAGACAGGATCACTCCCACATTCTGGAGGAAAAGGAAAAGGACTGAAGGCGGAGTTAACCATGGGTCACGCTTACATGTTGAGGCCACCGTAAAAACCCCAGTACTACGGGTCCAGCGAGTTTCTACACACCAGGAGGTTGATGGACCCCAGCTCCCTGGGATAGAATCTTCTGATCTCTGGACCCTTCCATACCTCACCCTAGGTATCTCTTCACCTGTATCCTTCGCCATGTCCTTTATTATGTGATGTAATATAACCTGAGAAAGGGCTCCCCTGCTGGTTTAGATGGTAAAGATTCCACCTGCCCATGCAGGAGACACCAGTTCAATCCCTGGGTTGGGAAGATTCCCTGGAGGAGAAAAGAGCAACCCACTCCAGTATTCTTGCCTGGGAAATCCTGTGGACAGAGAAGCCTGGTGGGCTACAGTCCGTGGGGTCTCAAAAGAGTCAGATACAACTTAGCAAGTAAACAAAAACAACCTGACAAAGACCAGGTAAATGTTTCCCTTAGTCCTTTGAGCTGTTCTAGCACATGACTGAATGCAAGGATGCAGTTATAGGAACCTCTGATTTGCAGCCGAGCTAGATAGAAATTGGGGTAACCCGAGGACCTATTGCTTGTAATTGGTATCTGAAATGATGGGAAGTCTCAGGGAGTTGCAACCATAACCTGTGAGGTTGGCGCCACCTCCAATGTGTGTCAGAACTGAACTGTAGGACACCCAGCTGGAGCCACAGAGAAAACAACCCACAGAACTGGTGTCAGAACCACTGTGTGTCAGAAGTACTGTCTACACAAGTAACCCACGCTTTCCCTTTAGAGACCAGATGGTCTTAAAGTCAATATTACAAAATCATTGTCACAGGCAGAGAAAATCAAAAAGTAGATAGTCAAAAAATAAAGAAGAAAAATAAGTACAGAGGTATGTCAAGCAGTTAAAATATTTTGCTTTCCCTCTGGATTTGGTAACATTTATTTTATGTATCCACTTTAAAAATTTTATAATTTGTTATTTTTTTCACATTCTACATAGTCACCTAAAAAAATTCATACACTGTAATTCCATTTATAAAGCTCAACGACAGGCAAAATTAAACCAAAGTGCCTAGGGGTGTTTAAAATGTATCTTCTGTGCACCATGTGAGGTTAGCAATCTTTTCCTTTTCTGTCCATCTCTAAAGAAGTTATGTGTGTGTGTGTGTGTGTGTGTGTGTGTGTGTGTGTGTGAGAGTCGCTCAGTCATGTCTAACTCTTTGCAACCCCATGGACTATAGCCCACCAGGCTCCTCTGTCCATGGAAATTTCCCAGGCAAGGATCCAGCAGTGGGTTGCCATTCCCTTCTCCAAGGAATCTGCCCGACCCAGGGACTGAACCCAGGTCTTCTGTGTTGCAGGCAGATTCTTCACAGCCTGAGACACCAGGGAAGAGGAGGTGCTGAACGGGAAGAAGTGCTTGGATTGCTCTCAGAGTGTTCAATTTCTTTACTCAGGTGGTGGTCACTTGAATCATAATCACTTTTAAAACTGTATAAAAAAATTTATATGCATTTCTGTATATATATTACATTTCACATCATATGATATTTGTAAAATTCAGACCTAATGAATTTATAAAACTAACATTTAAGGACTATGCAGGGGAAGAATGATCCTATAAAATTCAGAACAGAATGGTACTATCACAGGAACAAAACAAGATCAGCTCTCTGGTTGATAAAAGCTATTTTTCAAAGAGGACAGGTAACAATTAGATACTACTACACACATACACTGAATTAGGTAGAAGGATGGTGGATATATGGCCGCCAGTGGGATTTATAGACAAGAGAAAGAGGCTAAAATGACATTTCCTACGGATTAGAGCTGGAGACATCACTAAGTACTCACAAAAACCATTAATGTCATCAAACACAAGGAAAGCCTAAGGAAACTTCAGCGCCATGCTCATATTTAGCTTAATATACTTACAGATGATTGCATGTAGAAATGTTCATATATGTGCGACCACACTGTGCAAAGCTATCATCCAGATCTTGGCTTCTACTCCATTCCCTAATAACAGTAACCAGTGGTCCTTTGAAAACCAGTGATCCTAAATGGGGCATGGCAAGATCAACCCAGAGCACCTCATTGTGCCCAAAGGAAGGAAGCATTAAAAACAAACCTTCCATGGATGGGGATATGTCAAAGAAACAAACTGGAAAAGCTCCTGTGCCCAAAGGTGGGGCAATTTGAACAACCAAATAAATGAAGTAGAACTGGGTGATGTCCCAAAGTATAAACAAACATCCAAGAATCCACACTGATACAGACAGAATAAGTTGATGGGAGAGAAGAGACAAATTATTCCAAACAACTTACATGGATACTTCACCCGGAAGGAAAGGGGGCAGTACACACTCTACTTCAGAGTAGGTAGCACACAGACCGCCGGTTCTTCAACAGGGAAATATGTTAAGATTTGATTAGATCCCTGTCTCCTTCCATGTGCAAACTAGTTGGACTGAAATTCCAAATAATGTAAATATAATTTTTTTAATTAGGAAAATAAGATTTTGACATCCTCTTAGAAAGGTCTTCCTAAGCAGAAGGAAAAAAGCATTCACCATTCAGAATATACCTGCCCAGATGAACATTTTCAACTTCTATTTAACAATGGTACTAAAGGAAGAAAAAAAAGGGCAAATGACTGACGAGGAAAAATGGTGTTCAACCTAAAATGACCCAAAGGATTAATATCCAAAACACAAATAAAGAGATACTACAAATAAATAAGAAAGTGATAAACCAATAGAATGATGGGAAAGGGATATGAACAAACAGACCGGAGAAATAAATGACCATTAAAAAGTGAAAATGTGCTCAATGTCAGGAGTGATGTACACTTCACACTTAAGACACCCTGTTTTCCCCCATCAGATTGGTGAAAATTATAAGGACATAATACTGAATATTGGCAGGAACACAGGGGAAATGATTTTGAATGCAATATCCACATACTGTTAAGTGGTCCAACCCCTCTGAGGAATAATTTGGCATCATCTATTAAATGCATACATCTTTTCTCCTAAAATAATACAAAAGTAACAAACCCAGGGCTTTCGTTAAGAGTAGCCTGGTCCGTTCAACTGTGACACAATCGAAAACTATGCATTCACTTAAAAGAAGTTGGAGGATATACATTTTCTTTGGAAGGAATGATGCTCAAGCTGAAACTCCAGTATTTTGGCCACCTCTGGAAAAGACTTTGATGTTGGGAGGGATTGGGGGCAGGAGGAGAAGGGGATGACAGAGGATGAGATGGCTGGATGGCATCACTGACCCGATGGACGTGAGTCTGAGTGAACTCCAGGAGTTGGTGATGGACAGGGAGGCCTGGCATGCTGCAAAGAGTCGGACATGACTGAGCGACTGAACTGAACTGACATATATCTATATATACAGGCATATACACACACATACACCTCATAGAAATACCTCTTTGAGACATATTACTTGGTGTAGAAGAAAAGCTATGAAATAATCCATACAGTATGATAAAATCTATGATTAAAACACAAAGAAAAAAGCAAAACAATGTTATTTATGTACATACACTTTTACGTACATATGCATGTAAGTGTTTAATGTACAGAAAATTCTTGTAGGACACTCATCAAACAAAGAAAAGGAGATGAAGGGTGAGGGAGAAAAGTGGTTGAAAAGATTTCTTTCCTTTTTATCTGTGTATCTTTGACGGCAGCAATGTTCTTCTGCCTTGCTTGTATAACTAACTGTTTGCTGTTGGAGAAAGAAGTGGTAGAAGTTTACACAGGAAGTATTTCCCCACGTGAGCTCTGGGGTCGTCGTCCCCTCTTCTTGCACGAGGTCTGCCTTCAGCTATGCTAACTGTTCCCTGGGAGACTTGAGAGAATAGCAACCTCCTTGCTAAGCAACGTCCTAACAGTAACAATGACCCCTGACTGGCCAAGGGCATGTGGCCTCCAGGGAAGGACAGGGAACCTGAGCACATCACAGATGCCCACACCCTGGGGCTCCCCTGACCTCAGTGACTCTTGTAACAGTCTTCTCTGCCCAACTCCAACCTTGTTGGGACACGCTGGGCAAAAAAATACTGCAAAGCCACACTGCAATACTGCGGCAGCATCAGAGCAGCGTTTCAGGTTTGCACCAAGCAGGCAGTATGGAGTATCCTTTCTCCATTCTAAACAGCCTATGGTATTTTTATGATTGACACCTAAACTATAAATACTCCATTTTAATCATTCCCCATGTCAGGTGTAATCAACAAAAATATTTTGCATTCAATTAAACTAAGGCATTTTTTGGTGAATGGCAAAGCATAAATCTTCTTCATTACATAAACTGTAGTAAATTTATGGTTCAAATAAATTTTATCTATAATTTCCCAAACCACTACGGAAACTTAAATCATTCATTTTATATAGTCGAACACAATGTGGGACTATATAAAAATTGAAAAGAAAAAAAGAAATTTTTGTTTTTCCAAAGGAGCTGCTTCCAAGTTCACATCTTGAGAAAAAAAGATTTTCATGCAATTTAAAAATCAAAATCACTTCCTAAGTAAAACTAATGCTCAGCATAAATCACAGTAGAAAAACATCACTCTTGATGGATAAAGAGGAGACAAAATTTGCCAAAGTGAATAAGTGTATCTCAGCTTGAAATAGCAAAGAATGACCTGAGCACACAGTGCAAACGAGAAGGCCAGAGTAACCTACACAACGCAAAATCACATCTGTGATTCGACTCTTTTGAAACTATGGTGCCTGTACCTGTCCAGGATGAGACAGGTCTCAGTTGGCTGCAGAAGGCTGTTAGGACCTTTCGGTGTGGTCAGGGCCACAAAGAACATCCCTCGTAGTCACATTCTATGCCACCCCTGCTTTTGAGTGGTCTTAAAAACACAAGCTGGAATTCCTGGTGGTGCAACGGATAACAATCCGCCCGCCAAAGCAGAGAACAATGCGCTTGATCCCTGATCCAGGAGAATCCCACATTCCAGGAAGCAACTAAGCGTGCCACAACTTCTGAGCCTGTGCTCTGCCACAAGAGAAGACCCCACATTGAGAAGCGCGTGCACCGCAACTAGAGAGTAGCCCCCACTCACTCCCAATAAAAACAGACAGCTTTAAAAAAAAATGCAAGCTACAGCTCCCCAACCCCAGTTACATTCTGTTTTAATAATTCTGAGGAGGGTCCAGGAATTTACATTTTTAAAGTGCTAACTGGAGAATTCCAGAAAAGGGGCACTGACCACCCCCACCCCACCTCCTGAATCAGAGCAGAGAAGGGCATTTCCACACATACCTACGTGCATGAGCTTTTCTTCCCTTTCTTGGAAATCTTTATTCTAAGTATCACTAATTCTTACAACTGATAACAAGGTGAAATGTTTGTTTTAATTGAGTCCTTTAATGACATATCAACTGCAGAACAGTTTTTATCTCTAGACAGGAAGAAAGAAAATGGAAAAAAAGGGGAGGAGGGGGCAGGGGGATAGAGAAAAAAATGAGAGGTCTGAGCAAATATGGCCCAAGAAATTCATAGTTATGATTAAACTGGAGTGGAGGGTAATATGAGTAGCATGAAAACTGTCCACACTCTTTAAAAACCTTAATTTTTAAAAATGTAAATATACGACATTATTCCAAAGCGCAGGAGAGGACAAGAGCATCAGTAGGAGCCGTCACTACCCGGAGAAAGGCACTTCAGCCCACACCAAGGTCACGTTCATCCTGGAAAGTCAAGGTGATGGCCCTGGCGTTGGTTACCGAACAAGCATGACCTGTCTGCACTGGCTTAAAGCAACGCAGGTTTTCAGTGTGAAAAGGATGTTTATAACGATGGGAGAAAGCGCCCTCTTGGGCTCTGTACCTGTGTCGTTCCCCGAGCCTGTGGACAGCGCGGGCATGATGCTGAGGCCGGCCCAGTGCTGCCAACTCACTCCCCTGGAAGGCGGCTGAGATGCCAACCCCTGCAGCCACTTCCAGGCGGACTACCGAGATCCGTGTGTCCCCGTGCAGGCCGTTTCTACAAAGAAAAGGAACACATTAAAAAAGAGAAGAGGCAGGATGACTACATTGCAGCTTGCTGTAACTAATTCAAAATGCTGATCCCAACACATTATGAGATCACAAGCTTCACGGTTTTTCGTCTAGAGAGCACAGACAAATAGGAAGTGGGAAAGTTTTTTATTTTGACGTGGGACTTCTAATTAAAAACACACAAGTTCTTCGTGCATGTGTCAAGCCTTCTGTAAAGATTTTTACAGTTGCTTTGAAAATCGCTGACGGCACAGACTGAGGACTTAAGGAAGATTTTGTAAGCCAGTGTCATTCTAAAACTCTTCCCCTTCATTAGAATTCTAAACTGTATTTCTAAATGTAGAAAAGAGTCTGTAAGTTGTCAACAACTTACAACAAATTTAAGTAGATCATTCTAATACAACTGCAAATTTGCTAACTGAAGATCACAAACGACCTTGAAAGAATACTAGGATTAAAGCAAGATGTCATTTTAGATTTACAGAACCGTTGATAATCTAAACTAAACCTAACAATCCAAGCTAATAAACGAAAAGAAATTGTTGTAGTAAAAACTAAGCTTTGCTGGATCTTGAAAAATATTGATTCTTTAAATAACTGTTTTCAGTAATGTTTATCCCCAAATAAGCAGTAAAGGCACTATTGTGTAATACTAAAAGCAAGGGCTCTAGCGTTTGGCTCAGTCTCTAATCCTGCTAGCCCTGTGATCTAGTTGTTTAACCTTATTAAGCCTTAATTTCCTTATGTGCAAATGAAGATAATAGCAATTTAGAATTGCCTGACCTTCCAATGAGCCAGAGGATACAAAACAGCATCCTGCAAACAATGAATATGATGACTAGGTTTTTAAATTCAGGTAATGAGATTATAAAATGAAAACATCAAAGTAGCAAGATTAAAATTTACATTGGCCTGACACCTAGAAGGAGGCCATGTGGTTTAAATTTGGACCACAGCTGCCTAATAACGGAAAATACACCGCATTTACATTTTTCAGAAATCAGAAGAACCAAAACTCACTTTTTAGTGCATTCCCCCCAAAACCCCGTTCTCTATAAAGCAAGATCAGTGATTTAAAAGCATATTTTAACATTTATTAACAAGAAAAACAGATACTGTAAACATTTGAAAAACTGGCTCACTTCAATTCTTAAAAGTGTTTAAATTGCTGATTCACATTACAGAATAAAGAAAATGAGCTTGCCAAATTCTTCGTGAAGAAACCCAAACTATAAAATTCTACTAAAGCTTTCTAAATTAGCTTTTTAATTATCAAAGTAAATATTACTATAAAAATATTCACCATCAAAAAGACTATCTTGGACCAAGTAACTGTATGCAGTGTCTTGAGTTCTGTTTTATGTTACAAAGGTTGACGTGGTGAAAATATGCGTACAAATCCATACAGAGATCCTCTGTCTTAATTAAAAATGCGATGGCAGCTATTTTAAATACCAAGTGAAAATACAAATCACTAAGCTAAAAATAAGACAAAAAGAGAAAATCAAGGTTTCATTAACACACATCTCTGAAGCGATTTTCCCTCATAATTCTAAAAGGTAACACTGCTTTGTTTTCATAAGCTATCCTAACAATCTAGATTCAGATTCAACTACATAAAAGTTTTCCTCGATTCAAATACAAAGAAAATAAAAAACAGACCATACATAATTTTTAAAATGCATTCAATTAGTAAACTTTTGTTCTGCTGCCGAGAAGAAAAGGAAAAATGGTTATAATTTGTAAGATGTATGCACACATATTTCTACCATTAGGACAAAACGTATATATGCAGGTATTTATTGTAGTGTGTATGTATGTAATTTAAGTTCTTTATGCCATAAATCACAATTTGTATGGTACAGATTACCCAACTACAGAAATACACATACTACATAATCTATACCATGCAAACTACAACTTTCTTCAAGCCTTAAAGAATTTACAATGTTTTAATTTCATAAACCACATACAGCATATAATAAATCGATTTATGCTTATAACAAACATCCTATTAAAACTAAAAACCACCTTACATTTCACATCAAAACATCCTTCTGAGTTGATGCTGCAGCCTTCCACGTATGCCTTAGATAGAAGATTTTATCATAGCATTTCTCATCTTTTATTTCACAGTAAACACTCAAAGTAATTTTTTTCCAAAATGTATTATTTAAGAAATATACACTACAAGGTAATTATCTTCTCAGAACATATACAAGTATATCAATTAAAAAAATAAGTGGCTTGATAAAATCTCAACGGGGAAAATGGTTAATATTCTGTGGAACGAAGCGGAGTTGCTGGGTTTAGCTTTCAAACTGAGTTAAATTTCTGTAGTAATCATGATATTTTCTTTGGCTAAACTTACTGAAAATGCTTTGGAATTTGTCAGAACCCAGTTGTGATTATTACTGACTGTTGTATGGAATCGATTTACTACAACACAAAAATACCAGCTGTTACAGTATGTCCTGAGAGGGATTACCGAATATTCTTAAATTGAAGTTCAATCCATCTTTCCATAAAAACAAAAAAGAGAGACCCGAACGCCAGGAACGAAACCGGCGTCAAGTGCACCTGAAACATTTACAATCCCCAACAGAACTATTACAACCCTCCTTTAAAAGGGCTTATTTTTGAAATTTCATTATTCCAGTCATACCTTGCTTCTATATATCACACTGTATCAGGTTCTGCTGGCATCGATCATGTGGAAACAGTGAAATATGTGAAGGTCTAGAGCCTACAATGTTCAATTTCTACCCGCCCTGGGCAACCCTTTAGGGGCTCCCGGGGCTCTTCTGACATCTAGTGGTCAACCACAGAAGTGCAAGTATGTGTAGCAGAAAGCTTTCTAAGATTTCCATTTAAAAAAAAAAAAATTGTCTTAATTGCATGCGGTAAAATAATTATCTGAAAAATCTTTATTAATGTGCACACACACTCCTCCTGTGTGTCTCCTCTACTCTCAATACTGCACTACAACACTACTTCACTTCTGACACCAGGTTTGATTTTCTACACATCAAGCAATCCTGTGACCGAGCTGAGTGTCCTTCCATCTATCTCAGTTCTGACACCATCTATCTGGAGAAGGCATCAGACCCCACAGGGTGAGGGCTCAGTCCTGTAAGATGAGCCCCCTTCAGATGTCGATATCAAATCCAGGTTGTCACCTGTCACCTGTGCTTCTGACAAATCAGAGGTTCCCACAACTCCCTCCGGTTCAGCCCTCAGAACTCAGGGAAACATTTGCTTATTAGGTTGAGGGTGGGTGCTCACGCCCGACTCTTTGTAGTCCCATGAACTATAGCCCGCCAGGCTCCTCTGTCCATGAGATTTCCCAGGCAAGAATACTGAAGCGGGGTGCCATGCCCTCCTCCAGGGAATCTTCCCAACACAGGGTTCGTGCCCTCGTCTCTTGTGTCTCCTGCACTAGCAGGCAGATTCTTTACCACTTAACACCACCTGGGAAGCTCACTTATTACATTACTGGTTAGTTATGAAAGGAAAGAATAAGGAACTGTCAGAGAGAAAAGACACACAGGGTAAGGTGTGGGAGGGGTGGGTAGGGGGTGGGAGCGGAGTTCCCATGCCTTCCCCAAAAGCAACATCCTTCCCAGATCTCCACATGTCCTCCAACCTGGAAGCTCTCCAGACCCTATACTTTTGGGGTGTTATGGAGGCTTCGTTACACAGGCATGGTTGATTAAATCCCTGGCCTTTGGTGACTGAACTCACTCTCCAGCCTCTTCAGTTGCAACTGAAAGTTGCAACCCTCCAATCAAGGCTGGTTCCTCAGCAGCTAGCTCCATGCACAAGGGCTTCCCAAAAGTCACCCCGTTAACACAAAGGTATGATGGCCAAGAGTCAGACACGACTGAGCAACTGAACTGCTGATGACTGAAAGTAGTTAGTAAAAACAAAAGACACTTTTATCACTCTTATCACTTAGGAAATCTCAAGGGTTTCAGAAGCAGAAAGGGTTACATAGACACATTTATTATAAATCACAATATTTCACATACACACAGTTATTAACACAGATAAACAGGAAATCAAGTGCCAGACCAATTCAAGAACATGAAAATGTTTAATTGTCATAAATAAACTAATAATCATAATAATATCTCATAATTTCAAGAGACAATCATTGTGGCCGGTAATCTATCTGTAAATTACTTCATGATCACAAATACTTTCAAGTTACACTTTCAAAACCTAATATAGTAAAAAAAGAGTAAACTTTCTCTTTCTTTTAACAAATCTGACATTAAAAAAAAATTCTACCTGAAAGATGTATGAGTTGCATTAGCTAATGTAACCAGCACACTGATATCTGTTACATTATTCAAATTTTCATAAATTATAATTGTTAGAAAATAAAGGAAGCAATGTAGATAAGTGGTATTAATCTGCTTACAGAAAATGGCATTTAAACCTTTTATGCCATCAGTTCTCACAGTATGGTCTGCAGAAACCAGTGGTCTCTCAGATCTTTTCACAAGCGTTCTTGGAAATCACACTACGCTCATAAAAATATCAAGATGTTACTTGCCTTTTGCACTGTATGGACATTTGCACGAATGATGAAAAGCACTGGTGGATAAAACCACTGGTTCCTCAGCACAAACCAACATACAGTACCAAACAGAAACTATTCATCCTAGTCATTAAGAGTATTCTTCCCTGCCAAGCACTTTCATAAAAAAAAAATACAGAAGTGAGCAAAAGGCTGACTTTAGAATGCCCCCTTCATGAAGTAGTAAAAGTAATAACTGACCCTTGAGGCATTGCTAATGATAAAGTGTAAACATTCAAGCATGAAAATACTGGGTTGGCCCAAAGTTCACTCAAGTTTTTCCATAAGATGTTATGGAAAAACCCAAATGAACAATTTGGCCAACCCAGTAGAACTTTATAAAACTTGTGTCCACTATAGGTTGTCACCGCCTTGCAAGGCACTGTGTTAACCAAAATCCTGGAACTTATTCCCACTCTGTACAGGTACATCAGCATCCGCAAACCTCCAGGCTCTTCCGAGAAGATCAGTGGAGATATGTGCGAAAGTGATTTGTTTTTTGGTATTGTGTTTCAACCTTTGGATAGTGAACCAGTATATTTTTAAATTTTCAATGCACAATATTTTTTAAATGTGTGAATAAAAGATCCATTCCGGGACTTCTCTGATGATAAAGTGGTTAAGAATACACCTTGTGAAGGAAATAAAGTAATTAAACTTGAATTTTTAAAAATTGATCTGTTTCTCTAAAAGATACTCTACTTAAACTATTCTAAGACATTTTGATAAAAGCAAGATGAAGTATCTAAAAAAAATACACCTTGCAAGGCAGGGGGACGCAGGTTCAGTTCCTGGTCCAGAACTTAGATTTTACAAGCCGCAGGGCAACTAAACCTTCGCACTGCAACTACTGAGCTCTCAGAGCACAACCAGGAGTCTGTGAACCACAGTCAAAGAGCTGACATGCCGCAACTTAGACCCAACACAGCCAAATAAATAAATTCTTAAAAATAATTATATTGTTAAAAAAAAAAAGATCCATTCAAAATGCAGGATATACCATCAGATTGGAAAGTCCCAATGTGATACGTCTATTCATACATTTGCAGATTCCATACTGCAACACTGAAACTACCCCATGTCGAGCTGTGATGTACAGTTAGTTGACCTTGAACAACAAGGGGTTTGATCTCTGCGGCGCCATTGGCACAGATTTAAAAGGACCACAGGATCTACAGTTGATTGAATCCATGGAGACAGAAGGCCAACTACAAGTTATAAGTGGATTTTCAGCTTCAGGGATGGCTATCGTCCCTAAACCTCACACAGCTCAAGGATCAACTGTAGTAACAGAATAGCTACGATTAACTGAACAGCTTATTAAAATACACAAATCTATGGCTGGGAAAGGGAGGAGAAAGGTTGGTTTGTCTTCATCCTTCAACCAAAACAAAGAGCAAAAATGGAAAGTAGATGCAGATCTAAGAATGAAACTGTCTCCAAGTAGGCCAGGGATTAGAGAAATCTTCAATTCATTCATGTTTTCCCTTTTGGAAAATAGTTATTTTCATAAAAACATAACGTATATTAACATGCAGCAAGTTTAGTACTCTTCTTTTTAAGTGAATTGAAACCATGGTTTTTAGTTTGTTTTTAATTTCCAATATGGTAAATATCAATATAATATACATAAACAAAATTCTTTGGGGTCTTCAATAATTTTTAAGAGTGTAAAGGTCCAGAGACCCCAAAGTTTGAGAACTGCTCCACATGGCCCAGGCAGGCAAAAATGTTCCACAAAAGGCAGACAGTAAACACTTCACACTCTGTGGTCTTGGGCTCAACACAGACAATATGCAAATAATGGGTGTGACCCTGCTCCCAAGTATAAATTTATTTCCAAGACAGCAGAGGATCAGATTTGCTGGCAGTATCCTACACATTACACCCTATGTGTCAGTGACTTTAGGGGCCAAGAGTAGCATGATTTCTGGCAACAATTTTATTGGTTATTCTTTAAGTATTCAAAGAAAGTCAGTTCAAATTTTTGTCAATTTTTTATTATGCAGAAATGTATCCAAAGTAAAAGATATGAAATTTTAGACTACACAGTTCCTAATCAGAAATCCAAATCACATTTCAATTTTGTCTATTCCAAGAATCTTAGATTTTGTCAGTAAACACAGACAATAAAAAATATGTTTACCACTGACAATGCACTTGGTGCCATATATATGAAACTATGCTTTATATAACCAAAAGCAGAAAGCAAAAAATAGGGGAACACTTAAAAAATTAAAACATCCTCACATTTTACCAAGTCACCAGGGTTCAATCGATATGCAATACAAAACTTAACATATCACAAATGGAAAGGAAAATACAAAAGCTACAGAAAAGAGGGCTCCCATTGAAAGCATCCTATAAACCTTTGTAGGCAAACATTTGTTTCACTATACAGACCTTTCAAAGCTATGGTTTTTCCAGTAGTCATGTAAGGATGTGAGGCCTGGACAGTAAAAAAGGCTGAACACTGAAGAATTGATGCCTTCAAACTGTGGTGCTGGGAGAAGGAGAAGGGGATAACAGAGGATGAGATGGGTGAATGGCATCACTGATTCAATGGACATGAGTTTGGGCAAACTCCAGGAGATTGTCAAAGACAGGGAAGCCTGGCGTGCTGCAGTCCATGGGTCACAAAGAGTCGGACACGAATGAGCAACTGAACAACAACATAAACCTTTGATGACTCAGAAGAGGAAATGTAAGAAACACTGCTTTCTAACCCCCAGGCGAGGACACCCAGGTTTCAAGGCTGTCGGGAAAATCACAGAAGCCCCAGGTCACCTGCTGGAAGGGGCACCAGGGCGCTCATGGGAGGCAGTGCCTATCACTCACCCATCTGCCCCTGAGTATAAGGAATGAACTGTGCTCACCAGCTGTGACCCCACTCCAGACGACCCAAACCATCCACCATAACCAGTGCCCCAATGGCCCGTGTTTATTCTCACATGGTCCACAGGAAAACCAGCAGCCTCTCCAGCTGTGCACAGTCCCACCCCCACGGTAAAACCTCTCTTTTGATGATGACCTTTTTTCATTATATTTATCTTCTACTACCCTGGTTCAAATGTTACAGAATCTGCCTACAAGACAGGAGACCTGGGTCAGAAAGATCCCGTGGAGGGAATAGCTACCCACTATAGAATTCTTGCCTGGAGCATTCCATAGACAGAGAACCCTGGTGGGCTAAAGTCCATGGGGTCACAAAAGGGTTGGACATGACTAAGCAACTTATACACACACACACATACACACACTACTAAAAAGTCTTGGACAGTCTTCAAGATTACATCATCAACCATGAACAAACTACTTTTTTGTTGCATTTAACTCTTTCCTCTAACTGCTGGGGGCAGGAGAGAATTGATAATTTCTGAGTTATATTTTCCTTGCATGTGTGTGCTTGCGTGCTTAGTCGCTTAATCGTGTCCAACTCTTTGCGACCATTTTCCTTGACTAGTTCTCAATTCCAGACCCTTGCCAAAGTTCCACCAGCATTCCCTGAAGTCCTCTCTACTGGAGAAACCAGCCATCGTGGACCATTAAGACACATCAACTGGGCTTATGTCCCCACTAGACTTCTCTGAAGCTGGAGCCTGTATCACCATACCTCCCTCAGAACTGCAAACAGCCCCCCAGTCAAAAGTGCTTCTCTGTGTGACCAGCTCCAACCTGCTAAGGGCTCAAGAGCTTCCAGAACTCTGACCTGATCCTTCAAGGTCAGTGTAACTTCATGATTTTACGTACAGGGAGACAGCACAGACTAAAGATGAGAGGGTAGAGTGGACATGAGACAGACCTCAGATCAGAGCCCAGCCCTGCCCTCCAGGAGGACTCCAAAATCTTGGCCAGGCTATTTCACGCAATGACATAAGTAAAACACCTAGCCCATAGGAGCCAATCAACACATGACAGCTTTTATGTATACTTTTCAATCACACTTTCATCACTCTCACGTCTCATTTCCTCCAATTGCAGTGGCACCCCACTCCAGTACTCTTGCCTGGAAAATCCCACAGATGGAGGAGCCTGGAAGGCTGCAGTCCATGGGGTCACTGAGGGTTGGACACGACTGAGCAGCTTCACTTTCACTTTTACTTTCATGTATTGGAGGAGGAAATGGCAACCCATTCCAGTGTTCTTGCCTGGAGAATCCCAGGGACAGGGAAGCCTGGTGGGCTGCCGTCTAGGGGTCGCACAGAGTCAGACACAACTGAAGTGATTTAGCAGTAGCAGCAGCAAATATTTAAGGCCCTATAGTGAAAAGAAGACAGGCTTTTGTGGGAGACAGTCCAGTCCCCTGATTCTACCCATTCCTACATGCACAACTCACAAGGTATGAGACCTTGGGAAATCAAATAAAACCAAAGAAAAAATACTGACACACACACATATATAAATGTGAGTGACAGACACCACTGAATGCACTCAATTTCTCAGAAAGTGAAAGTGAAAGTGAAGTCACTCAGTCATGTCTGACTCTTTGGAACCCCGTGGACTGTAGCCCACCAGGATCCTCCATCCATGGGATTCTCCAGGCAAGAATACTGGAGTGCGTTGCCATTTCCTTCTCCAGGGGATCTTCCCAACCCAGGGATCGAACCCAGGTCTCCTGCATTGCAGGCAGATGCTTTAACCTCTGAGCTACCAGAGTTAAACGCTCAACATGTCTTGTTTAATTTTCCCAATAATCTCATAACATGCACTGTTATCGGTGTCTTACAGATGAGGAAATAATTCTAAGCCACTTGCCCTAAGCCACAACCTGAGGGGATTCTAACATCAGTGTGCGGCTCCAAGGGGCAGGTTAGTAACCATACTATACAAGCCATCTCTTCACTCTTAATAAATCCCATCCATTCAGTCCCCTCAAGTGTCAGAGAGAAATCATTTCTGGGACTCATTATGTCTTCTGATGACTAAATAAAAATATTTGAAGCACTGAGAACATAGCAGATGCCCAAATATTAGCTTCTCCACTCCCTCAGTCTTCCCCTTGATATCCTCTTATTTTACCCCCTGTATTTACAAGTAAGAAAGCGGTCCTTCTCAAATCCTCACCCTCACTTGCTCTTGAGCCACCTGATGACACGACTTCTCCGATGGACCCTGACGCCTTGACCTGTAGTAACATGGAGCCAATAGGCCGTTTACTTCCAGGAAAATGCAATTAAGAGCCTCCATGAGATTTGACACTTTGTCTTCCACAAGCTTCCCACATTCCAGACACCAGCATCTCCATCAGCCCACCTGCCTAACAGACAGCATGGAACAGCAACCCCACCAACACATGATGGACAGATAGCAGAAGCCAGAGACGAGCGTGCTACAGGCTGGCGTGCTACGGGCTGTGTGCCACTGAAGCACAACCAAGCCACTCCTGACACGTAAACTGATCATGTGCAGAAATCAGCGGCATAATTTCTAAATAACATAAAACATGTATTTACAGTGCTCTTTACTAGGTACTAATTAATATTGTGTGGTTCAAAACAATAGTGCCTTAAAATGTAGCCTGCTAAAAACATCTGAAATGAATCTGGACATTTTTATAAACATGATTTCACAGGTTTATTGATAACAGAAATTATGCAACTTGTATACTGCTGTCAGTTTCTCAGGCCTGCAACAGAGACATCAAAAAAATAAACTTTCCAAAAATCAATTCTTATGTGCAAAATGTTAGTTATGTCATAACACCAATGTTAACTGTATTTTCTAAGTAAAGACAGGACCCAAAGAGTTAAACTAAACACATTAAGGGTTAATGCACATTTATATGTGCATTTTTAAAGCCATGATAGTGATAAAATAAAACATCTAACTCAAAAGCCCTCTTCATTTATAACACAGACAACTTTGTACTAAATTTTCCTCCATACTCTTAAAGGAAACCCTCACGTTACTGCACATGAGACTTTGCTCAAGTTCCTATCTTTTAACATTCTCATCTACTTTGCTGTTGTTCAGTCGCTCAGTCGTGTCCAACTCTTTGTGACCCCATGGACTGCAGCACATCAGGCCTCCCTGTCCCTCATCATCTCCTGAAGTTTGCCTATGTTCCTATCCATTGCATTGGTAATGCCTTCCAGCCACATTATCCTCTGATGTCCTCTTCTTCTGCCCTCAATCTTTCCCAGCATCAGTGACTTCTCCAATGTGTCAGCTGTTCACATCAGATGACCAAATCACTGGAGCTTCAGCATCAGTCCTTCCAAGGAGTATTCAAGGTTGATCTCCCTCATCCGATTGACTGTTTTGATCTCCTTGCAGTCCAAGGGGCTTTATGGAGCCCTCTCCAGCACCACAGTTCAAAGGCATCAATTCTTTGGCACTCTTGCCTTCTTTACGGTCCAGCTCTCATAACCATGCATGACCACTGAGAAGACCACAGCCTTAACTATATGGATCTTGACTATACAGACCTCATCTACTTTAATGATACAAAAAGCTGAAAACAAAGAGAACAACCCCCTTAAGAATAATTCAAAACCCTAATGTTATATTGTACAGAAAAAGTGAAACCTACTATTGATGAAAAGAGTACCTGTTCTGCACTGGCCCTTCAACTATTAAATAGCGGAGAATCTCACACCTGGCGTCAGTGATACCCAAAGGTAATTAATTTTGAGCATTTCTTTGTTCACATACCTTCTAATGTTATTTTCTTCAACTACTTCAACATTTAAACCATTAATATTAGTTGTAGAAATCTATTGACTATATTTTGTAAATTTTTAGTCTGCATATCACAACTCTGAAAAGAATTATTTTTATTTCCAGGGTGAAATGAATGAATAGAAAAGAGGGGAAAAGCTAACATTTCCAAAGTTTCATGTGAGGATGGAACAAAAATTAAGTCGCTAAGGGAAGTAACATGCCAGTCATTGTTCAAAAACCACAGTTTACACAAAAGAACATTCCACAGAGCTCTGCAAAGCCTTTGAGTGGACTTACAGACACACTGTCTTATACTAACACACTCTGGAAGATACAATGTGATAAGGAGAAACTCACTTTATGATTCATTTATGTAAAGAAATCTTAGAGTTAGAGGGCAAATATAGCTGAAAAAACAGCCCATGCAGAGATAGAAAAAAAATTGTTAAGGGCCACAGGGAGACTGGCTGTACGACACTTCCTACATGTCTGTTTCTCAGGGAGACAGGTCCAGGTGAGACCAGCAAATGACAGACTCTGAGCACATGGGCACAGCTATTGGGCTGCGTGGGTCTCTCTCCCCAAATGGCATCTCAGTAGACTCCCTCGGCCACCCTTTCCAGAATCTCCACACATACACCTACCCTCACTTAATGTTTCTTCTCTGTGCTCATCACCATCTAATCACTGTATTTCATTTATCTAGTCTACTGTCTTTCCCACTAGAATATCAGCTACAAGAATTCCCAGTTGGAGAAGAAAATGGCAACCCACTCCCGTATTCTTGCCTGGGAAATACCATGGACAGAGGAGCCTGGCAGGTTACAGCCCATGCGGTTGCAAAAGAGTTGGACATAACTTAGCGACAAAACAACAGTAAGAAACAGGTAGAACTTGAACCCGAATAAAGTTCCATGTCTTTTCTAAGGGGGAAAAAAAGAATTCCCAGTGTCTTAGAATAGTGTTTGCCAGTATACAATAATAGGTGGCTCCCTAATGCTTGTTGAACGAAAGAATGAATGAGTCAACAGTGGATCCACTGTCAATTCCTGATATGATGATATTTTGTTTTTGCTTTTTATTTTTAGTCTATTTTATTTTTTATTGGAGTATAGATGATTTACAACGTTGTGTTAGCTTCAAGTACAGCAAAGTGATTCGGTTATACATAGATAAATATTCGCTCTCTTTTTATATTCTTCTCCCTCTTGGCCATTACAGAATACTGAGTAGAGTTCTCTGCGCTGTACAGCAGGTCCTTATTAGTTATCTATTTTATAGATAGCAGGGTGGCTATCATATGCCTCTGCCCACCCCCTCCTAGTTTCCTGCCCAAAGGAGGGAGAGTTGCTAGTCCCACTGATCATGATGTGAAAGCTACTAGACCAGAGTCAGCAAATGTCCTATCTTCAAAGGTCAGCATTTATGCCCAGTGCCCACTGGCACTTCCAGCTCCCCACTCTACACCACCCCGAGGCAAGCAGCCTGTGCAGGTGCCAGGGGCCTTCCTGGTGTATGTGCACAGTCTGCCTCATGGGTGGGTCAGATGATGCTTGCACTAGTGCACACCTGCCTTCTCACACCATCCAAGGGCCTGGCCCGTCTTCCGCCTCGAGGGGAAGGCTGGCCCCCTCCTCTGCAATGACCTCTCTCTCCTCCCTGGGAGAAGCAGCCTGGGCCATGGCCTCACCCAAGAACACTGGCCTCTTCAACTACTGAGCATGCTTGACATTTTTTCTGATAAGGAAAAAAAAAAAAAATTTTGAAAGTTTCTATTTAAAATTAAAAAAAAAAAAGTGGTTGTACCATCCTCACCAACAAAAAAAAAAAGAAAAAAATGAAAATGATCATTATTTTTTTTTTAGCAAAATACTAAGATTCCTCAGTTATGAAAGAGCTGTTTCCTTACAATCATGCTGTCTTTTTCTATATTTATTTGTTTATATTTTGCCTCTTTCAATAAAAAGCATTGTTTCTCAGGGGAAAAAAAAAAAAGTTAAGTGTTCACCATATATCCATCTCCCAGTGTCTCAAAAGGAAAAGTAGAAAATGCCAGGGAAGCACAAACTAACCATTAAACCAAGCCTTTGTGCCCTCATGCCAACTCTTACAGGATATACCCTCAAATCCTAAACTTTCCAGATTTTATCTCCCTGGACATCTCTCCCATGAAGTCATTCTGGAGAGACGCTTGCTGATGTACTGAGAATGTCCAGTAAAGACATCTGCAACTTACTCTCAAATACTCCAGGAGAGAGAAAGAGGGGAAGGGAAAGGAGAGAGAGAAGAATGAGGAGCACAGAAGGTAGACATGTGGTACTCACTGTACTGTTCTTTCTACCTTCCTGTATGCTTGAAGTTTTGTGATGAAGTTTCTTTACAAACAAACCAACTACATTAGCCAGCTCCTCAGAACTCTGTGTCTCTCTCATTCTCTTTCTCTCTCCCTCTGGGACCCTACTTAGTAAATGCCTGACTCTCCAACTGCTCTATCCCGACCTCCAACCCTCCTGCCCACTGCTGCCAGCATCCTCTAAGATATTTAAATAATTCGGTTACTGCTGGGGAAAAAAAAAAAAAAACTATCCAATGACTCAACAGCACTTTCATGATAAAGTTTAAATTCCAAAAAGGATACCAGCCCTCTGTTCTTACCAATTTCTTTCACTGCAAAGCACCACACAGACTCACTCTAATTTTCTGCACATTCCATTATTTCCTGCCTCTATAGACTTGCTCACTCTAGATCTTCTGCCCACTCAAACTATGGGTTTAATATATACAATGGAATATTACTCAGCCATTAAAAAGAATGAAATAATGCCATTTGTAGCAACACACACACAGAGATTGTCATACTGAGTGACGTCAGAGAAATATTGTGACACGCCCTTCTATGTGGAATCTAAAAAGAAATGATACAAATGTACTTATTTACAAAACAGAAACAGACTCACAGAGCAAAAACTTACGGCTGCCATTGGGGAAGAAAGGTGGGAAGGGAAGGTAGCAAGTTTGAGAGGGACATGTATACTCTGCTATACTTAAAATGGATAACCAACATGGACCTACTATACATCACAGGCAACTCTGCTCAGTGTTATGTGGCAGCCTGGATGGGAGGGGAGTTTGGGAGAGAATGGATACACGTGTACGAATAGCTGAGTCCCTTTTCTGTTCACCTAAAACTATCACAAAATTGTTAATTGGCTATGCTCCAATATAAAACAAAAAGATTAAACAATAAATTTTTTTAAATGCTCCTCACAGTCAAAAAAAATTAGGGTTTAATCAACTATCCATCATCATACTGCCTAATAATGACCAGTAACAAAAATCACCATACAAGGGACAAGAAAGTCTAAAGCGCACATTTATTCGTTTTCTTAATCAAACCTGCACATTACCATTCAGCAATTCCTTTCAAATTCAGCAGAGGGTGCCATAATTTCACTTTTAAAAGGAGAATTTAAGTCATATTAACAAAAGCAGCTTTCACAACTTCAGCTCTGTAGCAAACCCTAAAAATTACATTTCTAATAAATTAGAAATTTGAAAATGAAAATAATCATTCAATATTCGTGTAATGTGAACGAATGCCCTTTTTCCCCATTTAAGAAGGAAACCACATGATAATACACCAAAATTCTAAATGTGTCTATACCATCCGAACCAACAACTTGACTTGTTTGTAGGAATTTATCTAAGAAAATAAACAAGTAGGCAACAATGGATCAATCAATTTACACTGAAGTACACTGGGGAAAAGGTCCACGTTTTCCAAGGACAGTATCTTCACTGCAGTTACGACTCCACTCACAGCACTACCGTGGACCAGACTCTTAACACAGTGTCCTGACTCCAGCGTATTTGCACCAGCACATGGGGCCCCTGCTCCCTTCTACCTCTTCATTCAAACCTTGGCAGTTTCTTTCGCTTTGGGTCTTATGGTCTACAGATTCCTAAACCAGTTAGTTCCTAATACATTCTCAGTTCTGGTTTTGCAATTCCAGAATTTTTCAAACAGTTACACAAAGCAAACCAAGCAATTGTGTCCACTCAACTGAGACATCACTTCCCAGTTGCTAAAAAGAGAGACGTGTGCTATGTCCAGTCCTATGTCTGGTTGTCTTCAACTGCACTGTGATCTCTTTGGATGAAGAAACTGTGACAATGTCTCCGAAAGATTTTTACTCTGCCCTCAACCACTTGAGAGGGACTTCCCTGTGACTCAGCCAGTAAAGCACCTGCCTACAATGCAGGAGACCCAGGTTCGATCCCTGGGTAGGGAAGATCCTCTGGAGAAGGAAATGGCAACCCATTCTAGCACTCTTGCCTGGAAAATCCCATAGACAGAGGAGCCTGTTGGGCTACAGTCCATGGGGTCACAAAGAGTCGGACATGACTGAGCAACTTCACTTCACTTCAACCACTTGAGAACATTTCTAAAATCATTAATTTCACAAAGGAGCCAAGATTTATAACAGAAAAATCAGAGGTATACAGATTCCGCAAATCTTGCTAAACGTGTCTGACAGTTCAAGGGCTGTCTTTCTTGTTTGTCTTGTGGTTCAAGGGTTGTGTTTCTTCGCCTAACCTCTGAGGATTAAATTGCTATAGACAGGAAAGAGGGAAAGAACAGGCCCAATAAAATAAAAAGTGACCATCTGGAAAGGAGGAGAAAGGGACGACAGAGGATGAGATGGTTGGATGGCATCACCAACTCAATGGGCATGAGTCCGAGCAAGCTCTGTGAGTGATGGACAGGGAAGCCTGGAGTGCTGCAGTCCATAGCGTCACAAAGAGTTGGACACAACTGAGCAACTGAACTGCTCTGGAAAGCAATGATATTGTTGTAACAGATGTCTCAGGGAGGGAGGGATTACCTAAGAGCATTGGGCATATGTCCTTAAATAGCTTTTGCAAAGCTATTCCCAGGTGGTGCTGGTGGTAAAGAACCTGACTGCCAACGCAGGAGATGGAAGAGATGTGGGTTCAGTCCCTGGGTCAGGAAGATCCCCTGGAGGAGGGCAGGGCAACCCACTTCAGTATCCTTGTCTGGAGAACCCCATAGACAGAGGAGCCTGGCAGGCTACAGTCCATAGGGCGGCACAGACTCAGACAAAGTCACTTAGCACTCATGCACAGCAAACACAACTAATAAATACATCAGTGCTGAATTATCCTGAGTGAATATCTGATCTTATCCTTTTAACTATTAAGGATTCCTAGATTACAGCTGAACTAGCAAATAAAAAAATAAGACTAGAGATAATTACTTAAAACCTATTTGAAGGAATTATCCTGAGTGGAGATAATGTGTATTATGCAAAGAACCACGAAAAAGATTTATCTCAGAATGAAATCTAGGGCGGAATGCACCTGACTGAGTCATTCTGCTGCCTCTTCTTTAGCTGGGTCTCCAGCCACAAGCACAGCAATGGCCAAGGAAAAGCAAGGTCAAGCTTACTATCTTACTCATCGACGGTGCATTTAGGCTGAGGACCCATGTCCCACCCCAGCACACGCAATCAGCCCAGGGAGACCTCAGGAAGCCAGCCCATGGCATGTGTACACATGGGAGCCTGTACCAAAGTCAGGGGTCCACAGTCAAAGCCTCCACAAATCGCTATGTACCACCGGTTTGAAAACCACTGAATAAGGGTGGGAGACCTGGGGTGGGGTCGGGGGAAGAGGGGAGGATTCCAGCAGGAATCTGCAACCAAACAACAAACAAAAACTTCTTGCAACATGGAAACTGGAGAATCCTAAATTTTTAGCATTCACCCCTTTTATCTGCAAATTATAGGGCTCATTCAAACTCAGTGCAAAGAGATTTTGGGGAAAAAAATGTGTAGGAAAGAGGTAGGAACTCATTTTTCTTAATTCTACAAATATATTGTTGAAATGCTTGTTCCTGGTGGATTTTAACCAGCTAACAAAATTCTGATCCCAGAGTATCCCAACCCAGAGAGAGAATACCAGCATGCTGTCATATCTGTGGGTAAAACAACCAGAAACATTTCTGGGCGTAGCTAAGATGTATCCCAGAAAGTCTGTAGAGAAGCACTGGGAGGAGGAGAGGAGAGGGAACAGACAGTAAACAGGACGCTCCTGCCCATGAATGTCACTTCTTTTAGGATGAGTGAAATGTCACTCTGTACATAATTTGGCACTGATAGAAGACCCCAGCCATCAGAATTGAGCCTGACCAAGGTCCATGGGGTATGAGGACTGGGAACAGTGTGGGGAGAGTGAGCGACTGAACAACTATGTTTAGACAGGGGACAAGAGGGTAGGGGTGGCTCCAGGGGCTCCAGGGCAAAAGGCAGCAGCGATGGCCCGGCGGCGGCGGCGGACCGGGGGTGGGGGTCAGCTGAAGATGAACCGGGGGACAGTTCAGTTCAGTCACTCAGTCATGTCCGACTCTTTGTGACCCCATGAATCGCAGCATGCCAGGGCTCCCTGTTCATCACCATCTCTTCAAGTTCACTCAGACTCACATCCACCGAGTCCGAAACACCATCCAGCCATCTCATCCTCGGTCGTCCCCTTCTCCTCCTGCCCCCAATCCTCCCAGCATCAGAGTCTTTCCAATGAGTCAACTCTTCGCATGAGGTGGCCAAAGTACTGGAGTTTCAGCTTTAGCATCATTCCTTCCAAAGAAATCCCAGGGTTGATCTCCTTCAGAATGGACTGGTTGGATCTCCTTGCAGTCCAAGGGACTCTCAAGAGTCTTCTCCAACACCACACTTCAAAAGCATCAATTCTTCAGCGCTCAGCCTTCTTCACAGTCCAACTCTCACATCCATACATGACCACAGGAAAAACCATAGCCTTGACTAGACGGACCTTAGTCGGCAAAGTAATGTCTCTGCTTTTGAATATACTATGTAGGTTGGTCATAACTTTCTTCCAAGGAGTAAGCATCTTTTAATTTCATGGCTGCAGTCACCATCTGCAGTGAGTTTGGAGCTCAGAAAAATAAAGTCTGACACTGTTTCCACTGTTTCCCCATCTATTTCCCATGAAGTGATGGGACCGAATGCATGATCTTCGTTTTCTGAATGTTGAGCTTTAAGCCAACTTTTTCACTCTCCTCTTTCACTTTCATCAAGAGGCTTTTTAAGTTCCTCTTCACTTTCTGTCATAAGGGTAGTGTCATCTGCATATCTGAGGGGACTGAAATTTCTCCCGGCAATCTTGATTCCAGCTTGTGCTTCCTCCAGCCCAACGTTTCTCATGGTGTACTCTGCATATAAGTTAAATAAGCAGGGTGACAATATACAGCCTTGAAATACTCCTTTTCCTATTTGGAGCCAGTCTGTTGTTCCATGTCCAGTTCTAACTGTTGCTTCCTGACCTGCATACAGATTTCTCAAGAGGCAGGTCAGGTGGTCTGGTATTCCCATCTCTTTCAGAATTTTTCACAGTTTATTGTGATCCACACAGTTAAAGGCTTTGGTATAGTCAAGAAAGCAGAAATAGATGTTTAGAAATAGAAATGGGGACAGACACGGACAATCTAAGGACACCCACAACTTCTACAGACCTCTGCAGATGCTGCAGCCAAACCACAGGACTGTGGTCCTCCAGAAAATTTCTATAACTAACATGCCCACAGCGTCCTGAGTTCTAAGTTACCTTTTAAAGAAAAGTCTACTAATTCTTAGGACTCTAAGAACTTATTCAACCAGTCCATCCTAAAGGCAATCAGTCCAGAATATTCATTGTAAGGACTGATGCTGAAGCTGAAACTCCAATACCTTGGCCACCTGATGCGAAGAACTGACTCTTTGGAAAAGACCCTGATGCTGGCAAAGATTGAAGGCAGGAGAAGAAGGGGATGACAGAGGATGAGATGGTTGGATGGCATCACTGACTCAATGGACATGTGTTTGAGTAAACTCAGGGAGTTGGTGATGGACAAGGAGGCCTGGCGTGCTGCAGTCCATGGGGTCTCAAACAGTGGGACACAGTGACTGAACTGAACTACTTATTCAATTCTTATATAATTAAAAACAAAAGGTTTAACACTACAGCCATCTTTCAAAACTTCACAATTCTATCATCAGTTTCAAGGCCTATTTAATCAATCATTTTATTTAATACATTTATGTTTAAGTATCTGATTTTCCACTTCAAGAAATCAAAGATTTCTTAAGAAACATAAATTCTATTCCACAATGCCTGGCACAGAGAAGCTCATTAAATGTATGCTGATGGCTAAGACGCCACGCTTCCAATGTAGGGGACCCGGCTTTGATCCCTAGTCAGGGACCTAGATCCCTCATGGCACAACAAAGGTCAAAGATCCTGATTGCTGTAACTAAGACCTGGTACAGCCAAATAAATAAATGGTTTTTTTTTAATATATGCTGAGTGAATAAATGAGCAAGTACACACATGCCCAAAGGTTACCGGGAGACCACACCTGGTTAAGGTGAGGACTTGGAGGTTTTCGAGGCATGTCAGCCTGACCAACTGCAAGGATACAGATTGTTCTCAAGAAACTGTATACATTTCAAAATGTGCCACAATCCCGTAGAAGGTTCTAGGCTCCATAGATGGACTCTAGCCCAAAAACACCCACAGTAGATTAAGAACTAAGTGACTCCCTGGAAGTCACCTCCATAGTGTTAAAAAAAAGTGAAGTCACTCAGTGTCCAGCTTTTTGCGACTCCATGTACTGTAGCCCACCAGGCTCCACAGTCCATGGGATTTTCCAGGCATGAGTACTGGAGTGTGTTGCCATTTCCTTCTCCAGGGATCTTCCCAACCCAGGGATCAAATCCCGGTCTCTTGCATTGTAGGCAGACGCTTTACCGTCTGAGCTACCAGGGATAAAAAAAAGCAGCAAAGGCAGTTCGATGTTTCATGTCATGGCACAGATTGGAAATATTTTTCTGGGGCCCGGATATCTGCTTTTGGGGAAAAAAATCAACTATGCTTTCCTTATATCCTATAATTATGATCAGGAAACTGAAATACAAAGTATTAGGGAAGATATTACATAAAGAATTTATACAAAACACCCAAAGAAAATCTGCTCAAATTTTTTAATAAGCTTGTTTCTGTAAACAAATTTTCTTTTACTGGGTTCTGAGCTTGTTGATGAAGCACAGATAAGCTCTTCATATTTCAGATATAGCCCCAACAACAATAAACTTTGTTCACACAAGGTAATACAACATTTAAAATCAAATCCACAAAGTGAGAACCATCTACACACAGAAAAACTAATTCTTCTCATACTCAAACTCTTGACAAAACCTTTCTTTAGGTCTACCGACACTGAAGTATGAAACAGTGAAATTGGCATACTGATTCTATTTCCTCGTATAAAGACAAGAAAAGGGGATGGAGAAAGATGGAGGGTCAGAATTAAACTCTGAGACAGCTAGGATGTCATTAGATTCACTATTTTAACAATATCACTTAAAGAATTCAGATTTATAGCAAACTTTTATATAAAAGCTTCTCTGTGGATAAAAATAATAACTTGAAACAAAGGTTTTTCAAAACAACTTTATACTTTTGATCAATGCCACTATACTATCAGTGAACAAACTTGTGAATGTTTCTATACCATCTTACATGCCTTGACTTGTTCCCAGATCATTAAGAATATTTCAAGCCCTGCAGTGTGCTGGTAGTATGCACAAATAACGTTCTTCCAACTGTGTGTCTCCAAGAGTTCTATGACATTCTATAAGTAAATCTTCATTCATAACTTGTGTTGATTTATCTTGAAATTTCTTTTGATTTCATACTCTTCTATATAAATGTTGTCTCCATAAGTCTACTAAAAATATTACCCAGAAGTAAAATTTTTTTAGATTTTCTTTTCTTCACTAGTTTCTGACACAGTGTTCAAAGTTTCCTTGACATGCAGCAAATTAAGCAATTCAGAGTTCTATAAAAATAATAATGGATTTCAGTCTTAGTAACGAATTATGTAACTAGCTTCATAATTCAACCTAAAAGTTATACTGAGCTCAAAAAAGAATTCTGTTTATTTTGCCTTTCCAAACGTTTGAAAAATTACTAATCTAGGATGCATAAGATGAATGCTGTGTTTTAAGACACCAGAGCAGTCTGCTTAGTACCACTGCTTCATGCAATAACCTTCCATGCAAAGAGGTATTTAGGTTGAGAAAGAGAAGGATTACCAAGGCATGTATGCAAGGTCAAATGTGAGATGGTCTTTTATTATGTTATTTAATTAATGCCAAAGTCTTAGCCTTCTATATTTATCTTGTTTATAATTTCAGGCATTACTTCAAAAGTTTTTCATGAGGATGGGAAAATAAATATCCTAAATATAAATCATTTACAATATGAGGACTTAAAGGGATTTTCAGTATTTACAGTTTCCAAATGTCAGTTTTTCAAAACATTTTTAGCTTATGTTCAATCTACGAATTTTAAAATAGTCTCACAGTAAGCAAAATACAGATAAAATTTTCATTTATTAAAATTCTCAGAAAGTAGTAAATTATAAAATGATATTCATATGTACAAGACAGAGAAAATTACTTTCATAAAGCTTGAAAGCTAAAGGTCTCTTTAATGAAATTCAATTAGGTTCAATTATCTGTTTTGAGAAATAAACATTTTTATTTCTTTTAAAAAAAGTTTTAAAATTCCATCAAAATCAGTCTTTGGCTAACTGTCAACTTCAAAAGTCAAGCACAAATAAATGTAACAATTATAAAAATTAACAAAAAACAGTTTATGCTCTACCTAACAATTAATTTCAAACAATGACAATAAAAAAAAACTAGAAAACATGGATAAACATTTTTTTAATCTGAAAGCTAAAAAGAAAACAAATACACCTTGCAAAATGGGAAGTCCCACTTTGGCCAAGATCCTGGAGAAAAAGGGATCTTGAGATGTACCCTTAAAGTACATAAACTGAGATGTACCCAACACTGCTTTCTCCCAATTCATAAGAAGTGGAGATAAAGAGGTTAAGAAGATAAGAAGACAATTGTTTAAAAAAAAAAAAAAAAGAATTAGGACTTCCTTGGCAGTCCAGTGGTTAAGACTCTGCACTTTCAATGCAGAGGGTGCAGGTTTGATCCCTGATTGGGACTAAGATCCCACAGGTTGCACAGTAGGGGCTTAAAAATGTTAAAAAATTTTTTTAACTATTAAAAAAACACACACACACAGAGTTAAAAGGGCCTCAGTCAGTGTGACTGGACTGGGAAGGCAAAAACTGAACTTTAAGAACTAATAGGGCAACTAGAACTTGAGGGGCCAGAATTCCAGTGAGAAGAAAAGCACAAAGAAAAATCTGAGCTGCCTTTCTTCTCAAAGCACTCACTGGTTCATTAGCAAACCAAGCCACAGGGATGAGAAGTTAATACAATTCAGCAACTGAGGGACTGAGAAGCTGAGCAGATACAGTCTATCTCATCTGATAAAAACTGGAGTTTGGAGCCCCACCAGGCTGAGGGGAATTACTAAATCCCACCAGCTTTCAGCTGGGACCCCAACAGACTACAACACTGCAGTTTCCTAAGATGTCCAATATTCAACCAAAAATTACCAGACATATCAAGAGACAGAGCCAACAGAAAAAGACAACATAAATAAACTAACTAGTAACTCAGACATTGGAGAACATTATAATCACAGTTATTTTGTACTGAAGATAATGTAAGCCATGAAACAGAATTTTACCAGCACCAATAAGACTCCCCAGTGAATCAGCAGTATAGCCAGGGCAAACAATCACTGGACTTCTGAGTCATTCAAACCTGGACTCAGATCCAAGCTCTGCCACCCACCAGCATTCTTTTCCCCCTAAACAGAAATAACAATGTCTTCCTCAAAGTGTGAAATGTAATTAAATGCCATTCACAGTGCCTGACATATAATAGTCAGCGAACATTAAGTCCTGTATCATGGTCAACAAATGGTCCATCAGAATTACCTGTAAGCTCCAAGGAAGCTTCTTGCACATTTCCCTCTTAAGGTCGCAGAAAATAGGACACCACTAATCAACTCCTAACAAAAGTATCTTTCAAAGATGAAAAGAATTATGGTTTATTTTTGTTTTGTTTTAAATCACCCATAAGATATTCTAGAACTACCAATGTTCTTCAGAAAAAAAAATTATATAAACAGTTAAAAGAAGTATTTATGAATTCATACTGATTCCTTCCCCCAAAGATCAGAGTACCTTACAGAGATGCAATAAACAAGGAGGCAGGCTTTTGTTTGCGAATGGGGGTTTTGTTTTTGTTTTTTAATAAGAAAAAGGCAGACAGGTTATGTTGCAGGGAGGGGTGGACACAAAAGTTCGCAGGTAAGGCATTTATAATCATGTGCTAACACTTACTGAGCCGGGCTCAGGTCGCTCAGTGGTAAAGAATCCGCCTGCCAATGCAGGAGACACAGGTTCAGTCCCTGGGTCGGCAAGATCCCCTGGAGGACAAAGTGCCAACCCACTCCAGTAACCCTGCCTGGAAGAATCCCATGGACAAAGGAGCCTGGTAGGCTAGAGTTCATGGCATTTATTCCAGTTCCTGAATATTCATTGGAAGGACTGATGCTGAAGCTGAAACTCCTATACTTTGGCCACTTGACGGGAAGAACTGACTCACTGGAAAAGACCCTGATGCTGGGAAGGATTGAAAGCAGGAGAAGGGGATGACAGGATGAGATGGTTGGATGGCATCACCGACTCGATGGACATGAGTTTGAGCAAGCTCTGGGAGTTGGTGATGGACAGGGAGGCCTGGCGTGCTGCAGTCCGTGGGGTTGCAAAAAGTCAGACACAACTGAACAATTGAACTGAACTGGACATGACTGAGCACACACTTAGGCTGACACTTAGAGTAGGAAATAAAAACACACTCCTGCAGATCCTAGCAATGCTGAATACACAGCTATGATTTCATGTGACCCACGACCCTCTGAGGCAGGTTACACCTCACTTCACCCTTCCTGTCCCAGATCCACACAACAGGATGCAGACAGACCCCGGTCTATAACTTCATGTTCTTTCCACTCCATCAGGCAAGCAGACCCAGGGATAGAGATGGTGCAGTCCCCACTCTGAGGGCAGGCTGTGTATTAGGGAAGAGAGTTCTGCGTGAAGCAGAAAAGTTAAACAGAGGCTGTGGAAATACCAGGTTACTGCTGCAATGAACAGCTAAGGGGGCAAAGAAAGGGCCTACATCAGACAAGGAAATTGCTCAGGGCTCAGCCTTGCAGGGGAAAATGCTCCTCAAATGGAATACCCTGTCTTAGTCTCCAGTTTACTCTTACTCTTTAAAATATATCAATTCCAAAGTGTTCAGTTCCGCTGAATTCTGTTCTTTAACACCAGGAACCAGTGAAAAGTCACAGTCCTTATTCAAGGTCAACACCACCTCCATTCTTCCTCTGACCGTCAAGTATATGTCTCCACAGCACAGCTCTCCCCATCAGGTGACCCTTGAGTGTGAGCCACAGGCATAAGAAGCCTCCAGTGACTGACATGGAACATCTTCCAACTGGCGAGGTGGTCACGTCTGCTCATGTGATAACCACAAGCTGCCAGACTCCTACAGACTAGTTATCTCTATATATACATACATATTTATAATTTTTGACTGAACTAGTGAATTAGGGTGAAACAGCACAGCTCAATAAAAGGCAGAATGCAATACGCTAGGTGTCCACCATCACAAGTCCTAAACTAGGCACACTTAAAAACTGCCACCCATGTTTTACGTTACCATTTCAGTTCCATAAATAATACTGAGTACAATGGCCTTTGGCATTTCAGAATCCAGTGATATTTTTGGTCTGGTGAAAAACCACCGACCTTCACAGAAAGCTGCACCTAATCCAGGCAGACCGTGGAGCCAGAAGACTCTGTCCATGTGCCCAGGTCAAGAGCTCCTGCTCCAGAAGCTTGACAAGCCTAACATACCCCAGTCTCACACGTGAGAAGAGGTGCCTTCAGGCTGCTGTTCATCTGCATGTCTAAGCCCCTGATCACATTTCAGCCAGATGCAATTACCAAACACTGTTAAGGAAAACTGAAATTCCTTGGTGGTAGCATAATCAAATTGCTTTATACCTAAACACACTGAAAAGGCCACCAGGAGCTCTAGAAATTTAAGGAATTAGGGATTTGATGTGATGGGAGGATGGGGGTTACAGGTACTGAGGCTGTGCTTTGCATAGCTCTCCAATAAATATTAAGAAAACAGCAACTGTTCATATCAGACAGTGGGGTGGGGGATGATAGCACACTTCACCACTGTCAGTGGGATCTTGAAGTACTCCGATGCTACGTTTTTCCATCAATGTTTATGACTATGAAAAACTGGATTAGCTCATGAGATATGCACAGGCCTTTAAAATCAACACTGCGGTATTTCTGAAGCAGGACCCAGGTAGTCAGGAGAGCAGGCGAGGGATCCTGGAGCTGACCCTGCTGCAGGCAGGAGGGGAGCGGGCAACGGGGAGAGGAGAGGGAGATGAGAAGACCACTGGCTTAGACTGCCAGGAGCTGCAGCTGAGAGCATAAGGACGCTCCTGTCATTGACCAAGCACCGTCAGGATCCCCTGAAATCCTTCATAATCCAGGCCTGACTCCAGGGCTTCCTGCATCGCCCAATTTCAGCAAGAATCCTTCTCAGCCAGTTTAACCAGAACTTCCCACCATCGGTATCTGGTCGGGCCCAGCTCCCTCCACCCCCAGGGAAGGCCTATCACCCTGGCCTGCCTTCAACAGGAATCCTCTTAGGTTGGTTTGGACAGAATCCTCAGTCCCTCCCCTGCTCTCCCCATTCAGTAAATCTCCGCATAGGGATGTCCATCCTGACCCTTGACTTTGGATATAAACTCCTACTCGCTCAAGCTGTCTGTGTACTTGAGTCTAGTCTCCCCCACTCCACCACGCCCCTGACTCCAACACCCCACCACAGTGATCCCTCCACTCATCACAATGGCCTCTACTTAATAGAGTCAGCCTTACTTTCACAGGTGTCATAAGTAATTTTTAACAGTTCAAACAGGAGCAAGGAAAAACATCTAATGGATGTGGAAAACTTCATCATGACTCAGGGGCTGGGATTGTCAGGAGAGTGTAGATATGTGACACTTACCTACCTAGGTATGTGACTTATAATTAACATATATTTGATCTTCCTCCTCTACCTGGCTCCCCTACCTGGCTCCTAAAACCTCGGATATTTCTTAACTGATAAGAGCAATAATAGTGTTTTTTGTTACTGATAACAAACTTCAACCACACCTGGGCTTGTGTGAATAAGGGGACTCTGGGAAGCCCATGGACAGAGGAGCCTGGTGGGCTACAGTCTACGGGTCACAAAGAGTGACACAACAAAGTGACTAACACATACACACAGAAGGATGGGGTGTTGGCCAAGCGACCAACCTCGATTGGAGGGTTGGAACATTGGGTCCCACCCTGACCTCCAGGCTTCCCTGGTGACTCAAGTGGTAAAGAATCCACCTGCAAATGTGGGAGACCTGGATTCAATCCCTGGGTTGGAAAGGCCCCCTGGAGAGGAAACAGCTACCCACTCCAGTATTCTGGCCTGGAGAATTCCATGGACTGTATAGTCCATGGGGTCACAAAGATCAGACACAAATGAGTGACTTTCACTTTCTTCCTTTGACTTTCAGGGAAGGGGGGAGGAGCTGGAGACTGAGTTCAATCACCAATGGCCAGAGAAATTAATCAACCATGTCTATGTAACAAGGCCTCTATAAAACCCCAGAAGGACTGAGTTCAGAGGGCTTCTCTGGCAGCTCAGACAATAAAGAATCTGCTTGCAATGTAAGAGACCTGGGTTCGATCCCTGAGATCCCCTGGAGAAGGAAATGGCAACCCACTTCAGTATTCTTGCCTGGAGAATTCCATGGCTGGAGGAGCCTAGCAGGCAACAGTCCATGGGGTCGCAAACTCGCAGACGACTGAACACCTAACACACACACGCTGAGTTCAGAGAACTAGTTGGCTGGTGAATGGGTGTTGGTGCAGGGCACATGACCCCTGGAGAAGGAATGCAAACTCTGCCCATTCCCCCATGCCCTACCCCCTGCATCCCTCCCATCTGGCTATTCCCAGGCTGCATCTTTTCTAATAAACAGGTGATCTAGTGAGCCACTCTAGCAAAGTAAGTGAATCCAAGAAGGAGGTCGTGGGACCCTCCAATGTATTCCTGGGGAGTCAAGAGCACAGGTTCAGCCTGGATTTGTGATTGGTGTGGGGAAAAGGGGGCCAGTCTTGTGCGACTGACCTGGCACTGCCTCCAGGAAGACAATGTCAAAAGTTAATTATAACACCCAGCTGGTGCTATAGAACAGACCACATATCAGGTGGAGAAGTGGTCTTGTCGTGAGACACTGAGAGGACAGGCAACAGGCAGCGGCTCTTCCTCTGCCAGGTAACTGTCCCCAGTCACGCAGGTGTTCTAACACACCTGGGAGTCAGGTGGGGAGGGATGTGGTTTGCCCTCCAGGAAGGCAGTTCCACAGAGTCCCGAGCCTCAAGCCCCAGACTCTCTCCACTCCAGAGGCGTCCATCCCCAGAAGAGGAGGACTGAGTGAAGAAGCCCCAGCCTAACAGAGACTGGGACTCAGAGCAGCAACTGAGACGGAGGACCCTGGATCCCAGTCTGGTCAGTAACAAAGGACATCCACGCAGGGAACCTCTGCTCAGCCCTGAACACAACCACCAGAGCCTAAGGACGGCCCCAAGGGCAGATAAGTGACTCAGCATTTAATTCCACCTTCCAGGTGTCTGCCTAGACCACCGAGTTAGAGTGGAGACAAGCCAGACAGACACCAATCCTGGCCTCAGAGAATTTCTGAGTATTACAGAAATGCCAGGAGAGTCTGTGGAGCCCCAGCACGAATCCCTGCCGGCTCCGACAGCTTGAGCAAACATATGGGAGTGGGAAGCAGGAGACACGCTAAGGAAACTGTTTATTACAGTTGGGAGAAAATACAAGGTAAGTGTTGGAATGGAAGTGGGAGCTACGATCAGCAAAGAAGGATCCTGAATGCCAGCCCAAGGAGTTTATGGGGGAAGGGGTGAAGGATGGCAAGGACGTGCTCAGAGCTGAGTCTAAAGAGTGAATTCACTGGCACCATCGCAGATGTGAAGGGGAGGGAGTTTCAGGGAAAAGGCATCAATCATCTCCAAAGGCTGTCGATACTCAGAGAAAGAAAAACACTGCTTAGAAGACACCTGCCATCATCTCAGTTTTATTAGATGGAGGGTGGAGGTAGGAAGGCAGGTTTCAAGGGCAGAACCCGGCAAAGATACATCTGCAAATAGTGATGGTCAGAAAGGAAGAAACGAGTACTGTTCATGCACTGTGAACTCGCCCTGAGGAAACAGCAGTGCTCAGCACACAGCCCTTTGAGAAGTCAGGTGTGAAAAGAGGAGACTTCCCCAAGTTCCCATAGAGGCACTGGGTTTCTACACAGGCAGACCTGAGCCAAGAAATTCAAGATGCAAAAAGTAACCCTGGGTAAGTGATAAAACATGAGAGAGCTGAAAGGGACAGGATTGCAAGCCAAATTCACATCAAGATGCCTTTACACCTAAAAGATTAACTTTACTTAGAATCTTTTTCTTATAGTTTCATAGTGTAAAATTCCTCTAAGTTTCTCAACCACCAAGAAATAGATTCCATTGTTCAACCACCAAGAAATAGATTCCATAGCTTTAACTTGATCGAGTCCATTAATATATTTTAACACAAACTCTGCTTTTTTTTTTTTTAGTGAAAGATTATGAGCATAGTAAGTGGAGTAGGAAGGAGAGGGGTTTTCAAATTTTCCAGACCTAAGTTTCCAATGTATTTTTAGCCTTCAACACAAGAACCTCATGGCCTGAAAATTTCCAAATATAAGTGCTTCTGTGTTAACTGATTTGCAAGACACATCTGATCTTCACAACAAGCCTCTGAATTTTAAGGGTCAACAACTGGCCCAGGTTGAAAGGATGAGGTTGGGCAGGACCTGAATCTGAGTCTGACTCTAAGAAAACCCTTCATTGACCCAAACCACAAGGCCTGTCTCCGTTCCCTGATTCCCCTGAGCTTCATGTCCTTGTAGTATCTTCTCCAAAGCTTTGCTGTGAAGTAAAGCAGGTGACCCACGGACAGCACTCAGCACACGCACCCAGCCCATAATCCCACAGCTCCGACATCCCGAGACCCACGTGTGTCCCCCTCACAGCCCCGAGGACTGCCTGCCTCACTGTCTCACATGTCTGCTTCTCCTGGTCAGGAAGCCAGTCTCTGTGTCCTAGTTTCTAGGGTGTCCAGCATGTAGTCAGAGCTCAAAACTGGTTTCTGTTTCAGTTAATTCTGACCAACATGCAACCCAAGCGCTCCCTGCGCTCAGGCTGCCTTCTGGGTAAAATCTGCATCACAGGGAACCTAATCAGATATGCTATCACGATACACTGTCTGTAGGAGCCAGCAGACTACAGCAAGCTGGCCATTTCTACACAGCAAGGCTCACTGGTGCACAGTCCCCTTCACTTACCCAGTGTCCACACCACGCAGGGGTTAAAATGGCAGAGCTGAGTAGCTGGCAACAGTCACGGAGCCTGCGAAGCATCAAACAATTACTAGCTGGCCCTCCAGGAAATCTTTGCTGAGCTCTGCATGGGCTCAATCACTCAGTGAGTCAACTAATGTGAGAAGATTTCCTACAAGGCAGTCCCTGCCTTTCAGTGCTGAGTATACAGTGGGGAATGGAAGACATGGCCCGTGTATTCATGGAGCTGCTAGTCTGAGGCAGGAGACACATGGGCTCTGGGTTAGACATGTACAACTGGCCTCCTGTTTCCATTTCCTGAGACAAGAGATAGGTGGGCTCCAGGGAAGGGCTTTACAATCAGCCTCCTGTTTGTCATCCAGAAACGGAAGTACAACAGAAACGGGGCCTTGTCTCTTAAAACACCTTTGGATAACAGTCATGGCAGGAACAGAGAGGGGTAAAACCCTATTTGAGCAAAGGATTAAGGGATCTCTGCCCACCCTGCTTCTTGGGACAAGAGACACTACACACACTGAAAGGCTCCTTGGGGATCTAAAGTCCAGGGGCAACACGAGGCCATAGGAGTCTTGCTCCTCCCAGAAGCCTTCACTTCGAGATCCATCTTGGCTGAGGGGGTGCATGAGCACCCAGAGGAGGGTCCTGAGACAAATTAGCATGGGAGAGGGAGGGCAAAGCAATATGACTGGCCTAAGAGATGACAAAGGCCCAGAAAACAGCCACCTTATGAAGGATTTAAGCTCCCAAAGACGCAACTCTGAGTTCCGCTGTACTTTTCAATCAACTTTTTTTTTTAGTATTCTCTTTACCTTCTGCCTGCTCACCAGGATTCTTTCTGTAAAAGCAGGCAAGGAGGACTAGGGGCCCAGGACCCAGTCACTGGCCTCTGAGGTCCAGTGGCTAAGACTAAGGTCTTGCTCCCCGCTACTGTTCACTGCAAGCTGCCATTTACTGCTGTGTGCATCCAAATCAAGTCTAGCAAGCAAAAAAGACAAACCACATAAAAGGAGCCAAATATACAAATGAGCAATAAACAAACTACTCAATGCAGATCACAATTCAGTTTCCAGGGCTCTGCACGACATGAATATCTTCCAGCCTTTATTTTTAGATTTAATTTTTTTCTTAATTTTTGGGAGAGTATAGTTGCTTTACAATGTTGTATTAGTTTCTACTGTACAGCAAAGTAGATCAGCTATAGATATGTCCCCTCTTTTTTGGACTTCCTTCCCATTTAGGTTACCACAGAGCACTGAGTAGAGTTTATTGTGCTATACCATAGGTTATCTATTTTATATCTAGTATCAATGGCGTATATATGTCAATCCCAATCTTCCAATTCATCCCACCGCCACCTCCCTCCCACCCTATTTTCTTAGCTGTCCAGTAGGAAATGAAAGTTTATTGTAAAAGATGTATGAAAATACCAAATGATCACAAGTAAAGCACAGCTCTGAGGAAGCAGCTGGACTGGAATTTATTAGATATGAGCAGCTGTACTGCTTGGGCTACTGGTTTTGAGGAGGAGAGAGCTGTTTTGAAGATGAAAGTTCTTTGAAATAAGCAGGTGTTACTTTTCCTCGAATGACACAAACAAACAGCAAGGATGGGACTGCCCCCAACCATCTGCTTTTAGATGTTTTAGTGCAACAGTAAGCAAAATAGCTGGCAGGCTCCAGAGAACCAGATTCACAATAATTAAAGGTAGAAATGCTCTGCTTTGTCATGGATGGCAACTGGGGTGCTTTAATTAAAATATTAATCAACAGCCAATATTTTGTAATAACTATAAATGAAAAGTAGCCTTTAAGCATTGTATAAGATTTGTTTTAATTTTTTAAAACATTATGCTGAGCAGAAGCAGCCAGTCACAAAAAGACTATATATTGTATTGTGTTATCTACATGAAACTAGAAGATACATGTAGTATAAAGAGACAGAAAGCAGTTGAGTAGCTGTCAGAGCTGGGGTTGGGAGGACTCACTGGGAAAGGACTTTGTAGAGTGATGAAATATCCTGTCTTGACTGGTGGTATAAATTTGTCAGAATTCACAGTCACTTGAACTCTGCATTTTATGACAGATAAATAACAGAAATAAAAAATAATATCTTGATGAAGTTGATTTAGAAAAAAAGCTCCTGTTGCGAGGGGAAGTGATGAGCACTCATTAAAAACAATGTAAACAATAAGGAAAAGTACAAAAGGAGAAAAATAACATCATCCTAAACAGGATGCTACTGGGCTTCCCTGATGGTCCAGTCGCTAAAACTGCGTTCTCAACACAGGGGGCCCTGGCTTGATCCCTGGTCGGGGAGAGATCCCATGTGCCACAACTAAGAGTTATTAGCATGCCACAGCCTAAAAGATGCCACATGCCACACTGAAGATCAAAGATCCCATGTACTTCAACTAAGACCTGGTACAGCCAAATAAATATATTAAAATAAATATTAAAAATGTTTCAAAAATTAAAGTAGGATGCTATTAATGCACAAATAAAAACATGAAACACTGAAAAAAAATCAGTAAAGGAAATGGCAATCAATTCCAGTATTCTTGCCTGGGAAATCCACTGGACAGACGAGCCTGGTGGGCTACAGTCCACGGTGTTGCAAAAGAGTCAGATGCAACTTAGCCACTAAACAATTCAGAAAGGCACAAAAGTGCCCACGATTTCTAAGCAGGGTAGACTCAAGCAGAGCTGCCAGGTGCAGCCTGTCCTGTTGGGAGGAGCAGAGACATCTGTAGACAGACAGTGGTCAGACTCTGAAACAAATCTGCTTTGTCTGAGAAGGGAAACTAATTTCAGGCTTCCCTGGTATTTCAGCTGGTAAAGAACCCACCTGCAATACAGGAGACCCTCACTCTATTCCATGGTTGGAAAGATCCCCTGAAGCGGGGATATGCTACCCACTCCAGTATTCTTGGGCTTACCTGGTGGCTCAGACAGTAAAGAATCCACCTGCAATGAGGGAGACCTGGGTTCGATCCCTGGGTTGGGAAGAAGCCCTGGAGGAGGGCATGGCAACCCACTCCAGTATTCTTGCCTGGAGAATCCCCAAAGATAGAGGAGCCTAGAGGGCTACAATCCATGGGGTCGCAAAGAGTCGGACATGACTGAGCAACTAAGCACGGCATAAACTAATTTCCTGACAACACTTGTCAACGTCACATCAACTAACAGTTCAGTAAAATTCAGTCCGTCCATAAAACATCATATAACAATGCTGTGCTCATGCTACTGGCTTGATCCAGGAGTGTATTTTAAAACAGCTAGTATAATGTGTGTGTGTATACACACACACACATATACATACATGCATATATATATATATATATACACATATATGTGTATACATACATGAGTTTAAATACTGCTTCATTCAAACAAGTGTTTAACAAGACTTTCATGAGACATACACAAATCCATCTTCCTTGACAGAAATCCAAGAGCAGGGCTAGATCCTCCCATAGAGCTTTGGAGCAACAATGATGCACTTGGGCAGCTGAAGGAGGCAAGACTAAGAATCACCTCTGACACTGAGACTGGTGGATGATCAAGATTCTAGCCTACGTAGCTTGACCTTTAGCATTTAAGTAAAAAAGATAACCAAGATATAAACAATCAGACATCTTCGCCAAACTATAATGCACCTCTAGATTCACGCCGTAGATCAACGTTTCTTCCTGTTACATGAACCTAAGGTAATTACTTGTAAAGTATACTGAAATATATGCAAATACATCTGCTATTTACACAGATGTGTCCAACTTGTAAAAAATCCATCATGTTATACTGCAACAAGGGTACTTCATGTACTTGTAAAAGTTTTATTTATATCTGTACATGTATTAAATACATATGATATAAATTCATATATATCAATGTGTATATATATAAAATAATTAACACGGGTAATGTCAGGTATTGACAGAGACTCAAATAATGGAAAGTGGTGACATTTTGTGGAATTGTTACTTGCAACCACCTAACAGCTGAAAACAGTACTACAAAATAATTCAGTTCCAGTAGCAGCTGCTGATGAATCATCAAATACAGCTAAAGGCCTCCCTTAACTAGATTCATTAACTGAATGCTCATAAAAATTTGCTTGGATTTTAATGTCATACACACTTTCACTTTTAAAAACACATAAAAGGAAGGAAGAAAAGAACTGGAAGGTATAAGGCTATCCAGAAACTGATGGTTGGAGATGCTGGAGCAGTTTCAGGTGTTTCATACACTAGTTATTAAACCTTACTACCTCCTATGAAAAATAGTGACTTCATCACCAACCAAGTGAAACAACCCACAGTATCATTTTATGATCAAAACTACCTGGGGTAAAAGTTCAAATGTTACCTGGAGCAGACTGAAAGAGACTGGTAAGTCAGTGCCATCTAAATTAACCAGAAGTCTTTTCTGTATTACTTGGCACAATCACAAAGGACTTCTATCAAGAGAAAGATCAGCCTAAAAAAGAGTAACAGCACTTGAATCAATGTATTTGTCCAGATCTCTTAGGTGACCTCTTTACTGGTACAGTTACCAGGTAACTGGAAACATCGATAGGCAGTTATTTACCACAGTAGGGAGAGTAAACTGAGTGAAATATGAAAACCCATCCACACCCACCTTAACATCTAAGGGATCATCATTAAGAACTTTTGAAAGCAAATAGTCTAAAAGTCTTCTGTCTAGTTTAAGGCAATAGCATCAAGAAGGCCATCACAAGATGCAAGTGCCTCTCTCCCAGTAGTCACTCTACATTAACAGCTCAAAGCCCTGCATTTGTTAGACTTCCATCCCTAGACAGAAAAAATGAAGGCTGAGTGGTGCTAGTGGTAAAGAATGGCTGCCAATGCAGGAAACTTGGCTTTGATCCCTGGGTCAGGACGATCCCCTGGAGGAGGCATGGCAACCCACTGCAGTTTTGGTGTCTGAAGAATCCCATGGACAGAGGAGCCTCGTACGCTACAGTCCATAGAGTAGCAAAGAGTTGGATACTATTGAAGCAACTTAGTGTGCATGCATGCATAGAGATACACATCTCAGAATGTTGACTAGTTCAGTTCAGTCGCTCAGTCATGTCCAACTCTTTGCGACCCCATGAACCGTAGCACGCCAGGCCTCCCTGACCATCACCAACTCCCAGAGTCCACCCAAACCCATGTCCATAGAGTCGATGATGCCATCCAACCATCTCATCCTCTGTCGTCCCCTTCTGCTCCTGCCCTCAATCTTTCCCAGCATCAGGAGGGAATGAGTCAGCTCATTCCCAATTTCCAATGAGTCAGCTCTTTGCATCAGGTGGCCAAAGTATTGGAGTTTCAGCTTCAACATCAGTCCTTCCAATGAACACCCAGGACTGATCTCCTTTAGAATGGACTGGTTGATCTCCTGGCAGTCCAAGGGACTCTCAAGAGTCTTCTCTAACACCACAGTTCAAAAGCATCAATTCTTTGGCACTCAGCTTTTGTTATAGTCCAACTCTCACAACCATACATGACCACTGGAAAAACTATAGTCTTGACTAGACGGGCCTTTGTTGGCAAAGTAAAGTACTACATTCAGAGTCGCTAAGCCTCTCTAAACTGTGCGCCATATTCTTCAACCATCAATAGTATTTCACACAACATTAACACCATGGAAACAACACAGGTTCATAAATATACTAATTTTCTCATAGCTTTTTAATAGACTAGAACTCTGGCTTCCCTATGCTGCTGCTAAGTCGCTTCAGTCGTGTCCAACTCTGTGTGACCCCATAGATGGCAGCCCACCAGGCTCCCCCCGTCCCTGGGATTCTTCAGGCAAGAACACTGGAGTGGGTTGCCATGACTTCCCTATAACCAGCAGTAAAACCCATCTACAGAACAATGACAGCCATGGACCCGATGCTCACGCTGGGCCCACAGCACAGACTCGAGTGTCACCCTGCTCAGACCACGGATCTTGGAGGCTGCCTGGACAACCTCCTCCCTGCTTCCCGCTACTGAAAGGGAAAGAAACCTAACTTCCAGTAAAAATCAACTCCCTCCATCCCCATGCCCTCCTGGGTTTCTGCATGCTTTCAAAGTCTGCAAATAATCAGCAAACAGCGACCCTCATTATTTGCCTTTCTAATCATGTTTCATTCTGCTTTGTTCAGCGTTTAGGTAGTTTATCTTTAAATGTTAAGGTCCCAAGAGGAAAACTAGATAACATCCCTCTTTTTGTCTGCCCAGAGCCTAACATTGTGCCTTTTAAATAACAGTACTGGACAGACTTATGGGAAATAGTCAGCTAAAATTGTTATGTTCCATACCTGAAAGGTACTGTTGAACCCGAAAATGTTGCCACTAAAGAATAGCAGATGAAGGAATGATCGTCACCCGTAAGCAGAAGCTGTAGTTCTCCCCCTTCCCGCCCAAGATCCAGCCTGTGACCAACAGCATCCTCACTCCATGTGCAGACACCCCTCAGACGCAACACGTTTAAAAATGAATGTCTTCCTGCTACTTCCCAAACCTGCCTCCGGACGCCCACATCAGAACTCTCAGGGTCCCTGTGGAGGCCGATCCCTCCTTCCCTCCTACATTCAACCATTCACCACGTCCTGTCGTCCTCCTCATGTTCCTGAAATTAGCCCACTTCCCCCCATTGCACACCACCTCGCACCTCACCAGCCTCCCAATCATCCTTCCTATGGACCTACAACTGTCTGCCTCCACATGACTAAAAGAGCAACTATTAAAAAAAAGCTGTGTGTGTGTTTGTGTATGTATACATTCACACATGTCTATCTTGTATTATCTCACTTCCTAATGTATTTGCTCACTTCCAACCTGAAAACTTGCTCTTAGAATCTAATCTAATAATCTAGAATATGGCTTAAGAAGACCTTAGACAATATAACCCCTCCTCCGCTCACCAGCTCATCCGGGATCACATTCCCCTTCACATTCAGTGCCCCAATCTCGCATAAACAACAAGGTCCCATTGTACAACTTGGGGAATTACGTTCAATACTGTGAAAACCATAGGGGAAAAGAATATTTAATAAATCACTTAGTCGCTCAGTCGTGTCTGACTCTTTGCAACCCCATGGACTGTAGCCTACTAGGCTCTTCTGTCCATGGGATTTTCCAGGCAAGAATACCGGAATGGGTTGCCATTTCCTTCTCCAGGAGATCTTCCCGACCCAGGGATTGAACCTGGGTTCCCACATTCTGTCCTGGTAGGCAGACGGCTTTACCATCTGAGCCACCAGGGAAATCATAGGGGAAAAGAATAATAAATCACTTAGCTGTACAGCGGAAATTAACACAATACTGTAAATCAATTATACTTCAATTAAAAATTTATAAGGAAAAAAAAGAGAGTTCCAGTCTTAAATACCTGCAGTCTACACCACAACAAGCTTTGTCTCAGCTCCTAGTTTCCATAGACACTGTTCCCTCGGCCTGAAACACTGTTCCAGGCCCCATGCTGTCAGCCATGCTCAGGTTCTGTTTAACCACCACTTCCTCAGGGTGGGCCCAGACTAGATCGGCTCCCTCTGCTCCAGGTGCGACCCGGGCCCCCACTCCCTACGGAGCACACTCTCCTCCCAGCTCTGACAGCAGCCTTCCCTTCAGACACAAGCAGAAATCCTGTCCACCTTACATCCCACCATCATACTCCTACAGTGCCAGCTCTTGCTGAGTCCCAAGTACCAACATTCATTCACGTGTAAAGCAGTCCTGGCCAAAAAGACTTCAACCCCAGAGCATGAATATTACCAAGTAGCAAGCTGCTATCAAGATGTTATTAAGTACCTGGCATCGGCCAGGCTAGAACAGTAGTTGAAAACAGGAGTCCAGTCCAGAAGGGACTTACAACTCAGATAAGGAAATAGCTTCCACATAAAGGAATGACGTTAGAGCTGAAACTCCAGTACTTTGGCCACCTCATGGGAAGAGTTGACTCATTGGAAAAGACGCTGATGCTGGGAGGGATAGGGGGCAGGAGGAGAAGGGGACGACAGAGGATGAGATGGCTGGATGGCATCACGGACTCGATAAACGGGAGTTTGAGTGAACTCCGGGAGATGGTGATGGACAGGGAGGCCTGGCGTGCTGTGATTCATGGGGTCGCAAAGAGTCGGACATGACTGAGCGCCTGAACTGAACTGAAAGGTACTAAACTGGGACTTCCTGGTGGTCCAGTGGTTAAGATTCTGCCGTCAGCATGACAGCCCTTATATGTGGAATCCGAAAATAAATGATACATATGAACTTATCTACAAAACAGAAACAGACTCAGAGAGAACAACTTATGGTTACCAGTGCAGAACAACAGGAGGAAAGGGCAGTTAGGGAATTTGGAATGGGCATGTACACATTGCTATAATTAAAATGGTTAACTCACAAGGACCTACTGTACAGCACAGGGAACTCTGCTCAATGTTATGTGACAGTCTGGATGGGAGGGGAGTTTGAGGAGGATGGACATTCTTACATGTAAGACTGAGTCACTTTGGTGTCCACCTGAAACTATCACAACACTGTTAATTGGCTATACTCCACAACATTGTTAACTGGCTATACTCCAATATCAAATAAAAACATTTTTAAGAAAGACTCTGCCTTACAATGCAGGGGGCACAAGTTTGACGCCTGATCAGGAAACTAAGGTCCTATATGCCTCGAGGTATGGCCCAAAATGTTTAAAAAATTAAAAATAAAAGTACTATACAACAAGGTATTATTTAAAGGTAAACAAAATAATCCACGGTTGTATAGTGTTGAAAAAACACAACAGAAAAGAGGATCTTTGAGTGGGATTATTAAAGGATGGGCAGAATGTAAATATAAAGAAAGATACCACAGGTAGAAAATGCTGAAGCATCCAGCCGTGCAGGCGTACATATTTCCAGGAGTCCAGGTTTACATATATGCAAAAGTCTGGTTGGAAGGGAAGGGGATAAAAGATCAAAGAGACTGAAGTGATTACAGATCAAGTTTATAGTTTTTAAGGTTAAAGCTGAATGCTTAGAGAGTAGCACAATATGAAAAACAATGGAAGCTGGGTGAAGGGAGGAAGACTTGATCTGATTAGGACTAACAGCCTGAACGTGGACCGTGCCAGCGAGTGTACTTCAAGTGTGTTCTCTGACTTCAACCCTTGACACCCCTATAACCTGATGCTCAGTTAACACATGAGAAAACCGAGTGTCAGAATATTTACAACATGTTGTTGTTGTTCATTCACTCAGCTGTGTCCGTCTCTGAGACCCCATGGACTGCATGCAGCACACCAGCCTTCCCTGTCTTTCACCATCTCCTGGAGCTTGTTCAACTCATGTGCATTGAGTTTGTGATGCCATCCAACCATTTCATCCTGTGTTGTCCTCTTCTCCTGCCTTCAGTCTTTCCCAGCATCAGGGTCTTTTCCAATGAGTCTTAGAGCTTCAGCTATTTACCGCATATTCAAGGTTAATATAGTTGATAAGTGCTAGAACTGGGGCTTGATTACAGCAACTTCAGAGCCCTTAAGGGTTCACAGGGGAGAAGTCCTCTTTGAAAATAGTGCAAAGCAAGGAGTGTTTTTAAACCTAATAGGGAAGAGCCGACTCATTGGAAAAGACCCTGATCCTGGGAAGGAATGAAGGCAGCTGGAGAAGGGGAAAACAGAGGATGAGATGGCTGGATGGCATCACTGACTCAATGGACATGAGTTTGAGCAAACTCTGGGAGATGGTGGAGGACAGGGAAGCTTGGTGTGCTGCAGTCCATGGGGTCGCGAAGAGGTAGACACTTCTGAGCAACTGAACAACAATATCAGGGCATAGAGGACTCAAAAGCAGTATATTCAGTGAAGCAGCAGCTAAAGCAGCAGCAGCAAGGTCAGAGGTGAGCAAACTCAGACCAAGACAGAAATGCGTGACCAAGAAATTAGTGTAATAGGATGTCAAGGGGCGAAAGCAGATCTAAAAATGAAAAACAGATGTTGGAATTCAAAGACGACTCTACAGCTGCTAATCTCAGATAGGAAACAAAATAATCATGCCATAAACAGAACTTGGATACATTTAAAAGTGGACCTGTTTTTCCATGTTAAGTCTTTGCGTGAGGTCAATATGATCAATCCAGTTGCAATGTCCACCAGACAGTGTGGACAATGATAATGGGAGCTTGCTGAGAAGAACAAGTGAGATTAATATTATCAGTACTAATGTTATGCTTAAGAAAGGTATACTTCTTAAACCAAAGGAGACATTATGTTAATAAAAAAATTAATAACTGTTAGCCAAAAAAAAGGAAGAAAAACATCTAATAACACACTCCCCCACAATCCCATCTTCCCTAAGCAGCCCTAGCAACAGTGCTTCTGCACATGTCAGCTTAAGACAGAAACTCCCAGCCACCCACCCACTTGTCCCCTGCAAACGATTCCACACCCATTGCAGTATCTTTGAGGCATCTTTTTGGAGCAGAAAATATTGAGACTAGCCTCCCGAAGTGCATGTAGAAATCTGAGCCATAAATTAGGCTTTCAACTTACAATTTTTAAACTTGCAAAAAGATTTCCATTAAATGTTAGGGAACCAATGATGGATTTCCATTAGCAATGAGGTACAAAAAGACATCTGCAGACAATATAAAAAATTAGAATTGGAAAATGTCATCTGATCTCCTTATTTCCATGACTAGCTACTATCAAAACAATTTTTCAAAAGCAAGTAACAGAATAAAGCATGCAATATATCTTTCCTGCTGATGATCATTTTAACACCGTATATCCCCTTATGATAACAGAAACAACCATATGTTAAAGCACATTTAGAAAAGATAGAAGGATGCAAATTCCTATTCACAATTGCTCGTGGCAAAGAAAAGGCAAGAGAACTGGGAGGGGCGACAAATTATGCTTCAACTTTATCTACCACGTTTCCTTTTCATTTAAAAAAAAAATCTGAAATAGGTCAAAATGTTAACATCTGTTCATCTGGAGTGAAGGTCATGCAATGTTTACTCTGGTCTCCTTGTCATTCAAATGTTTATGAAATTTTACCCCAATTATTCAAAAGGAAAAAGGATCCAAGGCTCTCAACCTAATGAAAACACCACCCAGAATATATCTAATCCATCTTGCTGCCTGAATGACCCCAGCTCCACTGGGTGAAGTTCACATCTTTGCCACGCAGCCAACTTCTATTCTGGACGAATTCCAGAAGAGCCTAATCAGCAGATCTGAACTGATATTCCCTATGCAGCTAGTCGTCCAGTCGTGTTCGACTCTTTGTGAGCCCATGCCCAGGCTCCTCTGTCCACGGGATTCTCCAGGCAAGAACACTGGAGTGGGTTGCCATTTCCTTCCCCAGGGGAACTTCCCGATCCAGGGATCGAACTCGGGTCTCCTGCACTGCAAGCAGTGTCTTTACCATCTGAGCCACAGGGAAGCCCATTCCCCTCTGGGGTGGGCCTTAATCATGGGCCAGTCCTCAGTGGCGAAAACTAGGAAAGCATCCACGTCTCTCAGGGGAGCTGAGAGAAAGATTCCAGAAGGAAGAAGCTGCTACATAAACTCGTCATCTCCCTCCCACTTCCATCCACTCCTGGTTCCCTGTCCTGCCCCGCCATCTCCCAGTCCTCCATGGGGAAGCCCAAAGGCTCCTCCTCCTCCAGGAGAAACCCAGCACCAGTCTCCTGGGCTCCTCCTCGGCTCACCATGGAGACGCACAACAGCTTCTAGAAGCAGCCAGTTACTCTCTTAACCATCCCTGAAAACAGATGGGCAGGAGGACGTAAGCATAAGGGCAATGCCCCCTCGAAGGACACATTTGTTCACCTATTCACGCTGCCTCCTCTGTTTCTTAAAATGCCCCTCACACCAAACCCAAGGAAATCAAATCTTAACTCTAGCTAAATGGTCCCATAGAATTATTATGACACAGGATGACCATGGGTGCCCAGGAAAGAAGAACATTCAATGGAGGTCAGGCCTTTTGAATGGGACAAAGGCCTGGGGACCTGGGGCTTCTGTACCCAGAGCACAGCAGAGGACCCAACATGGCTGAACTCAGGGCTTCCAGAGGACAAGGAATACGTGAGCTCTTGCATCTTGTATCCCTTTTTTTTTAATCAACAAGGTATTCATTTTAGCAACTGCCAAGATCCTTTAAACTAAGAGGACAAACGCACATAAAAGACAACACTACTGTGCCCGCACTCTGCACTTTCACGTTCTAGGAAGAGTAAGATATAAAGAAGCAACACAAAAATGCTGCAGTTCACACCACCAGGAACAAAATACCTTTAACAGGGTTTCGGCATAAAAAGATGGTGCAATTTCTAGTGCTCTAGACTCCAGTTTAATAATAGAGCAGTGAAATTGCTTAGACTCCAGACCTCTAACATAAGGCCAGGGCCCAGCCAAGAAGGGGGTATGAGGACTGAGGCTTGAACATCTCCAGTCCAGGAACCTCCATACAACAAAATCTCAACTGTCCAGGGTCAGAAGGTGGGCATGTGCCTGTGACTTGGCCCAGGATGTTGGCTCAGACTACATGGAAGGCGATGCATGTCCCAGAATACACCCAACTTGTGACCAGAGTAGAAGGTTGGTAAGAAAGAGTAATGGAAAATAACCACAAGAGGGCCTAAATAGGACAGGCTTTGAAAGCCACAGGGTTAGAATGGGAGGGCCGAAGCATGGATGGCCACTTCCAAAAAGATGATCACATCTGCACCGCCACATTGTCGAGAAGGGATAGTAAAGGGCAGGGACGCGCTGGCCAAGCTGCCTGGACGAGAGACAAGCAGACGTGGTATCCAAGGAGCAGCAGCCACGAAACAGCACAAAGGAAGATACAAGAGCATCTGCTCACTGACAACCGCAAAGACAAGAGCATCAGCCTCCAGGCCCTCTGTGCTGTGCTGTGCTGAAGTGTTCAGTCGTGTCTGACTCTTTGGTACCCCATGGACTGTAGCCGGCCAGGTTCCTCTGTCCATGGGATTCCCCAGGCAAGGATACTGGAGTGGGTTGCCATACCCTTCTCCAGGGGATCTTTCCGACTCAGGGATTGAACTCAGGTCTTCTGTAGGCAGATTCTTTACCACCTGAGCCAGGGCAGGAAGAAACTCCTGGAGGTGATGTATAGGCTCCTGGCACAGAGTGCAGTGATGGTTTCCAGACATACGTGAATCTCGAAACCAAATAAATCGCAGACATCAAGTATATTCAGCTTTTGTATGTCAATCATACCTCAATCAGGAGGTTTGCAAAAATATTTTTTGTCTTACAGTTTACATTCTTAACCATTACGATATAAGGCCTTAAGATTTTCAGTGACCAAGGCAATAAACATCAATTAAACTAGGAAGCGAGTTGGAGAAACAGTCTCTAGGACACAGGAGACTAAAAGCAGAGTCACCGTTCAGAATTCAGCCTTGGTGCCCCACAAGGTGGGAGGAAGACGGGTTCAGCTGAAAAGCTCAGAGGACCTGCTATCCATACACATTGCCTTAAAGGAAGCACGTGGGCCATTCCTGCAGACCTCCTGGGAACACGACACCAGCCCTGACGTTCTCGCAGGTAGGTGCCCAGAGAACCACGGGCCAGAGAAAGAGATCCACCTGGTGCTGCCTCAGATCCACCCTTCAGGAGTCCGGTCTCTTCAGCTGATAAGACAGGGATCTGAGTGGGATGCACGGTGGACTCCCAGATGTTCTCTCCTGGCCCAACCACAGACGGCCTAAAGAGGTCACCGTTGGTTTTAGACGAAAGAGCAGTTGAAATTAATGCTAACTCTGAGACAGTCAAACATCCAGGTGATGCCACAAAGTGTCTGCACACCTGCTTCCACAAATGAGGCTCGGGTGGGCTCAGTGGACCGGAGTTCGCCGGCACTGCGGCAGTTCAGAGTCGCTCACACAGAAAGGACGGCCAGAACTGAGAGAAGAGGCAGTGGCATGCGGTGGAGAGGACACCTGAATTTGGGCCAAGGGCATCCATACACACATCCATGGAGCCACTCCCGCAACTGAGGCACAGGAGCAAGGAGAAAAGCCAGGCGCAGAAACTGAGCCGAGCAGAAGCTACACTGTCTGAGAAGTAGGAGAAGGAAGCTCCCCAGTCTGGCATGAAATCCATTCCATCATTCCGCCCAAATCCGCATCCGACCCACCCCTGCCACAGCGGCCCCACCAAGTCACCCCAGGGTCCCTCTGCCCTCCTTCCCCATCCAACCCCACTACTCCAACAGGGAGAATTATCTAAACCCCACCTGTGACCAGGTCATCACCGCAAAGTCCCACCGACAAATTCGTTTCTCCAACTGTCTCTTGTGGAGGATGAAGGGTGGGCGTGAAAATGACACCTCTTTCTGGAATGCTGAGGCTTCCCTGCTGACTCAGTAGGTAAAGAATCTGCCTGCGATGCTGGAGACCCGGGTTCGATCCCTGGATTGGGAAGATCCCCTGGAGAAGGGAATGGCAACCCACTTCAGTATTCTTGCCTGGAGAATTCCATGGACAGAGGAGCCTGGCGGGTTATAGTCCATGGGGTCACAAAGAGTCGGACATGACTGAGTGACTAACACTTTCACACTTTTTCGCTTTTCTGGAATGTCATTGTTACACAATGGTAAACGATGTTGAAGCTGTCGAACCAAACAAAAACTTCAGAACTTTATGCTCGTGGTGGGCTACTCTTTGAAGAGCCTCAGCCTTCTCCTAGGCAAATTTCTGTTATTGAGGGGTGCACTGTGGTGAAAATTTTAGTACACTGGCCCAAGTCAGTCAGACTTGTGTTTCTCCAGATTAAGATAAGAAGTCAAAGAAAAAAAGACTGAAGACGTATAAAAGAGAAAAAGTCCAACATGAATTTAAGTCATATGGTAGTCTCTTACTTTCTGGACTCTAATGTTTTAGAAGAACAGGTGACCTGGCTTTGAGTCCAAGCTTTATCACTTCCTAGTTATATGACTCAGGGCAAACTATTTAACTTTTCTGTGACTTTTTTTTTCCATTTGTAAAATAAAAATGACAATAACTCAACAGGCTGCTGTAAAGAGAGCTAGCTTAGCACAGGACTTGGTTGAGACTGGCTATTATTTGTAAATTCCAAGTCCACCCCAGTCTGTTAAAGTGTTCTGAGGCTTTTGTAAGTCCACAATTAGGCTCAGACAGGAAAATGTCTATTCTGATAAGCAGTCCTGCCATACCAGTCAGTCTGTCCCTGAGGGATATTTTAGGCTCCATACACAAAAGAGTATATTTAATTACCCAGCTCGACAGTCCTCTGGAGATCAGAAACATGGAGAACACCAGAAGCCAATCCAACATCATTCTTTGTCATTTATAAAGTTCAAGACACTGGAACCAAAAACAAGTTAACAAACCCTAGTGCTTGAACTATGTACACTTTTTCAAGGACACCAACCTGAAATACACAGAAGAGGAAGGTCTGAAGAATCCCACTGCTGACAGCTCTTACTAATCAGTTGCCACGAGTGGTTTCACAAACGTACACAAATATTGATATCATCCTTTGTCATCGAGGTACTAAGTATCGCTCAAGTGATGAGATGGAATGTGGGAAGGAAAGGGTAGCTGAAAACCAGCCTGACCTGAAGCCGAAGGACCTGCTCCACTCACAGTTGGCACCAGCAGGAAGCAGGGTGAAAGCCTGCTGGGAGAGACTGGAAGCACCCTCCTTTTTCTCTCACCCGAATTCCAACAGACTGCCTACTTCATCTGACTTGTAGCCCAGATAATGTGTCACCTACCGCTTTCAGTTTCTCCTAAGAAATGCCTTATTTCTATCACCTGTTTCTCAATATTATAAATTTTTAAGAGGGGGAAATACTGTAATAAATAAAACCCACAGAGCCCGAGCACTGCAATTAATGAATAGCCTCGACTTGCCACATCTATAGAAAAGCCCGAGCAGCAACGAAGATCTGGTGCAGCCAAAAATAATAATAAATAAATGATTTTTTAAAGGTCAACTTTTCACCTATTTTATTGCACTATCAACCCTTTCAAGGCAGGATGCCTTTTACACTTTCAAATCTGGTCTCAGAACACAGTGTAAGATACATAAACAGATAGTTATACATAATAAATACATCACTGTGGAGGCAAGAAAAGTCTTGGTTTAACTAAAAAAAAGTCCCTAACAGCACCAAGAAGTGTCTACCATTATTTTTTTACTTCAAATAAGTTAAGCTACTTTAAGAATACAACAAAAGGACTTTTCTATTCATAGTTTCCTTTGGATTTAGTTCTGCAAACCAACACAATTTAGGTTGCTGTTTCAAAGAAAAATGATGAACCCATTTCTTCATCCTGAACCTGCTTGTCTTATAATCTTATAATGTTGAAAACTAATTTTTAAACCAAATATTTAACCTGCCTTCTATATTAACTATATCTCAAATCATATAATTTCTCTTTATAAAGATATCCTAATAAATTAGAAAGGGAGACAGAATTTAAATATCACCATTTTGCAAACCCCTAACAAAGAGGTTTCCCAGGCAGAGCAATGATAAAGAAGGTAGGGGACACAAGAGACCCGGGTTCAATCCCTGGGTCAAGAAGATCCCCTGAGAAGGAAATGGCAATCCGCTCCAGTACTCTTGCCTGGAAAATTCCATGGAGAGAGGAGCCTGGAGGGCTACAGTCTGTGGGATCACAAAGAGTTGGACACAACTGAGCAACTAATAAAATAATGGATCTAGAGAATGATTATTAATGACCATGAATATTACAAAGAGAAAACCAACATTGTCTGAATCCAGCTACAAGTACACCACATCTCTGTGAAGCAATATTGTCCCAAAAATAGACACTGAATAAAATCAAGATCAGGTTACCATTTACAGGAAATAAAAGAACAGAAGAACAGGTTAAACCACACATTAAATTGAAAGCATCAACACAGGTCACTACCTGTTATAACTCTTAATTATGATGATGTCACCAAGCAAATATTTTTGATACACAGACACAGGACATTTCTTGCAGGTTTCTTTGTGATTATCTCCATCTTAAAAGAGGAAAATCAGCCAAGTAATAGCATGCTTACAGATGCGCTTATGCTGTCAAGAGAGAAAAATGGGCCCTTCGTACAGGTCTGGAATTGCCAATCTCAGAAATATTTGCTTTCTTAGTGTTACTAAGCTTTCTTTCACTGGGAAAAATACAGTCCTGCTGAGCCAAGATGTAGCAAGTCCTTGCTTCTAAGAAGATCACTTTGGGAGGAAGAGAAGAGGCTGGATCTGGTTCCAGCACCCCAAGGAGACAGAACAGAATGAGGGGCTGGCACTCAGCTCTGCTGGAGGTTATCAGGAGCCAGCTTTTTGCTCTCAGGATCCAGGAACTCTGGGGCTCCTCAAGAACCTTTCAGGACATCCATAACATTAAAAATATGTGACAATGTTAAAGGCTGTGCTTTTAAATACAATAAATAAAATTTCCTGTTTGAAACTGCAAGAAAGTAAATACTAATAGATACAACCCATGCAAACAAAAATATCCTTAATAATTTTTAAGAGTGTGAAGTATACTGTGACCAGAGGTCTGAAAACTGCAGCTGTGAGAACTGAGGCCAAGGCCATGCATCTTCAAAGGAGCTATCAGAGGTGACTTTGATTTCTCCTTCAAAGGAAGCACCAAAAGTTGGCAGCCCAGCAAGAGCAAGTGGATAGAGCACTTTTAACTCCACGTGGTTACAAGTCAAGATAGTGAAAATGAGCAGGGGACTGGCACCCAGGGTCCTGGCAACGTTCTGTGTCTTCACCCAAGTGCTGGTTACATAGTGTGTCTGCTTTGTGAAAATTCAGTGACCTGGAACTTAGGACAGTTGCATTATATCTTTCTAGGTACCTGGTGTATGCATTTCTCTAGGTATATCTTATACTTGAATAAATGTTTTTAAATTCAGAGTTTAAGATGCATAACAACTTCTGGTTTTTCTAAGGGAGTCATTACATACAACTTTGGAAGAGCCTGATGAAAATAATAAAATATTTAACTTAAAAATTTTAATTTAAAAGCCTCAATACAGACAACCGTAACTTTTCTGGGTTAAGAGCTATATACCATCTAGGTTGGCTTCCTTGCCAAGATCAGGAAGAGAATTCTGTGCTTACCTCTCGCATTGTTTAAACCGCAATAATGAAGTCACAATTTCTTAATGAAATCAAATACAACTGTACAAAATGAAATCTCCCAACTAAAGGCAAAACTAAGGCCGAATTTCCTCTAGGGTGTTAAAGCGATCCAGTGGCCTCTATCTCTGCTAATCGTCACTCATCACCACAAGCCTAGACAAATGTAGTGAGGAGACCAAACACAGAGCAAGGTGGTGAGAAGTGGAAGGAAAAGACACACGGCCATTATGTAAAGACGGAATAATCACCTCCATAGAACACCCAAAAGAAAAAGTAGCCCTTAAAATACAACAGACTCAGCACAATTGCTACACCCACAGAAAAGGTTAAATATAGACAGGTTAGCTAACTGACTTACATCAATATATACAGACACATCTGTATCAATAGGATTCCCTCCTCAAGGGAGAAAAATGGGGAGAATAGGAGTCAAAAGTGTCATTCACACAGAAACGAAAACTGATATACCTAGGAATTAATCCAACAAAGAAGACATAGAACATGGAGAAATGAAAACTGTACTGAAAACCATAACTATCTTTTCCTTTTTTCTTTCTAATTGGAGTACAGCTACTTTACAATGTTGTGCTGGTTTCTGCCGTGCAACGTGCATCAGCCCTAAACACGCCTGTGTACCCTCCTTGCTGAGCCTCCTTCCACCGCTTCCCACCCCTCTAGGCTGTCACAGAGCTCCGGGCTGAGCTCCTTGTTTTACACAGCAGTTTCCCACCAGCCATCTAATGGACACATATGTCAGTGCTACTCTATCTGTGTGTCTCTATTATTGCACTGCAAATAGGTATCTTTGATACATGGTTTCAACCATGGCTCTAGGTCAGTATCACCAGAGGCCCTTTTTAAAAATTCAACTGCAGGAGCTCCACTCCCTAGAAGATTCAGTTAATCTGGGGTAAACAGGCATGTCTTTTTTTTTTTTTAAAACTATCCAGTTAATTCTAACACGAAGCCAGAGTTGAAAACCACCAGCTTAAATAATTTTGAAGATGCACAGATGGGACTCGCTTCCCACACAACAAAATACGTAAATAAGCTGTAATCGCGAAAATAAAAACAAAAACCAGTGTGGAACTGGAACAAACTAGAAAGCCACCTTTGTTAACTAAGAATGGAGAAATATTTCCTAAACAAGACCCGGAAGGTGGAATAAATGGATGGATCAAATTGTAACAAAAATTAACATTCTGTTCAATAAAAAAATGACATGCAAAAAAAAAAAAGTAAGAAAATATCAAGAATATACAAAAAAAGAAAAAAACCTTCTGTAAATTAAGGCTGAAACATGTGAAGATAAAGAAACCCAACGCAAAGAACATGTCAATGCCAATTCACAAAAGGCAAAACCCACACACCTAAGAAGCATCTGACAGGATACTTAACTATACTAGTAAACAGAGAATTGCCAGTAAGAACAGTAACATATGTGCCCAAGATTGCTCCATCTGTGGCATCAGATTGGAAAAAATTATAAGGTCAGAAATGATCAAATGCTGGCAAGAAGGTGGGGAGTAGGAGCAAGCCACAGCCAGCCCAGGTAATAACGTGGCAGAACTCAATGAAATGACATTTATGCCCAGGAGAGAGTGCTGATGTGGAGAGGGGGAAAACACAATAACATGAGTGGCTCTGCGTGGACCAGCACTGACAGAGGGCCAGTTAGCTCCAGTGTGCACCCTCAGCAGGGGAGGGTCCCAGTCCCGACCACCTCATACACTCCATCACAGTATGTAGCGAGTCCCCCACACACTAGACACTGCGCCCGCGCTGGGGACACAGCAGTGAAGACCAGATCCCTACCCTCAGAGCTGACATCCAATGAAGGAAACGTAAAGAGGAAACAGATAAAATTACAGTAAGCATGTGACAACTGCTACAACGGAAAGAAACGGGTGACTGTGCCAGGAAGTGATGGCATGTGGGGCTGTGCGGGGGTGGGGGGACACGTCTACCAGAGAGGTGGGCTCTTGGTGATGGGGGCAGGGCGGGGGGGTGGGGGGCGGGGGGGTGGGGGGGAGGCTGTGGTGAGGGAGGGAGCCAGGTGTTCAGCAGCTGGGGTAGGACCTCCATGAATGCCTCCAGGGCATCAAGGGCAGTCACCCCTCCCCAGGGGAGCCTGCAGGTATTCAAAAGATGGCTTCCCTCCTGCAATGAATGCCCAAAAGCCACCTTTAAGATTCCAGCTCTATAAAGTGTGGACTATGATGATTATAGCTAAACTCCAGTATTATCTGACCAAAGAGTTCAATCTTTTAAGGCGGAGGAAAAAACATGCTACCAATGTGAATGTTCTACGTCCCTAAAAAGGTTTCTTGAAACTTACTAGGATCCACAAACAGCTCCTTCATTCATTAAACAGAAGTCAAGCACTAATATATCCCTCCCACAGCACACTGCAGGAAATGAGGATAAATGTAAATGTTTCTGTCCTTAAGGAACATACTTCAACTTACAAGGTTCAGGATCCTATGTATTTCATTCACTAATTGATTTGTATGACTAAAAGCCAGCATTTACAGCATGCTTATAACCCTCCAGGCATTGCTGTATATGAGTTTTTACATACATTCAAGGTCATGTGATACTCCCAACATGATACTACTACATTATTTCCATTTTAGAAATGAAAACCAGAGGTAAGAAATGTGCCTGTTGTCAAGGAAAGTACTAAGTAGCAGAGGAGGGATTCAAAGTCCGATCTTTCAAACGTCAAAGTCTGGGTTCTTCACCACTACCTTTACATTCCCCCTGGAATCATGTCAGTGGATTTCTAAGTGTGGTCCTGGACCAGAAGCATCGCCAGCCATCACCCTGGAGCTTATTAGCAATGTGTATTCGCAGGGCCTATTCTCAAACCTGAAAACTTAGAAAATGTGAGAATGAAGCAGCCGCTGGAATTTTAACAATCCCTCCCCACAGTGATTCTGAGACATGGTAAAGTTTGAGAACCTCAGCTTAAAGTTTTTATACTCAACTTTGTATATGTTAAAAATGAAATGATATCATTTTGAAAATTCCAAAATAAGAAATTTTGATCCTATTTTAAAATACTCTAAACAGATCAAAATGATATTAATTCCTCTCCTCACTGCCCACAGCCCAACATCTCCTCCCCCTAAACACTGTACCCTAATGAAATCGTCTAAAAAACAGTCAACTCTGAAGGGCCTTACTGGGAACTAAATTCAAAACATAGAAAGAGCACAGAGGTCGAAAAAGAATCTTCTCAAGTCAAATCACAAGCCATATTAGGAAGAGGAGGAAAAAATGGTTTCTGTATCAGCTGTAGAAACTTCCTAAGTCTTGGTCCATGGCTCCATAAACGATTTTATCTTTGGCTCGACTCCAAATTTTTACATCATCATTTCCACAAACTTCCAAGTGCCAGAAAAAGAAGTTATAACTCTCAGAAGTATCTGATTCTCAAGATTCAAACTGCTTTAAGTATACATACAGAGGCATTGTCTTGCAAACAGCAAGTTTTTAATCCTGAGTAAAGCTGATCAGGTTTTTGCCATATGTACACATACACGTGTACTTGCTCAGTCGTATTTGACTCTCTGTGACCCCATGGACTGCAGACCACCAAACTCTTCTCCCTATGGAATTTTCCAGGCAATAATACTGGAGCAGGTTGCCATTTCCTCCTCCAGGGGCTCTTCCTGACCCAGGGATCAAACCTGCATCTCCTGTGTCTCCTTCACTGGCAGGCAATTCTTTACTACTGAGCCACCTGAGAAGCCCCTTTTCTGGTATAACATAGAAACTACAGCAAAAGCGCTATGCTTCTGCTGATAGGTCGCTTCAGTAGTGTCCGACTCTGTGAGACCCCATAGACTGCCCGCTGTCCCTGGGATTCTCCAGGCAAGAACACTGGAGTGGGTTGCCATTTCCTTCTCCAATGCGTGATAGTGAAAAGTGAAAGTGAAGTCACTCAGTCGTTTCTGACTCTTCCAGACCCTATGGACTGCGGCCTACCAGGCTCCTCCATCCATGGGATTTTCCAGGCAAGAGTACTGGAGTGGGGTGCCGTTGCCTTCTCCATATTCAAGGCTACTTATTTCTAATAAAGCCTGTTTCTAGAGGGAGTAGAAGAACATTATCAAAAGTAAGTATATTGAAGGAGGGAGAAGGGGATGACAGAGGATGAGATGGCTGGATGGCATCACTGACTCAATGGACACAAGTCTGAGTAAACTCGGAATTGGTGATGGACAGGGAGGCCTGGCATGCTGCAGTCCACGGGGTCGCAAAGAGTTGGACACAACTGAGTGATTGAACTGAACCATAATTTTAGAACCTAACATATGCCAAATAACTCTTTCAAGCTGTTCACTTGCATACAAAAGTCATTCATTTTACCAACTTCAGGATTCTGCTTATTTTACATAAATTTGTGGCCCAAGCCTGGCCCTGGGACCGCTATAAACACGACTGAGAATACTCAGACCTGATTCTGTGGGCTCAGGTACAGAGAACTCCAGGAAGCCCACGCTTGGGCAGCTTTCTCATCTCCCCAGTTGCTTACAACCACCCACCCTTCGTGCCCCAGCCCACACTTTCCCAAGAGCTGGCAGCTCTGCCAGGAGCTTCCCTCCTAGAAGGAGCATCACCAACTTATTTCCCCTTCCCAAAGCTCCATCAAATCCCCTGAGGACCAGATCTACTTCCAAGAAATTATACCAAATTACCAAAGATCTCCTGCCCACGTAAAGTCAGTGGAACTGAATTATACAGACACATAGCACCCGCCAAAGACCTTCCCATCTGAGTGCTCATCTTGCCTTTTAAAAGTCCAGTGTTTTCTGCAGCACCTCACAAAATGCAATCACCCTAACTAGTCCTTCTTCCCCACTGTCATTTCTATACCTGGTGTGGCATTATCAAAGTAGCAGCTATGTTTTCTCATCTCCGTCCTGTAACAATTAGTGAGCAGCAATTAACCAGTAACTAGCAAGCCAACAGTTCCTGCCTTCCAGGAGAGAAAGCTCCTCTCTCTTTCCTACTTGAAGCTGATAATCATGCTTTTCTAAAAAAAAATAGAAAGATTTATTAAGTGAGCATTCAAGGAAAAAGCAAAAAAACAGTTTTACACGCCTGGAAAAAGACTGTTTACATGTTTGTTCATAGTAGGCATAAAACCACACTCAAATAGCTCATCATAGTTAACGTAAGATTCAAACAAAACACAAACCATTAAAAACAAACAGGTTCAAGTGTACAGAAATAAAGACCAATAAATTGACACTGTTCCAGGTACCTGTCTACAGCAAGAACCAGTTTTCTCACAGGTTATTTCTAAAATTACTAACAGCTTCCTTTACTTTAAATTCAGCTGCCATGTCCTTCCAATTAATCTCATTTAATAAAGCTGACTTAAATCATTCATTGCAATTCTGTCTGAACTTCAGTTATGACAGCTGTTGTATATTTGTATCTTTGTCAGTGAAATGCTTATCTTAAACACACACACACACACACACAAAAACCCTGAAATCTGCATTAAATAGCACCCGGTGCACCATCTAGTGGAATACTGTAATGTTGTAATTAAATCTTTTTGAAGGGTAGAAACCCTTCACATCACAGGGGGCTATGATCCCTAGGTAAGAATACAGGTAAATACTCTACAAGGCTTCCCTGGTGGCTCTGCAGTAAAGAATCCGCCTACAATGCAGGACAGTAGGGTTCAATCCCCGGGTTGGGAAGATTCCCTGGAGAAGGAAATGGTAACCAAACCCAGTATTCTTGAATGGAAAATCCCATGGACAGAGGAACCTGGCAGGCTACAGTTCATGGGATCACAAAGAGTCAGACACGACTTAGCGACTAAACCACCACCACTATGCAAACAGAATAAATCTTTTTCCAACTTCCCACATCACAATGCAAGAGATGCTCATCAAAAGAAAGCTCATCAAAAGCAGCAGATAAAGGTTTCTTTATGAAATGTTCTGCTTGGGTGCTAGAAATTTTAATTTGACCAAAAGAGTAAAAATTAAGTAAAGACATTGAGTGCAAAAAGAACAAATGAGTAAACAGAATCAGAACTGGACTAACAAGGCCTGTGTGAAGGATGCTTTACTTAACAAGTAAGTTATTTCAAAATGTACATGTTCCACCCAGCAGAGCGAGCACCTGCCATGAATACAAGGGGTTACCTCATGATCAAATAGTTCCATTCAGTAATAAATAACACATTTCCATGTTCCTGATGACTAATAAATTTAACATAACCTAACAACTCCCTAGGATTCTCCACGCCTTGGCATTATTCAAGGAGTCCCTCCCATCCATCCAACTAAACCTACTTGCCATTAATCCTCGAACTCCCTTGTGTTACTCTGATCAAAGGATGGAGAATTTTACATGTTTGACACTTCTAAATTTATAGCAAAAACTTCCTGCAAAAAAAAATCATAACCAAAATGTATTACCCTTTATTCTTATTTGCCTTATGAATATTAACTAATTCAACTGAATTCAGAAAACACTACTCAAGCCCAATGCTAAGCCAGAGATGCAAACAAAGAAAACATTTTCTAATGTGGAAAACCTCCCAAAACTTAAAATAGAGATTTTTCACTAGGTTAAAATAGAGATAGAACTTCTAGGTTTTCTTGCCTGTGTGAAAAACAACCTTTCTGATGAAATCCAAACTATCTTAGCAACCTAGGAAAAAAAAAGTCTAAGAGAATATTTCACTTGGAAATAACCATCTCCATCTCAGACTGGTGTTCATGTGAATCAAACCTGCATGCAGAAGCTTGATTGACAGCAAGAATCTTCTGGATCCTGCATTAAACCCTTAACAGGTCTATAAGAGCAGAAGTCAAGTGACCTGGGGCAGAATTCCCTTCATCTTTAGGGCCTTGAGTTTATGTACCTGCAAAATGGTAGTGGGGTGCACTACCTGCATCTGGAGAATTAAGCGGATGCTAATATTGATGGAGTGCGGTGAGCTGCTCAGTTAAAAGACCTCAATGCAATGCACCTGGAAGGGAGGACGATTGCGAGAGTCCTCCCCGTGCCATTTCTACTCAAACTAGTGACCTTCATTTCACTTGTGAACAAATGGAAAGTGAGAAAAGGCTTAAGCACGTCAGAGAGAGGTGAATCACATCATTGCAGTCAATTGCTTATTTGTCTGCAGAGTACTACTGCCTGGGTAGCAGGTGCAGCCCCCTAAAACCTAAAGCCCAGAGACTATGTTTAGAAAGGCTTTTTATTATTATAATTATTCGAATGCTAACGTTTAAAGAAATAAGAATCGCAACTCAACACCCACCCACGGAGAGAGGCAAAAAAAATCCCACCCCCACCATCTTCCACACCAGCTCAGCATCCTTGCCTCACCCCAACCGCCCGGCCCCCCACTGCAGCCCAGACAAAGGTGAGTCACACTGCTGGGTCTGCTTGTCACGGAATAAAAAGCCCCAAGTAAGTTCACGTTAAAGGCTACTTTGAATTTCAAAACAATAAATAAGAAGTAAATCGTGTGCCTGGGTAAGCGCAGTGCAAAGCGCCGTTTCCAGGAATGTGTAACTCACACCATCTAAGTGCAGATACCTTTCTCGCTTAAAAAAAAAAAGCCGCGGGGCTGCTCACCCTTATCAGCTGGTCCTTCTCCCCGGAGCCCGGCTGACTCAACTCCGTGTTTCCCTCCACCTGCACATCCCCCGCCCCGCCGGCCGGGCCGCCGCCCCGGAGTCCCGCCGCGGCCGGGACTCCGGGGTCCCGCCCCCACCGACTGCCAGGTGCAGCGGCGGCGGATCCCGGCGGAGGCGCCCGAGGCGGGCGGGAGTCTCTGGGAGACGCGGCCCAATCGGCCCGCGGCTGCGGCGGGAGAGCAAGGAGCTGGCCCGCCGCCCGCCCCGCGTTCGGGCTCGGGCTCGGACACGTGCTGCAGCCCTGGGGCCCCTTACCTGCTCCGAGCGGCCGTGGCCGCGGGAGGAGCGCTCTCTCAGGCGTCGGCAGCCCGGGACCGAAGTACGGAGGCTGCGGCCGTGGCCACCACTAAGGACAATCAGCAGCCTGCGGGTTTCGGCACCGCGGCGGCAGGCGCAGGACTCCGGAGCCGGGAACCCGGCCCCCTCAACCCCGGCTCCAGCCGCGAGTCACCGCCTTGGCCCCCGCCCTCAGAGGGGCTGAGCCGCGGACGGAGGGGGCGGGGCAGGAAAGCTCCGCCCACGGGGCGAGAGCACGGCGGGTACCGTATAAGAGGCGCCTGGTGATTGGTTGCAATAGGAGTGGGTGTATCCGATTTGGAGACAGGCTCACCAGCTGCGCTTCTCTCACTGGTCAGTACGAGAAAACAAAGCTGAGTCCTGATTGGTGGCAGCCTCTCTCTATGTCAATCATGGAAGCTCCGCCTCCTCCCGCGCAGCTCCGCTCCCAGGTGGCTGCGGAACTCACGGTCTTCTGCAAGAGGTACCTCCTTGAAAGGAACTCGGGGTACCCAGGTTCCTTTGCTGAAAGCGAGCTTCCTTGTTCCACCGAGAGTCTTTGATTTCCATATGAACTTGGTGAATAACAGCTAATCTTCAGCATCGCCTGGATTTAGAGCGATCTCTTGGGTATTTGTTTTTAATGCTACATAAGATTTAGAAGGAAATTGACATGCAAAGAAAAGGCGTGCAGTGTTTTCACCCTTGGCAAGATTATGCTGGAGTGTTTTTTTAATTACCTTTCCTTGTTCCGTATTAACGTGTAATTACTTTTATAATTAGAAAAAGTTAATAGAAAATGAATAAGGCGCAGAGAATGGTAAAGGCAAACTTTGACGGTATCCGGGGGCTAATACTTCCACAATAGAAGAAAATAAACGCAATACCTGATGGCCATCAAAAATGTATAATATGATCTGGTATCTGCCCCCTTCAGTTGTTTTATAGAATTTGATAAATACCCTTTCCATATAACTACTATTTACCCAACACACAGTGTACAATGAATTACACTGTAAACAGATTTATAGCAAGAACTGAGAATCCAAAGTACAAAATAAAGCTTTAATCAAAAAAGTAGGCTACCGAAAGAAATTCAGACGATAAATTGGAAAAGTCAGCGAATGGAGGGAATTTAAGAAAGAGAGGAATGACAACCCTCAGAGATGAGAGAACTTTGAAGACTGAAGGCAGATGGGGGTGGAGGGAGTGGAGATGAAGACCAGTGACCTGCAATTAGAGTCATCTGAGCTCTCAGACTGCATCGGACCCTGCAGAAAGGCAGTGAAGCGGATCTCACCTGGAGACCACACTTGCTTAACACTCTGGCTGCTTTCCTCTTCTGTTTGTTCTCTTTGTCATTCCCACGAGGTTCTGAAATAGGCTGTTTGAAGTGAAGCACTTCATCCAAAGGGCTTCCCAGGTGGCTCAATGGTAAAGAATCTGCCTGCCGATTCAGGATACACGAGATAGATAGGTAATGGCAAGCCACTCCATTATTCTTACCTGGAAAATCCCATGGACAGAGGAACATGGCTGCCTACAGTCCATAGGGTCGTAAAGAGGGGGATACCACTGAGCACACACCCACACTTCATCCAACAACTCTGCAAATTTTATAGTATTGAGAAGAAATGGAGTTTGACAAAAGTCGAACAAAAGGAAAGAATGTTAGGATAAACATGAACTGAAAGAGACATTAGGACATGTCTCCTAATACAAAGAATGAAACCAACCTTTTTTTCTGTCATTTCCAGAGAATAAAGCTCTTTGGAGGACACAGTAACCTCATTACCTACAAAGATGTTTCTTTACAAAACTCTTGTAATAAAAGGAATTCTAAATGATAGTCTGAAAATGTGTCCCAGAGTATTCTGAGAAACTAACTTACTGTTGAGATCTAGTTATATTTAAAAGAAGAAGGAGGGTGGGCAGAGAAGGGATTAAATTGCTTGGTATGAACAAATTGGGAGGAAAACTTTCCAAAAAATGTAGTCTACAATAAAACCTAAGATTCTGTCACTAAAATTCTTTCTTTGGTATTAAATAATTTATATCAGTTCAGTTCAGTCGCTCAGTCATGTCAGACTCTTTGTGACGCCCTGCCTCCCTGTCCATCACCAACTCCTGGAGTTCACTCAGACTCACGTCCATCGAGTCCGTGATGCCATCCAGCCATCTCATCCTCTGTCATCCCCTTCTCCTCCTGCCCCCAATCCCTCCCAGCATCAGAGTCTTTTCCCATGAGCCAACTCTTCGCATCAGGTGGCCAAAGTACTGGAGTTTCAGCTTTAGCATCATTCCTTCCAAAGAAATCCCAGGGCTGATCTCCTTTAGAATGGACTGGTTGGATCTCCTTGCAGTCCAAGGAACTCTCAAGAGTCCTCTCCAACACCACAGTTCAAAAGCATCAATTCTTTGGCGCTCAGCTTTCTTCACAGTCCATCTCTCACATCCATACATGACCACTGGAAAAACCATAGCCTTGACTAGATGGACCTTTGTTGGCAAAGTAATGTCTCTGCTTTTTAATATGCTATCTAGGTTGGTCATAATTTTTGATTATTCTTTTATTCACTAACTCACCAAACAGGTAATCAGTATGAATTACCAAGTATTAGTTCCTGCCATGGACTGGCACTCTGCGAAGTATAGTCTTGAACAAGACAATATGGAAGCTGTTCATCAGCCAGGGAAGACAGACAACAAACCACTGAACAGATGAAGTTATAGAAAGGGATCAGAGCAAAGAAGAAAACAGAGACTTGAGAGATGAAGGAGTGACTTTAATTTGGGAAAGGAGAGAGAAATACTCTAAGGCGAAATGCTCTACAAGAGATGATAACATTTGTGTTGCCACCTAAATAAGAAACCCCATCTCTGCAAAGTTCTAAGACTATGGCCTTCCTGGTGGGGGAAACAGCAGGGCAGAGGCCCTAAGCAAGGAAGAGAAATGACATGCTAAAGGAACAGAAAGAAGGCCAGGTGGATAGGCTGGTGCAGGAAGGGTGGAGGTACCTGGCAGGGCAGACAGGGCAGCATGGTCTGGGAGGCGATGATTAGATGTCTTTATTCTGTTGCATGGATTCCTGATATTTTTTTCTTTCTCTCTTTTTTTTTTCTGTCGTTGTGTTTGTATTTTTGCATTTCTGATATTTCAATCAATACTTCAAGCATTCACTAAAAGGTAGGCCTTCTCTCCATTTCCTCATGTGGACCATGTTCTTTCAGAGAGGAGCAAAGAAGACTTCTTTCTATTTAGTTGCTAATGTTGGAATAAAATCATTAAGTGTTTAAATGGGCATTCATTCACTAAGTCAGTCTATCAGACAAATCTATGAAGAACATACTGTTTGCCAAGACAGGCTGGGCATAAGACAAAGACCCTGGTGGATCCACCAGCAAACAAGTTTTATACCAATGATAAGGAGACCAAGGGAGCTGTGGGAACAGAATCCTGAAGGTTCTGAGGACACGGTTGTGAAGGAAATGAGGAGTCACTGAATCAGGAATCATCCCAGTGAAGAGGGACAAGGTTCTAGATCCAGGAGCAACATGCAGGAAGAAAGGACTCTAATGTGAAGCTTTAGGGACCGTTGTGTAAAAATCAGTTCTCTGCACCTCACAGGCTGGCCTTGCATGGATGGCCCCAGAGGTGGAAAAGAAAATGCAATGAGTTAAAAGCTTCAGATGAGAATTAATAGACTGATTGCTGTTTCACATCATCTCCTTCATTTCTTCAACAAAAGTCATTAAAGATAGTGGACACTCACTTGTCACTATGATGTTCTTTTTGGGATAGTAATGGGTTAAGAGTGCTAATCCTATTTACCAGAATTAGGACAGAGCTGAAGCCCTTGAGGTAGAGATCCGTGCTTCTAGTTGCAGCCGTTCCCTGGGCTGGTTGGCATGCTTTCTCTTTATCAGTTCAAGTTACAATTAGCAGATATCCATAAAGGAAGAAATAGAGCACATGCCACAGGGAGCCAGTGAGAGGAAAGGCTGGGGAATGGCATAGACTCTCAGTATGGCTGAGAGTCTATTTAGTTGCTGGCGCTATGGTTGATGGCACGACAAAAGATGAAGTAACTAAGAAATAAAAACGAAGTCTTTACAATGTCTGACATGGTGCTTCAAAGTCACTGAAAAAGTAATCCCTGTACCCTAATAATAGAGTTCAAAATTAATTATAAAGATAAGGGTGCCTTATACAATCCAAATATAAGCAAAAACAAGCCAGTCTCCAAGAGCCTGAGGGCTTCCCAGATGGCACTAGTGATAAAGAACATGCCTGCCAATGCAGGAGACATAAGAGACACAGGTTTGATCCCTGGGTTGGGAAGATCCCCTAGAAGAGGGCATGGCACCCCCTCTCCAGTATTCCTGCCTGGGAGAATCCCATGGACAGAGGAGCCTGGAGAGCTACAGTCCATGGGGTCACAAAGAGTCAGACACGACTGAAGGAACTTAGTGCAAAAGCACGCCAAGAGCCCAGGAGCCAGCAACTAAAAAGTCACGAGGAAGTCACATGAAGTTTTCTCTGTCTTCAAACCTGTCTCTCTCTACATTTCTGCTCTGTTCTTCTTCTGGGAAAATTGTCTTCCACAAAACCAGTTCCTGGTGCCAAAAAGGTTGGGGTCTGCTGGTAATATCTCTCTAGGAAGAGGGGTGAAAATGTCATCATGATATGTGGGTGAAGGAACCTTGATTACCAAAGACCCCATGAACACCTCTGTACAAACCTGTATGTGGGCCTCAGCATCGTATATCACCATTGTCACAGTTAAGGACCTCTGGGATGATGAGACCTGTTAATTGCTTAAATGCTGGTGTGCTCACTTGAGAAGCCTCAGGCTTTATGTGGTCTCAGATGTGCCTGTAATACACATCTGTCTGACTGACACACACACACACATACACACACACTTAACATTTCTCATACCCAATCAAATATGCCTCCATCCTCCCAAGTTTACTCTTCAATCCATGGCATTTGAAGTTAGGATAAGAAAATCATTCTTTAATTGCATTTGGCATTTTTGAGAAAGACCAAAATTCTTTCTGCCATGATTATAAACAGAGAACAATGATAAAAGTACCCCCAAATGAGTCTTCTTACTATTTAGCTATAGTCACTGTGCAAGAACAGCCCCAAGGAACAGTGATTACCTTCATTTTGTAATATTTACTTATGATTGGAGTAAGCATTTACACTGAGAAAGGAAGCCATTGATAGAAAGGTTGAGAAAAGTAGACAGTGAAGTGAGTTACTAAGAATTTGTATTTAATTATCAGTCATCTTTGTACTTACCTCGCTGAGTTCACAAGGGAGAATCGCCTGCTGAATCACTGTTGCTCTACTTAACATCCTCTGGAGACTACGATCCACCATCCTTCATTAACTCATGCTGACCTGGAAAGCAGATGCTTCCTGATCAAGCCACTTGGAAACTGACTCCTCCTTATATATAGAAGATTAAGAAATATGTAAGGAGAAGCCATAGCAGAATTGTTGTTACTTAGTCATTAACTCTTTAGGACCCCGTGGACTGTAGCCCAACAGGCTCCTCTGTGCATGGTTTCCCAGGCAAGAATACTGGAGTGGGTTGCCACTTCCTTCTCCAGGGCATCTTCCCAACCCAGGGGTTGAACCTGTGTCTCGTGCATTGGCAGGCACGTTCTTTCCCACTGAGCCACCAGGGAAGCCCCCATAGCAGAATAGAAAACCATGAAACTTGCAGGAAAAGAAACAACTTGCGACTGTGCACACACATACAGAGGGTTCGCCCAGGACTCGTGTGGACCGCCCACAAAGATGGTGCTTTAGGAGATTCTCCTAAATTTAGCATTCTTGCTTCACTGCCTCTGTTTTCTTAACTCACGCAGTTTTCCTTTATCCCTGAATTTCCTCTCCCTGGTAAAGAGCAGGCCACAAAGGAACTTAATAGATAAGTCTCTGATATGTAAGCTTAAATTCTAAGGTTAAAAAAGAAACCATGTAAGCAAAAGAGTTTATAAAGACACCCTAAGTCATAATAAATTTGAGATTACAGACCTGACTGATATCATCTTAGCCAGGTGATCAAAGCCAACATCAACAGTGATAAGTCATGTTGACAGTATGTGTGGTCTTTCTTCCCAGAATCCTGAATCCCAGTCTGATCATGGGAAAAATATCAGACAAATCCCAGCATGGGACATTCCACAAAACAGTTAACCAATGTATTCCTCCAGAACTGTCAAGATCATCAAAAACAAGACAAGTCTGAGACAGTCACAGCCAAGAGAAGGTTAATGAGACATAACAAGTAGATGTCATATGGTAGCTCAAATGGAATCCTGGAAGAGAAAAAAGGATATCATGTAAAACTAAGGAGATCTGAATAAAATACAGGTTTTGGTTAATCACAATGTATCCATATTAGTTCATTAATTGTGATAAATGTGCTATATTTCTAAAAGGGAAAACTAGGTACAGGGTATATATGGGAACTCTCTGTACCATCTGTGGAATTTTTCAATAAGGCTAAAACTGCTTTAAAAATGTTTACTGATGATAACCTACTATAGAGCACATGGAAGTCTACTCATTGCTCTGTGATGACCTAAAATGGGAAGGAAATCCAAAAAAGAGGGGATATAGTTGATTCTCTTTGCTGTACAGCAGAAACTGATACAACCATTATAAAGCAACTATACTCCAATAAAAATTAATTTTAAAAAGCAAAGTTTATTTTTAAGAGATTGTATTTATGTATATGTGCATGCTCAGTTGTGTCTAACTCTGCAACCCCATGGACTGTAGCCCACCAGGTTCCTCTGTCCATAGGATTCTCCAGGCAAGAATACTGAAGTTGGTTGCCATTTCCTCCTCTAGGGGATATTCCCATCCCAGAGATTGAACCTGTGTCTCCTGTGTCTCCTGCATTGGCAGGAGGGTTCTTTACCACTGACCCACCTGAGAAGCCAATACATGTATATGTATTCTGTATATTAGCTGATAAAGTCAGTATCCTAAAACATCAAGGCTAGATATTCCAAAACAAAGCAGCAGCATCCTTGCTATTTGCATTTGCCATTTTACATGCTAGCAAAACTCTTCTGTTGATTACAAAACTTTATGAAATCAAGATTCATAAAAACTGACTTCTGAAAAAAAAATACGATGCCGTCCCCCAACACTCAAGACTTCTAAACACAATTCCTTAACTTTTTAAAAATTATTTTAAGAAAGTCTACAAGGGCTCATGGTGATGGAAACCATGGAAGTGTTGCCACATTGATACAGAGGCAGGGAGACCAGGGGGATGGAGACCCCCAAGGAGAGGCTTGGGATCATCAACGGTTGAAGGAAGGAAGGGCTTTCACGCCAGCCTCCACCAACCCATTGTTGCCTTGGCAGAGATTAGGAAAAGACATCCCTCCTTGAGATGCATCATTTCCATTTGCTGGAAATTTGCTGCAACGTGCTGCCTTTGGTAAGACAAGACACTTCAGTGCCACCTGCCAAGAATAACGAGAATTGCAAATGTGTGATGCTCACATTTGCCTGTGTGCTGCCCAAGCCACACGACCATACGCTGTCATTCTGAGTGCCTCTGTTATAACAACGTGTCATCTGTTTAGAGCCGTGGCAAGCTCACGTCCACCTTCATGCCTCCTTGTATATAATTCTCCCAACAGAGTGGGCATTCTGTCACAGGTAATCATCACTTTGTTTACCTTGGATTGAAATAAAGAATCCAGCTCTTGCCCTGAGCCTATAATTGCAATGCCTTTAACCATAACAATGGGGATAACAACATTCGTGGTGCCGAGGTGTTAGGATCTTTAAGTGGGAAAACACATCAAAGCACTGTGTGCGGGATCTCAAGTCTCTCCTGGGATACCCAGTTCCTTCTTCCCTACATGGCTCACCTACCAAGTTGGGATTCTCTGTTGAAAGGTCACAGGATGTTCATGTGAAGGTGCTTTCAGATACAAACTCCTTTGACTTCCCTGGTGGTCCAGTGGTTGGGAATCTGCCTTCCAGTTCAGGGGATATGGGTTCAGCAGGAAGATTCCACATGCCCCAGAGTAACTAGGCCCGTGAGCTGCAGCTGCTGAGCACACATGCCCTAGAGCCCACGCTCTGCAATGAGACAGGCCCCCACAGTGAAAAGTCTGTGCAGCGCAACTAGAGAGTAGCCCCGCTAGATGCATTGCACACAGCAAAGAAGACCCAGCACAGCCACCATAAAAATGAAATAATAAATACATAAATAAGATACACAGTCCTCCATCTCTGTGTGCAGAGATGTGAAATAGTGTCTTTTTCTCATGTCTTTTTTCACTTCCCTGCTTAAATGATACGAAATCTAGATAAACACCATCTGTAGACAATGTGTTTTTAAAACTGTATTTCATAAGGCAGGTTATGACTTATAAATTTATAAATAGGTAAATTTATTTATAAACATAAATTGATTAAAATAAAATTATTTAAAAATTTATTTTAAAAGTTATAAACTTAATAACTAAAGAACCAGTTTCTGAATATAACATGGTGAAGCTTTAGAAATCCCTTTCGAAGGCATTTTTCCTTGCAAAAGTTTTGCTGGATTTATTTATTTGCTCAGAATGAGATTGTATGTTCTAAATTAGCTGCATTATGAGTTGCATTTGGTTACATGGAAGTAACTTGGTGGCTCAGTTGGTAAAGAATCTGCCTACAATACGGAAGACCTGGGCTCGATCTGTGGGTTGGGAAGATCCCCTGGAGAAGGGAAAGGCTACCCACTCCAGTATTCTGGCCTGGAGAATTCCATGAACTATAGAGTCAGACACAACTGAGCAACTTGCACTCACTTCACTCACGTGGAAATAATTAAGGACCTGAATTCAGAGAGGGTATTTAAATATTTGAAAACTGAAGACGCCATTCATAAAACTTCACATCTTTGCCTCAGGAAGGGAAAATGCTCTGTTGAAGGTTCTGTGAGGATCCTGTGTTTACTTCTTCCAGTCACACCTGGGACGGGTCTACTAAGGAGTCACTTAGTGTCTCTGGAGGAGGAAAGTGTGAGAGACCAGCACAAATTGGAGGAAGAGAAATTAACTGGGGGTAGGGGGGTGGGGGGGTGAGGGTACGGAGGGGCTTGGAGGAGGGACTTTCTTTGGAATTCCCTATGGTTAAGGGCGCAAAGAGTCGGACACAACTGAGCGATTGAACTGAACTGAACTGAAGGTGTTCAAAGCAGGAGTACCAATGTAAGTTTGGAGAAGAATGAGGATTCCAGCTGGAGCAGAAAACTTTGGTCTAGAAGAGTTGGACAACCATGGAATAACCCAGATTGCCAGAGTGAGAAATTTGGATCAGTTTTGAAAGCCAAAAGAAATTGCTAAAGCTTTTTCGCATGTGAGGAAAATGGTATTTTAGGAAAATTAATCTGGTAGAGGAAAAAAGACTATTTCAAAGTAAAATCATTGAAATTACTTTTATTTTTACAAGACTAGTAAGAAAGAGGAACCTTACAATAAGCCTAATTAAAAAATGAATACAACTATTTTAGTTATCAATTGCTTACAGATAGAGGAAAAGGTCTTAAATAATTGTAAAAAAAAAAAAAAGATAGAGGAGCTGGTCATGTTGAAATTATTGCAAATTCTTTTCACACCCTTTTGCCTTAGTGCTCTTAGTATTCAGGGTGGGGTCCAAGTCTTTGCTTCCCAGTTGTGGATGTAGAGTTGTATTTTATTCAGTAATTTAAAATAATTATTTCATTTCCATTAATTTCTATTTCAGATCATCTGTTTCCACATGTTCAATTTCTAATGTGTCTTTTGGGATGTGTATGTGTGTGTTCTACAGTGCTTCGCTGCAAGGGAAGGACCTGGGAATGGCCCTAGGTACAGCTCATCCCCTTCACTGTAACTGGATGTGATCATGGGAACAGAGAGCTCCCTGAGCGTCCTGCATCCCAGAAGGGAGAGGATGGCCCTGGGATCCCCTCAGAGCCAGTGCCCATCCTGAAACACTTTGCTCAGAGAAGCTTCATTCCCACGGAGGATCCAAGAAATTCACCGCTCCCAGACCTATACCCATCCTGAACTTGGATCTTCAAGGTTTCAAACCATAATGATGCTGATCAAAGTCAGAAAAAAGAGCTGATGTTTCAAACATGTAAGCAATTTTCTATCCCACAAAAGAGAGAGACCAGAATATATCTTTGGGGCAGACTGTTTTGGAAAACCAGTTAAAGGTTAATTACAGGTCTGAAAATAGATACCAAATGAAAAATATCTTTTCATGCTAATGTTCTGTACATCTAAATTGTTCCACATTAAATAAAAGTAATAGTGAATACCTTTTAAATACCTTACCTGGATTCTGGCATTCAGTCCTCACAGTAAACACATGGGATATATATTATTATCTCTATTTTTTAGATGAGAAAATGGAGGCTAGTTCAATTATGTTAATTAACCCCATTATTATTATTTTGGCCACACCACATGGCTTGTGGAATCTTAGTTCCCTGACCAAGGATTGAACCCACACCCTCAGCAGTGAAAGCTTGGAGTCCTAACCACTGGACTGCCTGGGAATTCTCAATTGCCCAAATTTAGATAATTGATAATTGGCACAGCTGGCAATTAAACCTGTCTGCCATGTGTCAAAGTCAAAACTCTCAACTGTCTCTCTTAACCTTCAGATTAAGTTTTCTCTATAAAATCGTTTTTTAAAGAATTTGTTTTGACTGCACTATGTCTGCAAGCCATGACTAGCAAAACTGGGATCTGGACATTTCTTAAACAGATACCTGTCAACTGTCTACTATGTGCCAGATACATGTTAGGTTCTGGGGACACACAGTGAACAAAACAGAGAGACAATCCCTGCCTTCATAAGCATATGTTCCAACAGATGATAATGGCTATATTTACCTCTTAGCAGTTATTGTGAGAATTAAATGAGATAATAATACTGAACAAATGTATCATGATTATTATGTGCCAGGAATGACTGTAAGTTCTCAGCACATGTATTAACTCAAGGAGTCTTTGCTTTTTCTTGGCTGTCTAGTGGAGCCTGGTGAAGGCAATGGCACCCCCACTCCAGTACTCTTGCCTGGAGAATCCCATGGATGGAGGAGCCTGGTAGGCTGCAGTCCACGGGGTCACTAAGAGTCGGATATGACTGAGCGACTTCACTTTCACTTTTCACTTTCATGCATTGGAGAAGGAAATGGCAACCCACTCCAGTGTTCTTGCCTGGAGAATCCCAGGGATGGAGGAGCCTGGTGGGCTGCCGTCTATGGGGTCGCACAGAGTCAGACACGACTGAAGCGACTTAGCAGCAGCAGCAGCAGTGGAGCCTATCAGGGATGGGACCCAAGAGAAACAGAATCTGCCTGCCAATGCAGGGGACACAGGTTTGATCCCTGATCTGGGAAGATCCCACATGCTTCGCAGCAGCTAAGCCCGTGAGCCACAACCACTGAAGCCGGAGTGTCCTACCGCCCGTGCTCCATAACGAGAGAAGTCACCGCAATGAGAAGCCCATGCCTCACAACTAAAGGGTAGCCTCCCGCCGCCACAGCTAGGGAAAAGCCAACAGCAATGAAAACCCAGCACAGCCAAAAATAAATAAATAATTTTTAAAAGAGAGAAACAAAATATACTGAGACTGTTGCTGACACAATAAAAATTATATGATACTCAAAGTGGTTTTTTTTCTTTCTTAACACATTAAATAATAAGATCCAGTGATGTGCTTAATGATACCAAAACTTTAAAAAACTAATGGGCCAGATGTAACTAATTTCCCCATTCAGGTTCACAGGCATTCACTGGTTTATAGACCCCACGATTAATTTAATCCTCATCATAACCCTGCGAAGTAGGTATTATCATTTTTATTCCTTCTTATAGATGAGAGAGCTGAGGCTCTGGGAGGTTACATGACTTGTCCACGGCTCCTAAGTGATGGAGCTGACATCTGGCTCCACAGCCTGTGTCCTTAACAACCACATAGAGTGATTTTAGGTGAAGGTTTGCCTCTTGGACGGGGGTCAATACCATTGGCTGGTAGTTGAAAGGAGTCATTGAATAAGTGGTAGAAGTAATTAGTAAGAAAATATGACCAGGGGTGAGGAATAGTTCGGACCAATATTAAGAAAATCCTTAAAGGGAAAAATCCGCTGTGTAGCAATGAAGTCCACATAGGACACAGCCGACCTTGATCCTCTAAGTCTCAGAGGCTTGTCCTAACCCAGTGCTTTCTGGCTGTGAGCATCCATTCTAGAGCTGGACACTAAAGACTGTGGGGGGATGTGATGATGCACAAAAATGTTCTTGGGTCGATGAAAATCTATTATTTTCATTTGTATAACCCCATATTAATTACTGGGATTTTTTTCTGCACTTCTAGTAGGTACTGTCACCAAAAGACCCTAGGACCTAAAGCAGTCTGCCAGAATGAAAAGAACTCTGTTTATCCTGCAGAGAGGAGGGGCGGCTTTCTTCAGTGCTGTCGTCTGGAAACGTGAGAGGTCAGAGGTACAGAGACAGGGTAGGTCCTCCAGGCACCTTATAAATAGTCATTGAATTGAAAGGTGTTGAAAGGTAAAGAAACTTACACTTCTCCAAATGGTGACAGGCCACACTTCAGTTGCAATTTTTTAAACAAAAAAGACCAACAAAAGAGTCCAGATCATTAGCAAGGCTTTCCTGGGGGGTGGGGTGACAGCCACCGCAGCTCCCAGGAATGCTCGCTCCTAGAGAAGCGTGAGAGCGCCCTGCCTGGGGCTGTCGGCGCAGAGTGAGACAAGTTCTTCCCCATAAGTCTGCTCTGGATGTTTTTCTAATGTCTGTCCACAGCATATTTTTACTGTGACAAGGCACTCAGTTCCTTAACATTCATCTGGCGCACTGATCCCAGAAACAAGGCAGAAAATGTGATGAGGCGGGGGTGGTCCTTACCCCACCACGATGGTAAAGGCCAGGCGATTTACCAGGCGCTTTGTAAACCCCAGCTCCAGCTCTCCCTACAAACTTCAGCACTAACTGTACACAACGGAGTTAAGTGCTGGTTGGTAGCCACTAAGCCCAGCGTTCAGCCCTGAGGACCATGAGTATCAGCTAACAGCAGAGGACCAGCAAGGCTGGAGATGCTAGAGTGTCTCACACATTCCTCCCCAGGTCACCAGCCTGGACTTGGGGAAAGAGTACATGTGACTGGCTGCTGTGAAAAATACCGCGTGAACCTTCACAGAGAAAACCAGATGGCTCCAAGCCGGCAGTAAAAATAGCTCATCGTGCAGCACAGCCCAAACTAGGAGCAAGGCAGCGCCTTAGGGCCACTCAGGTTTTGATTTCAACTTGCCAAAAAGGTTAAAAAATGTTTTAATTCATCTGAGAGAAAATGCCTGGGAAAGACACCTTGAAAATACAAGTGTTCTACATTTTACCTGGCTTAGTTCATATTCATTTGACTGTCAGCAGCAGAAGAATGAAAAATATCTGCAGCTAGAAAAAAAAATATTTGTCTTTCTTGTTTGACCATAATAAGGAAATCTGGCAGATCAGCCTAGTAACTCAGTAAAAATTTCTCTAATACTGTGAGAATGGTGGGATAAAGAGAACTAAAAACTTGTGTTTTATATTTCATGATTTTTAAAGACTCAGATTTACAGATTCACTGGAGCCCTAATTTGTTTATCTCATTATTTATTTGACAGAAGCAGTTTAACCCATTTTCCATTGTTCCAGTGAGGTTTCTATTTTTACCAATGGGGGTGAATCACACTTGACTATTTAGGGATGCGTTTAGAACATGGTTTTTTCAAGTCAAGACCCAAGTGAAACTATGATTCCCAGACCAGAGCCTAGAAGCTCAGCACAGGGCAGCCATTGTGTCCTGGCCTGGCGTTGGCTGATTGTGTTGCACAGAATAGAGGTGATTGGAAGAGCTCCATGGACCAAAAATAGCTCAGATAATAACTCCTTATAAGATAAGAGGAAATACATGGCACTTGGCTTGGGGTTCCCTCTGTCCCCCTGACCTGGTGAACAAGAAAATGCCTTTGTCTCTTTCAGTTGCTGACATTGACGTGGTCTCTGTCCACATGCAATGACAGTAAAGACGTGCTTGTCCTCACACACACTGTTGTTCTGTCCCGGGAACCATGAATGCTTTTCTTATTTGGCTTAAATGTTGAGGGCCTCATTAACAGAATAGACTCTTGATGCCTCCTTAATAAAAAAAAATGTCATCTCTGTTGGATCTATTTTTGAATTTTTAAATAAAAGATAAAAATAAGTAAAACTGATTAGAACTTTCAGTTACACGCAATAAAGAGGTTCAGTGTTCAAATTCACATCTTCGGAAGTACAGAATACTTGTTCTTGAAGGCCTATTTTATAGTTTTTAAAAGTATAAACTCAAAACTGAACGTTATTCCTAGTGCTCCTTTCTTCCAGTCAGGCAGAATTTTAATGTGACATGGATGAAGTCTGTAAGTTTATAAAGTCCTGGTAGGATTCTCAGGTTTTTCTCTTTGAGTGTCAGAAGTTTACTCACAGTCATTCCTGAAAAATATAAAAATAAAAATGCTTCCACCTTGAGATTTTTCCTTAACTACATTTTGATTAAAAGTTGATTTCTATTCCAAATAGAGAAACTCATAGTTCTGATCTTATTTTTCTACTGAAAAGAAGGAAGGTTTATATGCTTTTCTCCTCCATTGGAAGACTTCCATAATTATAAACATTTTGACCCATTTTTTTAATACCTCATAGTTCTATTTTTAGTTTTTACATTTTCTATAGAGCTGGAATTTATTTTGGTACAAAGAATAAAGTATAAACCCAGTTCTGTATAATGGCTTTCCATTTGTCCAAATACAATGTAGCACTGATTTGAAATATTTTTCTTATACTAAACTTTTATGTATATTGGACTCTGTGTTCTTTTCCATTACTGTATTTATTTTAATTACCACAGTTTTAACCAGTGTATTTTTATACTACCACACCATTTTAACCACTATTGTGTATCATATTTTATATTTATTATACCATATGTTAAAATGTACTATAAAGGGATACTGTTCATTTTTTTCTATTGTTTTCCAAAATGACCCTGGCTACTCCTTGAACCTATTAATAATCTGTAGCCTAATCTAAGTCATCTGGCCTGCTCTGTCTTCTCCAATTAATTGGGATATCTATCAATTTAGATAGCACTCAGCCTTGAATCAGAGAAGGCAATGGCAACCCACTCCAGTACTCTTGCCTGGAAAATCCCATGGATGGAGGAGCCTGGCAGGCTGCAGTCCATGGGGTTGCTAAGTCAGACATGACTCCACTTTCACTTTTCACTTTCATGCATTGGAGAAGGAAATGGCAAACCACTCCAGTATTCTTGCCTGGAGAATCCCAGGGACAGGAGAGCCTAGTGGGCTGCCATCTATGGGGTCACACAGAGTTGGACACGACTGAAGCGACTTAGCAACAGCAGCAGCAGCCTTGAATACTGCCTTGAGCTAAATCATAAAGCAATTCAGTATTCCTTGAATACTTCCTCCTTAAGTTTATTCCTAAGTGCTTCACATTTTTGGTTTGTTGTTGTGACTGGGTGAACACTGTCTCTCTTACCTGATATTTTCATCTTCTTTTCTGAGTTTAGAAAAGTTTTTGTGTATTACTTTTAAAACCAACCAGTTTGCTATATTCTTTTACTATTTCTAATTGTTTTTCAGTTGCAAAACTCTTTAATAGATAATGCAAAATTGAATCACATTGGTACTTTAAATCACCAAAATGTAGCATCTGAAATAATGAAGTTTTGCTGTAACTGAGGGCATGCACATGTCTATACAACTTTTTTGCTTTTGTAGCTGTACTGATTTGAACCTTGACCAACAAGAACAAAATAAATATGAAGGTTTTTAGCCCACTCTCAATCCATTGGCTAAAATACTCTGATCATAAGCACTTTCTCCGCTTCCCTCTATTAGGGGTTTTGCTTTTGTACAATGAGAAGACTGATAACTCCTCTTTTCTCCATACTTTGAGGTGATATGAGAATGAGTGAGACAAGAAGCTGTGAATAGCTTCCCAACAGATACCACATTGCATCCACCAAACACATCTGCTAGTGCTCACCGATGAGAATACTATCTGTGGTTTTAGTGCTGATAAGAGTGGAGTAGCTTGTACTGCACTGGCCTTACTTTTGATATAGCAATTATAAACTATGAAATAATTTTTAATGGTTTGAAGGCACTGGGGAGAAGCCAGGTGAAAGCTTCAGGCAGTATAAAGGTGGCTGGGAGTCAAGAAGAAAGCCGTGGACTTACTGGACTGAGGGATAGGAGAGTGGCATGGCTGAGTGGTTGGATATTGATGGTGGAAATCCTGAAACAAAGGGAGCCGTGAAGGAGGAAGCCCCAGAGTCTGAATATAAACCCTCTCAAACCCTCTGATGACTCAAATTGTGTGTATACTGGGTAGACTGCAAAATGTCTTCAGAAAACAAAAGACACAAGACAGAAAGTTGAACAGAGATTCTAGCCATTCCCACCAAAAAGCAAACAAAGTACAGAATTTTGAAACCTACTGAATTAGAGGAGTTGGGTAGACATCACAGAGTTTCTTTTTTTTTTTTTTTTTTTGAAACCATAGAAGGGCTCTCCCTGAGAGTAGATGCTATGTCCCAGGACTGAGGGATTCACCCCAGGAGTAAGAGCAAAACATAAACAGACATGCCCTAAATAATCAAGACTCCACAAGTTAAAATAGATCACTCAGTAATATAACTGCCTGCAATTACAAAAGTCAACACTCTTCAAGGAATATAAGAGATTCTGAAGCGTCTGCAATGTGTCATCTATAATGCCCTGTATACCACAAAAATTACTATATATGTAAAGAACCAGGGGAATGCAATCCATACTTAAAAGAAAAATCAGTCAGTAGAAATATATTCTGAATGACTAAGATGTTGGAATTAGCAGGCTTGAATTTTAAAGCAGATATTATAAGTTCCAAAATATAAAGGGTAAGACGGTCATAATGGGTGAGAATGGAGATGGAGATGGAGAATCTCAGAAAAGAAGTAGAAACTATATTTTAAACAGAAGGGGAGGAAGGGAAAAGGGGAAGAAGAGCCCAAATGAAACTCTAGAGCTGACAAGTATACTATCTGGAATGAAGAAAGCTTCCTGGGTAGGCTTCACTGCTAATGAAGAAGAAAGGGTCTGTGAATCTGAACACAAATAACTAGAAATTAAGCAGTTTTAGAAAGAAAGCACACACCTGAAGAACAAAGAGAAAAAGGATCCAAAAAAGGTCAAGGAAAAAGGTATAACTGGGTATCTCTTGAGAACCTCATCCAGATGCAGGATTTGATCAGTTCAGTAGGGTTTCTGGATTCCACACAGTAGCAAACTATCATTCATGGCTCCAGTGAGCTCTCTTTGAACTGCTTCCAAAAGACCTCATTTCATGGAAGAACAGGTTAATTTAGGCAATCTCTCCGCATCTTCCCAGGCCCATGAACCCAGTATTATCCTTGTTGATCTAATGGAAACTATCCTGGAGTTTTCCCCTTTCAAACTGAAGAAAAATGTGCTTGGAAGCATCAGTCAGTTTTTCAGAGGCAGTCTTTGATTTTATGAATAAAACAACCCTTGACTTTCCCGTTAAGTTAGGGTACTCTACCAAAATGTATTGAATGAATGATTGCACAACCTGAAAGAAAAAGAACATGGGGAACCAAGAGGGTTACTGAGAAAGTGGATCATGTTGTTCACCGACTTGGTAGGAGCCAAGCCTGACCAGAAGGAAACAGATGAACTGAGCAGAAAAGTCAAAGGTTTTGTAAGTGGAGGCTTCAAGGAGATCGAAGATTAGATGTAGTTGGAATAAAGAACTGGAGAGGGAAAGGCTCTGCTCAAAGAGTGAGCATAAGATTGGAGAGGCAGTGTGTTTCTGGGGGTGACAAGATGTAGAACTATCCACCCAGTCCCAGACGCTTCAGATGAAAATAGCACATCCGTGCAGACCCAGCAGGAGAGCTCACCACATTAGCAAAAGCATGGATTCTTCTTCTTCTGCAGAACTGAGCTCTTGATTTCCTCCCTAAACCTGTTTCTCCCCCATCTTAGCCACCTCCAACTGCCTGATTATATCCTATCAGAAACCTGGGAGTAATTTTTAATTCTTCCCTCTCTTCGCTTCCACATTCAACCTATCAAGAACTATTGATTCTGCATCTCCACCGCCATCATTGTATTTCAGACTATCGTCATCTTTGTCCTAAGCTTTTGAAAACGTAGATGTTTATTTGATTCCTCTGCTTCCCTCTCTTGTCCACCTTCATCTTTTCTCTACACATCAACCACAGTGACCATGTTAGAATATAATAAATTCAATCATTACCACCTTACTTAAATCAACAGCTTCCATCACACCTACCACCAAATTCACATTTTTTACTGTACAATCAAAACCTCACTTCCCCAATCTCATCACTCACAACTCTTCACCTAGATTATTATATTCCACTCATGCCAACAGTGTATAGACCACCACTAGCATGGCAAACCCTTTCCTCTGTGGACACCTTCAGAGGAGATGTTCTCTCTTGTGACATGATCTCCTAGCCTCATCAGATATCTGACTCCTTTCCCTCTGGGCCTCCACTAAGAAGGCCGCTTCCTTAGAAATGCTATCCCTTGCTTCCTTATCTGAAGTTGTTCTGTGTTCTCCTGCACAGCCCCCTATTCATTTGTGATACTTATGCCAATTTGGAATTATGCATTGGTTTACTTGTCTATCTACCATCTTCCCACAATAATACAAATTCAGTATGGGCAGTGTCACGGCAGTTCTGTTCAGCTCAGGACCCAGCGTATAGTAGGTGCACAACAAATGTTTGATAAATGACTGAATGGAGGGCAACATCTTCACTGTGTAAACCCCTCCCACTTCCCAGATCCTCACTGAGGGAACCCTGCCTTTTATCAACTTCCGTCTTCTCTTCCCCACACTAACCCCACTGCGAACAAGGGCCTCAACCTAGTATTACTGTAAGTTCCTGATGTCAAGTTCAGAGGAGGTCTTTAGAAACAATTTTAAATAACTTTAAGAATCATAATAGGAATTGTAAGGCAAGAAACTGCACACTCAATACCATAGTGCACTGTTCAACTCCCTACATTGGACCTATTCACTCATATTTTAGCAAATCAGCCTGCAATGAAAATGACCATACAAACTAAACCTGCTGCCATAAAAAGTGATTTTCAGTTTGTAGTTTTTAAAATATCATCTTTACTGAGAAAATTAGAACAATCTTCATTCTCACAATTCATCTCTTGGTATTACTGAGGTCACAGACATTAATTCCAGGCTTTAGACATTTAAAAATTATATGTTCTACCCTTGATACAGGAGTATGGTGCTACTGACTCACTCTTAATTGAGCAGCCATTGGCTTTGTTTATTCAGCTGTGGTCCTGGCTTGGGTTACCCTATCTATCCTTTCCTCAAGTTCTCTTTCCAGCTACCCTAAGACACTGGGGACTTTTTATTCTTACAGAAATTAAGTGACCTGCAAATCTTGGTTTCATTAGCACCATGTTTTAAGCAACTTAGGTAATATCTGAGACACATGTATTGCCAGTTTGTCAAAAGTGTGTCTGGGTGTGTGTGTCTTAGTGTGATTAATAAATTACAGGTGGCTTATCTTGACACAGTATTTCTATTTCCCATCTATTCCCACAGGACTGTCCTAACCCTATCCCAGCCTCACTCCATTTAAGTGATTTATGATGTAAATTAAACCTGAAAGGATATCATTAAAATTTTTTTGAAGCATAGGAGTTTTAAAGTTACTGTTTTACAGTTTTGTTTTCCTTGGCAGTTTAGACACATTTTATAACCTAAATAGTAATTTGGAATATGAATAGTATAAGCCTGTTAGAATTATTATAGCTAGAAAACTTTATCATAGTATGTCATGTGTGTGTATAAAATCAGCATTATTGAGCACTTAAATTGTAGCATATATTTTATAACATGTTACCATGTTTAACTCTCATATTGCTCTGCAAGTACATATTATCATTCAGTTTTACAGAGAAGGAAACTGGGGCAGAGAGAAAGTATGACACCAAATGTCCAACAGCTGACACATACATCCAGGATTTGAACTCATTCAAAGACTAGGCTACAAAGGTTGTGCTTACTGTGAGAATTCTACTAATTTAACACAACGTGTTAAAATTCCAGTATTCTGGAATGTGTTGTTCTAATGCCTGAGTTATGCAGTTATATGGTGCTGTTTAGCACACACATCATAAATTTTCAGCTGGAGTAAATCTGTCACTCAGAAGTAACAGGAAACAGTTACACGCAGTTCTATGATGCTCTGTTTTGCAACTTGATACATTTTTGAAACTACAACAACACAGGAAATATTGTAACTAAAGTCTGCTAAAAATTTGGCTGCACAAACAACTTTAATCTCATTTCTTAGAATGTGATTTTTTTTTTCCAAGCATTTTCAAAGAAACAGCTTCCATTTGAAGAGAGACCCATGCAGACACATTTTTTTCAGGAGACACTTGGAACGCACCTGGAATTGATTTTTGTTAAGAAACAAAGGAAAGGCAGAGGGTTCCTCTCAAATATCTGAACTCAGATATATAAATAAAATAAATTGGGACTAGGAGAACCATTTGTGAGTGTTGAAGGGTTGGGGAGATGAGAGCAGGGGTGAAGGTTGTCACAGGTATCACCAGGAAACAATGAAAGAGGAAGAATTCTCAAAACAAAGTTTTAGAACAACTTAGGAGAAGGCAATGGCAACCCACTCCAGTACTCTTGCCTGGAAAATCCCATGGACAGAGGAGCCTGGTGGGCCACAGTCCACGGGGTCGCGAAAAGTCAGACACGACTGAGTGACTTCACTTTTCACTTTCCACTTTCATGCATTGAGAATGAAATGGCAACTCACTCCAGTGTTCCTGCCTGGAGAATCCCAGGGACGGTGGAGCCTGGGGGCTGCCGTCTATGGGGTCGCACAGAGTCAGACACGACTGAAGCGACTTAGCAGCAGCAGCAGCACCAGAAAGAAGTGAGTGGAAGTTCCAGTTCAAAATACTAAACATAAGAGAAACTTGGTCCAAATAGAACAGAAGAAAACACACTTGGGTTTTTCCTCTAAGCCCTTGACTGTTCACGGCAACAACGGAATCCAGTATGAGACGATGGAGAGGTGTCTTACTGAAACTGAGGTTTTGTTTCTTTTTCTTTAGTTGCCAGGCAACATGTTCACTTAGAAGTTCTTTCCTATTATGTTTATGTTCATATGCCGGGTGTTTATTTGCTGTGATACAAACCATGTACAAACTTACAGAGGTTAAAATATCTTTTGCAATTCTAATACTGATATTTTCTCTTTATGGACCTCTATTTCTCTCAACAATTTTTTCTTTATAAATATATGTGTGTGTGTGCACAGTTGCTCAACTGTGACCAACTCTTTGTGGCCCATGGACTGTAGCCTGCCAGGCTCCTCTGTCTATGGGATTTCCCAGGCAAGAACACTGGAGTGGGTTGCAATTTCCTTCTCCAGGAGATCTTCCTGACCCAGGGATCAAACCCATGTCTCTTGCTTCTCCTGAATTAGCAGGTAGATTCTTTACAACTAGTGCCACCTGGGAGGTTCTATGAAATACATATTTTGTCCAAATAGCTACGGAATATTTTTTTTTAAATACTTTATTCTACATTACAATACTGTATTTGTTCTGCCATACATTGACATGAATCAGCCACAGGTGTCCATGATCTCCCAATGCCGAAGCCCCCTCCCACCTCCTACCCCACTACGGAATATTTTAAGTGAAACAGAAAGTGCCATTATGGTTCAAGACAGAATGCATGGATTTTTTTGCTCCTTTTCAGGAAAATTTATCTATGAGTTTAAATGTATTTCAAAATTATATTAGTTATTTACTGTTGAGTAGCAAACTTGAGGGCTTAAAATAATTTTTTTTAAATTCCACAGTTTGGTGGGAATTAGGGAACAGTTTTCAGCCTAGGGTCTCTTAGGAGGCTGTAATCAAGATGTCGGGCAGGCAGGGCTACAGTTGTCAGAAGACTTGACTGGACCTGAAGGACTGATTGCCAAGCTCACTCCCATGGCTGAGGACAGGAAGCCTCAGTTTCTCACCACGAAGGCCTCTCCATGAGCTGCTTGAGTGACCTTGTGAGGCACCTGGCTTCCCTCAACTCCAGTGACCCAAGTAACAAAGGTCAAGGTGGAAGTCACCACGTCTTTCATGACCTAGCACCAGAAGTCCAGCCTCTATTAGTCACATGGACTAACCTTCATTCACAGTAGGGAGAAATCTGCAGGAATATGACTGTGAGAACAAGGAGATCACGGGGAGCTTTTCTTGGAGACTGGATACCACAAAAAGAAAAATCCATATCAGCAAAGTAAAAGGGACATGACTGCCATCCAAAGATCAGAAAATAAGAGGACTCTGGGAATGGTAGAAAGCAGATGAAACTACAGAATATCCAGACAAGTTAAAACAAAATCCTGGATATAAAACCTATGAATGTTGTCAAATTACTACTTAGAGGAAAAGGCAGAGCTGTACTTCATTATTATAAAACCCAGAATATGGAAAATATATTATCTAAACTTTTAGCTCAAATAATTATAAAACTCATTAATTTCAGCTTTTGTCTGACATAGTTTTTTTAAGTACTTTTGAACAGAAAAAAAAACAAAATATGTTTCTTTAAAAATGCCCAAAAGTAGCAAAGCTTTTTGAGAGTCTGATCAAGAACAAAAGAGAACAGATTTATATAAAAACTAAAGTAAACCAATCCACAAATTATGAGAAATAGTAAATGACTGCTTTAAGACATGAAGTGTTCAGCAGATGATTGGATAAGAAAGCTGTGGTACATATACACAATGGAATACTACTCAGCCCTTAAGAAGAATAAATTTGACTCAGTCCTAATGAGATGGATGAAATTGGAACCGATTATACAGAGTGAAGTAAGCCAGAAAGAAAAACACCAATACAGTATACTGACACATATATATGGAATTTAGAAGACAGTAATGATGACCCTATATGTGAGACAACAAAGAGACACAGAGATATAGAGTGGACTTTTGGACTCTGAGGGAGAGGGAAAGGGTGGGATGGTTTGGGAGAATGGCAATGAAACATGTATGTTTTCTTGTAAGAAACGAAGCGCCAATCTATGTTCAATGTAGGATGCAGGATGCATGGGGCTGATGCACAGGATGATTCAAGTAGAGGATGTGGGGTGGGAGGTGGGAGGGGGCTTTGGCATTGGGAGATTGTGTTCACCTATGGCTGATTCGTGTCAATGTATGGCAAAACAAATACAGTATTGTAATTTAAAAAATAAATAAATTTAATAATAATGAAAAAAAAAAAAAGACATGAAGTGTTGCAGTGGTCTGATACACAGCAATGGGCATTGAGGACTCACAGCACGTGAACCTTGTCCAGCCAGGGTTAGGGTTGGGTTAATGACATTCTAGGCAATTAGAAGAACTGACGCACATCTTCTTTTGTGGGCACCTGATAGTAAATATTTCAGGTGTTTCGAATATTTTGGCCCCTTTATGGGCCAAATGATCTCTGCTCAAATATTCAGCTGTCACTGTGGCATAAAGACTGTTATAGACAATATATATTGAATTGTGAGGTGTTTTTCAATAAAACTTTATTTACAAAAGCAGAAAGCAGACTGGATTTGGCCCATGGGTTGCCTTTGCTGACCTGAAGATTAGAGCATCACTTTTCTTGGGGTTTGGTCCAGGGAAGGGTACATGGTGCAGTCAGATCCATTGAGACTCAATTCTAGGAACTTGTGAGTCTGTTGGAAAGAGAGAAAATCACCATTTTCTCTTGTGATTGTCAACTAGAAGAGGGAAGCTTGAAGATGCTGCTGGTGTCTTGCTGCTGTGAGGGAACCACTGTCTAACACTAAGAAATACATGTCCAAGAGGTGGAAAGAAGGGGACTTAGTGACAATATTTGGATCCAGGTGAGCCTGAAACTACATTTACCTTTGGACTTTTCAAGTTCTTGAACCTATATATTCTTTTATTTATTTAAGCCTATTTCAGTTGGGTTATCTATCATTTATAACAAAATGAGTCATTTATTTCTTTATTCCTTCCTTCATTGAACAAATACGGATTGTGTTCTCCTGTATATAAAGTGCTGTTATAGGATCTGGGAATATAACATGGCATGAGGCAAATGAGTTCCCTACTTTTATGGAGCTTATATTCCAAAGAAAAAAGTCAGGCAATAAACATATTAAATGAATAAATAAATGCTGTAATGCCTCCCTGGTGGTCCAGTGGCTATGGCTCTGTTCTGCCAACACTGGGTTCAATCCAGGAACTAGATGTGTGGCTGCATCTTGTATGCCACAACAAAGATCAAAGGTCCACAGGCCTTGACTAAGACCTGGCACAGATAAATAAATAAATACTGTAATTTCAGATACTGATCAGTAGGGTGAGGAAATAAGCCAGGAATGGGGGACAGTAGTCATTTGGATCTAGGTGGTTAGAAGAAACCTCCCTGAGGAGAGGCCAGAGTGATGAGAAGGAATCAGACACAGGAAAACTCTACTCCAGGCAGAGAAATCAGCGAGTGTAAAGCATGGAGGCATTAATAAGCTTAGTCTGTTTCAGAAACTGTAGGAAAACTACTGCAGAGAACACAGGATGGGCAAGGCAGAGGGGGATACAGAATGAGAGTGGAGGCCCAGATGGGAGACTCCAAAGAGCTTGGAATTTCTTTTTCCTAAGTATAACAAAATGCCACAAAATATTGTCTCCTTTTTTTCTTTTTGTACAAAGAACAACATGAATTATTTGTATATTAATTTGCTTAAGAGAATAGATCTTAACAGTTCTCATCTCAAGCAGAAAAAAGTTAACTATGTGTGGTGATGGATATTAATTAGACACAGTGTGCTGGTCATTTTGCAATATATATAAATAGCAAATCATTAACTAATGGAATGTTCTATGTCAATTATACCTCAGATGTATATTGATTCTGTAGTTGCTATGGATGGAAGAAGAATGAAAGCAGAGATGTTTCAGAGGCTCCTGTGGCCCCCAGACAAGAGGCAGGAGTGGGGTCTTAGCCAAATGGGAAGTCATATTGATGGTGAGCAGTGGCTGGATTTAGGGAAGTGAAGGGAAAGTCACTCAGTCATGTCCGACTCTTTGCAACCCTACGGACTATACAGTCCATGGAATTCTCCAGGCCAGAATACTGAAGTGGGTAGCCTTTCCCTTCTCTAGGGGATTTTCCCAACCCAGGGATCGAACCCAGGTCTCCCACATTGCAGGTGGATTCTTTACCAGCTGAGCCAGAGGGAAGCCCAAGAATACTGGAGTGAGTAGCCTATCCCTTCTCCAGCAGATCTTCCAGACCCAGGAACTGAACCAGGGTCTCCTGCATTGCAGGCAGATTCTTTACCAACTGAGGTATGAGAGAAGCCCAGCTGGATTTTGGGTGTATTTTAAAAAGAGAACAGAGTACTTACTGACAGGTTGTATTGTGAGGTCTTAGGTTATGGCATAAACAACCAGTCACGCCACTAACTGAGAAAAGAATGATTCCAAAGTGGATGTGGGGAAGGGGCTGAGGACTGAGTGTATGGTTTGGGCTTGGTGAAGGTTGAAATGCTGATGAAACATACACATGGATATAGGAGTTAAGTGTATGAATACTCTAGACAGGAGTCCACTGAAAATCTAAACATAGGAATCATCAGCAAATATTGTGTTCTCAAAGTCATGGAAATAGATGGAAAAGAAGGCTAAGGACTGAGCCCTCAGCGTAGCAGGACCTTCTGCATTTAGAGGCCAAGGTGAGGAAAAGGAACAAGTAAAGAAAACTGAAAATTAGAGGATAATGAAGTGGGGATAAGCCAAGAACACAGACTTCCTGGTGGGGTCCAGAGGTTAAAAATCCGCCTTCCAATGCAGGGGATGCAGGGATTCAGGTATCATCCGTGTTGGAAGAACCAAGATCCCACATGCTGCAGGGCAACACCTGAGCCCTCATGCTCTGGAAACCACGTGCCACAACTAGAGGGAAGCTCGCGCGCCACAGCCGAAGATCCTGAGTGCCACAACTAAGACCCAACACAATCAAAGAAATAAATAGTTAAAAAAGAAAAAAAGTCCAGAAGAGCATAGTGTCCAGATGCCAAGAAGAGAAAGGGATTCAAGGAGAGAAGGTCACGGGCACAATAATAACACTGCTAAGGTGAGGGCCAGTCATTGCCCATTAGATCTGGCAAAACGGAGCCTCTGTGGCTTTGGCAGGAGTGGCTCCAGTGCTGCCGGGTCTGTGGTGAGGATAAAGGCACGTGTGCAGTGGGCAAGAGAGACGTGGCAGTCGAGGAGGCAGAAATACGAGTCTAGGCGAGGTTTTCAAGGAGCCATAAAAAGGTGTTGTGTTTAACGGTGGGACTGTGCCAAATGCTGCAAGGACTCTGGAATCCATATGGTCATAAAATTTTGGAAAGAAAATAGAGATTTGTAGAAAATGGAAGAATTTTTTTCAAATAGGAAATTTTACTAAGAACAGGCTGTAGAAGTTTCCTATTAGTGAGCAGGAAAGTATTCAAATTAAATTCCAGACTTTTAACTAGTATCTCCCAAAACCAGAGTAAACAGCAATGTCAACAATAAAATAGCAATATTAATATAAGGATCAAATCAAGAATGCCAAATAACACTACCATTATTTCATATTGTTCTGGAGTCCTAACCCACGCAGTAGCTGCAAAAGAAAAAAAAAGAAAGAAAGAAAAAAATGAGTGAGATGTAATTTTTGAAAGGAAGAGAGACTTTCATTATCCAGATGCTTTAAAATAAGAACCGTGGTGATACCTGTGAAATGGGTTCTCTGAGTGTAGTTCCCAGATGTTTTCATTTCCATTAAGGAGTAAGAAATTTGCCTTAACTGTATTTTGTTGGTCTACTATGTGGACTTCTTCTTGATTAAACTGAAAAATAGTTTTTAACTACTGTTCCTCAATTTTTGGTATTATTGACAACATAATGACAACAGATGTGACGCATTTTAAAATTTAATCTCCATTATTAATATTTTCTCCATGCTTGTTGCCCAGAAAAGTCTGGAGAATTAACAAAATGATTGCTGAAGAGCTGTTTTGTAGCATTTGCTGATTCTCGTGCTGTCAATCTCTCATCATCGTTTCTTTCAAGCTGCTAATTAAACCCACTGAACATGAGGTTGGGAGCAATCCACTGTAGCACACATAAAGAGTTTCCACTGTACAGAAATACTAGAAAAAATTAGGAGGCTGGGATTAACATATACACACTACTATATATAAAAAAGTGAAGAAGAACTAAAGAGCCTCTTGATGAAAGTGAAAGAGGAGAGTCAAAAAGTTGGCTTAAAACTCAGCATTCACAAAACTAAGATCATGGCATCTGGTCCCATCACTTCATAGCAAATAGATGGGGAAACAATGGAAACAGTGGCTGACTTTATTTTCTTGGGCTCCAAAATCACTGCAGATGGTGACTGCAGCCATGAAATTGAAAGACACTTGCTCCTTGGAAGAAAAGCTATGACCAACCTAGATAGCATATTAAAAAGCAGAGACATTACTTTGCCAACAAAGATCCAGCTAGTCAAAGCTATGATTTTTCCAGTGGTCATGTATGGATGTAAGAGTTGGACCATAAAGAAGGCTGAGCGCTGAAGAATTGATGCCTTCTAATTGTGGTGTTGGAGAAAACTCTTGAGAGTCCCTTGGACTGCAAAGGAGATCCAACCAGTCAATCCTAAAGGAAATAAGTCTTGAATATTCATTGGAAGGACTGATGCTGAAGCTGAAGCTCCATTACTTCGGCCACCTGATGCGAAGAACTGACTCATTTGAAAAACCCTGATAGTGGAAAGATTGAAGGCAGGAGAAGGGGATGACAGAAAATAAGATGGTTTGATGGCGTCAGAGACTTGATGGACGTGAGTCTGAGCAAGCTCTGGGAGTTGGTGATGGACAGGAAAGCCTGGAGTGCTGCAGTCCATGGGGTCACAAAGAGTTGGACATGACTAAGCAATTGAAGTGATATGTAAAATAGATAACCAACAAGGACCTACTGTATAGCACAGTGTGCTATACTCAGAATTCTGTAATCACCTATGTGGGAAAATAATCTAAAAGGGAGTGGATATATGAATAACTGAATCACTTTGCTGTATACCTGAAGGTAACACAACATTGTACATCAACTGTACTCCAATATAAAATAAAATTTAAATTTTAAAACATTAAAAAAATAACTTTCAGAGCATAGGTAAGGGGTGGGTAAGAGCTGTACCCCATGGGATAAGTCGCTGGTGGTGCCCAACAGAGCAGAAGATGGGGGAGCATGGGCTGGAGGCACTGTCAGGGTAGCACCCCTCCCAGCCTTTGTCCTAAAAGGCCTTCCCGAGGCTGACCCCAGAGGCTTGGACCCCAGATTTCTCTTGTGCTCGAGGTCCTGAGGACCTGGGCCCCTCAGGCCCTTCAGAAGGAAACCTGGACATGGAGTCTTCACTGAGATGATGGAGGCCAACATGCCTGGTTCTGCCCGCCTTACAAAGGGTACCACAAAGGACATGATGCTAAAGTTTCCTTACAGTTGAGAGGTCCCTGCAACCACAGAGCTCTGAGGTCCTAGATCAGGCATCCATTTCCCCAGAGTCCCTGTGGCTGCTCTGCAAAGCTCCAAGAAGGGAGGAGGTCTTCTCCCGCTGCTGCCGGGGACCCCCAAAAGGAGGCAACGGGTGCTGTAGTGGAGCTGCTGCTAGGGTGGGTATCCCCTGAAGTTGTTCCCTAGCTGTTGGAGGGAGCACGATGAGGAAGGCTGGCCAAAGCCTAGGGCTGGGGCTAGGGAGCTTAGAGGAAGTTATACAGAAGGCTAGGAGAGGGGACGAGGGAGGGACTTCCAGCTCAGGATGGCCCCAAGCAGGACGCCCAGGTACCCCAGAGCACCCAGAAGGATGAGTCGATGCCTTCCTCCTGTAGAAGTAGTGATGCTGCGTGACCAGAGGACCATAAGATTCGCCAGGCCTTGGATTATTTTTTGTAATTTAGACATGGTAAAAGATTTCCTTAGCAAGACATGAAACCAGAAACCTGAATGTGATAAAGGAAATGCAGCTCAAGGGACAGATTCCTAAGAACAATCTTTGCACTTCAAGAAACTCTGGAATTCAATAAAAATTAAGTTACACATTGAGAAGAAATATTTGCTACACATATAGTGGTCAGTGGGCTTCCCGGGTGACTAGTGGTAAAGAACATGCCTGCCAGTGCAGGAGATTTAAGAGACGTCGGTTGGATCCCTGGGTTGGGAAGATCCCCTGGAGGAGGGCACAGCAACCTACTCCAGTATACTTGGCTGGAGAATTCCATGGACAGAGGAGCCTGGCAGGAGACTATCCATGGGGTCTGCAAAGAGCTGGACACAACTGAGTGACTATCACTTTCACTTTCATGGTGGCCAGTGGATAGGTGCTAGGAATATAGCAAGAGCCCTTATAAATCAATAAGAAAAAGATAACAACACACCTAAACCAAAATCCTGACATCTCTGTCCACCAGGAATATCACGTGAGCTATACAGGTAATTTAAAATTTTTCAGTAACCACATTAAAATTATCTAAAGCAGCATGTGCATAATATTATTATTTGAACATGCACTCAATAGAAAAACATTCATGAAGTATATGATACCCTGTTTGAAATCTCTAGTGTATTTTATACAGATGGCATGTCTCTGTTCAGGCTGGCACATCAGAAGTGTTCAATAGCCACATGTGGCTCATGGCTGTCGTGTAAGATGGCACAGATCTAAACAGTTCACAAAAGAAGTGTAAATGGCCAACAGATAAAAATAATGCTTCACTTAATTCAGATGAAATGTGAGGGGGAGAAACAAGGAGACTGCAAGTTTCACCCATCATACTGACAATCCTTGAAAGAAGGAAAATTGTTAGAAAAGAAACTTGGGTACCAAGAAGTTTATGATAGAACTGTTTGAGGGACTTCCCTGGTGATCCAGTGTTTAAGAGTTCACCTTCCAACAGAGGGGAGTTGGGTTCAATCCTGGTCAGAGACCTAAAGGTCCTACATGCTCATGAACTAAGCGCAATCATCACCGTGCTTGCTGCAACTAGAGAAGCCCCACACCCCACGAGGAACACCCAGCACAGCCAAAAAAAAAAAAAAAGTAACAGCAAAAGGAAAAGAAGGAAAGGGAAAAATAGGAAGGAAGGGAAAATAACTGCTCCCGGAGCAAACTGAGCTAGGCATGTTAGATGGCTTTATGCAATAGAAACCGTAGTGACCAAAAGGAATTATTTGAAATGTTAAGTAGTGGCATGGGACATTCTCTCATAAAAAAATGATAACAGAAAGAAACAAACTTGTGGAAATTATTATGTGATAAGATTTATATAACACAGTCATTTTTAAGATTGGTTTGCTCGTATACACATATTTCTAAGTGCACTGAAAACTAACAGAAAGGATATGAATGGAAGTATTAACAACGTGCCCTCTGGTGGGGGTCGGGGGAGACGCTTGTTGATGGTGGGGAGGGAGACACCTCGCTGTACAATATGTAGCTTTCTGCAATCAGCACAAGTTAGATCTGAAATTGGCAAAAGGTTTCTTTTAAACACTGGAGGCTCCATAAACCACCACTGAGAATTCCGTTCTCAAGATCCAGATGCCATGCAGCTGGTTCTCTCAACTACTATAGTCCTTACAAATACTCAGAGGCCATCCCAGGGAGGGTTAGCTTAGGATATATATTTTTAGAGTTGTTGCAAGTATCTAGGGGCCAGTAGTTAACTTCTGACAGTTCCAATCCAAACAGCTCAACATTGAAGGTATTTCACTCTATGCAAATTTTCTGTGTATCCAACCATCTTTTTTCTGAACATTCACTGGAGGGTAAGTCTTCATTGAGAGAATATCAGGATAAGAAGCCAGAAGTCTGGCTTGGGAGGACTCATCCCAATCAGAGGATCATTTTATGGAGGAGAAAAGGAAACCACTTTGGTTTCCCTGACAGAAATGTGGTCCTCATTTTTCAACAACCCAAGCTGTTAATGATAGGTAAGAATTTGTTAGCCTATTTTACCCTTTACCCTTCCCCATTTCTTTGAGCCTAGGATAAAAATGTGTCATCTCTGAAGACAGGACAGGAAACCACAAGCTAAGGAAGGTGTTGAAATCCTCTAAATACCACCGGGCTCCCTGTTAATAAAGCAACATTCAGTTGATTAGAACTCGCTGCAGGAAGGGAGCGTGCCGCCTGAACAACCTTGGCAGGGAGTCTTGAAGGAAAGTGCTGTTGAGAGTGATCTGTTTGCCCCGGGAGCAGACTGTGGCCTCAGATGCAAAGATGGACAGAAATTCCCTGAAGCAACAGGGATGTACCATATCGGTTAGTTATTTCCTTGGGCAAAGTTTTCTAGAACCAAAAATGCAGTCATGGTTGGTTGAGCATTTCCATATCTAGTCTTTGTTCTCAAATTCTCACTTTTTTAAATGTGGCAGTTGACCTGGGTAGTCTAAGTTCTGAGTCCTACTCGCTGTACTGTTAACAGAATTTTTCTTTTTCCGTTAAGTTTGTGTCTAGTAAATCACTCAGTTGTGTCCAATTCTTCTGCGACCCCATGGTCTGTAGCCTGCCAGGCTCCTCTGTCCATGGGATTCTTCAGGCAAGAATACTGGAGTGGGTTGCCATGATCTCCTCCAGGGGATCTTCCTGACCCAGGGATCAAACCCAGGTTTCCCACATTGCAGGGAGATTCTTTGCTGTCTGAGTCACCAGGGAAGCCCCTCGCTGTACTGCTGAAGCAGGTAGATGCAGTTCTGATGGTAAGTGGAGTCTAGAAGGAACCTGAGTCCATTACAGCTTAACAGCACAGCAGGCTCTGCCCACATCCAGGTTTCTCATTATGTGGCTTACACTTAAGCCAGTGTAATTAGGTTTGTGTTATAGGCAGCAAAACTCAATTCCAAACCAATGTACCCTGAGGAAGAAGAACTATCTTGTATTAAGCAGCCCCATGCTCTTAAGGGATTTTCTGAAAAGAGAAGTAAATGTGGGCAAAGGATGAAGGTCCTTTTAAGCCATGCTAAGGAGAGTGGCTGCAGCCATGAAATTAAAAGACGCTTACTCCTTGGAAGAAAAGTTATGACCAACCTAGACAGCATATTCAAAAGCAGAGACATTACTTTGCCGACTAAGGTCTGTCTAGTCAAGGCTATGGTTTTTCCAGTAGTCATGTATGGATGTGAGAGTTGGACTGTGAGGAAGGTTGAGCACTGAAGAATTGAACTGTGGTGTTGGAGAAGACTCTTGAGAGTCCCTTGGACTGCAAGGAGATCCAACCAGTCCATTCTGAAGGAGATCAGCCCTGGGATTTCTTTGGAAGGAATGATGCTGAAGCTGAAAGTCCAGTACTTTGGCCACCTCATGGGAAGAGTTGACTCATTGGAAAAGACTCTGATGCTGGGAGGGATTGAGGGCAGGAGGAGGAGGGGACAACAGAGGATGAGATGGCTGGATGGCATCACGGACTCGATGGACGTGAGTCTGAGTGAATTCCGGGAGTTGGTGATGGACAGGGAGGCCTGGCATGCTGCGATTCATGGGGTCACAAAGAGTTGGACACGAATGAGTAACTGAACTGAACTGAAGGAGAGTGGCCTTTATCTGTGGTGTCATGGCGAGCCTCTTAAAAATTAAGCAAGAAAAATTGATTCCTAATCAGACTGCTTGTCCCCATTTTGTTCCAAGACATGACTGATCTGAGAGATTTCTCCCTTAGAGTCAATACAAATTTAATTAGAATAAATTGCTTTGTTTTTCTCAATATTGATGGACTGATGTTCATGTAGCTTTGCAAAGAAACTTGGCAATAAGCAATCTGAAAGAACTGACCTCTTCATGGACCAATGTCTCAACAGAATAAGAAACATCAAGAAATTTTATACCCCATACTTTGTTTTGTGAATCCAATAAAATTCTTGAATGTTAAAAAATAATAATTAGGCAAAAAAGTTACCAGATTTGTGTTCTAGAAAGTTCCAGTGGTGTTTTGACAATTAAATTAGAGAGAGGCAAGATTGGAGCCAAGGAGACATATGGGGAGGCTACAGTTCCATACCAAAACAAGGATTAAGAAACTGAGGTGTGATGGTGGGTGTGAGGAGTTATTCCTTTATTCCCATACATATATTGAACATTCACTACTTGCCAGGCACTGTGCTAGGCATTGGAGATTCAGTGGTAAAAAGCCAAAACAGTCCTTGTGGGCTGACAATCTAACCCATGTTAAGGGCCTTCCATGTGCCAAAAGCTTTATGTTCATGATCTCATCGGCTCTTCAAAAATACTGTATTACTGTGTGTGTGTATGAAAGTGAAAGTGGTTCAGTCATGTCTGACTCTTTGTGACCCCATGGGCTATACAGTCCATGGAATTCTCCAGGCCAAAATACTGGAGTGGGTAGCCATTCACTTCTCCAGGGGATCTTCCCAACCCAGGGATCAAACTCAGGTCTCCCACATTGCAGGCAGATTCTTTACCATCTGAGCCACCAGGGAAGCCCAAGAAGACTGGAGTGGGTAGCCTATCCCTTCTCCAGCGGATCTTCCTGACCCAGGAATCGAACCAGGGTCTCCTGCATTGCAAGTGGACTCTTTACCAACTGAGCCATTAGGGAAGCTCATGTGTGTATGAGGGGACACTATTATTATCTTACATCACAGATGAAACCCTGAGGACACTAGGGAAGTAGAAGAAAGGACAGATATGAAGGAGGCTGACCAACCTGATTTCTTCTAACATAGAGTCCTGCTGATCTAAGCTAGTGGGTTTTGCTACACGTGAGTATTCTCAGATATACGAGCATTTTAGTGAGTAGTTCCTACAACTCTTGCCCTGTGGAGTGGTCAGCAAACACTGAGCAACTTCATTTCCAAACCCAACTTTTGCCCTCAAATCAGCAGTTTCACGTGAAGCTACTTGACACTTGATGCTCTCAGGATGGATACTGATGGAGACATGTTATTTTTCATCTGCACACCATCTCTCTACCCCAGGTAATGCATCCCAGAAGAATCCCACTTCTACTCATCAAGTTTCTTCTACAAAAATACCTTCCCTTTCTTTATCCTGCTTCTGCTCATTCTCTCACTCAGCTGAGCAAATTCTGCAATACCATTTTAGATACTTAACTACAGAATCTCCAGGAAACATCGTCACATCTCAGTAATAGGAAGAGGGGGACTTTGTCCTTGGCCGGCCCCCTAGCATGGTGACAGAATTCCACCAACAATCTTCCTCTTTTCTCTTAGAAATTCCTTGAGTAATAGATTGTGAATTGACCAACTCCTTAAATTCTTCCTCTTTCCTACTTGACATTGCACGCCTGGTGAAACGGCTCTTGGAATCACCCCGTAGATCTTATGATTAAGATCCTACAAGCGACCTCTTGGGAGCTCATCAGAGATGATGAATTGTCCTTTGAGTAGTCCCTCAAAGTGTCTGCTTTTCCTCCTTCCTGCTCTTTTCCCTGCCTTTTCTTCCTCCTCCTGTCCTTCTCAACACCCGTTAAATTCCTTTTATCCACTTGGAACCATAATGCAAGCAGCAGACGCCAGACCACACTTCTTCCTCTAATCCTTCCTGCTCCCTTTTCTTCCCCAGTCACCTGTGCACCATTTCCTCCATGATGGCCTCATTCTTGGCACTTTCCCTCCGCACCGGAGTCTGTGCCTGCTTCCCACACTTCATCCCCACTGCACTCCCTAAGCTTCAAGTCTTTCTCCCCAGCCTCACCCCCAACTCCTACGTCACCTTCAGTCCTCTCAGAGCAGATGTGGGCTCTTTCAGACTGCCTCTTTCTTCCCGGATAGGCAACACCTTTTACTTTTAGAGAAATAGAATATAAAAGAGTATGGTCCATGATGTTTGTAACATGGTATCACAGTACCTTTGACACAAACAGTCTAAATAATTTTCTGCTACTATTCATAAGTCCACAGAATCAACAGAGGGAAATACAGAGACATATGTCTTCCATTACTGTAATAAATTATACCGGACACTTATTTCTCAATTGTCAGCTTGTATTATTCTAATCTTTCAGTCACCTTCAGAAGCTATGAAATGGAGTTCTTAATTCCCACCTGCCTATCTTGCTGCTAATGAGGAGATTCAAACTGTCAAAATGATTGCGAAAATCCTGCAGCCAAGCTCCACAGACATGTGAATCATGACTATGATTTCCCCCACCTGTCGCATGACAGACCTTGGGCGTCTCACAGTATCTCTGTGTTACCGATGGACTCATTCCCACTTTATACCTGAGAAAACAAGCAATGATTATCCACGATCAAAAGTCAGATGAATATTATAACTGGAAAAAGATCTCCTATTTCTAGTCCTTCCTGTTTTATAAGCTTCCTATTTTGAACATGGAGCTGTAGCAAAATTACACATGGAAAATGCATGTGATCTAATTTGTTCAAATCAGCTTCTTTCAGTGCAGCATAAGAGTCACAGTGTTACCTTTTAAACTCTCAGCAGCTGGATAAAATATTAATTACTGCTGCTGCTGCTGCTAAGTCACTTCAGTCGTGTCCGACTCTGTGCAACCCCATAGACGGCAGCCCACCAGGCTTCCCCGTCCCTGGGATTCTCCAGACAAGAACACTGGAGTGGGCTGCCATTTCCTTCTCCAAATTAGTTATTATGTATGTGCAAACTAAGTGATAGAAAGCATTAACCAAATATAAGGGTGATTTTGCTGTACATCCTATGATTATTGGTTGCTGTTGTTGCTGTTTAGTTGCTAAGTCATGTCCAACTCTTTTGCAACCCCATGGACGGTAGCCCACCAGGCTCCTCTGTCCATAGGACTTCCCAGGCAAGAATATTGGAGTGGATTGCTGTTTCCTTCTCCAGGGGATTTTCTCGGACCAGAGATTGAACCCGTGTCTCCTGCATTGCAGGCAGACTCTTTACCATCTGAGCCACCAGGCTGCCAGGACCCAAATCAATTCCTTTATTCTGGATAGCCATGTTTGTTCCACTACAGGTATCAATATTTTAATACTTATTGAAATATTACTACCCACTAATATGATACATTTGAGCATTTATTTGCCAATTTGTGGAATGATATGCTTCTGTGAACACAAACTGAAATTTCCTGTAAGGTAAATTAAGGAAATTTTAATAAATCTTTGAAGCCCAGACTAAAACCTGCTTTACTGACAAACTCAATCATTTATGTTTCAGTGAGCCATCAAAAGAAAACCATTTCCTCTAGTTAAAAACAACAGTCAATATTCATAATTTTTTGTTTTACGAAATATTTCTCTTTTCAGAATTACAAAGGTTGCTTTACCCTCCCCCTTGAAAGAAGCCCTATTAATCATTTTGAAACATTTTGTAGATAAATGATCAAATATTGGTTATATTACTTTAAAGCAACCCCCAATAAAAACCAAACACCAATCTGTATTAACAAAAATTTCTCCAGTAATGATCAATTGATCTCCAATAATGATTTGTCCAATAGTTTGAGTGCTGATCTCTTTTCTAAAGTCTTCTATTTTCTTGTTGAACTAAACAAAAAAACCCAGTAGGTTCTAGGATTTCCATGGTGGTCCAGGGGCTAAGACTCAGAGCTCCCAATGCAGGGGTCTTGGGTTCTATCCCTGGTCAGGGAACAAGATCCCATACGCTCCAACTAAGATCCAGTGCAGTCAAATAAGTAAATAAATATTTTTAAAAAACCCATTAAGTTCCAGAATAAAAAAGAGCACAGTCTGACAAATAGATCAGTAGAACTGAGTAGGAGTCCAGAATGTAAGCCACATATCCAGGGTCAAGTGATATTCAACAAATCACAAGGGTAAATTAGTGCAAAAATGATTTTTTTCAATAAAAGGTACAGGAATAATTGGATAACCATATGCAAAAAAAAAAAACTTTGCTTCACACTTCATGCCATATAAAAAGAAAATTCTCTTAAACAGATCATTGGCCTAAATGTAAATCAAAAAACTATAAAATTTCTAAAAGAACTAAAATTTCCAAACTATAAAATTTCTCCCTGGTGGCTCAGCTTGTATAGAATCAGCCTGCAATGCAAGAGACCAGCGCTGGACCTCTGGATCAGGAAGATCCCCTGGAGAAGGAAATGGCAACCCACTCCAGTACTGTTGCCTGGGAAATCACGTAGACAGAGGAGCCTGGCAGGCTGTAGTGTGTGGGGTCTCAGACATGACTTAGCGACTGAACCACCACACCATAAAGTTTCTAAACAGATCGTTGGCCTAAATGTAAATCATAGAACCATAACATTTCTGAAGGACTTTTTTTTTCAGTTGTAGCATTTATTTTGTTATAGAAAGTTATTTAAAACAGTATATTTTCTGTATCATACTTGAAAGTTCACATCCAGATGTCTTTTCTATCAATCTCATGAAAAACTACTTGTGACTTGTGGCAACATTTCTTAGATATGATCCACAAGAGAAAAAGGTGGACTTGATTAAAATTAGAAATGTCTGCTTTTGTAAGACATTGTTACAAAAATGAAAAAAAAATCAAAATGGGAGAAACCATTTGCAAATAACATGTCTGATAAAGGTTTTAGATTCAGAAAACATAAAGAACTCTTAAAACTCTATAAGAAAATAAACAAATTTTTCAAATGGGCCAAAGATTGAACAGACACATTATCAAAGATATACAAATGGGAAACAAATACATGAAAGACATATGAATCATGTCATTGGTGAAATGGAGTGCTTTTTAATATGCTGCTTAATTTATCTGAGAAAAATGTGTGCCCTTGAACTGTAATTTGCATTTATTTAATAGTCTTTAGTGAAAGTTTCATGATTTATTTGACTTTATTTTTGTTCATGTGTAGTAAGTGATGTCTTTAATCAATATAAATAATTAATTGATACTGAAACATTACTGTTTTCCCTGTATCTTTGAAGCTCTATTTCTCTTATATTCTTGAATAAAGTAAATCTTTGTTTCAAATATTCATTCAAAATTTATGAAGAGCTTGTTATGTGCTGGCTTCTGGCAAGGCCTCAGAACACAAAGATTAGTTAATCCAAGGATGATTCTAAAGATTTATTCCCAGCATTATGTTGTACAATTATCTGCTAATTTCAAGCTGTTTTATTTAGGTATTTTTCTGGAAGGTGATACCATATATTATTTCATTTTTATACTTTTCGCAGTCTAGAAACTTTCCTGTGAAGATGAAGACTGCCTTAGACTCTCCATTACAGGCAAAAGGACAGTTAGGGAAAGGGAATTAGGAAGGTTTACCTGGACCAACAGATTGCCAATGGGCTCCAGGATGCACAAAGAGCCTGTGGTCTCACTAGATCCCACACTGTTGAGGTCCTGTGTAGACAGCCCCACGAGTGTGTGGCCAAGAGTGGTGGCCACCATGTGTGTTCGTCAGGGATCTCCAGAGAACCAACAGGTAGAGATATTGATACAGATACCGATTTAGATATAGATCAGATAGAGTGTAATGTATTATGATATTACATATCATATATGTGTATAAAGAGATTTATTATAGGAACTGGCTCCTGTACTTATGGAGGTCAAGAAGTCTCACCATCTGCTATCTGCAAACCAGAGAACCAGGAAAGCTAGTGCATAACTCAGTCTGAGTCCAAAGGCCTGTGAACCAAAAGCACCCATGTCCAAGGGCAGAAGATGATGTCCCAAGTCCAACAGAGAGCCAGTTTGCCCTTCCTCCACTTTTGTGTTCTGTATAGTCCCTCAAGGGACTGGCTGATGCCCACCCATGCTGGGAGGGGCCACCTGCTTTACTCACCAATTCAAAGGCTAATCTTTTCTGGAAACTCCATCACAGACACACCCGAAGTTGTGTTTTATTAGCATCCCTTAGCCCAGTCACAGTGACATGTGAAATGAACCATATAGCATCAATGGCAGGAGTATGAAGGATTGTAAGTGAGACATGGACAAAGGGGTACTCAGAAGCTTTTTTTGGTAAAAATATGGGGGACATTGTTCTTAGGATCAGTATTTCCTGCAGGTGAAGGATGGGATGTCCTAGAATTTGTGTAAAGGGGCACTGGAACAAGAGTAATAGCATATTAGAAAAAGAATAATAGAATAAAATGTGTTGTCATTCAACCAGTAACATCATCGAGTAACTTTTTCATCTACTGTTTTTATTGATTTGTTGATGCTGCCCTGGGTCATAGCTGCTGGATTTTCTCTAGTTGTGGTGAGCGAGGGCTACTCTTCCTTGCAGTGCACAGGGTTTCCTTTGTGGTGGCTTCTCTTCTTGCAGAGCACAGGCTCCAGGGCGCAAGGGCTCAATAGCTGTGGTGCATGGGCTTAGTTGCTTCACAGCATGTAGGATCTTCCCGGACCAGGGATGGAACCCAAGTCTCCTGCACTGGCAGGTGGATTCTTAACCAGTGGACCACCAGGGAAATCTCCATCAGACAATTTAAATTGTGACTAACTAAATGCTGGGAAAGATTGAGGGCAGGAGAAGAAGGGGGGCGACAGAGGATGAGATGGTTGGATGACATCATTGACTCAGTGTACACGAGTTTGAGCAAACTCTGGGAAATAATGAAGCAGTGAAGCCTGGTGTGGTGGAATCCATGGAGTTGCAAAGAGTTGGACACAACTGAGCGACTGAACAAGTCAACTTGAGGCCTTTCAGGTGGCTCAGTGGTAAAGAATTTGCCTTCCAGTGCAGGAGACGCAGGTTTGATCCCTGGGTTGGGAAGATCCCGTGGAGGAGGAAATGGCAACCCACTCCAGTATTCTTGCCTCAAAAATCCCATGGACAGAGGAGCCTGGCGGGCTACAGGCCATGGGGTTGCAAAAAGTCAAACCTGACTAAGCAACTGTGCACACAAACAGAGTCGACTTAATGACTAGAATCAAGAAACTTTTTCTAAAACAGAGGCTGCTGTGATGATCCATTACACCAATTATTTTGAAAAAATCTTTTAAAAAACTAATGATTACCTGTAAGAGAAGAGAATCTGGAAAAGAATGTGTGTGTGTATAACTGAATCACTTTGCTGTAATATGAAACTGACATGATATTGTAAACCAATTATATTTCAATTTTAAAAAAGAAAAAATACTAACAAAAAAATTTTAAAGGTAAAAGTGAAAGTGAAAGTTAGTCACACAGTCATGTCCAGCTCTTTGCGATCCCATGGACTGTAGCCTGTCTGACTCTTCTGTCCATGGAATTCTCCAGGCAAGGGGTTGCCATTTCCTTCTCCAGGGGGTCTTCTCGACACAGGGATAGAACCCAAGTCTCCTGCATTGCAGGCAGATTCTTCACCAACTGACCACCAGGGAAGCAAGTAAAAAACCCTCAGTCTACCCACAAGTATGAAGCAACCATGCATACTTATAATCTTAGCCTTGATTTTAAAATAATACTGAAATATTTATAAGTCAAAAATTCTTAAATTATTTTAATAGCTATTATGACAGTGTAATTTTTAAAAAATATTCTAATGCCAGAGTACCATATGGAGACATTAAAAGAGGTTTCATCCTAAGCATTTCCTTGGGTCCCTATAAATGTTTAGAAAGACTCAGTTATTACTACCAAATGAGCCAGTGGTTTCACATCTCCTTCCAACATCAGGTTGTATAACATGAAATCCAGAACTTTCTCCGGTCTACAGCCGGGAGTCTGTGTGGAGGGTGGAATTTTAGAAGAAAGGGAGGTTAAAGAAAAAAATAAGAAACAAGAATTAGGAGAACAAAACAAAATAGGTTAAGAAAAACAGAAGGGAAAAAAATAGATAAAGGAGAAAGAGAGTAATGGGAAAAAGTGTTAATAAAAGGAAACTGAAAAATGAGCTGCTTATGCAGATAAGAGTGTTACATATAATTTGCTTCTATCTTTACAGGTTGGGGCACATGACCCAGTGGCTTTTAGGTTTTGGTTTTATTATTACTGCTTTTTAAAAGCTAGAAATCCTTATAATTTTCTTTTACTTCCTTCTCAGCCTCTCCTCACCCACCCACAACGTTCACGTAGAAAAAGGGGAAAGAGAAAGAAGCAGAAGGGCGTCTAGTCACGTATGGCCTGTGGTCGTTACAGAGATTGCTTGCTGGAAAAGGAGAGCCTGATGGAAACCCTCTCATGGTGGATGCAGCTGAAACCTCTGCCAGCTTCTAAAGTGTGAGACGATTTGGCCTCTTCTGTGCTTGCTCTCTGGGCGGTCGTCACCTTTCTGCTCCTGACAGGGTTTCCTTTGCAGAGTCAAACTCTCTTGCCAAGCCATCTTTCAGCCAGAACTCCTGTTCCTCTAATTCACGGGAAAAAGAGGAAGACAGAATCCCACCCATCCTTTTCTCAGCTGATTATTTTCCATTTGGAATTAATGAGCTTCCCGCAGGGAGGCCAAGTTGCTCTGCTTAGATAACGAAGCTGGACTTTTCTTGTGGATCTTAGCCATCTAGGGACAGAGTCCTTCCCACGGCTAACAAGAAGAAAGGCCACTGTTTAATGGAGACTGACGTTAGACTCGAGTTTCTCTCCAAATTTATCTGCCCACTGTTAACGGGGAATTTCCAGTGAAAAGGTTAATGTTCAGTCAGGACCTTTCACACGTGGATGTACAGGTTAAGTGTCTTCCGGGTGGCCAGTGTTTTAGAATATACACTGAGGACAGTAGAGAAAAGAGTGGTGATCCTGGACCAGGTGTACGTCACCATCCTCTACCGTAGGGAAGGCTCATGTCGCAAGAAAAGCCCACCTCCCCGTGAGTCAGCATCAAGGAGCCCGTACACCTGGAGGTCACTGGAGACTCACGCCTTCTCATCAGGGGCAACTGACAGAAAAAATATACAGCGAGTATCCTTGGCATAAATTCTTCTCCATACCTCCCACCATCTGGATGCCCTTAAAGCTGGGAGAATTAAAAGGCAGAGCTAGAAGCTATTCCTGGGCACAAATTAGAAATTACCTTCAGTTAGAAGAATCGGAAAAATGTGGCTAGGACTTTCCTGGTGACACAGTGGATAAGAATCTGCCTGCCAGTGCTCAGGACACGGGTTTGACCCCTGGTCTGGAGCAATTCCACGTGCCCCGTGCACCACAACTATTGAGCCCATGCTCTAGAGCCCGAGAGCTGCAAATACTGAAGCCCGTGCCCCTGGAGCTGGTGCTCAGCAACAAGAGACGTCACTGCAAGGAGAAGCCCGTGCACCCCAGTGAAGAGTAGCCCCGGCTTGCTGCAACTAGAGAAAGTCGGCACATAGCAACGAAGACCCAGCACAACCAAAGACAAATTAATTAATTGATTAATAATAAAAAAGGAAAGAAAATGTGGCTATTTGTCCACTCAGGCTCACATTTAATGAAAGTACCCAAGTCATAGCGATTAGAACAGCTTTAGCTTCCTGAGAAAAGAAGTAAGATGTTAAGTGTCTGTATCCTGCCCACAACCTGCAGGCCCACTCACCCCTGGGCCAAAGGGCAAGGGCTTGTAGTAGAGGGTTCAGAGAGATGTGAACAGGGCCAGTGGAGGGAAAATGGTGGTGGGTCAAGCTTGGAGGCGAGAGTGGTTCTTTCCTACCTATTGAGTTGGGCTCTTGGAACAAAACTTAGAGAGTAATTTTCAGATGACTGAATGCATGTAAAATGCCAGCATTTTTCATCGCTTAAGGTGATTTTTATTTTTACTAATTTGTTGTTTTGCAGGTGGAGATGAACAAGGCAGAAAGTAGACATTTTTATACTGATGCATTTTCAGCGTCTGCATGTGCTTAGTCGTTCAGTCATGTACGACTCTTTGCAACCCCATGGACTGTAGCCAGCCAGACTCTGTCCATGGGATTATCCAGGCAGCAATACTGGAGAGAGTTGCCATTTCCTCCTCCAAAGGATCTTCCTGACCCAGGGATCGAACCCGTGTCTCCTGAATTTTCAACAAAAGGTTTCATTTTGTTATATGCCTCTTTAGGCAATGGTACCCCACTCCAGTACTCTTGCCTGGAAAATCCCATGGATGGAGGAGCCTGGTGGGCTGCAGTTCATGGGGTCGCTGAGAGTTGGACACGACTCAGTGACTTTCCTTTCACCTTTCACTTTCGTGCACTGGAGAAGGAAATGGCAGCCCACTCCATTGTTCTTGCCTGGAGAATCCCAGGGACGGCAGAGCCTGGTGGGCAGCCGTCTATGGGGTCGCACAGAGTCAGACACGACTGAAGCAACTTAGCAGTAGCAGCATATCTTGATCACATCCTAAAAGATGTTGACACCAGAGAGAAGGGAATCAAGACACATTGTGAAGTAATCACTAGTCACTTTTACCTTCACCTCCATGTGGGGCCAGGAGTAAAATCACACACACACACACACACACACACACACACACACACAAACACAAAACACCTAAGCACCTTAGTGTGGAAGGCAGATTTCATATGAGGAGAAAAGTTCATTCATTTGACAAATATTTCTCAAGCACCTACTATACGCTCTAGCCACTGGGTACTGAGGGTACAGCAGCTAACGACACAATGTTCATGTACTTCTGGGCCTTTGTTCTAGTCAGGGAGACAGAGTGTATACAAATAAACAATACAGTGTTAGTGAGAAGTAACAGGAATAAAACTAAGCAGAGGGGGTGAAAGTGTAAGGGTGATGCTCTTAATTGGCATGGTCAGTGAACAAAGCCCTCCCTGAATAAATGCCTTTTCAGCAGAGGTCAGTAGGAAGGGAGAAGGGGATCTTGTGCTGGGTAAAGAAAACCATGTGTGCAAAGGCCCTGAGGTGGCTGGTAGACACTTGGGAGAAGCATACAAAGGATGCAGGATGCTCCAGGCAGGGCTGGAGAGGAGCTGGTGAGGGTGAGTTTCTTCCTCTGAAGTCCCCCTTCATGGTGAAGGAATTGAATGGCAAAGGTTAGTTCCCTAATTAATTGTCACTTCTTTTTAAAAAATCAGTTGGTTTGGCTGCAATAGGTCTTAGATATGGCATATGAGATCTAGTTCCGTGATGAGGGATCAAACACCCTACGTTAGGAGTGCGGAGTCTTAGCCGTTGGACCATCAGAAAAGTGACCTGATTGATTGTCAACTTTTATCCAAAAGGTAACAAACTTGGAGAAGGAAGTGACTTACCTGAGGTCACCTCATTGGTTTCTGGCAGAGTCAGGATCTGCGTTCTAGGACTGCTGCTGGTCCTTCTGGGACCTTTGGCTCTTCCTTTTGGCAGTGGTGCCTGGGCAAGGGTAAATTTCCCGGCAGGAGGGGCCTGGCCAGAGTTTCAGCTCTCACATGCCTCCTGGGGTGCTGTATAGCTGGGCCCCCTGTGCATGAGGATACGTGTCGGGCTGGTGTTAACACTCTCTTCCCTGTCCCACCGTACCTCCCATACCAACGACCCTACAGATCCCAAGTCGTTGGTTCCGTGTCTGAACTCGAGCTCATTCTGATCACACAGCTCATTCTGCAGCAGTTGTGCAGCACAAGGCTTTTTGGAATCCTGGGGTCTGTGTTGGAAACGGTGGACTGGTGGGCTGGCAAGGAAGCTTGGCCACAGATGGAGTATGAGATGGGTATGGGTTTCTCGTTGCTGCTGTAACAAATTACTGCAAATCTGCTGGCTCAAAATAGCATAGATTCACTGCCATATAATTCTGGAGGCCAGAGTCCTAAACTGGAGGTGTCAGCAGCATCTTATTCCTTCTGGAAGCTCCAGGGCAGAAGCCACTCCCCATCTTCTCCAGCTTTCCAGGGCTGCCTGCATGCCTCAGCTTGCGGCTCCTTCCTCCCCTCAAAGGCAGTAGGATGGCATCTTCAAGTCTCTCTCTCTGTCCCCTACCTCTCCCTCTGTAGTCACCGCTTCTCCTCTGACTCCGGCCCTCCTGTCTCCCTCTCGTAAAGGCTCTCACGATTGCACTGAGTCTGCCTGGACGATCCAGCATAATCTCCACATCTCCCCTGGAGGAGGGCACAGCCATCCACTCCAGTATTCTTGCCTGGAGAACCCTGTGGACAGAGGAGCCTGGTGGGCTACAGTCTGTAAGGTTGCAGAGAGTCAAACATGACGGAAGCTTCTTGGCAGGCACGCATCTTGTTCTTAAATTAGTAAACACTCACCTCAAGACTTTAGAAAAGAAGAAAAGAAAATCATAAATTCCTAACAACATGAGAAGGAAAAAGTAAGATGATTCATGACTGAACAAGTTAGAAACCAAGATATCATTTAGATTAATTTCCATTCCAACAAGGTTTCTTTCATAAGAAAACTGCCTACCAAAATAGATGAATCCTGAAATATTCTTTGAGAAAAGCACAAATGAAAGGAAAGAAAAAGAAAGAATAAAAAACGCCGTGGAATAAATGGAATAAATGAGATCACTATAAACACTTGAATATATATTTTCATTTAGACAAATGTTCTTTCCCCAAAACTGACAACAGAAGAGATGCAAAGTGGGAACAGACCAAATAGGAAAGGACTTCCCTGGCCTGGATCCTGTTAAATCTTCCCAGGAATGTTCAGAATGCTGTTTGCATCTCTGCGCTCTGAACTCCTACCCTCTGCTTCCTCCTTCCTTTTATCCGCCCTGCTCCCCCACCCAGACCCCTTCCTGCATCACCACCCCATTCCATCCGCCCCTCCCCAACCACTCTTGTGCCTATGGGACACAGGCTCAATTCTGAACAAGCTCCCCTGCAAGTTCATGTATTTTTAATTAGCCATTTACTTATGCAATCACTGTGTTGTGAACAAAATAGACCAGAATCGCTGTTCTCTGAGAACTTACATTTTCAGTGGAAGAAGGTTCCTCGTTGTAACACCCTCAGGCGTGATAAGAGGAATAAAGAAAAGTGAAGCAGACCCTGGGCCTCACGGTACAAAAAAGTCTGCCTGAATCACTGTCTTAAACTGCGAGGTGGATTTTCTTCTGCCTCTGTCCATCACTGGATTTTCCCAAGATTAATCTGACACAGTTTGGTCTAATTATCTAAACTAAAAATAGTTATAGGCATAGCCATGCACTTAATCCGCATAGCAAGTCTACCAGGTAACATCACAATGTTGTTATCACACACTTTTTTTTTTCAACAGATGCAGAAACAGATCCAGGAACTGTCTCCCAGCTCCAAAGGGGCTGAGCTGCTCCAGTCTCTAGAGCTTGTGCACTTCACCGCTGCAGGTCTGTCCAAACTTCAGACCAGTCATCTCCCAAGAACCCTTTCCACGATCGTCCCCGACACTTCAAAATTTCTGTGTATTTTCGGTCTTCTCTACATTTGCTCAAAACTCATCACTCCCATTTGCCAGGCCTCGCCTCTGCAGCTTCACACCCCCAGTGGTACAGCCCTCTGTGGCCTTTGGAAACTAAGAAACGGAGCACGCGTGTGAGTGAACACACTTTCTTTCTGTCCTGCTCGGGACGCAGAGCTTCACTGCGGTGTCTGGAGGCGTCTGTGAACCCGGAAGGAGATTAGGCTTGCCATCAAAGGAATAGCAGCAAGTTCCTAAAGGGGAGGCATGACTGTCTTCTGACTTTCAAAACAGGATTCTGCCTTGATTCCTGCCTACCCTCTCACTGCATTTAACCAACGGGCTCCACAGGGTCAGGTATTCAAGTCCTCCTGTTGTGTGGGGGAATCCCAGCCAGAGAAGGCTTAGCAGGGCTCCAGACAAGCAGAGTCAGAGGAGAAAAGATTTGGGGGACTGTGAGAAAAAAATAGAGCCGGGAGACGTGGGTCCTGGCACTCACTTTCCAGGCTCCATCCGGGAAGAGGGCAGAGAAATGACTCCTGCCAGCTGCCCATCTGGGACCCAGGAGACTGTCCATCATACCACCCCACCATGGGCCTCACCCGCCCAAGGGGCATCCTTGTCCACGACAAACGCCATCCCACACTGCCTAGTCCTCCTGCCAGTCTGATTTCCTCTTGGAACATTTTACCTGTTCTTTCGCCTGCCCCTGTTCCCTTTCTGCTTCCCTTTCAGTTTCTGTTCTCCAAAGTTTCGCCCTCAGCATTTTCTCCTTCCTCTAGTGGTCTCACTCTTTTCTTATGATATTAGCAGTCACCTCCAAGAGGGTGTTCCCAAATCCATATACCTGGTCTAAACTCTGCTTTTGGATTTCTGTGTTTTATCTCCAAATGCTCTTATTTCCACCTGGTCTTGTAACTCCAACTCAATACAATTAAAATTACAAATATTCCTTATAGTCATTCTTTCTGCTTTCCTATAAATGTTAATGATGTCACCGTTCTTCGTGAATTTCCCTAGTTTCCATTTTGAGGGAAAAGCTTCAGAACATCTCACGTATGTATGCAGTAACTTGGTCCAGGACCTGACATGTAATGATGATTGTGTGACAGGCATGAAGGGCTGCTCATGTGCTAACTCATTTAATCCTCACAGCAACCCTATGAAATAGCTACTATTATCACTACATTTTATAGCTTTGGAAACTGAGGCCGAGAGGTCAAGATCACACAGTCAGTAAACAGCAGACGTTGGAGTTTGAACCCAGGCAGCCAGGTCTAGAGTCTGTACTCTTAACTACCACACTAAACGGCTTCTCACTAGATCGTTGGTAAAAAACTGATGTGAAGCTGTATGCATTACACAATCACAACTATATCAAACAAACAAGCAAACAAACAGTCTAAGTAACTAGGTAGGGAAAAAAAGACTGGAAGGAAACACACCCAGATATCACTAGTGACTATCCTGGGTGCAGAAAGGACTGAGCAATTTTATTTTCTATCCTCTACTGTTTTGATTTTCTACATTTCCTCTTACAATGTTTATAATGAAAACTAATACATTACACATTTCATTTTTAAATGACTGCAATACATTGTAACATGGAAAATAAAACTCTCCAACAGAGAGAAAAATTACACAGTTAACTCCTCCTTTCCATTTCTCCACCCTGGCCCTGGCTATCATTATCTTTCCTCTACATCTTACATACCAGATTAATCTTCTTAAGACAATATTTTCTTTCTATCACTTTCCTATTCAAGAGGTTTCTGTCTTCTTATTACTCATGAAATTCAACTAAACTTTTAGCCTGGCCTTAAATTTGTCCACAATCCAGCCCTAACCATCTCTGGAGGCTTTTTTTTCTTCCACTTTTTCCCTATATGTTTGCTAGGACTCATTCACCCTCATGTCATCCCTCTGCCTGGCTCTTTCCCCCTCTAGGCAGCTGTGAGGTAACCTTGACAGAGCGGACCAGCACACTGAGCCCAGCTTCTGGAGTGGTTTGCAATTAGCTCCTGCCTCTTGAGTCCCTTCGACTGCAAGGAGATCAAACCAGTCAGTCCTACAGGAAATCAATCCTGAATATTCACTGAAAGAACTGATGCTGAAGCTCCAATACTTTGGCCATTGCAAAGACCCAGTTCATTGGAAAAGACTCTGATGCTGGGAAAGATTGAAAACAGGAGGAGAATGGGGGTGACCAAGGATGAGATGGTTGGATGGCATCACCAACTCAATGGACATGAGTTTGAGCAAATTCCAGGAGATGGTGAAGCATAGGGAAGCCTGGCGTGCCACAGTCCTTGGGGTCGCAAAGAGTCAGACATGACAGAGCTACTCAACAACAGCAACCTGCCTCCCATAGCTGATGTCCCTGGCCACTGAGCATTGCCCTGCCCCGCCTGGGATCCTGCAGAGCTGGAAGCCAGGGGACCCCCGGGGTCTCTGCATCACCAGCCCTCCTTCCAGATGAGCTCTCAGCCTATGGGGTGGGCTCTTCTGCCCTGCATTCCACTCTGCCGTCTGATGACGCAGTGTTCTGCACAACTCCAGCAGGATTTAGGCTGAGCCCCACCCAGCCCTCCTTACTTCTTATTGGGCAAACAGCTAATTTCCCAGCACATCTTCAGTTCACTGAATCAGACCTCTGTGTATCACCTGACACCCCTGCCCCAGGACCCTGGGTGCTGGAGGCGACCAACTCCTGAGCTGTTCAGTCTGACCCCAGACTCTGCTGCCTCACCCTCTCTTCCATACCTGCTCTGCCATCACCTGTCAGCCTTGCGTGGCCAAAGCATCACTCAAGGTACCTGAGAGTTTTTAGATTTGACAACTTCTGCTCCAAACAAAAACAAAAACCCTCAATTTTTCTGTCCCTTGAGCCTTTGGTTATATTATTCTTTTGCCCAGAATGTCTGGTGAACACAAAGCTCCTACCTAAACTTTTTTTAAAATTGTGGTTGGGCTTCCTTGGTGGCTCAGATGGTTTAAAAAAAAAACAAAACAAAAACCTGCCTGCCCAGCAGGAGACATGGGTTTGATCTCTGGGTTAGGCAGGTCCCCTGCAGGAGGGCATGGCAACCCACTCCAGTATTCTTGCCTGGAGAATCCCCATTCTCCAGGTGCCTGGTTGATTATAGTCCATGGTGTTGTAAAGAGTCAGGCACGACTGAGCAACTAAGCACAGCACAAAATATATATAACGTACATTTTTCCCATTTTAACCATTTCAAGTGTGACATTTGGTACATTTACAGTGTGGGACAACCATCACTTCATCCATCTCTGAGAGTTTTCATCACTCCAAACTGCCTCCATGAAACATTGCCTCCACGTTCCTCCTTCCTCCAGCCCTGACAATGGACAGTCTACTTTCTGTCTATGAATTTGCCTTTTCTAGCCTCCTCATACAAGTGGAATTGATAGGCACAGAGTAGGATAATTAGTTTAGAAATGCCACTATGGGTTAAAGATAGAAAGGGAATTTTAAGGGAGTTTAACAGACTCTTGTAGGCTAATGACCACTCCAGAAAAGAATGCAGTAACCTAGCAACAACCTACTCTACCTTGAAGAAAGAACAGGTACATCTAAGTGCCAGGCACAGTCAAGATATAAACCCTGACAGCTAGAACATAAGACAATAGATACAAGGTCTGAATCTTGTTACATGAATTCAGGGAGTTAATAGTTCTTTAAAAATGACATTTCTGCATTTAGCCAAGATAGGAATAGGTGAAAGGGGGAAAAAAACTAGGTGAAATGGAGCATTATATCAAAAGCTGAGATGAATTGCCATATTTTAATATGTGTTATCATCCTTCTGGTTTCCCTGGTGGTTCAGTGATCAAGAATCCACTTGCCATTTCAGGAGACACAGGTTTGATCCTTGAGTCAGGAAGGTTCCCTGGAGAAGGAAAGGCAACCCATGCCAGTATTCTTGCCTGGGAAATCCCATGGACAGAGGAATCGAGTGGGCTACAAACCATGGGTTCTCAAAAGAGTCGTACAGGACTGAGTAACTAAACTTCACTCTTCTGCTAAAATACATATATTTTAAACAGTGCCGTGACAGTTTCAGTTAAACCATAGAGGGTCAAAGGAGGAACTAATGATGTAGGCTTTGTGTGTGCCCAAGAATGAGGAAGAAGGTGGTCTTCTCCCCTCCCTGCTTTTTCTTTGATTATAAAAACGTAGCCCTCGTTGTTCTCAGGGCTGCACGCCCTCGCCTGCCCTCTTGCGTTTCTCACGAGCATCCTATGCTAATAAACTCACTCTCTACCTATTGCTTTGCTTCACACTGAATTCTTTCTATACTGAGACAAGAGAACCTGAGCTTCAGTAAGTCCTGAGACCAGGTAAGCAGTTTCAATTAAAAGACAGTGGGTTTGAATCTCATTTGAGCAAGAGTGTGGTTTCAGAATCATATAATATTTGTCTTTTTGTGTCTTGCTTCTTTCACTTAGATAATATTCTCAAGGTTAATCCATGTCATAGCAGACTCTCCCTTCCTTTTCATGGCTGAATAACACGCCTTTAAATGGACCTACCATATTTTGTTTAACCATTTGTCTGTTAATGGATTTACTTATCTTTTAAGATCCATTTTAAAAATTGTTATTTCAAAGGTATAGCTGATTTACAATATTCTGTTAGTTTCAGGTGTATAGAATAGTGATTCAGTATTTTTGCAGATTATATTCCATTATAAGTTACTACAAAATAATGGGTATAATTCTCTGTACTTGTTATATCCTTGTGCTTGCTAAGTCATTTCAGTTGTGCCCAGCTCTTTCGCTCCTCCATGGACTATAGCTCACCAGGCTCCCCTGTCCATGGGATTCTCCAGGCAAGAATACTGGAATGGGTTGCCATGCCCTTCTCCAAGGGATCTTCCCAACCCAGGGATTGAACCTGCATCTCTTACGTCTCCTGCATTAGTAGGCGGGTTCTTTACCACTAGTGCCACTTGGGAAGCCTAGGTTATATCCTTGCTGCTTACCTATTTTATATAAAATAGCTTGTAGCTGTTAATCCCATACCCTTAATGTGTCTCTTCCCCAATCTCTTTCCCCTTGAGTGACCATAAGTTTGTTTTCTATAAAGTGAAGTGAAAGTCACTCAGTCGTGTCTGACCCTTTGAGACTCACTCCATGGACTATACAGTCCATGGAATTCTCAGGTCAGAATACTGGAGTGGGTAGACGTTTCCTTCTCTGTGGACTGAACCTGGAGATTCTCAACCCAAGGATTGAACCCAGGTCTCCTGCATGGCAGGCAGATTCTTTACCAGCTGAGCCATGCAGAAAACTCCTTTCTATACATGCTGCTACGCTAAGTCACTTCAGTCGTGTCTGACTCTGTGTGACCCCATAGACAGCAGCCCACCAGGCTCCTCCATCCCTAGGATTCTCCAGGCAAGAACACTGGAGTGGGTTGCTATTTCCTTCTCCAATGCATGAAAGTGAAGTCACTCAGTCGTGTCCGACCCTCAGCGACTCCATGGACTGCAGCCTTCCAGGCTCCTCCGTCCATGGGATTTTCCAGGCAGGAGTACTGAGGTTGGGTGCTATTGCCTTCTCCGACCTTTCTATACATATCCATTCTAAATGCGACATCCTCCAGCGGACCCCTCTTTACAGGAAGAATCTGAGGAAGGGTCACCTTCTTTTCCCCATGACACCTGGCACAGTGCCTTTCCCCTAATAGACTCCCAGCAAATACTTAGAATGAGAAGTTAGTGAGTGAAAAAAATAAACACAGGCTTCCCAGGTGGCACAAGTGATAAAGAACATGAGTGCCAATACAGGAGACACTGTATATATACACGCACGCGCGCGCACACACACACACACACATATCTGTTGCTCAGTTGTCTCCGATGTAGGAGATGAGGGTTCGATCCCTGGGTTGGGAAGATTCCCCAGAGAAGGGCATGGCAGCCCACTCCAGTTTTCTTGCCTGGAGAATCACATGGACAGAGGGGATTAGCAGGCTACAGTCCATAGGGTCACAAAGAGTCAGACACAACCGAAATGACTTAACATGCACACACATAATAAACACAACTAAGAATCCTCCGTTCTTTCTACCTTTCTAGTGAAAACAACCAGTGTTTATACTCACTCATTTTCACAATTTCATTATTTAAAGAAAATTCTTCGAGGAAGCACACAAATATTATCTGCATATCATCTTTCCAAAAATAATGATCCATTGTAATCATATAGTTATCTATTTTCTAAATGTTCTCTTAAGTTGAAATAAGCCAACTAATTTTTCCAGGAGAGAAAACTCACCCCTGTGAGTGTCTATATCCAGAGTTTTACTTGACTGTGTGATCAGATGCCTCAACTCTGATAAGGAGTGGTTTTAATTCTCAGATAGCCTTCTGAGAAGTCACACTCTCGGAAAAGTTATTTAATTATGGAGAAAGAAGCAGCCATGGGTTTCCTGTGTGGAATTCAAAACCTTGCCTAATGTGAATGCTGATCTACAAAGTTTCAGATTTCACAGAACAAGTATTCTCAGAAACACCCAACCACACATGTTAAACAATTTTTACAAGTTTATCAGCGAGTGAATGATGTGGAAGAAAGGAGAAAAAAAAAAACTAGTGACCCTTAATAACTGGAAATAGACAGCGTTCTCTGCACAGCATTTGAACATATATATGTGTGTGTATATATCAGTTGCTCAGTTGTGTCCAACTCTTTTGAGACTCCACGGACTGCAGCCTACCAGGCTCCTCTGTCTGTGTGAATTCCCAGGCAAAAATATTGGAGTGGGTTGCCATTTCCTCCTCCAGGGGATCTTTATGATCCAGGGATCAAACTTACATCTCCTGCATTGGCAGGCAGATTTTTACCACTGAGCCACCCAGGATTCAAATCATGTAAATCATCATTTGAGATGAAAAAGTAAATGTGAAAAAGATTCCCCAAAGTGTATCGACTCCACGCTTACTCTGCTTGCCACACGACAGGCCAATAAGTTGAAGTAAGGAATATTTTATTTAGAAAGCCTGTCAACAGGGAAGAAAGCAGACCATTGTCTCAAGATAACCATCTTATTGGTGTCAGGATGCCAGATTCTTTTGTAGAACAGAGACTTGGGCGTGGCGGTGGAGAGAAGTGTGGTGGAGAGAACGTGTGGAAACAAAGTCAGAAGGCCATTAATCTTGCAAATATCTCCTAGAATGGCAAGCCTCAGGCAAGGGATGTGTTTATTTCTTCCTTCCTGACATCCACAGGTGGACAGAGTTCTGAACAAAGGTACTTAACAGTCAGGCAGAGGGGCAGGTTTTCTCTGAGGCAGGCCATTATGTATGATTATAGTAACAAAAGCAAGGAAAAGGAAGTCAAAGAATCCGTTCCAACAGGGAGTCAGAATTGGCTTTTCCTTGGAAGAAAAGTGGTTTAAAAGATCTCAAGAAAAATCTTAAGCAAGGGAAGACAGGGAAGAGAAAATTATGTTGGGATGTCCACCGCTCCCTTAACTGTAACATCGCAACCCTGTGAGTATCTCAGGAACTCCAGGCAAAGACCAAGCTTGGGCCACCACCTGTCTCCACAAACACGGGGAACTGATGTTTCCTGAGCCTCTTCCCTGGGTCACTGTAGAAGGTACTAGGCTGCCATCTGCTGGCTCCCACCAATACCGCTGGGAAAAGGGTGAAATTCATAGAGAACCTTTTCTCGTTTTCTCTTTTAACCTCCTTCTCTTTGCGGGAATCATCCTCCAGAAGAGACCACAGTAAACCTGAAGAAGGGAGTGCAGAGAGAGCCCTTTGGTCTTGGTTCCCAGCCGTGGATTTCAGCCTCTGGATTCTGGAAACACTCTTGAGTACATAAACAGGACTCTCCAATGCCACCGAAAGTATGTGTTAGTCCTTCAGTCGTGTCCGATTCTTTGCGACCCACCAGGCTCCTCTGCCCATGGGATTTTCTAGGCAAGGATACTGGAGTGGGTAAGCCATTCCCTTCTCCAGGAGATCTTCCTGGGACTTGAACCCGGGTCTCCTGCATTGTAGGCAGATTCTGTACCATCTTAGCTCCCTGGCAAGCCTCTAATACTATTGAGTGGTAACCAAGGCCTAGAGAATTCAGAAAACAAACAAATCCTATTCTGGTTTCACAGTCCTGACAGAGTTTCCAGGGAGGGGGCTGTGAAGCATGGGACATGGGAGTCAAACCAGAGAAAAGCACTTCAGCCTTAAATTCAACAGTGTTTCAGCTGCTGCTTTTCTGTGAAACGGGATTGGCAGGAGGATGTGGAGAGATTTTTTCCGGCTGAAATCTGGAATGTGTGCTATTCCATCTTGGTCGTTCTCTGGGATTCAGGCCCAGAAACTGGCCCTGCAATGGGCAACGTAGCCGCTACCAGCCACGGATGGAGATCGTGCTCTTGAAATGCGGCCAGTTTTGCTGCTTTTAACTATAAAGTACTCACTGAATTTCAGAGACTTAGGATGGATAAAAAAAGATACGGCTATAAAATGTCTTGCTAATTATCTATATTGATTATATTAAAGTAATAGCATTTTGGATATATTGAATTAAATATTAAAATGAATTTATCTTTTTTTCAATGTGGCTTCTACAAAAATTTAAATTACACACATGGCTCATGTTATTTTTCTACTGGGCAGCACTGAGCTTGACCAATAATTATGGCCAATGTTTTTGGAAAGCTTATTGGGTCCTAAGTGTTACCTCATATGTGTAACTATGAAGGGTTTTATGGATGTTGGTTTTTCATCTAATCTTCATAATAGTATTGGTGGTGGTTTAGTCACTAAGTTGTGTCTGACTCCTGTGACCCTGTGGACTGTACCCTGCCAGGCTTCTCTGACCGTGGGATTCTCCAGGCAAGTATAGTGGAGTGGGTTGCCATTTCCTTGTCCATCATAATAGTATTAGAAAGATGTATTATTACCATTCCCGGTTTACAGGTTAGGAAACTAAGATACAGTTAGGAACAAGGCTACGTAGTTGGTGTGACTGTCCCTGGACTTCAGGCTGGATGATTAAGAAGCTGAATCCAGGCTCTACCCACAAGGTGAGGTCCTGCAGCTTAGCTCTCCTGGGTCTTGCCTATGAAGAAGTCGATTCCTTGCTCACATTCCCTGATCTGTCCAGTGGCTTTTTCCTCCTCCATCCATCCACCTTACTGTAAATTCTATAGTCAGGTAAAAAGAGGTTTCCCTCCTTAACATATTTTCCTAGACCATATTAAATAACAAACTTAGAGGTGGAATGGTATATAAAGGTAAATTCTTTCCAATGACTCCAAATTTTTGACCATCTTGGTTTTCCGTGTCTTGAGGTATAAAATTTCTCAGACATTATAAATCCTTGAGAAAGTGCTGTAAGGGGGTTTGAGATGCAAAGAGATTTTCCAGATTTGCCTGGAATATTTTTTAGCTTTTTGCAAAGAAGGAAAATTCTGTTTATGACAAAGCACTAGGCAGAATTTCTGTAAGCCACAAATCCTTTTGTTACTTGTGTACATGAAGGCTACACACACACGCATGCATGCACACACGCATACCTGCTGAAGTCATTTATAATCTCTCCGACACAGAAATAAGGCTTTGATTTTTATTTTTGTAAAGCAAATCTGAAATTTCTGAAATAAGTAAGAGCTATTATTTCTGGAGTAATTGTTTAGGGTTGGATAAATGTAACCTCTTCCACATGTCCAAATACTTCCTGCACTGTCTCTAATTGTCTTGATTCTTTCTGGTTGTGAAATGCCAAGAACTTTTAGCAGTGTCTAACAGAGCAAAATCCAAACAAGTCTTTTGTTAAGTAATATAGTTTTCAAGTGCAAGCAAAGAAAGCAAAGATTAGATCTTGTAAGACTTACCCATCCATCCACCCATCTACCCATCTTCATCCACTCATTTATCCACTCATCCTTTCATCCATCCATCTACCAACATGCCAGGCATGGAGGAGAATAGAGATTCAACAATAAACAAAACAGAACTCAACCCCAACTACATAGAGTTTCTTATGGGAAAGGCAGATCATAAACAAGGAAACAAGCAAGTAAAAACTATAGATTGAGACCAGTCCTGTGGAGGAAGCAGAGACAGAGGGCAACCTGGTCAAGGAAGGCCCCTGCTTTGACGAGGCTGGTGGAGGAAACGGTGTAGCATCCAGGCAAAGGAAGTCCAAGTGCCGTCAGGAATGGCCAGTTTCAGGAAAGGGATGTGAATACTGATGGCACAGTGAGCGGGGCGAGCACGCAGGAGCTAAGGTAGAAGCAACAGGCATGGGAGAGCTCGCCCAGGGGTTTCAGAGAGAGTGAGGAGGCTGGCTTTTGTTCAAAGTTCTGTGGGAAGCTACTGAGAGTCTCTAAGTATATGAGGGACACACTCAGATTTGCATTTTTAAAGAATGCTCTTTAAAATAGTGGTGGAACAAGCAATAAATGCCAGAGAGGAAGTGGAGAGAAGGGACCCCTTCTACACTGTAGGCGGGAATGTAAATTGGTGCAGCCACTATGGAGAACATTGTGGAGGTTCCTTAAAAACCTAAAAACAGAGCTGCTATATGACCCTGCAATTCCTCTCCTGGGCATATATCCAGAAAAAAACATGGCCTTGTTTTTAAAAGGATATGCACACCCCAATGTTCATTACAGTACTGTTTACAATAGCCAGGACGTGGAAGCAACCTAAATGTCCAAGGACAGAGGAATGGATAAAGAAGATGTGGTACATACACACAGTGGAATATTACCCAGCCATTAAAAAGAATGAAATCATGTCATTTGAAGCAATACGGATGGAAGTGGAGATTGTCACAGTGAAGTAAGACAGAGAAGGAGAAATACTGTATGATATCCCTTATATGTGGAATCAAAAAAGAAATGATGCAAATGACCTTTCGTATGAAACAGAGACTCACAGACTTAGAAAATGAACTTATGACTGCAGAGAGGGTGGGAAGGATGTAGGGAAGAGAAAGAGAGTTTGGGCTGGACGTGTACATGGTGCTGTATCTACTGTATAGTGCAATGAACTAGGCTCAGTGTTATTCAGCAGCCTGGATGGGAAGGGGCTTTGGGGGATGATATGTGCGGCTGAGTCCCTTTGCTGTCCACCTGAAGTTTCAAACAAAAGAAAAAGTTTAATTAAAAAAAAAAACTAGTGGCAGAAACTAGACAGATGAGGCAGGACAGGGGCATCTCCTGACCTGGGGCATCTTTTTCTCCCTACATCCCTCTTCCCCAGGTTTGCACGGGTAACAATTATGTTCCACCAAATTCCCAAATCGCTCCACCCTTTTTCCCAGGTTAAAACCTTTACATTTTCTTCCTTCCTGTTTTTATTTGTTTTCCATCTGTACGTCTAGAATCTTTAAACTCCTAAAAGAATACTGTTTCTTCCCTGGGGCCTGTGAAACGTCTGGATGTGATGTAATGGAGAATGCAGCCCTGCGCCCAGGTGTGCCCAGGTGTGCCCACTGCAGGCCCAGCATCAGCTTGGAGACTCCCTGCAGCACTTCAGGGCTTCTTACTGCCAAGCACTGGAGCTTGTTGGCAAAGGTCTATCCACGGTGGTGATGAGACAAGGCCTCTGATTCTGACAGAAGCTTTGGAGGACACCCCCTGCCTCTGGCACAGTTTCTGCCCTTGGGGGACCCTCCCTGGAGTGGATGGGCTCGTCCACCTCCTGTCACCTGTCCCACGGGGGCTGACTTGGCCTTTCCTGCACTCGGGCATCAGTGTGCTGCCTGGGTCTCATAGTCCCGTGCTCCCCACTGGTCATCCCTCCACTATCGTCACTCCTCCACCACCTCCCTACCGTGCTGGTTCACAGGGTGGATGCCAGTGACCTCTTTCTCAAGGACTGGAAATACTTCTTCCCTGGAGATATTCCACTTGTCCATCTTAAGCCCTGCCCTGAGCCCCCCGGGGGGTCCTGTAGGCACCACCCAGGGGTCCTCTGGCTTCCAGCTGGGTTTGGCCATCGAGGACCACATAGGAAAGGAGAGCGGTCCAGGGCAGACCCACCACCCTGCCCACCTCTTTCCACGTGGCCCACCTGGTTTGTGTTCCCTCCTGATGCCCCTGAGGCTGAAGGACATTCATGTCCCCCTGCTGGTTTATGTCTCAGGGCCCCCTGCTCCTTCCCTTGTCTCTTCATTAAATGCTCCTACAGTTAACCCAGGTGGAAAGTGCTGTCTCTTTCCTGATAGAGACTTCATTCTCCTTGAGGGTCCGTCTTGCCCTCCCATGCCAGGATGTAATGACTGACCTCTGACCTTTGAGAGAGTGACCAACGTCTCGCCCCACCCCTTCCTCTTTTCACCAGGACAGTCCTTCCCGACAGGACCACACCCTGCTCTCCCAGGGCTGGGAGACCCTGAAGACATCCCCACTGAGCAGCAGTGCCACAGAGAAACTAAGCAGCCCGACCAGCAACCACGGCCCAACATGCGGGATGTGATTCATTTATAGTAATGATTCTCCAATTATAGTGTAACCGAAATCAGTGGGGGTCGGGGACCGTGGGGGTGCTCCTGTCAGAGATAAAGACTCTGGGCCCCCATCAAACTTCTGAACACGAATTCCCGAGGCATCTTCATAGGCAGAATGATAGCTTCCCAAAGATGTCCACATCCGAATACCCCCAAACTTGTGGATATGTTTCTTTACATGGCAAAGGGGACTTTGCAGATGTCATTAGACTAAGGATCTTGAGATGAGACAACTATCCTCCATTGTCTAGGGAACCCAACAAACTTTCAAGGGTCTTTATAAGTGAAAGAAGGAGGCAAAGGAGATGTGACAACGGAAGCAGAGGATGGAACCAAGGAACGCTGTGGACTTCAGAAGTTGGAAAAGACCAGGAAATAGTCCTCCAACTGGAGGACTGGGCAGCAACAGAGAAAGAGCTCCCGGTCAGCTGCATGATTAGAGGAGGAAACAACCCCTACACTTAGAGCCAGTCTGCTTTCCACTCTCAGTACAACAGTCAGTAAATTACATGAGCTATTTTTATTATAAAATGGGCTTTGGCGTAGATGATTTTGCTCAATTATAGGCTCATATAAACATTCTCAGCACATTAAGCATAGGCTAGGCCAATCCATGATATAGGTTAGGTGCTTAAACGCATTCTCAACTTAACGATATTCTCAAATTACGAAGGGTTTATTGGGATGCTATCCCATCACGTGCATGCTGAGTGGCTTCAGTCGTGTCTGACTCTGTGCGACCCCATGGACTGCAGCCCTCCAGGCTCCTCTGTCCATGGGATCCTCCAGGCCAGAGTGGGTTGCCATGCCCTCCTCCGGGGGATCTTCCCAACTCAGGGGTTGAATCTGCATCTCTTAAGTCTCCTGCATTGGCAGGTGGGTTCTTTATCGCCAGTGCCATGTAGGACTCCTCTATCACCCAGTCATAAGTCAAGGAAAACCTGGACAAGGGTTAGCCCAGGAATCTGCATTCGTAACACATTCTGAGTGATTCTTTTATAGCTTTTCTTTCAAGAACTCAGCCTTATAGCAAAAGCCTAGATGCAGGCTCTGGCAACAGGAGAGATGAGAATAACTTTATCCAGCTTTTCCTTTTTAACAGAACACCCCGCCTACACCCCTGCCCCTTTTCAAAATCTAAAATAATATTCTGGTCTTTTATTTTTTAAATATAGGTCATCGACTTCCCATGTGTATGAGTAACTGATCATAACTTAGTCATCACAGCAATGAAAGTGTGTGATTGTTGCCCCGAGGTGCCCCCATTTCCGAGGTATGGGATCCTGTACAGGTTTCTTCACCTCCAGGAACCTCCGTTGCAAACTCTAGGATAGTAACACCCCAAACATGTATACCTCAAAGGGCCTGGTATAAGCAGAAGCTAGTAACAGATGCCCAGGAAAGCAAAGTCCTGGTTTCCATGTTTCTCTATCTTCTTTCCCAAATTTAATGACAAAACACTGGTAAGATTCCGTGTGTGTCGGTCGACACGGCGAAGCTCATGTTCCTTCTTTGTTTCCACAGAGAGACCCCAGCCCACAGGTGCTGGCCACTGCCCCCACGCCCCCACCCCTGTGCTGCCCAAAGTGAGGCTGGGCCACCTGGCCACACTCACAATTCAGGTATTCAAACCCAGTTCTTTATACCTAACCCAGATCCCATCTTGAGGGTACACGACATCTGCAGCTGGAGACCAGACAAGATTTCCCTGGAGAATATAATATGATTGATGTGCTGGAACATTTCTCTGCCAAAGGAAAGCACTTTCACTCAGATGTTGCTGTGCGCTTGAAAAAATAGCTTGCAGTGAGCTGCGTTTTAGGAAAGTGTCCGAGCGCCCTCTGGTGGCCGATAGAAGGGGTGCGGTGCGTGTCCAATGGGCCAGGTGTGGCTGGAAGGGCTTGGACATCTCAGGAGATCTCGCCAGAAGGGGAGAGGGCGGAGCTGTTTTCCCGGAATCAGAAACTCGGGAGTGAGTTCTGCTTGAATCTAAATGAACAGCTGATGAGATGTCCAGTGACATGGGGAGGGCACCAAAGAACCCCCATGCCTTCCTTTTCTTAGTTTCGCAAATGGACTGTTCAACAACCCGTTCTATCATTATTCCAGGGTTGGAGGACAAGCTCACTGGCTTTAAATTTCTGGAATCTTTCTCCTCTTTAAAAAAAAATAGAGTATTTGCCTCCATCAGCTACTTTTCAATAAATAACCCCACAGAAGGGACACCAGCGGGTGGTATCAGGGAGGGGAAAGGAGACTACAGTTATTTTCATTTCACATCCCCTGAGTCCTGCCTCTTCCGTATAATGATTTTTTAAAACAGACTCAGTGTAAAGGGAAAATTATATAAGATCATTATGATTTTTCAGAAAAAAAATCGTATTCTGGGAAACGCAAACATTTCTATAAGAATATAAAGCTATTTAGTACCCTTTGAACCATGTAGAAACCATCTGCTCAGTTTTGTACATGCATTCCTGGATTCTCTTCCCTGCTTAGTGGGAAACAGCTCAAGTGTTTCTTTCTAATTATAACAATAATATGTTAAAAAAAAATCACCAAATACAGAGAAGTTTAACCAAAAAGTGAAAATAGCCTCTAGTCCTAACAATCAGGGTTAATTACCAGTAACATTTGGGGATGTTTGTTGGAAAGTTTGTTTTTTTCATACTTCAGTTCGGTTCAGTTCAGTCCCTCAGTTGTGTCCGACTCTTTGCAACCCCATGAATTGCAGCATGCCAAGCCTCCCTGTCCATCCCCAACTCCTGGAGTTCACTCAGACTCACGTTCATCGAGTCAGTGATGCCATCCAGTCATCTCATCCTCTGTCATCCCCCTTCTCCTGCCCTCAATCCCTCCCAGCATCAGAGTCTTTTCCAGTGAGTCAACTTCGCATGAGGTGGCCAAAGTACTGGAGTTTCAGCTTTAGCATCATTCCTTCCAAAGAGATCTCAGGGCTGATCTCCTTCAGAATGGACTGGTTGGATCTCCTTGCAGTCCAAGGGACTCTCAAGAGTCTTCTCCAACACCACAGTTCAAAAGCATCAATTCTTCGGCGCTCAGCCTTCTTCACAGTCCAACTCTCACATCCATACATGACCACAGGAAAAACCATAGCGTTGACTAGACGGACCTTAGTAGGCAAAGTAATGTCTCTGCTTTTGAATATACTATGTAGGTTGGTCATAACTTTCTTCCCAAGGAGTAAGCATCTTTTAATTTCATGGCTGCAATCACCATCTGCAGTGATTTTGGAGCCCCCCAAAATAAAGTCTAACACTGTTTCCACTGTTTCCCCATCTATTTCCCATGAAGTGATGGGACCGGATGCCATGATCTTCGACTTCCAGATTCATAATTCTCAGATCTGGGAAAACACCGCTTAGGGAGAAAGCCCGCTAGTCTCCGTGCAGGAAAGCAGTGCCCGAACCGTCCTGGAGGGGGCGCCCTCGGCAGCCTCTGGCTGAACTCGGCCTGAGACTGTAGGTCCTTTATCTGTGGCTCCTCTCCCACTGGCAGGGAGACTTTGGCCTCAGTCTCTTTGTTCAAATATAGCTCGGGAGGTCACCACTTGACCCTGGTGAGCTATTTAACTTCTGCATCGCTCAGTTTCCTCATCTGTAAAATGGAGGTAATAACAGATACCTTATCAGTGTGGGGAGCATTTCATAAGACAATAAATAATTAGCGCTGCATCCAACACGCAATAAGCTCCCAATAAATGTTGGCTTTTTATCACACCTCTCTTTCACCGACTCAGGGAGCAGGTGCTGTTCGTCTGCCTCCTGGATTTCTACGAGAGAAATCCAATCCCTCTCCCATGTGAGAGCCTCTAGCATTTGAAGGTTTCCCTCCTGCTGTCTCCGTGGGATGACCATGAATGTGTCAGTGCTGTGAAAGGGTGCCCACCGGAGGGGGACGCAGGACCCCAGACAGGGGGCTTCGTGCTGCAGGGCACTGCCATGGCTGGTCACTGGCACCATTTCTCGCCATAGGCTCGTCCTGATCTTTTTCCTGGACCCTGGTCCCAGCCTTTGCCATTGTTTTTGAAATTATATGCAACGCTATACATCTGTCTCTACTCATTTTCACTATTACACTTTGTAATCCACTCTTTTGGAATGTTATTCTGTCAGAGAATGAAGTGAAAACTCTTTCTCACTCTGCACAGTCTACACTTTGTGACCACACCTTCCTTTTCTTAGTTCCGCAAATGGACTGTTCAACAACCTGTTCTATCATTTTTCCAGGGTTTGAGGACAAGCTCACTGGCTTTAAATTTCTGGACTCTTTCTCTTCTTTGAAAACAAAACAAAACTAGAGTGTTTGCCTCCATCAGGTACTGCAGTATATTCTTTTAGGACTCTGAGGTGTTATTTATTAAAACTTTCTTCATGGGTGGTTTCCTGACTTGGAAAGTCATCTGCCTGGGCTTCCATTTCCATCAATGAATGTACTTGCCTTCTTCGAGATAATGACACAAAACAAAACATATTCAATATCTTTCTTCGATAGTTTCCTTGTCTGCTCATATTTATATTTAGGTGGGAGTATGCAATTTCATGAGGCTTCCCTAGTGGTTCAGAGGTCAAGAATCTGCCTGAAATGCAGGAGACCTGGGTTGAATCCCTGGGTCAGGAAGATCCCCTGGAGAAGGGCATGGCAACCCACTCTTGTATCCTTACCTGAGAATCCCGTGGACAGAGGAGCCTGGGGGCTACAGCCCATAGGGTGGCACAGAGTCAGATGCGACTGGGCGACTAAGCAGCAGCAGCAGCATGCCATTTTCTGCGTCTTACTGTTATGTCATGTTGCTAAAACTTTTGTTGATTCGCTTAAGAGATGGCTTTAAAACATATCACAGTGACAATGACAGCAATAATGAGAGATTAATGAGAAGTAGCCAACATAACATTTAATGTAAATATTAAATTGCATCAGATTACTTGCCGGGTTTGTTTCCTCGAGAGCTCTATCCACTTCTTCCTTTTGCTATTTCTAGCAATAGGAATTTAAAAATATAACTTTTATCTTGAATAATGAACTTATTTTCAAAATGGATTTAGTGGTCTCAGTTTGGTCTTTAGTGGTTTATCATTTTAGCTTCTAGAAATGTGCCACTCTACATTCGAATTGCATGAATTTTTGTAATACAGCTTATCCCCTTAAACTCATCTTTAAATACTTTCTCAACATTGCTTTATACAAATTTTATTCTATACATTGAAAATAATGTGGACTCCACTTTGCATTCATTCCCTTAAAACTAGAATTTCTCTGTTGATTTAATCAATTAGAGTATAATCAAGCGTGCTGAATTGCTTAGATCCTAAAGTGTATTGATAGTAACATGTTTTAGGGGGAAAATAACACATTAAATGTGTATGTTCATTTTCTGGTTCATCCTGTCCTTGTGTGCCAGCTTATTGACTCTCTACCACAGGTCCTGTGATAGAAAATGCTTGCTCTCAGGTCCTGAGTTTATATGATACAGATACAAGTCACACCAAGACTAAACCGAGCTCTCGCTTCTTTTTCCCTTCCCTTCCCTTTCCTTTCTTCCTCTCTATCCTCCAGAGTTTCTCAGGTGGCGCTAGGGGTAAAGAACCTGCTTGCCAATGCAAGAGATATAAGAGACGTGGGTTCAATCCCTGGGTGGGGAAGATCCCCTGGAGGAGGGCACGGCAACCTTCTCCAGTATTCTTGCCTGGAGAACCCTTTGACAGAGAAGCCTGGTGGGGCTTCCATGGGGTCACAAAGAGTCGGATACGACTGAAGCGACTTAACAGCTCTATCCCCAACCCACCAATTTAAACTGTAAACAAAAGAGACCCCCTGGCAGCCCCATTTGAGTTAAGGAAGGACCCACTCAGTCCAGTGACTTCCATGATGCCAGAAACTCCCTGGGGAATTGTGAGGGGTGGAGGGGCAGGGTCAATTTGGGAAAGAGGCAGACACTCCAGAAGTTGTCTGCTATAAGAGCAGAGTGACCTGATTTCCTTGCTGCTCAATATATTATTTTTCTTTTTATTGAATTGGACCAAGAAGAGAGCTTTCAAGAGTTTAGTAATTCCTGCAATGATCTAATTTGAGGATAAATGTCTTTTTGGACAGTTATATAATAGGAATACCAATAACCAACTTTCAGTGCAATTTTATTCAGGTCATCATTTTGCCACTCACCATCCCAAATTGTAACTAAATACTAACAGAGTGATAAGTGAAAGTCCATGTGTTTCCTTAAAAAAAAACAAAAACTCAGAATTTTGGATGAAAAAAAAGTAAATTTCTTAGTCCTTGGGGGGAAAAAAACACAAAAGTTTCAGAGTTTGTTAGGAAAACTTGGAAGATTCTTGGCATTCAAATCGCTTTTACAAAGCAATACTGGGATGAGTCAAGTGTAATTGAATCAGGAACATATGGATTAAATTCTCCTGTAAATACACACGGGTATAAATACGAAGGGGAAGAGAACTTGCCAGATGGGTTACCAAAACAAAGCACTTTCAAAATAACTCAAGATCGTCAACAGACCCCAAACACAGCTGTGTTCTCTTATGTCTGAAAAAATGCATTTTCCCTTGGATGTCTTGATATGTTAATTTAATTTTTGTTGAGTGCCTACAGCACATCAGATACCCTAGAAAGCTCACCACGTCTGCAGGAAGGGCTTCCTACTTGGAAACCCGGACTCTTCATGAAATGATGAGTGCACTTCTCTTCCTGCCTTTCCACTTCTATTTTGAATAATTGTTTACGTCTGTGCAGTAATGGGCGTCCCTGACAGTCCTGGGTCTGCAATAGATCTTTATGGCTCTGACCCACTTAACAGGAGTAAACTTCTTGGAGAGGGTGAACTCTGATTTGGTTTTTACTGGAGTAAGTGCTGGCTGGCGAGAGGCCCCCAGGGCCATAGGAACGGCCAACACCAATTCTACAGACACTGTTTGCCGGCTGTTTACTGCTGTAGCAGAGTGATCAAAGCTTCATTTATATGTGTTGACTTCTTCACTTTTTGTAAGATTAGAGTTTTCTCACTGAGTCTGGGTGATTTTCTGAGGTTTGGAATTTTCCCATTATTTCCACGTTTGTCTTTCAACACACTGAATTAGAATTCAGGTTATATCACACATGAGAACTTTCTAGCTCTCCTGAGTTCTACCCTGGGTAACATGCAGCCCACCAGGCTAAGGTTAGCCTCTAGAAGCTGACTCCTGGAAGGGGGTTGCTTATTTCACTCACTGTGGCCACCAGATTCCTGACAACAAACAGTCATCAGGATCTGTCCGGGCCAGATTAGTTTCAATTATAGTATCTCAGTGTGTTCATTACTCCAGGGTTTACAAAGGCAACAAGGCAACAAAGGCAACAAAAGATCCACAATTGAGGATCATGTTATATTATGTCACGCTTCCCTGGTGGCTCAGACCATAAGGAATCCGCCTGCAATGAGGAAGACCTGGGTTCGATCCTTGGGTCGGGAAGATTCCCTGGAGAAGGAACAGCTACCCACTCCAGAATTCTGGCCTGGAGAATCCCGTGGACAGAGGAGCCTGGCAGGCTACAGTCCATGGGGTCGCAAAGAGTCAGACATGACTGAGATGCTTTCACTTCACTTACATTATGTCATACAATAGATATCATTTTTACTATGCAAGAAACGAGGAGCTGGGACTTCCCTGGTTGTACAGTGGTTAAGAATTCACCTTCCAAAGCAAGAGACTCAGGCTCCATCACTGGTCAGGGAACTAAGATCCCACCCACACTGGGGCAGCTAAGCCCACTCGCCATAACCAGAGAGCCCGTGCCCCGCATCTAGAAACACCATCGAGCTACAACAAAGAGCCCAAGTGCACAACGAAGATCTACCACAGTCAAAATTTTTAAAAAAGAAAGAAAGGAAAGAAATGAGAAGTTCACGTATCTAACTAGATCTAGCAGACAGGGAGACTGGCCATGAATTTCCTGCCTCACCTCCCCAGAAATCCTCTGGAAACCCAGTCAGTGTGGCTAAGAGAACAGTCTCTTCTCTAGACTGAAATCCTTTGTTTGTTTTTTTTTCCAAATTCTGCTGAAGTTTGTCTGCATGTTCCTGAGTGAATCTGTGTAGGATGTTACTAACTGGTCCTTACTACTACTGGCACAAAAGCATCAGCCTCTGCCTGTACAATTTCTCAAAATGGCAATTGACATAGACTTTAATCGGCGATGGTCCTAAACTGACCTGAGAATTCCGCTTTCTAGAAAGTGATCCCCCGGAATCGCTCAGGTGGCCGTCTTCCTCTGGGAGAGTTTCTCTTTCCGTCAGAGAGGTCCTCCCCTCAGCTGGTATGACCTGCCTTCTGTTTTCTGGACAAATTCTTCAGCTCTGTTGGGCTCTACCATCCTCGTGCTCCTGGCCAAATGGTGCAGCAGTGAACAGGTTTATCCTCAAGGCAGCCAAGCAAGGAAGCCAGAGAACAAATCTCAAACCCGTCTCCCCTGAGGGCAGAGGCTGGGGTATTTACGGGGCGACACTGAGGCGTGGAGAGTGTGGGGAGCACGGACTGGAAATCAGAAAAAGGTGAGGTCACCGCTATCTGTACAGACGCATCTAAGCTGTGGGCTTCCTCACATGACAGGCTCAGAAAATGGTGCTGTTAGCATAGGTGTGCAGTGGTGAGGAGTGCGCCTGCCAGTGCAGGAGACGCAAGAGGTGCGAGTTCGATCCTTGAGTCAGGAAGACCTCCTGGAGAAGACATCCCATGGACAGAGAAGCCTGGCAGGCTACAGCCCATAGGTCACAGGGTCGGACACGACTCAGCGGCGCACAACAGCACAGTTTGAGGATGGAGTTTGGGGCCCTCTGATGTCAAATGTCACTGAGCAAACACCAGCCATGTCCAGCTGGAGGGTCAGTGGTCCTAACCAGCCTTAATGGGCTGCAGCCGAACTGGACACAGCTGACTCCAAGTCCCTGAGAAACAACTCGGACAAAAGTCTATTTAGGTGACGTGGCACTTGGAGTTCATGCAAGTTTTCTGTAGTGAAATTAAAGGCACTTCATCAGTGAAGACAGTTTGCAGGTGTGATGGATCTAAGGGATGGTTACGCTCAATTTCAGGAGAGCAATGAAAACTGTGAGCACAGAAGAGTAACTTATCCAGCTGAAGGTAGGTTGTCCCCACCCCATCCCCTTTTCAACCTGTGAGGGAGTTCAACTCGGTGAGTATTTATGAGGTGGCTGCTATGTTGCCAACACTGGCCTAGGTGCCAGGGGTATAAAGAGGGACAGGACATGGTCTCTGCCTTCCTAGAGCACATGACCTACTGGGGAAATTAGAAATCTGTGTGGTGGGTCAGGAAGATCCCCTGGAGAAGGGATAGGCTACCCACTTCAGTATTCTTGGGCTTCCCTGGTGGCTGAGACGGTAGAGAATCCATCTGCAATGTAGGAGACCTGGGTTCGATCCCTGGGTTGGGAAGATCCCCTGGAGGAGGATGTGGCAACCCACTCTGGTATTCTTGCCTGGGGAATCCCCATGGACAGAGGAGCCTGGTGGGCTACAGTCTATAGTGTCACACAGAGTCAGACACGACTGAGCAGCTAAGCACAGCACAGTGGTGGGTGCAGAGAAGCACTAGGGAGGTGGGCAGGGAAGGGGACAGTTCTCCAGAGAGCGATGTGTTAGTTCTCTGTGGTTGCTGTAACAAATACCCACAAGCTGAGTAGCTTAAAGTGATGCACATTTATTCTCTTGTGGTTTCAAGATCAGAAGTCTGAGATGGGGTTCACTAGGTTGAAATCCAGGCATTGAGCAGGGTGCCCTAGGGGAGAACCCTGTCCTTGCCTTCACCAGCTTCTAGGGCTGTAGTTCTTGGCTGGTGGCCCTTTTCTCCATCTCCAAGGACAGCATCATAGCATCTTCAAGTCTCTATCTGCTCCATCTTCACCTCACCTCCCCTTTTGTGTAGTAAAGTCTTCTTTACTTCATTTCTTACCAGTTGCAGTTAGTGACCACCCAGATAATCCAGGATAAGGTCTCCATCTCAAGACCCATGACTTAATCACACCTGCAAAGTCTTAGAACCTGGTGTCTTTGGAGGGGAGGCCATCCTGCAGCCCTGAGGGTGGGAAAGTCTTCTTTCTCAGGAAGCTGGAATAAGTATTCCAACAGAAGGAACAACCTCAGAAAGCATGTAGCCTGGCTTTGTGAGGAGCTGTGGGAACCATTCGTAGTTTTTTGTTACTGGAGCATAAAATGTGAGCCAGGAGGGAGGGGCTGGCTTGGAAAGGATGACACGTGCCAGGCAAAGTCACTTGGGTTTTATTTTGTAGGTTCTAGGCAGTGATCTCTAACCATTTTGGCACCAGGCACCTGCTTCATGGAAGACAATTTCCCCACGGCAGGGTGGGAGTTGGTTTCAGGATGACTCAAGCACATTATATTTGTTGTGCACTTTATTTCTATTATTATTACATCAGCTCCACCTCAGATCATCAGGCATTAGATCCCGGAGTTTGGGGACCTCTGTTCTAAGGAGTCTATGAAGGCTTTTCAGTAGGGCAATGATGTAGTCAGATTAGCCATTTAGAGAGATCATTCATGCAAACAGATACAGTCAGAGATCACGAGTCTGAAACAGAACAGGGATTAGGATGAGAAGATGTACTGAAAAAGAAAGTTCTCCCAATCAATAGAAACAGTCACTAACTGGAAGGTGGGGGTGAGGGAAAGAGAAATCTGGGATGATTCTCAGTTTTCTGCCCAGGTGCACAGTGACACATTAACTATAAGTAAGTGCACAGAGAAACAAATACGTTCAAGGTAGAAAAAATTGGTATTTAGTTTGACTGTGTATAATTTGAAGATAATCTGTGGCCAGGACCAGTTTCAGGGGCTTGTGACCTATGCCATCGCTCAGAGTTCCAAACGCAGAGGAGCCTCTCGCCTGGTTTAATGTCCAGCTATAACCATCTTGAAAGTGTTAGTCGCTTTTAAACAAAAGGCACTATATTTTTATTGTGCACTGGGCCCCACAAATTATTTAGCCAGTTCTGCTATTGGGTTAAGAACTCAGTGCTAGAGCAGCCAAAGATCTGAACAAGGGTTTCCTTGGGTTCACAGTCTTTCCCAGGAGCACAATCCCACCTGCTCATTCCCAGTTCCCCACTTCCACCCCAACAGTACGTGCCCCTGGAGAAAGCCATGTACCCTCCTCCAAAAACGGGCTCGTGAAGCAAAGCTCAGTGAATAAAAAAGCCCTGACGTGGGCTGCTCTTCTCCACCAGCCTCAGTTCAGAGGCCCAGGGAGTTAAATATGAGAGCCTAGAGGTTTGCCTGTGAGTAAATTTGGTGAACAGAAGAGGCAGCCCAGGGAGCTTGTTAATTCCTCTTGACTGAGGAAGCACTTCTGACACTGCTCAGTGGCAGCAGAGCAGAAACAAACATTCAGAGGGTTAATTTGGGTGTGCTCTGGAATGCTCCAGAATCAGTGGAAGGGGAACTGCCCCTCCCCCACCCCCTCTCTGCCTCCTCCACCCTCCCTCTCAACCCCTCTACTCCCCAAACCCCTCACCCTCTGGATGGTAGAGCCCGCTCACTTTCCCTTGCAAAGTCAGGCTCCCCCAGGTTCAGAACAAGTCCCAGCATGGGAGAAGCCCCTGCTCTAAAAGACACCTGCCTAAATATCTTCTCTTTGAAAGTGTGAAAGTGTTAGTCATTCAGGTTGTGTCTAACTCCTTGTGACCCCATGGACTGCAGCCCACCAGGCTCCTCTGTCCAGGGGATTTTCCAGGCAAGAAAACTGGAGTGGGTTGTCATCTCCTGCTCCAGGGGATCTTCCCCACCCAGGGATCAAACCTGCAGTCTCGTGCGTTGCAGATGGTCTCCTGTACTGCAGGCAGCTTTTTACCATCTGAGCCACCAGGGAAGCCCATCTGAGCTTTACCTAGATGGTAACATCATGTCAGCTGTTTTGTTCCAGCTACCAGATCTTGGTGTCCTGGTTTTAGCTTTGATCCTGCCTTCATTTGTTATATGGACTTAATCCTTTGCCTTCTGAAGATCTTGGGGTCACCACACACTGTAAGCTTCACTTTCTGTTTTGAATCAAGTGACACTGAGGAGTCAGACAGAGACCCACGGGACAGGAGAGCAGGCACCCAATCCCTGTGTCTCAGATCTTACTGCTTTCCAGGTCCAGAAATTCTTTCTGGAAATATAAAGGAAACTCCATCTCAAAATATACAGATTGGTAAACCAGAAAGAGAAATTTATTTCAACAGTAGGAGTGAGCAAGGGAAGTAACCAGTTTCTTTCTAGAGACAGGAGTGCTGGCAGCGTCTGGCTCCTTTAGTATATCAAGGTATGCATGACACTAAATTATTTATTAGAAAGTTATTTAGAGCAACAGGAGATGGATTTTCCTAACGGATAGTTTATCCTCTGGGACACAGTGAAACTAAGATCCACCCTCAAACTATGCGGAGAGTAAAAGCTGGGTGTCTGGCAGACTTGGGAACTCCCTTCCCTGGACACATGGCAGAAATGGCGCAGTGGGTTCCCGAAACCAGCTTACCTCCCTCGAGGAAGACTCTGTAGAGACCCTGGGCTGGAACCACTTTGGGGAAGTCTAGTTCTCTCAGTAACCACGTGGGGACACATACTAGTCCCAGTGGACTCCCAGCAGGACAGAAAATCCATCTTTATTGTGTTCAGATACTATTTTAAGGCCGTTTGTTATAACACTTAGCCTCTCTTGACTCATAGAGAAACTATCCAGTAAGCTACACCAAGCACTAACTTTTGGGGGTCCTCTTTGAAGACTGTGCCAGTAATTTCCACTTTATGGCTATGCTCTTTTTCCAGACAAAGTAAAAGCAATTGAATCATTTAATACTTTAGCCAATTTCCCATTGACTTACTACTAATACAATTGATTGAGCTGAGGCTTTGTGGTTACTGGGACGATCCCTGCCCCCAGCCACATACTGGGAATCTCAACTCTGGAATTAGCTCAACTCTCTGGTCTCTGGAGGATGCACCAGTTCTCCAAAAGCTGATCTTATCTAGTAAATGTTTCAAGCCTTTTTTTTTTTTAATTAAAACAATTTTTTAAAATAACTTCTTTTTAAAATTAAACACATTTTTAAAGAAATAGAATACATAAAATATAAGGAAAATTAAAATCACACGAAACTCTATAAGCCAATATTTTTGTGAATATTCTTCTTTCCCCTTCATATACAAGCATGCATACCAACAGATATGTAGGAATACATACATATATGACTATATATACATACACACAAATATGGTGACTATGTGTTGTGTTTGTGCTTGCATGGTGTTATTTTTTAAACAAAGTGGGCTCTTACTACTTTTTAAAAGTAATTATATATTTATTTGCTTATTTAGCTGCATTGGGTCCTAGTTATGGCATGTGGGACCTGTCATTTCAGTGCACAGACTCTAGTTGTGGCTCGGGGGCTCAGTAGTTCTGGCTCACAGGCTTAGCTGCTTTGTGGCACATGGCGCCTTAGTTCCTCAACCAGGGATCGAACCTGTGTCCCCAGAATAGCAGGCAGATTCTTAACCACTAGACCACCAGAAGTCCCTCCTACTACTATTGCAGGTATTTTTCCCCCATTTCATTATCTTTTAACTTTGTGGGGTTTTTCCATATTAAAGATGTTATGCAAACAAATTTATCACTTTTCTTGGGTTTCAGGATATCATATGATGCTTTCAACCTCAATTCCATGCTTTTTGCTTAAGTTTTATGTTTTCATGTTTTACATACAATCTCTGAAATTTTTTCTCATTTAAAGATGATTAGCTCGTTTTTTTCCCCACAAATTATTATTAATTAATATTACTACCATTTATTGGGCATTTACTTTGGGCCCAGCACTAAGTGTCCCTGCTCACCCCAACTAGAGAAATGCCTGTGCAGCAACAAAGACCCTGCACAGCCAAAAATTACTAAATAAATAAAATTATTTTTTAAAAATAAGGACAACAAGCCATTTTTCTCCTCTGGCATTCCCTACCCTTGCTCTCTCCAGGCCCCAGCCCTCCTGATAATCTGGGTGTGTCTGGTGATACTGAACACTAGGAAGAAGGCACCAAGGTCAGGGTTTAGGGTGAGCGAGGTCTGTGCCTGAGCCTACATCAGTGTTCTTGGGAGAGATGGGCCAATAGGAGCAGACTGTGACGTGGGGAAAGCTGGCCTTCCCAGCCTCACTCTGTCTCACCTCTCAGCCTGTCCCCTTCCCACAGCATCTCACTCTGTGAAATGAATAGCTGCTATGAAAATGGCCCCTGAGAATGTCTCTGGTATCAGCTTGAGCATGTATTCTCTCTTTAGAGACACTTTCAGAATTAAAAATACATATGAAGACCAACTGGTAAGAGACACTGAGCAGTGCAGACTTCTGTGTCCGTAACATCACTCAGCTTGACAGCCACTTTCTTCAGTGTGAAAATAGCTGGAAAAATCACATAAAGTATGTCCAGCATGATCGGTGCAAGGAGAATTAATCTTTGATGAAAAGATCACGCCCAGAAATTGGGGCTTGGATATTTAGCATCTTGTGAATATGATATCCCAGTAGGAGTAAGGAAAGTTTCCTGGTTATGCTGATGGGGGAAAGAAAATGAATCTGAGCAAAAAGTAGGAGTTTGTGGGGAGGGCTTATGGATTTTCTATGCAGAAAGTAGACCATAACAAAGTTGTGAAGACCCCAGGAGGTGGATTCATAGAGATTATGGGATCTGTTCTGCATAGGTAAAAACAGAAAGAAAAAAAAAAGAGATTGTGGAGAAATTTCTCTGTGGGATTTCAAGTGAATGGCTGGATTACTTTTAACTGAAGGCAAAAGGTTGGATCTTGGATTAAAAGAGAGGATGAAAGAGTGAACTACCCAGAGAAGATCAGAGCAGGGCCCAAAGGGGAGAGGAGTTGGGGAGGGAAGGACTGGGAGTGTGGGGTTAATAGGTGCAGACTATTATACTGCATGAACAAGGTCCTACTGTATGGCACAGAGAACTACATTCAATCTCTTATGATAAACCATAGTGGGAAAGAATATGTAGAAGAATATATATAAAAAAGAATATATATATATATATAACTGAATCACTTTGCAGCAGAAATTAATACAACATTGTAAATCAATTATACTTCAATAAAATTAAAGAAAAAGAGCATAGCTAAGGCTCCCAGTTCTAAAAGGCTGCACTTACAGGAGAAGCCCACATTTCTTAACACAGCTGGCAGGCATAATAATTTGGCCCCTGGTTGATTTCCTTCATGCTCACGATACTTCAGTTGCATCTAGCTTTTCAAACATTTCTAAACACAGTGTGTGGTGGGGCCTCATTATGTGCATAATCCATTCTCCCACCTGGAAGGCTCTTTCTGTGCTGGCTGGCAGCAGAGTCCTGGCATCCTTCAGGATGTAGCCAAAATATCACCACCGCCGAAGAGCCTCCCTGACTGCATCTTCCTACAAGCATCTGCCCTGGGCTGTGAAACACTGGGTGTGTATGTCTATTAATATTTAACAGACTCTTTATCACACTCATTTTATAGGACCCCCTCAAGGGCAGGGAGCACCCTGCTTTATCTGAGAGTCCAGCCCTGATACAATGGCTGAAAAGTAATTGGAGTTAACACAGTTGAGATAAATGGGGGTGGGTGAGGGTTACAGGAAGATTCCAGAAGAGGAAGGGAATATTTTTGTGACATGATTTGAAGAAGATTATGAAACATACCCTTGACATAAATTTCTTTTTCTCTTCTTCAAGGTGGTGACAGTGAGAAGTGACTTAAGGGCAGGATTGCCTGATGAGTGACCTGGCGTTGAAGGAGACAAGGTGCGTGCTGACACCTGTGGCTGGGGCAGTAAAGGGGCAGTGGGCGTGGCTTCCGGCGTACCTTCCTACCTCCGCAGAAGCAGGCAGGATGTCCATGGGGGCAAAGCAGCCTGCACCATCATGAGGCACACCCAGCTTGTGGGCACGAAGTCCAATTCCAGATCAGTGGTTCTCACCCAGAAAAGATTTTGCTCCGTCCGCCAAGCAATGTTTGAAAATGTCTGGAGCTACTTTTGGTTGAAATAACTAGTGGGTTGGGATGGTTATTTAACTTCTATATAGAAGTTATTTAAGTTCTATATAATCCTTATTTAACTTCTATGCAGAGTACATCATGTGAAATGCTGAGCTAGAAGAAGCACAAGCTGGAATCACGATTGCTGAGAGAAACATCAATAACCTCATTTATGCAGAGGACATCACCCTTATGGCAGAAAGTGAAGAACTAAAAAGCCTCTTGATGAAAGTGAAAGAGGAGAGTGAATAAGTTGACGTAAAACTCAACATTCAGAAAACTAAGATCATGGCATCCAGTCCCATCACTTCATGGGAAATAGATGGGGGAACAATGTAAACAGTGATAGACTTAATTTTTTTCATCTCCAAAATCACTGCAGATGGTGACTGCAGCCATGAAATTAAAAGACACTTGCTCCTTGGAAGAAAAGCTATGACCAACCTAGACAGCATATTAAAAAGCTGAGACATTTCTTTGCCAACAAAGGTCTGTCTAGGTATGGTTTTTCCAGTAGTCATGTATGGATGTGAGAGTTGGACTATATAAAAAGGCTGAGCACCAAAGAATTGATGTTTTTGAGCTGTGGTGTTGGAGAAGACTCTTGAGAGTCCCTTGGACTGCAAGGAGATCCAACCAGTCCATCCTAAATGAAATCAGTCCTGAATATTCACTGGAAGGACTGATGCTGAAACTGAAACACCAGTATTTTGGCCACCTGATGCGAAAACTGACTCATTGGAAAAGACTCTGATGCTGGGAAAGATTGAAGATGGGAGGAAAAGGGGACGACAGAGGATAAAATGATTAGATGGCATCACCGACATGATGGAAATGAGTTTGAGTAGGCTTCTGGAGTTGGCGATGGACAGGGAAGCCTCGTGTGCTGCAGTCCATGGAGTGGCAGAGAGTCAGACACAACTGAGTGACTGAACTGAACTGAACTGGGATGGTTAGGGGCTTCACACAGTTGAGTGACTGAACTGAACTGAACTGATCTGGGATGGTTAGTGGTAAAGAATCTGCCTGCGAAGGCAAAAGACATAAGAGATGCTGGTTCCATCCTTGGATTGGGATGATCCCCTGGAGGAGGGCATGGCAACCCATTCTGGTATTCTTGCCTGGAGAATCCCATGGACAGAGGAACCTGGTGGCTACAGTCTATAGGGTCGCAAAGAGTCAGACACGACTGAAGTGACTTAGCACAGGGGTGTTACTCACCTCCAGTTCGTGGAGGCCAGGCATGCTGGTAAATAGCAACACCGTGCACAGGACAGCTCTTCAGCGAAGAGTTATCTGACCCCTAATGTTAATCACACTGAGGCTGAAGAAGCCTGCTGTCTGTCATGATGTCATGGGAGAGGTCAGTCATTCTCAGAAACACCAAGCCTGATGCTCCACTTAGCCACTCTGGGCAGGCGTGCCCAGAAACACGTCAGCATCCTCCTGAGATTCTGGGTCAGACAGAGTCATAGTGACCTCACTGCTCACTGCTCATCACTCTCACATGGGGGCCTGGTCTAATGCTCTGTCCCCTGCCTAGAGGCCAGTTCCTCTCCTCTTTCTTCCTCTGGCTTTACCTGTGACAAGACCTACTCTTTCTGCTGCGTCCTCCATTTCCACAGCTAATGTCCCCACCTGGACCTGGAGTTCAGCCTCTCCAGCCCCCCGCCAAGGCCTTCCTCCACTGCCCCCACGTCCCCCTGTATGTCCAACCTCTTCAGAATCCTGGCTCCTTCCCTGAGTCTGTCAATATACATGAGATTCTGCATTCTTAAAAAAAAACACTAAAGTTGTCTTAATCCAGCTCTGTCAAGTTTTTACCTTATGTCCCTTCATCCTTTTACCACATAATTTATTTCATTAATCTGAATACATACTGTCAATGTAAAAATTACCAAAAATTGAATAACCCATACCAGCCAGTCACAAAGAAATCTCCAGTAATTGGCTTGAAGTTTCTCTCTAGACCTATGTCTATAATTTTGCTATATAATTAGATTTACTTTGTGAAGTTTTTATTCTACCCTAAATGGCATTACTTTGCGCGGGTTGGATGGCTGTTTTTTTTTTTTTTTTTTCTCTTTTCTGTAGATAGACTGTTACCTCAGCACCATCCTTGTTCCTTCCTCTGTCCTTTCCAGTGTTACAGGGCCTGAAAGCCTGCTCTCAGACTCCCTCGCTCCAAGTCTCCAGTTTCAGTTCAGTTCAGTCACTCAGTCGTGTCCAACTCTTTGTGACCCCACGAATCGCAGCACGCCAGGCCTCCCTGTCCATCACCAACTCCTGGAGTTTACTCAAACTCATATCCATCGAGTTGGTGATGCCATCCAGCCATCTCATCTTCTGTCATTCCTTTCTCCTCTTGCCCCCAAGCCTTCCCAGCATCAGAGTCTTTTCCAATGAGTCAACTCTTCGCATGAGGTGGCCAAAGTATTGGAGTTTCAGCTTTAGCATCAGTCCTTCCAATGAACATCCAGGACTGATCTCCTTTAGAATGGACTGGTTGGATCTCCTTGCAGTCCAAGAGACTCTCAAGAGTCTTCTCCAACACCAGTTTTCAAAAACATCAATTCTTTGGTGCTCAGCTTTCTTTACAGTCCAACTCTCACATCCATATATGACTACTGGAAAAACTATAGCCTTGACTAGACGGACCTTTCGTGGCAAAGTATATCTCTGCTTTTGAATATGCTCTCTAGGTTGGTCATAACTTTTCTTCCAAGGAGCAAGCGTCTTTTAATTTCATGGCTGCAGTCACCATCTGCAGTGATTTTGGAGCCCCCCAAAACAAAGCCTGACACTGTTTCCACTGTTTTCCCATCTATTTCCCATGAAGTGATGGGACCATATGCCATGATCAGAATTGAACAGTAAACACCCATATTTTTGATTCTACAATTAATGTTTTACGGTATTTCCTTTGTCATGTTTTATCCATTTATGACCCTCTGTCCATCTTATTTTTGGTTGCATTTTAAGTTTCAAGACTTCCCTGTCAATATCGTGGTTAAAATTCCATGCTTTCACTGCAAGTGATGTGGGTTCAATCCCTTGTCAGAAAACTAAGGTCCTACGTGCTGTGTGGTGTGAATGAACAGGTTTTTTTAAGTTAAAAATCAAGTACTAAAAAATAATGAAGTTTCAGATTTTGCTCCTAAATATCTAATAAACAAGAAAACATTACTACAGTTCACTATTTATTTACTTTATTTAAAGTAAAATTCACAAACAGTATAATCCATAAATCTTAACCTTATGAATTTTGGTGAATTTTGACAAATGCATGTATCTAATAACTCAAACCCATATCTGGATTAGAACATTACAATTATTCTAGCCCCTTCATTGGATCACTGCCTTGTGGTGCAGGGGCTTGAGTAACTCAGTGAAGCTATGAGCCATGCTGTGCAGGGCCTGCCAAGACGGACGGGTCATAGGAGAGAGTTCTGACAAAATGTGATCCATTGGCGGAGGGAATGGCAAACCACACCAGTAAAAAGCAAAAACATCACCTTGCTGACAAAGGTCTGTATAGTCAAGGATGTGGTCCTTCCAGTAGTCATGTATGGATGCGAGAGCTGGATCATAAAGAACGTAGAGCACCAAAGAACTGATGCTTTTGAACTGTGGTGTTGGAGAAGACTTTAGAGAGTCCCTTAGACAGCAAAGAGATCAAACCAGTCCATCCTAAAGGAAATCAACTTTGAATACTCATTGGAAGGACTAAAGCTGAAGCTGAAGCTCCAACACTTTGGCCACCTGATGCGAAGAGCCTACTCATTGGACAAGGCCCTGATGCTGGGAAAGATTGAAGGCAGAAGGAAAAGAGGGCAACAGAGGATCAGATGATTGGATCGCATCACTGACTCAATGTGCATGTCCTTGGGCAAACTCTGGGAGATGATGAGGGACAGGGAAGTCTGGCATGCCGCCACCCTTGGGGTTGCAAAGAATTGGACATGACTTGGCAATTGAACAACAGCAACATGATTGTAGACTGTTTCTTCATGTCCTTTCTCTGCCAGTCCCCATCCGCATCTCCCTGAGGAACCATGACTCTTTTCTACCACAGGTTAATTGTGCATGCTCTAGATTCTCATATAAATGGAGTCATGCAATATATATCCTTGTGTAAGTCTTCTTTATCTATTGGCTTTTAAATCTGTATCTCTCTGCATTAGTTACTTAATATTTGATCCGTGGATTACAATGTGTATCTTTAACTCTTTGTAGTTTATTTAAGGCTAATATTATATCACTGTGTTAAATACAATAACTGAGCAATTTATAGGTTCATTTACCCCTTCATCATCCTGTATGATACAGTTGTTCTATGTATTGTGTACACATAATTGTTAAAATATGATTTCAGCAATCATTTGTATTTAAAGAAACTAAGAGAAATTTGTCTTTTATTTACCCACATAGTTATCATTTTCAGTTCTGAAGTTCCAAATTTTCTTCTTCCTGTAGTCCATAGAACTGCCTTTAGTGTTTCTTGTAGTGCTGCAGAAACAGATTTTCTAGCTTTCATTTATCTAGAAAAACATTTTCTAGTTCTTTTGTCATTCTTGAAAGATATGTCACTGGATATTAATTGTGGGTTAACAGGTTTTTTTTTCTTCTTTTATTTCTTTAAAGGATATCATTTGGTCTTCTCAGTCAGATAAATTGTGTGACTTTTTTTCTGGCAGGTTTTAAGAATTTCTTGTCATATTTTATTTTCATTAAGTTGACTATGATGTGCCCTGACAGGTTTATCTATGTATTTCTCCTATTTAGGGTTCACTAAACTTTTTTTCTTTTTTTTTTTTTTACTTTACAATATTTTATTGGTTTTGTCATACATCAACATGAATCCACTATGGGTGTACATGTGTTCCCCATCCTGAACCCTCCTCCCACCTCCCTCCCCTTGCCATCTCTTGTTTGACCACTTCCAATTTGCCTTGATTCATGGACCTGACATTCCAGGTTCCTATGCAATATTGCTCTTTACAGCATCGGACCTTGCTTCTATCACCAGTCACATCCACAGCTGAGTATTGTTTTTGCTTTGGCTTCATCCTTTCATTCTTTCTGGAGTTATTTCTCCACTGATCTCCAGTAGCATATTGGGCACCTACTGACCTAGGGAGTTCCTCTTTCAGTATACTATCATTTTGCCTTTTCATATTGTTCATGAAGTTCTCAAGGCAAGAATACTGAAGTGGTTTGCCATTCCCTTCTCCAGTGGACCACATTCTGTCAGACCTCTCCACCATGACCCGCCCATCTTGGGTTGCCCCGCAGGCATGGCTTGGTTTCACTGAGTTAGACAAGGCTGTGGTCCTAGTGTGATTAGATTGACTTGTTTTCTGTGAGTATGGTTTCAGTGTGTCTGCCCTCTGATGCCCTCTTGCAACACCTACTGTCTTACTTGGGTTTCTCTTACCTTGGGCATGGGGTATCTCTTCATGGCTGCTCCAGCAAAGCACAGCCGCTGCTTCTTACCTTGGACGAGGGTTATCTCCTTACCGCTGCCCTTCCAGACCTTCAACGTGGGATGGCTTCTCTAGGCCCTCCTGTGTCTGCGCAGCCACTGCTCCTTGGGTTGCTCCTCCTGGTGGCCACCCCTGGCCTCAGGCACCACCCCTGGCCTCCAGTGCAGGGGTGGCTCCTCCTGGCCACCACCCCTGGCCTCTACACATGGACATCACCAGATGGTCAACACCGAAATCAGATTGATTATATTCTATGCAGCCAAAGATGGAGAAGCTCTATAGAGTCAACAAAAACAAGACCAGGAGCTGATTGTGGCTCAGATCATGAACTCCTTATTGCCAAATTCAGACTTAAATTGAAGAAAGTAGGGAAAACCGCTAGACCATTCAAGTATGACCTAAATCAAATCCCTTATGATTATATAGTGGAAGTGAGAAATAGATTTAAGGGCCTAGATCTGATAGATAGAGTGCCTGATGAACTATGGAATGAGGTTCATGACATTGTACAGGAGACAGGGATCAAGACCATCCCCATGGAAAAGAAATAAAAAAGCAAAATGGCTGTCTGGGGAGGCCTTCCAAATAGCTGTGAAAAGAAGAGAGGTGAAAAGCAAAGGAGAAAAGGAAAGATATAAGCATCTGAATTCAGAGTTCCAGAGAATAGCAAGGAGAGATAAGAAAGCCTTCTTCAGAGATCAATGCAAAGAAATAGAGGAAAAGAACAGAATGGGAAAGACTAGAGATCTCTTCAAGAAAATTAGAGATACCAAGGGAATATGTCATGTAAAGATGGGCTCGATAAAGGACAGAAATGGTCTGGACCTAACAGAAGCTGAAGATATTAAGAAGAGATGGCAAGAATACACAGAAGAACTGTACAAAAAGATCTTCACGACCCAGATAATCATGATGATGTGATCACTAATCTAGAGCCAGACAGCTTGGAATGTGAAGTCAAGTGGGCCTTAGAAAGCATCGCTACGAACAAAGCTAGTGGAGGTGGTGGAATTCCAGTTGAGCTATTTCAAATCCCGAAAGATGATGCTGTGAAAGTGCTGCACTCAATATGCCAGCAAATTTGGAAAACTCAGCAGTGGCCACAGGACTGGAAAAGGTCAGTTTTCATTCCAATTCCAAAGAAAGGCAATGCCAAAGAATGCTCAAACTACCACACAATTGCACTCCTCTCACAGGCTAGTAAAGTAATGCTTAAAATTCTCCAAGCCAGGCTTCAACAATACATGAATCTTAAACTTCCTGGTGTTCAAGCTGGTTTCAGAAAAGGCAGAGGCAAATTGCCAACATCCGTTGGATCATGGAAAAAGCAAGAGAGTTCCAGAAAAACATCTATTTCTGCTTTATTGACTATGCCAAAGCCTTTGACTGTGTGGATCACAATAAACTGTGGAAAATTCTTCAAGAGATGGGAATACCAGACCACCTGACCTACCTCTTGAGAAATCTGTATGCAGGTCAGGAAGCAGCAGTTAGAACTGGACATGGAACAACAGACTGGTTCCAAATAGGAAAAGGAGTCTGTCAAGGCTGTATATTGTCACCCTGCTTATTTAACTTACATGCAGAGTACATCATGAGAAACGCTGGGCTGGAAGAAACACAAGTTGGAATCAAGATTGCCAGGAGAAATATCAATAACCTCAGATATGCAGATGACACCATCCTTATGGCAGAAAGTGAAGAGGAACTAAAAAGTCTCTTGATGAAAGTGAAAGAGGAGAGTGAAAAAGTTGGCCTAAACCTCAACATTCAGAAAATGAAGATCATGGCATCTGGTCCCATCACTTCGTGGGAAATAGATGGGGAAACAGTGGAAATAGATGGGGAAACAGTCGAAACAGTGTCAGACTTTATTTTGGGGGGCTCCAAAATCACTGCAGATAGTGACTGCAGCCATGAAATTAAAAGACGCTTACTCCTTGGAAGAAAAGTTATGACCAACCTACATAGCATATTCAAAAGCAGAGACATTACTTTTCCGACTAAGGTCCATCTAGTCAAGGCTATGGTTTTTCCTGTGGTCGTGTATGGATGTGAGAGTTGGACTGTGAAGAAGGCTGAGCGCCGAAGCATTGATGCTTTTGAACTGTGGTGTTAGAGAAGACTCTTGAGAGTTCCTTGGACTGCAAGGAGATCCAACCAGTCCATTCTGAAGGAGATCAGCCCTGGGATTTCTTCGGAAGGAATGATGCTAAAGCTGAAACTCCAGTACTTTGCCCACCTCATGTGAAGAGCTGACTTATTGGAAAAGACTCTGATGCTGAGAGGGATTGAGGGCAGGAGGAGAAGGGGACGACAGAGGATGAGATGGCTGGATGGTATCACTGACTCGATGGATGTGAGTCTGAGTGAACTCCAGGAGATGGTGATGGACAGGGAGGCCTGGCGTGCTGCGATTTATCGGGTCGCAAAGAGTCGAACACGACTAAGAGACTGAAGTGAACTGTTGATTAATGTTTCCTGGAATCAGGAGTTCTCTGGTGTTCTCAGGATTTGGACTTAAGCCTCCTGCTTCTGGTTTTCAGTCTTATTTTTACAGTAGCCTCAAGAGTTCTCCATCTATACAGCACCATTGATAAAACATCTATGTTAAAGATGAAAACGTTCTCCACAGTGAGGGACATGCGGAGAGGTTCACAGAGTTACATGGAGAAGAGAAGAGAGAGGAGGAAGTTAGAGGTGTCCTGAATGAGAGGAGGTGGAATCAAAAGAAGAGAGAGCAAGCTAGCCAGTAATCACTTCCTTATGTGTACTCCACAGTCTGGACCGCTCAGAGATGTTCACGGAGTTATACAGAGAAGAGATGAGGGAGGAAGGAGACAGAGGTGGCCAGGAGGATAAAGGAGGGAATCAAAAGGAGAAAGACAGATCCAGCCAGTAATCAGTTCCCTAAGTGTTCTCCATCGTCTGGAACACACAAAGAGATTCACAGAGTTGGGTAGAGAAGAGAAGGGGAGGGAGGAGATAGAGACGACCTGGTGGAGAAAAAGGAGAGTACAAAGAGGGAGAGAGCAGTCAAGCCAGTAATTTTGCTCCCAAGTTAAAATGGGTACTGAAGATTGGGTTTTTAAAGGTACAAAATTGATAACAAATACCAAAAAGCAAAGATTAAAAATCTAGAGTAGAGGTTGGATTTTCAAAAATACAATATTTAAAAAAAGGAAAAAAAAGTCACTAAAATTGTTAAATATATATATACATGAAATTTGCTTTAAAAATAGGGTCTCTCTTTTTTTGCAAAGTAATAGTAGGTTATAAAAGTGAAAATTAAAGGGCTAATAGAGGACTTAAAAATTAAAAAAAAATTTTAAATGATAGTAAAAATAGTAAAAAATATACCTAGGACATTCTCTGGTGTTGTGTGGGCAGTGTGGGGTCAGTTCATTTTCGGATAGTTCCTTGGTCCGGCTTATATTTCTCAAGATCTATAGGCCCCTTCCTATGTAGTCAGTACTAACTACAGGGTTTTAATCTATTGCACCCGTCACTTCCAAGGCGGTTCCCTCTGTTTTACCTTCTGTTTGCTGGTCTCTTCAGTGTCTGATTCCCTCCCTGATACAAGTGGGAGGTAGTGGACACTTTTGAGGCTCACTTGTTCAGTCGCACTGTGGGGAGGGAGGGACGCTGCAAACAAATAACACTGGTGTGTGCTCACAGTGTCTCAGCCGCACTGGGCCTGCCCCTGCTCACGGAGCACACCGCTCAGGCTCTAGGTTGCTCTGCCGAACCGTTGGAGGCCTGCCCTGGGCTGCATGTACCTCCCAGGTCTAAGCCACTCCAGGTTCAGGCACTCGGGTAGTCCTCAGAGGTGCAGACTAGGTTGAGCCTACGTTTTGTGCCCTTCCCAGGTCCGAGCAGCTCAGGTGATGAGGTGTTTGGTGAGCACGGTCACTGCAACTTATCGCCTCCCCTGTCCCTGCTGCTCAGTTTTCTGGGTGTACAACTGGCTCACTTTCTCAGGCGGATGTTGACCGTTGAGAACCCCAAGAAGTCTTAGTTAGCAAAGAAGCCCGCTTGCAGTTTGGTGGATAATGCCTCTCTGGGGCTGCGATTGCCCCCTTCCGGCTCTGGCTGCCTGTCACCAGAGGGGGATGGTCTGCAGCCGGCTAGTTCTGTTCAGTCCTTTGTTCTGTGAGCGGGCCTGACAGTGTGTTAGGTTAGGGCTTTTCGCATTGTAGCTGTGCCACAGTCTGGTTAGCTAGCCCAAGACAGTTCCCTCAGATTGCCCTTGGGGCATTCAGGCCCAGTCCTTACACTAAGCAGTGCAGCCCGGGCCTCCCTGCCCAGCCCCCCGCTTGCTAGTGGCAGATGCAGGCATGCAGTGCTTCTCCGCTGGGGGAGTTACTGGTGGGCAGTAATCTGTGGGCTTTAATTATTTATTTATTTTTCCTCCCAGTTATGTTGCCCTCTGTGGTTCCAAGGCTCGCCATAGACTCGGCAGTGAGAGTGTTTCCTGGTGTTTGGAAACTTCTCTCTTTTAAGACTCCCTTCCCAGGACGGAGCTCTGTTCCTACCTCTTTTGTCTCTCTTTTTGTCTTTTATATTTTTCCTACCTCCTTTCAAAGACAATGGGCTGGTTTTCTGGGTGCCTGATGTCCTCTGCCGGCATTCAGACTTTGTTTTGTGGAATTTACTCAGTGTTTAAATGTTCTTTTGATGAATTTGTGGGGCAGAAAATGGTCTCCCTATCTTATTCCTCCACCATCTTAGGACCGCTTTCCCAACTCTCTTCTTTCCTAAAGTCCAACAACTGCTCTTCTGGTTCTCTTCACCCCCCACACACAAAAGTGAAGGCATTAGTCACTCAGTTGTGTTTGACTCTTTGCAACCCCATGGACTGTAGCCCATAGCCTGCCAGGCACCTCTGTCTATGGAATTCTCCAGGAGAGAATACTGGAGTGTGTAGCCATTCTCTTCCCAAGTCTCCAACAACTGTTCATCAGTCTTTTAGGCTTTGCCTCCTTTGACCTCCCTTAAATGTTTGCATTCTTCTAGCTTCTTTTTATGGGGTGGGGAGGTGCTGTGTAGCATGTAAGATCTTAGCTCCCCAACCAGGGATTGAACCCACGGCCCCTACGTTGGAAGGGGCAGTCTTAACCACTGGACCAGCAGGGAAGTCCCTATGTTCTGTCTGTTTCTGTCTTTGTTGTTTCCACAGTCTTCTTTGGTGATTTCACCTAACCTCAGGTTTCAACAACCACTTAAACATTGTTACAAACCAAATATATTTTTTGCATTCAAGACATTTCACTCCATTTACAGTTTTTTGTATCTGACTCTTCTGGAAATCTCCACTTCAATACCACACGGGCATACCCAATGCAATATGTCCAAAATGGCAATCTCACCCCCTTCACCACCAATTTTCTCAAATTGCCTACTTTCACAATGAAAGTTGTGATAAATATAACAGTTCATTATAGTTGTGACAAGTGGGATGAAGGAAATGTTCACTGGTGCCAGGAGACCATGTGTTAGTGAGGTCTAACCTGGCTGAGAGTCGTGATGGGTTTCCCTAAGAAAGGGACTTCTAAAGTGAGCTTCCCTGTAGATCAGTGGTAAAGAATCACCCTTCCAATGCAGGAGACACAGGTTCAATCCCTGGTCTGGGAACTAAGCCCATGTGCCGCGATTATTGAGCCTGTGCTCTACAGCCTGGGAGCCACAAGAAAAGCCACTGTAATGAGAAGCCCGCACACCACAACTAGAGAAAAGCCCATACAACAACAAAGACTCAGCGCAGCCAAAACTGAATAAACAAATAAATTAAGCTCCAAAGGATGAATAGAAATTTTCTACACACAACAGCCGAGTGGGGAGCTCCTCAGGCACAGGAAACAGCTTGTGTGAAATCTGCAGAGCAGCAGGGGATTTAGTGGGATCAATGGACTAAAAGGAGCTGAATGAACGTAAGAGAAGAGTGAGAAGAGAACGCAATAGTGGACAGGTGGCGGGGATCATACAGACCCTGGAAAGACTAAAACCCTGGTCTGCCTAAAGCCAGAGTTAGTCCTTCCAAAAGTTAGTCACCATTTGCAGATCTCTTTGCAAGTTTGCCTACTTGCTAAAATGGATTTGTAACCATGATATTGATACTGATGGCACTTCAGCCATCATTTAAAGATACATACCATCTCTTCCTGCACAGGTTTCCAGCTAAGACTGAACAAGACGACCTTCTTGTTTCAGCTCCCACTGAACAAAGGACCTTTCTGCAGTATGTTCAGTGCCACGTCTTCCACATTTCTGTGCTTTTTCTTGGTGATTGTTCTGCTTGAAATAGCCCCCTAAGCAAAGTGCAGTCTGATGTTCCTGAGCACAAGAAGGTTGTGATGTGCCTTTGGAAGAAAATATGTGTGTTTAATAAACTCTGTTCAGCATGAGTTACAGTGCTATGTCTATAGGTTTAATGTTAAGGAATCAATCACATGCAAGCAAGCAAGCAGTCACTCAGTCATGTCCAACTCTTTGCGATCCCATGGACTGTAGTCCACCAGGCTTCTCTGTCCATGGGATTTTCCAGGCAAGAGTACTGGAGTGGGTTGCCATTTCCTTCTCCAGGGATCTTCCTGACCCAGGGATTGAACCCAGGTCTCCTGCATTGCAGGCAGACGCTTTACCCTCTGAGCCACCAGGGAAGCCCATCATAAGGGGCACCCAGAAAAAGGAAGAAGAAATTCACTGGCCTGTGCATCAGGCCACTCCAGAAAGTACTAAGTATCTGTTGTGTGTGATGAACCTACAGGAGAGATGGAAAAGAGTTTAACCTTGCAGATTTGAAAGAGAGAAGAGTAGAACAAACACCATGTTGGAACTGCCTGCATCATTCTTCAGCCTACATATTCCATCACTTTAGCTCTGAACATAAAAAGTTAAATATTAGAGAAATGTTGCTTGGGCATAACTAGCTCTTATGGTACCTGAAGAAAGTTCCTATAACACGGGCCAGGGTTAGTTATGGCTGCTACTTGTAGATAAGCTTGCTTTCCGCCCAGAAGCCTTGCTGAGATAAGAGATAAGAATGCTAAAGTAAAAATAACAGCTAACAACTTGAAATTTTCGCAGGAGATTTGTGACACAGCCTATATGAGCAAATAGAACAGAGACATGTTATGCCTCCTTGAAGGCTAGGTGTCCCCAAGACGTCTTCACTCATGTTTACCCTTTCAGTCTTGACTCCTCTGACTTTCCCTTTTCCCTTAGCATAAAAGAAGCCTGGATGCTCTTCCGAGCTAAGATGGTTCTTTAGAACATTAGCCCACCACCTTCTTGGTTTGCTGGCCAAAGTCACTATTTCTTGCCCCAACATTTTGTTCCTTGACTTACTGGCCTGTTTTGTGGAAAGTAATACAAGTAAAACAGATTCAAAAAAGAAATACACAGTGGACATCATTGCTGTGAGGCCATGAAAGCCAAAGAAATTTACTATCACATTTCCCAGCATCAGGAAAACATTAAACTCTTGTGGGCCAGTGGTAGCTCACACACTTCAAAAGCCAGTATAGCATGAAAAGTGTGAAACTTTCAGATACAGCATGCTCTTCAGGCCAGGAGGCTGGGGAAGAATTTTTATGTATTATGTGTAGGTCTTCAGGACTGATGAGATGGGCTTGTTTCACAAGGATGTTGGCAAATACAGAACACGAGTGGTGTTTTGGTCGATGACAACACAGGCCAGATGCTCGCAGGAACGTCATCCTCTGTTTCCCCTTGGAGAAGTAGCTCAATATTACCGGATTCAACATTGGTGGTGAGCCTGTAGAACATTCAGTTCAGTTCAGTTCAGTCACCCAGTCATGTCCTACTCTTTGCGACCCCCATGGACTGCAGCACGCCAGGCCTCCCTGTCCATCACCAACTCTCAGAGTTTACCCAAACTCATGTCCATTGAATCAGTGATGCCATCCAACCATCTAATCCTCTGTCGTCCCCTTCTCCTCCTACCTTCAATCTTTCCCAGCATCAGGGTCTTTTCCAATGAGTCAGTTCTTCACATCAGGTGGCCAAAGTATAATTACCATAAATAATGGAGCCTGTATGGATGGGAGAAGGGAGAGTAGCACCTCCTCTTGAGGTTTTTTCCAAAAATAATTTTATTTATTTATTTATTTTTGGCTGTCCTGGTCTTCATTGCTCTGAGGGCTGCTGGTGGCGGTGTGTGGAAGTTACTCTTTGTTGCCATGTGTGGGCTTCTCATCGCGCTGGCTTCTCCTGGGGAGCACAGACTTGGAAGCAAGCAGGCTTCAGTAGTCATGGTTTCTGGGCTGTAGAGCACAGACCCAGTATCTGCGGCGTGGTGGGTCTACTTGCTCCTCCGCCTGTGGGATCTTCTTGGTCCAGGGATCAAACCTGTGTCTCCTTCACTAGGAGGTGGATTCTTTACCCCTGAGCCACCAGGGAAGTCCAGCACCTTCTCTTCTATACCTAAGAATTCCCTCAATATTTTTGCTAGAGTCTTCATGGTTCTAGGTTCTGATGGTTTTAGAGTCAAATACCCAAGGAATGAATTTTTCTGCCAGGGGATATAATGAGAGTCTTTCAAATATTTTAAAAGCTCTAGCAGTCACTGCTATGTGTCTGTACTGTGGTGAGTGTATATATGTGTGTGTGTGTGTGTTTGTGTGGGGGGCGGTCAGGGTAAGGAGTCTCCCATAAACGCACAATGTCATCTGTACTGCTGGTCACTGTAGTTAGGTGGTTTCCTCCTAACCTCCTCTGAACTAGTTTTCATGCCTGTTACTCCACTGAAAATGCTTGTCAACTTCACCAGTGACCTCCTTATTGCCAAACCCAATGAGTCTCTGACTTCAAAGTTCTCTAACTCTCAGTAACTTTTGACTTAGCTGAGCACTAGCCTATTTTGAAACTCTTCTCTCAGTTCTATGATATCTTTGTCTCACTCTACTTTTTTTTTTTTACCTTTTAGGTCTCATTTGCTAAGTTCTTCTGTGTGTGTGTGTGTGTGTGTGTGTGTGTGTGTGTGTGTTAGTCAATAAGTCCTATCCGATTCTTTGCAATCCCATGGACCATAGCCCTCCAGGCTCCTCTGTCCATGGAATTCTCCAGGCAAGACTACTGGAGTGGGTTGCCAGTTCCTTCTCCAGGGGATCTTCCTGACCCTGGGATCGAACCCAGGTCTCCTGCATTGCAGGCAGATTCTTTACCATCTGCACTATAGGAAAGTCCCTAAGTTCTTCTCGACTCAATCATTAAAATTTGATCCTCCTCAAAACTTGGTTCTGGGTCTTCTTCTCTTCAGTACCTAAATATTTTTATCCACTGCAATATCTTCACTTACATTATACACATCACAATTTGTAAATTCATATCTTCAGTTACATCTCTCTCCCCAGCCTCAAAGTCACACATCCAGCCACACATATGGCACCTCCCACCTGGTGTCTTCACAGATACCTCCAGGTCCATGCACCCAAAACAGGACTCCTGATTGTCACCTCACAGCTCCAGGGTTCTTCTCCAGTCCCACTCTTGGCTCTCCCCTATAACAACAAATGGTAATACATTCATCCAGGAACCAGAGTTAGAAATCTAGAAGTCATCCCTGACTCTCCTCTTGCTCATCTCTTGCCTCCAGATCAATCCTTCAGAAATTCTACCTCCAGATATACTTCAGCTCCGAGATCTCCTTCTGTATCTATCCTAGGTGTCCACTGTGATGCAGGTGAGAGACAACAACCGTGGACAGGATCAGGTTTCTTAATCTCAGATTTGTGGCCCTAGAAGAGCGCGAAAGCTTCTCTCTCCCAGCATTAATGTATGAAACCCCAGATAAAGGGCCAGGTTTGGGTCATTTGCCAATCATTTTGACCAGGGAGGTGTGATGTTGTGGTTTTTCAGGCCTTGCCTCTGTGTCTAACCCTGTGGCCAGGAATCCAAGGAATGTGATTAGAATCCCTGAAGGCATATGGAAGAGAAACAGCCATTTCCCAAAAGGATGGTGGTGCTGTTATCAGAAGAAGATGAAGATGACACCGTGAAGAGTTGGGGTGAGTAGTCTAGACCTCCACCTGCCTTCTTAGTACTTTGCTGTCTTGTGTACATGTCCCAGAGGGACCAGAGCACTGGGTGTACTTGACTCCTAAATGGCTTGGCATCATCGTAATGCCGATGAGCTTTGAGGATTTCCTGGAATGGTGTTGTGTAGTGCTTACAAGTCAGATGGAGCCTTTAGGACTTTGAAAACACTATGAGATGCTATTGAGTGAAGGGGTCAGGAAATGAGCAGAAGCTGTCTACTTCTGAGTTCTTTCTCAGTCTCAGGATCCTTTCAGCTGAGTTTCCCAGATTGGCAGAATATACTAATGTCCATTCTACTCTCTGAACTGTGATGTACAGTTGTACACATGAGAAAATTGTACACATGAGAAAATCTACTCTTGAAGAGCTAAACAGTAAGACCTATATAAAAAGAGGTCACACTAGTTTTCTTCCACCTCAAGCCTACCTCCAAACACCCTCAGTAATTCAGATTAATCTAATCCACTAAAATGCATGAGTTGAAACATTTTTAGAATTAGGAAGTGCAACTGGAATTTTGATTTCCCCAAACAGAAATCAGTTAAGAGAAGCCTCCCAGGGTCAGAGAACAATTCTAATCATTCATATTCTTCTACTGAATGACCAGCAGAGGGCGAACAAGATGACAGATTAAAACCAGAGGCTTGGCGAAGAGTGAGGAGTGGCTTTTCTTCAAGTTCACACAGAACCAAATTGCAAACATGATCCCTAACTTAGGGAGTGAGAAAAGAGCGAATACTATGTTGACTTAAACTTGGCATTTTCAAGTTGTTTCTAGAAGATCTTAATCTGTGATAAAGACGAAGTCCTTGCAGCCAGGACCCACTCAAATCACAGTCTCCTAGAGACAACTTGGGGGAAGACGTGCCACATGGAGAAAAACCAACATATTTTTATTCTAATGATAGGACTTTGCAGACGTGTAGCAACTAGAACTTAACCTCTCCTGAGTACTTAAGTGATCACAAGGTCCTTAGGTTTGAAGGGGAAAGAATTGATTTTCATATACCCTAAGTTTCCAACTGAAGTCATACAGAAGCATTATAGGAAGAAAAGACAAGATTTCATAAATCTTGATGCTAGATAAAGGTGATAATGTTCTATTAAAAATTTGAATATATAATGTATGGTCTCTGCTCTGTTTGGTTGCCTTGTAGGTCTTTTTGGGTAAAGTATTTGTTATACTGTAATTCAGTGTGTCAAAGATCAGTTATAGTCACCCACTCAATGAGAAGTTTTATTATAAAATCCAGTCTGAGGACTTCCTCGTGGTCCAGTGGTTAAGAATCCACTTGCCAATGCAGGGATCGCAGGTCTGATCCCCAGTCCAGGAAGATCCCACGTGCTGTGGAGGAACCAAGCCCAAGCGCCACAGCTACCGGTTCTTGCTCTCAGAGCCCCTTCTCCACAACAGAAGAAGCCACCACAGTGAGAAGGCTGAGCAAAGCAACGGAGAGTAACCTCCACTCTGCCCGGCTAGAGAAAGCCCGCTCAGCAACGACAGCCCAGTGCAGCCAAAGCTAAGTCAATAAATGAGAGTGTGTGTAAGTCCAGTCTCACTTGACTCTTCGTGACCCCATGGATTGTAGCCCGCCAGGCTCTTCTGTCCATGGGGTTTCCCAGGCAAGATTACTGGAGTGGGTTGCCATTTCCTTCTCCAGGGAATCTTCCCGACCCAGGGATCAAACACATGTCTAAGAACTGCTAAATGCTAAAAATATAGTTTTTAAAATATATAGATAAATAAATAAACCCAGTTTGGGCAAAAGCGTGGGGAAATAGATCACCATGTATACACGATTGGCTGGAGTGTAAATTGGTACAACTTTTGGAAAGCAGTTAGGCAAACCTCCCTCTGTGTGAACAGTCTACATAACCCTTCATTCTCACTTCTGTAAAAACACTAGTAAGTGTTCAAAAATATATGTACAAGAACGTTGATCGTTGCACTCCTTGTACCAGCAACACTTTAGAAAGAGCTTGCTGCTGCTGCTAAGTTGCTTCAGTCATTTCCAACTCTGTGCGACCCCATGGACTGCAGCCTACCAGGCTCCTCCGTCCATTAGAAAGAGCTTACGGCTCCATTAATGAATCCATGGAAGAGGTGACGATATGGGGCACGTGCTGTGTGGTTCTTCATGTTTCCTTTAATCCTCACTGAAACATTTTGCTACAACACAGTTTGCATTAGTTCCTGTTCTTATTCCCTGCAGTCTAACTGCTCTTCTTGCTCTGCTGTTGGAAAAATAATAAGGAAAGTGTGTATTTACTGATGTGAAAAAATATCTATAACACACTGTTAAGATTTTTAAAAGTCAGCTGTTGAATATGTATGAATAGGATAATCACATTAAAACGACGTGACAATCTATTGATAGAACGTGTTATGTTGTTAGATATGGTTTCTCTGGGGAGGGGACTGAAGGATGAAAGTAAAGGCAAGCAGTTTTGCCTTTGCTGCATGCAGGTGTGTGCTTTTATGTACACAGACACAAACTTCCACTATAGGGAAGCAAATACCGAAGCAAAAGCTTACTTATCTAGCTCTTCCACCTGGGACATCTAAGCCAGCTCTGTCGTGAGGGAGCCATAAAGAAGTCACATAGAAGGTTAGGTCTGAAAGATCAAAGAAAGCAAAGCCATGGAACAGCAGTGGATCAACTGAAATTTTTAGTGACTCTTCAGACCTGGATTTGAACCAGCAATGTAGATTAACTGATTGACCTGACAATCCTTGAACTCAACTAATTTTATATCAGATGCTGATTCTAAACCAGATAACTGAGAAGGGTGGATCCACAGGTAATTGCTGAAAAATGCAGGCAGTATAATCTCAACCTAATCGACTAAACCATGCAACCCATGAAGTTTGATTTCTAAGTAGCATTGGGATTTCTTAATTAATATAAAGTGAAGGAAATATTATACATTCATAATTAATATGGCCATTGTGATGACAACAATTGCCATTTGAAAAATTCTCTTTGAAAGACAATATGATATCACTTATATGTGTAATCTGAATATGATGCAAATGAACCTATCTACAAAACAAAAACAGACTCACAGACATAGAGAGTGGATAAACAACAAGGTCCCACTGTATGACACAGGAACTATATTCAATATCCTATGATAAACCATAATGGAAAAGAACATTTTTACAAAGAAAAATGTATATATGTGTATAACTGGGTCATTTTGGTGTACAGCAGTAACTAACACAACATTGTAAATCAACTATACTTTAACTTTTAAAAATTGATGGGAAAAGATTATTTAAAATGGAAAAAAAAGAAGAAAGATTCTTTTGTTAAGCATGAAAGATGGCGGCTTTTGTAAGCTGACCAGTTATGATCCATCCTTGTCCCATGAAAGGGATCATTCTCAGGAGGTCTGGATGGCTCTCCTGATGGGCACCCCTCAAGACAGCTCTTATTTCTGCTTACATGGGACCCATAAAAGTGTTTCTCTTTCTGTATACTCACCTTCTGCCTTGCATCCTCATCCTGGCTTTCCACTGACATGTTCCTCCAATCTGGCTTTATTTTGTCTCAGTTCAGTTCAGTTCAGTTCAGTTCAATCTCTCAGTTGTGTCCGACTCTTTGCGACCCCATGAATCACAGCACGCCAGGCCTCCCTGTCCATCACCATCTCTCGGAGTTCACTCAGACTCATGTCCATCAAGTTCGTGATGACATCTAGCCATCTCATCCTCTGTCGTCCCTTTCTCCTCCTGCCCCCAATCCCTCTCAGCATCAGAGTCTTTTCCAATGAGTCAACTCTTCTCATGAGGTAGCCAAAGTACTGGAGTTTCGGCTTTAGCGTTATCCCTTCCAAAGAGATCTCAGGGCTGATCTCCTTCAGAATGGACTGGTTGGATCTCCTTGCAGTCCAAGGGACTCTCAAGAGTCTTTTCTAACACCACAGCTCAAAAGCATCAATTCTTCGGCACTCAACCTTCTTCACAGTCCAACTCTCACATCTATACGTGACTATTGGAAAAAACTATAGCCTTGACTAGATGGACCTTAGTCGGCAAACTAATGTCTCTGTTTTTAAATATACTGTCTAGGTTGGTCATAACTTTTCTTCCGAGGAGTAAGCATCTTTTAATTTCATGGCTGCAGTCACCATCTGCAGTGATTTTGGAGCCCCTCAAAATAAAGTCTGACACTGTTTCCACTGTTTCCCCATCTATTTTCCACAAAGTGATGGGACCGGATGCCATGATCTTCGTTTTCTGAATGTTGAGCTTTAAGCCAACTTTTTGCTCTCCTCTTTCACTTTCATCAAGAAGCTTTTAGTTCCTCTTCACTTTCTGTCATAAGGGTGGTGTCATCTGCATATCTGAGGTTATTGATATTTCTCCCTGCAATCTTGATTCCAGCTTCTGCTTCCCCCAGTCCAGCATTTCTCATGATGTACTCTGCATATAAATTAAATAAGCAGGGTGACAATATATAGCCTTGACGTACTCCTTTTCCTATTTGGAACCAGTCTGTTGTTCCATGTCCAGTTCTAACTGCTGCTTCCTGACCTGCATACAGATTTCTAGCCTCTCCCCAAATCAAATATCATAACCATAGAGGTGTGGCAAAGAAACCGACGTTACTGGGCCTGTGCTGTATGCCAAGTACTAGACGAGGTGCTTGTCATATGTTTGTCACTTAGTTCTAACAACACTTGAAGACAGGCCCTAGGGGCCCGGGTTTGATTCCTGGTTAAGGAAATAGATCTCACATGCTGCAACTAAGACCCAGAACAGCCAAATAAATAAATATATTAATAATAAAAAAAGATAAGTTGCAGGATACCCCCTCTCCCAGTGAAAGAATAGATTCAGAGAAGCTGAAAGCTAGCCTTGGATCATGCAACTTGTTAGTGACCCTGCTGGGGGTTTGGCCCTGGGTCTGCTGACCTCCAAAGTTGACACTCTTACAATAATCCATACTTCACTCAAATATGTATTTATATTTCTTGTGTTTATATCACTAGCTGTCAAGTCTTTCTGGAGCAAATGCTTAGCATTTACAGAGTCATGAAATCCTGTGAATGTTAATCCAACCCCACTGCCTTTTCCCCAGCTTCCATCCAAACAGAAAGCTGAAAACTTTTCTAAACTGGAGGACTTTCCAATACAAAGAACACAGGTCTGTTCTGTCCAGTTAAAGAGCATTTGTGTCATAGGATGAATTCTAACGCAAGGATGTTAGAGGAAGAGTAGAGGTGCCATGGTGGCTGAAGAGGAGGGGGCAGGTCACTGACATCTCGGCCTTTCTCTGGAAGGTTAGCATAGTAGTTAACCTTCTGGAAACTCTTGCTTTGGTCAATCTTCCACTTCCTTGGAATGTGAAAGATTTTCAACCTGCTGGTGGAACTCTTTCTCAGAAGAGGAAGACCCACCAACACATTCTCAACCATGTGAGATTGTGTAAGCAGGAGGCAAGCAGTGTTTTGAGGCTGGTGATATTGTGACACTCACATGGTTAGATTTGCTGGAGATCAGCCCTGAAGACCAAGAAAAGATTAAGTATACCAGGAGTGTACAGACATGCTTAATGGAAAGAAGTAGAACTCTTTAAAATATCAACTCACAGTAAAATCGCCTTGCCTTTCAAGATCTGGATTTAACACGACTTCATTCAACCACCCATACCAGACTGTTGTTTGCAGCTTTGGTTTTACTGATGAGTTCAAGGAGCCCCAGTTTTCTGCTGGGATGTAACCTTGACCAAGAACTCATAGTAATGAGGGAGTGAAGAGACTAGATTTTCCTGTACTGCAAGACAACATTTTTTTCTTTTCCTTAAAAATAACTTCTCTTGCCTTCATTGTTCTTAATCTGGAGATGATGCATGTCCATTGAGAAGAATCTGAAAACTATCAAAGAGAATGAAGGCAAATAAAAAATCACAGCGCCACTACCCACAAGTGACCAATCAGCATGTTGGTGTCATCTTCCAAGGTCAATGTCTATATAAATATGCTCATAGACTTGAGGCTTGGTTTTAAAATCTGGGTTATGCCGAGCCTACTATTTTATTAGTAGCCTTTTTCATCTAATTTGTTTTGAAAGGTTTCTTATGTTATTAAGTACTCTCTTCAAATATTAAAATAATTAATTAATAAAATGGAGAAGTAATACAAAATGTTTCATTTTATGATGCAAACATCACTCATATAGGCACGAGCCTTTTCTAGGCAGCATCTCCAGACCCAACCATCCTGAGCACTGTGATCTTACCCGCAAGTCTGAATGTAACTGAGCTGTGTCCTATGTCAGCAGCCTCAGGTCCAAGAGTAGGGCAAATCTCCCTCAGTGGTCTAACCATATTTCTCTGAAAGCACATCTCCCCAGGTGAAACTTTTTCTGCTCTTCAGGGGCCTTCTCTCCCATGATAATGCAAAGAACACCAAGAATAGCTTCAGGCAGGTGATCTTAACTACCACTGCTTCAGGTAATGATAAGTGGAAAGCTGTGCATTGGACAAGGATTGGCACCTGTGGTAATAAACCCAACATTTCAGCTGCTGAACCCAACACAAGCTTATTTCTTATTCACTTAGGGGTTCAAAGGTGTCTTCCTTGTTGGGGGTCAGCTGATGGGGAGCAGCTGTCTTTGGTCAGCTCTCAAGATGACTTTGACATCCAGCCATCAGAAGGGGAAATGCTCTCCAGGGAGACCCCCATGGGTCCTCCCTAGCATCCCACTGGTCAGAAGTCATGACATGTTCCCCCTCGCTGCCAAGGAGGCTGGGAGCTGCAGGCAGACTGTCCTCTAGAGGGAGGAAAACAGGATTTGGTGAGCACTATTGGTCTTTGCCACCTGCTCCTCTTGGCACCAAATGCTCATTGGCAGCCTCCTTCCTGCACCATAGAACACACCCTCCTGTTCCCCTCAGTGGAAAATGCCTCCCGGCTCCTGCATAAGCCCACACTCCAGAGCTTTCTCTGATGCACGATTTTCTCCCTCAGATTTGGGTGGGGCTCCTGTGGTCTGGGGCAGGGGGAAGCATGAACTAAAATCAAATAATCCCACTTCCATCCCTCCAAATACACACTCAGCATACGGTGATAGAGCAGGGTCATGTCAGCCACCATAAAAGCTCCCTTTGAAATGGGCAGGATGATAGACACCTACCAGTCACAGATTTGCAGCCATGATGACCTGCAGGGCACAAGACACCTGCCGTGGTGGAGGAGGAAGCCCCTGGGGAGACCCGGGCCTGCCAGCTGGGAGGAGCTACCTTGCTCCTTGTTCTCCACCTGGAGTGGGCACAGGGGTGTGTGCCTCCTTCAGAGCTTGCAGCAGGGACAGCTTTTTCACTCCTGGCCAGCCAAGGGTTGTTTTGAAAGAACAAGGCCCTTTTCAGGTGAGGGTCTTAGTGTCTTCGAATACATAATTTCTCAGAAAACAGAGCAGACCTCTGGTCTAGTTCTTGCTCAAGACTCAATTCTCAAGATTCTTCATGCTTCCTGTGTCCATGTCATCTCCAACCCTGCCCCCGACCCCCGCCTAAAAGGGGTTGCCTGATGCTATGAAATAGCAGCTGAATCTTCAGAGCAGGGTCGAGTCCCTCTGTTCAGTTACAGAATCTCAAGGCCTTTGTTTCTCCAAATCCTTTCCCATCTTATTTTCTGCTTTTGGGGTCTAGAGGCAGCTGGCTTTTCAATTGACATCTTCCTTTTGTTGTCATCAAAGCTTTATTGACCTTCACCCTCAGTGTTCAAATTCCCTTGACTATAGTGTCTTCTTCATTCTTGTGTCATGTAGACCAGTGCTCTTGGATGGGATGTCTTTCTACAATTTTCATTTATTTGGCCAAAATACTTGGAGCAACCACCCTGTGCCAAGTACTGGACATAAAGATAAACACAATGCAGTAGCTGATTCTGGGAGGCCTAAGAACACATGGTTATCCAAAAGGACTGAGTGAGAGCCCAGGCAAGGGGACACAGGGAAGGTCAGGGAAAGCTTCCTGGAGGATATGATGTTGAAGTTGAGTTGAAGACTGAGTCAAGGTTTTCCAGAGGTTCACAGAGGCAAAGGATTTGTCATACTAAATGAGCAGTGAGTACAAAGAGCATGGGTGCATGCTCAGTTGCTTCAGTCATACCAAATTCTTTGCAACCCCATGGATTGTAACCCTCCAGGCTCCTCTGTCCATGGGATTTTCCAGGCAAGAATACTGGAGTGGGTTGCCATGCCCACCTCTAGGGCATCTTCCTGACCAGGGATCAAAGTCACGTCTCCTGTGTCTCTAGCACAGCAGAATCTTTACCGTTGAGCCATCTAGGAAGTCCCATGTACAAGGTAGCTTCAGCTTATTACAGACAAATTTCTCTTTCTAGGCAATTGCTTAAAGCTCAGATTTTAAGTACTGAGTATCTATAAATTATCCTTTGACAGGCAGGCTATTGGAATTCAGATTGCACACATGCTCAATTGCATCTGACTCTGTGCAACCTCATGGACTGTAGCTCGCCAGGCTCCTCTGTCCGTGGGATTCTCCAGGCAAGAATACTGGAGTAGGTTGTCATTTCCTTCTCCGGGACATATTCCTGACCCAGGGATCGAGCCTGTGTCTCCAGCATTGGCAGGTGCATTCTTTACCACTGAGCCACCAGGGAAGATTGGTCGTGCTCTAACAACCCTGAAACCTTTCTTCAACCCATGCTCTTCTGGGCAGGAATCATCAGTTAGGTTCAGCTCAGTCACTCAGTTGTATCCGACTCTTGCGACCCCATGGATTGCAGCACACCAGGCCTCCCTGTCCATCACCAACTCCTGAAGTTTACTCAAACTCATGTCCATTGAGTCAGTGATGCCATCCAACCACCTCATCCTCTGTCGCAGGCATCAAAGAGTGTACTTAGAGATTCGGGCAGGGAGAACAGACACAAATGCACCCTTGATGGAGAAATGTCTTCCTCTGCTCCATCAGGCAGGCTGTGTGAGGAAGGAAGCGTGAGTTGTTGTCGCCAAAATCTTGACTCTCTGTGCACTGATGCTGAAAAGAAATACAGAGACAGAGTCTGGGAGTAAAGAGAAAGAGTAGTTTTATTCTTTGACAAGCAAAGAGGGAACACAGCAGTTTAGTGCCTCAAGAACAGTGCCCCCATCCCTGGAGAAAGGGACAGGTCTTATAGTCAGGGCTCATAGTTCTGGGGTAGGAGATAAGGCTCAGAGTAGGGATGGCTTGCATTCTTCTTTTTCTGCAAGATTTCAAAATGGCCACAGCTGGCATCAGGCAACTCGGTAACTGGGGCTGGTCTTTTCCAAAGTTATCTGCCTGTGGCCTTCTTTCTGAAATGAAGAATGCTACGAGGGAATGGGGCAGGGGGGGAAGAATGCCAGGTGCAGGATAGAATTCACACAGAATCAGAGAGTGATTAACAAATCAACTTTGTGAAGGACAAGTCTAGTTATATGTGCCATAGATGAGAAACAGCTAAAGTAAAACCAGGATTGCTTCACTCTTAGAAGCCTATTCTTGGGGAGTTTTATAGCCATTTTCTCTTTTGTTTGTTTCTCTTGCGTGTTAGCAGGAAAAAAACCCATTTTCCATTTCTGTTGTAACACTGTGGGGACACAGAAAGTGTCCCCACACCCATCAGCAGGACCAACCTTCGCCGTCCGCAGAGAGATGGATGCTGAGACCACGTTGACCCTCTCCCCCCCTCTCTGGCTCTAGCTGTCTCCACTCTTCATGACACAAAAGTTGAGGAGGTATGTCTTCTAGAATATTCTGCAAAATGCCTGCTGCCTAGGAAGTCACGTCTCATGCCAAGTTAGCCATCTCTCTTCTCTGTGGAAGGTCTCATGGCCCACATCTGTGTCCCTATCCTGTTGTGGCCGTGAGATGGATCCTGCAGGTTAAGGATGCTCTCAGTGTTTCCTCCTCCTGCTAGTGTTGGCTGAGGTCTGACTCCTGAGCTTTCACTTGTGAATGTTGCCATTGCCCATCACTCCATATGATTTTGCATTAAAAATATATATTTATTTATTTTGGGCTGTGCTGGTCTCTTGCTATGAGCAGGCTTTCTCTAGTTGCAGCAAGTGGGAGCTATTCTTTGTTGTGATGTGCAGGCTCAGTAGTTACGGTTCACGGGCTTATTTGCTCTGTGGCATGTGGGATCTTCCAGGACCAGGGATCGAGCCAGTGGCCCCTGTGTTGCAAGGCAGATTCTTAGCCACTGGGCCACCAGGAAAGCCCCTCTGCATATTGTTTAATTGAAAAGGGGGAAAATTAGAAGGTCGATGCTCACCTAGCATTACTGAGGTATTTTATTCACTTTCAACTGATCTGAATTATTACTGAGCTGAATCATTTGGATACCAAGGACAGAGTCTAAGTTACCTCAGGAAGGGGAGATTAAGGACAGGCCCCAGACCATGGGGGCTCAGGGACAGTCTCAGGAGGGGCAAGGAGGAGGGCCCTCTCAGCTTCCAAAATCAACACGCCATTCCCTGTTTCAAATTCCCAGGAGAGAAACTAGGTCAGTGCAATTCACTTTTCCCACCAGACCACCAGATTGCAGGTTTCAGTCCTGTCCTGTCAGGTACCCTCCCCTGGATAATTAGCTGTGGCCCTGGGGAGTGAGTGCCAAACGCCCCTCTCTCCACACACACAAGGGGAGTGGGGGTGGGAGCCAGCCCCAAACATACTTGATGTACCATGAGACCAAAGGCGGCCATTAAGAGCTGTACTCTTGACCCAGAGTGCCTGCTTCCAGTGTTGGCTTCACCCCCTTCCTAGCTGTGTGACCTCGAGCAAGTTACTCAGTCTCTCTGTTCCTCCATTTTTTATCCTTAAAATAGGACATATGAACAGTATGTCCTCATGGGATTGTGGTAAAGACTAAATGAAATGAGAACTCCTAGGACTGTACCCTGATGGACAGAGTGAACGGCAGGGACGGTTAGTGCAGTGAGGAACTCTGGGGGTGGAGCCAGCAGGTGGCGGGCTCATGGCCCTGAACCTTCTGCATCAGGGAAAGGGTGACTGTTCCCTTTGCGACACGCACTTGCTCTAGACTTGGATGTGGCTCAACTGCTATCGTCAGGCTTTCGCCTGCACTCTCTACGGAATTGCTGGATGGCTTATGTTCTCCCCCATGACATGTCTTCTGGACCATGGAACCCACTTTACAGAGAAAAACGCAGGCCGTAGGCTTATGCCCATGAGACTCCCTAACCTTATTAGGTATCCCAACACCAGAAGCAGGCAGCTCAGGAGAAGGGAGGGATGGTCTGTTGGCAGCCAGTCCTACGCCAGCTGGAGAAACACCGTGCAGGGATGCAGCATATGCTCTCCCCAGCGTTGCTGGTTCTCCCTTAGGATACTCCCAGAATACACTTGGCCAGGGACCCAAGGGGTGGTAGTGGTGATGGTTAAAATTATACCTACCAACTTACCCAAACCATCTGCCTCCTTTACTCACAGATTCCATGTGGGACATTTTGGTACCCGGAGGGGCAATGCTTTCACCTGGAGACAGTCTCCTAAAAGTGACTGACTGGGGTATCCTGTTAGCCAAGCCAGTGAACCTTTAGCTAAATTTGATTTCATGTAGAAAAGTAAAGACTGGATTTTCATTATATATATGGAGCTCTTCACACTCACATGGAACCTACGTTTCCAGGCCCAGCATCTTCCGTGCGGATCCAGAGTCCTTGCCTTCTCACCCTTCATGACCTCCACGGCTGAGTCTTCCTGCTGCCGTGTTCCTCCCAACTCCCCGCTCCAGTCTCACATCTACTGTCTACCAGGCTGCCCAAAGGAGCCCGTCTGCGGCCTTCACATGAGGGGACCAGTGTCCCTGCTTGCTGCCCTTTAATACAATACCCCAGGGACCGGGCGGGGCTGGGGTCCACCTTCGCATGTCGCACAGGGCCACTGTAATGCCGCACGTCCCCGAGGGTCTCCCAGAGTCTCTCTCAGAAGCAGACACTTCTGTTTTATTCTTTGTTTCTTGCCTATAAACAGGAGAAAAAAAAATGCTAACAAAAACCTTTTCCACAGGAACTCGCACCAACTTCATTTCCATAGAGCCAAACCTCTCCATGCCACATCCCAAATCCAAACGCCACTCACCTAAATGCGCAGACATCAGCAAACCCCCTGCACTTTTCGCCACCTTCCAGGGAGTGGTGACATCCCTGCTTCTTCAAGAGTTAACAGGAACTCCTTTTGGAATAGGAAAGGGTCTAATAAGCTGCCTAAAACAGAGTGGGTACCAGTCACTCAGGCCTTAAGCTCAGGTGTACAAGAAATGTAAATTTTTATAATTATGTTTTTGTCTCAGACAATCACTACTGACCACCACTCCTCATTCTGCAGGGTGGCAGCAGTGAGGTCTTAATTCAGATCATGACTTCTCAACCATTCAGGTACCCACTCCTTCCTGGGGGTGCATCTCAGTTCTGGAAACTGGGGGAGGGGTGGGACTTACAGTCTGTGTAGGAGAAACCTGAACTTCCCCTCCTCCCCTCATCCCCCCTCCTCGGCCCCCCCCCACCCTCCTCCTCTGAGCATCTCCTGTCCTCCTGGGAGGTCCTCACAGCGCCCCTCTCCTGGCTGCAGGCACAGTGCCATCACCACACAGGAAAGGTTCTGTGGCCCCAGGCGCCAGGCCCCAGGCATCCTTCGGGACTCTGTCCTTTTCTGCTCCCAAGCCACACTGTGTGGGAGTTCTCAAAGCTGCCAGCCCCTCCCAGATCTCCCTCCCTTACCTGGGGGTTATCACTGGAGAGTTCGGAGTGTGGAGCCGCCAGTGACTGCCTTTCCTAAAAAGGGAACGACTGATGCAGGCGGACTCCTCACCCTGATGCCCAGTTCTGCCTCCCCGCCCCCCACCTGCCTTCTGGGTCTTGGTTGTTGCAGAATAGAAGGAGGGGGCTGAGCCTTGACCTCTGCAGTTGGCAGAGTTCCTTCCAGTTCGCAGAAGTCCCCATGCCCACCTTCATTTCTATATGACAGTCCACTGCCCAATGTCTTGTTTGCCCCTGACAAAAATCAGGAGGAGCAGAGAAGGCCTTTGTTCCGGAAACTTTCAGAGGTTTTTCTCAAAACAAAAGAAAAACCTCATCCCCTTGGGGATGGGGAGTGCTTTGTCCCTCTGGTGCTGGAAGCTGGGATCGTCCTTCAAAGCATGACTTACTTGTCTGCAGTGGCTTCATGGCAGGTTAAATGGGGTCAGTTTGCCTGCAGCCCAGGGCTCTCTACCTGGGTGGTCAGAGTTGGGGTCCTTGATGTGGAACTATGAGCTACAAGAGACAAAACTTATTTCTTTCCAGGACAAAGTTCAGCTCATGTAGGAATTCGCAGAAAAGCTTTTAAACACTGCTTTTCTACTCCTAAATTTACTTTCGCTGCACAAGCTCAGAAACCATAGCTCTTTATTTAAAACACATTCTCACCCAACCCACTAGTACTTCTAAGTCCACAACTTTCTCAGAAGTTCGCCTCATCTCTGCACACCAGTTTTCTCATGTCCTGGGGTGACCTGTCCCAAATTCCATTCCAGGGCTTGTCATCAGTCTGTAGGACCAATGTATACTTTGACCTTGGGTTATCCCTTCACCCTCTCTGTGACTCAATTTTCTTCTGTAAAATGGGGCAATGTTATCGCTAACATCACATGGGAAGCCCTTAGAACGGAACTTGGTATATAATAAACCGTCAGTGAACACTATTGAGCACTGTTATTACAACTATTTTCAATCCCAAATGCAGTGGGGTAGGTCTCAGGCCACAGCTGACAAATGCAAAAATGTAACTTTCTTCATTTCCCCTAGTTTGTGTGCCCATTGCACTGGGTAGCAGAAACTTCCTTCCAATTGATTCAGGGTGATCTCATTCAATTTAATTACTTTTAATTAAAGAAACTTTTAACAATTCAGCAGTCTTTGTTCCCATTCCAGACCTACATTTTCCAGACTCTGGGCTCGGAGGTCATCCTGGTGGGATTCCTAGGAAAATTTAAAAAAAAAAAAAATTGCCTTCATGACTCTTACTGTCTAGTAGTAGTTATGATCCAAGATAGGAAGTTCTGAGTGTTCTTAAAAAAGAAAAAAGATAATGAGATCAGACATGATTTACAAGCGAGAGGGATAATTTCTATCAGACAGAATCAGGGTAAATTTTGTGGAAAAGGTGGCATTGGAATGTTGAGTGTTGGGGGAGTAGGTACAGAAAAGGAGAATAAAGGAGGGCACCCTCTAAAGAGCATCCATGGGGAGAAAGAAGCTGTTCCCTATGGAAAGTGAAAGTCATTCAGTCGTGTCTAACTCTCTGCGACCCTATGGGGTGTAGCCCACCAGGTTCCTTTGTCCATGGAATTCTCCAGGCAAGAATACTGCAATGGGTTGCTGTTCCCTTCTCCAGGGGATCTTCTCAACCCAGGGATCGAACCCGGGTCTTTCACATTGCAGACAGATTCTTTACTGTCGGAGCCACCAGGGAAGCCCCAAGCTACATATAGAATCTCCCTCTTTCCAGGGGTGTCTGCCTTCAGGGCCTTTGCAGGATGCTAATGATCTGGCATGGAGAAGGAAGTGGTGACCCACTGAAGTGTTCTTGCCTGGAGAATACCAGGAACAGAGGAGTCTGGTGGGCTACAGTCCACGGATTCCCAAAAGAGCAGTACACAATTTGGTGACTCAACAACAACAATCTGGCATCTGGCCAGTAGCTGGCTAAACTCACCCTAGATGGTTCTGGGCCAGCTGACTCTTAAGGGAACCCAGCTTCCATGCAGGTTTTCTCCCTGGGGAGGGGGGTGGCAGAGACCCCTTCTAAGGGCAGACAGCTTCCCCAGGAGTTCAGGAGGAATGACACCAGGGAGGGGCTGTGGTGGGTACTTTCCAGATTCCTAGACCATGTGTTTCTCATTGCTGGTAGTTTATTTTTACCCCATGCCTTTTACTGGTCAGAGTTGACTGTAAGCCCACCCTTGTACATCTCAGGGAAGGTTTGTTACATCAGAGAAGTGGAGGAAATGCTTTTGGAGGTTCATACATCTGGGCTTTTCAGTATCAAAAGCCTGGCCTTGAAAGAGGCACAGCATCAGTTTTATGCCAAAAACATCAGATTGGAAAGAATATGAGGTGATGGTGAAAGTCAGGGTTTCCAAGCTGCAGTGAGATGCACATTCTCTGAGTTGGGGGAGGGGAGAGAGGAGTGCCAGAAAGGAAACTGGGAAATTAGAATGGGGGAGGGAATTAGTAACCATAGAGGTTAACAATCAAACTGGGACACTGCGGAAAGCTAAAGAGAGTGCTATGAGGAGTGATGCTCAGACAGCAGGCGCCAACCAGGACTATCCTAGGCAAAGGGGCACAGAGGGACCTGTGTTCACCCTAGGTAGGGGCCAGCTTCAGCACCCCCCCACCCCCACCCCCAGCCCAGGACCGAGCGAAGAAACCACAGACATGCTGGGGGATACAGAGAGCCCACCCCCACCCCGAGTTCCTCCTTACTTAGCAGACAGCGCCCAGGCCCACAGCTGGCGTGAGACAGCAGCCTGGCTCCAAGCTACAGCTCACAGAGGGGTGGGGAAGCCGGATGCCATTCCCCACACACCCACCTGTCAAAGAAGCGTCAAGTGTTTCCTCTGCCTGGGGAGGTTGGTAGGAGCTGAGGAAGAGCCAGGCCTGGTATCTGGAATCTCAGCTGGGGCAGAAAGGTACAGGAGCATCCCTGCAGCAGGGTCCATGGGGGTCCAGTCCCGTATTGGTCCTCTACCACAGGCAGCCCTGCCATGGGAACTGGGACTCCAGACAAAGCCACACAGGGACTGGATGGGGATCTGCCCGTCTGACTCACACTTTGCCTCTGGTGCCAGGCAGAGGGGAGCTTGACATAGAAGTGAAATGATTATGAAGACATGAGTGTCCTGTGCAACATGGAGATGGTGAGCTGAGATGCACACCCACCTGACAGTAAGTCAAAGCACCTGAGTCAGAGGTCCAAGGTCTTGCAACTTTTCACTGATAGTTCATTTCAGTCACTCAGTCATGTCCAACTCTTTGCGAGCCCATGGCCTCCAGCATGCCAGGCTTCCCTGTCCATCACCAGTTCCTGGAGCTTGCTCAAACTCATGTACATGGAGTTGGTGATGCCATCCAACTATCTCATTCTCTGTTGTCCCCTTCTTCTCCTGCCTTCACTCTTCCCCAGCATCAGAGTCTTTTCCAATGAGTCAGTTCTTCGCATCAGGTGGCCAAAGTATTGGAGTTTCAGCTTCAGCATCATTCCTTCCAATGAATATTCAGGGCTGATTTCCTTTAGGATTAACTGGTTTGATATCCTTGCAGTTCAAGGGACTCTCAAGAGTCTTCTCCAACACCACAGTTTAAAAGCATCAATTCTTCAGTGCTCAGCTTTCTTTATAGTCCAACTCTTACATCCATATATGACTACTGGAAAAACCATAGCTTTGACTAGATGGACTTTTGTTGGCAAAGTAATGTCTCTACTTTTTAATATGCTGTCTAGGTTGGGCATAGCTTTTCTCCCAAGGAGCAAGCGTCTTTAATTTCATGGCTGCAGTCACCATCTACAGTGATTTTGGAGCCTAAAAAATTAAGTATCTCACTGTTTCCATTGTTCCCCCATCTTTGCCATGAAGTGATGGGACCGGATGGCCTGATCTCAGTTTTCTGAATGTTGAGTTTTAAGCCAGCTTTTTACTCTCCTCTTTCACTTTCACCAAGAGGCTCTTTAGTTCTTTTTCACTTTCTGCCATAGGGGTGGTATCATCTGCATAAATGAGGTTATTGATATTTCTCCCAGCAACCTTGATTCCAGCTTGTGCTTCATCCAGCTCAGCGTTTCTCATGATGTACTCTGCATATGTTAAATACGCAGGGTGACAATATACAGCCTTGACGTACTCCTTTTCCTGATTTGGAACCAGTCTGTTGTTCCATGTTCAGTTCTAACTTGCTTCTTGACCTGCATACAGATTTCTCAGGAAATTATTTCACTGACAGTACCTCATTTTTAAAGACTTTCTGTGGCTAGTCCTCCAGGGCATCACCTCATATATACATTTGTATCTGCACGCAGGACTAGAGGGAGGCACTCAGATGGTATATTTATTAATACGTTAGAATAAAACCCTGAAATGCATGGAGGCTTCAGCCCAGGGTTTGATTTCACAGCTCCTGTCCTAGGGAAACGAATGGCCCATGGGTGTACACAGATTTTCAGTACTCTTGTTCCTGAGAGTGGAAATTTGGAAATACCCTGAATGTCAGTCAATAGGGACAGAGTCAAGTAAACAGCTGCATTTGCACACTAGGAAATACTTGGCAACAAGTTTTGGGGTTTTTAAAAGTCCTATCTTTTTATTTTATTTTACTGTTGGCTGCACACGGCCTTTGTTGCTGCATACAGGTCTTTTCCAGTTGTGGTGAGAGTTTCTAGTCACGGTGGCCGGGCTTCTCACTGCAGGGGATTCTTGTTTCGGAGCGGGGACTCTAGGCACGTGGGCTCCAGCAGTCGCACTGCATGGGCCTAGTTGCTCAGAGGCATGTGGAACCTTCCCTGTCCAGGGGCTGAACCCACATCCCCTACATTCTTAACCGCTAGACCACCAGGGAGGTCCCCAGGCAGCAAGTTTCCAAAAATGTGCTATGGTTTATACTGTTCCGAAGCAGAAAAGTCCTCACATGTCAACTTTAAAAAGCAAAATGTGGAACAACATACATAGCATGACACCACTTACGTAGACAATACACATGTACTCACGCGCCCCAAATCTAGACGTGAGGACCTGTGTTTGTCAATATATTCCTACGTGTAAGTAAATGAAAGAAATAAAGATCTGGAAAAATAGTCACCCAATTGAAAACAGTGGTTATCTCTGAGGCAAGGACTCCAATAAGGGAAAGAATGAGCAGTCATACTAAAGTGAAGGGAGGAAAATGCTAAAGACTAATTTCTCGTTGCAATTTTGGATCAAACACTTGTTTGCAGGGCATGGAGAGCCCTCTTTGCTTTACTTGCTCCCTGGTGGTCTAGTGGTTAAGAATGTAGGGGATATGGGTTCATATGACCAGACACTGGGTTTACTGTAGATCTGAAGTTAAACCCTCCAGGGAAAACTGATATCAGTTAGGACCCTAAATCTGCCAGTGTTGGGAAGGTTCAGACTCATGAGAAGAAAGATAAAACATCTTCAGTGTTCTACTTGGAAGAGTTGTGGGTGTTGGGGGAGTCAGTTCTACTTGAATCCAACAAGATGGTGGAGTCTTTGTATTTAATGTCTGGGTTGGGAGAAGAGGAGGTGCCTTCAGTTGTCTGTTTTTTCTTTCATTTTTAATACCTGAAAAATATCATTAAACTCAAATCTGAGAGGATAAAAAACTATTTGCTGGCCAAATCAAAGTGCTTCAATTTTTACTTAAAATTGTATTCATGCTGTGAGGCATGGTCAAAAAAAAAAAAGACTTCCCTGGTGGTCCAGTGGTTAAGACTCTGTGCTCCCAATTCAGGGGACATAGGTTTGATCCCTGATCAAGGAACTAAAATCCCACATGCCACAAGGCATGATAAAAAAATAATTATAATAAAATTTATCTTTTAAACCTTTAGGTACCTTTATGTAAGTCATTCCATGTTCATTGGTTTTGGAGAGAAAGAGAAAGGCAAAAAGAAAGAAACCAGACAAAAAAAAAAAAAGTCACATACATATAATCCAACCACTCAAAAATAATTGCAGTTTTTTTCAGTATGCATTCATTTAGATTTTTTATATGCATATATAACATTATGTATACCTCTAAAAATAAAACTGGATCATCTCAATCAAAAACTTTGTGACCTACTTTTTAAATTTCCATCTTTAAGTAATGCATCTTAAAGAGTTTTCAGGATCTTTGTTTCCTTTTATATTAACTTATCAAAATATAAACAGCTTTTACCCTAATTACAAAAAGAATAGACACTAAATGTAAAAGAAATGTGAGCAATATGGAAGCATATAGGGAAAAAAAGAGGAAAAAAACCCAAAGTATTTGAGTTAGGAAACCATAACTTTAATTGGCATAAACACCTAAACAGAAAGTTCAGAGCTAGGATGAACTCAAAGGTGTCATCCAGATCCCAGAGTGTTTCTGTTTGTCTCCTCTGCCATCTGCTGACTTCATCTACAAGTCTGTTCTCCTTATGGTCACAATGGAGAAGGCAATGGCACCCCACTCCAGTACTCTTGCCTGGAAAATCCCATGGACGGAGGAGCCTGGTGGGCTGCAGTCCCAGGTCACTGAGAATCAGACACGACTGAGTGGCTTTGCTTTCACTTTTCCCTTTTATGCACTGGGGAAGAAAATGGCAACCCATTCCAGTGTTCTTGCCTGGAGAATCCCAGGAAGGGGGAGCCTGGTGGGCTGCCGTCTATGGGGTCGCACAGAGTCGGACACGACTGAAGCGACTTAGCAGCAGCAGCATGGTCACCAGATGGCTGCCAGGGCAACCAAGGCTGTCGAGCCCCTACTTTATGCCACCCTGCCATGGACTGTAAGCTGGTTCTTTCAGTCTAATTGCACCAACCTGTGTCACGTGCTTTCCACAACCCATAGCAATGACCAAGGCGATCCTATTCACTGATGAAACAAAACTAGTGGTACTCAGAGCCAGAAGGCGGGGTCAGCTTGTGCTGAATGCATGGCTATGTGGAAGAGCATGGATACCTAAACCAGTAGGAATGCCGTCAGGAAAGAGGGGGAGGAGGAGGTGTGGTTACATAAACAGTTGGCAGGGTTCACGCTTCTCTGGTGATCCAGTGTACCTACTTGTTCCCATCTGTCGATTTCAGATATTCACAGCTTCGTGAAATGCACTCAGCCTCCCTCCAAAGGAAGGCCATGGTAAGACTTCCAGCCACTGCATGCACTGTATACGTTCCTCATTTCTGTGAGGCATAAAGTCTTTTCCATCCTGTTATTTTGATTGAGTCTACTTAAGCGTAGACTCAATTTTCTTCCAAAGTGAGCTTTTTCATAATGTATTTTGACCTTCCAAAACAGAGAAGAGCAAACGTGATTCCATACTAGGTCTATTCCTTTAGCTCTAACTGCTGTTGCCTGAACTTAGTCATATTGGCTCTGCACCTTTTAAAACAATGTTGCCTAGAGCCTGAAATATACAGGATAGCCTATTCTCAAGGCTCCGACTCTTAAAGATATAGCACTTCCCCATTCCTACAGAGATAGAAAGTTGCAGAACAGAAAATAACAATTGTCTTGTTGAAGGTTTTATGGAACACTGTGACCAGAACTTTGTGCAAGAACAAAGGATTCCAGCACCAGTGAGTTTGCAAAAACCAGCCACACTCCCTTCTCTTTTAGTATAAAAGAAGCCTGAATTCTAACTCAGGTAAGATGATTTTGGGGATATGAGTCCACAATCTTCTTGGTCTTCCTTGCCTTAACAACTTGTCTCTTGACTTATTGATGGTCTCGAGGAGAGCAATGTGAGCTTGGACTTCTTAACTCTTCTTCCTTTTTTAAGAGAGTGAGGGGCAGAATTATTGCACGGATCCCAAACTGGGTTTCTTCTTACTTAGTCATAGCAGCCTATTCTACGTGGGCTGCTCTTCACCCTGAAATATTGGGTTGTCCCAAAAGTACATTCAGATCTGAAGGAACTTTTGGCCAACCCAGAAGTACCTCATGGTCTTTTCACTCCCTGGTTACCTGAGCACAATCTGCTTCTTCCCTGTAGAGATGAGCGAGCTGGGATTAGATCAGTATCACTTGCTATCTGTCGGCCCCGAAGTTGCCTGAGAAGAGTGGGGAGGGGAGTGGTTCTATGAGCCCTCAAAGCTGGGAACAGTTTTCACATTCATCTTGATTTTGATTCTGTTGAAACCCTTGTGTAGAGGCCCAGTCCAGGGAATAGAGAGCCTGCCCCGGCCTGTGGATGGTGGTGGGTCTGGAGGTTTGGATTTGTCTCCCCTCCTGGAGGTGGAAGCTGGAGTCAGAGCTTAGCTGGTGGTGTGAACACCTTGCCTGGTGTGGCCTCGGGCACTGTTCCCACCCAGCTTGCTCTACCAGCAGCTGCTTGTCCCCTCAGACAGAATTGCTGCTAGAAGCACATTTCTGGCCTCTCTCCCACCACTCTGACCTTCCACTGACGTTTGGCTTTCACTAAGGAAAAGAGCCCCGGGTGGAACATTTCAGATCTTTTCTCTTGCCAACTCAGGCCCCATTTCCTGTCCCTCCAAAGTGAGAAGACTTTTTAGTCGGATTTTTCAGAAACTCTGCCTCTTCTCTCCACATTGTGCAGCTCAGCTCACTCCATAAAGGGAGTTGTAGGTTGAGTCTCAGAATTTTATATCCCTTTAGGCTTAATTGTTTTGTATTTTGGATATATCAGATGTTTTGTATTTAGATCTGTATTTCCTGAAGTTGGGAAATTTTCCTGGATTTGTTGTTGGATGATGTTTTCTTTGGTGTATCTTGTTTTCTTCATTTCAAGGAGATTTTTGTAAACCTGCTAACATATCCCTGTCTTTCCTGGCTGCTCCAGAAGTACCTTAATTGTTATACAGTACCAAACCCATGGATGAGACCAAATGTTCTTAACCAACTTCCAACTAGCAACTTTAGGTGATTTCCAATTTTTATCATTATAAAATGCTGCAAAAACTTTGTATGTACTATGTACACACATCTCTGATGATCTCTTTAGTAAACGATCACATTTTCAGTAATGATAAGAAGTTCAACTTTGCCCCATTCTCAGCATTGTCTTAGTTCTGTAGTTTGATGGTTCTAAATAAAACCATCATGAAAATCCTTTGCCATATTGTGGAACAGCCTCAGTACCTTCTCTTTCTGCCTGACCATATGCTGACCCAGATACAATAATCCATCCATCTAGCCACCTGATTGGTCCACCACCCCTCTAACCACATGATTGGTCCACCAGCGATGTGCATCATCCCCAGTCCCTCTCTTCCTTTACACCTGGTCACAGTCCTTGCATCCTGCACAGCATCCCACAGTGCACTTTCTACTTATTCTCTTTCATTTTCAGCTATTTCTCTTCAACACTTCTGAAGTTTGGGGATCCACTTCTCCCAGTGCTTTTGTTTCGTAGAGATCAATGAGAAGGAACAGCCATCTGCTTCTTAGTATTCCACTCCTTAGAATATCTCTCTGTCTCTGTCTCTCTCTCATGCATGCTGAAACCCTGAAGTATCACTGTTGGAGAACAGAAACCAGTCACCTCATGTGCACCAAACTATGAAGGTGATAGGCAGGAAAACCCTCAGAGGTGCTTGTTGAAACCCAGATTCCTGGACTTCACCTCAGGTTTGCTGGATTAAAAGTCTCTAGGGACACAAGGAGCTCAACCTAGTGCTCTGTGACAACCTAGAGGGGTGGGATGGGGAGGAATATGGGAAGGGGGATCCAGGAGAGAGGGACATATACATACCTGTGGTTGATTCATATCGATGTATTGCAGAAACCATCACAATATTATAAAGCAATTATCTTCCAATTAAAAAAAAATCTCTAGGGATAGGGATAAGAAATTTGTATTTTATTTAGCTGTCTAATGATTCTGGTACTTATTAAAATGTATGATCATTTTAAATGATATATCAAAACTCAACTCGTATAAACTGACACAGTAACCCCTTTTCTATCATGCCCTTATAATAAAAACTCTATTAGTCGTGTCTTGGACAGATGGTATCACAGACACAATCTACACACATCCAGAGGCTGCAGTGTGGTAGAAATGTCAAGAACCACCATATCTGGTCCTCCTCGCCTTCCTAGTTGCTTGCTGTTAGGCTGGGGCCGCATGACCGGTTCTGGCCACAGGGCTGTGACTAGGGTTTAGTTGAGTCTTTCACACTGTGCCTTTCCCATGGAGCCCCTGAAGTCATGTGCTGAGATGCAATGTCACGAGACAGTGGAGCCAATGGCCGCCTGAGTCTTCGGCAGTCAGATGGAGCATAACTCCTGTCACCCTTCAAAGGATGTGCCATGTGGGTAGGGCTAAGTCAGGGAGATTTTAAGGTCACTTGTCATGGCAGTGAGACCTATTGTTGTTCCACATCATAAAAAGTAAAACCCTGATTTCGTCTTCATGCACCAATGTATATGAGTGTTGTCTGGTCATTTTTAGTTATAAAAAGAATTCTCCAGCTTTATTAGAATATTGACCTTTTAACATCAACTCCTGTCTTCACAGCTGATTTTACCACATTTCATCCATTTGAATGAGAGAAAATTTTTTTTCTGTAGGTGAAAAAAGGACACTAAATGTCTCAGGAAAAGCAAATGAGATCAGTGAGTCAGTGAGAAAGAACCCAGAACTTGCGTTGCTTCATGACTGACAACAAATTCACATTAAAAAATTCAAATCTCTACCTCTGTGACACGAAACCAAATTTCTCTTTAATCCCAAATGCATATGTCCTATAAACAATAAATACAGTTGGCCCTCCCTACCCTTGAGTTCAGCATCTACAGATTCAAATCAAATTGGACCCAAGGTTGGCTGAAGTGCAGATTCGGACCTCAGGCACAGAGAAGAATCTGTGAACTACACCATTCTAGGGAAGAGACTTGAGCTCCACAGGATTCAGGTTTCTGAGAGTGTCCTGGAACCAAACACCTCACAGATACTGAGGGACGACTGTATTTAACTTGTCACATCATTTCTAGTTGAGTCAGAATCCTTTGTTATTGTTTGTTTTTGTCTGCCTGGGTCTTCATTATGGCCCGAGGGCTCCACTCTAGCTGTAACTAACTCACGGACTTGCATGTTCCATGGCCTGTGGGATCAAGTTCCCTGAGCAGGGATGGAACCCATGTCCCCTGCCTTGGAAGGCAGACTCTTAACTGGGTCACCAGAGAAGTCCCTGGGATCCTTTTTAACTTCTGATTATCTTACTCAACACTGGCTGTGGCTCAGTTCAGCCATATCTGCAGTTTAAACTTAGGACCAGCCTTAAAAACAGTGCCAACCCTTCCTAATCCCCTAACTGTACCCTCGCTGTGGAGGAAAGAGGAAACACAGACCCTGCATCCTTTCACACCTCTTGATGTTAGTTATTTGAGTCTCAAGGCTGGCTTTTGCTTCTCTACAGGTGACAAAAGTATTATATATATATGCGCATATATATATGTGCATATATATATATGAAAGTTGCTCAGTCATGTCTGACTCTTTGTGACTCCATGGACTATACAGTCCATGGAATTCTCCAGGCCAGAATACTGGAATGTGTAGCCTATCCCTTTTCCAGGGGATCTTCTCAACCCAGGGATTGAACCCAGATCTCCTGCATTGCAGTCGGATTTTTTTACCAGCTGAGCCACCGCAGAAGCCCAAGAATACTGGAGTGGGTAGCCTATCCCTTCTCCAGGGGATCTTCCTGACCCAAGAATCAAACTGGGGTCTTCTGCATTGCAGGCAGATTCTTTACAAGCTGAGCTATTAGGCGAAGAAAAGTAGAAAAAGATAGAGATTGGTGGCTAGAACCACTTTGCTTTATTCCTTTTTTCTCTATTACTGATACTTGCCTTCCTTGTTTTCCATCAGCATAATCTCTGGTCTCTATTGCTATCTGTTTTTGCCTTCCATGTCAGATCATTTAGCATGTAAATTATTTAAATGAGTGACCTGGGACTTTCAGAACCTGATGAATCTACAAAAATGTGGAAAACTCGCACATATACTACATTTAGAGCCTCAAATTAAGTCAGCCTTATATGAACTAGCTATCCTGTCCTCAACTAAAAGGCTGTAGTTCTTGGCTCCTGAATTACTTCTCTGAAATCCTAAGAACCTGGCCCTGGCATTCTCTTAGAATTTGTCAATTCCATTTTCTCAGTAATAAGTTTTTGAGGTTGACCTAGAAGTCAGAAGTCAATTGACTGAGGAGTCAGAGTGGATGGTGTAGAGAGCATATATTTTGGGGTAAGCTGTGCCTGTATTAGCCATGTGACAGTTGGAAAGAATATGAATCTCCCCTCATCTCCCCTTTGCTTCTCTTCTACAGGTAAGGTAAGAAATGGGGTAAAGCATATGTAAAATAGATAAAGCCAGTGAGAATTTGCTGTATGACTCAGGGAACTCAAACAGGGGCTCTGTAACTGGGGAGGGAGATGGGAGGGAGGTTCCAGAGGGAGGGGACATATGTATACCTATGGCTGATTCATGTTGATATTTGGCAGAAAACAACAAAAAATTCTGTAAAGCAATTATCCTTTAATTTAAAAATTAATTAATTAGGGACTTCCCTGGTGGTCCAGTGGCTAAGACTCCAGGCTCCCAATTCAGGGGCCCCAAGTTCAATCCCTGGTCAGGGAACTAGATCCCACATGCTGCAACTTAGACCTGGTGCAGTCAAATGAAGAAATAAATAAATATTTTTTAAAAAATAAAAATTAATTAATTAAAAAGAAAAAGAAATGGAGTAAGGAATATAAAACTAATTCTGGCCCGTGGCTGTTTCTAGCACTCTCCTGAGAAAGAATGAGCTCTTAGCACTCACTGGTACCATCATGAAACTCAGTGGAAACTCTAATATAAAAAGAACAAAAATTTTTTAAGTAATATTTTTCTCTCATAAGCAAGACATAAATTCATATCATGCACATCATGAAGTTGAGATTAATCTGATGCCGCCAAAGGATTATTTTTTTCTTTTCCCTCTTTTTCTTTGAGACATCCCTTTGTATAACTTAGTGATTTTTTTCTCTTTCTTCTTTATACCATGTAGTACTTGCTCACCATGCTTTCTGCTCCTTCATGACTTTAATATTATTTTTAAAATAGAAAACAAGATATAAGAGAATCCAAACTCACATCCACGTCCTCCTTATGCACTCACACTATTTTTGCACTATTTGATTCTAGCCACACTAAAATGGCAGGGATTTATTATTGTTAGTTCAAATAAAATGTTATTCTGTATATAAACAAGTCACAGAACCTATAATGTTTTTCAATATACTTCTCTAGGAAGCTCAACTCTAACAAAAGAAAAATTTGAAGGGAAATAGGAATGCCTTCCAGAGAAGGCAATGGCAACCCACTCCAGTACTCTTGCCTGGAAAATCCTATGGATAGAGGAGCCTGGTAGGCTGCAGTCCATGGGGTCGCTAAAAGTCGGATATGACTGAGCGTCTTCACTTTCACTTTTCACTTTCATGCATTGGAGAAGGAAATGGCAACCCACTCCAGTGTTCTTGCCTGGAGAATCCCAGGGATGGGGGAGCCTGGTGGGCTTCTGTCTATGGGGTCACACAGAGTTGGACACAACTGAAGCAACTTAGCAGCAGCAGCAGGAATGCCTTTTAGTATTCTCACCCAGAAAATCCCCTTGGACAGAGGAGCTGGTGGGCTACAGTCCATGGAGGCACAAAGAATTGGACATGACTGAGGGACTAAGCACATTGTCTCTTTCTACAAAAGAGTGATTTCTCATGGTTTTGAGGTGGTTCCGCCTTATTCTTCCACTTACATTTGTGGGCTTAACAAGAGTGGTACTCTGACAGCAGCATTGAAAGACTGCTGGGGCCTGGCAGAGCCCGAAGGAGAAGACTGAGTACTGCACCCTTGTGAGGGCATTGAGTACAGGGCTCACTGGATGGAGCAAGGGAGGGAATGGAGGGCAAGGAAAGTGTGGTTCCTGAAAGATCGGCCCTTTCTCACCCTGGGCCCTGTTTTCATAAAAGGACAATAAATGGGGCTTATGCCCGGGAAGCTCCAATACTTCGGCCACCAGATGCAAAAAGCAGACTCACTGGAAAAGACCCAGATGCTGAGAAAGACAGAGGGCAGGAGGAGAAGGGGGAGGCAGAGGATGAGGTGGCTGGATGGCATCATGGACTCACTGGACATGACTTTGAGCAAACTCTGGCAGATAGTGAAGGACAGGGACTGCCTGGGGGTCGCAAAGAGTCAGAAACAACTGAGAGACTGAACAACAATGTCTGGGAAAGGTAAAGGATGTGTTTAGCCGGAACTTGAGGGCAGACGTATAATCCAGGCACAAACCCGGGTATGCCTCAGTCCAGCGGGAAGGCCAGTCTTCCCCTGCCTAAGCTCATGTGAGTTGCCACGAAAAATATTAGAACACTGGAGACGTGTGCCACATCCAGCGACCGGCTGACCAAGCCTCTTTCAATGAGACACCTTGGGGATGTCAAACACAGCCTAGAGCCCACTGTCACCCGTTGCTCAGTCCTCTTTCTTTCCTTCCTTGCTCTTCCTTCCTCTGGTGCCGGGGCCTCCCTTTCACAAACATCCTGCCTGCTCATCTCCAGCTCAGAGTTAGCCTCCAAGTCTCAACACTGATATTTGCTTCACTGTCCAGAAAACAACAGCCCACGCTTTCAGAATTTTGAAAAAAATTCTGTCTTAGTGTGGTACAAACTTCTTGAGGGACTTTGGATTATTGATGGTTAAAATATTGGGCTAATGTCAGAAGATAAATAATTAAACTGGAAATTATAGCTTGGTTTTGTTTTGAAAATGACAACCTTTAAGAACTGAAGGCTTTGCAATCCAGGGACATGAACTTGGAGTCTGAGGGTTCAATTGACTGATGTGATGTCAGGTAGTCAAATGAGCCCGGGTCAAACAAGCTCCAGTTCACAGCCAGCAATTATTAAAATTTTTAGTTGTTACTCAGTTGAACTCCTGTCTCCACCTCCACTAGCAGGGGAGTGGGAAAATATACATTAGCAAATCTCCCCAAATGAAACACCCTCAGCTGTCTCCATTTCCCGTAACAAAGACAGAAGGAAAAGGCCTCTGAACCCAAGGCACCTGTGCTTATATAGAAATTGGGTAATTACTGGGCAATGGGGCAACCTCTAGGGACAGGACTGTCAGTGAGTGCTAAAAATAGAAATAGCACGATCAACTCCTTTACCCCCAGGAGAGAAAAAGAGAGGGGAAGAGACGGGGGAAAAAAGGAGGTGAGATATTTGGGAGGATAAAAAAAGATCTGGGGAAAGGCAATAACAGGAAGTCCCTAATACATCAAAATCCCAGTTTGTGTTAAAAATGCTGTAATGTAAGTTAACTCTTCTGATAAAGATCTGTTGTCTCCTGAAAGAGATGAAACCACAGGCAAATCAAATGACAAATTAAAAAGATAAAAAGTGACAGAGAGGTGCTGATTTTTTAAAATTTATTGTTTTTTTTTTTCTTTTGCCCCAGAAAGCAACTGTTTAAAATTAAGAAATAGCTGCAATCCTTCTGTAATACGCTCTGGGGAAGGAAAAAGAAGAGGAAGGAGAGCAGCTACAAGATTACAAAAAGCCTCGAGGTGCTGGCTTAAATTGGAAATAGTCTGGCCTTTCTTCAGAAAGGAAAAAGCAATGCAGAAAGAAACAGACGACCAAATCAGAGAGAAAAACAATAAAATCCTCATTATACAGAGGAAAAATTAAACTACTTGAGAGAACTTACTTAAAAGACTTTTGTTAGTATATTCCTTTGGGAAGAAGTGGAAATCCTGCCCTGAGAGTGATTTCCATCTGATTTTTACTCTGCACAGGACTTTAAAGACATTAATAAAGGAATTACAGGTGCAGGGGTTTCTCTCCAGCCACGCCCTCTCCTGTGACCACTCCCAGCCTATGATCATGCCTATTCCTTTTTGTGACTGAGAGGCCCAGGGTGACCACAGGAAATCTACCAAGAAGCCTCTAGAATATGGTTTTATATACTTACTCTAACAATTCAGTACAATCACAGATTGCAAATTTTGAATGTTGTCCTTGCAAATACTGTGCTACTTCAAAGGCAGTCCTTCAGGTAATTACATTTGATTTGAAATCATAAAAGGTAGAATTTTCTTTTTCCTTTCTTAAAGTTTTTTTAAAAATAAAATGTATTAAAATATAGTTGATTTATAATGTTGTATTAATTTCAGGTGTAAAGCAAAGTGATTCATAGATATATATATTCCATTACAGACTCCTAGAAGATATTGAGTACACTTCCCTGTGTAAGAGGTTTTTTTCCCCTTGGGCTTCCCTGGTGGCTCAGATGGTAAAGAATCTGCCTGGAATTCAGGAAACCTAGGTTCAATCCCTGAGTCGGGAACATCCCCTGGAGAAGGGAATGGCAAGCCACTCCAGTAGTCTAGTCTGGAGAACCCCATGGACAGAGGAACCTGTCGGCTACAGTCCATGGGGTTGCAAAGAGTCAGTTCAAGACTGAACACTTCTTTTGTTAGTTATTTCAGCTAGAGCACACCGTTAGCCTGATTGCCTGACAGTTATACGAGTGGAGGGTAGATAGAGGTGAAAATGAGTTATAGAATTTTCTTTCTAAAAGAATAATTCACTGAGTTTGGATAATCTATTTTATACATATGCTAATCTCCTTATCAGTATTTTACTCTCTGAGGTAAACCAACTTAGGTGTCAGGGCTCATGGGTATAAAGAGATAAATCGAAGTACAACCCAAGGATGAACACTTATCCTTGCCTTTTGGATCATCCTTTGCGTGAAGTCCACCCCGAAGTAGTCTGTGATTCATGCTTTAAGTAGCTGGTATATTTTTTCTACCAGTTGTGCCTATTTTGGAATGGGAGCCTTGAACAAGGGTGGAGGTGGATAAACACCCCCACAAATCCTGTGTCACTCCTCACCTCAGCGGGTGGAGCTTAGTTCCCTCTCCCTGAGTGTCAGCAGGATCTAGTCATTCGCTTCTAGCCAATAGAATTTGATAGAAATGATGAGCTGTCACTTCTATCTTATTTTTAATTTACTCTTTAAAATTGTAGTAAAATATATGTAATACTGATCCTTTTAACCATTTTCAGTACAACAGTTCAGTGTACAGTTATCCTGTGAGAGGCCCAAACCCAGAATCACCCAGCAGAGCTCTTCCCACCCACAGGAGCTGTGAGTGGGTATCTTCCATTCACATTGTTGGGCAACCACCACCACCATTTACCTCCAGAACATTTTCTTCATCCCAGACTGACACACGGCACCCAAACAGCTCCGCATTTCCCCTGCCCCCCACCCTCTGGCAGCCATCATTCTTCTTTCTCTGTGAGTTTGGTTATCCTAGGTACTTCCTACAAGAGGAATCACATTTGTCCTCTCGTGATTAGCTAACTTCATTTAGCATAATACCCTCAAGGTTCATCCATGTTGTAGCATGTTTTGGAATTTCCCTCCTTTTAAGGCTGAATACCATTCCATTGTGTGTATATTCCATATCTTGTTTATCAAGGAGCACTTGGGTGGCTTCCCCTTTGGCTATTGTGAATTACACAGCTGTGAACACGTGCGTACAAGTCCCTGCTTTCAATTCTTCTGGGTATATACTTGTGAGTGGAATTGCTCGATCATATGATAATTCAAAGCTTAACTTTCTGGATGAACGGTCAGATGGACTTACATGGAAGTGGCAACAACCCCAGTACACAAGGGTTCTGATTTCTCTACACCTTCACCAACACTTGTTCTTGTTTTTTGATAATAGCCACCTTAATAGGTATGAGATGAGATGTGTGTGGTTCTCCGTCTGCTTCATCCTTGGATCACTCACACAGGAGAGTCACCTGCTGTCTGGTAGGGACAATGTGGGGAGAGAATTACGCTGCAGGGTTGTGAGTCTACTCTGACAGCTGGAAGTGGTCCACACGGTGAAGAACGGGACTCCTGCAACAGCCTGGGGTGACGGCCGGGGGGCATGGCAAGGAAGCCTCCCTTCAAGTAGCTTTGAGATGACCACAGCCTAGAATCATCCAGCCACACCGATCCCAGAGTCCTGAACCATAGAAACTGCAAGGTAACAAATGTGCATTGTTTTAAGCCATTAAATGTGAGGTAATTAGTTAGGCAGTGGCAGGTAACTAATAAGGGATCAATAACTAATAAAGGGGCAATGTTGGGTCAACAGTTTCACAAGTGTCTACTGGGCAGTTCTGCTGGGCAGTTCTGGGGACTGGGGTGACTACAGCAAGAGCAGAGGAAACTTCAGGGTGTGAGTTCCATGGACCTTATATCCTCAGGTACCACGTAACTCTGATCTCTGCACACTTGTCTGAGACAGTGTCTGCTTTAGGTGGTTATGACTCCAGGACATTTGAGCACAAAGGGACTCTATAGGGGACTGGGTCAGCAAAATCTTCGAAAAGTCTGGAAAGGAAGACGCTGGTGGAACTTTCAGAGCTAACTTCAAGACCAACATTGCAGAACTGGCCCCTTGAGTAAATTGCCTCCTCGGTCACTGTGTGAATCCGAGAGCACAGGGCTTTCGCTGTCGCAGGGGGATTGCTTTTGCTGGTCCCCACCTCAGAGCGGGGGCCTTCAGCCCAGGTCTCGGCTCCTCCCACCTCAGAAAAATCAAATGCGTCCAGAAGCAGCAGAAGTGCAGCCTCTGTCTTCCCGCACCTTCTACAAGTGGCATGGGTGTGGCTGTTGGGTGGAAGCTGGGTGTATATACAGGGGGCCCCAGCTGTACACACAATGGGGTATACAGCCTCCACCTGGCATATCTTCAGAGTAAAGCTTGCTCAGAGAGGCAGAGTGGGGCAGAGTGAGCCAGGCTAAGATCTGTCCTCTCACATGACCTTCGGGTGGACAAATATCCACAGATGCTGGTGGGAAAAGTAGGACCAGGGTGGACATGCTGTGTTGATATAAGTATCATTTGAAGAGAACTGAAAACAGGGACCACTGCTATATGGAGTAGATGCTATGTAGCTGGGAATAGATTATGAAATTTGTGTTGCTGTTTTATTTAATACTCACAACAACCTTACAGAATAAGTATTACTACCCCCACTTTCAGGTGGAGAAACAGAAGATCGAATAACTTGGGCACAGTCCCATGATAGAGGGAGGTAAAAAAAAAAAAAAAAAAAAAGAACAAGGCATTTCCTTTGGAGCCCAGGGAACAGGATGCTGCATTCTCAGGGCCACAAGACATAATGATGTAGTGATGGGAGAAGTTTTCACCTACTGAAATGTGAGGAAGTCATTTTGGCTTATACATGATTGAACCCAAACTTTATGGTAGCTAAAACAGCCTGTTTTGTGGCCCATTAAACATGCACTGTACATCTGCTTTAACCTTTAAAGGAAAGAATGCACTTGAAAGTCAGAATGGAGTCACTGTGGTTCAGGCACCCAACTGGAGCCGGTAACTACTGTGGATGTGATTTCAGGCACTTTCCTGCATCTGTGGGAACTTGAATTTTCTGAACTATATCAGACTCAAGGACGTCACCAGCTGTTCTCATAACAGTATCTGCTGGCAGATGCCAGCTGCAACCTTAGGTCTCAGGGTCTCCTCTTGAAACTACACGACCATTTCAGATCACAACCAATCCTTGCTTAGCAAGCCTCCTTACTTCTTGCAGCTCCAATCGTAATTCTTGATGAACAGCTGCTGTGATTTTGCAGTTTTTTCCTTTAGAACCTCCCCTATTTTGTAGCCCGGGGAACACATTTCAAGGGCTTTTTGAATCTATATCTCTCTGGCTGTAGTCTTCAGTTTCGCATGAATAAGATTCCTTTTCATTTCTATTATAGACCCTTTACTAATCATTTCCATCAACAGTGGGCAAGGCTGTTTGTTGCTGCTATTTTGGTCTCTGTTTGAATCCTCAAAATTCACATGTTGAGACCCTAACTTCAGTGGAACTCTGTTTGGAGGTTAAGGCCTTTATGAGAGTAATTAAGATTAAATAAGGTTGTAAGGTTGGGGCCCCTAATCTGATAGGGGTATTTCTTGTAAGAAGAGACACCAGAACTCGCTCTCTCTCACCCCCACCCCAGGAAAGGGCCCTGTGAGGACATAGTGAGAAGGCAGTCCTCTACAAGTCAACAAGAGAGCTCTCACCACAAACCAGCTGCCAGACCTTGATCTTGAACTTCCAGCCTCCAGAACTGTGAGAAAAAAGAACATCTGTTGTTTAAACTGCCCAGTTGATGGTATTATGTTATGACATCTCAAGCAGACAAATACAGTCTCATAGGTATTATTTGCAAAGGTTATAAGAATAAAAGCATGAACTCCAGAACCTAACATTTTGGATTTGAGCCCCAGCTCTGCTGCTTTGTGACTTGGTGACCTTATGCAAGTCACCTTTGTGCCTATCAATAATATTTACCTCCTTTGTAGAGTTATTAAGAGGATGAAATGAGTGAATATTTGTAAAAGCTAGCTCATGGTAAATGCTACATAAGTATGTGACAAATTAATAAGAAATTGGACTTCCCTGATGGTCCAGTGGTTAAGAATCCACTTGCCAATTCTTAGCTGACACAGGTTTGATCCCTGGTCCAGGAAGATCCCATATGCCAACGAACAACCAAACCTGTGCACCGCAACTACTGAGCCTGCATGCTTAGAGCCTATGTTCCACAACAAGAGAGGCCACCGCAATGAGAAGTCCATGTACCACAGCTAGAGAGTAGCTCCCACTGCCCGAAACGAGAGAAGGCCCATGCGCAGCAATGAAGATCCAACGCAGCTGAAATAAACAATAAATAAATAAAAGTTTAAAAAATAAGAAACTAAGTCACATGATATTAGTCAGGAAAATGGCAGCCACCTAAGTAGTTTTAGTGAGATTATTACTGGGAATCAGGAATTTAGCCTCTGAAGATAAGGAAGATGGGAATGACAGAAGACAGGAATCAGGGAAAAGTTCCCACCAATCCTTCCTCCCTGAAGAGGGGGTGCTCAGTGCACAGCCGATAACCACAGGCAACACCTACAGCTGTCTGTGTCTGCAGGTGCGCACCAGCTTCTTGGAATAGACCTGTGTTTACCTTCCACCCACTAGCATCTCGATGCTTCTGTTGGCAGGGGAACATGGAGGGTGTGGGTTTCAGACTGTCCACAGCCCCTGGGAAAGCTCAGGATGGCAGGACTGGCACCAAGGTCAAACTGAATGGGTTTCTAACTGACTGAAGATTAGAAGTTGGAGGTTTTACTTAACATATGATGACTATTATGTATGCTTTGCCCACATTTCTTATTCAAATATTAAAGGAGCCATGGCTTGGTGTGTTGCAATTCATGGGGTTGCAAAGAGTTGGACACAACCGAGTGATTGAACTGAAAGAGATCTTCTGTTTATAGCTATTATCAATTCCTTAATATAAGACCATAGATTACATTTCTTTTATCCGCCCTTTGTGCCTCAATAGATTCTTGCAAACATAATGTATTAATACTATGAATGCTCAAGAAATGTTTAATTTATTGAAAACAAAAAAACCCCTTTATAACAGAAAGGACTATAAGCAATACAACTCAAGGCACAACAGAGGAGCCTGAAATTCTCATAGGGGAGATTTGCATTTTTTTCAATTCACTTTTATTTAAAAAATTTTTTTTAGCAATCATAGAATTTATTATTACAATGCAGGTTTAAAGAAAAAGCACCTATGACCCGTCACAAAGACTCAGGAGCCAACTTGACGGGGCTTCCACAGGCCAGGTCCAGGACAATGTGAGCACCCCAATAATTGTGTTAACACATTGTAAGCCATTGGGAAAGTAGCAATCCACGAATCCATATTAATAGGTAATAACTACCAATAAGTGATAAATAACTGGGGGCTCACTGATCAAGGTGAAGGGTGTGCTGGAGCTCAAAGTTCACAGTAAAGCCTGGATCAGAGAAAAATCATCAGGATGCTCAGTCCAGGCAATTTGGTGAGATGCTTGGTATCTCCCTCTGCAGACTACTTGTTGGTTGAAAGGGAGAAGAAAACAGCAAATTATATGCTCCAGATTGACATCACCAGTGAGGAACAGAGGACTACCATGTGCCTCCAGGAGTGATCTGGGAAGGATATATTACCTGTGTGGTGTTTTGGTCAAGAAGGTACACCTGCATCTCATCATGAGGAAACCAGGCAAATGCACAGCGAGGAATGTTCTGTTTTAAAAGGTGGCGAGCTGCATTCTTCAGACACTTAAAGAAAAGCTACAGAAGCATTCTATATTAAAAGGTGACCGAAAGAGACATGACATCTAGATGCAACGACAGACCCCGATTCAGTTGTGTGTTGGAGGGAATAAATTTTCTATAAAGGACATTATTAACTTAAGACAAGACTGGAACACTGATACCGATGATAGATGGCATGCATGCATGCTCAGTTGCTAAGTCATGCCCAACTTTTTTCAAACCCATGGACTGTAGCCCGCCAGGCTCCTCTGTCCATGGGATTTCCCAGGCAAGAATACTGGAGAGGGTTGGCATTTCTTTCTCCAGGGGATCTTTAGTCAGTTCAGTTCAGTTGCTCAGTTGTGTCCGACTCTTTGCGACCCCAAGAACTGCAGCATGCCAGGCCTCCCTGTCCATCACTAACTCCCAGAGTTCACTCAAACTCACGTCCATCGAGTTGGTGATGCCATCCAGCCATCTCATCCTCTGTCATCCCTTTTTCCTCCTGCCCCCAATCCCTCCCAGGATCAGAGTCTTTTCCAATGAGTCAACTCTTCGCATGAGGTGGCCAAAGTATTGGAGTTTCACCTTTAGCATCTTTCCTCCCAAAGAACACCCAGGACTGATCTTCTTTAGAATGGACTAGTTGGATCTCCTTGAAGTCTATGGGACTCTCAAGAGTCTTCTCCAACACCACAGTTCAAAAGCATCAATTCTTCGGCGCTCAGCTTTCTTACTGACTCACAGATCGAAACTACGTCTCTTATATCTCCTGCATTGGCAGACAGGTTATTTACCACTGAGCCACCACCAAAGCCCAATGACAGATTAAATTAGATAAAAGCATACGTGCATGCTAAGTCACTTCAGTTGTGTCGGACTTTTTGCGACCCTAGGGACTGCAGCCTATCAGGCTTCTCTATCCATGGGATTCCCCAAGGCAAGAATACTGGAGTGGGTTACCATGCCCTTCTCCAGGGGATCTTCCCAATTCAGGGATCGAACCTACGTCTCTTATGTCTTCTACATTGGCAGGCAGGTCCTTTACCACTAGCTCCATCTGGAAGCCCAGATAAAAGCATAGCATGGTGTTAAATTTACTGAAGTTAATAACTGCAGCTGTTAGGGAGTAGTGATGTATATGGAGATAAAGGGCTTTAGTGTATGTGACTTACCCCAAACAATTCAGGAAAAAAAAAATTAGAGCAAATGATAAACTGAAGGGGGAAAAAATACTACTAATAAGGAAACAATGTGGATGTTCTTAGTACTATTCTTATTCTTTCAACTTTTCCATAAGTGTGGAACTTCTGTGGTAGTCCAGTGGTTAAGAATCTGCCTGCTAACACAGAGGATCTGGGTTTGACCTCTGATCCAGGAAGATTCCACATGCCTCGGCAACTAAGCACCAACTGTGCAACAAGAGAAGCCCCTTCAATGAAGAGCAGCCCCTACTTGATGCAACTAGAGAAAGCCCCCACACAGCAATGAAGACCCAGTGCAGTCAAAAATAAATAAATAAAAATTTAAAAAGATAAAGTAATTAAGACAGCATAAACACATCAATGAAACAAAATGTAAGGTCTAGACTCATAAGTGTAGAGTCAGGTGATCTTCAATACAAATTTCAAGACAATTCAGCAAGGAAAGTCTTTCAAAACAAAACTTTTCTGTATGTGTGAAATTATTACCACATTTTAATAAAGGGGAAAACTTTCAGTCTATGAAATCATCTTTCATTTTACCTATTTTAATATTACAGATTTCAAACACATAGAAAAACATATAGGAAAGTCTAACCAAATTCCATATATGTACTTTTTACAAAGAAAATTTAACAACAGATAAAAATCAAGCTGAGTAACTCAGAAGGTAGAAACATAGATGGGTGCCTGTGTTCCTAACATTGATCAGAAACAGATAGCCAAATATTTCTTCTGCAAAGAGAAGTTTATTTGAGATCAGCAGAGAATTGCAATTTGAGGTCTGCAACCATGGGGGACTACATGCAAGTCCCTGCACAAAAGGGGAGGAGCCCTATTTTATAAGGGGGAAGGGAAGTCGGGAGGGTGGGCCATAGTGAACAGGGAGTTCAGGGCTTGTCATTGGTTGAGTTCCCAGCAGGAAAGAGAGGGAATCTGTTTCCTTCCTGTGGGGCTCTGCTGTCATCACAGGGCGTGAGAGCGCCCCCTGCTGGTCTCAATTCTATTTAATTGGGGTTTCTGATTATTGATTTTTTTAAATTTTACTAAACTTTATATTTTTTTAAAAAATATTTTAATTGAAGGATAGTTGCTTTACAGAATTTTGTGGTTTTCTGTCATAAGGAGGCCACTTCCAATAATCTGATTATTATTATTTTTTTACATCAACAAAGGGAACTTGCAAAGTGATGACTTGGAAAGGACTGCCTCTGTCATCTTTGTGAGCGAGCTCACCGGGGAGCAGGTGCTCCGTGGACTTTGTTGTGTGGATGAGTGCCTGGGTAATGAGGGCATAGCTTGTCCCTCTGAGTCCTGTCCACCCCCAGGCAAGCTTCGAGGCGGTGTTATAGTTTCTCCATTGTCACATCACCTCGTCTCCAAGTTCACCCACTGCACGTAGGAGGAGACCGTCTGGCCTCACCTCTTTCCTTGTGGCTCCTCCAATACTCTTCCAATCTACAGGGCCTTGCTCTAGAGATTTTAAGTTACTGCTTTTCTGCATGTTTAGGACAACAGAGTTCATTAGTCAATACAGGTAGTTCACATATATATTCCTTCAAGACTAAGTCTTCCTTCTTCTAATGAATGATATTTGGACCTGAATTCAGGAAGCACATTTGGTCCTAAATTGCACATTCAAAACAGAATAGTTAAATAGTGATTTCGTTCAGGTCCTCCGAGAAGTGGATGCCAAGCAGGAATGTGATGGATAAGAGATGTACTGGGGAAACACCAGTGAGGGATGATGGGGAAGGAGCAGGAGGAGGCAGGAGAGCCAGCAGACCCTGAGGCAGGTCTGGCACCCATGAAGGAGAGAAGGGAGGGAGATGGAGTAGGAGGAGGAATAAAAGTGCTGAGGAACGCCATGGATTGCTCTGTGGTTCTAAGAAAATCTCAACCAGTCTGGAAGGGTCTTTTGAGCCAAGTCATCTGTCAGAGGAGCCCCCGCTTCCCAGGAGTGATACCCCTCCCGTGCCTGGCCACTGGCCAGTGCAGCCTGTAGGAATATTAACCTGGCTGCCAGCATGTCAGCCCATGACTGGAGGCCAATTATACCTCCTGCCCTAGAAAACCTGAGAGGCACATTCTTCTGGCCACGATGGACAGTAATTTGCGTGACTTAAAAAAAGGATTTATTAAAAAAATTTACTTATTTATTTTTTGGCTGCACTGGGTCTCTGTTGCTGCACATGGTCTTTCTCTAGTTGCGGCAAGTGAGGGCTGCTCTTCCTTGTGGTGCACGGCCTCTCATTGCGGTGGCTTATCTCGTGGTGCATGAAGGCATCCAGGCTTCAGGAGCTGCAACGGCAGGGCCTTCAGTAGATGTGGTGTACGGGCTTAGTTGCTCTGTAGCATGTAAGATCTTCCCAGACCAGGGATGGAACCAGTGTTCCCTCTGCACTGCAAGGCAGATTCTTAGCTACTGAACCACCAGGGAAGCCCCAGTAATTTGCATTATTCAGGCTTCAAAACCCTCTCAGATTTCACCTGAAATGGTGGTTTGATCCAAGGCAAGTTTGGGATTTAGGTCTTAATCTTTCTGGACCCTGGTCTCAGTTCCACTTGACTGTGAATAAGACTTGCAGTTAGAGCATTGTAAGTGGAGAGTGAATAAAGGATCCACATCTTGCTGAAAACGTTAAGCTATAGCCCTGCCAGAGAGTGACTTCTGCTTTCATTTCAAAATGCGGTAGGTTCATCACTTCCCTCCAGTCTCAGAAAGACAGCAATTCAGGATGTTGGGTGTTGGATGCCCGTTTGACTCTCCAAAACTAGTAGCTGTCACGTTGAAGGCTTACTTAATTATTTTTGTAGACTGATGTATAGACCAAGAGACCTTCAAATTCGCCTTTGCTGCCATATGAGAAGGGGTTTTCCCGGTGGCTCAGCGATAAAGAATCCACCTGCAATGCAGGAGAGGCGGGTTTTGATCCCTAGGTGGGGAAGATACCCTGGAGGAGACAATGGCAACCCACTCCAGTATTCTTGCCTGGAGAGACCCATGGACAGAAGAGCCTGGTGGGCTACAGTCCATGGGTCCCAAAGAGTCAGACATGACTGATGCGACTTAGCACACATGATATATGAGAATGGCACCTTCGGAAGGGCCACCTTTGCCTCCATGATCCACGATTCTCAGGATCTCCACCACCAGTTGGACAAGTAGAGCTGACTTTTGCCCATAAGGTGATGGTTTAGGAAGCCGGTATTCTCAGGAGGGCTTAGGAGTAGGTACTGGGTACATGGTCACTAATCAGTGATATTCAAAGGCACAAGCCATGCACTCTCCTGGATGGGCTGGGGAGGGAGAAATGCCCAGTTTGTGGGGGCTGGGGATAGAGAACCATGGAGAAAAGCAGCAACAAATTCCCCACCTACTTAAGAGGAAAACGTGAGCACTCAGGTGCAGACTGTAAATGGGGAGCCAATCTCCCAGAAACACTGGGGTAGAGTCAGACTACAGTAGTTAAAGTCTGATTTAATGCTGGGCTGGTGGTCTGTGGACTTAAGGCTCTCTGTGTAATTTACAGAGCATCTGACTTATTCCAGAGTCTGGAACTTTCCTGCTTTGCAGGCAGGATTGCTAAGCAGGCCTAGAAGCAAACTCCTAGGGTGTAGAACATCATAACCTCAAGAAGCTAGAAGTATAACTTTATGTACTCACAATTTCAGATGAAAATCTCCCTAATAACACTACATGATAGAAATAGACATTTCACACATTGAATGTCAATTTACTAAAAAGTAAGAGATTAAAAAAAATAGAACACACAGTAGGGACTCCATTATCAACAGGAGACTAAAATAGGATCATAGAATAACTGTAAATTGGCCCATACTCATGTGTCATCAAAACCACTGAGAAATTCTCAAGTTTTCATTACCTTTTGATAATGTGAGGAGAGTAAACAGTCCTTTCATATCATTGGTGTGTTGTCTGCCATTTCCAGGCACAGCACAAGTGCTAAGTTAATGCTTCATCAAGGCTGAATGCAGGCTTCTGGGACATTCAGAGGAGAGCAGGCTTCTGCTAATATTCCTGTTCCTTTATAGGAATTTAATCTCTGTCTATTAAATTTCACAGTAGAGGCACTTCTTTAAAGATTATTTCTTTAAAGGTACTTAATCCTCTAATTAGCAAGATTAACAGAGATACTTCCAGTCTTAGGAATGCATGGTAAGTTTAACAATCTTTATTTTTCTTTAAGCTTTTTTCCCCCAAAAATGTGGATCATGAAGTGCATAATGCAGCAACCTTATAGAGTTTTTAAAGGGAAAAAACTAAAGCTTTATATTTAACTTACTCTTAAATACATAGGGAAAATTACTAAATCACATAGCTAAGATCAAGTTTAAGGAATTTGGGACTTAGGGGAAATTATACTGTTTTGTACATTTTGCCTTCTTCCCTGCCTGTAAAAAATACTGATGGAATATAATGTAGTTAAAATTAGGTTTTGAGGGGAATAGAGATGGGGAAAAGAGACAGAGAAAAGCAGAGGCTTTGAGAGAGAAACAAGTAAGAGAAAAGTAGGTGTGGGTTTGGCCCAGAGACTGGCGGGGGGGCACTTTATAGACTCATTTTATTTATGTGTGTCTGGTAGTGCCCAGGGTCGTTGTTTCGTATCAGCTTACTGTATCTGACCCTTTGCGAGTCCATGGACTGCACAGTCCATGGAATTCTCCAGGCCAGAATACTGGAGTGGGTAATGTTTCCCTTCTCCAGGGAATCTTCCCCAACCCAGGGATCGAACCAGGTCTCACGGATTGCAGGAGGATCCTTTGGAAACTGAGCCACCAGGGACGCCCAAGAATACTGGGGTGGGTAGCCTATCCCTTCTTTAGTGGATCTTCCCGACTCAGGAATTAAACCGAGGTCTCTTGCATCACAGGCAGATTCTTTATCAACAGAGCTATGAGGGAAGCCCATCAGCTTACTCTGATACACCCCTTTCTCTAATTCACTGCCTTCTTGAGTTTGGTGCCTGGTGTCTCTAATGCCTGGGCTCTCCAACGACTGTTTTGGTGTGTTTTACCCAGAAGTGGCTCTGTGCACAGCATGTTCTTCTCTAATAAGTCTGACTTGTTCCCAAGGCACATCTCTCTGTCATGCTGATTGTTAAGACAATGGATTGTTTGTTAACGAGTTAGGAATCAAGAAACTGTGTTTCTAGCCGGATTATCTTAGACAAACCATTTAATCCTTTTGATTTTGATTCCTTGTTTTTGAAATGAAGAGGTTAATCTTTCAGCTTTAAGTGTTTGTCAGTATATTTAACCCTGAGAAGGGAATGGCAATCCACTTCTTGCTTGAAGAATCCCTATGGACAGAGGAGCCTGGCTGGCTACAGTTCATAGGGTCACACAGGTCGGACCTGACTGAAGCGACTTAGCATGGCACTATATATTTAACAGTTACCCTTTACAGGTATTTGTTCAAGGTTGATATTTCCACTGGGAGCTGGGCTGATGAGAATAACATGTAAGTGTAATTAAAAGATTCATTAATTGCCACTACTGTAAAGAGAAGTAAAACGTATTTGTTAGAAGTGGATATTTTCATTTTGGAGTAGGCTGATAAGAGTACTTACCCACTGTGGACTCATTCAGACTCAATTCAGAATCCATATATTTTACTCCTATGCTGCCACTAGTTACTTTTGTTATTTATGAGTCATTTAGGAAATGAGTATTCATTATTAGCCAGCTTCTTTAGATCACTGGGTATGTTTCTGATAAGAAAACTTTTATAAAATTTAGGAAAATTATTAAGCATTTATTAATGTTTAAGGCTCTATTTCACTAATATATCTTAACTGTGACAAGAGAAATATAAAATATTGAGAATTTAGATATATCTGAAGCTGACTTCTTTTATTTAGATCACATTCATGAATTAAGAATCTAAATCAACATAAATTTCCAGACAGATAAAAAAGAAATGAAAGAAAATTTGACAGATTGAGAGAGATGTAGGATCTATCGAGGAGGACAGACACAATTTCAGAAAGAGAAATAGATAGTAACCAAAGCAACAACAGAGGAAAATGTAAGTTTGATGCAGCCATCATATGCCAAGCAGAATACATTTTGAGAGACTGGTATTTAGTGACATCCTCCTAAAATTTTATAACAATAACAAAAACTCTTAGAAGCTTTATGACATAAAGGAAACAAAATGAACAATGAGTTCTAAGGCAAAGGACCCAGCGATTTCCCATGTTGTCCACTGGTTAAGAATCCACCTTCCAATGCAGGAGACGCAGGTTCAACCCCTGGCTGTGGAACCAAGAGCCCACACGCTGCAATCACTGAGCCTGCGTGCCACAACAAAGACACGGCCAGATAGATACGTAAGTGTTGCCAAAGGTTAAATAATAAGGCACGGGACCCACGCTTTCAAATTTAAAAAATTTTCCAATTTTTACTGTATTCCTTGTCATACACATTTTAGCTCTTGGGTCTATCTTCTCAAATCTTGTCACTCATCAAACTTCTGTGTTTTCTCATACGTATTATATATTGTCTCAACTGGAAAACTGGAAATGATTTAACATAGACTACTGTACTCTTTGTAGAAATACAGATTTAAGGTTTTTAGTAACAGCTCATATGGTCCCTCAGTTCATTTCATTTCAGTCGCTCAGTCGTGTCCGACTCTTTGCAGTCCCATGAACTGCAGCATGCCTTGCTTCCCTGTCCATCACCAACTCCTGGAGTTCACCCAAACTTGTGTCCATTGAGTCGGTGATACCATCCAGCCATCTCATTCTCTGTTGTCTCCTTCTCCTCCTGCCCCCAATCCCTCCCAGCATCAGAGTCTTTTCCAGTAATTCGACTCTTTGCATGAGGTGGCCAAAGTACTGGAGTTTCAGCTTTAGCATCATTCCTTCCAAAGAACACCCAGGACTGATCTCCTTTAGAATGGACTGGTTGGATCTCCTTGCAGTTCAAGGGACTCTCAAGAGTCTTCTCCAATACCACAGTTCAAAAGCATCAATTCTTTGAAACTCAGCTTTCTTCACAGTCCAACTCTTACATCCACATATGACCACTGGAAAAACCAAAGCCTTGACTAGACGAACCTCTGTTGGCAAAGTAATGTCTCGGCTTTTTAATATGCTATCTAGGTTGGTCATAGCTTTCCTTCCAAGGAGTAAGCGTCTTTTAATTTCATGGCTGCCATCACCATCCACAGTGATTTTGGAGCCCCCAAAAATAAAGTCCGACACTGTTTCCACATCTATTTCCCATGAAGTGATGGGACCAGATGCCCTGATTTTTGTTTTCTGAATGCTGAGCTTTAAGCCAACTTTTTCACTCTCTTCTTTCACTTTCATCAAGAGGCTTTTTGCCATAAAGGTGGTGTCATCTGCATATCTGAGGTTATTGATATTTCTCCCGGCAATCTTGATTCCAGCTTGTGCTTCTTCCAGCCCAGCCTTTCTCGTGATGTACTCTGCACAGAAGTTAAATAAGCAGAGTGACAATATACAGACTTGATGTACTCCTTTTCCTATTTGGAACCAGTCTGTTTGTCCATGTCCAGTTCTAACTGTTGCTTCCTGACCTGCATATAGGTTTCTCAAGAGGCAGGTCAGGTGGTCTGGTATCCCCATCTCTTTCAGAATTTTCCACAGTTCATTGTGATCCACACAGTCAAAGGCTTTGGCATAGTCAAAAAAGCAGAAATAGATGTTTTTCTGGAACTCTCTTGCTTTTTCTATGATCTCTGGTTCCTCTGCCTTTTCTAACACCAGCCTGAACATCTGGAAGTTCACAGTTCATATATTGCTGAAGCCTGGCTTCGAGAATTTTGAGCATTACTTTACTAGCGTGTGAGAAGAGTGCAATTGTGGGGTAGTTTGAGCATTCTTTGGCATTGCCTTTCTTTGAGACTGGAATGAAAACTGACCTTTTTCAGTCCTGTGGCCACTGCTACATTTTCCAAATTTGCTGGCATATTGAGTGCAGCACTTTCACAGCATCATCTTTCAGGATTTGAAATAGCTCAACTGGAATTCCATCACCTCCACTTGCTTTGTTTGTAGTGATGCTTTCTAAGGCACACTTGACTTCACAGTCCAGGATGTCTGGCTCTAGGTGAGTGATCACACCATTGTGATTATTTTGGTTGTGAAGATCTTTTTTGTACCATTCTTCTGTGTATTCTTGCCACCTCTAAACAGCACTTATAACTAGTTTCACATAATAAATTGAATCTAAGTTTTGTTTTTTGTCCATATTACATTTTAAACCAATTTTGGTTAATGGTTATCTAAAGAGATTTTTAAATGTATCGTATCTTTGCAGCTAAGTAAAAATTATATGTGTAGACTGAGATGGCAAATAAATACATTCTAATAGAAGGCAAGTTTCTCTGTTAGTACTTACTCAAATAAGGAAAAGGGTATGTGTTTCCCTTCCTTGCTGACTACAGTGTTCATGTAAAGATTAAGAATACTAATTTTGTAGGATTAGGTGGCTGCTCTCTGATCAAGGGAAGATTATTTTCCACATGCATCCCATTGGCTACAATAATAGGAATGATGACAATGTATGATAATGACAATGACAATAGTTAACATTTATTGAAATATAATCACTAAAACAGGAGTCAGCAAATTTTTCTGTAAAGGGGCAGATAGGAAATAATTTAGACTTTACAAGCCACAGCCTTATTCTCAATTACTCAGCTCTGGTATCATAGTATTAAAGAAGCTATTGTTCAGTCACCAAGTTGTATCCAACTCTTTTCAACCCCAGGGACTGCAGCACTCCAGGCTTCCTTGTCCTTCACTATCTTCTGGGGTTTGCTCAAATTCATGTCCATTGAGTTGGTGGTATCATCCAACCAATCTTATTCTCTGCCGCCCCATTCTCTTCCTGCCCTCAATCTTTAGTGGCATCAGGAATCTTTCCCCATCATCCCATTTCACTGGGTTAGCTCTTCATATCAGGTGGCCAAAGTACTGGAGTTCAGCTTCAACATCAGTCCTTCCAATGAATATTCAGGACTGATTTCCTTTAGGATAGACTGGTTGGGTCTCCTTGCTGTCCAAGGGACTCTCAAGAGTCTTCTCCAGCACCACAGTTTGAAAGCACTTTGGACAATATATAATTAAATGAGCATAGCTGTGTTCCAAAAAAACTTTACTTTATAGGTCAGTCAAAACTTTATAGGTCAGGGTTCAGATTTGGCCTGAGGGCTGTAATTTTCTGGCCCCTGGATTAAATAATGGAGAATATTTGAATTCCAGTGAATTACTTTACTGTAGCTAAGTGTTGTATTTCTTTAACTCCTGCTTTAAATTCCATTATTCTCTAAAATATATGAGAGCTCAGACAGTGAAGAATCTGCCTGCACTGCAGGAGACCTGGGTTTGATTCCTGGGTTGGGAAGATCCCCTGGAGAAGGGAACAGCAACTCACTCCAGTATTCTTGCCTAGAGAATTCCATGGACAGAGGAGCCTGGTGGGCTACAGTCCAGGGGGTTCCAAAGAGTCAGATATGACTGAGCAACTAACACTTTCAAGTATATAAATAAAGATATATTAGATTTATTTTAGTCTTTAAAAATTATTCCCATATTATGCATATTTGCTAAAGATTTAAAGCAACACTTTGTTTGAACAATAATAATTAGCATCTACTTATAAAGTAATGGTGTTAATTTTTACTGTATAACTAATCTTCCCCCAAATGTAATGACTTAAAAGCAGAGTCCCAGTATTTGCTCACGGTTCTGTGGGTCAGTCCTTTGGGTCCGTCTTTGCTCCATGTAGGGTCAGCAGCTCTCAGTTCCCTGTCAGTGTGTAGCTCTCACCTGGAGAAGCTGGATTGGTTGCCATGGCTGGGTCCTCTTTCCATGTACTCTGGGTCCTCTCTCCATGTACTCTTTCATCCTTTACAGGACTAGCCTGAGCTTTTTCTCAAAAGTAGTTATGTGATAGGGAAGGGCAAATGTGAATCCATATTGGATCTGTTTCTTTTTCATTAACCTTTGTACTCTATGCTTTTGTTACAAGTTCATCACTAAAGGGATGTTGTCCATAGCTTAAAATGTACATAATGGTCTATCTCTGGGAATCCTGTTTCCCATGCCTGACTGTTAAGGTTGAAAATACCTTTGTTTAGCTTATGGGAAACATCCAGTGAAGCCCACCTGTGGATGGATGCAGGAAAGAAGAAATTAACACATCCCCTCTGGAGTCTGGCTGGAACCAGGAAATATTTGCTACAACTTATCACCTTTTTCACTTTACTTCCTCACCTTCCCTTCTTTGTTCTATAAAAGAAACTAGCATTCAAACACCAGCATAATGGATCTTTGGGACACTAGTCCACCATCTTCTCTGCCTGCTGACTTTCTGAATAAAATCACTATTCCTAGCCCCAGCAACTTATTTCTCAATTGATTGGCTTGTCACACATTGAGCGGTATGAGCTTAGACTTGGTAACAGGCAGAGTCTTCAATAGCAAGAGGGGGAGGGGCTGTGTGCACAGGTGCTGGTCAAGCCTCCACTTGCCTTGCATTTGCAGGGCAAGACCCATGGTCAAGTCCAGATTTAAGGACTAGAAATAGATGGTCTCTTGAGGAAGGCACTACAAAGGCATGTTGCAAAGAGACACACAGGTACACCAGAGAGAACTGAGAGCCCACAAGATGGAATAGTGTCCTTGGAGTTGCGTCACATGTGCTCGCTTACTCCAGATCTGCTTTGCTGTCAGCCATGTAGGGTGTATAAACCAGTTGACTCCAGAACTGGCTCATCATTAGGCATGGATTTTGTACAACGGGGCGAATAAGCATATGTGTTGCTTAAAGCCATTAAACTGATGTCCCCACATCTTTCCAAGACCAGGCCAAGACCAAAGCCATATAGTTAGCTTAGATACATACAGACCCTGACTGCTACTAAGAGGATTTAAAGCAGCTACTCAATTTCTTGTTCTCAGTTCTCTTGCGTATTAGAGAAACACATTCCTCTCCATCTGAGCCCAAAGCCTGGCCTCCAGTCTAAGTAAAAGATGCACTCTTGATGGTCAAATATAGCCCTATGCTTTTGAACTGTGGTGTTGGAGAAGACTATTGAGAGTGCCTTGGACTGCAAGGAGATCCAACCAGTCCATTCTAAAGGAGATCAGCCCTGGGTGTTCTTTGGGAGGACTGATGGTAAAGCTGAAACTCCAATACTTTGGCCACCTCATGCGAAGAGTTGACTCATTGGAAAAGACTCTGATGCTGGGAGGGGTTGGAGGCAGGAGGAGAAGGGGACAACAGAGGATGAGATGGCTGGATGAAATCACCACCTCAATGGAAGTGAGTTTGGGTGAACTCCAGGAGTTGGTGATGGACAGGGAGGCCTGGCGTGCTGCAATTTATGGGGTTGCAGAGTCGGACACGACTGAGCGACTGAACTGAACTGAACCCAGTTTAACACTAAAATGTTCTTAACTCCAGTTCCATTTTTCTGAGAATTCAGTGTTAGGCTTCTCTCTCTTAAATGGTAGCTCTCAGCCTCTTACATCCTTGCAGAAAGCATGGTTTTAGACTTTTAAGTCTAAAAACTTAAAGTATTTTGATTTTTCTCAATGTTTACCAGCCCACCTCAGTGACACAAGGCTCGTACTCTGATTTTCTTTGAAACCATTGTCTTCTGCATTAAATATTGTCATATGCCTATCACCCAATTACCAGGATAGACTGCCAAATCTATATTTATTTTCAGACAGAAGTTGCAAAGTCTACAACTCTCCCTTTTAAGGTTTTGGCTTTTCCTAATAAGTGCCAACATGTTTATTAAACAAGTCTCCAAATAAAAAACCTCTTCTATATGTTTGCTGCTCTGTAACAAAAATATATGCTAAATTTAAGAAAAATACATGTTATAAAAGCATATACTATAAAATGAAGCCTAAATTGACCTATTTTTTATTCTTCTTCAAGTCAGTCTCGATACAGTCATTCTTCTTTAAAAGTTTCTGTGCTTGCTATCGCTGATAGAAAAAAGTTGATTTACAAAATATAGCAGAACTTGGCCAAAGTTGAGACACACTGTTAATATTGAAAGGGAGTTAACAGGGTAACTCCCAAAGAAGGGGACAAGAAAAACGCTCTTTTGAGAAAACAGAGTAGAAGGATTTTATCACAATCTATATTTTTCTCTCTACCTCTTCCTACTTTGGACTTTAATCACAGTCTTAGAGCTGCAAACATCTAGGAGTATCCCACTCTCAAGACTTTTCGTATTTGTCTAATACAGCATTCATTTTCAAAGTAGACTATAATTTGGAGGCTGTTTGGACTTTTCAGGATTTCCCTAACCAGTGATCATGCTGCTGGAAGTTTTTGGTTAAGAACAGGCCAGTACCTGAGCAGGATCCTATGGGGCATTCCAGGGACAGACTCCGCTGTGTCCTCTGTCTGCCTCTTGTTTACGGAAAAACTTTGGTCTCCGAGGCCTTCCTGAATTCCAAAGAACACATTTAATCAGAGAAGTAAGAAAATGCAGAAACAAAGGAAAACAGTCCGGCAAGACAGGATAATGATAGTTTAGTCATTAAAGTCAAGGACATTTAGCTCCTCTCCAAGGGCTACAGATAATATTCTGAGCCATATCCTTGAGCTATTTTGCAGGTATTGAAACCCCTACCAGGTAGAAGTTAAATGCATACTGATCACCAGATTGTAAACACCAGACCAGTTAGAATTGGAAGGTTTCTGATTTTCATTCCTGATTACCTCATCACCAACCAATCAGAAGAATGTTCATGAGCTGATCACACACCCTGAAGCCCACTTCTTCACTCCGTCCTTAAAAACCTTTCCCTGAAAGCCTTTGGGGGAATTTGGGCCTTTTGAGAATTAACTGCCCATTTTCCTTTCTTGGCCCCACGTTGGGGCCAAGCTGAAACAGGAGGCTGGGAATTTAGAGAACAATCTTGAAAGGAATGACATAGCCTGAGGACACAACATAGACTGATTAGCATCAAACAGATATGACTGCAGACAATCGACTTTCACTAGACCTTGAGTCTCAGTGTGAACTCACTGTAACGTATCAGCAAGCTAAGTAATAACCCTACAGACTTCATGATAGTTACAAGTCCATAAAGGTCATAAAGGTGGGTGGTGGCCCAATTTTTGAAAACCCTCTCCCTTTCCCCAGGTGGTGTGTTAGTAAAGAATCCACCTGCCAATGCAGGAGACCTAAGAGATGGGGGTTCAATCCCTGGGTTGAGAAGGTCCCCTGGAGAAGGGCATGGCAACTCACTCCAGTATTCTTGCCTGGAGAATCTGATGGACAGAGGAGCCTGGCGGGCTACAGTCCATTGGGTCGCAGAGTTGGACATGACTGAAATGACCTAGCACATAGCCTTCCCCAAGATAGCTGGAATACCCCTCCCACTCACCAGCCTAAGAAATGACCCACCCTTATAAAAACTGACACCCTCCTACTGAGCTGCAGCTCTTGCCTTCTGAGGTGGCCCATACTTTGTGGAGTCTGTTTCTCTCTAAATAAATCCACCTCTTACCTATCATTTTGTCTCACACTGAACTCTTTCTGCAATGAAATATCAAGAACCTGAGCTCCATTAAGTCCTCAGAGCAGGTGTGTGAACTCAGTTAAAAGACTTGGTTCAAATTCCAATCTGGGTTTTTCCTGGGTTCAAGTTTCAATGAGTTGCACAGTTTCAAAATGCTGCACTTTCCTTCACCAGAACTTGGGGGTTTTATGGCCTGTAGGTGAGTGGACCCAAGTTTGGTTCTGTAACAGTCCCTTTTACTTAAGCCTAACAAAGAAAAATGTGAAAACCAAAGAGGTAAACCTAAGATTTTGTTTTAGCTGACGTGAGTGAAAATGTGAAGCCTCGCCACAAACTACTTCTCAACAAAGCGTACCTGGGTGAATTTCCTAGTGAAATTCAGGCCAGAGACAGACGTGAGTGAGCCCTGGTTTGCTGCATTGGATTCCCCTAGTGAAGGGTTCTGTCCTCCTTTGGAAGAGCTTTGTTTGGAAGGGATCTGAAAAAGAAAAAGGGAGGAACAGGTTCTGAAGGTTATCTCCGTCCGTCAGATTTCTGCAGGAGCCCCTCCAGGGCTGCTGTGCCCAGCACCTGTGGCTTTCTGGAGCTCCTGTGTTGATGGTGCAAGGAAGCTGCACTTGGTAGGGACTGGTTCTCCTGACTTCCTGAGAGCTCAGTGAGTTCTAAATCTCTGTAGTGTAGGTTTGTTGCAGGAAGAGAGATCCCTTCCAGGGCCCGAAACTGGGCTCTTGTCTAACACTCGGAAATGAATTGTCCGAGGAGACACATGTGTTGACAAAGCAAGAGATTTTATTGGGAAAGGGCACCCAGGTGGAGAGCAGTAGGGTAAGGGAACCCAGGAGAACAGCTCTGCCACGTGACTCGCAGTCTCGGGTTTTATGGTGATGGGATTAGTTTACAGATGGTCTTTGGCCAATCATTCTAATTTAGAATCTTTCCTGGTGGCGCACGTGTTGCTCAGCCAAGATGGATGCTAGTGAGAGGGATTCTGGGAAGTGGATGGACACGCGGTGTCTCCTTTAGACCTTTCCCAAACTCTTCTGGTTGGTGGTGGCTTATTAGTTCCGTATTCCTTATCAGGATCTCCTCTCATAAAACAACTCACGCAAATAGTTACTATGGTGCCTGGCCAGGGAGGGCAGTTTCAATCAGTGTGCTTCCCCTAATAGGTTTGTCTGTAGGTGCAGGGAGCTCACTGGAACTGATGCAAGTAATGGTGTCAGGAAGGGAGGGTGATGAGGAATTTACGGTAGCAGACCCACGTTTCCCTTGACAGCCTCCCTTTCTTTTCCTTTGCAGTGTCTGTCTCTTCACCCTTTTTTCCTATTTTTCTTACTTTTGTTATTGACTATTCACAATTTCTTTTTCTATTGTACTTCTTTTGGTATTGCTTGTGTGCATGTTTAGTCACGTCCAGCTCTTTGTGACCCCATGGACTGTAGCCTGTCAAGCTCCTCTGTCCATGGAGTTTTCCAGGCAAGACTACCGGAGTGGGTTGCCATTTCTTTCTCCAGGGGATCTTCCCGACCCAGGGATTGAACCCAAGTTTCTTGTGTCTCCTGCATTGGCAGGTAGACTCTCTACCACTGTGCCACCTGGGAAGCCCATTTTGTAGATTTTATAGAATACACTTATTATATTTTTGCTCAGCTTAGGTAACTAAACTAAGAAATTTGACTAAGACATTTCACATTTTAATTTCCTTTCCTAAAAGTTATACTCTAAGAGCCTCGTGTCAGTGACCTGTGGGATGGCTGCTTGTGGTGGGGCAGTTAGTTGCTGTTTGCCTGCCTGATTTGGTCTCTCAGCCTCTGTTTTGAGAACCCTTTACTGTGAGTCATTTTTGGAAGTGGCTTCTTTCCTTCAAGGGAACAAAAGGCTGTAGGACCAGGCAAATAGCAGGGAGAGGAGTACCGAGCCTGTTATCGAGGACTGGATACTTAGACACTCTTGAGACTGAACATTGAATCACTGAAGCACTGGGATGAAAACAGTTACCAGCTGAGAAGACGTTCTTACTGCTGCAAGAACTTTGCTGACAACTTGCTTCCTGACCCTTGAGAGCAACTTGGTTCCTGTTCTTTGTCCAAGTTGGGGGACCCAACTTTCCAGGAATTCTCTAAGCTCTTCCAATAAATTCCATTTTGCTTATTATAGCCGGTCGGCTTTTGATGTTGTCAAGGGGGAAAAAAAAAGAAAATCCAGATTCTATTGCCAAAAATGCTCCAGGATACCAACTCAACAGTGCTCTCTGAGGATCATCAGTCACTCTGGATACTTCAGGGACATATTTACCATTTCTAAATGAATTTTGATATTTAAAATGAAAATTTAGAAAATTCAGCAAAAAAATAGAAAAAAATGTTCTCACCGGTTCAATGCAGCTACTTAAAATTATTTGTAGTTATCTTAAAATCAAAAAGAACATATTTCTATGTATCTACCTATCTATTTGAGCACGAACAAGGTAGAAATTCTTTTCTCTTTTCATCTTTGTTACTTAGTTTTTTTTTAGCCAGGTCTGTATACAACAGATCTTCATCAATGTTGCGAGTCTGTCAATTCAACCACAGAAATTTCTATGACATTTCTTCCAAAGACTAGTATTTTGTTTGTTCGGTTTGCAGGAAAATAAGAGTCAGGAATGTGTTCAGGCCATATTGCCTTTTACATCTCATTTAGAGTGGATGGTAAACACTTAAATTGCCCAATATGAGATGAGGATTCTGAAGCTTGATTTTGAAGCCCTGGGTTCATAGGTATTCCCTGCATTTACTTGCTGTGTAATCTGAGGCATATTATGTGATCTTTATGCTCTAGTTTCTCTATTTGCAAAAAGGGATGAGAAATCTGCCTTCAAGGTGAATGTGAATATTAATGGTAACATATGAAAAATGCCTGGTCATTCATTGCATGTGGAACCTCTATGGTCCATGTGTCACCTATAGAAAGTAGGCTGTAAACTACAGATAGTGTTAAATATAAAAGGAGAGCAGCCAATTCCAGTTTTTCTCCTCTTACCTATTGCTTTAAATCAGTAATTATTTTTTTTTTAAAGTAACTTATATATTTATTTGGGTAACTGGGTTTTAGTTGCAACATGTGGGATCTAGTTTCTTGACCAGGGATTGAACCCAGGCCCCTGTATTGGGAGCTTGGGAGTCTTAGCTACTGGACCACTTTAAATCATAATTCTTAAATCATAATCTCACTTTAAATCATAATTCTTAACTTTTTTTGAGTACCCCTTGAGACCAAAGAAAGCAATGGATTCTCTTTATGAAAAAATAAACATCACAACACAAGCCCAGAGTTTTGTATAAAATCTAGTGGGATTCTCAGACTATCTTAAAGCCATTTCATGGCCTCAATATTAAGAATTCCTCCTTTAAATTAAGTAACTCTTTTAGGCTGCCTTTTGTGCCAGGTAGTAGTATAAGCACCCATGTTTCCCAGAAGGTGGGATGGGGCTGCAGAAACAGTTTTGGCCCGAGGGCTTTGAGGGGAAGAACATAGGACTATAATGGGCAGGTCTGAGTTCTCTGTTTTCTTTCCCATCAGGGGAGCTGGAAGTATTAATAAAAGACTTTAAGGTGGCAGAGTTGTAAAATGTAGGCATCCCACATCCCCAATCCCATGTCTCTCCTCTCGGAAGGAGGGCCACCAAGGAGACCCAGCTGACCCACAGTGGATTAGGAGGGGATGGAGGGATAAATCTGTGTTGTGCAAATTTCCTGAGAAGTCAAAGTGCCTGGAAAGGCAGCTAGTACTACTTAACCTAAATGATACACCCCCTCTGCTGACGCATAAGGCCTCAGAGAACTTGGATCAATCTGGACCATGTCCATGTTAAATTGTTGTTTTCAGTCACTAAGTTGTGTCTGACTCTCTGCGACTCCAAGGACTGCAGCACGCCAAGCTTCCTTGTCTTTCACTCTCTCTGGGAGTTTGCTCAAATTCATATCCACTGAGATGGATATGTTATCTAACCATCTCATGCTCTGTTGCCCTCTTTTCCTTTTGCCTTCAATATTTCCCAGCACCAGGGTCTTTTGCAATGAGTCGGCTCTTTACATCAAATGGTTAAAAGTATTGGAGCTTCATCTTTAGCAGAGTTCCAGAGAACATCAAGGAGAGATAAGAAGGCCTTCTTCAATGAACAGTGCAAAGAAACTGAGGAAAACAACAGAATGGGAAAGACTAGCAATCTCTTCAAGAAAATTTGAGATATCAAGAGAACATTTCATGCAAGGACGGGCATAATAAAGGACAGAAATGATAAGGACCTAACAGAAGCAGAAGAGATTAAGAGGTGGCAAGGATATACAGAACTATACAAAAAGGTCTTATGAACAGGATAACCATGATGGTGGGTCACTCACCTAGGCATCCTGGAGTGTGAAGTCAAGTGGGCCTTTAGGAAGCATTATAACAAAGCTAGTGAAGGTGATAGAATTCCAGCTGAGCTATTTAAAATCCTAAAAGATGATGCTGTTAAAGTGGTGCACTCAGTAAGTCAGCAAATTTGTAAAACTCCGCAGTGGCCATAGGAGTGGAAATGGTCATTGTTCACTCCAATCCTAAAGAAAGGCAGTGCCAAATAATGTTCTATCGAACAACTGCACACATTTTGTGTGCTAGTAAGGTTATGCCCCAAATCCTTCAAGCTAGGCTTCAGCAGTATATGAACTGAAAACTTCCTGATGTGTAAGCTGGGTTTAGAAGGGGCAGAGGAAAAAAAGGTTAAATTAAACCTGTATATTAATAACAATAGGTTTATGAAGTGCTTGTTCAATGGATGTGCACATATCTCACTGTATTTTTATAACTGTAGGAGGGCAAGGATTAGTATACATCTTCTATGGATATAGCAAACTAAAACTCAAAATCTACAGTGCCTTGTCCAAACACACTAGTGCAGACTAACACTCTTACGATCCTATACTTTTACAGAAATATGTCTTAGAATGTTACTGCACCTGTAATAAAATCTAATCTACCAATTCATTCATCCTAGGCTTGTTCTACAAGATGTGAAGTGGTTCTATTTCAACTAGATTCTACTTATTAAAGGGTTTGGCTAAAGTGGATGTTATATAGAGAAAGTCTGCTAACTTTCTGGAATTATGTAGTTAGTTCAATTACTGAAAGTTTTCAACAACAACAAAACCACATATACTTGATAAAAATTGCTAATCAAAGAAATATATTATTGAGGAATTTGTTAACAATAATATGAATTTTATATTTTACATTTCTCTTTGTAAAAAACAAAATATTTGCTTCAAAATAAGTGAAAGGTATATTTTTAAGGAGACCACAAAATTCACATTTTAATCCTTTATTTTTATGAAATATATTAATTCATAAAAGCACATAAACATATGTACAGTTTAATGGATTAAAAATAAAGTAAATATACATGCATCCACTATCTAGATCAAGAAATAAGGTACCAGCCCTCTAGAAGCAATCATCTTCAATACAAACTTCACTTACTATTAATCCAACATTAATTTCCTGAATTCATTGAACATGAATTTTCCACAAATGCAACAGACACAAGAATTGAAAATAAGTACAACAGAGCCTGTTCATTAGCAAATTTAGAGTAGCAAGGTATTTTGCTTTAGATAACCTATTTCACTTGTCAAGACATATTATTCTTTCAAAGGAAGTGAACATCACGGTAAAGGTACCGACATCTTCGGGAAGAAAAACTGAAGTGAGTTGTATTGTTCTTTTCTTTTTCTTTTTTTTTACTGTTGGGACATTATTCAGATTTGAATTTCTTCATCAAATGGAGATGTCATGATCACCCACCCCAAATTAAACAACTTAGAGCACAGTACAACGTAGTTTCAGTAATTTCTTTCCATATTTGAGAGCAGACTTAGACTTAGCTACAAGCAAGCAGAAATCCCGTGTTACAGTGGCTTACCAAAATAGCAGATTATTTCCTCTCACAGAAAAAAAAATCTGGCTGTCGATAGTCTCTCTTGGGCTGATACGCCTGTCCACTGTGCCAGGAAACCATCCTTAGCACATGGCTTCCACTCCACAGCTCAAGATGGCTAGTCAAGTTCCAGCCATCACATCATGTTGTGCCAGAGGAAGGAGAGGTGGAATAGCCCTTTCTCTTCAAGGATTCCCTAGAAGTTCCATGCACTTCTGCTTATATTCTGCTAGACAGAAGGTGATCACATGGCAACCTCAAGATACAGGGAAGTAAGGAAATACTGTCTTCTGGACAGAGATAGTCCCACTAAAAATCAAGCTTTCTACTAAGAACGAAAAGATACTGGCAAGAAGTCTTTTTGCCACAGAGAGCTTTCATATTTGTAGTGTTCTGTAGGTAAATCTATTCACTATATAAACAGGTCAATATTCCATCGAATAGGGATTTCCCGGGTGGCCCTATGGCTAAGACTCTGTGCTCCCAATGCAGGGGGCTTGGGTTCCATCCCTGGTCAGAGAACTAGATCCCATCTGCCACAACTAAGTGATGGCATTCTGCAAGGAAGATCTCGGGTGCCCCAGCTAAATCCTGGTGAAGCCAAATAAATATTAAGTAAAAATACACATTTAATATTCCTTCAGACAGGAAAGTAACTTTCCATGTAGAAAAACAACAAAAATCGATTTTACGATTTTGCAGATGAAATTTTTAGATGTTGATCTAAGATGGCTTTTTAAATATATAGATGATGAATATCCCTTTTTCTAAAAGTATACTTCATGATGCAAGAAAGGATGAAAAGTCAGATGAGAAACATTTTAAAAGGAGGGAATTTGGTACCACAGTTGCACACTACCTGTATCAAGCAGTCAACACTAACACAAGTTTGGAGCTGTGCCGATGGAGTCATCTGGCCCTGCTGCGCTGGGCTGGGCTGCAAGAACAGACACCTGCTCGTAAGTCTTGTGTGCTCCCTGCTGCCATGGGTTTAATGCAGTGGCCTAAATGCACATAATACAGGCTGACAGTGAGCTTAAAAGAATATCCCTACTGAAGTTATTAACCTATCTTGAAATGAAGCTTAATTAGGAAATACTGGACATTGACATGAGTGGTATCATAGTATGTCTCTAAATTCTGTGTGAAAAACTGGGTACCATGTTAAATTCTATCCTAAGCTGGCTTACACTATACCTCTTGAGGTGAGGTGAGGTGAAGTCACTCAGTCATGTCCGACTCTTTGCGACCCGTGGATTGTAACCTACTAGGCTTCTCTGTCCATGGGATTCTCCAGGCAAGAATACTGGAGTGGATTGCCATTTCCTTCTCCGGGGGATCTTCCCAACCCAGGGATCGAACCTGGGTCTCCCACATTAGAGGCAGATGCTTTAACCTCTGAGCCACCACGTGAAAGTCGCTGAGTTGTGTCCAACTTTTCGCAAATTCTCCAGGACAGAATACTGGACTGGGTAGTCATTCCCTTCTCCAGGGTATCTTCCCAACCCAGGGATCAAACCCAGATCTCCTGCATTGCAGGTGGATTCTTTACCAGCTGAGCCACCAGGGAAGCCCAAGGATACTGAAGTCGGTAGCCTATCCCTTCTCCAGTGGATCTTCCTGACCCAGGAACTGAACTGGGGTCTCCTGTATTGCAGGTATATTCTTTACCAGCTGAGGTACCAGGGAAACCCATTATACCTCTTATGATTTCCTCAATCATGCAATATCCCAAGAGTTCATGGAACAAAATATCTGTGTATGAGTACAGATATGGAAGGTTTTGCAGAAATGATATCCTGTAGGGAGAGTGTTGACAGGGGTAGTGACTGCTATCTGCAGGACCTGGAGAAATCCTTCTTTAACAAGAAATCATTGCAAACTGCATTAGAGCCTCTAGAGTCCACCGGTCTTAATTTTTAAAATTTATTTATTATTTTTGGCTGAGCTGTGTCTTTGCTGCTTTGAGCAGGCTTTCTCTAGCTGTGGAAAGCTAGTCTTTGCTGTGGTACGTGGGCTTCTCACTGCGGTGGCTTCTCTGGTTTTGGGCTCTAGAGCCCAGCTGTCGTCCATGGGCTTAGATGCTTTGAGGCATGTGGGATCTACCTGGATCAGGGATCAAGCCCGTGTCCCCTGCATTGGCAGGTGGCTCCTTCACTAAGGGACCACCAGGAAGTCCTAGAATTCACCAGTCTTACAGGCAAATTGTGCTTTGCCAAACATACCAAAATGGTGTAATTTCTCCAAAACTTAACGGACTAAAAGGGTCCCAAGAAACCACTTTTAGGCTTTTCCTCTGCTTTGATTCAAAGACAAATAGCTGAAGGGTGAAAGAGAAGCCTTACAGGCAGTGATAAGCTTTTTGGAGGAGAAATTTTGCTAGTTTATATAGTTCCTAACATTAAAAAAAAATTTAAAAACCATTTGCTCATAAAGAGTAAAATTGATAAAAAGTAGTAACAATGAACATTTTTGAAAACAATCAGTTTTCCTATTTGAAAAGTTGCTTACTTTTCTCCTAAGGTTTGATATTGTTGGGCAAAAGAAGTCAGCAGAGGAAAGTTTACACTGAGGAACGACCTGCATAAACCAGGGATGGGTCGACCGGAGCAGTAAGGCCCGTGTACCATCACTGCAGCACTTCTACTTCCTCTCCAAGAGCTGCTGTCTCCCTTACTGGTTGGATGACTGGCTGTTTTGGGGTAACTTCCTGGTACAATGGAGTGCTTCCTTTTTGGATCCAGCCTGCTTTACTGTAATCTGAAGTAAAGCCTGGGACTTCCCTGGTGGTCCAGTGGTCAGACTGTGGGCTTCTACTGCACGGAGTGTGAGTTTGATCCCTGGTAGGGTAGTTAAGATCCCACATGCCTGGATGAAGGCATAAGAAAACCTCCCAAAACCTAACATGGGAAACTTTAAACAATGTTTTTGTCAGACTACAATTTTCATCAGTGAGTATATGTGCTTACATACAAGCAGACAGTGCCATGCAAGTTACATTGAATACTGTGGTTTTGTGAGCAGGGACTGGTCCATAACTTGGGGTCACCCATGCAGCATGTCTGAGTATCCATTTCACATGAGATGCACAGTATTATGACTCAGTTGTATTCTAAATTCTGTGGGTAATTCCTCACAGTTTTTTTTTAAAGATTGTACTGCAGCATGTCTATGCCATCTGGTGCTAAATTATTTATCGAACCTCATTCACTTTTTACAGACAGCCCTATACCCAATTAAGCCAATTCTGGAGACAAGGAAGCATAATCTTGGAGACTGTGGTAATCTGCCCAATTTTACACTGCTAATCAGTCAACCATGTCGCCAGAGCGCTAGTTCATGCCATTCTGATTTCAAAGACCATGCTCTCAATCACCACCCTTTGTAAAGGCACAGGACAGAAAGGCAAGGAGAGAAAAAAAGAAATGAAAAGAGGTCAGTAAAAATTTCAGGGAATATATTTGTGACCCTTTAAAAATTCTAGCAAAACCTTTTAAAGTCTCTTTTACAACTAGAGGCTTGAGGACATGAGTTTTTTATTCTTCCTCCACCCAGAGGATGGTGTTAAAATCAGGGTCACCAATGCCTTTCGCTGATAGTTATCCTCTGTAGTGGCTGACATGTATTAATTTATTGGTCAAAATACAGATCTCCTGCTCATTTACAAATTTGAGATCTCTCATTAGAAAGGCATGCAAGTAATCTGCATAAGATTAGCTACATATGCAAATTTATATACATTTTCAAATGTTACCTTTTACAGTATTTTATATTAGGGATAATCCAGCTTTTCCCCATTTAATTTGTGATAGCAGGACTGAATTAATAATAATCCTGTTTGTTTTACAGAGCAAGCAGAAATAAAACCATATACCTTTTTCTCGAGACAGAATATTTTGCTACTTTCTTTGCACATTTTTGTAGTTAAATCTTTCACTCAACAAATATTTATCTCATTCTATCACATAGAGCCTTCACTCTAGTGAGAGCCAACCATTAAACGAAATACATAAGACATAATAGGGCAAGTGGTATAAATGGAAATTGAGCAGAGTAAGAGAGTAAGTGGGGTGCTGTTTACATAGTTCTCAGAGCACTGACCTTTCTGAAAGAGATCTGAGGAGAGACATGCGTAAGCAAAGTTGGTGCCAAGGGGAAGGGCACTCAGGCAGGATACTACAGTAGAGGTCTTGAGTCCCAGACTTGCTTGGAGTAGCAGAGGAAAGTGGAGGGTCGAGAGGTCGGAGAAGACTGAGCAAGCAAAAAGTCATGAATGCGAAACCAGGGATAACGTGGGTGGGAGTGCTTTACGCAAGGCCGTGTACACCACGGTAAGATTCAAAGTCCACGGCTTTCATTCTGAGATGGGAAGCCATTATTGGGTTTTAAGATAGGCGAAGAGCCAGCAAGGAGACTAAGGAATCATTTAGAAAACAGGAGAGAAACATAAGAGAGTGGAATTCCAGCAGGCAAGAAAAGGAGCTTCACGAGGAAGAGAGTAAGTCATCAGCTGTGAGTTATCGAATGCTGCTCACAGGTGAAGTAAGATGAAGACTGAGAAATGAAAAGTGGATTTGAGAACATGGAGGCTCCTGAGGATGCAGACCATAAGTTTAAGTGGAGTTTGGGGATCACATCTGACTTTCAGGTTTAAGAACGAGTAGCAGACATGCAAGTTTTTCTGTATAGGAGTGGATCAGAGAAATGGGGTAGTATTCAGAGGGAGAAACGATCAAGATTTTTTTCCCTGGAGGGCGGTTATTAAAATGTTTATAAGTAGACAAAAATGATCAAGTTGAGTGGAGAAACTTTTACAAGAGGACAATTCCAAGAGTAAAATGGAACTTGATGTAAAAGTAGCCATTTTGGTCTTGGATAGGAATTTGGACTGTCCATCCAGTTATGGAGGCCAGTAGTGTACTCAGATGGAGGAACGTTGCTAGATGCAAGGGTGGGAGTGGGCCGGAGCTGTTACACATTTCTGATTCCTTCTATTTTCTTACAGAAACAAGAAGTAACACAGCAAAGACTCAGGATGTAATGTCAGGTTTGGAAGATGTTAAACAACTGGGTAGGGTACACAGCTAAGAGAAATCAGCGAGAGGTGAAATTGAGCAGGGCCCAGTGAGGCTCCCGGGCATAGAGGCCTTTCTGTTCTCTATTTCTTGTAGGAGAGACTCCAGCCTCCACGACCTACCCTGAGCTCCAAAGGGCAGATCAAGGGAGGAACATATAAGAAACAATCTGAGGCAAGATTAAAGGGACTATCAAGATTAGGAGACCGTCCACCTGAGATGAAGGGCTTCCCAGGTGGTAAAGAACCCACCTGCCAATACAAGGAGATATAAGAGATGTGGGTTCTATCCCTGGGTTGGGAAAATTATCCAGTATTCTTGCTTGGCAAGTCCCATGGACAGAGGAGCCTGGTGGGCTCACACCCTCAACTTGTTATGCTCACATCCTAATCTTGTTGGAGACCCCACCTTTAAACCACTGTTATAAAACCCCAACATGAAGTCCTCTGGGGTTGGGACACACAGTTTTTCTAGGCAGAAACCTGGTGTGTTTCCCTTTGCTTGAAGTAATGAAGATATTTTCTTCTTCGCCTAAACTGTCTCCAGGATTTGATATGGCACCTGTGCAGAGGCTGAGCTTTCAGTAACATAAGGGGTGAGGAATACTGGCAGCTCATTTTCCTCAAGCATACAGTGAATTGAGCACGGTATACGGGTCAGGTAGGTAAAACAGAGGAAGAGAGGAGAGTCATAACAACAGATAATGGAATCAGATTCTCTTACAGGTGTGAAATTTTTAAAAAACGGGTTTAACGTTTAGATATGTACTTCAGTAAACAGTTGATTCTCATCATCTGAGGCAGCTGTTCTACAGTCACTGGGAACGCTGAATTGCTCCTGGGGAAATAAACACATGGATGGGATCCTGAGATACTCTGACCATTTTCGTGAACTGATTCAACTGATTTCTGTTTAGACATGTGTTGGTGGTGGTTTAGTCACTTCCGTGTCTGACTCTTTTGCTTCCCCATAGACTGTAGCCCACCAGGCTCCTCTATTCATGGAACTTTGCAGGCAGGAATACTGGAGTGGATGGCCATTTCCTCCTCCAGGGGATCTTCAAGACCCAGGGATTAAACCTGCATCTCCTGTCCTGCAGGCGTATTTTTCATTGCTGAGCCACCAGGGAAGCCTCCATTTAGACGTCTTATCTAATATATTGTTGATTCATCAGCACTGACCTCATCATGGGCAAGAGCACTAACGATATACCTAAATCAACCCAATGTACTACACATTTTCTCCACAAAGAACATCACAGATGTCTTGTGCTTAAGGGTATTAGATAATAGTTCAGCACTGTGTTTGGGGTGAGAGTGGAGGGGCACTTAAAACAGGAAAATCACCAGTAAAAAGCAACAAAAAATGCTAAAAACATGACTATGTGTGTATCATGAAAACCACATTTGTTTACAGTATGAGAAATGAAATAAGACTGAGTGTTGCCTTTACCCTCATCAGCGCCTATCAGGCAAGTCACATTCTCTACCATGAATGTCCAGAAATAATATGGATATTGATCTGGATATTACAAATAAATTTTAGTGAGAAAGTGAACTCGCCAATGCAGTATCTATGAATAACCAGTATGGACTGTACACTGCTAAAGCTGTTTCTGTAGCTCAGCACAGTTTGCTATTTTGATCAAAGGGCGTGTAATAGGTTCAGCAGACATCCAATCACTGAACAAGAAATTAGTAATAAATTTTGCTGCCAGCTTTCAAGATGCTTGTGCATGAGACTTCTGTACTATTTTCTGTGCTGTTCCAATGTGATGTCTTGTTACAAAAGTGTTAGAAATTGCACTTAAAAGACTCCCTTTTTCTTTTTCTTCCATTTCAGTCCCTGGCAGTTTTCTTCTTGTTACTGACAGCATCAGAGGGCACTAAGTAGGCCTCTACTGATTCTCCCAAACAGCAAAAATCTGACCTTTTGACAAATAAGGCTATCTCATTAAAAAAATTTTCTCCCCATCAGTTGTGATTTCTGGCCCTTTCCCCCCACATCATCCCATCTCTTGATTAGGTCAGCAATAATGTAACCAGTTAGATACCACTTAAATCAATTTTTTGATACTGCTTTATGAAGGGATCTTGTTTCTTCTGATTTGTTTCCTATCTTGCCTTTTTCTTCCATGTAAATGGCTGTATATTTAGTTTATGTTTATTACTATCCTTTGCAGTTAATGCTGCCTTACAAGAAGTTTAGAGCAGAAGAAATAAAACCACCTGAATACCATCACCCTCAGGTAAAGGTTGGGCTTCTCACGGTGATAGTGGTAAAGAACCTGCCCGCCAGTGCAGGAAACAGCTTCCATCCCTGGGTCGGAAAAGATCCCCTGTAGGAGGGCATGGCAAGCCACTTCAGTATTCTTGCCTGGAGAATCCCATGGACATAAGAACCTAGCGGGCTACAATCCATGGGGTGCCAAAGAGTCTGACACAACTGAGCGACCAATACACACATGGACACTGCCGCCCCCACCTTTAACTGGGAGGTAAGCTTGGATTTTTTTCACTCTTCCAATTTGCCTGTTTGCCACTGTGTAGTGGCAGAGAATCTGACACCACTGAGCGAACCACACACACACACACACAGACACACTCCTTAACTGGCGGGGGGGTACACTTGGATATTCCTCCCTCCAAATATGCCCATGTTGCCACTGAGTCTGTAGCAGTCTATAAAATTCAATTTGCAGCAAATCATTTAGCGCCCCGCCCGCTCAGTCCCGAGGCCTTTATTTGTGCTTCCCCGGTGGCTCAGTCGGTAAAGAAGCCACCTGCGAAGCAGGAGACCTGAGCTCCATCCCTCCGTTAGGAAGATCCCCTGGAGAAGGAAATGACAACCTACTCCAGTATTCGTGTGCCTGGAAAACTCCATGGACAGAGGCGCCTGCTGGGCTACAGTCCATGAGGTCACAAAGAGCCGGACACGACTTAAGGACTAAACCATCACCAACATACACCAACATACACACACACGGAAAGCTTAATTGGGGAGTATACTTAGATATTTTCCCCTCTAAATATGCCACTGTGCCTGTAGCAGTCTATAAAATTCAATTTGCAGCAACTCGTTAGCACTTCCCAGGTCTTATTGGAGCTTCTCTGGTGACTCAGTTGGTAAAGAATCCGCCTGCAATTCAGGAGAACCAAGTTCAATCCCTGGGTTGGGAAGATCCCCAAGAGAAGGAAATGGCAATTCACTTCTGTATTCTTGCCTGGAAAATCCCATGGACAGAGAGGAGACTGGTGGGTTACAGTCCAAGGGGTCGCAGAGCGACTCTGCGACTAAACTACCACCACCACCACCAGGCCTTAGTTCACCCGCGAAAAACTCCAGCGGGTGTTTTTCGGACGAGCGCGGACGAGCTAAAAGAGAGAAAAACGAGAAATAAAGTAGACGGTGGGGAGGGCGCGGCTGGGGTGGAAAATATTGAGTGTCTCCTTACATCAGGAGGCTCATCGGGTGCTTCAAAGCAGCGGCGCTCGCCCCTTCCTCCGCGGGTCCTCACCTTGGTCTTCGAAGGCGCACGGGCTTCGGGCACAAAGCACAGTTACCCTGAACACCACCGGCCCTTTTCCCGAGCTTCCGGGGATGATTTACTTGCGAGGCCTTCGCGAAGGCCTAGCTCCGGGTCTGCCCGCTGGTCTGAGGCGGGAGCGAGGCCCCGCTTCCGAGGAGAGGGCCTCGCGGGAGCTCGCGCCGCCCCGCACGGAGCGAGCACCTGGGCTCAGCATCCGCCCGCCGCCCAACCACGGGCTTCCCGGCCGGAGCCCGCAGGGGCGGGGGCGGGGGCGGCGGCAGGCGCGCTCCCCCGCGCGCCCCCGCCCCCCAGCGCCGCCGGGCGCACGCGCAGCAGCGCAGCCGCCCTTATTTAGTCCGCGATGGCTCCTCGCACGCCCCACCGGCCACCTCCCACAGACGCTGCCCGCCCCGCGCGCCCCGGGGCCCCCGGGACCAGCCTCGGGCGGCTCCCCGAGCCCGATTACCCCTAAACCGGAACGGCGGCGGCCAAAAGGGCGCGTGCGGACCGGTAGCGGCGACCGGAAAGAGCGGACGGGTCGCGAGGAGGCGAGCCAGGCCGCGGAGGAAGAGGAGGGCCGGGACGAGCCGAGGTTTGCCGAAGGCGGCGTTCCGGCGCGCGCGAGGGTGGGAGAGGAGGGGCGCGGCGGAAACTGCCGAGGGTTTCCGAAGGCCGCAGCGGCCGAGTTGCCCGGATGTAGTTGGTGGAGCGGCAGCGGCGGCACCAGCGGCGGCGGCGGCGGCGGCCGGAGGAGGAGGCGGCGGCGAAGGACCCAGCGGCGGCGGCGGGGGGAGGAGGGGAGGAGGCGGCGGAGCGGGAGGAGGAGAAGGCGGAGGAGGCAGTCGCGCTGTCCGCGGGGCGAGCAGGACGCGTCGTGTTGCCCCCCCTCCCCCCACCCCCGGTTCGCCGCTGCCCGGCCTCAGCTGAGCGTGAGCGTGGTGCGGACGGAGGAGATGGCCCGGGAGCGCCGGCGCCAGTGACGGGGAGGTGCTGAGCGTCGCCGAGGGCGCGCCGGGCCTGCGCCGCCCGCCGCCTGCGCGCCCGCCCGCCGCCGCCGTCTCCCGCGGCCGCTCCCCCTCCCCGACACACGCTCACAGGCCGGGCATTGATGGTAATGTATGCGAGGAAACAGCAGAGGCTCAGTGATGGGTAAATCGTCTTTTCGTTTCGAGGCGGCGGGGCGGGCGGCGGGGGGCGCTCCTCCTCATCTGGGCCGGCCGCGCCGCCATTTTTGTTGTTAACCCTGATCCGGAGCGGCCGGGAGGGGGGAGCGGCAGCGCGGGCGGCGGCGGGCGGGGGGCGAGTCGGGGGTGGACGGCCGCGGGCGGCGGCGGCCCCTCGCCGGCGGGAGCCCGTGTGAGCGGGTGTGAGAGCGAGAGCGTGTGCGCGCGGCGGGAGGGCGGGCTGCCGGGGGCCGGAGCGCCGCTGGGATTCGGAGCGGGGCTTTTGCGGGCCCCGCGCGGAGGGCCCGTTCTCCGGCCTCAGGTGGCTTTTTCTTCTGTTTTCCAGCTGTCACGACCGGCGGGGGGACGCGCAGCCTTACCAGGTACCACGGGGCGGGCGCGGGCTGCGGGGCTGGCGGGGCCGACGGGGGAGGGAGGAGCCGCTACTCGAGCGCAGGCTTCACAGGTCGCTGCAGGCCCTTCGGGGCCACAGACGCGAAACCCGCTTGGCGGGGCCGGAAACCCCGCGCTCGCCTCCCGGGGCGCTCGCCGGCGAGGGGTGGGGGCTTATTTTGACAGGTGACGGGAGAAAGTTCAAGTTCTTTTTGCGGCGGGGGGGGACGGGAATAAAAATTGATTCTTGTCCAGGAAGGCCCTGACTCGGTTATTCGGGTGTGCGGGACTCGGTAGGACGAGGTGTTCAGTAACTCTGGAATCACCTTCATTTGTTATTTTGGGGAAACTAAAAGTTAACGCAGAGGTATCAGAATTAGACGGAAGGGCAGGGAAGAAGCCACTAATGGGTTTGCAACTCTTTAACTGTGTTGTAAACCATTACCCCTTCCCAGTTTGTTTTCGGGGTACATAATTGTCTTCAGTGAAAGATGGCGCTTTTCTTGCTGTGGAAATTGAGATCTTTGAGTACTTGGGTAATTCATTGTCATGAAAGGAGTTTTAGGTACATAGTTTTCTTTTCGTGACAGCTTCTGTGTAACATTGTAAAAAAATTTTTGAAAGACTTGGCCCCTGTTTTCCGGGGGAGAAAAATTCATTAATTTGTAACTCGTGACCCTAGAAGTAAATACTTCTTGCATCTGACCACTTAAAGGATAGGAGAGCGGGTTTCCAAGCTAACGGTTGTGTTTCTGGATAGCATGAGTTAAAGTTCCAGTTAAAAATCTAGGTTCCTTGATGGGTAAAACATTGTGCATTACATTTGGATAGGTCAACGATTAAACTGTAGAATCACACTCTAAAACATGGTTAATTATGCATTAAAAAAGACAGCTATATCTTGGTTGTCTTAAATATGTTAAATTTTTTTGAGGGAGTTCCATTAAGTTCCATTAGGATAGGTCAGAAATGAGCCTACATTTCTATACCTTAAAATTGTTTCCCATGCCTGCAAGAGTAGTTAAACTAGATCTGAAATGCATTACTTACTTGAATCCAAGAATTGGAGTAATTCTGATGAGAATTCTCTGAATTCTGATGCTTTTTTGGGTCAGATTGAAGAAATGTGCTTATGCTTATTTGTATTTGTGTCTAGCATAGTTGAAGAGCAAAACATTACAGTAGTACTCAATGAATACTTAAACTTTTTAACTCACAGAAAAGCTTGAGTTAATTTGTCAAAGTGTTGATTTCTTGTGTTTACAAGATGATTAATGGAAGGTTTTTTAAAAAAAATTTTTTTGATATGTGTGATAAGCCTTACAATAACTTCTGTTTAGGTCTTGTGTGAGTAACTTAAAGGCAGTATTCAAAAAGAAAATTTCAGTCTTACAAATTCATAAAACTGAATGTAGTTAATATAGCAAATTTTATGATAAAACTAACTTATGAAATTAAAGTTTGATTTCTTTTTTATTTTGGGGGGTGATGTTTTACAGGCACTTAAGTATTCATCGAAGAGTCACCCCAGTAGTGGTGATCACAGACATGAAAAAATGCGAGACGCCGCAGATCCTTCACCACCAAACAAAATGTTGCGGAGATCTGATAGTCCTGAAAACAAATACAGTGACAGCACAGGTCACAGTAAGGCCAAAAATGTGCATATTCACAGAGTTAGAGAGAGGGATGGTGGTGAGTAGCTTTTTTAATTGAAACTTACATTTATTAATAATTCTATGTAAGACAAAAAGTTTTAGTCATATTTCCAGCTTGCAAATGTTACAAAATGTTTATGTCATCAGAATATTTTGATTCCTAAACAAATTGTGTAGAAATAAGATGCTGACCCCAGCATCTACAGCTGGACCCCAGTGGGTGATAATTAGAGGATGCATTTATGAATGTAGCCTACCAGTGCTTTGTTAATGTTGAGTGACATGCAGGATATTTGTCCAAGAAAGGAATTTTCAGCTTTTCAACTTTCCAAGATTGCAGTTTGGCTTGGTTAATTTTGAGATCCTTGTTTCTACTTCATTTTATTTTGTAAGGAGTTCAGATGTGTGTTCTTGTAGTAAAGTATGAATTTAAAAATTTAGAAGGTTTTTGAGACAGTTCATGGGTTAAGAAAGTCATTCGTGATACAGGAAATTTTTGTTAGGTTTTTTTAAGAAAAATACTATTTTTCATATTTTCCAGTTAATGTAACTTCTGTATCTACTCAGATACTCACCTTTTAAAAGTTCATTTCAGTGGTTTTACCCTTCAGCTATTACTTTGCTTCAAGTTTTTGTGGTAGGAGGCTGAAAATAAATTTTCAGATTTAATGTATCCAAAAGTTACCAAAATAATCAGATTTCCTGTCTACATTTGGTATTCATTGAGGGACAAACCAATTTTGCTAGGTCAATTAATCATCTCTATTATTCATAAGATCTTAAATTGCATAATAGATAATGTGTTTGAAATAAATACACCCCATTTTGATTGTTCTTTTATAAGCTTATAAGGAAACTCAGAGTCCCTCATGGCTTTCTGTCTCTTGATTTTCAACTATCTTCAAATCTTGCTTCTTCTGGTTCTCTTTTTGCCTCCTAGGATAGAAATCAGCTATATTCAGTGTGATGAGATATTGGAAAACATTGGCCTCCTCTGTATATAATTACTGGGTTGAGGAAGTTAATAGTGGTCCGAAGATTGCATGGAAAAAAGATTAGATGGAGATGGAATATTTGGATGGTTATTGAATGGGAGGAGAGTGTAGTTCTCTGTTAAATATAGCATAGCTGTATGCAACTTCCACATATAAATATTTGTTTGGAAATAACAGCAGGTGGATTTGGTTAATAAGTGTTAGAATTTTGGGAGCAAAATTAATATTAATCTTTGGGGTAAGTTTTGTGTAGTGTTATGTTTAGCCTGAGATTATATTACCAGTCACTATTATAGTGGATTTCATTTCAAATGTTGGATCTTAGAAGGCAGTACAGTCTGTACTATATTGTGCTTTGTCTTTAAAATTTTGGTGATTGTGACTAAATAGTATGTGGCACCTCATCTCCTTAAAGATAATAAGTATCCCAGGTTCTCTTTTAGTGATTATGATCTGGTTAATGTCATCTACCCCCAGATCCAGAAAAGGGTCATTTTAGGTACTCTAGGAAACTTCTGTAAATGCTTTCATGCATTTACAGTGAACTGTGTCTGATTAAGTTCTTTTACAGGTGAAATGCTTAAATATTGAGCAAACATTGGGCATCCACTGTGTGTCAGCAGTTGTGTGGTGTGCCTGGAAGTAATGCTGAGATGTGGTCCTGTCCATGAAGGTGTTACTAAAAGCTCTGACTCTGGAGAGCTACTTGTTTTTAGCTGCTTGCTTTTTTTTTCTGTACTTTTTTTTCCCCTTCATTTTGATTTTCATTTTCCTTCCTCTTGTTGGCTTTTAGTTTCCTTTTTATTTGCATCTGCTTGCTGATGTTTCTTTAGTTCCATTTGTAAGAAACTTACCTTTCTGATCTAGTCATTTGCTAAGTTAAGCCCCATTTCTGATTTGCTTTTTAGCTATTTGCTTGTCTTCCTCTGGAGCCTTTTAACCAATACTAACTTCATCCCTGGTCTATATTATCTTTCATATACTTGGCTGCCATATTACTTTACACCACTGAGGAATAAAAACAAATATTATAAAATGAGATCTGTATTCTTGAGTGCAGAGAGCATCTTTGATGTTAATTCTGTGTTTTAAAGATGTGAAGTGGTGACTCTTCCCTCAGTTAATTCTTAGATATTTAAGTTATTATACTTTGTTATACTTTGACTCTAGCTGTTTTTTTAACAATGAGAGTTTGAAACTGACATTTTAAAGTGAATATGTGTAATTTCATTATAGATGTGTTTGTATTCCCTGATATTTTTATCTTTATAAACTCAATTGTATATGTAGATAGATTTTCACATAAAGATCAAAACCATTATTCAAAGTCAAATGCAAGTGAGCTGGATTCTCTGTGTACTTAGCATGTATGAGTAACAATATAAGAACAGGTTACTATATTATTGAACTAATATAAAATTGATTTTTATTTTAGGATTTTAAAAATCTAATGATTTTAGTAAATGCCTAACTCAAAGCGTCTGTTTACCCCTTACCCTACCCCACACTGCCCCGCTGGGCTTTACTGGCATCTGTCCACATCTGTTTTTTTTTGTTGTTGTTCTTCATGTCACCTTAGATTTCCTTAAAGTGCCAATTTAGAGTAATATATAAAAAGACTTTAAGACATACTAATACTGTAAGAAATCAGAAAGTAGGGATTGAGGATTGTCACTCCCTGCAGAAGATTGAAGTCTGCAGTTTAAAAGGATTTATTCCAACTAAGTTTGTACAGTTAAAGGAATTAGAGATTTTTATTCTGTAGGATTTATGAAAGGGAGTTTAGATTATTTATTGTAACTAAGGGAAATTTTGTGACATAACATTACCTAAAAGTTCATTACTTGCTGAAAAATTATTTTTACATATATTGTGATCAACTTGCAAAATATCTTTTGTTTAAAAATAACCAAAAACAAGAATCTAAGGTACAGTCATTTGATTTTTTTTTTTTTTAATAGCTTAGGTTGAATTTGTACTTAATGGAATTTTAAGCTTTTCCCATTTCATTAAAGTATGTTTTTGTTGACTAGTTCTAATGATATTTTTACCAAGTAACTTTCAGGATGATGCTAGTACCAGGGAGTTTAGGAATGAAGGCTAGCTTTATAGGAATTTTGTAAATCTGTTCCACAAAAGTTCAGCCTCTTGGGGGTTGTCCCATTTTTCTTATCTTCCCTCTAAGAATTAACTGTTAGAAACATCTTTTGGGGGAGATAGCTTAGTTTAGTTGGTTAATAGAAATCGAAAAAAAAATTATTCTTTATTGGTTCCCTGAATTGTGGGAATTAAGTGAATTTCTATAGCTTTTAAAGTTAGCATTCAAATATTTTTGAGTACAAAGGAAAAATTGTCTTAGTGCTTACATTTCTAAACTTTTAAAAAAGTTTTTACTGTATAATGAAAGTACCCCCCCGCCCCCTTTTTGGGTTGTTTACCCATATTTGGAGAAATTGGGAAATTTAATCCAGTTTTCAGACGACAGTTACTGTAACATTTGAAGGAATTGTTATTCAGTAGAAAGTATTTGGGGATAACTTGTTTTTATAGTTTTTAAAATATAATTTAGTAATATTTTAGTATTCTCACATTAAATAGACTGATAATTGCATAGTATGACTTTTGTGGTTCTTCGAATAACTTTACACTGGGATAAAATGATACATGCTTTGCATTTGTAATGTTAGAAAGTACTATAAAAATGAACAGTCTCATTTGATCCTTGCATTGACCTTGGAAGGTAGAACAAATAGTATCTGTTTATAGTTTATGGACGAGGGAATATTTACTTGTGTGAAAGTTACCGATAGTAAGATTCATCTAGAAACGGGCTTCCCAGATGGCACTAGTGGTAAAGACCCTGCCTGCCAATTCAGGAGACATGAGAGACATGGGTTTGATCCCTGGGTTGGGAATATCCCCTGGAGGAGGGCATGGCAACCCATTCTTGGTATTCTTAAAGAGGTTATTATAATATAATGGATTTCAGTTCACAGTCAAAACTATTTTGGTATGGTTTACTTTAAGATCTTAAATTTTAAGAAAGAAAGAAAGTGAAGTTGCTCAGTTTTGTCCATCTCTTTGCCACCCCATGGACTGTAGCCTGCCAGGCTCCTCCGTCCTTGGGATTTTGCAGGCAAGACTGGAGTGGATTGCCTAAGGCAGTATTAATTGAACTGATTGAGTTATGCAAGATGTATTTAAAGTTCTTGGTGAACATGCTTAGGATTTGGAGTTCATGATTCACAGAAAATATGTATTTGTTAAGCCTCTCTTTGTCTTATTCTTTTGTGCAGGATGGTTTGGGTTAAGTTGTTAATCATTTTGTTTGATGGTGCTGAAAAGAGTGGAGTTAGCAGTGAGCTGGGGTATCTTCATACCCCACATATGTACCTGGACTCTGCTTCTAGGACGTTATACTAAGTATTGGAGGAGTCGTTTGTCAGTCATTTCAAAACCAGTTTTTAGAGCTTGAAAATATATCCTATGAAGAGTCTCCTTTTTATGATTTATTTGATACATGGTAATTTTGAAAGCCATTTTATATCTGGTCCCACAACCCTTTGAATTAGGCTGATCAGGATTATTCCTGTTTTACAACGAACATACAATCCAATTATGTAGCCTACTATTAGCTATTGAAAGTAGAAAGCAAGTGTTTTTGCTATATATAAAACCTTATCTCTACCTTACAGTTGTACTCCAACTATAACCACTTGGTTACATCTCAATAAACCCTTCAAAAGTTGAAAATACCATAAGTTGGGAAGGCATTTAGTACACCTAACCTACCTTAAATGTTCTGAGAACACTTACATGAGCCTGCAGTTGGACAAAATTACCTAACACGAAGCCTGCTTTATAATAAAGTGTTGAATATCTCACGTAACTTTCTGCTGTGCTGAGTGAAAGCAGAATTGTCTGTAAGTGTAGGAGTTGTTTCCCCTTCTAATTACGTGGCTGACTGGGAAGTCCGTCTCCCTGCTGCTGCCGCCCCATCCTTAGGGTATATCACTAGCCTGGGAAGAGAGCAGAATTCACAATTAGAAGTGTGCTTTCCAATCTGCATGCCTGTTGCTTCCACATCATTGTAAGGCCAACAGATCCTAAGTTGAACTGTGGTATATACTTAAAATTGCTATTCTCTCCTCTTACCTGGGCCCTTCAACAGCCTTTTAAGTGGTGTCCCACATCCTTTATGCTTCATACTGTTATTCACAATGCATAGCCAGAGTGGTCCAGATAAAATGCCAGTCAGCTTACATCACTCAAGTTCAAGACCCTCTCTTGACCCTGTTATTTACCAATGTCTGTAATAGGCTCTTGTAAGATCTGGTGTATGGGTGTTTGTGCTGCTCTGTCCGCATTGGCCCTTAGGAAATTTGTTCTGGTCTCAAGAGTTCCGCTCCTTGTTTCTGGGATGCTCATCTTTCTGTATGTCCACTTGATGCCGTCTCATTCCAGTAGGGGTCAGCTTCAGCACCCCCTCCCCTAGAGGCCTGCTTACCCTTCTGATGACTCAAACAGCTCCCTGTCATCCTCTGTCCTGTCTGCTTTGTTCCTTCCTTGTACTTAAAGTGACCTGATATTACTTATTTCTAGTCATTCTGTTACAGTGCACGTTACTGAACGTTACCATGCTGTGCAAAATTGCACCCTGGGATTTATAGGGAAAATGTGATAGGGGCACAGTATTCAAAAACATTGTCAATGACACATTAAAAGAGGAGCTTTACAAATATCTTGATATAACTTTGTTTAATGGTTAAGGAGTAAACTAACAATATAGTTAATAACAGCATTTTACTTTGCTAATGACCTGAAATTAGCTTGTGAAAGGTTGCAGTTTGAGAGTTATTATGAAATGATGGAAAGAAGGTTATCTGAAGTAACCTTCTGAAAATTGTAACCAGCTGTGGGTGGATATCATTCCTAACTGGAAGAACTGGGTTAACTGGCAGGTATTTGAGGTGTGTGTCTATCCTGTGAATGTGTATGTGGCTTGGTCAACTGGGTGCAGCTGGTGTTTCTCAGCAGATGAAATTGTTTGTAGGTAAGTGGGAAATTTGTGTTATGCTCAGATAGTTTCCTGATAAATCAATAGGACTCAAACTTGATTTTCCAAAAAAAAAAAAAAAAGCCATGTTATAGCAGAACTGACAGTTGCTTGTCCTCTGGAACACACTCCACCAGAATAGGGAGTGAATTTCTTAATGATTTTTCCCCTAATATCCCAGTGGCCTAGAACAGTGCTCCACACTATAGATCATTTTAGTAAATGGGTAGATGAAAGAAGACTGGGTTTGTCATTATGATTTAAGGAAATGAAATTGCGGTTTTCTGGAACAGTGTTTCTCAAACTTGTATATGAAACATCTGGGGATCTTGTGAAATGCATGTTTTAGTTCGACAATCTAGGGTGGGGCCCAAGGCTCTGCCTTTTTAACAAGATCCCAGATGTTGCCCATGTTGCTGGTTGTACGTGAGTAACAGTGCTAGAGCACACTGCCCAATGGAGATAAAACGTGAGCCACAAAGGCAAGTCACCTGTGGAGATTTCTGGTAGCCATGTTGAAGTAAAAGTGAAGTGAGTTTTAGTATATTTTATATAACGTAATGTATATAAAATATTCATTTCAGCACATACTTGATTTTTTAAAACTAAAGACTTTTTGCAATCCAATTTTTGCGAAGTCTTTGAAATCTGTTGTTTTGCACTTATAGCATATTAAAGTTGGGACCAGCTACATTTCCTATGCCTACTTGTCACGTGATTAGTGACTACTGAATTGGACAGCAGAGTTCTGGAGAATATGATTGACATATTTAGCTTTACACATATTCCTGTTTTTCTAAAATTTTTTATCCGCTTGAGTTCTGAAATAGGACGTTTATGCAAGGCAAGGTTGGAGTTAATGGGCCCTTGGACTGTATAGTGCTGCTTGTACTAAAATTTTTCTTTGTACGTACAAATTTATTATAGTAAAACCAGGAAATGCAGAGGAGGGAAAATGACATTGCCTCAAATCCTACCAGTTTTTATAGGACTCCTTGTGCTGTAAAATACCAGAAGAATTCTATACGTAGCCTTTGTAGAGTTTCTGTTAAAAATGTAGCCTTTGTAGAGGTTCTATTAAAAATGGTTACATTTTATGGTTTTATTTGACTTGTCTTTAGTATATTTTCTCAGTGGATTCAATACTTGGCATTGAGAGTATCAGTCTGAGAGCACTTTTAGTTAGTGCTCAGAGAAGGTTCATATTTACATTTCATCCTTAACCAGTGGGTGAAGCCATTTTTCAGTTAGTTGTTTAAGGTCAGGTGCTGATACTTGTAGTGGGGTGGTGAGTTTAGGCCTGTTACTTAATGTGTGTTTTTGTGTCCATTCCCTGAACACTGTTGTGGGGTTGAATGAAAATTATGGTATCTAAAACACTTGTAAAGCATTTAGATGAGTGTTCAGACTGACATTGTGAATTATTAGGTTTATTCTTATTCCTGTGACTAGTTGTTGTCAGTCAGATCAGCAGCCCCAGGCCTCAAGCTACTCTTTCATTCTTACTTTTTCCTTAGGAAGGAGCATCCTATATATTTTCACTTGCCAGTTGAGGAATCTGGTCAGTGACGGCTGCATGAAGGGCCCTGCAGGGCTGTGCTGACTTGCTCCCTGCTCATACAGAGAACTCTGCAGTTGGGAGATTTTTAGGATTGATGGAAGGGGAAACCTAAACACATGTTCATTATGATTACCCCAAATTGTTCAAATCACCTAGGAAGCTTTTGAAGCTGGAAGTTCCTGAGTCCATCTGAATTACTGTGAATCAGAGCAATGGAGGAGGATGGAGCATAGAAAACTGAGGTTTAATTTCAATATTTGCCAACTGCAGATGTAGGGAGAGTACACAAGAGGAGGATCCTCGAAGAAAATGAGATATTAAGGAATGTAAATTTTATCATTAGGACTCTGGAAGTAGGGTGGTTGTTTGCCAGATCATACTTTGCTTTCTTGAGTTTGAAAGAATTTTCTTCTGTCACCTTCTGTCTGAGTCACAGATAATAGTATAATTTGTATGCACTGGCTCAGAGGGTAAAGTGTCTGCCTGCAGTGCGGGAGACCCGGGTTCAATCCCTACATTGGGAAGATCCCCTGGAGAAGGAAATGGCAACCTACTCCAGTACTTTTGCCTGGAAAATTCCATGGACAGAGGAGCCTGGTAGGCTGCAGTCCATGGGGTTATGAAGAGTCCGACACGACTGAGTGACTTGACTTTCACTTTTACTACATGTTAAATAGTGAAGTTAGCATCCTGTGGCATCTAATGTGGTAGTTAATGCCCTAGAGTAGAACAAGGTGTGCCACTAGAGTTTCTTACCAGTATTAGCAGCTCGATAGACCAGTAAGATCTATTTGGGTAATATCTGAAGCTACTGCTATTTCTTCAGATGAAATGTCTTCGGCACGTCATGTCTCCCCCCACCCCTCACATTCCCATGCCATCAGGCTTTCCTGGGACAGCAGTGTTAAACTTGATTTAGTTGTTGTCTGTTTGCAAAGTAAAGCCTTTACCCAAGTTGGTATACTCAGATTGACTTCAGGTGTCAGCAAACAGTTTTCTTGAAATTGACCATTAGGAGTAGGATTGACCCTTGAACAGTATTTGGGGTTGGGATGGCAACAGACCTCCCCCACTCTGTATTGCAATTCTGTGTGTTAACTTTATACAGTCCATCATCCTTACCCGTGATTCCACATTTCAGATTAAATTAACTTCTGGTCATGTAGTATTGCTGCTGCTGCTGCTAAGTTGCATCAGTCATGTCTGACTGTGTGCGACCCCATAGATGGAAGCCCACCAGGCTCCTCTGTCCCTGGGATTCTCCTGGCAAGAACACTGGAGTGGGTTGTCATTTCCTTCTCTAATGCATGAAAGTGAAAAATGAAAGTGAAGTTGCTCAGTCATGTCCGACTCTGAGCGACCCCATGGACTGTAGCCTACAAGGCTCCTCCGTTCATGGGATTTCCCAGGCAAGAGTATTGGAGTGGGGTGCCATTGCCTTCTCCCTTGTAGTACTATCAATGCATTTATTGAAAAGACATCTATGTGTAAGTTGACCCATGCAGTTCAAACCTCTGTTGGTCAAGGGTCAACTATAATTGCATTTTAAACAAAACTTTAAAAATTTAAAGAGGCCACTTAAGTCTTCCATACACTATGTAATGAAAATTAAAATCATTTAATTTTCATAAGTATGGCTGATGTATTTAGATAATGCTAGTCTTTTGGTTTAATCTCTGATTCCTTCTGAGTTACATGACAATATGCCCAAAAGAGCTTGGCATTGTGTTGGCATCTTCTGAAGAGTTTTGACTAAATTGTATTATATTCAGAACTGGTCCTTTCTGGTAGCCAAAAAACAACTCTAGTAAAAGATATTATTTTGGAATATTTGGCTCAGATGAGATCATGGTGAGTATTTCTGCATTTAATAATACACTTAGGAAAAAAAACTTTTCTGACTTTTCAAACTCTCGTGCGCTAGTTGATAATGCAAACTTTTATTGAAGCCCTGAGGGAAACCTGGACTCTGTGACACAGTAAGGTGGGCGGTTAGAAGTGCTGTTTTTGCTGTCCTACAGCCTTTCTGTGATGATTTGTCCCTGCTGAGTGTTAGCTCCTTATTCAGATTTTAAAGCCTTCTTATTTAATACTGTATGTGTAGAGATTAAGTCTCGTTTATCAGGAGATGTTTAAGTCACAAGGCTATTCTTTCTAAAGCCAAAGACTGACCTTAACTTTGTATTTTTGTGTAATTATGGTAGTTCCTTTTTAATATAACTTAAATGTCAGTGTTCCTTATTTTGCAAAAGTAGACCAAGTTACTTGGAGAAGGAAATGGCAACCCACTCCAGTGTTCTTGCTTGGAGATTCCCAAGGACGGGGGAGCCTGGTCGGCTGCCGTCTATGGGGTCACACAGAGTCGGACACGACTGGAAGCGACTTAGCAGCAGCAGCAGCAGACCAAGATACTTGGTCCCTCAAAATCTCCTCTTTGATTTGGGCCAGTTTTATTTATTATTTCCTCGACAATCAGTTTAGTAAGTCCCTAATACTGACTTTAGAATTGGGGTTCTTGATTCTTGGGAAGAACAGATTTTAAAATAGCACTCATTTTAGTATTTAAATGTTAAACTATTATTTTTAGTGCAGACGTTGATAATTACTGCTTAATTTATATATAAGCTGATTTTCATTTTCGTTACATAGTGTATGGAAGACTTAAGTGGCCTCTTTAAAGCAAGAGAACTACTGAGGGCCCTTATTTGCTGGTTGTTCAATTGGACTTTGTTAGCTCTGGAATCACATGCTTGTTCACGGCTTTTTTATGTCCTTGTCCTTTTTTTTATGTCCTTGTTCATGGGCACACTGTACAGTTACGCTTTTTAAAAAAATTTATATTTGGCTCTGCTGGGTCTATCTTTGCATGTGGGGGCTTTCTCTAGTTGCGGAAAGCAGGGGCTACTTTCTAGTTGGAGTGCTTGGGTTTCTTGTTGCGGTGATTTCTCTTACATTGGCTCAGGTGCTAAGGTACCTGGGTTTCAGTGGTTGCTGCATGTGAGTTCAGTAGCTGCAGCACATGGGCTTTGTTGCTCCACGGCATGTGGGATCTTCCCAGACTAGCAATGGAACTGGTGTCCCCTGCATTGCAAGGCAGATGCTTAACAACTGGACCACCAGAGAAGCCTTACAATTAGGCTTTGAGGTTGTCCTTTGTGTACTGATTTGGGACACATTTGCCAGCCTTTGGTTATATAAAGCCTTGTATGGTTAGCACTGCTTGTTGTACTGTAGATTTGAAGTGATTAGGTTTTGGCTTAAGGTGGTAGAAGTAGAATTTAAGAGGGATTGCACTTGATTGTATTTTTGCAGCAAAAACATTCTGGTGTCAAATCTAGATCGGTTTGGACATGTATTTGTCATTGGGTGACCCATTACATTCTTGTTTGTGAACTCTTAATCAAATTTCTATAGTAGAGGGAAACTTCTGAGTCATACTTTGTAAAGTAAAATGGATTGACCTTTAAATTTTCTAAACTTTGCTGCTTTATTCATATTGCATTCATTTTAATGCAGAGTTATAGAATGATTTCATTTTAATTCAAGCCTAAATGTGATTTCAGTTTTGATTTTCCTGTTTTTTAAACGTCAAAGTATGTGTAAAAGTATGCTTTCAAGTTTATGAATGAATTTTATAAATCTGTTTTAAAAACTGTTTGACTTTTTGCTATTCCGATTTTACTGGCCTTTTGAAATTAAGATTTTTTTTCCTGTTATCTCAGAATACTTTAATTCTAACAGATGTTTTTGAAATGTTTGAAAATAATATATTTTTCTCTTTAGATCTAGTTTAGAACTCTTTAAATCAAGTTCTAAAGAAATGGATGCAGTAGATTACTATTGCTATACTATATAGATTCTATCATATAATACTGTGCAACAGAAGCCCTTTGTATTTTTAATTTTTACTTGATCTGTTTTTGACAGGTGAGAAAGTTTTCCCGTACATGATAGTTGATAGTACTTATTTTTTATTTTTTTATTTTACTTTACTGTATTGGCTTTGCCATACTTAAATATTCTTCTATTATTTTTTTATTTTGCTTTACAATATTGTATTGGTTTTGCCTGTACTTATTTTTTAAAAGCATTTTTTGCTCTGTGTTCTACCTTTCTGTACACGTAAAGATTCAAAGCTTATTTTTTGATGGGTGGTAGTCTGAGGCTTTGCATGCTCAAACATGTCTTCATTTTTCTATATATGGAGAATGATCTTTTGCTAGATTAAAATCATTTTGTCTTGAATCTTTAAACATTTTATTTTTTGAAGCTACTTCTAAATTGATAACTTACCATAGTTGCAAGTGAGAAGTCCACATCAAACGTAGTTCTTGTTTATAAGTGGCTTATCTTTTGGGATGCTGTGTCTTTCCCCTGCTCTCCGGTCCAGCTTGAGAATCTTGGATTTCACTTTCACCAGTCTCTCCCTGTGTGTAGTCTTATTTGGATACTTCTGCTATTTCAGCCTGAGGATAGTCCTTAGAAAGAGTCTTCGCATCCTTTCTCCTCTTCCTGCCACCCACCCCCACCTCCCCTTTTAAAGTTATTTCTGATTCTTCTTCTCCCTTTGGAATTGGTGTTAGATGTGTTTTTGTTTCATTTTTACCTCTTGCTTGGTAAAAAGTAGTTGTTGGGATAACTTTTTGAGTGAGAACAGGGTACATTATACTCTGGGGAGAAGACTCCCATGACAGGTTCTTCTAGGGCCATAGTTATACTGAAAGCTGTGTTCATTTTATTCACCTGTTAAAAATTTTAGTTTTTGGATGATTTACTTTTAATTTTTAAATGCCTTCTTATATAAAATCTCAAGAGTTTCTATTGAATCAAATTATAATAGTTTTTTTCCATGTCAAATATATGTCCTCAGAAAGTTTTCTCTCTGGGTTTGCTGCCTCTCTTGTATGTTACTGATTTCCTCAGGCATTTGCTGTTTGAAGTTGTTTGTTCATGTTTGGAAAGGAGAGTTTAGGTTAGTTAATTACTGTCCCCAAAAATGTATAGTTCAAAGTGTTGAATGTCTGAGCTATCCAGTGTGGCAGCCACTAAACCACATGTGCCTATTGAGTATTTGAAATGTGGCTAATATAGCTAAGAAGTTTTAATGCTTTTAAATTTAGCCCATTGCTGTTAATAGCGTTTTCTCTCTGCAGTATCGCGATTTCTCCTTTTGCAGTTGCTATTAATCTTTTGGCTGCCAGGCCCACTGAAAACCTTCCAGATGTTCCTAAGTCCTTTAAAGTGATTTTTGCTTTTCTTATTGATAACCTTCTTGACGTTTAATTTTCTTGGCTTTCCTTTCATTGCAGCTGGTATCAGCTCTTCCTGAGCTCCGAGTCTCATTTACCTGCGCTGAAATATCAGTGTTCTTTGTGTTGTTCTGTCTTTGGTGCACTCTATCCTTGGATTTCCAGGCTCACAGGGTTTCTTACTTATTAGGCATATTTCATGTGATGGTCCATAGATTCCTGAAGTCTGTTCTTGAGTATTCCCTGACCTGGTTACTACTTGGGAAGTTATCCTTGATTCCTTTTCCTTTCCTTTCCTCATGTGTTTAGGAGAGATTCTAGATCGCATTACTCCTTTTCTAACTTATTTTTACAGGTCTGTCCGTTGTCTCTTTCCTTATGCATTGCTGTCTGAGTAAAGACTTGAGACTACAAATATACATATTTAAATTTATGGAATAATTTTATAATAATATACATAAATATAATATTATGTGTTAACAACATGATTGTCCAAATCTGTGAGTTTTGCTCCCTAATTCTGCATACGCTTTCTTACCTGGATAATCTTCCTATGTAGTATACATAGAAGACACTGAAATTAAAAAAAAAAAAAAGCTTTTACGTTCATGCTGGAAAGCTGGCAACTCAGAATAGATTTTCTGCTTGTAATGGTAGCTAGAAAACTTGAATTAAAAATCTTCTGGGAAAAAAATATTCTAAGTCACCATGGCCAAGAGTCCAAACTTTTCTCAGCCACCCTCTCCTCTAGTACAGTCGTGTCCAGTCCTAAAACATCAAATACTGTTGTCCTCCTTGTCTATGTTTTTACAGCAAAACTGTCCTCTAGTCACTTAGCTGGCAACCTCTTAATCCTTCAGGATCCCAGTTCTTTATTGTATGAGCCTGCCTTGAACCTACTTCTCTTACAATTCACTGTCCAGTGAATTGTAATTGTTTACATACATGGTTTGCCTACTCTTAATCTCCTAGAAGGCAGAGACTATGTTTAATTTTTATTATATCAGGACCTGGCATATGAATGTAGGTGCTCAGTAATGTTACTTACATGCCATTTGACATATATAGTATGTGTGAGAAAGAGGTGAATGATAGTAAACTAGTTTGTTCTCAGGTGCATTCAAGAGTAAATAATAAGAATTTACTATTCCAGAATTCTTAAAGTGATTGGATTGAAGTTGCTTTTGTACTGTTTATGAAGGAAACAAGTAATTCATTCACTTTTTCAGGAAACGTTTTAAACTTTAAAAAATTGTGTACAGGAATTGGTATGTTAATTCCAACACATTATTACTTGTTCTTTAAGTTACCTTGATAGTTCGACTGGTATCAGTTGCCTTATTCTCTTTAATATATTATATTTAATTTGAATAATGACATTTACATTATTACAGACTTTACCAATTTTTTTACTCTTATAAATCATTGTTTCTCAAATCCTTTTAAATTCATGCCCCATTATTTAAGAAGATCTCTTACAGTTTTACTTTCTGTGATATATTAGGCAGAATAATAATTTGGTTTTGTTTTTGAGGGCTTCCCCCTTTTTTGATTGTTGGTCTTTTATCCAGATTTTACTGTATTTGAATATTCAATGATTTTTGAAGCTTACTGAAATTAAGAATTTTCCTAGAAATTCTCACATGTGGTGCTCTATATATTTCACCCTTGAGAATTACTGCTCTAATTATTTTTAATCAGTGATTCATTGTGTTGTGATTTTATTCCTTAAAGTGACTGTTAACTGAAGATCATTTTGTATCAGCAAAAAATAGAATACAACTATAATATGGCATACTTTAGCTCTTGACAGTAAAATGTTGAGAAAATTATGACTTTTAGAACTCATTTAAAGAATATACACTATTTCATGCAAATCAAGACCACAATGAGGTACCATTTCACACCAGTCAGAATGGCTGCGATCCAAAAGTCTACAAGCAATAAATGCTGGAGAGGATGTGGAGAAAAGGGAACCCTCTTACACTGCTGGTGGGAATGCAAACTAGTACAACCACTATGGAAAACAGTGTGGAGATTCCTTAAAAATTGCAAATAGAACTGCCTTATGATCCAGCAATCCCACTGCTGGGCATACATACCGAGGAAACCAGAATTGAAAGAGACACATGTACCCCAATGTTCATTGCAGCACTGTTTATAATAGCCAGGACATGGAAGCAACCTAGATGTCCATCAGCAGATGAATGGATAAGAAAGCTGTGGTACATATACACAATGGAGTACTACTCAGCCCTTAAAAAGAATAAATTTGACTCCGTTCTAATGAGATGGATGAAACTGGAGCCGATTATACAGAGTGAAGTAAGCCAAAAGAAAAACACCAATACAGTATACTGACATGTATATATGGAATTTAGAAAGACAGTAATGATGACCCTCTATGTGAGACAACAAAGAGACACAGAGGTATAGAACGGACTTTTGGACTCTGAGGAAGAGGGTGGGATGATTTGGGAGAATGGCATTGAAACATGTATACTATCTTGTAAGAAACGAAGTGCCAGTCTGTGTTCAATACAGGATACAGGATGCATGGGGCTGGTGCACAGGATGATTCAGGGAGATGATATGGGGTGGGAGGTGGGAGGTGGGAGGGGGCTTCGGCATTGGGAGATCGTGGACACCTGTGGCTGATTCATGTCAATGTATGGCAAAACAAATACAGTATTGTAGTATAGAATAAAGTATTAAAAAAAAAAGTAAACTATTTTAATCCAGCAATGGATTGAAGATCAATTGAAGTCTTTAGGGGCTGAATTCTCATCTTACTGAAAAATCAAGAGCCATAGTAACAGGTTGATCTTCATTTCTCTTAAGTCCCATTTGGTTTTTATCTGAAACAATACTGACCAAACAATATTAGCCAATTTTACTTCTACCCTTTTCCCCAGTATTTTCATTGAGTTGCTAGTTGTTTTTAATAGGCAAACACATCTTTAATGGTTAAAGAATTAGCCTATTCACTTTAGTGAATATACTCCAAGCTTTCAAAAGAGAAGTTCTTAAGTGCTAGTTTTCATCATTGGAGATGCCTTAAGGTTGAATGCTTTAAAGGTTCCTATCTGGCTTTTTTTTTTTTTTTGGTATATGTGTATTCTAATGTTTATTTTTTAAAAATTATCACATTTGTCACCTTAATTTTTTCTCTCAGTGTTTATTCTTAAGCTGTCTTCTGGCTTACAAGCACTAATTTATTTATGTTGGAACACTGTATCAGTATGCTTTCTCCCATATCTAGACTTGTGCTTGGGTGCATGCTAACTTGCTTCAGTCATGTCCGACCCTTTGTGACTATTTAGACTGTAACCCTCTGTCCGTGGGATTCTCCAGGCAAGAATACTGGATTGGGTTGCCATTTCCTCCTCCAGGGGATCTTCCTGACCCAGGGATTGAACCCATGTGTCTTAGGTCTCTTGAATGGGGAGAAGAGTTCTTTACCATTAGCACCACTTAATTGATCAAATCAGGTGGAGAAAGTCAGGATTGTTGGTCAGAGTAGTGCTTAAGTTTTGGTTTGTTGACTGTCTGTTTTTGGACATTCTAGATATTATCTGTCTGTAAACCTTTCAGTATCATTAAGATTGGTGTTAGTGGAGGAAGCCAGGGATGCTTGTGGGGAGCTTCTGTTTTGCATTCTGCAGTGTTACATCAGAAGATCCTTGTTGATTGGCATTTGGGTTTTTAATACACATGTCAAAGCATCATGTTAAAGAACTAGTACCTAATAAAATTTGAAACCTAAAAAAAGAAAGTGTTGTATCATAGAGCCGGAACCCTTTGAATTGAGTATTAACTGGATTCAAACTACAAAAAAGTTCCTAATTTGTACTTCGGTGTATGTATCTTTTAGAATGGCATGCTGTTAGAAGTAGAGCCTTGTTAGCTTGGTAACAAGGGTTAAGGTGAGAAAATGTAAGGTAGAATGAGCACCAGTCCTGAGGTCTGGATTTGTAGTTTTTGTTTGCTGATTCTTAGCTTTCTGATTATGGGGAAACCTTATAACTTTCTGGATGCTTTCTCTTTCCTTCCCTTTTTAAAACAAGATTGAATTAATAATCTACAAGATACTTTCTAAATAAATGGCTTGAAATGTGCATAGGAGAACCTTCTGAATTTTTGTGCTTTAATTTATGCTTTTAAATATTTGTTGTGTGTCTTGTCATTCCATGGTTACCAAAACACTCTCCCTGCCAGAAGTATAGACTACTTTTGTTTGTATAGACTACTTTGGAATATTTCTCTCCGATGTTCATTTAATATTTTTATTACTCTTGAGGGCGCTAGAGATAAAGAACCTGCCTGCCAGTGCAGGAGAAGAGTTTGATCCCTAGGGTGGGGAAGATACCCTGGAGGAGGGCATGGCAGTCCATTCCAGTGTTCTTGCCTGGAGAATCCCTGTGGCCAGGGGAGCCTGGCAGGCTACAATTCATAGGGTCGCAGAGAGTCAGACACAACTGAAGTGACTTAGCATGCACACGCACGCATCACTTTTTAGAGAAGGATTGAACAGCATGATAGCTGGAGAAACAAGGTTGAGCGTTTTCAAGACTATTATAAACACAAACCCTGAAGGTTTCACTGTATGGTATATTCTTTAAAAGTCATTTTTGTTTATACAAGAAGTGGTTTAGTTTGTAGTCCTGCCATACAGCTTCCAATTTAAGTCTTAAGATGCCCACCAAATAACAATATTCATTCTTTTGCATTGTCAGGATAAAATCACTGTGACTCTCAAAACATTGAGTATTAATATTTTTATTTAATCTGTTGGCCAAATACCGTTTTCTGATGAGTTTACTTTTTAAAATTTATTATTATTATTTTTTTAATGCCAAAGACATTTATTTTTCAAGCTTGGTTGTGCCCTCTAAGCTCCACAGATGAAAGACAAACTCTTGATCACTGAGCCTCTTTGAAGCCTCATTTTCTCCCACTGAAGTAAATATAGCTTCCATGCAGAATAATAAAAAAATCCCAGTACCAGAAAAAGGCAGAGAGCTAGCAGCAGATTGTGTACAAATATCAAGAGTCCCATCTTCACATGATCTACAATTTTCTACATAACTGTAGTGGGAAGGGAGGCAGTGGGGAGGCGGCGCCAGGGATGACGCGGCTGGAAAGGTGCGGGTGATGGCTTAGGCGGGGGCAGCAGCCACGGGGGACCCCGGCGGGCGCCGCCATAGTGGGGACTAGGTTTATTTTTTAGAAAGGGAAGAAACATTAATTTCATATTCCAGAAATTCTTGTGTATTCTTTGTATTTTGAACATACAACCTTTTCTCATTTTTACTTTACAAAATTATAAAACAAAAGTGTCATGCAATTGTGGAGTGCCATTTAAGGTTGAGGGAAGAGTCTTCAGTTTAAAGTATAGAAGTAGAGTGTAAATGTTTATACCTATATTTGGCAGTTTTTGGTGAAAATGAATATTTCAAAATGCACATAATTTAGCATGAGTAAGTATTTATAATGCTGTGTAGGTAGCTGTGTGATTCAGTGAACATTGAGGTGTGGGTGAAGTATCCTGATTGTCCACTTAACTGGTTATATGGACTTCACTTCTCTTTGCATCTTGGATTCCTTTCCTTTGCTCTTGACTTCCTTAATGCTGTTATCCTTCCGTTTCCCCAGTATCCATTTACTGAGTCTTAGATTCTACCTCTGAAATAGCTCTTGAAGCTATTCATTTTTTTCCTAACTGGCATCATGATTCCCTCTTGCCTAAAGGAAAGCAATGGTCTATGACCCCTTCTCTCTCCAGTTCATTATCCACCCTGCTGCCAGAATCGCCTTCTAAGAAAAGCACATTTGCTCATTCTTTATGTAAAAATCTTTCAGTGTCTTCCCAGTGTCCCTAAGATAAAAGTACAAGTGTTTCCCTAAACAGCTTGCTGCATCTCTGTTTTTCTAGCCCTCTTCTAGTTGTTTGAAGATAATACTGGAGTTCTGTCATACATGCTGTGTCTTTTTAGAATAATGTCTCTCCCTGCCTCAGTTTGCCGAGTTCATTCCTTCCTGTTTTTCATCTTCAATTTAGAGGTTGCTTCTCCAACCTCCCCAATCCCCAGTCTGGGTTAGTTAGCAAATCAGATATCCCATAAAACACTTCACTTATGGTGGTAATATTGTACTGCCCAAACTGAGCTGCTCATTTCCCCCTCAAGCCTGCTTTTCCTGCTGCTGCTGCTAAGTCACTTCAGTCGTGTCCAGCTCTGTGCGACCCCATAGATGGCAGCCCACCAGGCTCCCCTGTCCCTGGGATTCTCCAGGCTAGAACACTGGAATGGGTTGCCATTTCTTTCTCCAATGCATGAAAGTGAAAAGTGAAAGTGAAGTCTAGGAGTATCCGACTCTTAGAGACCCCATGGACTGCAGCCTACCAGACTCCTCCGTCCATGAGATTTTCCAGGCAAGAGTATTGGAGTGGGTTGCCATCGCCTTCTCCATCTACATTTTGTTAAGTAGAAACTATAGCCTTTCAGTTAGTCTGACCAATAATCTCGAGCCTCCTAACCAGTCTTTCTGCTTTGCTACCTTCTGACTCTACGGTTTATTAGCAGTGCAGCAACTCTGTCAAGTTACTCCTTTGTTCAGAACCCTCTCAAATGTCCTCAACAGTGGCCCACTGGCCTGTGCGATTTGTAACTCCAGCATTGTCACTTCTCTGACCTGTCTCTAAATCTTACTGTTCACTTGCAAAGATTTACCGCACTGGCTTCCTTGTCTCCTCAAGCATTTCAGGTACATTCCTGCCTGCCTCACCGTCTGGGTATCTTCTATCACTTAGCTAGTTGACTAAAGCTCGTGCATTATTTAGGGTCTATAAAGGGCTTTTTTGAATAAAAAGTGACCAAATACAATAAAATATACTGCCAATAATTCTAAGTCTTCTCAGTTTTTCAGTCTTCCTTCAGAACATACTTCAGAATGTCTCAGAGAAATCTATATTATGTTTTAGAAACGCATTCTGTTTTTTTTTTTTTTCCCATGGTCAGAAACATGTATCATTGTTTTTCACAGTGGTGTTCATGGACCACTTGCCCCAGAATCACTTGAGGTGTTTAAGAATGACACTCAGTTCCACCTGAGTCAGAAACTCTGGGTGCTGAGACCCGAATGTCAGCAAACCTTCAGGTTGGTGTGCATAAAAGTTTGACAGCCACTACTCTGTGCTGTATGAATAATAGTTACAGTGACTCCCATATTATGTTAGTGGCAGAAAGGTCTGGGTTAAGCTTTAATTAAATTTAAAAAAAAATTAAATATATTTAAAACTTTATAAAGCACTATAACTCAAAACTTTGATACTAAGCAAACATGAGCCCTGTAAGTCTGCAGAAATATCCTTCATTTTTTTTCTGGAAGCAAATGAGACCAACTTTGGGACTGAATAGGATCCAGTTGGAATTGTCAACACTTGCATGCCTTCTAATCCTTAGTAACATTTTACCTGTAGTGTGTCACACTGAGAACTTCGGGATAATCTTTGATTCAAACCACAGAAACATACATTCAGTATGTAAAGATTTTTGCAAACTCTGGTTTTCTGGGCTTCCCTTGTGGCTCAGCTGGTAAAGAATCCACTGGCAACGAGGGAGACCTGGGTTTAGTCCCTGGGGATGGCAAGATCCCCTCAAGAAGGGAAAGGCTACCCACTTTAGTATTCTGGCCTGGAGAATTCCATGAACTGTATAATCCATGGGGTTGCAAAGAGTCGGACACGATTGAGCAACTTCCACTTCACTTGCTTTCTAGGGAAATGTTTCTTATGTTAGTGCTTTGGTTGCATCAGACAATTTCAAGTATTTGTTACAGTGATTGTGAACTGCTTTACATTACTATTCAGCTTTTGGCCTGGATGTGAATGGGTTATTTTGGGTTGTAGAAGACTGTTTGCTTTTTTGCTACCAGTTGTTTTGTTAAATGAAAACTTACCACTTTTGTCATTATATGAAATGTTTAACAGTTTTAAGATGGAAATTGCCCTAAACATTTGAGACTGGTAATTGCTTACTTATAGTCAAGGTTGTTGAACTTGAAACAGTGTTTTTCTAAAAACAAGTAGAAATTTGAGTATACTCTTAGGCATAATTTATTGCATTTTTAGTGCCAGTTAAAATCACATATTGATGCAGTATAGCAGCAGTGTTATAAAACTGTATAAATGTTACACATCAACATTACCTATATAAAGAATATGAGATTTAGCAAATTTGGTCTTTAGAACTATATTTCATTTCTGTGAAATTATTTTTCTTCATTTTTTTTTCCTGCTGCCACCTGCTTTGTTCTCTAATGTTATATGCAACAATCTACCTTTTATAAATACAAATTGTAATAAGTTTTATGTAAGTGAACCAACTTAGGTAATAGGTAAGTTCAGTTTTACATTTCTGGCTTTCATTGTTGCACTTTACAGTGTCCAAGACGACAGTTACAGGTATTAGTGAAAGCAAGTAAGATAAAGAGTTTGCTTCAGAATCAGTAAGCTCTGGTACACTCAAGAAGTTCAGGGACTCCCAAGATGGGGCTGTCCTGGGGAATAAAGATACTCTTCAAAGAGTAAGACTTGATTTTTATGCAGTGTAGGCTTTTTAGTTGATACAGTTGGCAGGCACCTAACAGTCAAAGGTTGATTAGAAGTAAAAGGTTAGAAGGTAACAGAAAACGGTATAATTAAGAATGTGTAGTTGTACAAATCACTCAAGGTGAATTTGTTGATACAACAGATGAAATGTGTAAGGTAGAAGCCATTGCAGGAGCATGGTACTTTTCTGAGACTTTGTAGAGAACGCATAAATACATACCTCCTGTGTGTCAGGCTCTCTGGATATTGCAGATAGTTGACTGTGCCATGACAAAACTGAGACTGTCTTGCGAGAGATAATAAAGTCGTAATATATGAGTCAGAGAAAAGTGTTCCTTGTTGAAAAGTAGAGCCGAATAAGAGGAGATAAGATAGTCTTGGGAAGTAGGGGTTGCTGTATGGAAATATTGGAAGTAGGGAAGGTAATGATTGCTATATAGAAATGAGAAAGGTGAGCATATGAATATAGAATGAAAATGAAGATTGCTTAGTTGTGTCTGACTCTTTGTGACCCCATGGATTATACAGTCCATGGGATTCGCCAGGCCAGAATACTGGATTGGGTAGCCTTGCCCTTCTCAAGGGGATCTTGCCAACCCAGGTCTCCCACGTTGCAGGCAGAGCCACCAGAGAAGCCCAAGAATACTGGAGTGGGTAACCTGTCCCTTCTCCAGCAGGTCTTCCCCTACCCAGGAATTAAACCAGGGTCTCCTGCATTGCAAGTGGATTCTTTACCAACTGAGCTATGAGACAAGCCCTATGAATAGAGGGAGTATATTCCAGAAGAGTGTCAGGGCCTTCTGATGAGAGCATGCTAGATGTGTTGGAAAAACAAGATGGCTAAGAAGAGGTGGCAAGAATACACAAAAAAGATCTTCACAACCCAGATAATCACGATGGTGTGATCACTCATCTAGGGCCAGACATCCTGGAATGTGAAGTCAAGTGGGCCTTAGAAAGCATCACTACGAAGAAAACTAGTGGAGGTGATGGAATTCCAGTTGAGCTATCTCAAATCATGAAAGATGATGCTGTGAAAGTACTGCACTCAGTATGCCAGCAAATTTAGAAAACTCAGCAGTGGCCACAGGACTGGAGAAGGTCAGTTTTCATTCCAGTTCAAAAGAAAGGCAATGCCCATGCTCAAACTACCTTACAATTGCACTCATCTCACACGCTAGTAAAGTAATGCTCAAAATTCTCCAAGCCAGGCTTCAGCAATATGTGAACTGTGAACTCCCTGATGTTCAAGCTGGTTTTAGAAAAGGCAGAGGAACCAGAGATCAAATTGCCAACATCTGCTGGATCATGGAAAAAGCAAGAGAGTTCCAGAAAAACATCTATTTCTGCTTTATTGACTATGCCAAAGCCTTTGACTGTGTGGATCACAATAAACTGTGGAAAATTCTTCAAGAGATGAGAATACCAGACCACCTGACCTGCCTCTTGAGAAATCTGTATGCAGGTCAGGAAGCCACAGTTAGAACTGTACATGGAACAACAGACTGGTTCCAAATAGGAAAAGGAGTACGTCAAGGCTGTATGTTGTCACCCTGCTTATTTAACTTATATGCAGAGTACATCATGAGAAATGCTGGACTGGAAGAAACACAAGCTGGAATCAAGATTGCCAGGAGAAATATCAATAACCTCAGATATGCAGATGACACCACCCTTATGGCAGAAAGTGAAGAGGAACTAAAAAGCCTCTTGATGAAAGTGAAAGAGGAGAATGGAAAAGTTGGCTTAAAGCTCAACATTCAGAAAACGAAGATCATGGCATCTGGTCCCAGCACTTCATGGGAAATAGTTGGGGAAACAGTGTCAGACTTTCTTTTGGGGGCTCCAAAATCAGTGCAGATGGTGACTGCCGCCATGAAATTAAAAGACGCTTACTCCTTGGAAGAAAAGTTATGACCAACCTAGATAGCATATTCAAAGCAGAGATACTACTTTGTCAACAGAGGTCCGTCTAGTCAAGGCTGTGGGTTTTCCAGTGGTCATGTATGGATGTGAGAGTTGGACTGTGAAGAAGGCTGAGCGCCGAGGAACTAATGTGTTTGAACTGGTGTTGGAGAAGACTCTTGAGAGTCCCTTGGACTGCAAGGAGATCCAGCCAGTCCATTCTGAAGGAGATCAGCCCTGGGATTTCTTTGGAAGGAATGATGCTAAAGCTGAAACTCCAGTAGTTTAGCCACCTCATGTGAAGAGTTGACTCATTGGAAAAGATTCTGATGCTGGGAGGGATTAGAGACAGGAGGAGAATGGGATGACAGAGAATGAGATGGCTGGATGGCATCACGGACTCGATGGACGTGAGTCTGAGTGAACTCCGGGAGTTGGTGATGGACAGGGGAGGCCTGGCGTGCTGTGATTCATGAGGTCTCAAAGAATCGGACACGACTGAGCAACTGAACTGAACTGAACCTGTTTTCAGAGTGGGAAAGTAATAGGAGATGATCTCAGAGAGGTAAGCAAAGGCCAGATCATGGAGGCTTTGAAAAGAATTTAGGCTTATACTGAAAACGATGAAGAGCCATTGGAGGATATGGAGTCATTTAATCTCTGAATTAGAGAAACAAGATCACTTGCTATATAAATTAAAGATTGGCAATAGATTGGTGCATTAACAGTTCATTGATAATAAGTGGGAATATACACACAGACATGCTATTATAGTATCTATACATATTATTGTTTACCGTTTACTTAACTATAGCTGGAGATATCATTGTAGTACCATTTGTTTTTGGTTAAATAGAAGGATTAATTTTAAATAACTGTCCTCATTTTGATGTTTGTCATGAATTTGACTGATTCGGTTTGATTTTATTTCTTAAAGACACTTCTATAGATGTTCTTTTGACAACTACCGGAAAATTCACTTTGACTGGTGCTTGTAATAAAAAACAGTTTAAAACAATTTACCTTTGGATATGTGGATGTGTGTGTTTTAATGGTGTGGGGGAATAGATGGGATTACAGAACGTGTAGTTTTTTCATTAGGTGGGATGGTGGGTGAAATAATTACAGCTTCAGTAAGGATAAGAGAGTATCCAAGGGTAGGGAACGAGGAACCTGTGAGCTGATTGTGATCTGTGGTAGGCTGCACATGTTTGTAATGACTTCTGTTTTCTCATAGATTTTTCTTAATGTTTTTTTTCCCCTCTGTTCCTTAAGGGCAATGATGTTAATTGAAAAACTGATACAAATAGAGTAATCTGATCATTTCCAGTGTGCTTTTTGGTCTGGTACATCTTGTTCCTGAACACAGTAGATGCTGAATAATAAGATTTAATGAGCAAATAGTTTTGGTTTTTAGTTGTTTCTGAATTTGAATGTAATTTAAGAAGATACTTTTAGGAGATCAGAAAGGTAAGAAAAATTAATAAAATTGATAGTATTTGGTCATTTCACTCTGTCCTTTATTTGAGGAGGTTAAAGTGGTTCAGTATTGGCTCTCCTGTACCAGATGCACTTGTGTAGTTTGCACTGCTTTAGCAGTGGTGTTGTGGTACAAAGAAAATAGTGTCAGGGCCAGGGCTCTAACACCTGTCTTCCACACAGTGACTCTGTAGCCTTGGGCTCATTATTTAAAACTTTTCCGTTTTTTTGAACTGTAACATAGGCATTTTTACTATTCCCTCAAAGATTTGCTTGAGAATTAAGTGGAGTGATATGCTTGAAATTGAAGGCAAAGGAGAAGGGGTCAAGAAGGATGCAATGGTTAGATAGTGTCACTGACACAGTGAACATGAATTTGAGCAAACTCTTGGAAGATAGTGAAGGACAGGGAGACCTGGTATGCTGCAGTCCATGGGGTGGCAAAGAGTCGAACATGACTTAGCGACTGAACAGCATGCTTGAAATCTGTAACAATTCCTGCCATATACAGGGTGGTTAAAAAATGTTTGTTTTTTCTGTTTTATGATAGTATTTGATTCGTGTGTGTGCACGCTCAGTCGTGTCCGACTGTTAGTGACCCCATAGATAATAGCCCGCCACATTCCTCTGTCCATGAGATTTTCCAGGCGAGAATACTAGAGGTTGCCATTTCTTCCTCCAGGGGATCTTCCCAACCCAGGATTTGAACTCCAGTCTCTTACATCTCTTGAATTGGTAGACAGATTCTTTATGCTGAGCCACCTGGGAAGTCTTTTGATACTATCTGAGTAAAAATGGGGTGTCCCTGGTGGCTGAGACAGTAAGGAATTTGCCTGCAATGCAGAAGTCTTGAGTTTGAGCCCTGGGTTGGGAAGATACTCTGGATAAAAGGAATGGCTACTCACTCCCAATATTCTTGTCTGGAGAATTTCATGAGCAGAGGAGCCTGGTGAGGTCCAGTGCGTGCTGTTGTGGTAAAGAGTTGGACAGTGACTGAGGAACTAACACTTTGGGCTTTCCTGGTGGCTCGAATAGTAAAGACTCTACCTGCATTGTATGAGACTCAGGTTCGATCACTGGGTCAGGAAGATCTCCATGTATTTGGATTTAGGCACAAAGAACCATATTATTTTGGCATTACTCTTCCCAAGTAATCAGTCTTCTCCTATACTTAGGGTATTTAGTAATGCCTAATAATTTCTGCCTTTTCTTAATTTTGGCTTATAGCCAAACCATAGTGGTTGTATTCTAGAGATTTTGGAGTTGAAAGAAAGGAGGGAAGTTTTAAATAAGTCTGGGAGTTTTTCACACCTATGATAATTTAATGATAGCAACACAAGACGTATTTTTAAGGAGAATGCTTGAACAGGATTTTCTCTCTAAAATGGCATCAAATCTGGAAGTGCTTAAAAAAAAAAACTTAAGAAAAATCAAGGAACAAGAACAGGGGAAAGAAAAGTGTTGTATAGAGTTCATTGACAGAATTGGCTGATATTGGGGTTGTCTGTAGGAGGCAAAAGGATGTATTTGAAGAAAGTTTTGATGGTGACTGATTCTAGGAAATAAGAGAAAAGCCATGGAAGTTCAGCGAGTAATCAGGAGTCATTAAACATACATTGGTGGAGATTAGAAAGTTCAGTGGGGAGAGTGAAGGGCAGTGATGTTGAAAGAGCACCTTCAGCAAGAATGACTTTGACTAGGGCAGTGAGAGAACAAAACCACACCACCCATACTTGTTAACAGGCAGAATAGGAGCAGTCACACTTGGGTTCTAATCCCAAACTGGTTTTGACTGGCTACCTTAAAAAATTATTTTTTATTTGCATAACTATTAGTATACTTAGTGTACTGTTACAGCCAGGAAATTGACGTTGATACAATCCCTAATCGCTCAAATGTCACCGATTTTATTGAGTACATGCACTTTTTGGGTATGTGTTCTGTGCAGTTGTAGCATATGAGTAGATGAATGTGACGACGGCCACATTCAACTGCAGTTCAGCAGTTTCTTGTGCTACTCTTTTTATAGGCACAGCCACTTCCCTCCTTCCACTCTTTCCTAAGCCCTGGCAACCACTGATGTCTTCTCAATCTGTAATTTTGTTATTTCAAAAATGTTATATAAATGGAATCACAATGTGTAACTGTGAGATTGACTTTTTTTTTACTCAGCTTATTCCCTTGAGAAGCAAGGGACTGCGTGTCCATGGCGTGTTTCTGTTTTGTTGCTGAGTAGTATTCTATGGTATAAGGTACTCAGTTTGTTTAACCATTCAGTGTTGAAGGACATTTGGGTTCTTTCCAGTTCTGGGCTATTACGCAGCACTGCTGTACACTCATGTACAGATTTTGGTGTGGAATAACTTCATTTCTCTATTGCAAATGTCAGAGTAAATGAATTGCTGCTTAATGACTGTTGCAAGTAGAAAAATCTTGTTGTCACCAATTATCAAGCTATTGCTGTTGTTAGAACTTAATTTTCATTTATTACCCTCTCTTTAATCACATTTTTCTATAAGTCATTACACAAATATCTGAATTTTTTAAAGGAAAGATGTTTAATTACTGTATGATAATTTAATATTTAATACTTGTATCCAGCGTGAAGTGCTGGTAAATGTACCAGGTTTGCTTTTCATTTTGCTCAGCTAATAGACATTTCTTCTAGATGACCTGTGCTACCATTGTCAAAAAACTTAAAGTACAGTTAACAGTAAAATTACTCTATGTTACTTAATCTGCCTTTGAAGATTTAGGTGACCAGGAGAGGCTGCAGTGCATTTAATCCTTGAACAATGCAAGGCTTTATTCAGGTGTTTTGTGCTTTATAGGTGGCCCTTCATCTCCTTGGTTCCTCCAAGTCATCAGATTGAACCAGTCACAAACCCTGTAAGACTGTAGCATTTACTGTTGAAAAATATCCAAGAGTTCAAACCCGCCTTGTTCAAGGGTCAGCTGTAACTGGCAGACCTTTTGTTCCTCAACCTGGCTATCTGTCAGAATCACCTGAGAAGTTGAAACGAACCTGAAAATATTCAAATTATTAAAAGGGGTGAATGTGAATAGGTATTTTTCACTGTTTAAAAAGCACCTCGATTTTTTTTTTTTTTGATACATAAAGTTTGGAAACTATACTAAGGTTCAGAGAATGATTTCTGTACTGTTAGGTCTTGCATTGCCTTTGACATATAGTAAATGTTCAATTAATGAAACATTTGTTAAATGAATGCTCTGTGTGTGTGTGTAATGCTGACTGCTTTTAACAACAAAGGGAAAGTTTAAAGAATGTGTTTTGAGTAAATTATTCGCTGTATGTCATTTGGTGCAAAAAGGTGTCAAATAAACACTTTGAAATAAGTGGTGTTGATCCTAGATATTAAGGAGATGAGTTTAGCTTCATTCAGTGCACACTGCCTGTCTCGAAAGTACAGCTTCTAGCTTCTCCATTTGTGCATTGGTTATTTTGAATTTTCTTAGGATTGTCTGTGTTAGTCTACTGACACCATCACCTCCAAAATTAAGACTACCTTAAGTTTTAAATTCAGTTGTAACAGTCTACTTGGAAAAATAATTCTCTGGGTCATATCTATTTTTTTTCTTTTAGCACATTGTCTTTGGCATTTAGTGTTCCTGTGTAGAGATCTGAGATTTGTGACAGGCTTCTGCCTGGATGATTTAAGAATTCTCCCTCCTCCTCTTGTCTGCAATAGTTCTAAGATATGTCTCCTAACAGACTTTAGAGGAATTGTATGTTGGCTTTTTAGTATTTTTTTGCACTTGAGCATGGATTTAAGTTTCCTTGAAATCATTTGTCAGGACCAGTTTGATGGATTACTTGTTGGGTTTGTTAGTTTTTTTCTTTAGTTAATTTTGATAGGTTTTTATGGAGGGCACACGTAGAAAACTTTTGCTGCCTTGCTTCTGGATTCTTCGTTCTCCAGCCAGGGATGGAACCTTGGCAGTGAAAGCACAGAGTCCAAAACCACTGGACTGCCTGTTTTTAACACTATTCATCTGAAAATCTGCTTTTAGTGTAATTTTCATTGTCAAATTTTCATGGTGTCTGAATCATTTAGTTGTTAAAATATCTTATTCCACTCATTGAATTAATGATTTTAAAATTTTGAAACAATCTCTTAAGATGAGTTTTACTTGGTTCTTTTTAGAAACTGCTCATTCCATTTTAGTGTGGATGGGAATTCCAGGTGGAATTCCTCTATTTACCTAGATGGTAAATAGAAAACATAAGTGTTCTTAGGATTACTTACATTATGCAGTGCAATGTGGAGTATAATGTTGCTGTTAGAAATGATGTAGAACCACATTAGTGAAGATGTTCTTGGATATTAAGTAGAAAAATCCACATGTAAAGTAGGGTGATTCTATGAGTATTAGATCTGCATGTGAGAAAAAACCTAGGAAGATACAGTTACTCTTCTTAATGCTTTTCTATAGCTTCTGACTATAATATTGATATCTGTTCTTGATTTTAGAAAACCAATAGCTATTTCAAGTAAAAAATAGTAAAAGACTCAATCGGAAATATGGTTCTTGGGGTATTAAGAGGGTATTGCTTGGTGATGGGATGATCATTATGTAAAGACCATTCCTTATTTGAAGCTTTTCCATCTATTTGCTACAGTTAGTTGTTAACACTTTATTTAAGTCTTGATTTAAGTTTGTCAAATGTTTTCATTATTTGTTGACAGAATGTTTAAAAAGTATTAATGCAGGACTTTTAATATTAAGCTGTTGTACATTCCTGGACTGAGGTGTGTATATAGATGTGAATCCTCTTCTGCTGTTTTCTTTGATTCTTGTTATTTTTGCCAGGATTTTCTGGTTGGTTACTTTAATGATTGAATCTGATTCTGGAACAGATGATGTACTTTTTCCTTGAAAGTTTGAAACAGTTCCTCAGTAAAACTGTAATATCTGAGTCTTGCTAGAGCTGTAATTGGACAGGGTGGGTGGTGAGGAACAGAGGGGAACTCAAGGGAGAGTGAAGCGATAACATAGTAATAATCTCTGTAGAAAGCATGTTGTGGTAAAATTGGTATGCAGGTTAAACATTATCTGTTGCAGCTTGTCTTATCCCTGATCGTTCTGAGCTTCTGTTTTTATTTTTAAGATACCTCGTAGTATTTTACATACACCATTTAAGTGTTTATAAAACTAGTTTAGGTGACACAGCAGTATTTACTTTTCCCTTTATTATACAATCATGTCTCAGTTGGAGAAAACATAGATACAAGGTGTCCAATCTTAGATCACCTGTACCCCACCCTAAACTGCAGACCTGTCTAAATACAAAGCAGGATGAGTACACAGCAAAAACAGGTGGTGTTTTTGGAGTAAATGCTGTTTGTGTATATGTCTGTATTAAGAGACACAGTTCAGTTCAGTTCACTCCGTCGTATCCGACTCTTTGCGACCCCGTGAACCATAGCACACCAGGCCTCCCTGTCCATCACCAACTCCCGGATTTCACCCAAACACATGTCCATTGAGTCGGTGATGCCATCGAAATGTCTTATCCTCTGTCATCCCCTTCTCCTGCCCTCAATCTTACCCAGCATGTCTTTTCAAATGAGTCAACTCTTAGCATAAGGTGGCCAAAGTATTAGAGTTTGAGCTTCAACATCAGTCCTACCAATGAACACCCAGGACTGATCTCCTTTAGAATGGACTGGTTGGATCTCCTTGCAGTCCAAGGGACTCTCAAGAGTCTTCTCCAACACCACACTTCAAACGCATCAATTCTTCAGTGCTCAGCTTTCTTTATAGTCCAATTCTCCCGTCCACACATGACCACTGGAAAAACCATAGCCTTGACTAGACAGACCTTTGTTGACGAGTGTGTCTGCTTTTCAATATGCTGTCTAGGTTGATCATAACTCTCCTTCCAAGGAGTAAGCGTCTTTAAGAGACACAGTAGAGCAGTATTAAAACTTCTCATCTATAGTGTTTTCCTTGAGGTAACTGCTGGAATATGCTGCCTTTTTTCTTTCATATAGCTTATAGGTTTGGGGAAAGCACTTTTCCTAGGTAATAGAATGGAGGGTGTCAGTTTTAAAGTAAGTTTAAGTCAGATATTTTCAGTGATTGTTTTAGGTTATGAGTGTCTTCAAACCTATTTGCTGTGTCATATTTAACAGGTGGACCTTGTATACCTGCTTATGATACATAGAACTACTATCCAGCCTTTTCGAGAGCTAAACTCTAGGGATTATCTGTCATTTCTTTTTAAATGACACTGTAGAGAGCCTAGAGGTTCCAAGAATGTGACTGAGCTATTTACCCTTAATCCCCCACTACCACCCTTGCAGCAAGAGGCGCTCCTATTTGAGGTATTGGGTTTCCATTCATGGCTCTGTTGAGAAACTCAGGCGTTGTTGTCGTTACATCAGGGATTGTAGTGTGGTGTGGCAGCAGGGTTCCTATGCACAGAGTTCCTCTCCTGGTGGAAGAGACATAACATAAAGTAGACAAGGAGGGTAACTTCATGTTGTGCTATAAAGAAAATAAATGATAATGGCAGGGAGGAAAGGAGGCAGGTGTAGGAGGTGGTCAGGCAGAGGCCTTTTTAGGAAGTAATGTGAATTGACATTTGAAGGATGAGCAGGCAGCCATGTAAATAAGAAAATCTGTGGCTTGAAGCTCGGAGAGAGTACTAGATAACCATTTCTCTAGAAAGAATCCTCTTAATCGTATTCTTGTCTTTCATGTTTTCCTTGAAGACATATTTTTAATCTGCTTTTTCATGATGCACCCAGTACTATTCAAAAGCACCACCAAAAACCCCGAAAAGCAAAGATAAAAATCTCCACACACACCCTCTTTGTTTGATTTCCAGGGTCCTTGATGTCTTTAGCTTAATTTAGCTTAATATAGTTTTATCTCATTTGGGAACCACATGTTCCTGTCAGACTAGTTCTGCTCATTGCCCTCTGAACCCTTTCATTCTGTGCTCACATCCTTTTATGCCATTTGCTCATATTGTTTGCTCTGACAGATTTTTATTCTCCATTTCATAGAGGACATGGCACTTACTTGACGATTCCTTTGTTCATCTGTTCATAGATTGAGGGGATGCCATGAGGCTTCCAAAGTTGAACTCTGCCACTTCTTGTCCAGTTGATTAGAGTCAGGAGATGAAATTACTTGGAGACCTCAAGGCGTGCCAGCACCTGTCTCTTTCTTTTGTTTGCTGTACATTCTCTATAAAGGCATTAGCTTGGGAGAAGGATATTTTAAGTTTTTAGCTGTGTTGTCTCCTACTCATCCTTTTAGAGTCTCATGATAATTTTATAAATTTAACTAAAAATGCTTGTTATTTTTCATACTAACCTATATTTTTCTTTTAGAGGAATGCATTCTGTCTTAGACTAGCCAGTCAGCTAATATAAAAATAAGAAAGCATAGGGAGCAATGTGAGATGTAGTCTAATTACACTGCATAAAAATAACTATAAAAGACAGATGTGCTGTGATGGGGGCTTAAAAATTAAAAAAATTTTTTTATTTTGTATTGAGATAAAGCCAATTAATAATGTTGTGATAGTTTCAGGTAAACAGGGAAGGGACTCACCCATGCATATACGTGTATCCACTCTCAGTGGGGACTTGTTTTTAGATTGAGGGATCATGGAGGGCTTTTCTAACAACTTGGCATTTAAACTGAAACTGAAGGATGACCAGGCAGTACACAGACAGCAGTGGGAGATAGTGGTGAGCAGGTAGAGTGTATGAAGGGTCTAGAGTAGGAAAGAACTGGGCATATATTCAGAGAAATGAAAGAGGCCAGTGTAGTCAAAGTGTAGTGAGCAATGAGAAGTTTGAATGGCTTCCCTCTGTACTCATTGAAATTCAAAACACATGTCATGAACTGAGATACATGTTGAAAAGATTATTTTGATTATTTTGTGGTAAGTGTTTTGAACTGGAGATATGAATGAAAGTGGGAGGGCAGTTAGCTATTATGGTGAGCCTGGTAAATTTCTACTGGAGTCAATAAGAAGAGGCGCTTTTAGTCCAAGATTCAGTCTGCATGGCCCTGTAGTGCTCACTGCCTGTTTATTCTTTCTTCATGGTATTAAGGCCAGTGCCTGAGATGGCTGAAGAGTTGAGAGTCCTGTGTTGATAATTTTTTAGGAATATAAGTATGAGGCACTGAATCTTGAGAGGGCATATGCAGTTTGAAGGCCCTGAACTTTTCATTGTTACCTTGTTAATATAGCCCTCACCAAGAGCTAACAGAGGGAGGATGAAAATCTTACTCTAAAATCTGCATCAGTTACCTAGTAAAAAGTCAGATGGCAGAGGTCAAAAAAGTTACTAATATTCATAATATGCATTTCATATTTAGTTGTCATTTTTGCAGTCTTGCACACCATTGCCTTATTTGACAAGTAAAGGTTACTACAGAAGTTGGGTGACCCTCTTCATTTTTATTTAGTGAAGTGTAGAGGCAAAATCTTTAATGAAGCCCAGATTGCCTGAATGAGGCCTGACTGAGTACTCTTCACTAAATGAGTGATTCTTAACTTAGTTAGACCCAACGTCCCCACCCTGGAAGAATTTTTAAAAGTTATTTTAAAAAAATTAAGATATAACTCACATTCCACACAGTTATCACCCCACCCCCTGGGGGAAATTTTTTTTTCATACCTATTAGCATCATTCCCATTTTTCTCCCTGCCCACTCCATACTGCTGATCTGCTGTCTTAATAGATTGTCCTGTTGTGGACATTCCATATAAATGGATTGCATGTGGTCTCTGTGATTGGCTTCTTTCACTTAGCATGGTGTTTAATAGATTGTCCTGTTGTGGATATGTAGTCTTTGTGACTGGCTTCTTTCACTTAGCGTGGTGATTTTGAGGTTTGGTTCATATTTTATCAAATATCGGTACTTAATTCCTCCCCCTGCAACAGGTTAAAGTTTATTCACCAACAATTTTCAGTGCTTTTGAAGTTCATTCAAGTTTTCTGTAAGACAGTATCATGTGCAACTTTTTCCGGATTCATGTGACCACACAAGATTGTTAAAAGCATTTCATGGAGTATGATTTGAGAAATGATGGCAGACATCTATTTGGCAAGTAAAAGTCAAATATAAGATATGGTAGACTTTTGTGTCCTTTTTTGATGTGTAATTCACCTGCCATACAGTTCCTCCATTTACAGCTGTGCAGCCATCACCACAACCAATTTTAGAACGTTTGTATCATTCAGAAAGAAACTGTAGCTGTGCCTGCAGCCCCACTCCCCGGTGCTACTGTATGTCAGCAATTGTTCATCTCCCTTCTGTCTCTGTAGAAAGGAATTGTCCTATAGGGACGTTTTATGTAAGTGAAATCCTACAGTGTGTAGTCTTGTGACTGGCTTGTTCAGTTAGCTTAATATTTTTAAGGTTCATCATGTTTTAACGTGTAGCAATACTTGTTCCTTTTTGTTGAATGATATTCTAGAGTATAGACATAGGATGTTTTATTCATTTGTTAATCATTTGTGGGGCATTTGGTGTGTTTCTGTCTCTTGGCAGTTCCAAGTAGTGTGCAGTAAACATTTGGGACCCATGCTTTCATTTTCTTGGACACATACCTAGAGGTGTAATAGCTGTGTTATATGATAACTCTGTCTGTAACCTGTTCAGGAACTGCTAGCCTGTTTTCCAAAGCAGCCGAGTGTTCACTTCTATAGCAGCAATGTGTGGGAGAATGCCAGTTCTCTACGTCCTCACCAACACTTGTTAAGCCTGTTTTTCTGACTGTAGCCATCCTGATGGATGTGAAGTTGTATATCATTGCAGGTTTAATTTGTATATCGTTGCAGGTTTAATTTGTATTTCCTCAATGGCTAATGTTTAGCATCTTTTCATGTACATTTTGGCCAGAGAGTTCCTACTAGCAGAACCAAGTAAAAGTCCTTTGCATATGATTTGCAGATATGTTCTCCCATTCTGTGGATTGTCTATTCGTTTCTTGATGGTGTACCTCAAAGCACGAAGTTTTTATTTTGACCAAGTCTAATTTTTCTGTTTTTTCTTTTTTGCTTGTGTTTTTGGCAGTGATTATGCCTTTAAGAGTTTTATAGTTTTTGCTCTTACATTAATTTCTGTGATTTATTTTGTATGATGTAAGGAAGGGATACAACTCAGTTTTCCTTGTTGCATGTGCACCTTCTCAAGTGTTTTGTAAACTCCCCATTTGTAGCGTGTAGACAAGTGTGAGTAATACATACCAGCTGCACATGTTAAGAGTAGAAAATAAAAGGGCAGCTTCAAAGGATATGATGTTAAATGTAATTTGCACAGGGTAGTTGGTATCAATGCGCTGCAAATATTTAGCATGTTCATTTGTTATAAACATACAGGATAGCAGTACTTTTTAAAATCGTCTATATTAATGAAAGTGAGAGTTGTATCTCTCATTTATGTCTAAAGTTTAATTATTTTTGGTCCTAACTTATGTCTCCTTGATGCCAGCAGTTGTATTATATGACATTATTTTGGTGATGAGATTTTTGTAAGCGTTGAACATTTTGTTAAAAGTTCAAAACAAAACTCAATACAGTACAATGTGTGCGACAGTTAACATTTCTAGAAAATTCAGCAGGTTTAATAAAGCAGAACTAGGTTCTAGGCTCAGTTAATTAGAAGCTGATTTTTTTCAGATATAAAACGGTTCTTTGAAAAATGTCCTATGCAGAGTAGTTAAGTCCAGTTAGCTACAACTTTTGCTTTTCATCACCAGGTACCTCATATGCAGTCAGTAAATTGGAGAATGGCATCAATATAATGAAGTTGTGTTGATTCATACATGAAAAATCTTTTTCTAGGAAATGCAAATCAGAATAGCAGGAGTAGGATAACTTTCAAATTGAAAGGGAAAGCCCTTATCTAGCTGTACAGGCAAGACCTCTAAAGAAAATTCAGGCCTGCTTTCCTCGCTTTGCTTGGCTTCCTCTCTGTGGCAATTTATACTTTTCTGTCCATTTTTTTTAATGGTAACCTTGTTACCCAGGGTTTCATTTCCATGTTCTAAACCCCCAGTAATTTAATATCCCTTGAAGCAATCTGCAGAGATACTGAGCTGCTTGTCAGTGTTCAAGTTTTTTAGTGCTCCAGTTATGATAAAGTGTAGTGTTGAGTAATTTACTGCTGTTCCGTTTTCCCCATAAAACTTCTATTTTTAGTGTGCAATTTTGCAGAATTTAAGGTGTTTCAGGAAAACATTGATTGTTATGCAGAAATGCCCATTACAGGTAGATGACTTTTTTGGTGAACTCCCCTGACCTTTAGGCGAAGTCTTTCTCTCTCAAAATATTTTCTGCTGCATTGGATCTAAGTTTTGGCGCCCGAGATTTTTGTTGTGGCATGTGGGCTTTCTAGTTGTGACGTGCGGATTCAGTAGTTGCAGTGCAGGGGCTTAGTTGCCTGACCAGGGATGATACTCTCATCTTCTTCATTGGAGACCTGGACCACGAGGGAGTCTGAAATCCCCTTATGTTTAAATATCTGTGGTCTCTGATTCTGACTGATGAGAGAAGGACACTTGGAATAAAGTGTGGTCTGGATACTATTAATATATGTGCATGCTCAGTGTGCCTGACTGTCCTGTGACCCCATGGACTATAGCCCGCTGGGCTGCTCTGTCCATGGAATTTCTGAGGAGGGAATACTGGAGTGGGTTGCCATTCTTCTCCTCCAGGGGATCTTCCTAACCCAGGGATCAAACCTACGTCTCTTATGTCTCTGGCATTGGCAGGCAGGTTCTTTACTACTAGTGCCACCTGGGAAGCCCTGGTCTGGATCCTGACCACCAAAACCATCTTGACAGAGAAAGTGCCTGTAAAAAAATTCAAATCTTAAGATCCCATCTCATAGAGTGTGAATCACTGTGAAATTAACTTTGAATTCTACATTTTTTACTGGATTGATATTTGAGGTCAACTGTTGAACCTTATTCAGTCATGCACATTATCTGCTTGTATTAGTTTGAATAGCAGTTTGAGGTGGAGGATGTACTTGAGATCTTCATTTATTACAGGTGTACCTTACATATTCTTCCCGGTTTCTTGGAGAAAGCATTAAGACTTACTTTCTAAGTTTGAGGATGTTGTAGGGAATTCTAGTGGTTATCATGTTCTGAATAAGGACACAATGCTATATTTTGCCCCTGAATAGACTGGAAACTTATTTCATCTTTAGAAAAGCTAATTGCATTTCCTAGCCTTGTTTGTTTATATAGAATTGTATGTACTTCCCACTTTCCATTTAATATCCAAGTTCCCTTTTCTAAATGGGAGGGAAGTCTAATTGCTTAATGCCCATTTCTTGCTGAGTCAGATGAGTTTTGCTACATTTTTGGTCCCATTTCCCATGGTACTCTTAAGACTTCATCTTTCTCAGACTGTAGGTTATAGCCATCTCACTCTTATGATCTAGCTTCTGAAGTTTAGAGGTTGACAAGTAGGAGGGGTTATTCTGCCCTTAAATAGTGAAGGTTCTGTCAGGGAGGAGGGCAGCATCTTGCGCTATTAACATGAATTGTCTATCATTTGCCTGGTCCAGGAGTTGGCAGACTTTTTCTTAAAGGGCTGGATAGTAAAAATTCTAGTCTTACAGTCCACACAGTCATTGCCACAATTAAGAGAATAAAAGTAACTGTAGATAATACTTAAATGGCTGGCTGCACCTGTGTTCTGAAAGTCTTGAATACTTTTCATCAGACTTTAATTTCTTAAAGTTGGTTTAAATTTGTGTTACTTGAAACAGTTTCATCCCAATTAGTCACAAATTCTACTTTTCTGGAGATAATTTCTTCTTCTTTGGAGAGCCTTTTTCTTGGTAATGTAAAGAAAGCATAAAGGTCATCAGACTTGTAAACAGCTGTTGCTTCCATTACTTTGTTGAGCCAAGCAGCATCTATGAGACAGTCTCTCACCAGCATATATATATATATATATGTATGTATGTATGTCTCTGAATTTAGCACTGAAAGTCTGAGTTCAAGTTTTATGTGTGGCTGTATTTTTCTTTGGATATGTTACCATCCACAGGTCATTTATTGTTTCTCTCGGCTTTAGACTATGCATTATACTGCTATCACCAAAATAAAAACACTTTTCTTATCCTGAAACATACAAATCCCATCATGGAGTGGGATATAAAAATTTATGGGAGTTTTTAAGATGAAGTACGAGTTTTCAAAGAAATACTGTTTGTAGCACTCCATAGGTATAGCTGTGGAAAATCATAACCATAATCATTGCTCTGACCTTGCTTTTCTACCTGCTTGATACTTCAGTTTGGAAATAACTATATGGAGAAATTAAAAGTCTCAATGGATGCTCACCCCTCACCCCCACCCCAAATACTTTGGAAGATAATACAAACTATAGCTTTTGTAATAGTTACCTTTGGTTCAGCCAGTTATAGTCATATTATTCAGAGGCAAATCTTCCCTGCCCTGAGTTCTTAAGTGCATCCTTCTGACCCTAATCTAGAGAGCCTGTTGCCTGCTTTATCATGCTTCCTGTACAACCTCTATCTGTGTCTTAATCTTGCTTCTCACTCTTTTGGGGAGCCACGCCTTTCTGCTTATGGGGTCTTACTTCCCCAACCAAGGGTTGGAACCATGCCTTCAGCAGTGAAAGTGCAGAGTCCTAACTACTGGACTGCCAGGAAATTCCTCCTCACTTCTTTTTTAAGTTGATAATTTTGCTAAGTGTTCTAGATTAATCTGTCTCATAGAATGTGGAATCTAGTCCCTATCAAAAAGCTCCTGTTTTTGAAAATAGCTTTCCTCTTAAAGGATGATTGAATTTTTATCTGGATTCTATTTAAGTCTTAGACTAGTGTGTCTTGACGCTTATAGTTTTTAATTGTTATGCTGTGCCCTCTGAAAACACTTAACAGACCTAAAAGCTGTCTAACATGTGATTTGTTCAGAGGTTAAGCACATCAGTACTAATTACCACTTTTTTTGAATTTCATTGATATGAAGAATAACACTAAAGTGAATTCCTGTGTCTTAAACTCAAGAGAGATAAGTAGATCTCATTTCTAATATATATTAGGCTTATAGAGGACTCTGCCTATCATGTCCTTTTACTACATCTTCAGTGTGGCACTATTCTTTCATAGATTAACATCTTGCTCAAGAACGTATGCAAATAAGTGTCAGGGTATCTAACCCAGGCTTCTTACAGAACTACTCTGGGGATCATTTCAGTTGGTAAGACTGGCCATTCTTTCCTTCATTATTGCAACATATTTATGGAAATTTCCATGGGATTCTCAACTCATAGGGTATAAATGTGGTGTTCTCTAGGCCATATTACTAGTTCTCTTTCACTTGCATGCAGCTGTAAAGCTGAGTTTTTAAAAAATAGTTTTTAAGTTACACCTGAAAAGTACAAATTTTGGTGTAGATCTGAATTTGGATTTTTATTCTTTTTAACGGAATGTGTTGGGGTCCCCATACCACCCCCCCAGGCTTGGTGATTGTCTTAAGAGGAGTCACAGGACCTAACATTCATTACCACGGCTTTGTCTTAATAACTATGAGAGAACACAAAGTGATGTCGGCAAAGGGAAAAGGCATGTGGTGCAAAGTCTGGAGGATACCAGGTGCAGGCTCCTGAGAGTCTTGGCCCAGCAGAGAGACACAGCACACCCTTCATTCCTCCAGCAGTGGACTGTGACAAAACTGGTGAAATGTTGTGGACTGTGGAAGCTTATTAGAGATTTGGTACCCAAGGTTTTTATTGGATTTGGATTCTTATGTAGGCATCTCTGCCTGATTTGAACCAGAAGTCTAGATTCCCAATAGGAAAGCAGGTATTCAGCATAAACCATATCATCTGCAGAAAAGCTTAGGCACAGTGAACCACTCTTTAACAGTTGTGGGAACCCTCCTGAACAGTCATTGTGCTAGCCGAGGACCAACTGTGCAAGCTGACTTTTCTAAGAATGGCAACCTCAGGCTGGCATGTTAACGTCCCTGTACATGGAGCTTATCCTTGACTGCTTCTTTCGATTGTGTTTAGTCTTAAAATGTTAATTGAAGAATTTATTGAATTTGTTGACTTCACGTATTTTTTAAAAAAGTTGAGGATGTTTTAGGTACATAAATACATACTATCCAACAAGGTACATTTAAACAAGTAGATGAAGAAACCACTAGACATCTTAAGCAGCAGTCTTGTTTTGGGAAATTTTCCTCTTGTACCCTTTTATTTTCCTAGGTACATATCTTTTGTCATATAGCTTTATTGGGTCTCTGAGTCTGCTTCTAGCTTCCCCAATAAGCTGTGTTCTAGCCAACGTTAAGTCTTGGTTATTCCCTTTTCTCTTGCCTTGCTGTTATTCATTCTGAGCTCATAATGCTTGTTTTTTACGTTACTATGTGTGAGTTCCCTACATGTCACCTTGCTCCACTTCTGACTTCTTAGATCTGCTGACCATTCCAGTTGAGTATATGAAACCTTTGGTTGTCTTCTGTCCTAATCCACCTTTCTTACCCATTTGGAGGCATACCTTGGGGAGATTGCCATTTTGGTTCCAGACCATTTCAGTCAAGTGAATATTGCAATAAAATGAGACACAAGTTTTTTTATTTCTCAGTGCATGTAAAAGTTTATACTGTACTATAGACTGTTAAGTGTGTAATAGCATTATGTCTAAAAAAAATGTACATACCTTAATTTAAGCTCCAGTACTTTGGCCACCTGATAGAAAGACCCGACTCATTGGAAAAGACCCTGATGCTGGAAAAGATTGAAGGGAAAAGGAGAAGGGGACAGCAGAGGATGAGATGGTTAGAGAGCATCACTGACTTTAGTGGACATGAATTTGCATAAACTCCATAAGGTAGTAGGGACGGGGAGCCTGGCATGCTGCAGTCCATGGAGTTGCAAAGAGTCAGACACACCTAAGCAACTGAACAACCACCTTAATTTTAAAATAGTTTTATTACTAAAAAAAAAAATGCTTTTTGTGAGCCTTCAGGAATCCTGATCTTAAGGTTTTGCCTCTATGTTGATGGCCCTGACAGATTGGGGTGGTGATTACTGAAGGCTGGGCTGGCTGTGGCAATTTCTTTAAGACAGTGCAGTTTGCCGGCTTGGCTCTTTTTTTTTCACAGATGTTTCTCTTAGCATGCAGTGCTGGTTGATAGCATTTTGTGTCTTTCAAAATTGGAGTCAGTGATTTCCAAGCCTGCTGTTGCTTTTATCAGTCATTTTTTTGTAATATTCTAAATCCTTTGTCATTTCAGTCTTTACAGCATCTTTACCAGCAGTAGCTTCGCTTTTAAGAAACCTCTTTCTTTATTCATCCATAGGAAGCAGCTCCTCATCCATTCAGGTTTTATCATGAGATGTAGCAGTTCAGCCTCATCTTCAGCTCCACTTCTAGTTGTCTTGCTGTTTCTACCACATCTGCAGTTCTTTACTCCACTGAAGTCTTGACGTGTCTCAGAGTCACCTGTGAGGGTTGGAATGTGCTTCTTCCATACTTCTGTTAATGCTGATATTTTAACCTCTTACCATGCATGAATCATAAATGTTCTTGATGGCATCTAGAATGATGAATTCTTTCCAGAGGGTGTTTAATTTACTTTACTTAGGTCAGTCAGACTCATGTCAATGGCAGTTTGTAACTTTATGAAATGTATTTGTGAAAAAGAACAGAAAGTTGAAATGACTCCCTTGATCCATGGGCTTGCACAATAGATGTTAGCAGGCATGAAAACATGAATCTTGTATGTTTCTATCAAGCTCTTGGGTGACCAGGCACATTGTCAGTTAGGCCTAGTACTTGGAGAGGAGTCTCTTTTTCTTAACAGTACATCTTAACAGTGGGCTGAAAACATGTTGTAAACAGATGTGCTGTCATCCAGGCTTTGTTCCATTTATAGGCAGAGAAGATTTAGCATAGTTCTTAAGGGCCCTGGGATTTACAGGTGGTAACTGAGCATTGGCTTCAACTTCAAGTCACCAGCTGCCTTAGTTCCTGAGAGAGTCAGCCTGTTCTTTTAAGCTTTGATACCAGGCATTGACGTCTTTTCTCTGTGAAAGTAATAGAAGGCTGTTTCAATCTATGTTTAAAACATTTGTTGTTTAGTGTAGCCACCTTCATGAATATAAGACTTTAGCTTGATCTCCTGGTGATTTACTGCAATTTCTACATCAGCACTTGTGGCTTCACTTTGATGTTACAGAGGCAACTTCTTTGCTTCAGCTTCAGGAACCAACCTCTTGGCTTCAGACTTTTCTCTGCAGTTTCCTCACCTCTCAGCCTTCATAGAATTGAAGAGAATGTGTGCTCTGCACTAGGCTTTGGCTTAGGGGAATGTTGTGGCTGGTATGTATGATCGATCTTCTTTCCATCTGAACTCAAACTTTATCAATACCAGCAGTAATGCTGTTGTGCTTTTGTGTGTTCACTGGAGTTGCACTTTTAATTTTCCTGCAGCAACTTTCCTCCTGCATTCACATTGGCTAACTGTTTGGTGCAAGAGGTCCAATTTGCTTTCTGTCTTGGCTTTCAATCTGCCTTCTCTGGTAAGCTTAACCATGTCTAAGCTTTTCAGTTAAAGTGAGAGAGATGTGACTCTTCCTTTCACTTGAGCACGTAGAGGCCGTTGTAGGGTTATTAACTGGCCTAATTTCAGTACTGCGTGTCTCAGGGAAAATGACAGTCCATGGAGAAGGGGAGACATGGGGGAGCAGTCAGAACACACACATTTATCATTTAGGCTTGCCATCTTGTGTGGTTGTCGTTTGCGGTGTTTCAAAACAAATTCAATAGTAAATCAAAGATCACTCTCCACGGATTACTGTAACAAAGATAATCACAGCGAACAAGTTTGAAATGTTATGAGAATTACCAAAATGTGACACAGAGACAAGAAGTGAACCAATGCTGTTGGAAAAATAGCACTGATAACATTGACAAAACCTTCAATTTGTACGAAACTCAGTGTCTGTGAAGTTCAGTAAAGCAAAACCCAATAAAACAAAGGTAGGCCTGTAGTTGTTCTTGTTGATTGAAATAGTTAATTCTTACTAAATTCTTCTCATAACCACCCTTATTCTGACTGCTAATTAATTTCCAGGACCACTGGACCATCTAAATTGCTCTTCCTGCTTCCAGCTTTTGTTCATTATCTTGTAGCCTCCATACCACTTGCTAGTTCAACTTCCCACCTACTCCTTGTCCCAAAAAATGAATTATGTTACCTTTATGATGAAAAATTCATGGAATGAAACTGAAATATTAACAATTAGACTTTGGTAGTGGAGCTTTTGTATTACTAATCAAGTCTGGAATTTTTTTTAAGTCTGGATTTTTAGATCTTGGCTTTTCTTAAGGTAAAACTGGCATCCCTGATGGTCATGGTTCATAAAATTCATGAATTACTTTAAAGCAGCTGATCCTATTGTGAGGAGATATGTCATTTTCATCATCTTGAAAGCAAGCACCTTCCCTGAAACTTAACTTTTTGAAAACTTTATACTGTTTTAATTAAAATTTGTCAAAACTTTAAAGAGCAAGTGTGGAAACTGTTAAAGAAGTTGGAAAGTAATTGCAAAAAGTTAATAGATTATTGAGGCTTCCCTGGTGGCCCAGATGGTAAAGAATCTGCCTGCAATACAGGAAACCTGGGTTTGATCCCTAGGTTGGGTAGATCCCCTGGGGAAGGGAATGGCAACCCAGCCCACTGTTCTTGCCTGGAGAATTCCATGGACAGTGGATAATTGGGTAATTGTCACTTTTGTTCAATCATTAGTGGAACTTCTGGCCTTTTTAAAAATGTATGTTGTGTCTTTAATACAACTTAAAATTTTTTAAAAAACTACAGTTTGCTAGAAATGATAAAAATTTAGGTTTGCAATGATGAATTAGTGATATATCTGTAGTATGACAGCCCAGTATAAACATCAGCTATGACTTACTTAAAATTCTCTTTGCTTTTTATTTTTAAAGGGACCAGTTACTCTCCCCAAGAAAATTCACACAACCACAGTGCTCTTCATAGTTCAAATTCACATTCTTCTAATCCAAGCAATAATCCAAGCAAAACTTCAGATGCAGTAAGTATATAAATATTTGCAGTTTTGTTTTTTGAATATGTTGCAAAATTAAAAAAAAACAAAGTTGATCTTAATGCACCTGAACTAATGAGCTAGCTTTAATATTAAAACTGAGAATAGTCTGAATATGCCATCTTGATATTGTTTCATTAACATCCTTTTGTGGAGCAAAATTTATCGTTGTGATACTTGAGATACAAAGAACTTCAGATTGTGAAACTTTTGTCTTGACTTGAGCTCTTTTTTTTTTCCCCCATAAACTTCTATTTTTAAAATCTTAAGTTGAGTATCCGCTATATAGTATCTACCCTACAAAACATTAATGATAATAGAGGTCTCGGTCCTAAAAGGCATGAATAACCCAGTGAGAGACTGTAGGTTTTTCTAAAAATGAAGTAATTGTTAATGAAGTAGTTTGAACTTTTTAAAGTTAGGATTCAAATGAAAGTTCTAATACATTCATGCAAAAATAAGATTTCAGCTTTCCAAGCAGATGCTAGATTTTTGATGTATAGAACAAAAAAATACAGACTGACTATAGGTCAGTAAACCATTAGATCAGTGCATGTTAAGGTCCCGGAGGAGCCCTCAAGAGGGGACTGAGCCTGGATGAAGAGGCTGTGCTGGCCAACAGGCTGACTGTAACCCATGTAGTGGAAGAGATTTGGAATTTGTGTAGCATGGAAAGGAACAGCACCTACAAAGACATAGAAGTGTGAAAAAGCACTTTGGAGAACACAGGTTTTGCTTGTGTGGAGAAATGGTAGGAGCTCAGGTTACACAGAGAATGGGGCCAGATCACACAGCGTTTTCTGCTTCCCAGGGATCGTGGACTGTATGTGAAGGCAGTGGAGAACTCCTCAAGGGCCTAGTCAGGGAAGTGCTGTATTTGCACTTTAAAAACCATCTGATAGCAGTGTGGAAAATCCATTACAGGAAGGACAAAAGGACAGCTAACTGAAAGGCCAGGGAAGTATCGGTTGAATCCTGCAGGCACTGGTTATTCAGGTGATGCTTTTGAACTGTGGTGTTGGAGAAGACTCTTGAGAGTCCCTTGGACTGCAAGGAGATCCAACCAGTCCATTCTGAAGGAGATCAGCCCTGGGATTTCTTTGGAAGGAATGATGCTAAAGTTGAAACTCCAGTACTTTGGCCACCTCATGAGAAGAGTTGACTCATTGGAAAAGACTTTGATGCTGGGAGGGATTGGGGCAGGAGGAGAAGGGGACGACCGAGGATGAGATGGCTGGATGGCATCACGGACTCGATGGATGGACGTGAGTCTGAGTGAACTCTGGGAGTTGGTGATGGACAGGGAGGCCTGACGTGCTGCGATTCATGGGGTCACAAAAGAGTTGGACACGACTGAGCGACTGAACTGAACTGAGCTATCGTACCTTAAGTGGTATTGAAAACTCTTGGGGTTTATTATTTTTTGTCTCTTGCTGAATCAGTGATTAGTACGTTTCCAGAGAAAATTGGGACATCAATGATTTTCATTAAAAAAAAAACACAACTTTGCTTAGTTTTAAGTATTAGGGTCTATTCGTGAAAACAAATCATACTGGTTATTTTAGCACAGAGAATTTCAAACACAAAAAACAAAAAGTAGCATAGATAGTGATTACCCCTGAGGACTAGAAACAAAAGGAAGAGGTTGGGGGTTATCAGAACCTAATTGCTTAGAGGAGGAGCCCAGCACAGTTCTCTGAGGGATATAATGAAAGTTTCTGATTCTGGATTGAGAGCTGGAAACTGGGAACCTCTGTGGCTGCTTTCTCCTGCCCTTCAGTCCTCTAATGTCTGGTATTGGCAGACTTAACAGAAAGCCAGCTGGCTAAATAGAATGTAATTTGCATTGTCCCAGCCTTAGCATTACAGAACATAGAAGGATGATATTGAGATCCAGACAGCAGCTTGATAAACTTTCACAAGTGTTATCATCACATTGCTTCTGCTGAATCATTTTCACTAAGAAATATACTGCATATTTTACAATGAGTATCCATTTTTGTGAAAAATAGCCCCATTAATTTAACAGTCTAGTACTAACCTCATGTTCCCTTCATCACTGACTATTTAGATTTTGTATTCATCTGCTGTTAGGACAGAGGCAGGCCATGTGGACATTGTTTTGGTGGAAAAAAAATTCTTTATTCAGAAAAAACGGTTTCTGATTATCTTTTCAGGAAATAGATTGGCATAATGAAATCAGCATAAATAATGGGCATCAGAAAGTTTGCAACATCCAGATTCTAAAGGGTGTCAGGGGATTTCATTATGTAAGTGACAACAGAACAGGGATTAAATGTCATGTGTTTTTAGAATCAAGGTTCCCCTTTCTGTAAATTTCAACTTTAGGTATATAATTAACCTTCAAGTGGTGGTCTTTTTCATCATAATGTACCCACTGGGCATGGCATTTTTTACAAACCGAGTTTAATGTTACCTGAGAAGCTGGCTTTTGAACATTAGTAATCTGAAGGTTACTTTCCAAATATGTCTTTAAATCACTTCTAATGGACTTTTTTGAGTAGTAGAGTAAAATATAAAATCACCATTTATTAATATTTTTGTAATGAAAGAGACGCACTGAAGAGTATTGGGTAGCCCAGGTTAAAAAAAAAAAAACATTATTTTAACCCAGGTTGAATAAAATCTTACAATTATATTTGTCAATCACACCTCAGTAAAGTGGAAAATAATACAATGGGAAGAACATTTAACACCTGCTTTTGCATATCAGCATTTAAGTAATTTCCTTGTTTCTTTAAAAGGTTCCTTCCTTAACCTGTTTTGGGGGATAGAAATAGGGTGGAGAAGATGAACTTAAATTACTAGTATGTGATTGTAATGCTGTACCCTGGAGCACATTTTGTTAAGTAAGATATTAACTTGTACTAACCTAGGATTTGATAGACCCATGCTCTTCAAGCTTCTGGTCTGTGAACTTTTAACTCACTGTCCTGCAGGTTGTGGCACAATGGAAATTAGTTGGCATTAAATACACTCTTTAGTTGAGCTGTAGTATATGTTTGTTTTTTAAAGCAAGACCTTTGGCTTGTGAAGCAGTGTGTTTATATATATTCTGATGCAAGCTCCTTGTCTCCTCCAGGACAAGTCACAGTTTGCATAACCATCACTTTTAAAGAGCACTGGCTTAGATCTTCCTGTTCTACTCTGATGTCCTCTGTCCGCCTTTAGACCAAATCTCCTTCAGCATCTTTAGACTGAACTACTACCATGTAATCACCTGCCCAGCAAACCAAATCTTGCAAATACATCCATAGAGGGCTTTGTTGGCATAATAATTTAGATCTAGGGGTTGGTAGATGGTAGAGAAGAACCCTTTTGAGTTTTGCCTTCTAGGTTGGGTTCCTGCAGCCTGGTGAAGCCTTCTCCTGGCTAGAGTCGGGTGGGTGTTGAGAATTAACTCTCCTCTGATCTCTAGAGGTTTGGAAGCACTGGGCTGATTTCCTGCAGCTTCACAATTTTGAAATAGCCTGAGAGCAGAATCTGCAGTGTTTCTTCAGCTATGCTCAAAATTGTTGCGACATTTCCAAAATTGGTGTTGATTTAGTGGAAATAGTAGGTACCCGAAACCTGAGTTTTGATCTTTTCTTCTAGTTTTGTGATGTATGGACATGTTCTCTTAGCTTGTTCCTGTGTGCTAAATTCAAGCTGAATAGGCAGTGCATAAGAATTCATTTCCTGAAGTGTTCAAATTGTGTCCCTCTGCACAGTGCTGAGCAAGGAAGAAGGATGAACTCCCAAAATATAACCTTTGCTTCACTTTAATCTCAGAGCTCCTTGGTAAACAGTTATCAATAAATTCATGTAATACTAGGATTTCTACCAGATTTCTTGGTGCTAGTGCAGGCAGTTAAACATTACATTGTTGAGATTAGTTCCATGAGCACTGGGCCTTTCAGGTAATTTTTAATTTCATGATAATTTTATAGTGTCTGTGAAATGACCAGCAAGAGACTGTGTCTGAGAACTAAGACCAATTTTAGTTCTGGGAAAATGAGTGCTGTGTTGCTGATGCTGTATGTTGTGTGAGACAAGTTCAGTTGATACTTGACATGTATTGTGGATTGTGAAGCTGGAGCAAATTCGTAGCTTTTAATATCCTGTGTTTATACTGAAGCTTCCTTGTGTGTGCTTTTATCCCCCACTAAGTAACACTGAATACAAGCAGGTTGATCTTTGTTACACTGATTACTGTTGTGCCTTAAAGTGTTCAGAACTGATAGGCTCTCATGCCATCAAGCCAGTCAGTTGAGAGTGGATTCTCTGTGTGACTAGACTTCAGCAGTTAAAATTGTGGGAATGGGGGTTTTGTAATGCTTTTCTAAGGTCAGCATGGTGTTAATTTCATGTCTTTCTTCTCCTATCTAGTAAAGATCCTGAACTGTTTAATTTGATACTTTATGGAGTGTTCCATTGTTACAGTTGAAGGTTTTCTTAGACTAAGAGCTCCTAAAGTGTACCTGCAGATGATTCCATCTCAGATGAGGGCACCTTTGTCTCAGGTCTTTTCCCGTGTGTGCTTATAAAACCATTTACATTCTTGATATATCAAATGATTAAATTACATTAACATTTTCTAATTTTTTTTAAGCCTTATGACTCTGCAGATGACTGGTCTGAGCATATTAGCTCTTCTGGGAAAAAATACTACTACAATTGTCGAACAGAAGTTTCGCAATGGGAAAAACCAAAAGAGTGGCTTGAGAGGTATTTGTGCTTAATTGAACAGTATTTCTCATCCTTGATTCTACAGGCTAACATCTTAGGGTGCTAAACACTCTAAATTTAGGTTTCTTAGTGTGCTATTCATCACTTCTCTTCTTAATTAGAATGTTGACCATTGTCTGTGTTTTCCATAATTTCTCTTGAAAAACAAACCTAAAAACTAGGACAGATGAGCAGCTGTCCACAAGGTCCTTGTAAACAGCATATTTAATTTTAAAAACATATTGATCTACATTTATTCATCTTTTCTATAATTTGTATTAGAAATCTTCATCTTGTAGGACAGTGTTTTCTTCATGTGGAATTATTGTTACCATGTTGAGTTATGGGGTTCATGGCATGTAAATAATCAGTGTAATGTTGCTGTCAGTGAGAAGAATTACTGTTGTTGCTGTGTCCCAGGTCCCACACCAGTTACATGACATCACTGCCTTGTTCTTTGATGTTCAGTGTACTGTTTCCTTAAGCATTTGACCAGAAGTGTTGTGTAGATGCATTGTATCTGTTATAATTTTTATGGGTTTATCTTTTATTTTTAGAGAACAGAGAGAAAAAGAAGCAAACAAGATGGCAGTTAATAGTTTCCCAAAAGATAGAGATTACAGAAGAGAGGTGATGCAAGCAACAGCCACTAGTGGGTTTGCCAGCGGAAGTAAGTATTAATTTTTCTTTGAACTAATGTAGTGTTTGATTCATTCCACTAGTTTGTTTACTTTACAGACGTATGTGCATCGCCATTTATAATGTAAAATAGAAACATAACAGGTTTTTTTCTTTTATGCTAGATCTGTCCTTGTAACCTACATTATTTTGTTTCTTGAAAAGGGAAAGAGTATATAATAGAATAGTACATAGTAGAATGAATACACCTGTATATTCATCACTACTCCTAATGGCTATGATGCCACTGAGTTGGTTAAAAAGTAAAATTTTATGTTGTGGAGTAACTTCTTACAACAGGAGTGGCCACAACATCCCCCTCCCCCATTTAAACTGGACACTGCTAACCTTCCTGGATTTCAATCTAATAATTAAATCAAAGGTACACAGATAGTGACATGAAGTGCCTGTTTTTGTGTTGGCATTGAGAAAACTTGTTTATCCTTGTATTTGGAAATGGTTTCATAATGATCATAGATCTATGTGCTATCTTGGTACTGTGGGCATACCTTCATGTTCTCTTAAGGTCAGATTTTGTCCACATTGAACAATATGGGTAACATAAATTTATTTTTAAATTCAAGTAAAGTTTGAATTTAAAGATATTACCACATATGTTCTATTCCCAGTGACTTGTCTTGCCCAGAATAAAATTTAAATGCCACATAGAATTCTTAGGCTCTTTATCAACTTTTGAGAATTTTAAGATCTGTTTTGGAAATTCTTAGACTTAAGCATATTTGAGTTCTCATTCTGTAACTGAGAAAAGTAGGGATATATTTGGTCCCAATAAAGGATATTGAACTTTTGATGGGAAAAATTATTTAAGGTGATACATAATATAGTTCTGTAGGGCTGAATGTTTAAAATGTGTTTCTAGAAAGAATAAATTTGTTATATTAAATTGTACTTGAGTTTTAGAAAATAAAAATGGTTTAAGGTACTCTAAGAAATTAAGAATATTGTATTTTGATACAGAAGACTTTGGTTGTAGTCTCATTTTACTTACGTAACTGACTTTTGGTGAATAACTAAAAATGAGAGGCTTTTCCTTCCAGATTAAAAAAATACATAGTGCCCAGCTTGTGGTCCTCTTGAATAAATTATGGGTATCTAGGAAGAGCAGCTAGTTGGAATAAAGATAACATATTTTAGTTATTAGGGCAGGCCTCTCCACATAAGAGGCTGGTGATTCCCAGACAGGAAAAGATTACCATCTAGTATGTCTGTCCCTTCCAAAATAACCTAGGCACTTGTCCTCTCTTGCGGGTAATTGGAGATCTGATAGAAATGTTGACAGAAGTGAAAATACAAGTTTTGTCTGCTTAAAAAATACCTTTAAGAAAATAAAACCATAGTTGTATTTTTAAATTATCTCTGTCTTGTTTTTAGTTTCAGAAGTAAAGTAAATTTTTCTTCTTTATGATTTCAGAAGTTAGATATGTTTGTTACTAAAAATGAAAGAGGGAAAATATTTTAATCTCATGATTCAGGAACACTTGACATAAACTTTTTTTCTAGCTGCATATTATATTGTATAAAAACTTCATGTGTATGTATTTTACATCAAAATCAGATTATGTTGCTGTTCTTAACCTTTTCTTCTGCTCAGTAATGTTTCAAGGATACAGGACTTCCCAGGAGACCCAGTGGTTAAGACTTGTGCTTCCACTGCAGGGAGCGGGGTTTGATCGCTGGTTGAGGAACTATGATTCTAGATGACTTAAGGCACTGCCCCCCCCATTTTTTTTCCCAAACATATGTTTGCTTGTCATTTTATAATTTAACTTTTATTATGTTGACTGCATGCTGTTCCCTTTTTTGGACATGCTCATGTCCGGTAGATAATCCTCTGTCTGTGGAGACTGGCGTGGTTTTCAGCTTTTTCATACAGTAAACAGTACTGCTATTCCTATGTTTGCCCACTTACCTGATTACTTAGTTAAATTCCTAGAAGTGTAGAGGAGGAGAGTGGTCTGTGTTTGTGTTGAAATGTAGTCATATATTACACTTGGAGTTTTAAGTAATATTTGAGAAAGGATTTTAGCTGTATTGCTGCTACTTTTTTTTTTTTTAATTGGTCAACTAACTGTACCTGGTGTGAGAGTAATAGTTACTAAGCCTTTGAAGTACTTAACTTTGTCTACCAAAAACTGCTGGGAGAGTTCCCTCTGTGTCTGGTACATTGGTATGCATGTAAGGTGGCACTTAAAGCTTTGTTCTTTCTAACAGCCCACTAAAGAGGTGTGGAGCAGGGAGCAGGAAGGATTGGGAACACTTTACATGTAAAGAGAGAAAGGTAGAAGAAAGGATTTTTAAGAGGATTTTTGGGGTTTGGGGTTTTTTGGCAGTGTTGCAAATAATCCACAATTTGACACTGAAGTTGTAAAGGTGAAATTTTAAATTTGATATCACTGCTACTGTAATTGCACTGATGTGGTTGTATTGTGTTTTGTTTGATTTTTAATCTTTAATCTGTGCCTCCTAGAGTGATTGCTCTATGGTTAGGGAAACTTTTAAGTTCTTCTTCTTCAACAGTGACACTACTGACATTCTGGGTCAGGTCATTCTTGGTGGAGTCTGTCCTCTGTTGTAGAATGTAGAGCTTGTTCCCACCTCCACACATAAGATCCCAGTAGCACTCCTCTCCTTGCCCCAATTGTGACAACCAGAAGTGTCTCCAGACACATGCTTAGTGTTCTTGTTGTGGAGATGTGCAGATCAAGTCACTTTAACTGTGTTTCGTCTTGAGTTGTGAGTAATAGAAAGCTGTTGGGGCCATAGCATTCTCATCTGCTGTGATTTTGCTGCTGTGTCTCTCCCCTCACTCCCAAAGTTTACACATGTGAGAAGTATCTTTAATTTTCGTCTGAATACTTGATACATTTTGGCTGTAGTCATACAAAACAAAGGGCATTTACTTCATGAAGAAAGTGACAGAGTTGATGGGAATTGGGCATGTTTTGTTTTTGTTGTTTAAACTGTTAAATCTGTCTCTAAAAGCTTGTGGTAGTGTTATTTTCAGGAAGAAACTCTAAATTTTTAAGTTGTATGTGCACTCAACTTGATCGTTTACTGATAAGTTAATATCATGGAGCAGATGTTTGTGATCTGCTGTGGCAGCTCAGTCTGTTTATTTTTCTGGTACAGTAATAAATGCATCTTTTCTAACCCTGATTTTCATTAAGTCTTCAAGTCAAAAGACCTTGTTTTGATAATGACTAAAGTTGTTTGTTTGTTTGTTTTTTGACAGTATCCAGTACTATACCCAGTACCTTTTGTTTGGCTATAATGTTAGAAGGTGTACATTGCCAACTTGAAAACTGACTTGTAGTTTAAGCATACTTCCTTCTTTGTGTTCTTGTGGTCTCTAGACTTGGAGGAACCATGAACTGGAAAAAAAATAACACTGCATTCAACAGGGAGGACATCCTTTGGTGATCACGTGCTTGAATCTTAAGATGTTTTCCTACATGGAAGTTGCTTTCATCCTTTAGTTACTGGGGAGACTATTGTAATTTAGGCTGGAGAATTTTTGATAAATATAAATTTTCTTTTAACTGTGATTGTTCAGATTTTCCTTCTTTTGTACTTACTTTGCAGAAGCAAAAGTATTTTGAGTTTAAAATTTATTTTTGTGGCTTTAAGTTGAAAGAGAATCTGTTTTTAACATACCTAAATGTATTTTTCTGACTTTGCTGCAGATGTAGGGCTTCTATTTTCAGATAGCATTATCTATAACTTTATTTTATAACTAACTCTGGTATTTGTTAGCATTTTAAAAATGATTTACTTACTGAATGCAGAGCTCTTCACAAATTCAGCCATCCCTAAATGAGGTTGTTTTAGCCCTAGTACCAACGACTTTAGAGCCCACTAGTTAGCTGCTTCAGTATTCAGAAAAATCAGGCTAACAAAGTAGTAATTCTTTGCAATTGAACCACTGTGGATGATACAGTCAATTAGAGCCAAAATCCATATTTTAAAAGAATGGATCATTTGCCTTTTCTGTTTTTCAAATATTTTTTTAATTTGAATAAAATGTTATAAATCCATATATTGATCTTTTTAAAAAATGTTCTGTTTGAACTATGGTGTGGTTCTAATGAATTCTCCCAAACTAGTAGCCCACTTGAACTCCGAGTACAGAATTAATATTTATAGTCGATCTGAAATTCCTCTTCTAGTATTTGGATGTTTATAATGCTAGTGGTAAAACTGCAGACACTAACTGGGCTTGCAGTTTTATAGAAAAGATATAAGTACAAGTATGTTGCTAAATTAGCTGATGTTAAAGACAGGATTCTAACGTAATCTTTTTTCTTCCCCCCTTCCATCATTCCGACATCTCTTTTTCCGAACTCTGAACTAAAGTGGAAGACAAGCATTCCAGTGATGCCAGTAGTTTGCTCCCACAGAATATTTTGTCTCAGACAAGCAGACACAATGACAGAGACTACAGACTGCCAAGAGCAGAGACTCACAGTAGTTCTACGCCAGTACAGCACCCCATCAAACCAGTGGTTCATCCAACTGCTACCCCAAGCACTGTTCCTTCTAGTCCATTTACGCTACAGTCTGATCACCAGCCAAAGAAATCATTTGATGCTAATGGAGCATCTACTTTATCAAAACTGCCTACACCCACATCTTCTGTCCCTGCTCAGAGAACAGAAAGAAAAGGTATGCCGTTATTACTAGATGCTGCACGTTGAACTGTAGTGTGAGTTTCTGATTATATGACATTATTTCCGTCAGCTTCAGTGAGACTCTGAATTATAAATCCGTTTAAAAGTCTTTTAGAATGTTACTACATAGATTAGATCTTGAGTTAGCTGTAATTAGTGTTTTTTTCTTTTATTGTGGAGCCTCAGAACTGGTTTTGCATTTAACACTTTGAAGTCAAGTGCTTAATTTTTAACAGTAATGGATAAAACAACTTACTAAAGCTAAATGAGTGTCCCATCACACGTGTATACAAGTAATTTTGGGTGTTCTTTGATAATTGTCTTCATGATTTAGTCTAGAAATTGTCTCAATTTTCACTTAAAATTTAATATGAAGAGAGACATTTAAAAACTTGTCATTTCCATGTAACATGCAACTATTGGTTTCAGTTTTTGAATTAGACAGCTGAGTTATGGGCCGTAAGACAAGGAGTCTTACGTCTGAATTAGGACTTAGTTGAAAGAGTAGAGGTTAAAATTTGCAACCCAAATTCCAGTTCTGTGCTAATAACCATAGAATGTTCAAAAAAGTTAGAAAAAAAAATTGGGAGATGACAGATAATGGGAAGCACAGTGATGGGATAAGCATATTTGCATAGACCAGTCACAGTCCCAGACTTAACACTGTTTTATGAAACTAAGGAAATTTAAAGGCATTAAGTAAACAGATCACTCTAATGAGTAGACTCATTAGCAGATTAGCATCAGTTAACGGTTGAGGAATTTTTCTTTCCTTTGGGTTTAGGAGATGTGACATGGACCTATGGCGTGTTCAAGCTTTTACTGTAATATCTGGCCCACTGTTTCACACTGACTTAATTTGTTGACAAAGGATTTAAGTATTTGGGTTTCTTTCGCTTCTAGTGTCTTCTCCTTTTATGTATGTTGTTTGAATTTCCCCTGTAGCAGTTTTTGCACAGTATTAAACCATGCTTTATCATAGTGCATAGTATATAAACAGGGTATTCCAAATGTTGTCAGATTCCCCAAAGATGGTGTATCAGAATTCATTGTACAAGTTATATTTGCCCTGATGCAGAACTAAATTTCCAAAAGAGAATTTCTTAGAAAATCTGATTTAATGCATTAATTGTTAGTTAGTAGTACTTTCTAAAGGAAGTTTGGTTTTCCAGTTTTGTCAGTTTTGTTTACAGAACATTTAGTTTTAAAAGCCTTTCTCAGTTTGAAAAAAAAATCCTTTGGCCTTAAAAAGATCTTTGGTATTTATCTCATTTTACCTCTTGTTCATATAATAGCCTTTTTTTCAGCTCTTACCTTCATCTTGGAATTCTTTTCTTCCCTGACTTCTAGAATACTGCTGCTTTTTAATTTCCCCAGTCTTCTCTTCTTGCTCCTTAAATGTCAATAGAGTTTAGTCTCCTACTGTGTTGTTTTTCTTTTTCTTCCCCCTAACATGTTCTCATTTGCTGGCTGGCAATTCTTAGGACTACTTTGTCTACATAAATGACTCTCAAATCTTTATTTCTAATTCACATACATGTCTGCTTCCTTATCTAAGTAGTTGGTATCCAGAAGTTAACGTGTACCAAATGTCTCCCTTTCCCCTAATTTGTAGGTTCTCAGCAATAACACAATCCTCCCAACTACTCCGTGTTCTTTAACATTCTTGCCCTTCTACCCCTACCCATCCATCAACAACTCTTGGATTCTTCCAGATTTCATTCATGTTTGTCCTTCCTCTTGGTACTGCCAGTGCCATGAGACTCAGATCATGGCTCTTGAAATAACCTCTGATAACTGCTTGCTGTGCTTCCTTCTACCCAGTCTGTGCACTTAGCAGTGACATGATTATACTGGGTTGTGTTCTTTTCTTGGCTTAAAATTTTCTAGTGGTTTTCCCCAAAGGATCAAAGTTCATACTTCTCAATAAGACAATAGCAAGTCCTTGACAGTCTGATCGTGTCTGTCTTAACTAGCTTGATCTCCAGTATTTTACTCTTACATTCTCTGTATAATTCATCTGCTAAAAACTTGTACTTTTTTTAGATCATGTTACGCTCTTCCATGGCTTGAGCCTTTGCTGAAAAGGATATATTCTTTCCTCCATTCCCATTCTGTTGAACTCAGGACTCTTTTTTTCAGAGCCAGCTATGATGTCCTTCTGTTCTCAGTGTCAGTTAACCTCTCAAAGACTTTTCTTTTGGTCTGTTACTGCACTTACAACTTTATTATTTTAGTTTCTTCAATTAGACTGTCCTATGTAGGGTTAGACATTATGATTTATTGCTTTTTGTACTTTCTTCACTCCCTGCCTTCCTTCAAAACTTCAAGCACCATTCCTGAGAAACTTAACATAATAAAAGTAAACTGTATACCTAGTTTGGTGCTAAATATTTTGTATACATTTTATTCTTTAAAACAACATTGTGAGGAAAAGAGTTGTCTGTTGGATATGAAAAGCTTAAACATTGCTGAAGACTAAGGCAATGGCACCCCACTCTACTACTCTTGCCTGGAAAATCCCATGGATGGAGGAGCCTGGAAGGCCGTAATGCATGGGGTCACTGAGGGTCAGACACGGCTGAGCGACTTCACTTTCACTTTTCACTTTCATGCATTGGAGAAGGAAATGGCAGTCCATTCCAGAGTTCCTGCCTGGAGAATCCCAGGGACAGGGGAACCTGGTGGGGTCACATAGAGTCGGACACAACTGAAGCGATTTGGCAGCAGCAGCAGCAGCAAACGTATTGTGTAAGATGAGGTTTCTCCAAAATCCATGTTCTTTCCGTAAAATTGTATGCCATGAAAGAGATTACAAATCAATTCATATTTAAATTCTACAGAGTTTCTTTACTGATCACAAACTTTATGTGAGAATTTTACATATAATTTTAAGCTTCTAAGAAGCAACCTGATTACCTTGGAATTGCCTGTGTATATAAGGAAAATAGTATTTCCCCTTCCGTGTGAATTGAAACAATATTATTCCCTTAAATGTGTAACAATTTGGAACTTTTCAGATTGTTTTCCAGTTAGTCTAAATTTATAAAAGGTCCATTAATTTGAAATACATTTTTCCCCTCAGTTGAGATATCTGTGTTGTTTCAGTTAACCTTCCTGTTGACTCTTCTCATCAACATAGTGATTTCCTTGTTTGGATTTTCCTTAACAAATAATTAAGAGGTTGATGGTTCATATAAGATGGGTCTTGGTCTTAAGTGCTAAAAGCTGTATTTTAAGAGCAGGATCTCTGTCCTGACCACTTCTCTATCCCTAGAATAGGCAGTCGGTATTTGTGATATGTGAATAAATAACTGAAAGAATGGTAATGTGCTGTTGAGGGCTGGGGAAGCACCTGCCTTGGTCATGGTTTAAAAATGTATTTGGAGAAGAAGTGTTACATATGTTGTGATCTAATTAAAGAAACCAGAAATAGATTTAGATCTGTGTAATGCCAGTGTATCTTCCATTAAAAAGAATGTAAGGCAGATCAGTCTGTGCTTGCTTGAGGGATAGAAGTGTGGAGGAGCTATGAAGCTGTTTGGTCTTGCAGAGAATAATAATTCTAGTGTTAGGTAGAGTGAAACAAGGGTGTCAGGTTACCTCCTTACAGATTTATATCTTTGTTATAGTAACATTTGAACATCCGTTGGCAAGATTACTTTATTGGACAACAAAGTACAGAGAAACTCTGTGCTTAAAAGATGGTGAAGTTGAATTTTTACAGATTAGTAGCCCGTTGAACATTCTAAACTGGTCCTGACTCTACCCTCCTTTCCAGATTTGTGAAATGACAAAATAGGCAGGAGACATAGGTCCTTGTTTTTGATTTGGCCAAACAAGTGCCAAAGTCAGAAGAGATTAAAATTTCTTATTTAATAATTTTGAGTTATAGTTTATTAAAATAAGTTTGAAAAGTAAACAGTAGCTGCAGAAGCAGACCTAGTCAGTGGCCTTAAGTAATTTCTCAGGAAATGTAGCATGTCTAAAGAGTCAGTCAGTTACATGCTGGTTCTGTAGTCTTATGCCTCAGCTGGTAAAGAATCTCCTTGCAATGCGAGAGACCTGGGTTCGATCTCTGGGTTGGGAAGATGCCCTGGAGAAGGGAGAGGCTACTCATTCCAATATTCTGGCCTAGAGAATTAATGGATTGTATAGTCTATGGGGTTGTGAAGTGTCGGACATAACTGAACGACTTTGACTTTCTATAGTCTTAATCTAATAAGAAAGGGATTAGTCATTCTTAATATGAGGTATAAGTTAGTCACCTAAACTTCCTTTTTGTGTTTGATGCTGTTTGTAGACTGGGTGAAATTAAAATGAACTCAGACTTTGCAGTGTATGTTAAGGAAGTAAGCCCACAGAGGAGGTCATAACTGGTTTTAAGTGGGACACCATTCAGCCCTTCCTTGCTTTGCTTTAAACTACTTTTAGGATTACTAAATATTCATATAAAATTAGACCAATTGGCCATAGAGGTACTGAGATACTTGAATAACTGGGGACATTAATGGGGAGAGGTTGGTTAGTCTGATTTAGTCAGTGAGTTTACTAAAATTATGTTAATAAAGATGGCATTTTGAATAGTGGGACAGAGGGAATACTGGTGGTGAAAGAATATTAGAAAATATTTGTTTATAACTTGAGAGTCAAGGAAGATCTTTTAAATCAGACTCAAAACACATTTGCCTTGAAAAGTTCATAAAAGTTCTCTAGGACAGAGATACAAGAAACAAAGGTTGAAACCAAATGCCGAGTTAGGAGAAAATATTTGAAACATATTTAAGACACAGTACGTTACGGCTACATTAAGAATTCATCAAAGCAGTATGAAAAAAACAATCCAGTTGAAAAATGACCAAAGGATAGGAACCAGCAGTTATAGAAGAGGAATTTTAAATTACCCATCTTGCTTTAGAATAGTTAGAGAAATTTACTCAAAATGGGACAAAAGCCTTAACTTAGGAGTTAAAAGCTATAAAACTCTTGGAAGAAACAAGGTAAAATCTTTATGACACTGGATTTGGTGCTGATATCTTGGATATGACACTGAAAGCACTGGCAACAGAAAGAAAAAAATAGATAAATTGGACTTCATTGAAATTAAAACTGTGCCTCAAAGGACGCTCTAGAGTGAAAAGACCACCCATGGAGTGGAGGAAGCATTTGTTAAGTCACATCTGATCAGGGGTTAATATCCTGAATATACAGTAGTGTGACTCAACGAGAAAGTGAACAGCCCAGTTCAGAAATGGGTAAAGGAGTTCAAAAGACATTTTTCCAGATAACATAATCTAATAATGGCCAGTAAGCACATAAAAAGGTGTTCAGCATCATTAGTCAACAGGGAAAGCAAGTCAGACCACAGTGAAGTATCTTTATACACATTGAGAAACAGCCGCTGTGGAATACAGTTTGGCAGTTCCTCAATGGGTGAAACATAAAATTACCGTAGGATCCTCCAGAGATTCTTGCTTAAGTGTAATCAGGAGAATTGAAAGCCATGGAATCAAATGGATATTTATACACCAAGGATTGCAACAGCACTGTTCACAGTAGCCACACTGAGGAAACAGTCCTAGGGCAAACAAATGTTAGACACACACACACACACACACATATGCAGTGTTACTCAGCCTTAGAAAGTAGTAAGATTGTGATACACACTGCAGCACGGAAACCTTGTGCTCAGAGGAATTTAGAAACCTTGTGCTCAGTGACACAAAGGACAGCTATTGTGATCCAGTTTTGTGAGGTACCTCAAATGGACAAATTCATGACCACAAACTAGAGCTGTGCCTCCTTAGGTTTTGTGAGATGGGGAGCTATTATTGTTCAGAGCATTTGTTTGGAAACATGAAAAAGTTCTGCAGGTGAATTATGATGGTTGTGTGTCAGTGTGAATACACTTAATACTACTGGATTGTAAACCCAGAAATGGTTAAAATGATTAATTGTATGTTGTATATTTTATCAGCATGAAAGTTCAAAAGAAAGATTAGCGATTCAGTATTGGAAATTAAAATGACATTTTTTTCACTCTTAAGATTAATGACAGTTGGTAAAAGTATGTAAGATGGTTATTATGGAGGTCACTTAAGTAAAATCTGTTAAGCTTTAAAGTAGGTTTATCCTTTGTATTATCAATGATTTCCCTGATTGAATTAAAAACCAAGTTGCAAAAGCATAATTGTTATAAAACATCAATACCATACTTATTTTTATGTATATTTTAAATGTCTAGAAAAGTTATGAACAGACATAAGATTTAAAATTATGAATTAAAAGGAAAGTCACAGATTATATACCAGGTGGTGTCACCTAGCTGTTTCACGTTTTGGTTTTTTTTTTTCCTTATTGTACACGCTTTGTTTTCCCTTATTTCTCCATGTTGTATCCCCCCGTGTAACCATTCCTACACAGTGGAATATGGAGGCTGCCCTCGTTGCATCATTTGTTTGAGCTTTATTCTTGTGTCCTGTTCAGTATTATTGCAGCAACTATCAGAACATTGTAGGAAATTGTTTAGTAATGTAGTCAGTACCTTTTATTCTTTAAGTGCAGTATCTCTTTAGAGATCTTTTTGCAGATTGAGGAGTTATTTGGCATACCAGAAAAACATGGGTCAGAAAAATTTGACTTTAGTATATGCTGTCTTGAGTATTTTGAAAGCGTATCTGTAATTAGAAGAGGTGAGTGGATATTATTTAAGCCTTGAAAAGTTAGGTTATCATAACATTTCTACGTGAATGGTCTAGTCTTTGGTAGATTACTCCCTCTACTGGTAAAAATTGGGAATGTAAATAAATATAAATGATTCATAAAGAGACAAAAAAGTTTTATCAAAGCGAATATATCCGATTTAAAATCAAAGGGTAACATACTTATTCCATGGCTTATATTAAAGACTTGGTTAGAGAATTACAAATGATTGAAATATCAGTTAGGAAAGTAACTTAGTTCATTTTAAATTTAAAATATAATAGGATGACATTGCTACATTTCCTTAAAAAGTCAGACACACAGAATAAAAATGCTGGAGCTAAAACTAGATACCATTACTTTGCCAGCAACTGAAAACAGTAGGCTTAAAGCAACTTACAAAATTAATGCTTGGAAAAGCTGGAAAATTTCTCATTTAAAGGATGAGACTAGAGGCTGATGTTAAAAAGCAGAACTTTTTGAAGTGGCTTTGTAATGTAAAGTGCTGCATTGATTTTCTTAGATTCATTATTTGTCTTTATTTTCTAAGATTCAGATTTTTTGAATTAAGTCTAAGTTATATTTGTTTCTAAGATTATACAGTATTACTTGGCTTTATGAAAAATAAAGCAAGCTGGTCATTGTCTGCTTTATCAGTTGTTTTTGGAGATCTTGGGCTTTTCTCTGCCACTTTAAGCTTTGAACCTAGGAAGGTTCACATGTGTATGTGGAAGAGGACCACATACACATGCACCTCCTCCTTTCTTGCTGAATCAGGCATCAGTCAAGAAGCATGTGGTGCCATTTGGGTGCTGGATCCCGTTTTGCTACCAGAGTTACAGCGATAAATACAACAAACTTCTTTTCCTGAAAGAGTCCCTTTTCTGCTAAAAGGGAGAGATAATAAGCTATATAATAGAAGATACTGAGTAATACCTGTGCTAGGGCATTCTAAACGGAGAGGAATGGCACCCAACCAATAGCTTTCTTCTGTATTTTAGGGATAAGACTACCTTTCCGGGTAGCATTTTTTGTTTTCATTATCACATTTGATCTTTTGTTCTCAATTATACTTCTAGATTGAGGCCAATAATGTTAAAAATGTTAAAGATGTACTTTGGGAGGACATTTGTATAGATGTGTCTTTCAGGAAGAGTAGGGTGAGTGGAGCTGTTTAAAAAAGTGTGAACATAAAGCATGCTGTAAAATAGCATGCTGAAGACTTACCTGGAAAAAGCATTTTAGCTCTCCTGTCTTTGATCATGCCCTTGCTTCATTATTTCTTGTTTGTGGTAAATTTTTTGATTTTATTTCCTTGTGTTTTAAAGTTAAATATCTTTTTTTTTTTTTTTTCTTCCATAACCAACAAGCCGTGACAGAATCACCCATAGAACTCTTGGAAGTTTACCATATTCTTTGACTCCCCACCCCCATTCTGTTCTTTAGAACTGGGGTGGAGCTCTGGTATCTTTTTTTGTTGTTTTTAAACTTCATGAGTAATTCTGCTAAAGTCATTGTCAAAATCAAACCTTTTAAAAAGAGAATTTCTGGCCTTTAGAGATGTTACTTGCTGAAGGTTTCTATAAATACTGAGTGGTGTCTACTGGTTTCCATACTATTCATCAATAATCTCTTACAAAACTGTGAAGACATGTACCCATAGGATAAACATTTATTTACATTATTACATTATCTCTGTGAAAGTGATGTGTATTAGTTTTCTGTTTTGGAGTGTTCTTTTCCTGGAATGAGGAATAACACTGAAGAATTTTCGAGCTCCTCTTAATTTTTCCAGTTTGGATTTAGCAGCTTTGAAACAAATGTGGAAACAACACCTTCTCCAACTCCTGTCCTTGAAGGCAGAAGAATACCTAAGTAAAAGCAACAAAAGGGTCATTTCAGAGGGATATAAATACTGACTTAATTGTTCATAAAGGAAGTAAAAATAGAACTTGTTTCATTCTAAATATCATTAATATATTTAAATTGTTTCTTCCTTAAGCCAAACTTATGGTATAATGATCTGGAGAAAACTGCTGCTATTGTCTAGAATTGCCTCATGAAATGTAGTAACTTTTCACAAGAAAGATCTTATTTCCTTCAAGTTTTTTACTTGTTTATGATTCCAAACAAATGTTTGAAAGCAAAGCTGAACACGGTGAAGTCTGCTAAGACTTACAGACCCTCCTTTAAAATGTGTGCTTTGTAAAATGAAAATATCTGTCTTACAAAAAAGAAGATGTGGAGACCAAAATGAATCATAAGAGATCAGCACATACATGAAATGTACTGAAAGCAGCTCTGAGTCTGGATTTTAGAGAGCTATTGTCCCTAGTTCTTTTGACCATTACAGCAGTGCTGTTAAAAGGCTGGTAAAGGAGGTTTGGTTTTTTTTCTTATTTTGCAATAAGCTTCCTATTAATTCCCAGCTTCTTTGGGGCCATGAAGATTAAACCAATGTTTAGTTCCTAGAATTGGAATTAAAAATTTGTACTTACTAGGTAGCAATGTGATATTCAAATACAGTGTTTCTGAAACTTTTATATACCAAGTAGCAGTCTTAATTCAGTTGTATAATGTATATGAGCTTGAAAATCTTAAGGAAATGGGTTTATAGGGGGAATTAAAACAGCCTTTCTGCCAGAATTGTAATAGTGTATGGATATCTTGAATAATCTAGTATAAACGTCATTACCTTCTGTTTTTAATTCTTTGCTTCATTAAAATGACTATAATAAAATATGATATAAAAATACCAGTTTGTGTTCCTTTTCCTGTTGGTAGACATATGGTTTGTTTCTAGTTTTGTGCTAAATTTTTAAAAAAAATCACAATACTATTTCAAGAATTATTGAATATTTTCTTCTAATTTACATACATTAGAGTTTCTCTAAGGGTGTATACCTAAGGTGAATTAACTGGGTTATGAAGTGCATGTACCTCCAGTTTTTCTAGAGAATGCCAAATTATCTTCCAGTGTAGTTATGAGTTTAGCTTCCACCTGAGATGCTGTTTCTATTACTCCTTAACAGTATTTGGTGTTTTTAGACTTCTGGACATTTTTCTCAATATGAGTGTGAAAGAATATTCTGTTGCTTTTTAATATATATTTTCTTGATTATCAGTGAAATTGAGGATCTTTTGTTTTTAAGCTATTCAGGTTTTTCTGTGAATTGTCTTTTCATGTCTTTTATTCCTTTTTCTGTTTGTTTTTCAAATTATGATAATTTTTCATGCATGTTTTATACTTTTTTTTGTGTACATTGAAACACTGAGGTTAGGATTTTGTGGGAGGTTTTTTTTGGCTATTAAAAGAATCTTTTTTAGTGCTGATAACCTTTAAATGATACAAATAGAGATAGCATTGCCTTCTATATTTAATTCCAGAAGAGGAGTATGTAATTCTAAAACTCAGTTGCTAAGTATAAAAGTTCAGAGTAGGAGTCTCCTCTTATCATATCCTTAGTCCATTCTGGGGTTCTCACCATCATGCCTATTCTGATTTTCATATTTAAGTAGACTGTTTTCGTGGTGATGAACATTTTCACCTTACTTGATGATGCTTATAAATTCTTGGAGAATTGTATTGTCCCTTTATATCTTAATGGAACCTTATTTGGAAGTGTAGTCAATACAGGACAGTACATGGAGGTATTGAGAGTTCGGTTCCAGACTACAACAGTGAAGCAAGTATCACAAATGAATATTTTGACTTCCTGGTGCATATTAAAGTTACCTCTGCATTATACTGTAGTCTGTTAAGTGTGTAGTAATAGTATTACGACTAAAATCTGTGATAACCTCTAGAGGGGCTGGGATGGGAGTAGGTGGGAGGGAAACTCAAGAGGGAGGGGGATATATGTATATAGTATATATATGGTTGATTCACAGTGGTGTACAACAGAAACAACACTGTTGTAAAGCAATTGTATCCCAGTATTTTAAAGATACATACCTTAGTTTAAAAAAGAATGCTGTTGGGAAAATGTGTGGGTAGACTTGAAATACAGAATTGCTGTGGAAACCTTCGATTACTTGCGGGGGATGAAAAAGGCAGTAACTGCGAAATGCAATAAAACAAGATGTGCTTCTACATGTATTTGAGACATGATTACTAATAAGCAGAGTGGTGCTTTGAAACTCAGATACAGGTTTGGTAGCATCACTGCTTTCCCTGGTGTCTTTAAGCAAGTTACATAGTCTTTTTTGTACAGTTTTGTCATCTGTGAAATCAGTGTGACACATCTACCTCATATCTAGTCAGCCAGCTATTTCCTGAGTCCCCTCTGTGCTACCTTGGGAATGCGATTACTTGAGTTAGGTGCCTGGCACATGCATGTGCTTGTTTGCTGTTGGTTCCAATTTCCAGTATTCAAGTTACAGTTTTCAGCCTTATTGTCTCCTTTGTCTTTAGAATCTACATCAGGAGACAAGTCTGTATCACACTCTTGCACAACTCCTTCCACATCTTCAGCCTCTGGACTGAACCCCACGTCTGCACCTCCAGCATCCGCTTCAGCAATTCCTGTCTCTCCTGTTCCACAGTCACCAATACCTCCATTACTTCAGGACCCAAATCTGCTTAGACAGTTGCTTCCTGCTTTGCAAGCCACACTGCAACTTAATAATTCGAATGTGGACATATCCAAAATAAATGAAGGTAAATTTTCATGGTAACAGCTTCTCAGAAGTTCATTTGCAGTGTGCAAAATTACATAATTTTACATAATTAGTAAAATCCCCAGTATAGCAATTAGCAATACTTTAATTTTCTGTATATTCTCTAAGACTTGTCTGTGTACTTGGTAGTTACCACAGATAATTATAATTTTTCTGTTAACTTAATGTTTATGGTGAATTTTTTTTAAATGAAAACAGAAAAATATTCGCTAAAGTTGATAGAAAACGCTCAAATATTTCAAAAAGCCTCCTGTATAATTTGAAGTATTTTGAATATGCTAATTACTAGGACTAAGCTAAGAGAATTCAGGTAGTTCTTGAACTACTAAACATCTATGAGAAGGGAAGTAATGGATATGTTATGCTGTTTTACCTAAATTGATTGTTAATTGCAATTTTGCTTTTCAGTGTACTACTAAAGTATTTAGACAGCCACCTCAAAGAAGTCTGAGTAAAAATGGATATAGTTTGTAAGCCATTCAGATTGAAGTGTATTAAGTCTTAGAAATATCACAAAATTTTGTTTGCGTGCATTTTATATAATACATTTAACAGTACTCTTAAGTGGTTAAATCTTCCTTTATCATAAAAATGGAGCTATTCCAGGCTAGTTCGTCATTAGTTGTCCAGTCTTATTCTTCTCAACATTTCTGTATTCTCTTGTTTGATAGGTAAAGGTTTTACTAGACAAAGTAGGAGTTTTAAATAGTTTGAAGAAACCGTAGCCTAAGAAAATGTTGATAATAAAAGATCTTATGCTTCAAAAATACATAGTATTCTAAAGTACCTAGCTTTTTAATATCCATTTTTGAAAGATTGTTGAGGGTAGATGTTGATGTAGGATTTGAGTGCTCAGCTTATCTAATAAAGCAGTTGCATGAAACAGCTGCTATTTATCCCGTTCATTCCAAGTAATGTACTAAGCACCTTGTCTATGAATGGATAGGTTCCTGGTATAGTCAGAAGTTCCAGTGACGACTCTGCTGTTTTAAACGTCTCAAGGAGTTTTCCTTTAACTGAACACCTAAATTTTACTGGAAAGGAAACTCTACTGTTTTATCGTATAAGCCCCTTCAGTTTCTTTGCCTCTGCCTCAGATCATTCCCTATGTCTAGACCTGTTGTATTACTCCTGTCTTCTAGACTCAGTATGGGAATTCTAGTATGAAACAATTTTTTCTGGGTTCTTATTTTAATGTTCAAGTTTTTACTAATACTACACATGCTGCTTTGTTTTTATTTGAATTTAAGATGTACTGTGTTTCTAGTTCTTACAGCAGCTGTGACACAAGCCTCATTGCAGTCTATAATTCACAAGTTTCTTACTGCTGGACCATCTGCTTTCAACATAACTTCTCTGATTTCTCAAGCTGCTCAGCTCTCCACACAAGGTATTTATGTATTTTTAGATACCTCTAGAGTTGTGTCTTTAAGACAGGCAGGTGGGATTAATAACAGATTTCGTCTAATCTTTGAAGAAAAAGTAACTATGATTTTATTTTGTTTTTTTAACACTGCTTTATACAAGTGGTATTTTTCTTTACCTTTTTAGAGGAAACAGGCTTTTCACATTTATCTTATAATACTGTATATATGTTTAATTCAGCATGTAAGTCGTTAATGAGGTATCCTACTCCAAAGCTAAAATAAAACTATGGTATGCTCTCAATCTTTGTGAATCATTGAACCTGTTTTCAGAGTTGAACTTTGGTGTTAGATGATTTTTGATCAGAGGATGTGGAAATGCTTTAGTCCTGCCTTGTATTAACCAGCCCTCTTCTCCGTGCAGGTGTCTAGTTAGAGGTGACACCAAGGAGCAGATGGGAAGAAAAGGGGTCTCTTGATTTATCCCTGAGCTCCAGTACAGAAAGCTGCTCAAATGAGCAGGACTGCTGATCAACCAGTGCAGTGAAAAGACTCTTGAGAGACCCTTTGGGTAGTCTCATGGGGTGGGAATCAGAGGGGGACAAGAAGGTGGAGATCAGGATGCTTTCCCAGTGAGACTGTGTTCAGACTTGGAGTGGGCGCTGCACTGGGTGGCTGGTCTCTGACAGGTCATGTGGTCAGTGTGGCCCCAGTGGGTAGAGATGCTGACTTTTTCAGATAGTTGTTCTTTGGGGGGTTATCGGGCATGTGCAGAGTTGTAAAGATCTGCCCCAAGTCAATTACAGAGGTTTCTGGTTTATTTTACTCTTCACAGCCCAACCATCCAATCAGTCTCCAATGTCTTTAACGTCTGACGCATCATCCCCACGATCGTATGTGTCTCCAAGGATAAGCACACCCCAGACAAACACAGTCCCCATCAAACCTTTGATCAGTACTCCTCCTGTTTCATCACAGCCAAAGGTAAGTTCTGACAAAACGTGGTCCACTGGAGAAGGGAATGGCAAACCACTTCAGTATTCTTGCCTTGAGAACCCCATAAACGTATGAAAGGGCAAAAAGATATGACACTGAAAAATGAACTCCCCAGATTGGTAGGTGCCCAATATACTATTGGAGAAGGGTGGAGAAATAGCTCCAGAAAGAATGAAGAGACAGAGCCAAAGCAAAAACAGTGCCCAGTTGTGGATGTGACTGGTGATGGAAGTAAAGTCCGATGCTGTAAAGAACAATATTGCATAGGAACCTGGAATGTTAGGTCCATGAATCAGGGTACATTGGAAGTGGTCAAACAGGAGATGGCAAGACTGAACATCGACATTTTAGGAATCAGTGAACTAAAATGGACTGGAATGGACGAATTTAATTCAGATGACCAATATGTCTACTGCTGTGGGCAAGAATCCCTTAGAAGAAATGGAATAGCCCTCATAGTCAAAAGACTCTGAAATGCAGTACTTGGGTGCATCTCATCTCGACAGAATGATTTCTGCTCATTTCCAAGGCAAACCATTTAGTATCACAGTAATTTAAGTCTGTGCCCAACCACTAATGGTAAAAAAGCTGAAGTTAAGCAATTCTGTGAGGATCTACAAGACCCTCTAGAACTAACACCAAAATGATGTGCTTTTAGGGGACTGGAATGCAAAAGGACGAAGTCAAGAGATACCTGGAGTAACAGGCAAGTTTGACTTTGGAGTACAAAATGAAGTAGGGCAAAGGCTGGCAGAGTTTTGCCAAGAGAACGTACTGGTGTTAGTAAACACTCTCTTCCAACAACACAAGAGATGACTACACATGGATATCACCAGATGGTCAATACCGAAAATCAGATTGATTAATATTTTTTGCAGTGGAAGATAGAGAAACTCTATACAGTCAGCAAAGACAAGACCAGGAACTGACTATGGCTCAGATCATGAACTCCTTATTGCGAAATTCAGACTTACATTGAAGACAGTAGGGAAAACCACTGGACCATTCAGAAATGACCTAAATCAAATCCCTTAGGATTATACAGTGGAAGTGACAAATAGATTCAAGGGATTAGATCTGATAGAGTGCCTAAGATCTATGGACAGAGGTTTGTGGCATTGTACAGAAGGTGGTGATCAAAACATCCTGAAGAAAAATGCAAAAGGCAAAATGGTTGTCTGAGGACTTCCTAAAAATTGCTGAGAAAAGAATAGAAGTTAAAGCCAAAGGAGAAAAGGAAAGCTATATCCATCTCAGTGCAGAATTTCAAAGGTGGCAAGGAGAGATAAAAAAGCCTGCCTCATTGATCAATGCAAAGAAATAGAAGGAAACAGTAGAATGGTAAAGACTAGAGATCTCTTCAAAAAACTGAGAGATACCAAGGGAACATTTCATGCAAATATGGCACGATAAAGCATAGAAATGGTATGCTGTGAAAGTGCTGCATTCAATATGCCAGCAAATTTGGAAAACTCGGCTGTGGCCGCAGGACTGGAAAAGGTCAGTTCCAATTCCATTCCAATTCCAAAGAAAGGCAATGTCAAAGAATGTTCAAACTACCACACAGGTGCACTCATCTCACACACTAGCAAAGTAACACTCAAAATTCTCCAACCTACACTTCAGCAGTTCGTGAGCTGAGAATTTCCAGATGTTCAAGCTGGATTTGGAAAAGGCAGAGAACTGGAGATCAAATTACCAACATCTATTGGATCATAGAAAAAGCAAGAGAATTCCAGAAAAAACGTCTACTCCTGCTTTATTGAATATGTCAAAGCCTTTGACTGTGGATCACAGCAAACTGGAAAAGTCTTCCAAGAGATGGCAATACCAGACCACCTTACCTACCTCCTGAGAAATCTGTACACAGGTTCAAGAAGCAACAATTAGAACCAGACATGGAACAACGGACTGGTTCCAAATTGGGAAAGGAGTACGTCAAGGCTTTATATTGTCACCCTGCTTGTTTAACTTATAAGAATAACTTCACAGAGTACATCATATGAAATGCCAGACTGGCTGAAGCACAAGCTGGAATCTAGATTGCCAGAAGAAATATCAATAACCTCATATATGCAGATGACACCACCCTTATGGCAGAAAGTGACGAGGAACTAAATAGCCTCTTGATGAAAGTTAAGAGAGGAGAGTGAATAAGCTGGCTTAAAACTCAACATTGAAAATACTAAGATCATGGCATCCAGTCCCATCACTTCATGGCAAATAGATGGGGAAACAGAAGCTGACTTTGTATTCTTGGGCTCCAAAATCACTGCAGATGGTGAATGCAGCCATTACTCCTTAGAAGAAACCTAGACAGCATATTAAAAGCAAAGATGTTACTTTGCTGACAGAAGTCTGTCTAGTCAAAGCTGTGGTTTTTCCATTTAGTCATGTATGGATTTGAGAGTTGGACTATAAAGAAAGCTGAGCATTGAAGAATTGATGCTTTTGAACCGTGGTGTTGGAGAAGACTCTTGAGTCCCTTGGACTGCAAGGAGATCAAACCAGTCAATCCTAAAGGAAATCAGTCCAGAATACTCATTGGAAGGACTGATGCTGAAGCTCCAATACTTCGGCCACCTGATGTGAAGAGCTGACTCATTGGAAAAGGCCTTGATGCTGGGAAGGATTGAAGGCAGGAGAATGGGTCAACAGAGGATGAGATGGTTGGATGGCATCACTCTCTTGATGGACATGAGTTTGAGGAATCTCCTGGAGTTGGTGATGGACAGGGAAGCCTGGCGTGGGGTTGCAGAGAGTCCACTGAACTGAACCGACTGGTAGGTACATTCCCTCTGAGGGGAAATGGGAAAGAACACACTTTTGGCTAAAACAAGTTTTCATAGTGTTCTAGACTGTGTGGAGGAAGAGCCCTTTTTGGGAGTGAGGTGGTGGTGGGATGCATGGCTGGTGACTGAGAACAGATGCAGGTTAATCTCAGCTAATGGAGGGCTTGGAGGAATGAGTTGCACCGGTGCCCTGTCTCTGCATTGATGCTGTTCTCTGTTTATTGACTTCATGGATAAAGAAGGTTTACTAATAGTCTTATTTTTATAGAATTTTTAGACTCCAGGCTGTGAGAGAACATGTTTTCCAGTGATTTCCCCATACTTTTTTATAGAAATTTCTGTGGCAAGAACTTTGTATCTAATTTTCACATCAGCTACTGTTTGCTTCATTTGATAGAAACTTAACTCTTTCATTAAGTCTGATTTTTATGGTCGAGTCATTTTTAGACCCAGGTCTTTCTGAATATAGAACCCATTTTATGAAGCTATATTGCTTGTTGTCCAAGTAAAACCTTATATTGTTTGGCTCATCACAGCACAGTTAGACTGTTGCTAGTCTCTGTTCTTACTGGGCTGTGAACAGGACCTTATGCTGCTGCTGTTGGATTTTACACTGCATTCTTTGATCCTTACTCACAAATTCATAAGCAGTTCCCAGTCATCCTCATTCTGGCTTTTGTAGCATACCACCAGTAAAACTTGAGCTGTTTGGAAGTTGAAATGTATGAGTTTTAACTTCTTTTGAACTCTTAGTGGTAACTATATGGGGAAATTGTTTTCAAAGCTGTAAAACAGGGGGCTGTTTGACACTTTCATGGCAGAGAATGCCTTAAATAAAATCATAAGCATAAGCCTAAAAATAAAACTGTATTGAAACATGGCTTGAAATGGATGGTAGGCCAGCTCTTAGGTCTTCCTGTTGGCTCATCCCTTCCCTACTTGAGTCATGTTTATGTGTGTGTTGTAGGTTGCTGTTTTAAAATTTTGAGTTACAGTTGTTAGTTTTCTGTGTAGTTCCTTATTGTTTACTTGTATTTTGATGAGAGAAGAATTAAAATGTGAGTTTTAGCACAAGAGACCTATTCTTAGAGCTTATAACTTACCTTGTGGTATTCTAAGAGCACAGTGAAAGATGGCTGTACACAGCGTGAGTGGTTGTGTTGGGTTTACAGTTGATCGTAGCATTGTCAGTTCAAATCCTGTAAGCAGATGGCTTGTAGTTTTTGCATTATAAACCTTTCAGATTGTCTTTAAAAGTGAGTGGGCATTTGATCTTATATAGATCTTATTAAAATGTTCTTTATAAAAGAACATGCTTTTGTGTCTATTTTGGACTTACATTGAAAACTGCTTTTTCTGTCACGTGTGTATGAAAATATATGTGTCCACAGTGGTAACCATGGACCTCTTGGTCTGCCACTGTAGGGTGCCATCTCTTTGAAGCCTACTCTACTTAAATTGCATATGGGCCATGGCTCATTCTCTGATAGACAAGTCTATACATTCTCTTCATTTGTGATTGAATTTTAAGCCTCTGTATTTGTATAATGTGGTGTAATATATTTATTGATACAGAAGTAATAGTAAATCAGAAAAGATGTTACAGCATATTGAAAAGAAAATGGGGCTTAAAATCAAGAGAACTAGTTTCTTAAGCTGGTTGGCTTAAGTAATTATTTGGCCCTGGGCCATTTTATGAAGAAATGAGATCTAAGCCTCAAAACTTTCTTCTAACTACATAACCTTTGAAAACTCATTTGAGTCCTCTTCTTTAAATCTCCATATTTTATATTGTTCAAGATTACTAACTAGACTTGGAGGGATCTGAAATATTTGAGCCCTAAATGACAGTAGTTTAAGTGTGGCTGTATCGCTAATACTGATCTTATTGTGAACATGTAAGACGATTCCTTCCTCTTTTTTTTTTTTTTAAGACGATTCTTTCCTTTAAAAAAAATCATTGAACAGAAATAATTGGAAAGTTTTCATTGGCAGAACTTTTGCTCTTATCTAGTTTCCACTGCTGTTTTTCTATGTGGTAGAAGCCTGTCTCACCAGATTTTGACATTCCAGGTTAGTACTCCAGTAGTTAAGCAAGGACCAGTTTCACAGTCGGCCACACAGCAGCCTGTAACTGCTGACAAGCAGCAAGGTCATGAACCTGTCTCTCCTCGAAGCCTTCAGCGCTCAAAGTAAGTTGATTTTGTGTGTTGAGACAACACTTTTTTCCTTCTATTACCATATTATTTGGATATTATATATGCATAGTAGAACTTGATCTTGGAAGAATCCATGGATAGCCTAACATAGTTTTGTGTATTATAAAATTTACAAAGGCAAATCTTACTAGACTGTCTCTAGTAGTGAATCCTGAGTTATTTTGAAGAAAGTGGCTCTCTGTTGAGAATTTTGCTTGATGGAATACAATGGGAGTAACTATATATGACAGATCACTTATAGAGGCACATGATTTTATAATACTTCATTCATTGGAAATGATAACTTCCCAATAGCCGTTTTAGATTTGAGTTTATTGATAAAGCCAAAAACCTCACGTCTGAAACTTGGGTCAGTATTTTCCAACTGATGTGTATCAGGCCTTCCTGATAGCCTCAACTCTGAACCTTTAGTCTTTAGTGGCTGCAGTATAATTTAAATATCCTCAGTGATGAAAACTCTTCATCTTTTGGGAGACTTCATTTTTGGAAATAACTGAAATTCATTCAGAGCAAAGTGTGGTGTGAGGCAGCTGCAAAGTCAGCTTTGGGGTATTAACATTTTTGATTCTCATCACCACATCCCCAAATCCTGGCCCAAACCATACAGGTGAAAAGAAGATAAGCAACCTCAGAGTGTTCCCCATTTTTGGTCTTATTTTGCCACTGAACTCATTCATTGTGAGGCAGTTACAATGTCTTTTTGCTTCACATTATTTCACCCTCTGATTACATACTTTACTCTGATTTTAAACAGTCAAAACCTCTGAACTTTTCATCCTCCATATCTTCATGTTTTTAAGATATATTGATGTGCCTTATATCTACAACTGTTCTACTATTGCTTAGTCACATCCTTATTAGTGTTTGTAGTATACAAAGTCACAGGTTGCACTGTCAAGTTTGGTTGAGTACAGATATTTTAAATTCAGCCCCGACATTACTGTTCAAAGGGCTCTTTTAACCTCCAGACATGTATTAGGAATATGATATAAGTATCCTTTGGATTTGAAATTATACTTATTTAATATTAAAATGATGTTATTCTTAGGAATTTGGGTATCTTTAAGTTAATGAAAGGTATTGATAGGCAATGTTTAGGATACCTAAAAACCACTTTTAACCATGCTCCACGTTCGGTTATCTTTTCTCATAGCAGCCAGAGAAGTCCGTCACCTGGTCCAAATCACACGTCTAGTAGTAACGCATCAAATACAGCAGTTGTACCACAGAACTCCTCTGCCCGACCTCCGTGTTCACTAACACCGACGCTTGCAGCACACTTCAATGAAAATCTCATCAAGCACGTTCAAGGATGGCCTGCAGATCATGCGGAGAAGCAGGTACGTCAGTCACAGCAGGTGTTCTGCCTATGGTTTGCTGGCAGCTCAATTCCACTCTGAGAAAATCTAACCTGGACCCTGTGGATTCGAGCAGTCTTTAAAACAACGAATTTCTCATTAGATTGTCTGTGGTCACTTTGTAAAATATTTGATGTGTTCTTACAGGATACTTGTGAGGTAACTTTCTGTGGTTCACATTTAAATTATCATTATAGCTCCCATTATCAAGTGCTCAGCACTTAGCTCTGTGCTAAGTGCTTCATGTTTATTTTTTCCATTTTCTAAAACTACTGAACCAGTGCAGATCATGAGTTTTTCGTTTTACTAAGGAGGCCCTTAAGACCAAATGATCTGTACCAAGGTCACTCAATTACTAGATAAGCCTCAAAGCCAGCATGCTTTTCCTACTCAGCCAGCTACTCTGATCCTTTTAGTTCAGTTGACCCTTGAACAACTTGGGTAGGGGGCTGACTCTCCACACAGTCAAAAATCCAAGTATGGTTTTATAGTCAGCCCTCCACAGTCCCTCACCCCCAGTTCAACCAACTGTAGATTGTGTAGAACAGGGGTGTTGATTATTGGAAAAAATCCATGTGTAAGTGGACCTGCCTGCACAGTGTAAACTTCTGTTGTTCAAAGTTCAACTAACTACTGAAAGTTAGAAAACACTTGTACTTTGTGATGAAGGAGCAACCGTAGCACATTCCAGTTATTGCCACTGGCTGTTTCGTTTTATCAAATGACTAACCATCTGAAATATTCTGTAAGCTCATGGTCATGCATTGTGTATCTCTTGATACGGGGATACAGTGAGGCCCTTTTATCAGTGTTATACCTGGATTTCACTTTGGCTGATCCAGCATTTTTTATTAACCACAAATCATGAGTCCTTCTATCTTATTGCTGTACTACCATGAGACTGAAAATAGTATCTTCTCAAGAAGCCTGAGGGGCAAAATCTTAAAGGAATACATTTCACCATTAGAGATGGTTTTGTTTTGTTTTTTTAATCATTCCCTGCCCTCCCTCAGATCCATGAGCATTGTTGTGGATTTAAAAGGAAAGATTTATAATCTTGATATAAAGTTACATTCTCTATTTTTATATGTGAAGATGACTTTATATTTCATGAGATTTTCATTTCTTTTATAGGCATCAAGATTGCGAGAAGAAGCCCATAACATGGGAAGCGTTCATATGTCAGAAATTTGTACTGAATTAAAAATTTAAGATCTTTAGTCCGAGTATGTGAAATTCAAGCAACTTTGCGAGAGCAAAGGTAAACTTTTCACTGAAGTAAATTTAAAGTTCTCTTTGATAATATCACATTCCATAATACTGTGAACTGTTTCATAAGTTAGTAATATTCCTGATGAATGGTAATGGCATCTAGATTTTATTTCTCTTAACCGTTGTATAAATGCTTTATTATTAAACTTTTTTTCTTGGATAGTGACTACATAAAGTACTTGTTTTATTTAAAAAGTGAGATGTTGACAGCGACCAGTTACCAGGAGTCCCCTCTTTGGTTGAGAGCAGTGTCCTCTTACTGAGGGTAAATATCTCAGTTGACATTCAAACTACTGACTACATTGTCCTTGAAGCATCAATAAATAGATCCCTTGGAAATTACATGAAAAGTTTGGTTGTCTAGGAAGTTTAATGATGTATATGTGCTTTCTTTAATTGTTTTTACCTTAACTCTGTCTTGTATTTCTTAATGATGTAGTATTTTATTCAAGTACGATTTCTATATTGTGTTAAATAGTATAGGTTATTTTCTCTCAATGGCTGTTAGAAAATTGAGGACACACTTTGAATGGCTTCAAATCCTGTCTGTGTTGAGTCACTGTGTCAGACGTAATCTTGTCGTGAAACCACAGATACCAAGTCATGGTTTATGGTAAACTTGGGAAAGTGAGTTTTTTCCTAACCTTTCAATGACTAAAAAGTCTGGAAACACTTCCTGAATATCAGTTGGGATTAATTTTTACTCTAGGATTGCTCCGAAAGTAGTTCTGACATATGTAAAACCTTACTTTGGCTTGCTCGACAGATGTGCAGCTGCTGAAACCTAGACACAAACTGTGTTTGACCATATGATAACAAGCATTTATCGTCACAGTTCACAGAAGAGTAGTGTTAACAAAGCTCATAAAAATCTAGTTAGCTGTGAAGTTTGTGTTTTTATATTTTGTTTTAAATATGCATATCAGCTGGACTTTGTTCCATTTTTATGAACCTACATTTATATTGAGAATTGTTCTCCGTAATTATTGAGAAAGGGTTAGAAAACTAGGAAATATTTTAACTTTTGTCATCCCAAATTGTCATATTTTCAAATGGTTATTTTGTCCTAACTAAACTGAACAGTTTTTAATTACTTCATCATAGCTAGTAGTTAAGTCATTTTCTTTGTAAATCTATTTTTATAGTTAAAAGTTTGTTTTTTCTGTAAAATTTATGATGACTGCATTTAGCTCTAATGCCATCTTTTATTTTTCAGGATACTGTTTTTGAGACAACAAATTAAGGAACTCGAAAAGCTAAAAACCAGAATTCCTTCATGGTGTGAAGATGTGAATGATTGCACATGGTGTTGAGAACAGGAACTGTAAATCTGTTGCCCAGTCTTAACATTTTTGAGCTGCATTTAAGTAGACTTTGGACCGTTAAGCTGGGCAAAGGAAATGACAAGGGGTCGGGGTTTGTGAGATTCACTTCAGGGGAAAGATACAAGATTGATTTGTAAAACCCTTGAAATGTAGATTTCTTGTAGATGTATTCTTCACGTTGTAAATATGTTTTGTAGAGTGAAGCCATGGGAAGCCATGTGTAACAGAGCTTAGACATCCAAAACTAATCAATGCTGAGGTGGCTAAATACCTAGCCTTTTACATGTAAACCTGTCTGCAAAATTAGCTTTTTAAAGAAAAATTTGGGGGTTAATTTATCATTCAGAAATCTTGCATTTTCAAAAATTCAGTGCAAGCGCCAGGCGATCTGTGTCTAAGGATGCGATTTTGAACCATATGGGCAGTGTACAAAATATCATGAAACAACTGTTTCCACACTTGCACCTGATCAAGAGCAGTGCTTCTCCATTTGTTTTGCAGAGAAATGTTTTTCATTTCCCATGTGTTCCATTTCCCTCTGAAATCCTTGATCTGATTTTATCCATTTTTTAAGGCTCCTCTTTTTCTCCTTTCTTAAGGCACTGTTGCTATGGCACTTTTCTATAACCTTTTCATTCCTGTGTACAGTAGCTTAAAATTGCAGTGATTGAGCATAACCCACTTGTTTGTATAAATTATTGAAATCCATTTGCACCCTGTAAGAATGGACTTAAAAGTACTGCTGGGCATGTGTGCTGAAAGTACATTGATTGCTCAAATATGAGGAAATGGCCCAATGAACATGGTTGTGGGAGGGAAGAGGAAACAAAGCTAGTCAGATGTGAATTGTATCTGTTGTAATAAACATGTTAAAAGAAACAAAATTGTTATTTTTCTTTACCTTCGGTCAATGCATATTAGAATTTGAACTACCTGGGGATTCTTTATCAAAACTATTCTTGTTGAACATTTATACTTCATTGAAATAATTCCTTAAGGGAGGTTTTGTTTAAAGCATATTAACAGGAAAATGTGTATAAGACTATTTAATGAAATAAGAAATTCAGCAAGAACAATTAAGTCACTTCCCAAGTGGTTGTCATTTGTTAAAACCCTGGTTTACCTGTCTTGCTATTATGACATTTCATTTTGAAGGATGTTTGTGTTGTAGCTAACTGTTCAAGTCTGGTGCTGACTGCTGTTCTTAGCCATCACAAAACGCTAAATTTGTGTAATTGGAGCTTCCTGCTGTTACTGGAGATGGTGGGAAAGCTCAGCTTTGTATATTGTTTCCTAAAGTATATTAAAATAAAAAAGAAACTATTGCTACTATAAAATTACCTTGGCTTTTTTTTTCTTTGCTAAAATATTGGTCTCGTGGCCTTAGCATGACACTGCCAGTATTAAATCAGATCACAAGGGTTTCTTTATGCAGAAAAATCTCCTAATTCAAAATCTTATCCGATTTAGAGACTTTTTTTTCCTGTTGAGGCAGATGCATTCATGTGCTTTCAGAACTGCCAGCACCAAGGGCTTATTTTGTGATGTTAGACATTGTTGGTACATTCTGGGATGCAAAAATTCAAAATGCTCTTGTGCTTTAAGCATATTTAAAGTATAGAAGATAATGCTCAGACTTCTTAATACATTTAAAAAGGTAAATTGTGATAGTATGGTTGATATTTTCTAAATACAAAAATATTCCAGAGTAAGAATTAAGATCATACTGAAACTGACTTTTTTAAATTGTAACTTGAGGATAAAATGTAAGAAAAGACAAATGTCATAAATTATATCGTCATGAAATGTTAATACCTGTGAGACTGTTAATATTTGCTGGGCTTGATTAGTGCATGTACATGAAATTCGGAAGAGCTCTGTTAAGTTAGAACCCTTACTGATGTAGTCCTGTGTCTTTTCTGGAAAGATGATGGGGTAGGCATATATTTCCCCATCAGATGGCAGCTTGGCTTGTGGTTTAAGATAACTTTGAATTTAATTTGCTAATTGTTTATTGATCTGTATCACCTTATTCTTTGGACTTTTTAAAAGTGCTTTTAATCCCTAAATTAATTATATATATATATATATATACACACACACACATATCTGTATGTGTGTGTGTATATATATATATGAGAAGATGCCTAATTTGAAAATTCCCAATGAATTTTTAAACAATTTTGTGGAAATATTTTTACAATATTTGATTCACTTATTCTGTAGTGAATTATTTTAAATACTGCACTTTAATACTAATACAGACTTGGTGTCCAGCTACTAACCTTCTTGAGGTAACCAGGGGATATTTATTAAAATAGATATTATACCCCCAGAATATCCTTTAGTTGTCCTGTTGCCATGGCTTTGAGCATGTATCTCATTTTGTGGACACTGTAATTCAGAGAATTTGAGAATAGAGATACAAATTGCCCCTAGGAAACCTCAGGATTTTATTTTAAAAGGGACATTAGTAGTGTTACATTCAAATCTTAAAAAGTGATGTAATAAAATATTCTGTGAAGGTGGATCTGTTAGAAAGTCTTAACCTTGGAAGAGCCAGCCTCCTATTTTTCCCTTTGTTTTCTGCTTAACTAATTTGACTAACCTTTAATTTGATAACGGGCTGTACTGCCAGACTTTAAGCACACTGAAAACTCTGTCAGCCTTTTTTAAAGACATTATGCTGCTTTTAATAGCCCAAATGAGTGATTTTTATCTTCCAGATTTTATATATCTGCTTCATAATTGTAAAATCTTGGAAAGGAGGTGCTTAACATTTTGCAAAGAATTAATTGTTAACCCATGTCAGAAACAATCTGTTCTCTTTAAACACAACCTTTAAGGGATTATTTCAAAGGGGAGGGGGCAGGGGGCAAAGTCATTCACTGCAAACCAGAACTATTGTAGTTCAGGACTTAAAGCTACTGTATTTAGATGTGGGGTTTGAATATACGGATTTCTTTTCAATAACTGTAAATATGGCTATATTCTTGTATTTGTACTGGAGTGTACAAAATGACACTGAAAAGTAATAAATATGTTTTGACTATATTGTGCAGTTATTTCAGAACAGTCTGTTTTGAAAGTCAAAGTGCATAAATAACGCACTTGAGGAAAAATACTTAAAATACCAGGTTACTACAAAATTTTTAATAGCGATTGTGTTCCAGTCGTGTTTCATATAATTTGGCTTAAAGTTGGGATTCTTTAGATCCTGTTCTGATTTCCTGTACCCTTTCCCCTGGTTCTGAACTTGGGAGTGCCCTCAAAATGCAGTCCACCTAAAGAATCCTACTCTTTAGTCGATTTCACCCAGATTATCTCCAGCCCTTGGCTCTTTGTGAGCTCAACAAATGAGTTTAATTCTGCGTTAACATGGCAGATTTTCTTAAAAGATGGCGAGGGAGAGGGATCTTTGATCCTCCACCCTTCCCATTCTCAGTAGCTGACAGCATGGTTGCTCCAGTTGCTCAAGATCCAAGTATTTTTGCTCTAATAACATGTGCTTAACCCATCACCAAGAAACACAGGTCTGCCTTCAGAAGTGTGCTTGACACCTGAGAGCTCCCTTCCCTGAGGTTTCCCACTCCAGCCCAGTCCTCAATCCTCTAAGCCAGAGGCAACCTCACCCTCATGCCTTTTCATCTTGCTTCTAATGCCTGCTACACACACACACAACACACACACTTGTACAGGCTGTCACACAGACACACATGGACAGGCTGTCACAGAACAAAATCCAAAACTCCTTTGGCTTAACACGTTCAAACCCCAGAGTGTCACCATGATCTCATGTCAGGTTCCTCTGCTGTTTGTCCCTTGTTGGCTGCAGTGTCCCTTTTCCCCTGCCCTCGTGGTCTTCTCTTCCTCTGTCCACAAAGCTCTGGTCCCAGAGGCCAGTATAGCTGGCCGCCCAGTCAGTCTCATCTCAGAGTCCTGCCCTGACCGCCCCCCACTCCCTCATCCAAATCCGTATCCCTAAGCCTGCATGCAGTTTTCTTCGGAAATGTCTTGTACAGAGTAAGCACTCCATAAATATTTGTTGAATGAATTATGAGTGTTAAAGGGCTATGGACAGAGTCAATTCACGAAGACAAGATTACTGAGTTTTCCTTCAAGGTGTGATTGTGATCCTCACCTTGAGAGACAAGAACAGCAACTAGCTTTTCTTCACTGTTGACTTAGTTATCAAAACCTAACTCCAAACCCATTTTAATTGCTAGTGTTAATGAAATATTTCTCTCAAATGAACAGTCAACAGAATCAGTAATAATCAGTCTCCTGTAATACATTTGAGGAGTAAAGAACCCTGAGAGGCAAGGTGCTCTTTCTGATGTGATGAGCACAAGGAGATGGACCGCCAGGAACTGTCTCTGCTGTAGGGCATGACTGCATGACTGATGGGGACTGGGTCCAGGTTTCACGAGGTGGGAAGCCTTTATGAGGCCATTTGTTTGGTTTAGAGGATGCCTTAACTTCCAACCAGATGCTTGTAACTTTTAGGATGGGTGTAGACCTACTACGTTCTAAGATGTGTCACTGGTAGAAAAATGTCCTTATTACATATACCCATCCTAGAGGACCCTGATGCTGGGAAAGATTGAGGGTGAGAGGAGAAGAAGGCAACAGAGGGTGAGACGGTTGGAGAGCATCACCGATTCATACACAGTCTGAGCAAACTTTGGGAGATTGTGAAGGACAGGGAAGCCTAGCATGCTGCAGTCCATAGGTTGTAAAGAGTCAGACACGACTTAGCAACTGAAAAACAATCCTAGAGGGAAACAACTGGGATGTGAGAATTCCCTGCCTCTGTGACGGTGTACTTCATGAGGGCTTCCCAGGTGGGGATAGTGGTAAAGAGCACACCTGCCAGTGCAGGAGACTTAAGAGACACGGGTTCAGTCCTTGGGTTGGGAAGAGCCCCTGGAGGAGGGCACGGCAACCCACTCCAGTATTCTCGCCTGGAGAATTCCACGGACAGAGGAGCCTGGCAGGCTAGTCCATAAGGTCGCAGAGTCAGACACTGAAGTGACTTAGCATGCATGTACTTCATAACTCCAACTCTGGGAGTTGGTGATGGACAGGGAAGCCTGGCGTGCTGCAGTCTATGGGGTCGCAAAGAGTCAGACATGACTGAGGGACTGAACCGAACTGAATTTCATAAACGGGCATCTTTTTCCTGTTTTAATTTGCCTACTGTTTAATTGCCCAGTTTGACCAGCATATGTTGGTGTGTGATGATTGTAAGTTTTCTCATCCTATTTAGGTAGTTTAGGGTTTTTACCTTAGTGAAAAGGCAGGATGTAAGGTTTTTGTATTACGTATTCCTATCAACTAGAAAAATCAGCACCTAGAATGTGCTCAAGTATTTTTACATGAATGAATGAAATATACAACTTACATATTTGCTTTCAAGGATTGCTCAAATTTGTATTTAAGCATAATGCATTCACTTTAATTTTTAAAATTCATGGTTAAAGATTGAGCAGTCATTCTGAAATAAGTCAGCAAGCCACTTCCTTAAATTTCACTTTTTTTCCACTTTGATACCTTGACATTTATCATGTTATGAGCTAAAACTGTTAAAGTGATAAGCAGAAGGCACTTCTGTGGTTGGAGAAGCTCTAAGTTGTAAACTGTGAATACAGAGTCTCTGGCTTCACGCATATCTCTTTACCTGTTTCACAAGCACAAGTGTGCCAAAGATAGGACATAAAATGCATGACAATGGAATTATAAGATAGCTGATAGGATATCCCCCAGTGCTTAACCAAGTATTCGAAGAGCCAAAATGTTCCTTCACAAACTTTAAAACAATGAACAAAGCACAAACCTGTTCTATAATCTTTGAAAGGTGATGGCTGGAGGGAAATGAGAGAAAATGTTGGTGGAGGTCAGCACATCTAGTCACCCCTTACTTAGATCCAGTCAGAAAGAAGTCACCCTGGGTATTTTCAAAGGTGGGAATGTGGAACTGGCGGACGATAAACCAAGGTAGGCCTACTAGAGGAACCAGCAAGGCAGAGACCCAGGAGGATGCTCAGAGGGGCAGCTCCTGCCCAGGAAAACTGGCTAAGCTGCCGGTCAAGCAGGGTGGGAGAAACCCCACTTCCTCACCTCCCCTGCTTCAGAGCAGAGTTTTCGCAGAAGCGAGAGAGCCTGGCACACATGCTCTGCAGCCGTGAGATGGGAAGACGTGGAGAAACAGGGGCTTGAGCACAAACAAGCAAATAACCAGCTTACCCTCCGATCTCACTAGCAGAACCAAGAGAAAGGGTGCCGATTTCAGCACCATTTCCTGACAGGAGGTCATGGAGCACTCGTTTATGACATTCTAAACAATGTTTGAGAAAAAGTGACCCAAGTGTTAACAAGTGAGTTGTTCAAATATAAGAACAGCAGACATTCCCAAACAAACCAGGGTCAGAGACCTCAAAGAAAGCAATAAACGACCAGATCTAACCAGAAGGTGAAAGGAGAAGGTGGTGGGAGCAACTGAGGGCTGGGCCCCGATGATGGTCAGGTGATGTCAGAATAAGAAAATGGGAAGAAAGACAAGAGCAGAAGTTTTCTTAGCAGGGAGACAACTTGGAGTCCCATCTGTAGAAATGTGCTCTATACTGGGCGGGTCAAGGGAAGGCAATGAAGAAGGCATAAACAGATTGAAAATATAAATGCACAGAAAATTTAGAATTCAATGCAAAATGCTTAATACCTACAGAAATAGTTGCTATGAAGGAAACAAAATAAGGTAATAGATTAGAGACCCACAGGGGAGAGAGGTGAGGGGTTTTACATCACTGAGCCTGGAAAAGCCTCCCTCACGATGAGCTTGAGCTGAGATGTGAGAAAGGAGAATAGGATATAGCATGTCAGGCTCCAGGTTACATCAGGGCTCAGTGACACTACAGCGGCAGCAGTCCCGTACAAAGTCACAAAGAGACTTTTTATCACCTCTGTCACTTTCAGTCCTGTTTGGGAAATACTGCTGTGGTGGTTGTAACATGCTGATGCCAAGCTCAAGGGCCCTGACTGTGCAGTGATGCCCATTTATTCCCAACTCTATGTTTAATGACTTTCTATCAGCCGCTCAAAACTGGCCACAGTGATAATATTGACACCATGGAAATGGGCTAACCCTTCAACCAGGCTTCACTCCCCCAGACCTATTTTAAGCATTCATTAGTGCACTGATCGATGAACATTATTGCCATACACGATGTCCAGTTAATAAATACATGGACAAGCCCCCTGGCCAGTCATCCCCGCCCGGACACAACCAGGAGGGCAGTGTGCAGGCAGCCCCACTGGACCCTCTCTCAACCAGGACCAGCCACGCGAGGAAGAGAGGGGCTGCATTCAATCAGTGAGGACTGTCACAGTCGCCATCAGTGACCTTAGGTAAACCGCACAGCGGGCCCTGGTGACTCAGGGGTAAAGAATCTGCCTGCCAGTGCAGGAGATCCCTAGGTCTGGAAAAATCCCCTGGAGAAGGAATGACAACCCACTCCAGTGTTCTTGCCTGGGAAATCCCATGGACAGAGGAGCCTGGCAGGCCATAGGTCGCAATGAGTCAGACACAACCGAGCAATTAGACAACAATGACAACAAAGGCAGGCCTCGGGAAAAGGGGTGTGGATTGGGACACAGAGGCTTGCTTATGAAGCCCTCTAGAACTATGCGCTGGCAGCTCAGGGGCTAGGTCTCCATGCTTTCACTGCCTTTGGGTCCCCCTTGATGCTGTTTCCGATTTTGCACGTTTCTGTTTTTAACCATTTTCTTTAGCTCAGTGTTTGTCCGCAGCAAGAATGTTTGGGTGATGCAAGAGATAAACTTCAGGGGTGACACAGCCTCCGGCTCACGTGTCCCCATCACGCTCTGGGAGGATTCTCCTCCCCCTTGTGCACGTCCCCTGTGCCCCCGGCCCCACGGGAGAAGGGCTCAGCCTCCACTTCAGGGCCCTTTCCAGTGTCCTTGTTGTTACTTTCCGTGTTGTTTCTGACTCCTCTCCTGCGCTCGTGTGAAACAGAAGAGGAATGTTATCTGGAGGGAGAAGGGAAAGAGAGCATTTGGAGGGCACACATGTTACACACAGGTAACATGTGCACACATTTGGAGGGCACATGTTACACACATGTAACAACCAAGAAAGAGGGAACCTGGGCTCAAGCCAGGCGGGTACTTCCCAGCGGGATCCTCCCCCTGCATCCCCTCTGCTTCCTAATCCTCACTCATGTCCCTCACCTCATCTGTAATGCCAGGTAAGGTTTGCCATATTCTGTTTGGCTGGATCCAGCAAGCTTATCCAGCAGGGAAAGTCACTCCTTTTCATTGGCTGGAATCCAGCCCCCCAGGATCTGATTTGTCCACAAGCAGCACGCAGACCCCAAGACCCACACAAAGACACACACCGTCCACATTCTTGAGTCTGGATGGTTTTTTTTTTAACACAACATATATCTGCATTTTTATTATTGAATTCCAAATGTCATCATTGGGAATGGATAAATTAGGATATGACATCAACTGACTGTGACAGAGACCAATCATAAGAGAAATTTCAAAAAAGGAAAAGAAATGATCTGACGCATAAAAGCATGAGCTAGTAAGACAGTCGGGACTTCCCAGGTGGCGCTAGTGCTAAAGAACCCACCTCCCAATGCAGGAGACATGAGACGGGGTTCAATCTCTGGGTCAGGAAGATCCCTGGAGAAGGACATGGCAACCCACTCCAGTATTCTTGCCTGGAGTATCCGATGGACGGAGGAGTCTGGTTGGACTATAGTCCACGGGGTCACAAAGCGTCAGACATGATGGAAGCAACTTAGCATGCAGCACACAATAAGACAGACGGCTTCATAAAGTCATCTGAAGCCCAGCTCCCTCTGTGTATGACTTCACGATCACTATGGACTGTCTCTCATTTAGGTAGTACAAGATGGCTGACCGCCAGGCTTTGTTGTTGTTGTTGTAAACTATTTTCTATTGGGGTATAGCTGATGAACACTATTGTGATGGTTTCAGGTGAACAGTGAAGCGCTGAGTCTGGATATTGACACTGGGTCCATGCTTGGCCTCTCTTCTCACACATCCCAGTAATGCTTGTGACTTTTATTTTGAAAAACAGCAGACTTATGAAACATGAAGAGGATTGTTCACTGAACACCTGTGTGCTGCCTTCGGGAGTTAGTCACTCACAAAGTCACTGCCCTGTCCCCCTCCCTCCCCCTAAACCATCTGACAGTCAGTAGTAGACACTGTAGCACTTTCCTTTACACACTCGTCCACGAATAAGGATGTTTCTGTACATAACCAGATAACATTGTATTACAAGAACAGATACAATGTGGTGGAGTTTGGGAGCAAAGGAAAATTAGAGAAATATCCATACAGGAGTCAAATCAGGGCCCCTTTGGCTTTGCCCTGTAGAAGTCAGTTTTCAGAATCATTCTCTACAAGCATACTTGAAAGCTTTACAACAAGCATCTCCTTTTGCAGTCATAGTGATAATGTCAATCATTCAGCCATGTCAGACTCCTTGGGACCCCATGGACGGGGCTGTAGCCCACCAGGCTCCTCAGTCCATGAAATTCTCCAGGCAAGAATACTGGAGTGGATTGCCATTCCCTTCTCCAGGGGATCTTCCTGACCTAGGGATTGAATCTGGATCTCTTGCATTGCAGGCAGATTCTTGACAATCTGAGCCACCATGGAAACAGTTACGGGAGGGAAACTGCAGCAGACTTAGGATGTTTAAGACACTCAGTCGCGTCGGACACTTTGGGACCCCATAGACTGCAGCCCACAAGACTCCTCTGTCCATGGGGATTCTCCAGGCAAGAATACTGAAGAGGGTTGCCATGCCCTCCTCCAGGGGATCTTCCCAACCCAGGGATCGAACCTAGGTTTCCGCGTTGCAGGCAGATTCTGTACCCTCTGAGCCACCAGGAAAGCCCCCAGCCGTACTAGCCGATCTGTGCGCTGCGGGCTGGGCTGCCGGGCTGGCGACACTAGGTGGCAGTGTTGGGCTACATTCAGGCAGATCGGCCAAGCAGGCAAGTAGCTCCGCAGACTTCAGGGCTGGGGTGAGAGAAGGTCGTTATGCTTTCAAACAGCTGCTAGAACTGTGAGCGGACACTGAAGAGACAGGAATTTATTTTAATGAACACAACTCTTCTGGGAGGATATTGGGTGAGCACTCCCTGGGAGTCTGACTTACTGAATTCAAATCCAGGCTCTCGGACTTCCCTGGTAGTCCAGTGGTTAAGAATTGCCTGTTAGTGCAGTGGACACAGGGATTTGATCCCTGGTCAGGGGAGATCCCGTGTGCTGCAGGGCAACAAAGTCCGTGGGCCTCAACTCCTGAGCCTGCACTCTAAGAGCCGGTGCTTCCACAATGAGAGAAGCCAGTGAAATGAGAAGTCCGTGATCCAAAACCACGTATTCAGGGCAGGACTGCACAGCCTCAGAGATTGAGTTTTTATGTGTTTGTGGCCTCACTCCCTCGGCTTGAGGAATAAACTCCACAAAGGCAGGGCTTGTGTGTGTCTGTTTCCTGCAGGGTCCCCAGCCCCTAGAATAGGACCTGGCATGTAAGAGTTTAATTGATAAAGGTTGATTGAATGAGTGAACCCTCCACCTCTTAGCTAAAAGCAATCACAGCTATGGTAAATTCTCTTGCCCTTATCTGAGCTCTCCTCCTGCCATTGAACCTGATGGTTCTGGACCTGCTGGAATGGTAAACAGTGCTCACAACAATAGCTCAAATTTGCCTCCACTGAGATGCTTGCCTCATGTACAGCAATTCCTTTGTTGTTTTCGGCTATTTCTTTGACTGTAAGTTTACTGTTTGGTGTTTAAATCATAAGGTTGGAGTTTTCAGAGGTGGAAAACACCCTCGAGGCACTATTCTGGTGCCCCTATGGACAAACCACTTAGCTGTTCACTTGGAGATGAGCAGATTAGGGTAGAGCCTGGGAACAAAGGAGAAAATTTATCCGAACAACATGGAAACTTCAGGAAGGATGTGCTGTTGCCGGAGCCGTCTGCCTACCCCCTCTGTCTACTCTCCATAAATCCAAAGGCTGTGGCTGGCAGGGTTCAGGTTCTGGTCACCTATCACCCACTCTAATCACAAAAGTGAGCTTGACTGTCAAATGTGCCAGTACCCCTGGGCTGGAGACTGGTTTGGAGGAGAAAGAAACTCTGCTAACTGGAAACAGGAGAAGGAGAGGGAGGGGAAAGGGAGTCATTTGATGAGAGTGCCAGCAAGTGGGTGAGGCAGGTCAGGAGTCTAGGGGACAGCAGTCCAAAGTGGAGAGTGATCCGTTTATACAGAAAGATGCCAGCCAGGGGCGGATGGCAGGACCGGTCCTCAGGGATGGGAGCCCAGATGAACTAGGAATAATGGCTAGATCACAGGCAAGGACACCAGCGTCTAGCTCAGCAACCATGAACACTTAATGCCTTAGAGCAGGGGCACGAGGGTCCTGGCTTGTAAGAAACTCACACTGTGGTTTAGGGCTAGGCTTTCTGTTCTCAGAAAGGGTCTGGATTGGAAGATGAAGAAACTAAGGTGGTTGCGTTCCAAGAGGATATCGTGGACAAGCTGAGACTCAGCTTGGAGGTTCCATTCAAACCAGGAATGTGTGCGTTTGTTTCCTCCTCAGTCAGGTCTTCATTTTTGCCATCCTGTCAAGAGAAAGCATGATGGGGATGCACAAACTGAGCTCGTTAGTTATTTTTTGCGTAAGTGGCTGCTCAGGGCATTGCATGCCTCTTGTCACTCACCTGCCCATGTAGTGATGTATGATTGGGGGTTAGAGCAGGTCTGTGAATGAGACCAGAATGCCTCCTACTCTTTACTTTCTCTGAAGAGTCGAAGAGGCTGCCTCCAGCAGCCTTCCTGCCCTTTTCATATCTCCTTTCGTCTTTGGCTTAACCCGGTGATACCAGTTTAATCCCAGTTGTGCAGCACTGCTGAGAGTCAGACGCACCTACGAGTTAGCAGAAAGGAGTGTTCTCACGGTGGGCTCTGGAAGGTCTGGCAGCACCAGCAAGGGTGGCTTCAGGGCCCACATACAAGCTGTGATGTCTGTTGGTAAAGGGTGACATTCTCCTTGCCCATTCATGAGGAAATAGAGCTCCTTCTCGTATGCCAGAAAACGTCCCAGGTATTTGGGACGTATCACTGAACTCAAAATTCCCTGGCCTGGGGACACGCGCATTTCCACTGGGATACAGACGCTAAATGGTAAACATCGTTGTGTTGTTGTTGTTGTTCAGTTGCTAAAATCGTGTCCGACTCTCTGTGACCTGGTGGACTACAGCACGCCAGACTTCCCTGTCCTTCACTATCTCCCGGAGTTTGCTCAAACTCATGTCCATTGAGTCAGTGATGCCATCCAACCATCCCATGCTCTGTTGCCTCCTTCTTCTCCTGTCTTCAATCTTTCCTAGCATCAGGGTCTTTTCCAGTGAGTCAGCAATTTGCATCAGGTGGCCAAATTATTGGAGCTTCAGCATCAGTCCTCCCAATGATACTTAAGTAAATTGCACAGTGAGTTAGAAGGTGATAAGTGGCAGGAATAAAGCAAAAAGCAGAGCAGGGTAAGAACATCCAGATGGATGGGTGGTGCAGGGACGCAGTGCCATTAAAAAGACTTTTTAATTAAAAAATTTTTGAGGGGCCAAGAAGCATGTGAGGTCTTAGTTTGCATCTAGGGAAACTCAGACTCATGTTTGGCCACCTGATGCAAAGAGCTGACTCACTGGAAAAGACCTCGAGGTTGGGAAAGATTGAGGGAAACAGAAAAAGGGGGCAACAGGGCACGAGATGGTTGGATGGCATCACTGACTCGATGGACATGAGTTTGAGCCCATGGCTCCTGCAGTGGAAGCTCCGAGTCTTAACCACTGGATTGCCTGCTAAGTCCCCTGTTACTGCCATTTTGAATAGTGTGGTGGCTGGGGGACATCAGGAAGAGTAAGCTGCTGTGAAGGCCCGCTGGGAGAGCAGGCCTGGGTGAGGTGGGTGGAGTGATCAGCAGGGGAGGCAGGCAGGAGACGAGGTTGGGTGGGTGGCCAGATCCAGGCCACAGAGGGCCCGAGAGGCCTCCTGAGGACTTTGGCTTTAACTCCGAGTGAAACAGGTCCACAGGAGGGTTTTGGTCAGAGCACATCATGCTGCCATCTTCAAGGGCTGTGTGTTGGGAACACTGGAATGGAGATGTTGTGGCAGGAGAAGCATGGCTCTTGGGAGCTGCTGCAGTGGCCCAGGCTTGAGGCGCTAGGGGCTTGGCAGAGACAGGACACAGGGTTCTGGGAGGACCAGGAAGGCGGCCAGCAGGGATGGAGCAGATGACAGTGTGAGAGGGGAGGGGTCAGGGTGACCCCAGGGTTCTGGGAAGAATCAAGGAGTGTGGTAGGGAGGTTTCTGGCTGCGGATTGCAGGGCCACTGTGGGCGCCTGTCGCGCTGGCCACTGTGGTCTGGGTGAAAGGACCCCTTTTCCCCACTCAGTCCTCATGGCCCTCAGGTGGCTCAGAGGAGCAGTGATGTTGGCCTCTTGCCGGGGGGGGTGGGGGGTCCTCTAGGAAAGGCTGGGGAGGTGCCAGGGAGGGGTTTCCATCTTGAGCAGGTGAGGGCAGGGATGTGACCATGGGTGAAGCCTCATTAGGACCTAGGTCCTCTGGGGGTGGAGGGACCCCAGTGGGACAAGGACACAAAGAAGCCCCATGGACCTGTCGAACACATCAAACGAGGCCACACACCAGAAAAGCCCACGTTGTTTTGTAGGCTTCCCTGGTGGCTCAGATGGTAAAGCATCTGCCTACAATGTGGGAGACCTGGGTTCAATCCCTGGGTTGGGAAGATCTCTTGGAGAAGGAAATGGGAACCCACTCCCATTCTTGACTGGAAAACCCCATGGATGGAGGAGCCTGGTAAGCTACAGTCCGTGGGGTTGCAAAGAGTCAGACATAACCAAGCGACTTCACTTTGCTTCGTGAGCCCTTTATGGACCCCTGGCAGTCAGGCCCCAACACGAGGTAGGCTGGCAGCTGTGCAGTCAGAGGAGGCAGGGTAGATGGCGCTGTGCCTCCTCGGATACTGACTGTCCCTCTCTGGGCCCTGGACCAAAGCTCCCCTGGCCCATTGGAGGCTCAGCCAGCGCTTGGACCACAGGTCTGGGGCAGTGCAGCTCACGTCCTCTGTCTTGGCGCCTCCAGTGACCCCAACCCTCACTCTCTGAGCCCCTCCAGAGTGGGGAGCGGATCGTAAGGCCACCGGACAGGCGTTCCCTGGCCCACTGACGGCTGGAAGAAGGGCTGAACAAAACGGATTTCATCGTTGAGGTCAAGAGACCAAGTCTGTGTTTTTCTTTACTTCTGCTCCAACCACTGAACAGAGTCCAACCAGCTGATTGTTTCTCAGGAGGAACGAAGCCCGCCTTGTCAGAGGGTTAGGGGGCCTTGAAGGCTGGGAGTGGGGGCGGTAGGAGATGGGACTCCAAGAAAGAAAGGCTTCTTCTGTGGGAGTCGTGGAGGAGGGGGAGTCACATGCAACTTCTATGTATGGAAGCCTCTAGAGGCCCATTGAAAAGATAGGCTGGTAGAAGGGAAGCCAGGGAGCACATAGAAGCCAGGGCCCCCATTCTGCCCCCTGCCCCTTCCCTTCTCCCCCCTTCTCCCCACCCTCGGACCCAGGGGCCCTCCTCCTCCTCCTCCGATTAATAAGCCTCTTCTAACCTCCCCTCCGTGGGGAGGGGGCTGGGCCACCCAGCAGTGCTAAGGTGTGAAGTCTGACCACACCATCATAACCCGGGTTTACAGAAGGTGCTGGAAACTATGTTGAACCTTCACCCCCAGCTGCTCTGCCAGGTGCCAAATAAATATTTGGGAGGAACAGTTTTCTTTCTGCAGAAGGGGGCCTTTTCTTGGTCCTGGGTGCTCTCTGATGTGGGGTGGTGGTGTGGGGGAGGCTGCTGCCTGGGCCCCTACCTCGGGGGTGAAGGCCCTTCACCAAGGGCTGGGGGTGCTGGACAGGTGGGCTCTCCTTGTCCAGGGCTGAGTGGCTGTGGGGGAAGGCTGGCGGAGGTAGGTGTGGTCACCAGCTCTGTCCCTCCCGCTCAGAGGGCACTAAGGTCCTGGAGGCTCCGCGGGGAGCCTCCGCTGTGGCCTCTGCCTCGGGGAGCTGCCTGAACACCCGTCCTGTGGGGAGAAGGGCAGCCTCTAGGTGGACCTGGTGCTGGGGTTCCACACTGGAAGCCCAGGCCTGGGCGTTTGCTCTTGTGTGCTCGCACCGAGGCCGTCACACCCCTGGGGTCCCCAGATGTGAAAGTGATGGACTCGTGTGTCTCCCCCACACAGAGACTTGCCTGTTCCGGGATGCCCGCCTCGCACCTCTGCCACCAGCTCTGTGACCAGGGCGCGGGGCGGAGGTGCTGCAGTCCAGCTGGGGGACAGCTGTTCTGTCCCTGCTGGACCCTCACCAGGCCGCGTGGGTGTCCGGCCCTGGGCTCCGAAAGCCCGGGCTGTGCCAGGCAGGGCAGAGCACTGGAGAGGACCTGGAATGACTCAGGTAAGGAGAGGTTCAGGCCGTGACTTCCTGTGGCCCCCAGGCAGGTGGAGGGGACATCACCAGAGGGACGGTGCTGAACCGTCCCTGTGATTCAACTAAGGATGCTCCGAGGGGAAAAGAGACTTGACATTCCTGTCGCGTGTGTAGGTTTGGCAAAGGAAGACTTCCCAGCTGGGAGGGTCTCTGAGCCCTAGGAGGGCTGCCAAAGGGCATAGGACTACTGGGCGGCGTTGGGGAAGACACAGTGTGAGTGCAGAGCTCTCCTTCAGCCTGGGGAGGGTCTGGGATCTGAGTTCACAAAGAACTGGGTTTGGGGAGGGAGAACCCTCAGCAGACAGCTGAGACACGGGCATGTGCAAAGTGTGCAAGGCAGCTGCTTGAGAGTCAATGCTGACACTTTCTGACTCAGAGGAGGAGTGAGGGCTCTGAGTTCTGTGATGATGGTGTAATTAGACACTCTTTGAGCCTTGAACAGTCACTGTCGCCAGTGACACCTGAGAGGACCTCTGGATGGGGCCTGATATTTCTTCCAGGGGCTCGTAGGTACCTGATTCAACATGAGCTCTGGAAGCCTTCTGCTGATGCCAGATGAGGTCTGCACTCAGCAACGTTGCAGGATCAGGGCTGGGAGGGTTTATTTTTGTAGAAAACAGAATCAGGGTTGGGCGTACAAGCAGAAGAGGGTGATGTATCTAAACTGGAGCTGGGAAGACCTCCCCTGTGTCTGGAGCATTCTTGTGCATCTCCTCCCTCAGAGTTTATTTGGGGCGGTGATGCTGCAAGTTCTCAGACTTTGCAGAAACCTCCTGTATTTTGTGGCCTTCATGCACCAAGCTTCCAGAAATTTGTATTAAAGCCAGCCTGCATTTACAGTATTGGAGGGTTGCCATCTGCCCCCGAGTTCTCCCGTAGTCTGAGCTGCTTGCCTGGAAAAATTTGGGTTTGGGAGAGTTGGAGGTAGGACCCTGCGATAAGCTTCCAGACCTTCAGTCATTTGGTGAGAGCTTCTCCCTTGTTAAGGAGATTTACTGCTCAGAAGCACTCAGAATATACAATAGGTGTCCTCTCCGGCTCTTCCCCATTGAGCTATCCAGCTCACTGCCTCACCTCCCCCAGACCTTACTAAGATGGTCATTTGTAGAGAGATATCCCTTGCTTGGGCTTTCTCAGCTGGTAAAGAATCTGCCTGCAATGCAGGAGACCTCAGTTTGATTCATGGGTTGGGAAGATCCCCAGGAGAAGGGATAGGCTACCCACTCCAGTATTCTTGGGCTTCCCTGGTGGCTCAGATGGTAAAGAATCCACCTGCAATGCAGGAGACCTGGGTTCAATCCTGGGTTGGGAAGATCCCCTGGAGGAGGGCATGGCAACCCACTCCAGTATTCTTGCCTGGAGAATCCCATGGACAGAGGAGCCTTTGGGGAGGGGTGCTTTGTGCAGCTACAGTCCAAGGGGTCGCAGAGTCAGATACGACTGAGCAACTAAGTGCAGCACAGCATCCCTTGGTTACCCCTGACAATGACTCACGGCTCCCTCCTCGCTCTATTCTTCCACCTGCGTACTTGTTACCACCTGGCATCTCCCTATGTCAGTCAGCTATGTTTTGCTGTCAGCCTGCCTTCATGAGAATGCAGGTTCCAAGAGATATTTGAGTTCCTCGCTGTCTTCGTGATCTGGTCCAGTTCCTGGCATGTGGTGCCTGCCCTGTTAATACTTGTTGAGTGCATGCATTCTACGCTCAGCTGTGTGTACCCACATTCACTGTGTGACTCCATTCGCTAGGTTGTCCTCTTTTCTCTTTTTCATCTACCAAGTCCTGTCTTTGCTTTAAAGCCCAAGTCAGTACCGATTTCTCCCTGGTCCTTTTCCTGGTTTTATGTTCTCAAGAGTATTACAGAGTTCTTCCGCCACCCTCCCCCACTCCACCCCACCCCCACCACTCCTGGCAGGAGTTACAGAATTAGAATCAAATACGGAAACCTGAACATTTTTCTTTCTTCTTGGTCTCTGCATATGCGCTTAGTCGCTTCAGTTGTGTCTGACTCTTTGAGCCCTCACTGGTAACCTGCCAGGCTCCTCTGTCCATGAGTTTCTTCAGGCAAGAATGCTGGAGTGGCTTGCCATGCCCTCCTCCAGGGGATCTTCCCAATCCAGGGTTCGAATCCACATCTCTTATGTCTCCTGCACTGGCAGGCGGGTTCTTTACCACTAGCACCACCTGGTCTAACCAGCCTCACAACTACTCAGCGACACTTTTAGCTCCAAGAGACGCTTGGTTGTTCCTGAAACTGTGAATGTTTATATGCCAACAAAAGGCTAAGTTGGGGTGAGGCAGGGTCTGCTTCTGGAGTTGACTGTGTGGAAATAAAGAAAGGAGAGAAAACCATTTGGTCTTAGGCTGATTAACACCGTTGAAGTGTGCTTTGGGTGGATTCAATCGGCCTGGTGCTACTGGAAGTAAGGAATATATTTTCTTGCTGATTTTCACTGCATTAGATCATGTTGTTTTAACCCAAAGGCCTCAGGAAGTGCAGGGTAAATTAAAACACTCAATCAAGTTAGAGAAAAAAAAAAAAGACCTTAAATGGAGTTATGGTTGATTGTGCCACAAATGTTAAAGTTCAAGTTGACATTCCAGCCTGAGCTCGTAATGTTATTGCTGAGGACCCGAAGCAAGGGGAGGGAGAGAGCGGGTATCAGACTTCAACACACTGGTCGTGACTTTTGTTACTTTAGAAGAAAATGAACCTTGTGATAACCTAACTCTTCTGTGTTTATTTATTTTCTCGCCTGTTCAAAGGTCAGTCCAGGCTGGACAGCAAGGGTCTGTATACTTTGCCATGTGCTCGGTGGGCCTCAGCTGGTGGAGCAGAAGTGCCTTAGGGGGAAAACTGCAGTCCCCCTGGCCCCTGCCCTGGCCACCCCCCATCTCTGCATGCTGGTGGACTTAGGGTGGGATGGATGGTCCTGTAGCCTAGAGGACATGCATCCCAGAGACTGTACCATCTGGCATTATCTCTGCATGCTGTTGACCCAGGAACACACACGGCGAGTCTGCAACATGTCAATTCAAAGACTGACAGTAAACTATTGCCTGTGGAATGAACCAGTCCCAGTAACACTACTATGTTTGGGGAACTGGACTTGTCAGAGATAGCAGGTTGCTTTGGGGCATAATTAAGGGTGGGAGATGTCTGTGATAGCATCTGCCTGGTTCTTCTTCCTTCATCCTCATCCTCCTGGTCACGGTCCCTTCTCAAATGTCAGCCCCTGTTGTTCAGTTGCCCGGTCGTGTCCGACTATTTGTGACCCCCTGGACTGCAGCACGCCAGGCTTCTCTGTCCATCACTATCTCCAGGAATTTGTTTCAACTCGTGTCCACTGAGTTGATGATGCCATCCAACCATCTCATCCTCTGTCACCCCCTTCTTCTCCTGCCTTCTATCTTTCCCAGCATCAGGGTATTTTCCAGTGAGTCAGCTCTCCACATCAGGTGGTCAAAGTACTGGAGCTTCAACCTCAGCATCAGCTCTTCCAATGAGTATTCAAGGTTGATTTCCTCTGAGATTGACTGGTTTGATCTCCTTGCAGTCCAAGGGACTCTCGGGAGTCTTTTTCAGCACCACAGTTTGAAAATGATCAATTCTTCCGCACTCTGCCTTCCTTACGGTGCATCTCTCACAACTGTATGTGACTACTGGGAAGACCATAGTCTTGGCTATACTGACCTTTGTTCACAAAGTGATGTCTTTGCTTTTTAACTCACTGACTAGGGTTGTCAACACCTTAGAATATAGTAACTGATCTTTATGGCTTATGAAACAGCCTCTTGGGTGATATTTAGTTCATCCTTGTGACGTTCCCAGGTGGCAGGAATTATCATCATGACCTCTGTTTGGTCAACAAGAGAACAGAGGGAGACCCTGAAGCAGGAAACACACCTTGGCCTCACTTCTCAGATGATATGACAGAGGCAGCACATAGCCCCTGCCCAGAGCCCTCGGAGTCCCAGGGTCACCCTCACCAGACAAGGGCAACCTAGCAAGGAAGCCAGGTGCATCTTCCACGATGGGCATTGTTGCAGGTGCTTGGCACACAACGCCTCATTCTTCTTCTCAATAACCTTATAAAGTAGCTATTCTAGTCTCATTTTTAAAGTAAAAAAAAATAAAGGCTTAGGAAGACGTGAAGACTGCCACCAAGTGTATGACAAACAGCTCCATTAAATCCATCTTTATTAAAAAACAAAACAAAACAAAAAACCTAGAGGAATCATGACCCCAGTGTGGTGTTGCCAGGAGGCAGGTGGCGTTTCGAGTCCAGAGTGCACCTGTCCACAGCCTCCAAACCCTGGGAGAGAAAGGCTTTGGGTGGATGTAGGGCCAGGAGGTTTATAAGCAGAAAAGCACCCCTGTTGGACTGTTAACTCAAAAGCCAGCAATTTGCATCTCAAACCAATGAAGTAGTTGAAGAAGAGGTGTAGGTGCTGCCAGATTTAGGTGAGAAGGTCGCTGGCTGAGTGCGTGAAACCCAAGCTAAGAAGACATCAAGGCAGAGACCCGCTGGCAACTCTGGATTTCTAGCAGACTCAGTTTGCTGGAAATCATTTTGCCAAAACCTTAGTACATTTTTGTCAAACACTTATTTTAATAATTTTTTTCTCCTTTTCCTATGGCTGTTCGCACCCCAGTCCACACACAGACCAGTCTTTGCCCTTCTCTGCTTGGCCACTGCCTTCCTTCTAGGCCCAGCCCATCTTTTGCCTACTGGGACTGGGAGGCTAGTGATCCAACTTTCAGGTGAGCCAGAAAGCCATCGATAGCTGTCCTTCTCTTTGCCCTTAGAATCTTGTCACGGGCCTCAGGCTTGCTGGGACAGGAGTTTGATGGTCAGACTGACTGCTCAACTCTCACAGTACCAGTCAGAACTCATGCCCCCACCCTACCCTGCACCAGCCTCATAGCATCGCTAATAAGAGGTACAGGGCCCTGTGACAGGTGAAAACCCTGGGATGAAGGGGTAAGGATTCTTTATGGTATTGATGATCAAGTATTTTTAAAATTTTTATTTGAGTGTAGTTGATTTACAATGTTGTGTTAGTTCCAGGTGTACAGCAAAATGAATCAGTCATACATAGACATATGCGTGTGCTAAGGTGCTTAAGTTGTATATGACCTTTTGTGACCCTATGGGCTATAGTCCACCAGTTTCCTCTGCCCATGGGATTCTCTAGGCAAGAATACAGGAGTGGGTTGTCAAGCCCTCCTCCAAGGGATCTTCCCAACCCAGGGATTGAAGTTGTGTCTCTTTACGCCTCCTGCATTGGCAGGGGGATTCTTTACCACTAGTGCCTGGGGTGGGTCATGAGTCCCTCTTCCACTGCCTTTCAGCTTTTTGATATGATCAAAGATGGGATCACTAGGAATTACAGTTTCCTCTTCTGAAAATAAGGATAATAATATCTCTTTTCTATGTATCACAGGGTAGTCAGGATGAAAAAAGAAGTACAGCAGAGCTCTTCAAAAACTGCAAACCACTCTATCAGTTATCACTATATTCTCCTCTGAGACTAACCCCAGGAGACAGGTTGTAGGTTATTTGGAAACCTGTTGGCAGGTGCAGGTCTTGACATCTATCTGGAGGAGCCCCTGTCTTGCTGGTAGAGCAGGTGTACAATCCCTCAGCCATCTCTCAGCGCATCTCCTGAGGACAGGGGGCAGTACTTGCTGTCTCTTTGAAGCTCAAGGCCAAAGGTTCTCAAAGTGTGCTCCCCAATCAGCAGCATCAGCGCCACCTGGGAACTAACTAGAAATGCATATTCTCAGGCCCCATCTCTGACCTACTGAATCAGAAACCCATTAATCTGCTTTAACAAGCCCTCCAGATAATTTTCACACTTGTTCACGTTTGGGAACCATGAACTTGATCTTGGAGCTGCTGTAGAGACCAAGAACAAGGGTCCCACCTTTAAAAAAAAAAAGTATGCTGAAGGATTAGTTGATTTACAATGCTGTGTTAATTGCAGGTGCTGGCTAAACAGTTCAGCTATACATGTACATATATCCACTCTTTTCAGAGTCTTTTCTCATGCAGGTTATCACAGAATACTGAGTATAGAGTTTCCTGTGCTATATGGTAGGTCCTTGTTGGTTGTATATGCTGCTGCTGCTGCTAAGTCGCTTCAGTCGTGTCCGACTCTGTGTGACCCCATAGACGGCAGCCCACTAGCCTCCCCCCGTCCCTGGGATTCTCCAGGCAAGAACACTGGAGTGGGCTGCCATTGCCTTCTCCAATGCATGAAAGTGAAGTTGCTCAGTCGTGTCAGACTCTTTGTGACCCCATGGACTGCAGCCTACCAGGCTCCTCCGCCCATAGGATTTTCCAGGCAAGAGTACTGGAGTGGGGTGCCATCGCCTTCTCCATGGTTGTATACAGTAGTATGTACATGTTAACCCCAAGTTCCTAATTTACTTCTTCCTACCTTTCCCTTAGGTAACCAGAAGTTAGTTTTCGGAATCTGTGAGTCTATTTCTGTTTAGTAAATAAGTTCATTTATATCATTTTAAAATAAGATTCCACTTAAGAGTGGTAGCCTGTGTCATTTGTCTCTCTCTCTCTTAAGGCCTACCCTCCCCACTACTTGCCAGCCTGTTACTTGTCCTCCACAACATAAGCAGGCATCACAAGGAAGGTTTGTGGAATTCTAGAGCCTCGGGGAACTCCAGAAGCCACTTTTCTGGTTGGCTTATTCTGTAGCTGAGGTTCTGCAACCCCAAGGGGCTTAGTGAGAGACGATCCAAACCCAGACCCAGAGCTGGGGTCAAGGTGATACTCAGCAGGGCTCCCACTGTCTCTCCTGCATCCACATCACAAAGTTCCATGCACTTGCTACTCAGAGGAGGGAAGCTGTGTCCCTGGAGGGCAGGGTCCCTGGTGTGATCTGGGCTGTGTTCCTTGGTGGCCTGGAAGATGATGTCATCTCCAGGAGTGACTGTGTAGGGGGAGGGTCCTTCCATTCTCCTGAAGATGGAATCCGGTGTGGACCTTGGTCAGAGCCCTGAGGGGTCCCTTCCCTGGAGGCCTCTTTCCTTGTGGGCGTGAGCATCCTGGCTGGTGGGAAGGCTGTGATTCTCACTGCTGCTGTTTATGTATGGAATGATGCCAAGGTCAGGGTCAGGGTCGGGAAACATTTTCTCCAGGAGAAGGCCAAGGTCAGACAGAGCAGAGGAAGACTGCAAATAAAACCCAGCATCAGGGAAAACAGTCACTGCCAGCGACCTAAGCTGGCTGGTTCCTGCAATGAAAGTTGAAATCCTAGAATGACCTAAAAACTTCCCAGAAATCTTTACTTCAGGCTCCTAGGAAGAAAGGGAAGTCTGAGAGTAATGGTGATTCAATTAACTCATAAACAGCCTGATTCTCAGCAGCAAAAGTTATCTATTTTCCTTTTTCCCTCTCCCTCAAATTGTTCCTTCGGTCCAGAGGTAATTCGACCTCTTAATAACGCCAAAATGTTTCTATGGAATCACAGAACACCAACAATTTCATCCCACACCCTGGTTCAAAGAGAAGTCTACCGTAATTTAACAGTGACTGCAATGTCTGGGAATAACTTTCCAGCTTTGAGACAGCCCTACAGTAATGCCCTGAGCCCAGAGTCTCTGTGTAGCTGCTTGGCCCTGGGGTGGGTGGTGGGTGGGCATCAAACCGCCTCTCGGTTTCCTCAGCTCTTAAGTCAGAAACTGGAGTGATCATTTTCACGATTAATTTTAAAGGTGGCTGACAAGGCCTCATATAGCTCTTAGGACAGAGGAACTGTTTGATTAATTTGATCAGTCTAGACTGATGACTCACGTGGAGGTGGAGAGCGAATCACCCTGTTAGTTTCTTGGCTTTGATCTCATGAGAGTCAGGTTGCCAGGTCACGTGAGGGGGGTGTAGACCCCCCAGCTGCTTCCTCCAACACTGCCACCCTCAGTACAGAATCGGGATGGTCAGTCACCTTCCTTTGGTTTTACATGAATCAGGAATGGAGGATGGCTTTAATTCATCTGCTCGGAGGTTTTCTGTTTGCTTTTGAAAGCTGAAGCTGGCTAAAACAGCTTGTGGGCTTGTAGGAACAATGCACGCATTTAGAACTTAGAGGTTTGGGGCGATGCCTCTCCTGGATTCTGTTCGGTAAACACATTTCCATCACAAATATGAAAAAGCAAGAAATGAACCAGGGTCACCCAGAATATGAACTCCTCCTCAGGAAGCCCCCTGGGTTGTGGTGGTCGACACAGGCTCTCGGAGGAATTTGAAAACCAAGTTATGGAAATGGGCCTCATCTCACCTGGACCTGCTGCTATCATCACCTTCCCTGGTCTCATGCACAAAGGAGCTTGTTCGTTATTGTCTGAAGCCTATGAAGCTTCTGGAACAGGGCTCACAGCCCTCTTACTGACGTTACTGCGTGATAGGGAGACAGAATCGTTGAAATACTGAGTCTCAACTTCCCCTAGAATGATCTCGCTTCCCTTGTCAGTAGCAAAGCGCAGCCCATCTTCCCAGGTAGGCGCGCTGCTTCACTCTCGCCACTAGAGGGCGAGAGAGACCCACACCCAGGCCCAGGTCCGTTCTCTCCGGCCAGAGAGGACACCCCTCCGAGGGGGAAAGCTGCGCACCAGTGCCATTTAATTCTCTGAAAAACAAACGTGACAATGGTTGTGCAAGTTCCAGTGTTGGGTTAGGCAAAAGGGTCACCCTGGTGCGGTTTTTAAAACTTTTTTTAAAACATTTTTTTTCCCATTCTCTAGAGTGAAGACATTATTTTAAATAATTTGTACGATGCATGTGTAAGAATCAAACGTGTGATAAAGGAGTGGCTGGTGACTTAGGGCAAAGGCCCTATTCCCGGCTTTGATACTCTGGCCCCAGGGCCCTGAGATGCAAGCTGGTTCCATTCTCGTTTCTGGAGGGTCTGGTCCCAGAAACATCTCAAGGGGGACTTTTCAAGAATTTAAAGTAACATGTTACAAATGAATTTATCTATGAAACAGAAACAGACTCACAGACATAGTGAACAGAGGCTGTGGTTGCAGGAGCATGGTTAGGAGGATGGGGGAGGGGAGATGGCCTGGGAGTCTGGGATTAAGCAAGTGCAAATTTACATATAGCATGGATTAAACAAGGTCCTGCTGTTTAGTATGCGGAATTATATTCAATATCCTGTGATAAACCATAAGGGAAAGAATAGTAAAAGAATGTATATATATATATGTTTAACTGAATCCATTTACTGTATAACAGAATCTAACACAACATTGTAAATCAATTTTTTTTTAAAGGAGAAAATAAAATAACATGTTAGCAGAAGTTGGGAAAATAAACTAGAATGACACTAGGAAGAAAGATGTAGGCTCTCTCCCTCCACCCTCCTTTGCCTTTTTTTTTCTTTCAGTCTGGAATGATATGGATGTAAAATGATTTCTGAGGGAGCTTTTTAGAGTCTGCTGAGTCTTTATTCCCAAAGTTAAATCTGTCCAGTTGGTGGGTAAAAGAAGATGGACTCCATCAGGACAGAAAGAGATTCAGGTTTGGGAGAATTTTTATTAGTTTAAAATGGTTCTGAGATTTTCTCTTTGGTCTTGTGTGGATTGCAAACTTGACTAAGAGCCCAGTTATCAGCTGTCTTCCTGGGGGCCATCTGCTGTTTGCAGTCCACATTGTAATTCTCTGCCAATGAACCAGACCTGCCAGGTTAGTGAGGGTTGGGCTGTACTCTGCTTTTGTGTATGAATTAGAAAAACTCTTAAGCAGTCAGGGCCAGCCCAGGGTGCAGGGTGGTTCTGAGAATGGGAACTGAACTTCAGTCCTCACTCAGCCCTTCAAGTGGTGTGTCCTTGGTCTGGAGCAGCTTGGGACAGTCTGAGTTGATTCTTAGGTCCTGAGTCCTTTCAGATGAGTTCCAGCGCCCAGCATTTCCCCTACTTTTGGAAAATGACACATTTCATCCATAACTAGAACCTGTGGCTGAAACTACAGCATCTTCACATTGAAAGAGATTTTAAAGGGTCACCTGCTCCAACCATTAGTTCACTGTCCTTCACTACTCTTCCCTTTAAGTGCCCAGGAATCAAGCTCTTCCAGGCAATCACACTAGAAAGGTCTTCCTTATTTTTAAGCTTTCCTGACAGTTTGCAGCTGGCTTCTACTGGTCCTTGGGGCACCTGCCGTTATGCAAGCAAGTCTCCTTTTTACCATTGAAAGTTTCCCCTTCACTTTTATTGTTAAGCGTAACATTGAGTGCCTTTATCAACTTGATCACTCTTTCATCAGAGACCTTTTAAGGTGCTTCACCTGCATTAGGGATATATTCTTGAAAGGTCTGATCAGTTTCCAGTAAGACAGGCATCATTCGGTGCAGGACTTTTTTTAACTTGCTTTGTCATCAAGTTGCCTTGTCAAATATGTCTGTTATTATCTGCACTGTTTTTTGTTTGTTCTGTTTTTTCTTAAAGATCTTTATTTATTTATTTTTTGATGTGGACCTTTTTAAAGTCTGTATTGCATTTGTTAGAATATTGTCTCTGTTTTATGTTTTGATTTGTTTTGGCCATGAGGCCTGTGGGATCTTAGCTTCTTAATCAGGGACTGAAGCCTCACCCCCTGGTTTGGAAGAAGTCTTAACCACTAGACCACCAGGCAAGTCCCTCTGCATCTTTTTTTAAATGTTTGGTTGCCAGGCTTCTTATGCAGTGACTTCTCTTGTTGCAGAGCACAGGTTCTAGGCACACGAGTTCCAGTAGTTGCAGCACTCGGGCTCGGTAGTTGCAGCTCAAAGGCTCTAGAGCTCGGGCTCAGTACCTGTGGTACATGGGCTTAGTTGCTCCACAGCATGAATCTTTCAGAACCAGGGATCAAACCCGTCCCCTGCATTCACAGGCGGCTTCTTATTCACTGGACCACTAGGGAAGGCTTGCATCTGTTTGTAAGGGACAGTGCTCCTAAAGGATAAGGTTAGATGGCTACTTTTTTAAAGCATTTCTTGAAAAGTAGTAACTCCACTCTATGACCGGGTAGAGAAGGTGGCTCTCGCACTGGATCTAGATTTCACTTTTGAGGCTCTTCCACAGAATCTGGAGATGATCGTAGAGATCACGCTACTGATCCTACACGTATATATAAGGTTGGTCCCACCTGTTTATATGTGTGGGAGGTGTCTCCATGTTTGGCCAACATGGTGCGCTGCAGGGCTGAGTCCCATCTGGAACCCCAGGAGCAGTGCCCGCTGCCGCCTGTCCCAGCCACAGACACTTCACACTGCTTTGCCGTGTGTTCCAAGTTTTCTACAAGGATGCACAAATTTTGCAATCGGGAAAAATATATATATTACATTTGTATTACATTTATATAAATGTAACTGTGGTTTTTCCAAACACATCTCACTCTCCACCCCTAAACTCCCTGGCCTCCTCTCTACACCTGCAGGGGGGCCAGTCGGTACTGTCTGTTCCATCACCCCTGACTGCTTATCATGAATGATTATAATATATATTTCCTGATGCCCATTTTGATCGGTTGTTAGGCAACAATAAAGCTCTTTCTCATCCCGTTCACCACCTTCCCTCACTCCCCTGCTCCATAAGCTCGACGGCTTCTTTTGAAGACTCCCGGGTGCAAAGGGGAAAAGGGAAAGAAGTTGGGGGGGATGTAAGACTAAGATCTCCAGCCCAATGGGAACGCGACGAAACACTCCCTGCAGCCTCTGGCCTAGGCGGTGGGGGGAGGGGGTGGTGGTGGCTCTGAGCAGACCGGACGGGTCTGCACTCTCGTTTATTTTGGACAAAGTCAGGGAGGAGGCGGGGTGGCAGAGAACAGCGGGGAGGAGCAGGCAGGGGAGCAGGGGAGCTGGGCAGGTGAGTGGGCAGCAGGGGCGCGGGGGTCCTGACCTTGAGGCTGCGCGGCAGGACGCCGGAGGACCCCAGCTGGGGCGATGCGCCGGGATGCTCCGTGCCGGGGCACCGTTACCTGCAGTTAAACTAACTGGGCGTCTCTCCGCGCTCGGTTCCCCGGGACCTCGCTCACTCCCGCCTCCCAGCCTCCCTCCCCGCCTCTCCCTTTTCTGGGCCGGCCCATCCTCTCCGGCCTCGCCCTCCTCTCTTACTTTGATCTTTGCCGGTCTGACCCTCTCCGGCCCGAGGCCTCTCCGGTCTCCCATCGAAGGGCCCCAAAGCCGCTGCTGCTGCTGCTATTTTTTTCTGTTTACAACGGAAACTCAGAGAAACCTGCATTAGCATTTATGTTCTACCTAGACGCATATCTCCAGGTACACTTCTCCGCTTGCAGTAAAACCGGGAACCGCACGCCTGTGTGGAGCCTGGGGTTAACTTTCCCAGACTTCCTGGATCTGTCGGGATGAAAGATGCTCCTCCCCGCCCCGCCCCCCACCCCACCCCCTTCCCATCTCTTTATCTCCCTTCTCTTGCTAAACTCCTGAGTATGATGGAAACAAAAAGATCTTAGATCTGGAAAGGCTTTGATTACACCTCCAGGCAAAACTATGGAAACCTAGGCTCTTTTTCTCTGCCTTATCTACATCTGTCAGGGGCCGAATTCACCTATTTCCAGAAAGACTGCAGGGCTTCCCAGCGGGATGACTTGAAAGATTAGGGAAAAGTAACGTCAGCACCCTCCCCGCTCCCAGGTTCTACAAACTTTTGTTAAAATTAGACAGTCACCCATGTGTACCTCGTGTGTGTGTGTGTGTGTGTGTGTGTGTGTGTGTGTGTGTGTTACTCGCTCAGGCGTGTCTGACTCTTTGCAACCCCATTAACTGTAGCTCCCCAGGCTCCCCTGTCCGTGAAATTCGCCCGGCAAGAATACTGGAGTGGGTAGCAGTTTCCTTCTCCAGGGGAGCTTCCCAACCCAGGAATCGAACCCACGTCTCCCATTGCAGGCAGATTCTTTACCGTCTAAGCCACCGAGGAAGCCCCTGTATATACATAGGGGCATGAAATAGATAACTAATGAGAACATACCATGCAGCATGAGGAAGGAACTCTACTTAATGCTCTGCAGTGACCTACATGGGAAAGAAATTCAAAAAGAGGGGATAAACTTTTACGTATAGCTGATTCACTTTGCCGTGTAGCAGAAACTAACAGAACATTGCAAAGCAACTATACTTCAATTAAAATAAAATAAAGTTTGACAGTCACCAAAAAGAAGGATGGCAGTGTTGTAAGCATTTTGAGGGCAGGAGGCTCTTCAGGAAATTTATTGATCATCCATATAAGAGAGTGTGGCTCACGAGTAGTTCATGGCAAGTGTATCCATAATCTATCAGGGTTTTATTGGGAAATGCAGATAAGTGGCATCAGACTTTTTTGAAAAAATGCTGTTGACTTGGAGATGGGTAATCCAAAGGAGGGGGTTCCCTGGTGACTCAGTGGTAAAGAATCTGCCTGCCAATGCAGGGGACACAGGTTCAGTCCCTGGGTTGGGAAGAGCCCCTGGAGTAGGAACTGGCAACCCACTCCAGTATTCTTGCCTGGGAAATCCCATGGACAGAGGGGCCTGGCGGGGCTACAGTCCATGGGGTTGCCAAAAGTCAGACATGACTGAGCAACTAAACACCAACAGACCAATAATGGTAAAAGGAACGACCTACAAATTCAACGCATGTATATCAATCATCAACTCTGTCTTCCATATCGAAGGAGGTGCAAAGAGGTTTAAGACATGAATCTCATGTTTACAAAGCCCTTTCATATTTATTACATGACTTCCATACAAGAATAAGCTGACCTCTTCATGAGCAGCATGAAGGTGGTGGCTTCCAAGGAAGCCTTGAATCTGACCCTGATGGTGATTTGCTCCTTGGCCATCTTGTGGCTCAGAAGGCAAAGCAGGCTGAATATTATGACTAGAGTCCAGGGGTCTAGAAACCTCCACTCACGACACAGATTGAAGGAAGCCCACCCAATGGCCCCCATGCATTAATTAAAGAAACTTTTAAACTGAGCACACACACACACACACACACACACACACACACACACACACACACTCCAAAGGAATCCTATTCCAGGGTGGAAGATTCTTCTTGTTTTTCCCAGAAGACCAGAGGCATGAATTATGGCTCCTGGGAGCAGCTAAATCTCTTGCGTAATGATAAGTTAGCTGACCAATTTGTCTCGGCTGATTCTTGGACTATCACCAGTCATGGGAGGTAAGCTTTGTGGCAAGATTCTTGCTGTTTTTAGGGAGACAGTATCACCCTGCCAGCCTGGCTTGGCTGCAGCCTCGTTTGTGCCCCAGATCCTTAGCTCCCATGAGGAGAAAATCCTAAAACCACCTGGATAGCCTTGAAGCTATCGTCAATGCATCTAGATGATCAAAAAATGGATTTGATTTGCATAAAGCCTGTGATTTTAAGGAAAATCGTGTAACACTTCTATAGAGTGTCACACTTAAAACTTGATAAGACGGTCTCATGTTCCTCTCATAGGAATTTCAGAGGCAGCTTGGTCACCTACCACAGCTGTCCCTTGTGGGGAGGGGGTGGTGGGATACAAAGGGGACGATTCATCTCTCCTGGTCACATGCTGAGTGATGGAGGGTGGGTTGCAATCCAGGTCTTCCGTCACCTGGTTAGTGCAGTTTCCTCATCTGCAAGGTTACCTTCTTTCCACTGGAAACACCCTTGTTCACGTTCACTTATTAAAAATAAGACACATTCAGGACCACACTGTGCAGGCGTCCAAGGGAATAAACAAGTGATAGAAAGGATTTCTGGTCCTTTAGGGTTTACAATTTCCTTGGGGAGGCTGATAGAAAAGGAAAATTTAGTAACGATGCAAACAATGCTGTTTCTTCAGAGAACGCTGTTCATACTCCTGTGATTTTATGAGGAACAGCTAAGTGGTATGGGGTGGGGCAGAAAGGGTGGGACTGTGAGGAAGCCAGTGACTCCTTTGGCTTCTGGGTTGTAAAGTTGATGGTTTTGGCTTGTGTGTTACATACAGACTGGCAGGCACTTTGGTCTCCAGTTTTCAAACTACATGTGTGGAAAAAGCCAGATGACTATTCACCCCGAATACTCATCTTTCTCAAGCTACTGCATAGAAAAGCTCTTTCAGCTGCCATGTGTGTGGTATGCTAAGTCACTTCAGTCATGTCTAACTCTCTGCAACCCTACAGACCATAGTCTGCCAGGCTCCTCTGTCCATGAGGTTCTCCAGGTAAGAATCCTAGAGTGGGTTGCCATCTCTTTCTTCATTAGTTGCCATAGTCAACTGCAAAGATAGGGGAGTCCAGATTGCTGTCTATTAAAAAGAATCCAAGTTCAAAGTGTTTTTTTCAGTCCTGGATTCTGGAAATGTTTTGCGTCTTTAGTTCACATAAGATGGGCCATGTTTATTTGGTTACATTAAGTTGTTTTTTTTTTTAATTTTTGAAATTTGGACATTTTTCAACTTTTATTTCTTTAATTACTTTTTCTGAGCCCCTCTCCTGGAATTTTGGTCACATGTATGTTAGACTGCTTGACAGTAACCACAGGGGCACTGAGGCTCTGTTCTTTTTTTTTCCGGCTGTGCTGTGCAGTATGTGGGTTCTTAGTGCTCTGACCAGGGATTGAAAACATGTCCCTTGCAATGGAAGTGAGGAGTTTTAACCACTGGACTGCCAAGGAAGTCCTTTAAGTTTATTTTTGATGAAGGAGTTCCTTGGCAGTTCAGTGGTTAGAGCTTGGCTCTTTCACTGCTGGGGCTGGGGTTTCATTTCTAATCAGGGAACTAAGATCCTGATGGCAGCAAACACTAAAGTGATAAATTCATAAATTAATAATTGAAAGGAATAATCTTAATTCCACTTACTCTACTTTTCTTATTTAAAAAGTGAGTTAAATGTGAGGGAAAAGTTTCTCTTTACAGAAGTGTTCCAGCCAATAAATGAAGCGAAAACAATAGAATATCATTGTTTCGCAACCCCCCAATGAAACAGTGAATCTAGGCAATGATTATCAATAACTTCATATCACACAAATATGAAACAGACAGAGTGAACTTCTGAGAAGCATACATATCTTCACCTAGGAGATAGTCTTGCCAGTTGAATCTAAATCTGATCAAGCCTTTTGATCTAACAACCAATTCACAGGAAATAACAGCAGGAAAGGGGAACATGTTAAGTGACACCACGGAGATGCAATCTCATGGAGAAGCAGATACCAGACCACAGAAAACTCTGTAGGACATGTGATTTGATTTTTTGAATAAGTAACCAGCAAAGAAAAGAGGAGGGGGAGGTGCAACTGATAACTGTAAAGAGTTTTAAGGACATATCGGTCAATCACAATGTATGAATCTTTTTTCAAACCTAATTCTAACAGCAACAAAATAAAAATAAAAAGGAGAGTGAAATGATAACCTCATTTGTATCTGTGCATCATATATACATATGTCATATGGCAGGCGAGCACCATAAGACATAACATGGCATATGTATGTAATATGCCCTATAGTCATCCTGGTCCATGACCTTGATGAGGGGCAGCAGCTGTAGAGTTTTTTTTTTTTCAGCCATTCTTGATATTAGCCAGGACCCTGTCTAACTGAGCATTTTGAAATTGTCTCTCCATAAACTGAATAGCAACCTCTCTAACGGGGGCTTCTGATTGTATAAAAGCAAGCAGAAGTTATGAAGAGCAAAAACTAGAAATGGGGGCAGGATGCCAGCTGTCCGTTAGAGAGGAGAGAAGCAAGGAGAACCCTGGGAAAAGAGACCCAAAGTGTTATTCTAGTTTCCGGTTTCAGCATTACTGGCTTCCAGGGAAGATAAGTAATGCTTATAAATGACCGACTAGCCATATACTTACAATAAACCTACTGTGTCTTCCCAAAAACCCCTCCTAAAAGAACTCATCTTTAAGTGTGTCTCTTATTCTTCTAATTAAACTTGGCTGAATTATAAATGTGCACATTTTAAATGATATCTTTGAAATCATAGGCTAAAAAGCTAGGCAAGTGACACCAAACTATGAATGGGCCAGTGCCGGGGGCGGGGGTTACTTGTGTTTAAACAAATGCACAGCAGAATAGGAGCTGATGTGTTAGGTGACCAAGGGGAACAAAGGAAGATTATTGAGTATGAGGGAAAACGCATTGTGAGTTCTTCCAGTGATATCAAGGATGTGAGCAAGAATTGTTCAGTGATGTTCTTAGGGCAGCTCAGGGCTCTCTTCACAACCTCTGCCCATAGGGTACATTTCCCTGAAATGCATTAAATATTAGAAGATATGTTCATCTGGATGGCATTCCATTTCACGGGTTGAAGGCATACATCACATTTAACATGTACCTTAATACTTTGTAAATGGCAAAACAAATGCTGTATAGCTCATTATTTCCTTGGAAACTGTTATGAAATAAGAACAGCGGCAGGGACAGAAACATGATGGCAAATATTAGTCATTTCAAAGTCCCACGGCAAAAGACATCATTCTGTTCTGGCAATGAGATTTCAGTTTGGAAGATCCAGCATTAGCGGAGAATAACTGGAGGAGAGAAGTCTATACTGTAGTCCCGCCCCGCCGTCTGCAATTCTGATATCCACTCAAGGTTTAGTTACCTGCTGAGTTGTCCAAAAATATTAAATGGAAAATTCCAGAAATAAACAATTTAAAAGTTTTACCTTGCATGCCATTCTGAGCAGTGTGATGAAATCTCCTGCTGTCCATCTCACCCTGGGATCATTCCTGTGAATTATCCTCTAGTTCAGGGTGTCCTGTTGCTTAGTTACTTAGTAGCCCTCTCAGGGCTTCCCAAGTGGCACAGTGGTGAAGAATCTGCCTGCCAATGCAGGAGACGTGGGTTCGATTCTTGAGTCAGGAAGATCCCTTGGAGTAGAAAATGGCAACCCATTCTAGTATTCTTGCCTGGAAAATTCCATGAGCAGAGGAACCTGGCAGTCTGCAGTCCATGGAGTTGCAAAAAGTTGTACACAATTCAGTGACTCAGCACACACACACATACACACACAGAGCCCTCTCAGCTATCGAGTGGGCTGTCATGGCCCCAGTACTTGTGTTCAAGTGATGCTTACTCTTAATAATGGCCTCAAAGTGCAACGAGACTGACGCTGGCACTTCAGATGTTCTCTTACTGTGCCTAAATTATACATTAAACTCTTTTCTAGGTATGTATGAAGAGGAAAAAAATTCCCATAGTCTATATTGAGTTTGGTACTATCTAAGGTTTCAGGCATTCACTGAAAGTCTTGGAAGCTATACCCCATGTATGCTGCTGCTGCTAAGTTACTTAAGTCGTATCCGACTCTGCGACCCCATAGACGGCAGCCCACCAGGCTCCCCCATCCCTGGAATTCTCCAGGCAAGAGCACTGGAGTGGGTTGCTAAGCTTGAATAAATGTAGAACCGTGGAAATACAGGCGGGTATTGGAGAGTAGGCAAGGATGCCAAATGTCAAGCAAGAGTCTGAATGTTGGATTGTCTAATGAAAATATCAAAGCTTTGAATTTCAGCATTTTGCTGTTGTTGTTTAGTTGCTCAGTCATGTCTGACTGTTTTGTGACCACATGGACTGTAGCCCGCCAGGGTCGTCTGTCCATGGGATTTCCCAGGTGAGAATACTGGAGTGGGTTGCTATTTCCTTCTCGAGGGATCTTCCCAACCCAGGGATTGAACCTGCATCTCCTATATTGCAGGAGGAGTCTTTACTGACTGAGCCAACAGGTAAGCCCTCAATGTTTTGAACATGAACAGTAAAAAGAAAAAGAAAACCCCAAAAAGGCAAATGAAGTATTGCCAGTTGAGAAGATAGAACCCCCAATACTATACATTGGATGAATTTGAACAGCGTTCTGGGTCAAGGATGTTCCTTTAAGTGGAATTTAAGGTAATTTCTCTGCTTTAAAAGATTAATTTACCATTTTAGTTAAAAGAACAAAAGGAATCAATCTGGTTATTTGACATCAGGTAGGCAAAACTTGGAGAAGGCAATGGCACCCCACTCCAGTACTCTTGCCTGGAAAATCCCATGGACAGAGTAGCCTGGTGGGCTGCAGTCCATGGGGTCGCTACTAGTCAGACACGACTGAGCGACTTCACTTTGACTTTTCACTTTCATGCATTGGAGAAGGAAATGGCAACCCACTCCAGTGTTCTTGCCTGGAGAATCCCAGGGACAGGGGAGCCTGGTGTGCCACTGTCTATGGGGTCGCACAGAGTCAGACACGACTGAAGCGACTTAGCAGCAGCAGCAGGCAAAACTAGTATAAATTATTGAATAATTTCTAAAAGTTCTACTGGCTGAAGTGGAGACTGTAGTAATACAAGTCAATAGCACAAAGACTGCATCAAGAACCACACAGAATATATTTGATACTATTTGATTATAAACAATGTCTAATGTTAAATTTATAATGTTCTTTTAATCTGTTTCTCACTGTATTCTTTCTTGTAAGTCTTTACTGAATTTGTTACAATACTGCTTCTGTTTTATGTTTTGATTGTTTGGTCTTGAGGCATGTGGGATCTCAGCTCCCCAACCAGGCATCGAACCCTCATCCTCTGCAGTGGAAGAAGTCTCACCCACTGTAGGACCAAAGAAGTCCCTGTTACTTACTGTATTCTAAACTTAGTTGCCTTAAAATTTTTTTTAAGAAAACCTCAACTAAACAGATACTCCATGGATACTTTATAGAAATAAAGTACACAGTAAATGTAATGCGCTTGAATCTTCTTGAAACCATCCCTGCCCGGCCCGTGGAAAAACTGTCTTCCACAAAACCAGTCTCTGGTGCCAAAAAGGCTGGGGACTCCTGCTCTAGATTATCTCTAAGATCTATAGTGTTTGTAAGGCTTGATAGCGTTTTTGCTAGTTTGTGGGAGAATGGACGCTTGGGAATCTTCTCCTTTTTGTCTAGGCCCTATCACACTACCTCCTGGACTCTGCACTCTGTTCTTTATCTCCTTTTCCATTTTGAAAGAAAAAGAAAAGAAAAACTTTACACTAGACAGTCATTCCTTTGAGCTGGGCTAATCTCTCACCTTTGACCATATTCCAAAGAAAGTAAATTTTAGCTCTGCCCTCCTAACTTCTGAGAACAAGTGACTTCAAAAAAACCCTGCTACTGGGAATTCAAAGTGTTATCTAACCTCTGTGGATTGTTGGTTGGTACAGATTTGTATAACAGGCAGAAATGTTAGATTCTATCTCTAGACTGCAATAGTTTGCATGTTAGCCAGGAACTTAATCATAACTGCTTCTGGACAAAATGTACCAAGTTATTTTTCATCTGCATCTTGAGAGAGGCATTGCTGAAATGGGGGATCTCGTATAATTTTGGGAAACAATGGAGTTATTTGTGTAAGCAGAGATTGCAAGGGTACTTACATCTTTGTTAAAATGAGGACATAAAAACCCTTGAGGTTTTTTTTTTTTCTCCTATTTAATATAAGAAGTGTTTTTCTGTGGTATAGGACAACCATGAAAGTGTATCATAGTGGCATATTGTGGTTATATAGAATATAGTTCATATATATCACATTTAGAACACTGTTAGAAAGTACAAAACTATTATAATGTTTAATTAGTACAAGTTTTACAGCCCAAATCAGCTTTCTGTTCTTGGTTATAGATAGCTGGTTCCCAGCTTATATTTTCAGAATTCTCTTCAAAAAGGTAAAAAGAATTTTGGTCACTGATTTCATTTGTTTATTTAAATAAAAAAAAAGCCCATTAGAGTTTACTGCTTTCTCCTTATCAACTTACATGTGGGAAAGTAATAACCAAATCATATACAAAACAAGTAAAATTCTGTACAGAAGCAATTTTTTCTTGAGCCTTAAATTGAATTAAAATTGTTGTTTATCCTCTCAACTATTGATATGGCCTCATAATTGACATATTATCCCTAAACTGATTTCGATTTTCCATATTGATTCAAACACTAGTTCATTTAGTTGAAAAGTCCATGTCTGCTCCAAAACCATTAAAGTGCAGACTTGTTTCTCTTAAAACTAATTTTTAGCCATTTAAAAAGCTTGCCCATTAAGCTAATAATGAAAGTAAAAGAAATAGAATCACTGCCTGATCATGACGTTCTCATTCTGAATTGTACTCAGAATAAAAAAATTATACATCCTGGAAACACAACAATTGATATTAGTTTAGCAAAATATAAACATCAGTGTTTGAACTTTTGGGGTTGAAAGTAAAGGAGCTTAAGTAACAAGAGGACCTTATAGTTAACATCTGTGCCACCTTACATATCTCTGTCATTTTTTTTTTCTCTTGCTTTGCACACAGATGGACTCTGAATTTGTCTTCCATGAAGTGACCTCTAGAGATTGACTAGCATCTCAGTCTAAAGACCCAGAAGAGAGAACCTAATTTGTCCAACTGGGGTCATGTGACAAGCAATCGGCAGAGGGGCGGAGGGCCCTCCGCTGGCGTCCAATGCCGACTCCAGAGAAAATAGTCTCTGAACAGGGCTGGAAAGGCACTCAGAAAGTGTTTACTACAATATGACTTTCATCAACACATCCCCCTACACCCTCTTCCATTAAAAAGTAATTTTTATCTGTATAACAGGTAAATATGGTTATTTCCTGGTGCATCTCTGTCCACTCCTTGCTCCACATTTCATGCTCCGGCAATAAAGAATTGCTTGTCCTCCCATCCACCCAACCCCTCCTTACCACCCACACACTCCAGTGCAATCACTGAATATCATGCCCAAGTTCCTGGAGTCCCCTGTGCTTGTAATGGTCCCCTCCCAGTTCTTTCAGTCTTCAGGAGTCATGGTGCGCGTCACTGCTTCCAGTAGACCTTTTGAACTTGTTCCTCTTCCGGGGCTGATTCCCTCTGCTTTCGTTATGCATCACCACTGTGCTCATAATCTCTATTATCTGCCAGCTCCATTGTTTGTAATTTACTTTTTAGTTTCTGACGTTTAACGCACAAACTGTGAGCCTGAACTACAATGGGTGGTCCAAAAGTTGCATGAATATACTCTAAGTTTCCTGTTAGCTAATAATTGACTCGAGTTAAAAGGGAGTGTGTCATTACAAGAACAGTATTGTCTGCAAAAATCCCTTAGAACTGTTAACTTGTCAAGGAATTAGATGTCAGGAAGTGCTAATCAAACCCCTCCTCAGGGCTGCTGGGCAGCTCCCCCCCTCGACCACCTCCCCAACTAAAGAAACGCCTGCTGTTTACCTGGTGCCCTAACCAGTTTAATTTCCTCTTTGACCTACTGCTGGGCCAGCCCCTGCTCTTTTAGATGCAATTTTGATCTAGTGAAGTAATGGGCAGAACATCAGTTTATGAAATTATTTTATTTTTCTACATATAGACATTATTTTTCAAAGGCAATTTCATTAACTACATTCTGAAGCTCTGTGGACTTCCAGCAACTTTTCAAGGTTCGCCTGGATTATCAGTCCTAGAGACATATATACATAAATATATATAGTTTTTCTTCTTAGACTTAAAGCTCATTTCTGCACTCTAGTCCTCAAGGTTTGACTGCTCCTCCTGCCTTAACTTTAAATGCGCCTTTCTTCCCCGCCCCTCTCCTAAGATTGTTATGAGGTCCCACAATGTTGGCTGATCCTAAAAGGAAATTTTGCAAATGGTTGACTTTTGTTAATCCCAGGTTTTGGGGAGAGAGGAGGAAAGAGCTTCCCCCTCAGATAAGAGTTTTAAACTGAATTTCACTTCCACAAAAATAAAAAACAGCATCCTGCCATCCTCCCAACCGCCTTTGGGTACGTTGGGGCGGGCAGCCCCAAGTTCTAATAAATGAATTAGCATCTCAGAAAGGAGATCACCGCCAGGCTGATATTGATCAGGGTCAGCCGCTGTGTTTGCCTGCGACTGTTTGGGGGTGGTTAATTGAGTGTCAGTCTCGGCCTGTGTCGTCTCGCTGGCGCCGGGTGCTTTTGGATTTGCTAATTTTCGTTAAGTGTCTGTAGCCAGCTACTCGTCCCGTCTACCCAGGAGAACTCGGCGGCTCCTGCTGATCAACAGTCTGTCTGTCTGGGCTTTTATTGATCACAGGGCGGGCGAG